>JAGSMP010000080.1:0-2400000 GCA_029286625.1 Parnassius orleans | reverse complement strand
GTTTTTAAGTTTTAGCGCGACTAACGGACAGCAATTGATTTTTATATGTATATAGAGATTTGGCAATTTTTTTATTTAAACTGCATTTTACCAGGCCTCTGTCACTCTTGCTACCTGCGTGAAATAAATGCCTACAATCGCGCGGAACCTCAGGTTGCATACGCATTAAGGGCTAGCGCGTTTTAGGCGAGCGACGTACTAGTGAATTTCAAAGTTTTTTAACACTGTTTACGTAAATACTTGTATAAATATTTTTGTGTTTATTGTTTTAGATATATTTAGTTATAGGAAAAAATAGTTGTTTATGTTTTAGTGTAATTTATATGTATATTATAGAAAATACATTCATTAACAATTTTGAAAACATTTATTAATGATAAAACCAGAAAAGAATTGACTAAAATTATTAACGAATATGAATTTTATCACTCCGTGTTTATTTTGTCAATGTTTTCCCTCCCAGTATTTACTTAAAGTTATACGTTAGTTTTAGAGTTTTTCCACTCTTAAATTTAATAACAGTTAGTTTAGGGACAGTAAAAAATATAAGACATTGTATTAAAGTAAAATAGTTGTAAATTAAATAAATAATCAAAAGGTACTATATACGTACTGTATTTTTTACTCTTTGTTGAAAGCCCTTGGTGACCATGAAATATCGTCCGTAACGTGGAAATGGAAAGAAGAACACTCGCGCGAAGCGATAAGGTTTAATTTAGCTTGCGTGCGTGATTTATCTAATTGATAATAATTATGCAGGCTATTAAAACGTCGGCAAGTAGTAAACATCAAAGGAGTGCAACTTCCGTACGTAGTACTATTATTTATTCTGTGATTTTACTAAAAATGAGGTGATTAATAAAGCGAAAATCTCGAAATCTCGACAAGAAATATCTTGCTGAGGACCATAATATGTAGATCAAAATGTGGGTGTCTTCAAGGCAAGAGTGAATAGGTTTTTAAGTTCAGTACGCTTTGCCATCTTTGGCTGGAATCACCACTTACCATCAGGAGGAATATGAATCAAGCACTAGATTAAGATATTTAAAAAAGATACGCGGATTTGGCCAGCAGACTCAACTTAATCTACTAGCAATCAAATGCTGTATTTCTCGTCGCTCACTTAATAATTTAGTTACTCATTTATTATATCAATTAATTGTGCCGCTC
The DNA here is from genome assembly GCA_029286625.1 of Parnassius orleans. Taxonomy (NCBI): domain Eukaryota; kingdom Metazoa; phylum Arthropoda; class Insecta; order Lepidoptera; family Papilionidae; genus Parnassius; species Parnassius orleans. The sequence continues at coordinate 2,398,830 of JAGSMP010000080.1, read as the reverse complement.
GTTTAATGATTTCCTTAAAATATATGTATGTTTATTATATTTTTTATATTTAAGGTATCGAGAAAACATACTCCATAATTGTATAGGTATTTAATTTTATAAAAAATTCAAGGTGTGACACATTAGGATAGTCAGACAGAACAAATAAAGAATAAGGATTTCGTGTATAACAGTAAAACTCTAAAAATAGTGTAACTCAACTGTAGTGCTCAACTCACCTGAATGTAAATGCATTGCATTAAATGTTCCAATGCAACCCCGTAGCCGATGCTCCTTGCCAATTTTCCACGTCACGAACAAGGGACTGTAAATAAGACATTACAATTTTAAATTAGATTACTATTTGGTATTTTCAAATTATCCCATCAACATACTTCTACGAGCCTTGGTAGCTCAGCGGGGTTAGCCAAGATATTCTTCGATAGTTAACGCTATATAGAAAACTATAAAAATAAAGAAATTAACGTTGAGTCACGTGACTTAACATTACGATATGTCAATCCCATTCATTTTTAATTTGCCATAGCGTTAACGATCTTAGAAAGTCATCTCGGCTAACCTTGCTGGTGTTAAAAACTCGCCGTAAATTACACAGTACGCCAGCAATTCTGGTTCGCGCCCCACTGATTTACCACATTGTTCAGCGGTGAAGGAAAACATCGTAGGAAAGCCTGCAGTCCGAGTAATAAGATTATTTCGAAGGTATGTGAAGTACGCCAATATGCACTGGAGCAGCGCGGCAACAACTTTAAAACCCTCTCAGAGAAGTAAATTTATGCGTGAACATACGTCCCGTTTTAAACGGGACCGTCTCTTTTTTTATACCGGTCCCGGAGTCCTCGAGGACAGCTTCTGGACGCAAAATTGTCCCGTTTACGAGATTCGAACAATGCGTTAAATTTATAGTGGCGTTCTGGAGGCGATTGGTGGCAGCTTGAGCCAGAACCTGGCTCAAGCTGCCGTCTTGGGTTGCAGTCTCGCTGGAGGTGTGATGCAACAGAGAAAAGGTGTTAAGAAAATAAATAATCCCTGATGTCAAATGCGAAAAGGTAGTACACAATATATGGTTTGTTGTTACGTGATTCCAATAACAAATGAAAATTTTAGATCTCCAAAACCAACCAGGCGATATCATTGTCTATTATTTAACCAGTGTTAATAATAGAAAATAATGAGACTGCAAAAATTATCACATTAGTGATGTAAAAAATGTGTGTAAAATTAAAGTAATTCCTAGCCTAGTAATCAACGACTAGTCACGGAGCCCATCATACAATACATTAGGCAAATCGATCTGTTAAAATACCCAAAAAACAATTGATATCACACGGTGTGACTTTTCTGGTCAGAAATGGTCAACTTAAGTGTAACTCATGTTGTAATACAATTTTTGTATCTTCTCAAAACTTTTTTTTTTCATTGCAAAAAGCTGCCAGTATATCGCGTTATACAGAATAAAATAAAGTTTTATCTATAAATTTGGGATGTAACGGAGGCCATCTTAGCGAAGGCGGAGGTGTAGAGCTTGGTCCTCGCGAAAGCACAGGTTAACGGACGCGTAGACGGGGGTGGAAAAATAAATAAAAGAAGATTCATTATGCATTTATTTAAAAAATATGTGCCAATGGTTAATCATTTGAAGAAGCAAAAAAAAAACGTAAACAAACCTCCCTTACAAACTTGTGGAGGTGGAGGTACTATTATTGGTTATGTATTTCGCGGAGTCGGGGGCGAGGTTCCTACTATAAATACTCTTATTGTGATGACTTCTTGTTTCACAAAGTTCTTATTTTTGTAGATAGTAATAGTTTAAAATAATAATTAAGTGACTTGGCAACAAAAAGTTATGCTGACCAAAGGAATTCCAGTAGCAGTGACCACTAGGTGGTAAGTGTCCGCATCTGCAGTTTTCTTTGTTTGAAGTTGGCTACAGGTGTCCATGGACTGCAGTAGCCACTGACTAACTGGTGAACTGTAAGTTTGTTCATATGATCTCTTTTATAAAAAAAGCAACTAAACTAAGAAATAGTCTCGCTATAATGTTCCACATTACCATCTATAAATTGTAGGTTCAGTGGTCAGCCATCAGATGGTGAAAAAATATCCATCCAAAAATGCAAGTGTGTTTAGAATTTGGAAAAAGTTAGCCCTTAGAATGAAACCAAATGTGCAAATGGCAAAGTGCCATAGCACTAATTTTGTTGCGTTGCCATTGTCGGGACTGGCATTGTGTTAACATGCGGGAAAAACATGCCATAGAATTTTACATCCAGAGCACTGCAACAACATCACTCTGGTGCCACGCTGTTATCTTGTGACCTTAATCTTAGAATAAGGCCTTATGGGAGTGTTAGGTGGAGCGGGATGTTTGGTGTGCATGACTAACATAGTACTCCTGTATTACAAAATAAGATTAGACTCTTTGTGTTATAGCATCTCAAGAAGACAGCTCTATGTTCTCGTAAAATCAAGTAGCTGATATGGTTAGTCATGGTAAAATGTTTAAATCGTGAAACAACCTGATAAATTTGAATAGTACCAAAACACAAAATGAAACAAAGAAATGGAATGTCTTCAGGTGGTTTCAGACATTGAAATCTCAGCAAGCCTCAACTTCATGTGTTTTAGTAATATCAAGGTCTATTTTACAGCAAAGAAACTGTGTTTATTGCTGCATGAGTTTATCAGGCTAAATTCTGGTGTCATACTGAGGTTCTGCCTACACCTCTGAGCTGGCTAAAGACAATCAAAATCTTAAGCTACTGCTCTGGATTAATGTTGCATCAAAAGGCAATGACGCACAGTGCATGGATGTTCTCTCTAAATTACTGAAATTGTAACAATCAATTTTAATTTGCTGGCCATTCTCTCATTTCTGAGACAAGATTATAATTAATTTTTAGTGTATTATACAAATTATAATTTCTATCTACATATTTAACTTGATGGCCACTTACTTACATCAAACTTAAGTTCGAAACTTAAAGCAATACCAGCTAATATGGAACAGTATCCTATCCTCGCTACCATATTTCCTCCTTCCTCCTATCAGAGGCATAAAGCAATAAATTGTCTGTTTAGCAAGGGACAGACAGTAGTGGAACAATACAGACAGTATATAAATATTCTTCATGATGATATAGAATGTTTATATAATAATCATTTGTCAGGCTCCTTTTCACCCAAGCAATTATATATATCCTAGCTGTTCCCCATGACTTCGCCCATGTGGAATTATTTTCGTGGAACCCTAAAATAAAAGTAGCCCAAGTTACTCCTTATAACATTAACTATCTGCCAGTGAAAGTCCCATCCAAATTGGTTCACAGGTTTTTGCGTGATGCATGTTCAGATAAACGTCGTGTTTTTTTCCAGCTTACTTAACATTTATGGTTATATTTTGGCCAATTTTCACAATATCTTTATTAATTATAGCTTATGTGTTATTCTGATGTATGAGCTATATAATTGTAGTTTCATTAAAATCCATTTAGTAGTTTTTGCATGAAAGAGTAACAAACATCCATACATCATCACAAACTTTCACGTTTATAATATTAGTAGGATATTAAGATATTTATATATATATATATGGGTGATACCTATCTAGATAGGTACCACCAAAATCTATTTCAGGTATTACACAGCTAGTATAATTACAGATAGAGACATTTCATTTTATTTCTCAAAAGTTGCAATGTATATGGGCTTCTTTATTAGAAATTGGCTGCAGGTACCAATAGGCTGTAGTAACCACTTACCATAAAGTGAACTGTTAGCATTACATAATGACCTATGTCTATTTATAATTTATTACTTGATATTTTTCATTCCTAATGCTGTGAAGCTCAAATCTCTCAGGAGGCTCTGTGCAGGGTTTCTCTGCATGATAAAATCAGTAATAAGATTAGCTACAGTTAAACAAGAATAAACAAAATACTTACCCTAGCAGATTAATATGATAATATATTGATTGTGAGGTTGGAATCACAATCAAAAGGGGACAAAAGTTATCTAGTGGCAGCCAGGTCCTGGCAAGTGAAGTGTAGGAGTTACCTTCATTAGGTGGTGTAAAACCTAATGAATGAGTTATATAAGAAGTTGGTGAATTCAGGTGCCTTGGGACTATGTTCTGTAACAATCTATAAGGAAGAACTAAAGCGAAACGAGTGTAATGATAAAATTTGTAATTGTAATGTTAAAACTGTCTGTGGAATTATCATTATCACAATTAAAATAGTGATAATGATAATTCCACAGACAGTTCAAACACAAATATCAAATTCTATAAGAATAGGTAATAAGTCTAAGATATCAAAATACTAATTTTAACTATGTATAGAATTCCATTACAACACCCATTATTATTACAGTTTCAATTAATAGTTCAACAAACAAAGGATGGATTGTGCATCCTTTGTGTAACTTGCAACTATATAATTCCCTGTTTTCATAGCTGTTATATTGAATTCTAGTGTAAAGGTTTAATATGTTTATATGTTGTGTTAAAATGTAGTTTAATGAATAGGATCTTAAAGAAAAAGTACTTAGTGAATACTGCAAAATATAAATAGAATTACTTACTAAGCCTCATTTGTAAAATTTGGCGTTTGTGGTGGGTCCATACTATGCAGCTGACAATACAAAACATCGAAACAAAAGTAACACATATCAGGAATTGCTACAGTATCATGGTAACCATTTATTGGTCGTTCTACTTTATTAATAATCGAGTTGTTCAATTTCTGTTTTTTGGTTCCACAAAATACTGAAGACATATTGATAGATACAAATCAAAGTTAAATCAATTCTAACAATAAGAGACAATGCAGTCACACAAATTCATAACATTCACAATTAGTACTTCTTGAATGAAAAGTGAAATTTTTGTGAAAACTGTGAAACAGATTATACAGTCTGTGAAATGTACCACCAAATCACAGTTTTGGCCTAAAGGTCTAGATACCAGGCCATAAACTCCAAAAAAAACACTGTGATTTTTTTTTCAAGTCTTAGGTATTTTTATTCGGTTTATTATAATTTTCTTCATAGTACACTGCTTCACAATATGTTGATGCGTCACATTGCGCAGCCCTTGGGAGATTTTGACGGCAACTTGAGTCAGCAGACAGCTGACAGTTGGCGATGGTATCTCAAGGCGCCTAAGCAGATAGACACCTTATCTTGAGAATCACATCACCATCAGAGCACTTGTATCACCGTTTCCACTAATAGTTCACATGCGCAGACACTTAATACACAAAATCGCACCACTTTTACATATCAAAATCCACTTCAAACCATTATTCAAACAATAATACAGGAGCAGCAAACCGCCGCCGATCAAGTTCCCGCTAAAAACTCCCAAATCACAGAACATATATATAGTGCATAGATAAATAAATATGTAGCAAGCTAATATAGTCTACTGCACCAAATTCTTTTGATCCTTTTCTTTGTGAAACGGTGAAATAAAACCATAAAGATATAGTTTATAAGATTACCTAAGGCTCAATTTACATTGCGGCGGAATGAAATGGAAGCGAATTTTGTAACGAAATTGTACATAGTAAAATGAATTTTATTCTAATTGTGTAACGTGCAAACTAGATATGATAAAAAAGTCGCGTGACTTTTTTTTTGGCTCATATCTAGTTTAAACTTTACTTAATTAACATAAAACTCATTTTACTATGTAGAATTAAGTTAAAAATTCGCTTCCATTCCGTTCCGTGGCAGTGTAAATTGGGCCTTACTGCGCTAGCACTTCTTATTAGTTTGTGTTACCTAACTCGTAGACTGGTATACAGTAATCTGTGTACCTAACTAACTATACTTTATCTATGAATAAAATGCAGTGATTATATTAGAATTAGATTAGAACGTAGATAAATAAATATGTAGCAAGCTAGATTAGAATAGACAGCTTACACTTTTGGCGTGTCTAGAGATGGAACATTGTTAAATCGATTTAAAAAAGGCGATTAACGATACACAAAGCAAAGCAAAAATTATCGATTACCTATCGATATAAAAATTAAAACCGAAACATATATTTTTTTATAAACTACAATGCATGTAAAATTAAGTTAAAATTTAATACAAATGATGACATAATAGTTACATAATAGCTGTTCCCGGACCTCGCCCGCTTGGTATGTATTACGATTGGATTTCATGGGTTTTAATTTTTTTGCGCGGAATCCTAATTTTTTTTTCTAAAATAAAATTAGCCTGTGTTACTCCTTATAACATCAGCTATCTGTCAGTGCCAGCTATAAGCCGGAACAAACAGACAGTAAGACAAACATTTTAAAAATTGTTTTTGTCTTTTTGTTATAAATACCGTATACACTTTTCTATAATTATATTTAGTAAAGGCTGTTATTTTGATATTACAAACAGATACTTCAATGTATAGATTAAAAATCATCTTCTATTTCATGTTGATTGCAACATTCATATTGACATTTAAACAAATAAAATGGCTGCCAGCATCTGCAAATTTCAGTACGGCGTAGACTGCACCAGTAGCTTTTCAGCATGAGTGCTAGACCCCTACCCCAGCCTACGAATTTGAAGTATATATATTTAAAAATACTGACAGACGTATTTCAAATAGAACATCTAAAAATATTAATTATTTAAAATGCACCCATGTAATTTAGAAATAAAAATAGTTAAAGATCGCTCACCTTATAACGTCAATATCATATTAAGTAAATAGAATTGGGTACTTTTGCAATATAAAAAAACTGCACCTTGATTGAATATAATTGCACCATCGTTAAAAATGCATAAAATGCAATATTAAGTGCAAGTAGATAATAAAATCATATTTGTTAATTGTCGACAAAGAGTGTATAATCACTAGGTTTAATAGGCGGGACTTCCTTAGTAAAAGTAAATGTATGTAAGGGCGCTAAGCTACTTTGCCAACATGCCCCTACCCCAGCCTACGAATTAGGATTATATATAAAAAAAATCTGACAGTCGTAGTTTAGTAATACACGTCTCAAAAATATTAATTATTTAAACTGCACCTATATTTATATAAATAAATAAAACTGAAGTGTCTGTTTGTAACGTTAAAATAACAGCTTTTACTAAATGCATATGAAAGTATATACGGTACTAAAACAAAAATATCTGTCCGTTTGTTCCGGCTAATCTTCGAAACGGCTGGACCGATTTTGTCGGGACTTTCCTGGCAGATAGCTAATGTTATAAGGAGTATAAGTCGCGGCACGTAAGTCTAGCGGTGACCGTTATTGCGCATAAGTCGAAAAGAAGGTATAATGGGGTAGTAAGCGGGTCGCGGGGTGGGCGTGCATATCGTTCGCACGCGCTTATTGGCTCTGCATATGGTTTGCACGCGCTGATTGGCTCTCCAGTCGCATTCCGTCCCCGTACTGATACGTGATACGTGCGTGGGGCGTGAGTGCTAGCGCCTTTGCTATATGTGTATTCGTTTGCCAGGTCTAATGGGCCAAATATCGGGACGGAAAGTAAAATAATCGAGAATTTGGTTAATAAATCTAATGAAATAACAATAGGTTTTGTAGCCATTTTGGCCACCATGAGTTATGATAAAGTTTTTGATACAATGCGTAATTTGCTTTATAATTATTTTTTTATGCCTGAGCTAACCAACGAATAATTTATCGTCCATGGATGCATCGGAAACACTGCATATTCGTCTATGTGAGTTTTGTTTCCGTAAATCAAAATTTGTTGAACGATTAGTTCCAATTCCAAGTATATTCTAAGTCTATGGCGGTACCCATCCATGAAGTACAACAATATCTGTATGACAGTTTACGTAGACAGAGAATCCAATAGACAGCGTGATATGTTTTGTTTCATTCACAAAACAAAGGACGCATATATCATATAAGCACTTGTAAGAAAGAGATATAGATACTATATTGTTGTCCTTATTCCCGTACCACCTAACAAGCCGTTTGGCATTAAATTTAGTGGCAGACACTGCAACTGTCACGGAGTGTGTCTATGTTTATTATTTTGTTTAAAAGTTATTTGCAAATAAAACTAGATAATTGTACGTTTTAAGTTAGAAAATTATTTGATTATATACCATAGCAGCATGGTGTCGTGCAGTGTTATAGGCTGTAAAGGCCGCAGTGAACGAAAAATTGAAGGCATTACATTTCGCGCGTAAGTAAACTTATTTCATGAATATGATGTATTTAAATAACTTTCTGAATCACAATTTACATGGAAGTATTAATTAAAGCGATGTTAACGGTATTTTTTTTTTCTATAAATAATAATGATATTATCATTGTTAGCATTATTATAAACTAAAACTCATATAATATTTAATTAATTTTACTCATATTATTATAGTAATGTGTCCTTCTCTAACAAGTTGCCAATGCTAATAATCATCTTCTTTAGGAATATTTGGTAGATTTCATAAAATTTTAACACACTAGCGTAAATTTTTTTAATATAATTAAACATCAAAGTCCATTTTTTATGATGATAAAACCTGAAATCATAAGTCTAAACCATGATTCTAAACCAGGCTTATTACGCGTCTTTCCAGGTTGTAGCTTATACAAAGTAATGAGCATGATCATAGGCTGAAGTTAAAACATCTTAGCTTTATGTAAAAAGTTTAAAACAAATTGCTAAATTTCAAAGTTTATAAGTTGGGGGTTTTGGCAGGTACTTGAACGCTGACGGATTTTCACTCCTGAATTGATTAAATAATGATCTAAATGGATTTCGATACCTAAAATTAATGCGAGTTTGTGTATTAAATGTCTGCGCATGTTAACTTTAGAGAATGGGTCCCACATATATTCAATAAGTGAAACCACATACTTGTTATCGCCTTTGCTGACGATATACAAAAAATGAACGTAATCGGTCCAGTAATTAGGTCAAAAAGTAGAGTTTTAATTTTAAGGAAATTTGAACTCTATAGAATTAGTTCACTAGGTCAATGATTCAATGAACTTGAATCCTTGAACATTAAAAGCGACGTTGCCACGCAGTGCAAACTATTATGTCGTGAGACTTTGTACGTCGGCAGCGGTGTCTTTTGGCGGCGTCCATAAACAAGCGGCACGAGGCACGCGGCGTTCTTCAAAGTGCGCGCGCGCCTGTGTCGTAGAGTAGGACACCTGTTATCGACCATTAGCTTCTTTCAAAGGGAGTAATGATCGATAAACAAAAATATATTTAGCTTCTAATACTTAGGGCATGGTGTTTTTAGAATTATCGTGCTGTTATGATAATTCTAAAAACACTACGACCTGAGTATTCAAAGCTAAACTTTAAACCTTTTTTGTTTAAGTGTGTTCTTGTAGATTTACAGATAATAAATTATTTTGACATGATAAAAACCCATAAAAACAACCAATTAAAAAAGTCATACTTATTTACCCGTTTCCTAGGAAATCACAAAACGGTAGTTTCGTAAGTGCAATTGTGCAAAATAAACTTTTTTTTAACAATCAATAACTTGTCAATTGTTAAAAATCAAAATTACTTGTATTCAAATGTCTTATAGTAGGTAAGTGTAAAAAAAAAGTATCGATAAACGATAATTGCACCTTGTGCCCTTATTTATTACTTTTATTATTTTCGCCATTTTGGAATTTGGAAGTTTCGCTTTCAGTTCACCGCGAATCTTCCGGGATAGTGTGTGTGCGTTTCGCTGCTTGCGCGCATTGCTTCAAGCGATTTATTTTTCGTAAGATAAATACAATTAGTCAAACAATTTTTTTACGGTGAAATGGACACTTATTAGCTAATTGACTTTGTGTGTGTAAATAGTGTTTTTAAGTACGTTTATTTTTATTATTTTTTCTCTGTGATATTGACACTACTTGACTTTTGTGTGTACGCGTGTGTTGGCGCAAAATGCCAAGACAACAGCATTTTTACAGTGCGGCAGAGTATACAGACATGGTTTTATTGTATGGCGAATGCCGCCAAAATTCAGCGTTAACTCTGCGTACTTATCGTGAGAGATACGGCGCAACTCGCGTCTGCCCTACTAGCGTCCGGACAATCCTGGGTGCTGTCCAAAGAATCAAAGAAAATCAGCGCATAGTGCCCAACACTCATGAAGGAGTTGCTCCGCGTCACTTTCCACCCTCTTTCGAACAACGAGTCTTAGTCGCCCGACCTCGCTCCTCTAGACTTCTTTTTATGGGGCTTTATTAAAAATGAAGTGTACTCAAAGATCTCCCAAACCGAAGATGAACTGCGCAATCGTATTGTTGCCGCCTTTGACAAATTAAAAGCACTGGCTCTGGATCCTGAACGAAATTTGTTGAGCAGGCTTCAGGACAACATTATGCGGGATGTAACTTGTGCATTCAAGAACGTGGCGTACATTTTGAAAATTTTAAAATTTAGGGTTCCATTAAATTTTTCAACTAATATGCAATAATATTTATTTCGTTCAGTTCCATTATCGCGAAATAAAAAAGTAGCGGTAAAAATACCTAAACAGTTTAGTGAGTAAGTTTTTATTTCGTCGCACATTGTCAAACGAAGCAAAGGCCGTGCCGACAATAACGCTGCCGGCCGCCAACCGTCGTGCCGCCCGCGTACAACGTTGCCACTCTTCCAAGGGGTCAAGGTACGTAGTCTAAACAGAGTGTTTACTTTTACTGAATTTATTTTAATATTTATTTTGGTTGAAAATGTCACTTTTTTAATTTACGGTTTTTAATGTAATATTTAATTTTACTACACTTCTATGGACTAGTATTACTTGTGGTTTAATTTATTGCGTATATTTAGATTCCTTACTGTACATTAATGGAAACGATGTTACAAGTGTTTCGATGGTGTCAAAAAACGTAAGGTTTTTTTTTCCACTTGGGCGGCTTGAAATACTATCGCAATATACTGTTCGCTGGGTTAAGTGTCGTCGAAATCTCCCAAAACTTTGCATTGTTACGTATCAGCACATTGTAAAGAATTTAATGAATAAAATACACATCAGACATGCCTGTATGGTCTTTGACCTTTGTCTGCCTTAATTGGTAAGTCGTAAAAACCATTTCAATCTATGATTTGTGATTTCAACTGCTTATAATTTGTCTATGGTGCGATGGCTGTCATCTAGTTTTATTTTATTATTTTAGAAAATAAGGAAAGAAGCGTTTAGTGTAATGAAAAATGAAGCTATTTTCATGAACAATGTACTTGTTTTATAAATTTCCTGTAGAGTTAAGTGCGTCCTTCTCATACCGGTAACTGCTATTACCTACTTAGCAATGTTTAGCAAAAGAGTATAATATTGTCGACGATGGCGTCTGATGGTGAAATTTCATGTACGACTGATCCCAATTTCGCTGTTATTTATTCATTTTTGAAAGTTTTCGGTAAACTGTACGGGTTAGAAATACCTACGATAGCTAAACTGCAAGAATTGATTGAAAATACTCAAGAAGGTACGAAAAAGATAACATTACAATGAGTGTAATATAAACAAACATCTAAGTAAGTTTTTTATTTTAGTGTTGGATCCGTTAAAAGAGTTGCATATAAGGTTGTTACGGCGGGCGCTTAAGTCCATTCAGGTTAATCGTTGGGAGAGAGCTTTGATAAAATTCTGTCATCAACAAAGATATCATCAGGAAGCTTGGGAAATAGAGAGGTTTTCTTACAAGAAAGCTAGCACTCAGGTTAAATTGAGAATATTGAAGGTAATTTAATATTTTTCTTGCTTTTTAAATAGAAGTTTTAAAAAAAAACCTTATAAATTAATTTTAACAATAATGAATCCTAACTCTTCTAAAATGTTAACATTTTCTGTGATAATTAAAACTGACTATTTTTTTAAAATTATGTATGTTATTAATTATCTTTCTTTCACAGCAATCCTTGTTAAAATTAAACCAGATCTAATGATAATTTTGACTTCATTGTGTAATTATTTAAAAAAAACCATTCTGTTTTAATTAATTTGTAATTTAATTTTGTCAAATTTATACTTGTTGTATGTAGATGTATACTGACTGATACATCTTTAATTGATTTTATCAGAAGTAAAGTTAAATTTTCTAGATTATAATTGTTTCATATATATTTTTATTGTCTTTTCCACAGTTACTCTTTGAATACCAATTCACTTGTCATCCAAAGTTTAAAAATGCGGTAAATGCAATATTAAGTAAAGATCTCAGACTTGATCCTATTGGTAGAGATAAAAATGGTTGTGTATACTGGCTGCAGGTTGATCATGAAGCTAACTTATGTTTGTATAAAGAAGATCAGGATGAGGAGACATGGCAGTTAATTGCAAGGTAATTTTTTTCCTGCGGAAGACAGGGTGAGAAGACCAACTGCCCACTGTACTTCACTGACATGCATCTGATGGGGGCCTGCCAAGCCCACTCGAAGTGGCCTCCTTTGGCCAGCTATGTAGGTTCTTCTTGGTTCACTGTGATGTGTAATAAAGGGTATGAATATAAATTACACTTGGTAGGCAGTATTATATTTAAAACTATAAACAAATATTCATTAATATTTACATAAAGCAATTTTATTGTTCTTAATTTTTTCACTTCCAACTCACTGATTTCCCGACACGGCTTCTTCCATGCAAATATCTCTTTAATATGTGATCTTACAAAAAAGAGTAGCTTAATATAATCATTCATATCCTTAAGTTGTAGTTAAAGAAGATTCCATAGTAATAAATAAGTAGCATGTTACTAGTGTACTCAAATTCTGTTCAATTTTAAGATGCCGTTAAGTCTCATGCTGTCTCAAGTCAAAGTGATTGTGATACCACAAGACTTAACAACATCTTAAAATTGAGTAGTAGCTTTTGAGTATTTGGCCATATGACAGATTGTGACTTGTGCCGCCCATTATTGTGATACAAGCACAGTTACTGTAGCATATTGTCATGAGAAGTGGACCTTACTAGTATTTTTTTTAAATATCTAAACAACTAAAATTTAATTAAAGGTAATTAAACATTTAAATTAAGTAAAGTTTAAAACATTTACATAATGTCTTGATATTCTTATTTACTCACTTTTATATTTGCTGTGTTCCAATTTAAAAACAGTTATGTTACAAATAATAATATATCATACACACAAGGCTGTCCAGGACCTGAACTATTATAACCCTGTCTTTTGCTATTAATGTTTTATTAATGCTCCCTATTAACCTTTTACTGTAGCAATCGAGAAGAATTTGTCAAAATTATTGGTCAGTTGAAAAGTGGTGAAGAAATATCTCAACCAATAGGGAATGATGATTCCAGCAGTGCCGATATTCCAACACAGATAGAGGTGTGATACTTTTTGGTTTTCTTTGCTAATAATCCATTTGCTAAACTTTTACGTCCTTATAAGGTTAGGTAAATTTTAAGTCACACTAGACTTTCATATATTTAATTTGAACAAAAAAAATATCCACCTTAACTTTTCATAGTGTTTTTTGTTGTTAATTTCGTTTTTTACACTTTCAGGCTAGTAAATCGGAAGCTGAGGAAGACAATGAAGAAGAGTTCTTAAGTCCTGAATCTGAGTCTGGAAACGAAAGTGATGATCACAATGTTGAAAAATGTGCTGCAGAGAAGAAAACAGAAACCACAAAAGATACAGAAACAGAAGAAGATAAACTCATAGCAGTAAACAATTTAGACGATAAAGAAGACAGTCAGAGAAGAAAAGCAGAAAGTGATTCTAAAGAAGATACATCAAATAGCCCTGAGGAAAATTCAAACAATGGAGATGAATCTGAAAAATATGAGAAAGATGAAGTTGGCGAAGAGATAGAAGAACCTCTTATGATTATTAAAGGGGAGGGTAATGGAGTAGATTGTGAAAGTTCCTACATTATTGGTGAAGAGATATCAGAACCTGTAATGTTTATTTATGGAGACGGTTGGGGATATGACAATGACACTGGAAACCCTGAAGCAATAGAACAAGCAAATAATACTGAATTACGAGAAAATTCAGATGTAGATAATGCTAGTGAAGAATGTGTTAATGGAGATCATACTAACAATGTAAAAAAATGTAGTAATAGAATTAAATTAAGTAAAAGTGTTAAATTAAGAAATAGGCTACCATCAGTTACAAAAGATCTTTGCGGAAACAATCCAATGATAATACTGATGTTTTAAAGTCAGATTCAAAAAAGCATTGTGTGCGAAACTTAGACAAATCAAATGGTTCCAATTCAAATGCAACAAGTAGTGAAAGGGAATTGAGAAGAGACAACACTGTACATGATAAAAGTACTGATTGTGAAAGTACAAGTAAAATTAAGGGAAAAAAGGGAATAGTGAAAGTTAAAAAAAGAGAAAGCACAAGGAAACTAAGAAAAAGTAAAGAAGTTGTGAACTCTTTATCAGAAACTGAAAGTCACGGAAATAGTAAATCCAGTATTATAGAAAAAAGAAAAAGTAGCGTATCGTCAGAACATGAAGAGACGGAAAATGTTGAAAATGTTAAAGATGAAAGTCCAGATAAAGAAACAAAGGTAGAGGATACTTTACCTCTAAAAAAAATTCGCTTAGAACTGACACCAGAACCTGATGATGTATCACATTCCAAAACTGATGATGTAGATAATACCAAAATTGAAAATATTGAAAATAAAGATGTTAATACGGAAAATGACAAAGATTCTATTTCAAAGAGAAAGAAAATTAAAGCTGTTAAAGGTAAATTAAAGGGTAAAAAGTTTTTTCAAAATAAAATACAAAATAGTCAAGTAGTTAAAGATAATGATAAAGTAGAAGTTAATGATAACAAAAGCGGCAAAGCATTAAAGAGAAGTTTATTAAACACCACAGTAAATGACAAAAGTAAATCTGAATCTCAGAGTGAAAGCGAAGAAGAAGAACCAGTGACAAGTGGAAAGCGGTTAAAAATAAAACCAAAAAAAATTATGACTGCATCAAGGTAAAGTTTTATATATATTTTTTATTTTACTTGAAATTATATTATTTACTATAAAATAATTTTAGTGTAGGGTGTCCTCCCACTATTGGAGTGACAACCTGGTAAGACATGCAGGAAGTCGATGGATGCCGGTGGCTCAGGACCGTGCTTTGTGGTATTGCTTGGGGGAGGCCTATGTTCAGCAGTGAACTTGTGAAGGGCTGTAATGATGATGATGATGATGAAAATAATTTTATGACTGCTATACTGAATCAAACTTAAAACTGATTAAAAAAACTAATACCCGGTGTATTATGCTTTATTTTTAGTCAGTAATTTTCTTATTATTAAAACCTTGAATGTTTTTTTCTACTGGTCCTTAATAGAGCATGCAATGCCGCAGTATATTTTCTATACCGCAATATTGCGGTAGCGGAACTGTAATATCGCAAAATTTGCGATATTGCAAAATTAAAAAATCCTTTAATGGCAGTTTAACTAAAACAATAACATGAGTAAAAAAATATTTAATGGGGGTTAAATTAAAACACTAACATGAGATAACTACAATTAATCACACATACAACCCTAATCTTAATTCTTACCTTGGAAATGTTTATGTAAAAAGCAAAGCATATCCACTGCCTCATCATTTAAAGAACTTCTAATTTTATTACATATTATGTATCCAGCAGCCGAAAATGCTCTCTCTGCTTCTACGCTCGTTGGTGGAATGCTTAGCAGATGGTTATACACAGTCTCCAGATATTTATCTATTGTTCCTTCGGTTTCTTACTGGGTTCGTTTTTAATACCGCGAAATTCGCATCTGTAATCTCGCTTATGCGGTACTGAAATAGAGCGCGAAATTCGCGAAATTGCGGTAACGATAGAACGGTATTGCATGCACTAGTCCTTAATCTGTTAGACATAATATTATTATGACGGAAACCAAGTAACGTTTTTTTAAAACTAGATATTCAATTATTACCTTTTTATTTGTATTTGTTGTTTAAAAATAAATCCAAAACTGATGAAATCTATCTAAAACTGATATAGTTTATATATAAAACTGATAACTTAATAATATCTCGCATTTCAGAAAAAAAGTTGAAGCCAAACTAATGGCGAAATGTTCCAGCGAATCGGAAGAGGAGACGTTGTACAGTTTGGGTATATGAAAATAAGAATTTAGAGTTTAATGATACATTTTTAATATATGCACCAGATGAAATTAATGTTTGTATTTTATTATTAAGGTAAAAAGGCGAACAAACGGGTGTTAAAGAAAAAGTCAAAGTCAAAAGAAAAAGAGAAACCGAAAGCTACTAGTACAAATCCAGCAGATAACGAAAATCCCGTGCGTCAGTCTAGAAGAATAGCACAAATGAAAATAAAAGAGGAAGCAGAGAGAAGACATTTGGAAGAGGTTGCATTAAGGGAGCTCAAAATGATTCATAAAAAGAAGGTAAGTTGCTTGAGATCTTGTTGTTACTGATCAGAAAAATACTTTTGTCCAAACTTATTTTTATTCAAATTTTATTTATAATTATTGATATTTATCATCAGTATACTATATTATCAGGGGCCGGAATATATTAGAATAGAAGCAAATACTAGCAATTTTTTTAAATATAATTATGTTATTGCGTTATGCATATCAAGGATTGACCTCATAAAATGTAATTTTACTTTTGAAATTAATGTTGTGTTCATTCGTTTAAAGTTTATAGTGTTTCTTCTAAAGTTTATATTTTATAGTGTTTCAAATAATATATAATATTAGCGATCCGCCCCAGCTTCCCACGGGTGATTTCTGGATCTCGACAACAGCGCCACCTACCGGGTCCAATTGTGAATCTAAACCATCCCTGACCACTTAAACACACACAAAAAATTCATCAATATCAGTCAAGCCATTTTCGAGTTTTAGCGAGACTAACGGACAGCAATTGATTTTTATATATAGAGATATAAAATGTCATAATTTGTTGATTTTACAAAACAGGGTTACCTTGAGAGGAGCTCTGGGATTTTCGAGAAATGTAGGTGATGAACAGACCGACATGTTTGCATTGTCTGGGCTAAGGACTAGAACCGTTTGAGAAATTTTCAAAAGTCTCTACCATGAGCAAATATCTCTTAGAGCCTAAACCAAAACAGCAGGCTTAAACATTCCAAATCGTTAATCCGGGTGTGTGCCGTGTAGTACTGACGTAAGAGAGTCCACCCCATATCACAGAGAGACAGTGGAAAATTGAAGCTTCCTCTCTTCATCTTGTAACAACTTAATAATAATTAACTGGGGTTGTCAAATCGACTACCAGGTGTTTCAACTATTGTAAACATCCCTCCATGGGCAACGATATAAAAAAACGGCCCCAGTCCTCGACAGAGCCGCTATTCCTGGCTACGGTGGCGACAATGGTAACGACAGGGCAGGGGTGCTAAGAACTTCTTGCAAAGTGTCTTCGAAGGTGGTTGCCATCTTTGATATCATACGAGTTGGCAACATTTAACCTAGACTGAGGAGGAGGTGAAGTAAGGTAGTGGATCTGGAAGAAGAGATGACCAGAGAAGATGATGAGAGACAAGTTGTACTGAGTTATTCAGCACACGGTAATCCTCGAATACGGACTCTTGTTCTGTCACCAGGAAGGCGACTTTCTGTTCCAAGAAAACCTAGGGCCTTCTAACAAGGGACGAATATATTTCATTAGCTCTTTTTTCCCCCCCTCACTTTTAGCCCTTCATGTCAAGTTGTCTAGGGTTAGTTTTTATATCTGTCAGTTTAGTTTCGGAAGGTAGTGAATTATTCCTATTTACTGATACACAAGTACATTTTAGATTAATATTGTTGTAATTGCTAAATGTTTCATTGTAACCAGAACAAGGACGACGAGGAGGAGTGGCGCGCAAGTGGCAGCAGTTCTGATGGCGAAGCCGCCCGCTCCCGTAGGAAGACATCTGCCTGGCGGGCTTCGGACTCCACTGGTCCAGAGCCTGATTCGGAATCCGATGAACCTCTCTTTGAACATCCTGAAGAGCCTGACTGTAAGTGCAAGAAGAAAACATTTATTTCTTTTATCATTATCACAATGTGAAAAAAATATTTAATAAAGATTTCTTTATAATAAATGGCACTTTCTTTGTATGTATTCATTGATATCAATTAGTATTATTTCTTTCGTAACAGTGGAATCTGCAAAATCGGACCATGAGTTTTCACCAGAATCTGATTTGGAGGATGGAGAACCAGCCGAGCCTCTAAAATTAGCGCGCACTCTACAAGAAGGTATGATAAAGAACGGACTTTTACAAAATACACTAGACCATTGTTTTACCAATTACTAGCGGTCGTGCAGTGGTCGAAATTCGAATGTAATATATAAATTTTTTATTAAACAAGCTGTATTTCTTTTTCAACTGGTACACTAATATATTATAAAACACATATCTACACAGACTATTGAAAAAGGAACCTTTGAAATTGCACAAATTTCACACCCATTCAGTCAATCTGTGAGTAATTATTTGTTGGCAACATTTCAAAAACCCTTTGACGACCATCTTTACTCTGTGCAACTGTTTGACCACAGGCTATTATATGTTTGATATTGGCAAACGTGGTGATTATTATTCTTTGATTGACTGTATGAATGTAAAATTTATATGATATAATTTTTTTTCTATATAGGATAAGGGTGACAAACGACCACACAGTCCACCTGATGGTAAGTGGTTGCTGTGGCCCATAGACATCTACATCTATCCTCGATTACGAATCAAAATGCAGATGCGTTGTCACCCGTGAGGACTAAGATTGAATGCCTGGTTTCCAGTAAAAAGGGTCTCTGGTTATCTACACTCACCATATGAAACACAGCAGCGTTAAGCTGCTATTTTAAGCTGGTATTCTTTGATTCTGTGAGAGCGTGATCCTTCCTCGGTTGAGCCGACCCATTCGTGCTACAACTATACCAGTAATATAGCTACAGCATGGCTCTACCACGTAAGAATAATGACTAAGACCATAGCTCGTTTCCATAATCTATCACTACCGCCACGCATTGCTTGTAAACTAAACATTTCTTGGAAATTACATTGATTAAAATTAATTTTCATGTAATTTACCCCGTGTAGTGGCGGCGTAAGAGAATACACTACCCCATATCATCCCTTGGGTGTCCTAAGAGGCGTTTGAATCTTCTTAGTATCTGAATCTTCTTCTGAATAGAGGCTTGCAGTTGTGCGCCCATAACAAAAAAATACTGAATAGATTTCAATTAGGTTTTCTAAGTTTTATTTCTTAGACACTTGGCCCTTATGTAAAAAAAAAAATTGCGATATCTCATTTAATATAAAGTTATTAAAAAAAAATTAAGAAACGACGATTTTATACGGGCTTTTTCACACGGTCAACTGTACGTCGCTTGCTCTCGCGTTACTAACCCAGATAATTTATATATTTTAGCTACAAACGGACCAACAAAGAAATTTTGTAAGAAAAGTATATTTTTGCTTGCGATCTTTTTGATGTTTTTTCCTTCGCACATACGAAAACTTTGATAATATATCAAGCAACGCTGACGAAGTCGCGGGTATCAGCTAGTAATAATAAAAATACTGTGGCGTGGCAACTATGGCAAATATCCCCCCTATGAGGCAATTATTGGGGAGGCCTATGTTCAGCAGTGGACTTCTGTTAGGCTGTAAAAAAAATTCAATCACTGCTGTTACCTAACAATTTTAGCAAAGAAGTTGTTATGTAAATTGTTTTTTAATTTCCAGGAAAAGACGATGGTTTCTGTAAACGCTGTGGAAGCGGCGAGCAGCCAGAATGGATCCTGTTGTGTGACAAATGCGACGCGGGATATCATGGCAGTTGCCTAAAGCCCATGCTGCTGCTTGTGCCTGAAGGCGACTGGTACTGCCCGCCCTGCAACCATGTGAGTGCTCTGGTTTTGTCAGTTTCTTCTTTCTTAAGGTTTCTATAGTGGCTATTGAAGGCAGCACTGGTACCGTTCCCCTAACAATTACTATAGATAATCGAGGATAAATGTAGATGTCCTATAGGCCACAGCATCCACTTACCATCAGGTGGACTTTGTGCTCGTTTGTCATCCTTATTCTATAAAAAAAAAATATAATATTAAATTGTTAGCACATTATTTAGGTGCTTCAACTTCAAAATAGCAATTAGTAAATTTATATTCAATAAATTAAACACTCCACTAACTGACAATGGTCTCTACCAAAGAGAAGAATTGCTGTGGTCGCCATAGGTGGATTGGTGATCGCTGTATCTGATGTCTTGCACCTTTGTGTTGCTTCTCAAAGCTGGTTTGAGTTTTTTAAAACATATTAAAGTGGAAATGAGGAAACGATCTATCTGATGGTAACTGGCTACTGCAGTTAGTTATCATTGTCAGCCACCTGCATCCATCGACTCCTAGTTTTTTTTTATCTGGTTGTCACTCCATCTAAGCGGGAGAATCCAATAATGCTCTTACCACGAGCACGAGGCTGCTACCTGATACTAGATGGTAGAACTTCTTTTCTGGTTAGTAGTCTGTCTGTGTAAGTACCACCCTCTTACCTCTATCTGCCGCCGAATAGCAGTGCTTGCTCTGCCATACCCACCATGTCGGGCGACCGTTCTTTGCTTTTTGGGCAAATCTTTCCAAAATGGCGGCGGAGAAACAATTAAATACAAGAAGTTGAAACAATTTCATGTTTAAATATGTACTCAGCTGTTGATATTGACTTTAAACAAATATCACAAAAGAGAAAACCTGTGAAGTTTCTTTCGCCGATTATTCACCAGTCAGAAGAATATCATTTCAAAACGGTAGTAGGTTCGACAACAATTGCATTTGGCAAACGAAATTTTATTTTCTTACGTCAAAGAAATAAATATATTTCATTTCTAATGACTTGTGTATTTTTCAGGAAAAGCTTATTTCAGCTCTTGAGGAAGAACTAGTGAAATATGATCAACTCCTTGCCAATGTAGAAGTAGAGCGAGAACGTAGCCGGATTGAGCAGTTGACGAAGGCTGATGATGAACCTGTATTAGAGGATAGCCAAAAACTAGAAGAGAAGTCTGATGATAAGTTGGATGATAAATCTGATGAGCAATCAGGTCAGTGGTATTTTTCATCTAAAACAATTTTTAACTTCAGAATGAATAATAAAAAATGCTAAGGTTTATGCCAAGGATATTTTTAAATGTTTCTACTTCAATCAAACCCAATTTTGCTTGCCTACTTGTCCATTTCTGCACATCTTCATTGCTACTAATGTATAAATGTCTCTGCATGTCAACACTTTTTTTTTGTAATTCAAAATACGTGGTAATGTATTATTTAACTGATTGTCTCACGCCTACTATTTTACTTAGCCGCACATATTCGTAAGGTTAATCCGCTCGGTTACATAATTTAGGTACCTTGACGCGCGTCTTCCCGCGCCCTTCCTTCTGTTAACCGTTACACCGCTAGGTAGCCGGGCCGGCTGACAGGTGACAGTGTTGACCATGACCTCATTACGTACAAGTGTGCTACTGCTATTTTTAAATTTCCGTAAGTAGTAGTGTTGCTTCCTTACCAATGACGGAACGAAAATATTCAAACCGCGAATACTATGAAACTATCAAATGGCCGCACCATTATATTACATTTTAAGCAGTGAAAGTTTACGTGGTGCGCAAAGATTATATGAAAGTGAGTTTTTACCGCGGAAAGAAATTAACGTACGTGTACCTACCAATCGAATAACAACTAACGGCTAATCAAACTATTCAAATGCAGTGAGCGATAATTTAAATAGTTAATATGAAGATGGATGGATTGCGCACGAAGGCCTTATACTATGGCATGCAAACTCGCCGGAACTTTTACCGTTAGACTGTTATCTGTGGGGTGAAATAGAGTCGTGTTTAAGAGGCAAGTCAAAGAGGCCTAAAGTTGCGAAGACCGCCACAGTAAAATTATTGCTGCGTTTACCGAAGCTAAAAGTGCTCAAGCACAGGTAATAAGTGTAGAAAATAATTTAAGAAAATGTATTCGTCTATGCATAGAACGAAACGGATTACATTTTGAGGTATATATTGACTAATATGAGTTATTGAGCTAATATTAATTATTGATTATTAGTTATTGGGACTACTTGCGTAATTTAGTTGTAAATAGTTTATTCCATTTTTTTTAAATACGCTATAATAATGACAGTCGTCGGTCATGTCGTAAGCAAAAATATATTTTTTAATTTTATTTATTATGACGATCCTAAGCCCGTTAAAAGTGTGAAGGGAAAATTAGAATCATAAGGCATTAGTAGTAAGCGTGTCACTAAGAAATTAAACAGTAGGTCAAAACTTGAGAAACGAAAACGTGAATTGAATCGCACACACAGGAGCGTGCGTACGCGTAGTTTTTGCCCATAAATTACATTCAATTTGGGATAATTTCAAATAAAAATAGAAGCTTAGCTTACTCGCATTTTCAAAAACTGTAATATCGGTATATCATTATTTATATATTTGAACCTAAATATAACATTTGACTACTTTTTTGAAAAATAACACTGTATAATACATATTGATGTTCCTGAATTTTTATATGATATAATATGAAAGATCTTAGATTATTACGAAATGATAACACAAATATTTGGGATTTTTTAATCTTTATATGGTTTCTATTTTTAACATGTGCATCAAGTTTACAATGCATCTTTTGATGTATCTATTATTCTAAAATGCTGTTGCTGTGTGCTGATCTGTATTACTGTGTAGGGTCGGTGTAAGAATATTCACTACCCCATATCATCCCGTGGGTGTGGTAAGAGGTGACAAAGGGAAACAAATCAAGAGATGGGCTGCTGCCCTGCATCTTCCTGATAACAATTCAAAATTATTAAAAACTGCGGTTAAACCATTGAAGTATGAAGATAAAATTGTAAAGCGACAGTAGCCTAATGGCTCTACCATTAGTGGACCACGAATTCAAAAGTCGCGAGTTTGAATCCGCCATTCGACTACAGTAATAAACCACTCCTAACAAGCATTTTAAGCATACCTGGAGTGGCTAACAAGTATTGTTCTAAAAAAAACGTGTATGGCGGTGGTGGCAGATGACAGTGGCAGCGGCAGTGGCAGTGGCAGCGGCTGGTCGTCGTCGTGGTCGGGCGCCGTGTACCGGCTGCGCGCGCGCCGCCAGCTGCCCGTCAGCTACCGCGCGCAGGAGTACGACCGCCTCATCAGCTCCGCCATCAAGGTAACACCACGCTGCTGCGCATTGCTCTGCTTTCACTATTAACTGTAACTATTGCTCCTTTTGCCAGTTTCAGGTATTAGGAAATATTTCACCATAATATACCATATTATTTTAAACCAACGCCACGCTGCAGCTACATCATGGTTGGAGCACGGATGGGTCGGCTCGACCGGGGTAGGACCACGCTCTCACAATACCAGCGTAAAATAGCAACTTAATGCTGCCGTGTTTGGTATGGTTAGTGTAGAGAACCGGAGACCCTTTTTACTGGAAACGAGGCATTCCATCTCAGTCCTCAGGGGTGACAACGCATCTGCATTTTGATTCTTAATCGAGGATACATGTAGAGCCACAGCATCCACTTGCTTTCAGGTAGACTGTGGGGTCGTTTGTCACATTTATGCTATAAAAATACTCAAGTATCTTAGTTGTGCATGACAGACAGCACGAAACAATTTACACGGCTCTTTTATGTTCACGGAGTACTCACTTTTTATCATTTTGAATTATTCCGTTTATCCACCCCAGGATGGACACTCGGAAACGAGTGTTCGTAATATGATGGGAATTCGTATAATATTTTTTCATCCGATTTTTTCCCTCAGTTGTGTACAGTCATTTATAGAAACATGATAAAAACTGGCCCAAGATACTTAGTACATATGAGCATACCTATAAAAATATATACATACTTCTTGTTTGAAAGGTCAACGCTGAAATAAAAGTATTACTGATTCATTGGAATCTTGGCATAAAACAATTTAAAATACAGTTAAAGACAAACATTCAAAAGTAGTTTTTGGAAAGCTTGCAAAAATACGCCCAGTTTTTCGCTAACACATCTGTTGTAACAAAGAAATTTAGAAAACGATTGCAAATATACATTAAAAATGACGAATTTATCCAATATATCAAGTTACGTCTACTTAATAATGAAATTAGTGTAGGTAATTTCCTGGAAATATTGCAGAATTTATAAATTACGTAATATTATTATTTAAAACGAGGAAGTTTAATTTGATTTAAGTGCAACACTTAATGCATGGACTTTAATAGGCTGTAACGGTAACGGCAATACGTAATATGAATTTTGTTTAAGTTTGTGATGAGTTGAACTATACTTGGGGTAAAAAATCAGAAGAACATATAAAAGTGAATTCCGATTATCCACCCTATCTGGGGTGGATAGATGAACACGCGTTTCCGCGTTTAGGGTGGATAAACGGAATAATCCATCATTTGGTATTTTTTTTAACCGAATAAAAAATAAAACAATGGACATAGAGCACACTGAAATACTCATGGAATGTGTAAACCACGTGTTTATAGTAAAGTAACTTTACTATACGTACCCCACAATCTAGTGCGATATCACGAGAGCTCGTGATTGGTATTAGTGTTAATCGCTAGCTTGCGTTTGCTATTAACACTATTTTTAGTTGAATGAACCAGCGAGATTTTTCTCGTCTCGCTTAGCCGGTAGGAAAGCAGTTAAGTTGTCAATCTACAGTTTATTTAATATTGTTGATAGGAAGAATACGTGGAACCGACGACCAGCGCAGGCAATCAAGGTCGTGGGAAGGACATATCCACCATAATAGAAGCCGCTGAAGAGGAGAAGCTCAAGGCTGAAAGAGAGGCACGGGAGCAGGTTGATTAGCTTTAATATTTTGTTTATATTTATTCATATTATTAGAAACATTTTTTGTAACTTAGAAGATTTTGTTGCTTTAACTCACTTAATATACTAAAATAAATTACTTTTGTAATTGTTAATCAATAATTGCATGCTTTTACGTGGTAGAGCCATTCTGCAGATATATTATGGTTGCAGCACGAATGGGTCGGCTTGACCGGGGAAGGACCACGCTCTCACAGAATACCAGCGTAAAATAGCAGCTCAATGCTGCTGTGTTTCGTATAGTAATTGTAACCGGAGACCATTTTTGATGACAACACATCTGCATTTTGAATTTTAATCGATGATAAATGTAGATGTCTCTGGGCCACAGCATCCACTTACCATCAGGTGGACTGCGTGCTCGTTTGTCACCCTTATTCTCTAAAAAAAATGCACATTACAAGCAAACTTTTGTTACTCTACTATACTATACTCTTAATGTATTTTTCATCAACCTGTACACAGTTTTATGGATTAAATGTAAGAAAAAAATTAATAAAATTAAGAAACAAAAATTTTTGAAAACTAGTCTGGAACATGCAATATTTTCCAAAATTTTGTAGTTTTAGTTTAATCTAAATCATACATTATTAAATACCATAATATAATACCACAGGGTAAACCGGTTGAGGCTAAGAAACATAAGAAGAAACAACGACGTAAACCAAGAAAGCTCAATTCTCTGGATGTTCCATCTGAAGATGATGATGAGACTGATGAAGACTTTAAAGACACAGGGTATTATGCTTTGACATGTTTGTCTTTTTAATACAATTTGCCGAAGGGTATGTATGTGGTCTATGGTGCTAAAGCCTTTTCGGAAACCGGCTTGTTCGGGAGGCTGGAAGTCGTCAAGTCTGCGTGCGAGACGATTCGTAATGACTCTCGAAAACAGCACGTAGACGCGGCTCAGAAGGGAAATCGGTCTGTATTTCTTCAAGAAAGCGTTGTCGCCTTTCTTGAAGAACAAGACCACCGCACTTGTGCTCCACGCCTCCGGGGTAGTCCCACCATGGAGGATGGAATTAAAGAGCTTCTGAAGGACTTCAAGTACCGGTTTTCCACCCGCTTTCAGAAGCTCCGCTGTAATTCCATACTCGCCCGGGGAATTGCCGTTTTTAAGGTGTTGGAGAGCCATTCTAATCTCGCTCAGACTGACGTCCGGGATATCATCGGAATAGTGTCGGATAAGACTTGTTCTTGGATCGTTACTCACACTTGCGTGTGGTTCCAACGATGACGTGTACAGCTGCCCATAGAACCTCTCAATCTCACTCAAAATCTCAGGTGTCCCGGAAACGATGCTGCCACACTCGTTCTTCAGCTTTGACAGTTGGCTCTTTCTGGCAGACAGATCTCTGGCAAAGACTTTGGAGCCCTGGTTGCGCTCGATCGCCTTCCTTATTTGAAGTTGATTACAGGTGTTCAGAGGGGTTACAGTGGCTTCTTGCTATTACGTAGACTGTAAGTTAATGTTAAAAAAATTATATATTACAGCAACCATATTTTTATCTATATATTAATCATGCGTGCGTGTTAAAGACCATTTTTTGTTTGAAGTTAGTTGTTGTTTGTAAATTATTCAAATAAATTTCCAGGATGGAATCGACTTCCGAAGACATATCATCTTCAGCGGAACGGGAATCTAGGTCTTCCGACTCTTTACCTATCAGACGGACAGGAAGATCTGATAAGAAAGGTAATTTTGACAAATAAATCATTTAATCGTAAACGACCAGAAAGGCAACATTTTTTTTTTCCAAATAAAGGTTCTATATTTTTTAACATTACCATTACAGTCTGCATGAACATGGCCTCCCCCAAAAATTGCCTCATATATTCTAGTATATTTGCTGTAGTTGCCTAGCTTGGCAATTGGGTTGTCAACCGCTTTTTTATTTTTTATGCTGCTGTTATCAGGAAGATGTTGTTATCCATCTCCTGGTTTAGTTTTCCTCTGTCGCCTCTTAAGACACCCGCAGGATGATATGGGGTAATGGATATTCGTTCACCTCTACTACACGGTTTATTTTTCAAATTTTTTATTAATTAAGTCCCAACCTTCAGCTTATTTTCTTATAAATTAACCTATTATATTATGAATGTGTGCATTTTTGGATTATACACTATTGAATATTTATTGTACTAAAGGGTGAAATTTTTCTACTACACAGAACGACATAAATTAGCGGAGTCGTCGCCAGAGGTCAAGAAAAAAAAGAAAGGTGTATTAGAGGACAGTTCTAGTGAATCTGCCGGCATCAAGAAATGGTCTAAAAAGTAACAATATTTTCATTTTATTATATTGTATATAAGTTTATATGTATCCGGCTCAAAGGACCAATATTATTTAGGCCTGTGAATCATCCATCTTAGTCCTCAGTGGTACAACGAATCTATAGTGGTTGTATGTCAGTGTAATGTTGGGAGCTCAGGTCTTAATGAAAAACGTGTTGTTCGATGACTGCGTAATTTATTAATGCCTCCTTTACCTACTACAAGACAGTTTTATTAGGTAATCTACTTAGGTACTTACACCACTACACTACATGCCTATCGGCTGAAAGAAAAAAATAAGATAAAATTCATTTCTTTTAACTTAAAATATTTAAAAAAAATTATGATTTCTTTTATATGAAAATGACAAAACATTTTTTTATTTATATAAGTCATAATAACAAAATAGTATGCTTTTTAAAACATTTTTTTTGTATATATGTAGTTATTTAAATTCTAATTGTTACATCGATTTATAAGGTCTACTCCTATTCTTATGTACTAACATTTCTTTTCCTTTGTAGTCTATTTTTAAATTTCGGTCACAATTTTCAAGAACTTTAAATGGTCCTATGTACAGAGGATCGAGTTTGTTTACATTTTGTTCGTTTCTTAGTAGTATCAAATCACCAACATTGTAACAGGATTGGTATAGCTATCATATTTGTGTTTTCTTATTATTTTACTTTTTACTAAATTTTGTCTTGCGTCATATTGCGATTTTTGTATTCTATATTTAAGTTATTTAGGATAGTCGTAATCATTATATAAGGGATCTATCTCGGTCGTTAAATTATTGGGTAAATTGCAAGGTTTTCCGAAAACGAGTTCGAACGGCGTATATTTAGTTTCTGTGTGTACTGTCGTATTAAATGCAAAACTCCAGTAGGGTAACCAAACACTCCAATTTGTGGGTCATTATTACTTTGGATTCGCAAATATGAAATTAGATTTTTATGTGTATTTTCCAGACTGCCTATTGATTGGTGGTGGTATGCTGTTGATGTTAATTGCTTGATTTTAAGAATATCGCATACCTTTTTCATCACACAAGAAACGAACTCAGTACCCCGATCAGATATAATTTGTCGGGGGATCCCGTACCTTAGGATAAAATTATTAACAAACGTAGAAGCTACTGAAATAGTGTCTTTATTTCTAAGAGGATAAGCCTCTACATACTTACTCAGATCACACTGTAGTGTGAGTATATACGAATTATTGTCTATGTATATCCTTAACTAATGGGCCCACTAAATCTACATAAATTCTATCAAAAGAGGAATAGCCCGTATCTGTTTATGACCATTGGTTCTTTAATATGTTTAAAATATTTTTGCCTAATTCATTGGTCACAACGGCTAACAAAGTCATATACATCTTTTTCTATAACTTTTCTGTTTGCGACACCTTTGTTTTAAATTTCTGAGTACGTTTATGGGAACGTTTTTTGATTACGTCGTATAATGGTACCTAGTTTAAACAATGCATTAAAATGATTTCGTGAATAAAATTAATTTATCTTGTCTAATAGTTTATACCTCTAATATAGATGGTTACATTCAAATTTTTTTTATAATATTTTTACATAGGTACATTAACAAATATTTATTATTTAAGTTATTTATAATTTAGAAAATTCCTTCTGAGATATTTAGCTTTTTATAGATAGTTTATTGCATGTATATATATTCATAAAAAAAAATTTCTAAATGTTGGGAAGGACCACGCTCTCACAGAATACCAGCCTAAAATAGCAGCTTAACGCTGCTGTGTTTCGTATGGTGAGTGGAGTGAACCGGAGACCCTTTTTATTGGAAACGAGGCATTCCATCTTAGTCCTCACGGGTGACAACGCATCTGCATTTTGATTTTTAATCGAGGATAGATGTAGATGTCTATGGGCCGCAGCAACCACTTACCATCAGGTCGACTGTGTGCTCGTTTGTCACCCTAATCCTATAAAAAAAATTGTCATAATTAATAAATTTGACATAAATACAATTAATGATAATTGGATGTAACATTTATAATTTATAAAATATAATGATTGACAAATTAATGATTAGATCAACATATAGTATAATGTATGTATAAAGTATATATTATAACATATAGTATATGAATAATATTCTTACGTTGGTATTTCTTCTGACGCTGTTACATAACTAATTAGTTACCATATAAATTGAATAATATTGAACACCATTTGACAACCATATTGTTGCAAAACAAATATTATTATTATTATTAACAAGTGGTTATTTACCGATTAATTGTTGCGGTATAATACATCATTTTGAATTTGTCTATGAATACTAATGTTTTTCCTACTTGTTAATTAATTATTTAAAAGTTTTTCTTTCCCCAGAACTGTGTATAACATTATTCAAGTAATAATATAATTTGACATATATATAATATAATTTGACATTTGACATCGATACAATTATATAATTTGACTTAAATTCGGCGCTTTCGAGATAGATATGTCTTGTACCTGCTATGGAACTTGGCTGGTCGCACGTTGTACCCCTGACTTCTTTCTGCTGCTCTGGCACTCGAAGATGTTGTTAGCTCACCGATGTGGTTAGGCCTGGACCTCCCCGCACGTTTCTTTCTTCTTTCGTTTTTATTTTTGATAAAATTGGTACTCTTATCTTGAAGGAATTTTGATTAAGATGTTTTCTGGATCTTGAAATCTTCTTTCTTGAAACTTGTCAATCTTGATTTTATAGCAATGTTACTAGAGCTTCTTCTATAATTTCTTCTTCAGGCCTTTCTTCATTTCTTCTTTGTTTGTCATTTCTTGGTTCTTCTTTGTCCTTGTCATTATTAAATTGGTCTTCAAAATCTTCTTTAAATATAAGTAAAATTGTAGACTCTTCTTATATTCATAATTTAAATTTTATTTGTCACATCCGGTATTATGTTCTCTTTGTTATTATATTATTATTATATATTTATATTGATGTGTTTATTTTCTTCCACAAATTACTTTATCTTCTGTGCAGGTCCCGGCGGTGCGCTTGCATTGTCGCAGCGCACCGCCTGGCAGGGTCGCCATGTAATGTTGGGAGCTCAGGTCTTAATGAAAAACGTGTTGTTCGATGACTGCGTAATTTATTAATGCCTCCTTTACCTACTACAAGACAGTTTATTATTATTATTATTATTAAGTAATCTACTTAGGTACTTACACCACTACACTACATCAGGCTTGTTGTAGCTTTTTCTAAGATTGAAATAACTAGGCACTACAACATAATGCAGTGCATAATGTGAGGTTTTGACGTGAATACGTCTTTAAGTTTGCTTCCATAGTGGGAGACAATTCAGAAAACTGATGATAGCAAAATCTTGATATATAGTTTGGTGTTGCAGCTACATAACTATCGTCTACACCCAAAATTTAATTACGCAGCTCGATAGCTAAAGGATCAAAAAATTGGTTATGTTGAGTGAGGACTATGACGCATTGACGCGGTGAAGGAAGGAGCGCCGCCATTTTGAGATCGTTTCGTACGTACGTATTCACGTAAAACACACGGCCATATCCACGACACAGAAACACCCGCATTTTTTGAAGTAAAAACTTCTTTAGCATCGTTGTGATTTAAAACTGGATGAAACGAAAAAGCGACACTAAAAAGAGACAAACGTATACATGTATAGAATTTAGCCTGCGACAGAAGGAGAATGAGTACAGTGTAATAAGCGACAGTAGCCTAATAGCAAGGTGCGAACCGCGAACTCAAAAGGTTGTGGATTCGAATACGCATTTTTTATTTTTAAACTTACCAATAATGGTTAAGGGGAATTTTAATAATGTTAATAGCATTGCTAGTATTTTTTTTAAATAGTGTTTCCTATTATTTTGGTCTCCTCTTTGTGCGGTGCTTTAAAAATGGTTAATATAAAATTTAACTGTTAAAATAAACAGTTAAAAAAACTAACAAATTTAATAAATAAATAAGATTAAACATATTGAATAAACTTATCATACTATCTAATCCATACCATCTATCCAATCCACGATTTCATAACTTCATGCCATCTAGCGTCTATTGTACGTACCACCTTGAGAGACAATCAAATTTTGTTCGATAAAAAGACTAACTATAGAATGAACTAGATGGCGCTATTACAAAGCAATTTTATTAAAAAGAAAATATTCTTTTGATTTATTACACTGAAATTAAGTCTAAAAATAAAGATTGTAACATTTATTTGCTATAAAATTAAACTTTTATCTTATATTTTATGCCGCACTTGTGGTTGAAAATGATCATATTAAATAAATCATTTGCCATGAAATATTTTTATTTTATATTTTATTTCATTTGAAGGTTTCCCTTCTACCGCGTGTGAACTGTACACATTTTTTTTTAATGCGTTGTCACATACGACATCTTATAAAACATTATAGAGATGTGTAAAAATCATTGTTTGTACCACAAAGGTGCCCCTTATAGTTAATAAAATAACATTTAAATTATGAATATAAAAAAGTTATTTTGATATGAAATCTTAAATATTTAAATACAATTTTCCTTAAAATAAGCAAACTTTTTAAAACCTGATAACATCGCTAACTTCCTGACTCCAGGCTGCCACTGAGGAATTCTTTACAGGAAAACCCAATTACTGATTTTGGCCCGACCCACAGGCATCCAATATCGAATAACACCGTCACGGATCGGACAGGACAAGGGATCGGATCTGCAGTTTTTCTTTTTATACAGCGTGTGTCCCTCACGCAAAATACGCGCTTGGACATGAAGCTGCGAAAAATAGTCCATTGGAAACTAAACTATGTGTGTGAGGCTCTTCATACATTACGATACTTACAGTTGACTAATATTCTTCACGAGTTTCAAGGGTGTGTTGCCAATGACTACCGCATATACATACATTTAAACGGTGACTCGTACATTTTACTACCGTTATCCTACACATTCGCAACTAGTATCATGATACCCATCTCAGTTGCCAGTGCGTTACGTCTCCAAATAATCTTTTGAAAATGGCGGTGGAGAAACAATCAAATACAAGAAGTTGAAAATTATCAATTTTTAAATATTGTATTTTTTTGATGAATAGCTGGAGTCAACATACATTGTTGCCCATAAGATACATTTGACATTCGGTAAAATGATAAAAATCTTCTATCAACTTCAAAAGCTCTATAATTTATGTTTCAGCGCTGTCTTAAGAAATAATGAAATTTAAACGGTGACTCGCACATTTTGCTGCTGACACAGTATCCTACACATTCGCTAGTGTCACCCCTTATGTCAATTCTAGTATCACACCCCCCCCCCCCCCATATGTCTTATGTTATCTAAGGAAATGTTTTTGTGACAACCCTTGCATATTTTAAGCGACTTGACGTCGATGCAGCCTTATAGGTATTTTGCGGAGAAGGAGTTGATCCACTATTAGTATTTATTACACATATGACACAGCCACACCACAATTTTTTTGTAATACTGAAGCTCCGACTGATGGAAAGTGGGTACTGCAGACCATGGACACCTGCAGCCAACTTTTAAATAAAGAAGGCTATGAATTCGGTGCGATTACCTGTGAGGACTAAGATAAAATGCCTTACAGCTTGTAATGAGGGCATTTATTGCCACCAGGACGGCACAGTTGAGGAATGAGGTGAAATATTTGACATATTTCATAACAATAAATGTTAATGTTTTTCCTGTAATATTAGTTATATTTTATACTAGCTTTTGCCCGCGACTTCGTCCGCGTGAAGTTCGGTTATATCGCGCCCATGTGTGAAAAAGAGTGCTGGTACAAGCCACAATTATAACTGGATGGCGCGGGCAAAAGCTAGTAAACTACAAAACTTCTTTACACACCACATTTTTTGCTAATCTATTACTGTGTGCCAAAATTATCAGACTACTGGGCGAGCTTACGCGTGAGCAAGCCACATAGAATTGCCCGTGTTAAAAACAATTTTCTCTCAAGTCTATACCCGCAAATTTTAATGTCTGCCCTTGTGATTTGTTTATGGTCATTGCAAAGCAGACTTTGAGGGGAAACTGTATTCGTTTGAATTCAAAAGGAAGATCATTCGGGATCAAGGGAATTCTTGGTACAAATACAGTTTCCCCTTGCGCACATTCAGTTATAATTGTGGCTTTAACTACATTGCGATGTAACGCTTTTACTTTTAGTCTGGTTCCGTTGCACAGTTGAGGAGGTTTTAAATTTCGCAACAACATAACAGGAGTGCCCACGCTCAGAATAAGCTTATGATGTGGAAGACCCGATGGTTTCAGTGAATTAAGAAATTCGACAGGGTAGTTAATTACGTCATCTGTGTTGACCACAGAGTATTGACGTGTACATCATTTCTTCCCCCTCAAAAGACGTTAACAGTATATCGTTAATTGCCGCTGCTTGGTCGTTTTTCGGGGTTAGTATGTCACGTTCACACAACCATTCCATTGGCTTATCGTGGATATGAGCTATATCTGGATAAATTTTGGATATTAACTCCTGTAACGTAAATACAACTGTGCACAAATTATCAGGGATGGTTATCATTCCGTCATTTATCGGGTAATCACCGTTGCCGATTTCAAGTAGGAGATTCGCAAATCCACCAGCAGACTCTTTTTCTCCTAAGTGTAACCGCATATTTTTCGAGAGCTTAAGGATTTTAATTAGAGCCCATAAAGTGGATCTCTTAAAGACACGCCTTAACTTCATCTGCTCTAGTTCCTTTTGGCACTACTGGTAGAGTCTGTCTAAAATCTCCAGCCAGCAAAACCGTTACACCACCCATTAACTTCTTATTTCCTTTTATATCTTGTAGAGTTCTGTTTAAAGCTTCTACGCCACCCTTATGAGCCATGGTCATAGCATGAGCAGTTCGTCCACCTCAAGTAGTGTAGCTGCGATCCCAGAAGAAGTCACAGCCAAAGCAATTCCGCGAGTACTTCTAACTTTTGCTAATAGCAAATTTATGAGGAATGTTTTGCCTGTTCCACCGGGAGCATCTAAAAAGAATATTCCACCCTCATGTGATTCAATTTTTGTGTTAATTTGATTGTAAACTGCTTTTTGTACGTCATTCAGTGATCCTTCATTATTTTTAACTGTGTTTTCTAATTATGCTAAGTCGTAACTTGTTTTTTTTTTTAAATTCTCTATTTTCAAATTGTTGTTCTTTGCTTGGCTGAGGTAACCCATACTCTTTTAGTAGCCGACCACCCAACGCTAATACGGCATCTTCTATTACCGAAAGGCATTTGTTAAATACCACATCTGTTATGTGCTCTACATCCACATCTCCCTGTCTTTCTAGTTGCCTTTTAAAATCTTCAGATAGGTATTCTTTGAATTTCTCCCAAAGGCTTAAAGGGTCTGATACTTGGCAGAACACTAAAATAATCGTAAAAAGATCCCGAATCATTTACGGTGATTGGCAAAGTGCTGCCTCTTCCATTGCTGCGAACCAATGCTGATCATCTTCAAGCAAGCCGATGATCATCTACAGTTTTTAACGCTTCAAACGAAATTGGGCCCCGGATCTCATGAAAAAGCATTCTATATTGTTCGGATGCACAGTATAAACCCTGCCCAGAATGTGCTCTTTTTTGACCCCTGGCCAGCCTTCAACGTTTGCTCCTCTCTTTCTCCTTTGGAACTTTCTTTTATCCAAAACGTAGTGTGCAGGTACTTCTAGATATAGCAATGTTTTTGCAAAGTTATCCACTTTACACAAATCGAAAAAGGATAGGAGTATGGTTGTTGGAGGACTATTCACTCTTTCACTCAGATTTTGCTCATTAAAATAAACCCTTTGTCCATTTTCCAAAGGAACAGCGAGGTGGACTACGGGAGGGAAACGCTCATGAATGGGAAATCCAAGGATTCGCCATAGAACTTACATATCTTCCACTTGTGTAGGTTTTAACTTCATCCTTCTCATTATCTAAAGCAAACGATGCCTGGTCTGAACGTTTATTTACGTATTTACAGACGTAATTACATTTAAGTGAGCGTTAAACGTTTTTAATAATACTGAATTATAAGGGACTACCCAGCGATTATCTATGGTTGTGCCTTTGATATCAACAGAGAACCCACCGTCATCTAGTAAACGTCTCTTGTACTGCGGATAACCGTCTTCACCAGTTTGAGTTTCCATTATGAGAGCCCTGGGGTATCGTTTACTGCACATGTTATCTTTCTTACATGGTGACTTTCGATTTAAAGTACCCAAGGCTACACTGCTGTCAGTTCTATAAGCAATATCAGGGTCATACTCCATAGCAGAATGGACATTGTTTTTCCATAACGCAGTGTAATGTTTTCCTTATACCCTGACTAAATTGCTCTATGCGCTTGTGGATTCGCAGTTTGGTAATTTGCAACAGCTTGCCTGTGTACATCGGGATTTTTTTCTGATAAGCGGACACAGCTTTACGATTTGAATCTGGCTTGTTCTGCCTATATCTTTCTTGTGCACTTTTTAATTGACTTTTTCTTGTGTAATTAGTAAATCTCGATCTTCGTTTATTTTTCTTTTTTTCATATTTTAATGTCGACGACGATACAGATTGATCTGTTCCGCTGGTTGGAGATGATATTTCACTGTTTACAAAACATGTAACAGTTAAATGGTCAAGCTCTGAAAAAGGATCACGCTCTTCGACAGGTACCTCCATGCGACGCTGTGTAATTTTCTTCGCAACAATAGGCAGATAGGCGTCAAAATGTCAATTAGATAAATCATGGCTAAATTGTAATCGCCTTACTGGACAGATATCTGTTCCGGACTCTGCATCTATAGCAGACCGTTTCGATATACTTCAAAAGGACGGAAATATTAATCCTGCAGCTACCAATTCACAAAGTCCACCGTAAGTTTCATTTTTTACATATAGGCTGAATATTCATTTGCTGTTGTTATTATCGCTATTTCTGTCGTGGGTCATAACTGAAAACCTAGGCCAATCATTTACCACAAATCTAACAATCTTAACGCACCACCATCACATTTTCTTGGGTTCCGTACATTAAAAATGAAAGAGCACCAAACAAACAGGCGCCGTCACCTATAATGGGGACGACAGTATGTTCTTACATTTTTCCTTTAATATTAAGAGTTTCTGTAGTCATTTTTTCAGTGAGAAAAAATACTTTTATCAACAATACCTAATCACAAAGCTAATCGAATTCCAAGTTTGAACAGTGGTTGTAAGAAAGACAAAATCAAGCAACTAATCCGAAACAAGAAGCAAATCTTATACCGTAAGCAAGCAAACAAAGTCGAAGTCTAGTCAAATATCCGTTAACAGTGAATAGGTACCGTATGTGGTACAGGTTGAAGTGCTCATTCACCATTCACTTTATGTTAGTTCGAAAAAACACAACGTTACCGTGTTCTAAAACGATACCAACGCCAATAGGTATAGATACCTAAGTATTTCTTTTTGTTTTGCCATTTTATTAATTTGTAAAAAAAGATATTAGGTTTGGTTGTTTATTTTCATTGTTTTTTTTAATTTTTAAATTAGTATTTTTTTGTACAGGTGTAATTTTGTACAAATCTTCTTGTCTATTTTGTTTTATGTTTTTGTGCAATAAAAGTATATTCTATTCTAATAAATTAAGTTTAAAATATTTATCAATATCATTTACGTTATTTACGACCCAAAAACCTTAAAAATGACACACAAGTCACCCAACCCATGATGATTTTTACATACAAACATACATCCATCCATGTTGGTTTCAAACCATAATCGATGCCATTTTCGTAAT
The DNA here is from genome assembly GCA_029286625.1 of Parnassius orleans. Lineage (NCBI taxonomy): Eukaryota > Metazoa > Arthropoda > Insecta > Lepidoptera > Papilionidae > Parnassius > Parnassius orleans. The sequence goes on along the minus strand of JAGSMP010000080.1, from coordinate 2,361,890 downwards.
AAACGTCCCAAAAAAGCATAAAACGACACCCTTATTGACATTTCAACCACATCGCACCCCCACAGTGGATGATGGCAGGTATTTCCCGTCTGCTACGTTGGATTTTGAAATAGTTGTTGTTTTCGTTATCAGCGACCCGATAAACCATAAAAACGATACCCATGTTAATTTTCAGAGTTTGTCACCCCTTTTCCACCTTTTAGGGGTTGAATTCTGAAAGAGCCTGAAACACTTGTTTACTCATTTATTGATAGGAGTACTCCTGTGAAGTTTCGAATAAAATAGTTTAACTAATCTTGTTTCCCCATACAAACTTTCAACCCCTTTTTCACCCCCTTAGGGGTTGAATTTTCAAAAACCCTAGGACACGTAATTGTTTATTTGTAATCGTTAACCTAAAAACAAAGTTTCAGGCTTCCAGCTCTAAAAATGACGGACTTCCATACAAACTTTTAACCCCTTTTTCACCCCCTTATGGGGCGAATTTTCTAAAATCATTTCTTACCGGATACCTACGTCATTACAACTGTCTGTATGCCAAATTTCAGCGAAATCCGTTCAGTAGTTTCGGCTGTGCGTTGATAGATGTTTCAGTCAGGTTTGCCTTTTATATATACAATGTGTCCGGTTGCCGGTGTCGGAGCTTTTAATGCTATAAAATATAATCAATTTCATCGACAAATCATGTCTCAAATCTCATTTAGACCTAGCTGTATTTAAATGGCAGCCATTTAAATTTTTCAGTGTCACCACCTCGACCCCGCGCATTAAAATTACAATATTCACCTACATTCTTAAAAGATGTCTCATTGGGTAGATAAAGATACGCGTAATAAAATAAAAGCAAACTTTTAATTAACAAGAAACTTCACCACAAACTTAAAAAGTTCCACAAAACGGTTTTTAACAATAACAACAACAAGCGATCTTAGAGGGCAAAAGTAGTGTAATCACAACGCGTGGCGAGGGACGACTGTTTTGTTGTCCCAAGTACACTTGTTAAGAACATCAAACAATGGGCTTTGGGTTTTCTACCTGCTCTTGAACTATCATAAATGATCCTGCACGTGCAGCTTGCGCTTTAAGAGGTCGTGTTTGATAAAGTACAATTCTTAAACTATTTAATTTACAATTAAGATTTTAACGTTTATGTTAAGGAAATATCTTGCTCTATCTAATAAATGTACAAAATTGATAGGTAAATGACCTACTTTTTCATTAAAGTCGAAAATGTGAAAAATAACCGATTTTTTTAAATTTTTTCTTTTCTTAGTCTTTTAGGATCTAAATACAATTTTGCAGTTAAAAGTTTGCTTTTATTTTATTACGCGTATCTTTATCTACCCAATGAGACATCTTTTAAGAATGTAGGACTTCTACATCGGTGAATATTGCAATTTTAATGCGCGGGGTCGAGGTGGTGACACTGAAAAATTTAAATGGCTGCCATTTAAATACAGCTAGGTCTAAATGAGATTTGAGACATGATTTGTCGATGAAATTGATTATATTTTATAGCATTAAAAGCTCCGACACCGGTAACCGGACACATTGTATAGATTAATTTCATTAAAAATTAATAAAACAAACTACGGATATACCTAAAAGTAGAAAAATTTAAAAAGAAGTAAAAATTGTGCAAAAAATTGGAAAGCCAATAACTAAGGCATTGTTTTGTATATTAATATAATACTCAAGAAACTGAAAAACTTTTATTTAAAACTAATTTGTCAATTAAATGACATTGTGTAACAAATAACTTCATCTCAGACCTAACTAGCGACATCTGGTGAGCGGAAGATTATGAGCCCACGTTATACGCGGTCCGCAGGTCGAAGTCGCGCAAGCGTCGCGACAAGCTGACGCAGTACGACGCGGCGGGCAATGTGGTTCGCGCGCGCGTTCTGTATGGCGGCCTCGACGAGTCCAACGACTGCTCCAACGACTGGTCGCCCAAGCACCGCACGCGGCAGCGCAAGATCGACTACACCGAGATGCCCAACACAGAGTCCGAGGACGTGAGTACCACTGCGATCTCTATACATAGGCAACGTCGTGCGCGCGCGTGCTGTACGGCGGCCTCGACGAAGCCAACGACTGCTCCAACGACTGGTCGCGCAAGTTCCGCACGCGCCAGCGCAAGATCGACTACACCGAGATGCTCAACACAGAGTCCGAGGACGTGAGTACCACTGCGATCTCTATACATAGGCAACGTGGGACATGCGCGTGCTGTACGGCGGCCTCGACGTATTTCCTCACTCATCAATCGACTTTCTTGATAATGAAAACTGGACCAAATAGGAAGTTGGTAACTGAAGTACTTATTTTCAAATCAGACTTACAGGGAGTGGTATTCAAAAAAGATTAAAAAACTGTTTCGATTTTGAAAATAATACAATTTACATCAAATCATTCACATGCCAAGTAAGTATAACGATGATCATTCTCGGGAGTGCAACCCTAAGATATAAATATATGACCGTAACGAACCTTCACTTAAGCCACCACTGCCCTAAATTATCCTGAGGGCGCCCGCGTAAACCAAGAGTGTAACGAATGAAACTGTATGAGGCAATATGATTGTATGAATACTTTGAATGAGGCATACAATAACTACCAACTAAAAAATAAGTGAAAGTAATAAGTAAGTAAGAAAAATCCTCCCTGCCTATCCCGCAAATGAAAAAGTAAAGCTATAGTAGTAATGCATATAAGTCGTTTTCATCGTAAAGTATTTTTAACAGTTTACAATAACATTACAAAGTTACAATGCAGCTAGTTTTAGGTCATTTTCTATGGAGTTTTGTAACGAAATTTTTACTAATCCAACTGCATTTTATAAGTTGGTCGACTATTACTCGTTAACTTCTTAATTCTACTTAACTGAGATAGTTTTCCTTTTAACTTCGTTATAAATACTACTATCGTGTATACTTTCACATTTCCAAAAACAGCTGTTTAGTTGGTTTGGCACATGATTCTAATGAAAAATACAATTATAATATTTCGCAAACGGACCCCTGAATCGAAAAGATGTTGTTCGCACCCGCAGTGTTTTTGAAAGACTCGCCGACACACACCCCACACGATGGGATAGACGGGATGGACGGTAAAACAAATCATCCTCCATTTACTTGTATGGGAGTTACCCAAAATAAAAATGTTTATTAAGATTTTATTTCACAGTTTTGTAGGCGAGATTAATATCTATAACTATGCCAAATTACAGATTTGTAGCACCTAGGGTCTCTGAGTAAAACCGCGGACGGATGGACGGACATGGCGAAACTATAAGAAACCGGAACTAATTTAATAGTCTTATATGCAATATAGGAAAGTTTTCAATTTCGGAACTAATTTAATACTATAATATGCAATTTCGGAAAGTTTTCCATTTTGGAACTAATTTAATACTGTAATATGCGGAAAGTTTTCAATTCCGGAGCTAATTTAATACTGTTATTTGAAATATTCTAAAGTTTTCCATTCCGGAACTAATTTTATAGTGTAATATGCAATATTCGAAGGTTTTCAATTCCGAAACTAATTTAATATTGTAATATACAATATTCGAAGGTTTTCAATTCCAGAACTAATTTAATATCGTAATATGCAATATTAAAAAAAATTCATCTCCGGAACAAAAAATTATATGTAATCTTGGAAGATTTTCCATTCCGAGACACATTTAATACTGTAATATGCAATGTAAGAAATTTTTCAGTTTCTGAAGTAATTTAACACTGTAATGTGCATTATGGAAACGTTTTCATATTCGTAACGAATTGAATGCTATAATATGCAACATTGGATGGTTTTCAATTTCGGAACTAATTTAATACTGCAATATGCAACATCGGAAAGTTTTAATTTTCGGAGCTAATTTAATACTGTTATTTGCAATATTCGAAAGTTTTCAATAACGGAAATAATTTAATAGTGTCATATGCAATATCCTAAAGGTTTGCAGTTCCCGAACTAATTTAATACTGTAATGTGCATTATGTAAATGTTTTCATATCCGCGTAACTAATTTAACACTGTAATATGCAACATGAAAGTTTTCAATTCCGGAGCTAGTTTAATACTGTTATTTGAAATATTCTAAAGTTTTCAATTCCGGAACTAATTGAATAGTGTAATACGCAATGCCCTGAGGTTTGCACTTCCGAAACTAATTAAATATTGTAATATGCAATATCCGCGTAACTAATTTAACACTGTAATATGCAACATCGGAAAGTTTTCAATTTCGACACTAATTTAATACTGTAATATGAAATATCGGAAAGTTTTCAATTCCGGAACTAATTGAATCGTGTAATACGCAATATTCGAAGATTTTCAATTCCGAAACTAATTTAATATTAAATTATGCAATATTCGAAGGTTTTCAATTCCGGGATCCATTTAATACTTTAATTTAATCAAATAATCCATATTTGACTTTTAATATTTTGTGCTTAAAGCTAATTTTAATTTATTTAAAAATGTTTTATTTTGGATTTTTTTCACAGTTCTCCGTACTTTCTTTCAATTCAAAGTTTTAGCGATTAAACTAAGACGAATTAATTTTTTTGTTGTACTCCTGCGGTATAGTACCAAGATCATTGTGTGCATTTTCTTGCTCAATATCTATACTTAGCCTTTGTGCGAGAAGTAAAGCAGTCCTCTGGTCTTCAGCGAATATATTGTGTCATAATGAGAGTTGTGTTTCGTAGGAGATGCACAAGTCGAGCGGCAAGCACATGGCGGACAGCTCGGACGAGTTCCGCGTGGACGAGTGGGAGTCCTCGTCCGGCTCCGAGCGCGCCAAGCGGCGCCGCGACTCCGGCGACGAGCGCCAGCTCGCGCTCACACACCTCGTCAGCAAGACCGCCGTGGTGCCGCTCGAGAAGCTGCCCGAGAGCGTCACCAGGGAAAAGACCGAGCAGCTGCAAGCGCATCTCTGTGAGTACAGTTCGCAGAGCGCTCTCCTCACACACACACACACCTCGTCAGCAAGACCGCCGTGGTGCCGCTCGAGAAGCTGCCCGAGAGCGTCACCAGGGAAAAGACCGAGCAGCTGCAAGCGCATCTCTGTGAGTACAGTTCGCAGAGCGCTCTCCTCACACAGACACACACACACACACACCTCGTCAGCAAGACCGCCGTGGTGCCGCTCGAGAAGCTGCCCGAGAGCGTCACCAGGAAAAACCGAGCAGCTGCAAGCGCATCTCTGTGAGTACAGTCCGCAGAGCGCTCTCCTCACACAGACACACACACGCACACACACACACCTCGTCAGCAAGACCGCCGTGGTGCCGCTCGAGAAGCTGCCCGAGAGCGTCACCAGGGAAAAGACCGAGCAGCTGCAAGCGCATCTCTGTGAGTACAGTCCGCAGAGCGCTCTCCTCACACAGACACACACACACGCACACACACACACCTCGTCAGCAAGACCGCCGTGGTGCCGGTCGAGAAATTGCCCGAGAGCGTCACCAGGGAAAAGACCGAGCAGCTGCAAGCGCATCTCTGTGAGTACAGTCCGCAGAGCGCTCTCCTCACACAGACACACACACACGCACACACACACCTCGTCAGCAAGACCGCCGTGGTGCCGCTCGAGAAGCTGCCCGAGAGCGTCACCAGGGAAAAGACCGAGCAGCTGCAAGCGTATCTCTGTGAGTACAGTCCGCAGAGCGCTCTCCTCACACAGACACACACACACACACGCACACACACACACACACACACACACACACACACACACACACACACACACACACACGCACACACACACACACCTCGTCAGCAAGACCGCCGTGGTGCCGCTCGAGAAGCTGCCCGAGAGCGTCACCAGGGAAAAGACCGAGCAGCTGCAAGCGCATCTCTGTGAGTACAGTTCGCAGAGCGCTCTCCTCACACAGACACACACACACACACACGCACACACACACACACCTCGTCAGCAAGACCGCCGTGGTGACGGTCGAGAAGCTGCCCGAGAGCGTCACCAGGGAAAAGACCGACCAGCTGCAAGCGCATCTCTGTGAGTACAGTCCGCAGAGCGCTCTCCTCACACAGACACACACACACACACCTCGTCAGCAAGACCGCCGTGGTGCCGCTCGAGAAGCTGCCCGAGAGCGTCACCAGGGAAAAGACCGAGCAGCTGCAAGCGCATCTCTGTGAGTACAGTTCGCAGAGCGCTCTCCTCACACAGACACACACACACACACACACACACCTCGTCAGCAAGACCGCCGTGGTGCCGCTCGAGAAGCTGCCCGAGAGCGTCACCAGGGAAAAGACCGAGCAGCTGCAAGCGCATCTCTGTGAGTACAGTCCGCAGAGCGCTCTCCTCACACAGACACACACACACACACACCTCGTCAGCAAGACCGCCGTGGTGCCGCTCGAGAAGCTGCCCGAGAGCGTCACCAGGGAAAAGACCGAGCAGCTGCAAGCGCATCTCTGTGAGTACAGTCCGCAGAGCGCTCTCCTCACACACACATACACACCTCGTCAGCAAGACCGCCGTGGTGCCGCTCGAGAAGCTGCCCGAGAGCGTCACCAGGGAAAAGACCGAGCAGCTGCAAGCGCATCTCTGTGAGTACAGTCCGCAGAGCACTCCCCTCACACACATTGAGAGTCCTTCCTTGACCTAAGTTAGATATAGCAAAACACACTCGGGCTACGCGTGTGAAACTATCTCGACACGAGAAATATGATATGATAATCCAGTAAGCATAATAAAATATTCGGACGCATAGCAAATTCATACACCCAGAGAGACTATGAAGTTGCTTTGCGTTCGTATGAATAATATTGGCCCAAAATAGATTTATAGTTCAAGAAAAGGAAACTCACTTGAACCTGTGTTAGAAAGTGAAGTTGTCAGCGCGATCGCAATCGCGGCCAACTTTATAGCGGTGGCAGCTACAATGAAGTCCGATGAATAATATAAAATAATGCCATATAGCGGAACTCTTCTGAACAGTCTTTATTTTATAGAACAACACAAATCACTTTTATTTTCGTGAATAAAATTAAGCGTATTGGATGCACTATTCAAACAGTATTTATTTATTTTATAGGCGCCCAACAAACTACACCAACAAGCGTTCGACCACTACGAGGCAGAGGGAGTAGAGGTGGTCGCGGCAGCAGGTAATTCTAACTTTATTACCATCTATACACGTGGTTGCTTTGTTTTTAAATTAGCAATGCTATTTATTTATTGGGTCTACCAGCGATTTTACAATACATACGTTACATACATTTCTTAAAATATTTATATTACTTGCACAGGGTATATAAAATCATTTAAAGGTAAACGCTACATGCTATTTTTACTAGTATTATAGCATATATAGCATTTAATCACTCCTGGTAAGCAACGCCAGCCACGACAGACTCTATGCCCTTGCCGGTTCTTCCTCTGCATTGGCCCGTCCATGTCCACTGCTGGATGTGAGCCTCTTCCATTTCGGAAGATTTGTCTTTAAGGTACGGACAGACGTGCTCATTACTAGCACGAAAGCATGCTTTTATTGAGCAAGTGCTCATTAGCACGTGCAACTGCTAGTAATGCTGCTTATTTTGAGCGTGCTCAAAAATCAACCGATGTTTGATTTTCGAGCATGCTACCTGAGGCGCGGGTAGAAGGGGGCGTGCTCCGAGCGCCTGTGAACAGGTTCGCTTATTTATGAGTATGCTTTAAGCGTGCTTATTGCTGGCAAATGTGAACAGTTGCAGAGCATGCTAATCTTAAGCAAGCTTATGAGCATACTTTTTTTTGAGTACATTTGGCCGTACCCTTAATCGTCATGTTTAGCAGGCGGATTAACGAGACGTTTCGTACTTTTGACTTCGGTCTAGGTATTTTACGCTTGGCGTAAACGAGATGATTATACTCACATATCTCGGAAGCAATAACATCTTGGCATGTCCAATAATCGCCTTGTATGACGACACCCACTAAATGTCCCAGGTAAAATGCTTTTGTTCACGATAGTAGTTGAATGGCGGATTCGAACCCACGACCTTTTGAGTTCGCGGACTGCATCCTGCCATTAAACTATTGTCGCTTCGTGTTATCGAGGGAGAAGAATTAAATTTGGATGCGTTCAGGGAAACTGCGACAATTCTTGTCTGATATTCCTCAAAGCCTTAAGACGGAAAGTGTGCAACCAGTGCGTATTGCCAGTGATGACACGGAACCAAATGACGAAACAAAACGATGCTTCAATATTCAGTAATTCAATACTTAAAGAGAAATTGGAAGATGGGACTCTGAATTTTCCTTCTTGGGGTGTCATTTTAGGAGACGAAGCTTTTCCACTGAAACAGTATTTGATGAAACCATATTCTCGAAGATTAACATTGACAGCCGAAGAGAAAACTTTAACTACCGTCTTTCTCGTGCCAGAAGAATAGTAGAAAATGCATTTGGCATAATGGTGTCAAAATTTCGAATATACCGGACTCCAATATATTTGTGTCCAGACAAAGTTGACAAAATTGTTAAAGCAACTTGTGCACTTCACAACTGGCTCATGAAGACAGCCATGCACTATTATGCACCAGTGGGAACAATGGACACAGATGACAGACCTGGTTCGTGGAGACAGGAACCTAGTTCAAATTATATTGCACATGTTGTGAATCAAGGTAGTAATCATCCATCTCGGTTGGCAGAGCAAAGAAGAATCAATTATAAAAATTATTTCATTGGAGAAGGCTCCGTCCCGTGGCAAAGTAGCAGAATATTTTAAGAATATCTGTGTTCTTATATTTTAACGTGACATTATAAAACAGCTAATTAATTAAATACAAATGTTTATTGTTTTATTATAATAAATAAACTTACCACATTCTGATAAGTTTTCCTGCTTTTATGACCCCAGATAAAATCTGTCGGCGATTTCGTACCAAGCCAACGAAGGAACATACACATTATAAGCTCCTGATCCGGTCCCGGTAGATTTTTTAATTTTTACTTTTTCCTGGGCGTATGTGCTACGAATGTTATTTATTTTCGTGTTCACCTCTTGAATTGTAACCTCCATATTGAGGTTATGTATAATGCGCTGAATAGCGGCATTCCGGGCATCTTTGTTTTTATAGTCTTTGAGTCGCACGTTCCACAACACTTGTTCTTCTTCATACAGTTCCACGAACCTTACAGTATCACGTTCCGTCCACTTTTTCCTTGACGCCGCCATTTTTAATTAAAATGATCCGAGCTGAGATCCGAGTAAAAGGGGAAAATAGAGCATCATCCGATTCCACTCGGATTAGATGCCGGCGTCCGAGTACGCTCGGATTACATGTTTACACGATACGAGTAACGTCCGAGTAGTAATCCGAGTGCACTCGGTCCGAGCCAACTCTTATCGTGTCAACCCGGCTTTAGTCCTATATGCGTTTTTATACAATTCATCCCATTACGATAACATTTGGTGAATTGTTGTGTGCGCGTCCGCGAATGTGTCTGACAGTAGAAGAGGAATTATATTATAAGTAGAGGTAGATATTGTACCCGAAGGGGGGCACAGCTAATAAAGAATCATCTGTGTGCAGGGGTCCGCGGGGAGGGCGCGGGCGCGGGGGAGGGGGCGGCGGGGGCGCGCGCTCCTCGCCTTCCAGCGACGACGCGCTCGCCAAGCTGGTCGGCGTTAAGATCAAAGGTACGCATGTTCGTTCAGTTCGCTTCTTTTCTTTATTTATTTAGGGTTTCTTTCTTTCTCTTTATTTATTTAGGGGCTTTTATCCCCAACAGATATCTCCCATCATACCCCAGTCTTATTGTTATTGTGACACAGAGTTGAAAAATCTTATTGAAAAGTACTAGAATAATTGGCGTGGAAAACGATATAAACTAAAAATTTTCAACATCCGAGGCATCAAGGGGTTAAAATTAAGAACCTAGGCCCATAGCAATATAATATACCTTAACCTAAAAATATATTAAAACATAAACGTAACAATTTTTTTATAGAATAAGGGTGACAAGCGAGCACACAGTCCACCTGATGGTAAGTGGATGCTGTGGCCTATAGACATCTATATTTATCCTCGATTAAGAATCAAAAAATGCAGATGCGTTGTCACCCACCCTGAGGACTAAGATGGAGTGCCTCGTTTTCAGTGAAAAAGGTCCTCACCATACAAAACACAGCAGCATTAAGCTGATATTTTACGCAGGTATTCTGTGAGAGTGTGGTCCCACCCCGGCCGAACCGACCCATTCGTGCTACAACCATAATATAGCTGCAGCAAGGCTCTACCACGTAATAAATTTAAGGAACTTCTTCGGCGCGTCCCTGTATTGGGCATACACTACCAAAGAGGAGCAGAAATCGGGAGCGATGAGTGTCTCTGTGTTTTTCAGGAACCTTATACTTGAGTATTACAATATAGCGGAAGTGAAAGAATATCCACACGTGTCGTAAGAAGCGACAGAGAGAAACAAATCAGGAGATGGGCAGCAACGTCTTCCTAATAACTACTAAAAATAAAAAACTGCGTTTGCCGATCCGCTTCCCAAGCGTGGCGACTATGACAAATATCCCCCTATGAGGCAATCTATGGGGGAGGCCTATGTTCAGCAGTGGACTTTAATAGGCTGTAACGGTAACGATATATACTTGAGTGATTACAAAATTATTTATTAATCAATTATTATTGATTAATAAATAATTTGAGAGACCCTATTGCAATTTGTCTAAAATAAAAAATTATATTAGACAAATTGCAATAGGGTCTCTCACCAATTTAGTAAAAAAGACGGTGTAATTGAAGTGAACAGCTGTGAAGTGTCACTTACATAGATAACGAATAATAAGTCAAATTTCATTGATCTCACGACATATTACAGCAATGATTATTTTTTGTTGTGTATTGCAATTTTAAGTGTAAATTCTTGTTTTGAACCAGCAAACTAAGCCATAGTAAAATAAAACTGTTCTATGAGTTAATGCCTATTTTTCAATGTAGTATACAAAGACCTAGCCCAGACCTCACCTTTTGAAACATCTCATACTCAGGGATAATCAACTTTAATTAACGTTGTTGCATTTTTGTAAGAACTAATTTTAAAACTTTTTCTTATCTTTACACAGATCTAAGAGAAACTGGTGAAATGCCGATGAGACCGAATCAAGTAAGTCAGAATATTAAATAAACATGAAAATCTATAACATTAAATTATTTGTCTTATAACAAAATAAAAAATAATTTAGTCTATTTATTATACACATAACATGAATTTGGTGACTACTCGTATTATTGATGTAATGATTTCTGATTTGGATTAACTTCTCTATTGAAATTAGGAATAGCGAATCATCCTTGATAGGAATCGGTGTTCTTTTGCGAGGATTAGTAGTCTATCAAATGTAATATAATGGTTAGGACGATCCTGAATATGTCATACTTCATATATGACATACTTCAGACTTCCTGGAGCGTCGGTGCTTAACATCTGCGATATGTTCTTTTATGCGGGTTTTTATGGGTCATTTTGTTTTACCTCTGCAAGAGAGACCACATTCACGATCAAGCGTGTACTCTCCTGCATTTTGTAGAGGCATAAACGAGTTTATATATTTTATTGAGTAATGCACTTAGCGTACTGTAAGAACTGGTTAATCTTCTTCTGGAGTCCATAAACTCTAAAATTTAATTCACAGTTGAGTTAGAGGCAAATAATTCTTTAGATTTCCTTGATGTTTTATTCCTTCGAAATCCTAATTACACCATCAGTTATACTGCGTATAGAAATAAGACGATTTACGACGCTATTGAAGAATAACATGCAAATTTCATAAGAGAAGATGGCTAGGTGCCACCATCCGTTTGAGATTCTATAATTGATAAAATTAAACCCAAAGTCCAAACCCAAGCTACTGCTTCAAGATACTGTCGGCTAGTTCTAGTTCTAAAAGTTGAAGGTAGCCTTCGTTAACTATGACATCAGCATGTTAAACATCCTAGGCCCCCCTGTGACCACGGGTGCCATAAAGCACCCAAAACGTCGGGAATTAAAAAAACATAATTAAACGCGATAAAATCCGTAACATTGGTTTTATTCAAACTCAATTATTCCTTTGTTTCAGTATTACCACAGAATAAATAATAGTACAAGAACAGAAGGATCACTCTCTGATAACAAACTTGCGAGTTTAAACCTAGTTACAACGTCGCTAATGTTCATAATACTTGGCACACCACGGAAGCGACCTTCGTGAAAATAGCCTACGTCGAAACAAAAATTAATGCGGCGCGCGTATTAAATCAAAATGTACCTTACGTCCGCGTGCGAGTGTCTATATCATGTGTCTATATGATGTGATAATTTAGTGTTAATTAGTTAATGATCATTTAAAAATCAGTATAAAATAAACAAAACATTTTCAGGCGGAACGCGAGAAGAAACGACAAGAGCGAGAAGCGAAGCAGGCGGAAAAGGAAGCGCGTCGGATCGAGCGCTTACAGAAGAAAGAAGAGAAGGAGAAGCTAAAAGAGCAGAAGGCGAAGGAGCGCGAGGAGAAGCGGCTTGCCCGCCTCGCGCTGCAGGAGAGCCGGCGCATAAAGAGGGAGAAGCCCGACTACAGCCTGGTGGGGCAGCCCCTCCCCGTGGCAGCCGTGGCACAGCCCCGCCCGCCCCTCCCCCCCGCAGAGTACCGGGACCGCTTCCCCACCACCCCCCGCCTGCAGGTGAGCTCTACACATTTAACTGTAGTGGATATTAAGGGTGACAAACGAGCACGCATTGCGCGCACACATTGGTACCTCATGATTTTTTTATATTTTTTCTGAAATTAAATTCATTTTAAAAATTTACTTGGTGCCCGTGAAGATCAAACAGAACCGAGAAACTATAGAATTTAAACGTAAGCGGACCCAAGCGTACAACCACAGATTAGCTACTTATTACTACATACCAGATACTTAACTTAACAACTAAACGAAAATACCTAATGTAGTAAAATCAAAACCAGTCTTATTTATTGTTCAGTTAAGAGCTCGTTGAGCTTTACACGTTGGAATTTGTACCATTCTTATTACCACCGCCGTAAGATGTAAGACTCTCAATAGAAGGGTAAAGCTTAACGTCCTCTTGTACCTACACATTCCCATCCTCTATATATGAACTTGCCCCCCTCTAGATAATCGGCTGGCGACGCCCTTGGCCGGAAAAGCACCTAGCGGTAAGCATTTAACGCGTGGCCAAGAGCGAGTGACGGAGCCCTGTTACTATTGTAATGTAGACGTCAACGATTAAGCACAAGTGTGCACGTACTGTACGCATTGTCAATAGTTTGAGCGCGGTCGCTCATACCAACTATAGTAGTTAAAAATTAATTACCAATAATTTTTTAATCAATGCTTTTATATAGGTATACCTTTGATAAGACTAATATGTGCAAGCGAGAGCGCAATATCATCTTTGAGGTTTACTTAACCGTCGCCAGCTTTGTCGTCTATGGAACTATCTATGACTGAGATTATCATATGATCCATGCATGTTGTTTAAGTGTTATAATTAATATTTTTTTATTTAACTTACTTTTAATAACTGTTTGAATGTACAGTACGCTAAGTAAATATTTCACAGCGAGCTTTACAAAGAGATAATTGCCCAACCACGGCTTCATAGAGCGTTGTCTCTGTCACTCATACTTGTGACGATTTGTCGATGACCATTGTCTGTCGTTGTGCAAAAGTATATATTAAGAGCCGTATTTAAACATTCGCGCGAGTGACGTCGCGAACGGTGAGTTGTGACACGAGCACGAATATGTAAACGGTGGTTCGTCATTAGCCTCGTGTTTCGCGTCGCCGCTCGTGACGCTCGCGTCGGGAGCGGTTTTTTGGACACGGATCAAAGAGAAAAGAGCGGTGAGAGGAACCAATGTTTACACATTCGCTTTCTAGTTCATTTCGTACTAACGGCCTATCACCTATATATATACAAAATGGACTGAACCAACAAAAAGTTATGATGTTTTTGGAGCTTTACCAAAGTCAGACAATCATTTCGAATCCAAAGCATGCCTATCTTATGAATAAGCAGAAAGTATACAATGCTTGAACTAGTATATCAGAAGTAATGGGAGTACCGGTGAACTATTTAAAATTTAAGAAAAAATCTTTGATGGCTACTTTTCGTACACATCGACGTAAGAAGCTCATATCATTAAAATCCGGTGCAGGAGAGAACGACATGGTCTAAATAATTATACTGACTTTGCAAATGCAATGCAAAACCGCTAGAATGACGCCGTCATTCATTTCGTAAAGCTGAAGTAGAAATGAATAGACGCGAATGTGTTAACGATCACTCGAGATATTTGTGTGGCTTTAGGCTACACCTAAAGCCACACAAATATCTCGACAGACAATTAGTCGAATGGTGAGGCGAATCATGAGCACGCATGTGTGAATGCGGTATTATTAATATATTTAAAGAGTTCTTAAAACCACAAATTTAAAATTGTACTATGTCTCTAATATAAAAATGGCTAACCTTTACACAGTCTGTTACGTAAAATTATTTACAATGTTTAAATATTTTGTAAAATGCATTATTATGCATATTATTTTTAAGCGTTTATATTCAATTAAAAAATTAAACGTAATTGTTTCACAGCTCTGGACACAGGATACTGGACTGTTAGCACTTGTGCGACGGAGATGAGTCATCTCCGATGACGCTCTATAAAACCAAAGCTAGCCGATCTCTTTTGTAATATTTATCATCTTGATTTGTTAATATTTACTGCTTCCGATTCCAAACGATTTAATAATCTGAAATTTTAGCAAACACAGTAGTAAATTAGGATCATAACAGCTTATGATTTATGCTGTTGTTAAAGTTTTTTAAACTTACATTATTGCTAATATCATAGATGTATTTGTTACAGGTGCGGGCGGAACTGCGAGGCATTGCTATGGGCGACGATCGTATGCAGCTGATGCAACGTCCCGAACAGGCGCCTGCGGGCATGCGGGAAGGTAAGTTTGTCTGTTTTTTTTAAATAATATTAGTATCAGATCACCTTACACTCTACCTGGTTGTAAATAGCTACTTCAACCCATGGCTGTAGTGTAGTAGATGTAGGTAGTGTAGTAGGTATTGCACCCAGCACCTGCAATGACTTCAAAGTCTACAGAAGCATCATCAACTCTTAAGACTTAAATGTAAAGTCACACAGCTTCTTGAACTTATAAACTAAAACCGAAAACAACTGACGACAAAAAACATGCATTTCATGGATAACTATGGATAGTAACATAGAATGAGACGTTAGTTGATATATAGGAATCGGGTATTAGAGACCTTGAAGAAAAGAACATACTACATACTAAAATGCCGGTAATGCACCTGCAATTACTCTGGTGTTCCAGATGTACATGGACAGCGGTGATCACTTACCATCAGGTGAGCCGTATGCTCGTGTGCCTCTACTTCTTTAAAAAAATATATTTAGGTTTCTTGGGTATCCCCGTAGGTTTTCAAAAAGCCCATATCAGAAATGAAATGTGATTAAACTCAGCATTTGACCGTCAGGAACATTGTCAGTGGCAGGTTCGCCGCAGCCGTTCAAGCCGGTCGCGGAGGAGCCCAGCATCATCACCAGGATGCCGCACATGCTCAACCAGCAGTACCGGTGAGGAAAACATATATATTTATATAGTTTTACTTGAGGCAACTTAGATCTTTTTCCGGATGGAAGTAACGTCTAAAATCTATAGTACGTTTTCAGTTTCCGCATTTATAAATACATCGACTGACTATAGTATTTCGTGAGTAAAATGTGTGTACGTAACACAAATTACATCTATAATATTTTCATATATTTTGCATTAAACCTATAAAATATTTCTATTCTAAATTATTAAAAATAATAATCTACTGGACTGGAATTACGGACAGGACTATTGGAACGAAGTTGGCGGATGGGTGCTAGGCGAGAAAAATGTAAGATTTTTCCCTCACGACCCCTTCTGACGTAGTGTACACGGCCTTGGCGGTTATAAGGAAGCGAGATGGAATAATATCCATCTCCCTCACACTTTTTCTTATCTTGCCATAAAAGAAATATTTTATTTTAAATGACGCTTCATTTTAATAGACGTATTTGTTAATCAATAATATAATACGTTTATCAATAATAATATACTACGAAAGGAACTTCGTTGCAACCGAGTGTTACACGACACTCACGCATGTTTTTGCGAATAAGCCTGTTATTGTGTTGATGGACCGGGCACAGTCAAGGACATTTTTGGTCGACATTACTATTCCGTCGTATGACAAGAACTTCATGTTCTTGCACTTCACCGGTGAAGCTGCTCCTCCTCCTCCTCCTCCTCATCGTCGCCACCATCATCACCATCCTGAACATAAGCCTCCCCCAAAGAATTGTCCTGAGTCACCTGCATCTATCGACTTCCTGCATATCTTACCAGATCGTCACTCCATTTAGTGAGAGGCCGCCTCACAATTGGCCTTCCGGGTACGAGGCTGCTACTCGAGAAACTTGCTTCCCCATCAGTTGTCGGTTCTTCGAGTTACTTCAGTCCGAAATATTGTGGTAGAAAGTGTTTCGTATTCGTAATTTTAGCACGGAGCCCTAAAATGAGGATGCGATTTGTTCTGACTGCACTATACTAACTTTTTGGGTACACCGTGATTATCATGTATGAGTTTTGATCTTACTAGATTTTTAAAAAAAACGTTGAATTACACGATATTAATAATTTTAAATACAGTTTTCATACTCAGTAGTGAACATAAACATTGTGAGGCACCTTGCACCTTTGAGAATATATATTTTTCAAGAAGTTCTCGAATTCATCCTAGATAGGCTAGCCCTGTACTTTTCCATTACCTCTAGAAATAAGAACTCTAATTTTACACCTATTACAAATTTAACAATTGTTTCCAGAGGTCCGATGATGTACTCTGGCGGGGCGTCGCCCTATGGACCACGTTCCCAGGGCATGATGTACCAACTGCATCCTGGAATCAACCACCCGCAGAACGTATCAAGACCTCAGTACCCGCAGGGTTACTACCAGCACATCCGAGGTATGCCTCCCAGTTATCCGGGGCAGATGCGGCCTGGCCACCCCGCGTCCGGATCACCTGGGCCCCATGGACCACCCATGGGTCCACCGGGTATGTCGACACACAGACCACCGGTCTCCATGCACGGACCACAGGGAGCACCAATGCAACACACGCCCGGTCACAGACCACAGGGACCGGGATCTTCGCCACTCCAACATGGACCTCCTGGGTCGTCACCGCTGCAGCACGGTACTCCTGGACCCTCTCCGCTTCAGCATATCCCTCCCGGATCTTCTCCACTACAGCACGGCCCTCCCGGATCCTCTCCACTACAACTCGGTCCCCCCGGTTCAATACCACACAGACCGCCCGTATCGTCCCCTCTTCAGTATGGATCTGGTCCAAGCCCACACGGACCACTTGGGCCAGGCCCTCTTCAACACGGCCCACTTGGATCTCATGGTCCACACGGGCAACCCGGATCTTCTCCAATAACATCGGCAGGAAATTTACAGCACGGGCCACCTTCAACGTCTCCTCTTGGCACTGTGGCTTCTTCACACGGTCCGGGTCAAAACCCTCATGGGCCGATTCCACCAAATATGCAAGGTCCTCGGCCACCGCCTGGTCACATGCATCCAATGGGACCCCACGGTCCCATGGGACCGAGCATACACTCAAGTCTTCAAGGCCCTCGCGGACCTCACAGTTCACCAGGTATAAATCCTCACGGCCCAGTTTCAGGTTCTCCCGGACTAAATGCAAACGGTTCTGTCGGCCCGAGCCCGCACGGTTCAATTGGGCCAAGACTCCATGGATCCAGTCATCTCGGGCCGCCTGGAGCCCATGGTCCAACCGGACCTAGCCCACACGGTCCACTGGGACTTAGCCACGGTTCAGAAGAATCTAACCCGCTCAGATCTGCTCCGCTCCATGGACCACTTGGGCTCGCTCTCCAAGGTCCTTCAGTTCCGGAATCCCGCGGTCCCCCTGGGCACAATGGGCCATTAATATCTATGCAAAGACCTGCGTCCCATGGTTCTCGACCGCCTAGTACTGTTCCTCACGGGATGCCTCCCAGCTCTATACCTGGAGGCCAAGTGGCGGGACAAACTCCCGAACAGGTCCATGAATCTCGCGTCCCAGCCCCGTCCGTATCCCCCAATGGGTCGACACAGCCCACCCCTAACGTGCCTGTGACCACGAGTTCTAGCCCCACGCCTCCAATATCGGGCGCCAACGAACCCCCCATACAAATCAAAGCCGAAGTGAAAACCGAGCCTGAGTATCGGACTCCCCCAACTTCACCCTCCCAACGCCCCCCATCACCCGAACCGCCACGGAACCACCCGAAGATTAAGCACACAGAAAACAAGGACAGGAAACCGAGATATCCCCTCGGCCCTTACGCCCCTCAGTACGGACCGTATGGACCCTACGCTCCCACAGCCTCCCAGCCCCATGACAGTGCGATGAATCTCCAAGCGAGACTGCAACATCCGTCACCGTTGCAACGCATACACGCGAACATGTCCCATTACCTGCCATCACATAGCGATGGCAAGCCGGATCAGCCGAGGCCCCACATGTCCAGGCCCGAAAGGCCCATAATGCATGACCAAATTCCGCATTTCCTTCAACACATGCGACCTCAGATGAGACCGCCGTACGGCATGCCCATGATCCGGCATCCTCAACCGGGTCGCTCGAGTCCGGGCAACTTGCCGTACCAGTACCCGGATATGCAGAGAGGCGGGATGGAGAAGCACATGGTTCCCAACACCCCGCCGCAATCACTCCCTCGAGAGTTGACCGTGAAATCGCCAGATAAACAAAAGGACCGCGAATCGCCGAAACCAGACGATAAAGAAGAGAGTGAAATGGATCAACCCTCTCCACCGGAACCTAAACCACAACCGTTTCTGAGTATCGATGGTAGTGTAAATAAAAGTGAGCCTCAGAAACCGTTGGACCACATAAAAGTGGAAGAGGGAGCGAACGAGCCTCCGCGCGAGGAGGGTAGTGTGTTCGGAGGTCTCGTGAGCTACTTCTCCAGCCAACGGGAGGACGATTTAGACGCGTAAATTAGTCGACTTAGTGAATGTAAATATAATTATAGATAATTTTATTTATACGATGTTTAAATAGACACCCTTCGTAGTGTACGCTATGTATGATATTATATTATAAAGTTAGATTGATGAAGTAAAAATTAAATTTGAGTCTTTTTGGTCTCGAATAAAACAATGTATTATTATTTTTGTTTATTTCTAAGTGAGATTTATTTATATATAACAAATAATAAGTACTTACTGTATAACTAAATACGAATTTTATTACAGAACTAAATTTCTTTTTGCAAAATAAATGTTTTCTCCTAATGCACGATTTTTACTAACCAACCTGTAACCGTTGCATTCATTCATCCATTACAGTCTATCAAAAGTCCACAGCAGAACATAGGCCTGCCCCATAGATTGCCACTTAGGTAGGATATTTGACATAATTACCACTTGGCAAGTGGATTGCCAACTGCTTTTTTTATTATTTTGAGTCATTCAAAATAAAAATCCAGTTCATATTCACTTAATTTTTTTATTTTCTTGGTCTTCCAGCAACCTTTTTGCTTCCAGCTGTTTGCTTGTTTTTACCGCCGAACGATATAGGTTGTTCTGAAAAAAGAAATATAGTCAGTGTATTCAAAATATAACAATAGTTGAATCATCTTAATCATCTTTGGAAATTGCCGACACGCACGAGATTCTCGTTTTTTTAATAAAATAATATGATCCTTAAAGCTAAAATTGTCAGGTATCTCGGTTTTTAAGATTCTGTAGATACGTCCCGATTAACCCAAAATACTCATGCGAACTTTGTGTTAATGAACTTTTCGCTTAAAGGATGGATTGAAAGAAAGGATTTCGATTAAGACTTTTAAGTAATTATATAATTGAAATGTGTGTGAATAGTATATGTTAAATTCCCTTGTCTTAATTAATATTTATTTATGAATAATTCATAAAAATAAAACAACATTTTTAATGTTAACTGATTTTGCCGATTCTCGAATTGAGAATCTTTACGAAAGTTTTCAATTAGTATACAAATGTCAACTACAGATGATAATAATTCTTAATAATTATTAATATAAAGTTCACATCTTTTAAATTATCCATTTATTTCAACTCACCCGGCGGCGGGATCTTTAATGATATATCGTAGGTTTTACTCTTCGGTCGTTTCGCAGTTGGCTCCAACTTCTCCGGGGTCTCCGTCGGCGTAACTGTCTCCTGTGTGGCGGCCCAGCCGTCCTGTAAATGTATCACCCAAATTAAGTGTAGCCACATTAATATTTTTCATCAGACCCACGTATGCAACGTACGTTTGACGTCACTCTTGTCACTTCTTAGCCGACGCACGAGTACAAATTTATACCATGTTTTCTCATTCTGAGAGTGAGTAGTAATTACAAATACACACACAATTATTTACTTTGTCTGATGTTCATAAACGAATGTTCAAAAACTCACCACAAAGAAAAAAAAGAAGTTATGAAGCGAAGACATTGGGTTCATGAAATAAATAAACAAACAGAAGAGTTTCGAAACTACCATACACTAGTTATGGAGCTGGAAAATGATAACGATTTTTTTTGTACAATGTGTTATTTCCGCAATATATAAAATCTTGTCTCATATCTAATCGAAACTGGGCTAAAAATGCAAAAAACAATTTTTTTTTAATTTCGTGCCTCGCTTTCACGTTAATAATAAAAATGATAGCAATTGGTGGATAGGTACTCACTAGGTTTACCATGTAGTTTTGCTATCTCTTCCCATGCATACCTTCATTTATTTTACACACTCACACGCACGCGCACGCATACATATTGCTAAGATTATTCACTAGTTGTCACAGTAAAAACTACGTTAAGATATTAATTAGAGTGCAGAAGAGTTTACCTCAGGATCCTCAATTTCCGGAGCTATCGGAAGGAACGAGAGCAAATTCTCATCCTCTCCCTCTTCGTCTGAACTGCAGAAGGCTGCCACGGGCTCGCACGTTGTCACATCCACCTGCAACCATATTATCATGAAAGTCAACATTTTTATTGGTTTTAACTTATTTTTTAAATTTATTTGTAACATTGAATAAAACTACTTTTACGGACTTTTAGTTTTAATTTTATTAATTACAGGATCCCAAGAAGGTCTTACAGGAGACCAAGGAAGTCTGCAGTTTGTCGGCCCCCTCCATTATATTAGATTTGATAGACCACAAGTTCTCGCGAAAGAACATCGATTCCTGCCAAGGATGATACGTGAGGCTATTGAAATTAAAAAACATCCTAATTTCAATAGCGAGGGAAGCTGGGTACTACCACCTGCTTGGGATCCTGTAATTAATAAAATTAAAACTAAACCCAAGCATAACACTGCAAGATTTCAAGACACATTAAGTTCATTCTGCGTAGATCGGACCAAAACTAATAATTAAAAAAGCTGAAGATATTCCGGGTTAACTCTGACATCGGGACGTCAGTCACCTCAGTCCCCCGTGACCATGGGTGCTGTAAAGCACCCGAAACGTCGGGAATTTACAAATAAGTTAATTAAACGCGATAGAATCCGTAAAAGTAGTTTTATTCAATGTGTATTGTGTAGTTTTCGCGTAAATATAAGAATCAACATCATCATCATTACAGCCCTTCACAAGTTCACTGCTGAACATAGGCCTCCCCCAAGGAATGCCACAAAGCACGGTCCTGAGCCACCTGCATCCATCGATTTCCTGCATGTCTTACCAGGTCGTCATTCCCTATAGTGGGGGGTCGCCCTACACTTCGCCTACCGGTACGAGGCTGCCACTCGAGAACCTTTTTTCCCCTTCAGTTGTCGGTTCTTCGTGCTATATGGCCGGCCAATTGCCACTACAGCTTACTAATCCGTTGGGCTATGTCGGTCACTCAGGTTCTACTGCGGATATCCTCATTTCTAAGTTTATCACGCAGAGAAACCCAGAGCATAGCCTTTTCAATAGCTCGCTGAGCGATCTTGAGCTTCCTCATACGGCCAGCAGTGAAGGACCACGTCTCAGTTCCATAAGTCATCAATGGCAACACGCACTGATTGTTCAGTTTCGTTTTCAAGTTTTGAGGTATACCTGACGAGAAGATGTGTCGTAATTTCCCGAACGCTGCCCAGCCGAGTAGAATCCGTCGATTGACCTCTCGGTCGAAGTTGGACTTACCTAGTCGGACTATTTGTCCCAGGTAAACATACTCATCAACAACTTCGAGCGAGGACGTTATACATGATCTTTGTTTTGTCCATGTTCATCTTAAGACCTATCCGTTGGGAGGCACTATTGAAGTCATTGAGCATAGTGCTTAGGTCCTCCAGCGATTTTGCCATAAGGACTATATCGTCGGCAAATCGAAGGTGAGTGATGTACTCGCCATTGATGTTAGTACAGTATCCTTTCCAGTCCAGTAGCTTGAAAACGTCTTCCAATGCAGCGATGAAGAGTTTCGGGGATATAACGTCATCCTGTCTTACACCTCTCTGCAGTTGAATAGGTTTCGTACTCTGGTTCTGTACTCGGATAGCCATCGTAGCCCTACTGTACAAACACTTCAGCACTTCGATATACCGACAGTCCACTTGGCACCGCTGAAGGGACTGCAGCACCGCCCAAATTTCGACGGAATCAAAGGTTTTCTCATAGTCCACATACGCAAGACATAGTGGCAAATTGTACTCCTCGGTCTTCTGTACAATTTGCCGAAAGGTATGTATGTGGTCTATGGTGCTAAAGCCTTTTCGGAAACCGACTTGTTCGGGAGGCTGGAAGTCGTCGAATCTGCGTGCGAGACGATTCGTAATGACTCTCGAAAACAGCACCAATACGCGGCTCAGAAGGGAAGTCGGTCTGTAGTTCTTCAAGAGAGCGTTATCGCCTTTCTTGAAGAACAAGACCACCGCACTTCTGCTCCACGCCTCCGGAGTAGTCCCACCATGGAGGACAGAATTAAAGAGCTTCTGAAGGAGTTGCAAGTACCGGTTTTCCACCTGCTTTCAGAAGTTCCGCTGTAATTTCATCCTCGCCCGGGGACTTCCCGTTTTTAAGGTGCTGAAGAGCCATTCTAATCTCGCTCAGACTGACGTCCGGAATATCATGGAATAGTGTCGGATAAGACTTGCTCTGGGATCGTTACTCACACTTGCGTGTGGCTCCAACGATGATGTGTACAGCTGCCTATAGAACCTCTCAATCTCACTTAAAATCTCAGGTGTCTCGGAAACGATGCTGCCACATTCGGTCTTCAACTTTGACAGTTGGCTCTTTCTGGTTGACAGATTTCTGGCAAAGACTTTGGAGCCCTGGTTCCGCTCGACCGCTTCTTCAATACGAGCAGTATTAAAGTTGCGTAAGTCCCGCCGCATGCATTTGGAGATGTGTCTGTTCAGTTGCCTGTATGCTGTCAAATATGCTGAAGACTGCAGCTTCATTTCCCGTCCTAACAGCCATGAGATTAAGAGTGTGATCGGAGAGTTTTTGTGTTCTTCTGCGGCGGGTCTTGCAAAACTTAGCTCCGACCGCATGGACAGCTTCCACGAGCTTGTCGTCCATATCGTCCACTGCATTGCAATCTTCTAGGCCCTGAAAACGGTTTTGTAATTCGAGCTGAAAAGTTTCGGGACTTTGGATTAGAGCACGAGGGGGACGGAGCGTTGACTTCATTAGACGACATCTCTCCAACTTAACGTTTAGGTTCAGTGTGCCTCTAACCATTCGGTGATCGCTACCAGTTTTCACCCTCGCGATCACTGAGACATCACTGAACAGTTGCCGTCTAGTAGTCATAATGAAAGTCAATTTCATTTTTTGTCGAACCGTCGGGGCTCAACCAGGTCCACTTCCTGTGAGGCCGCTTCTGGAAGAAAAAGTCCCTCATTCTCCATGAAGTCGGCCAGCTGCTGGCCCCTTGGGTTCCGTTGCCCTATTCCAAATTTCCCTACCCTCAGCTCGCCGTTCTTTCTTGTGCCTAGTTTTGAAGTCTCCTATTAACACCGTATAGCGGGTTTTGAAGAAATGCATGGTTTTAGAGATGTCCTCATACATTTCCTCCACCTCCTCATCGGGATGTGCCGAGGTTGGTGCGTAAACCTGTATGACCTTCAACGAATACCGTTTGGTGATTCTGAGTATAAGGTACGCAACCCTTGTCGACACACTCACAATCTTTACTACGTTGTTGACGAGAGACTTGTGGACGATGATATCGACACCTTCTTGGGACGGATGGTCGCCCTCCCGGGATAAAACAAGTTGCCGGATTCGAGGATTATCGTGTCCTCCTCCTCTCTTCGGACCTCAAATAATCCTATAATATCCCAGCGCAACTTGTCTATATCTTCTTCCAGCTCCAGGATCTTCTCGTCAGTCCTCAGGGTGCGTGCGTTGTATGTTGCCAGGTCGAGTCGTCTTAGGTGGCGACCGAACCTCCACCGGAGATTCTTAGCACCCCCTGCCCTGCCGTTACCATGATCGCCACCGTAGCCAGGAATAGCGGGCCCGCCGGGGACTGGGGGCCGTCTTTTTGTAACTTTTGTTATGGGGGGTATATTGGTATATTGCCATAGTTGCCACGCTTGGTGAGTGGGTTGGTAACCGCAGTTTTTTTAATTGTAATTTGCTGTTATCAGAAAGATGCTGCTGCCCATCTTCTGTCTCAGTTTCCCTCTGTCGCCTCTTACGACACCAACGGGAAGATATGGGGTAGTGGGTATTCTTACCCGCCACTACACGGGGGATAATAAATATAAGAAATCATTACTTTATTTGTAACTTTTATCATAGAGGCTATATGGCGTAGTTGCCACATTTGGCGAGTTGGCATCTGCAGTTTCTTTTAATTGTAGCTTTGCTGTAATCAAAAATATGCTGTTGCCCATCTCCTGGCTCGTAAGAGATTCAGCAAGTCGACGAATGCAGGTGGCTCAGGACCATGTCTTGTGGCATTTCTTGGAAGAGACCAATGTTCAGCAGTGGTCTTGTGATGGACTGTAATAATGATGATGATAATGATTCTTTAAATATATCCTTCATTTATCGCCATGTAGTGGCGGCATAAAATAATCGCAAGAGGCGACAAAGGTCCACTTAAGTTAACACGCTTACTTCGACTTCCTCGTCATTGCGGCTCTCTCCCGCCTGGTCGACGGATCGGTCCTCATCCTCCACATCGAATTCGCTCTCGCGTTCCTCGTACTCCACATTCTCGTCCAACTCCTTGAAGTCCGGGGCGAACGCGGACCAGTTCTCCACCTGGTTCTGCGCCCAGATCGACACCACACCTGGAAATAGAATGAAACAATAACTATTGCTCCAATAATATTTTTATTTTTGGTAATGGTTCCAATTGTGGAGGGACAACTTTAACCTAAAAGTTTAGAAAAAGATTTTGTCAAATAAAGGTGCTAAACGAACCTATAAACCACCTGATGGTAAGTGGCTACTACTACAGCCCATGGACACCTGCAACCAACTTTAAACAAAGAAAGCTGCAGATGCATTGCACATTTTGCATTTTGTACATTGCACAGCTACATATGTATTACCTATACTTTCAACTGCACATTAATATATTAAACACAGGTATATACATACATAAACACTCACGCCTGTCACCCAGAGGGGTAGGCAGAGATTATGGACTTCCATTTGGCACGATCCTGACACACCTCTCTCGCCTCCTCCACATCCATATACCTACGCATACACGCTCGTCGGTTAAGGGTACTCTTAATTTGGCCCATTTTCAGTATATCGCCAATTTGGTCGATAAACCTTCGTCTAGGGCGTCCCTTCCCGACTCTGCCGTTCACCTCTGCCACATAAATTTGCTTTGTCACTCTTTCCTCATTCATTCTTTCTACATGACCAAACAGGTATATAATAAATAAAATATATAAAATAAACGCCTTTTGCCTTTACCGACTATTAAAAAAGGAACATTATAAATTACACATAATTGACAGCTCATACAATTTATGTCTCATATAATTTGTAGTTATTTAGTAGGCACAACATTATAAACTTCCTTGGCGACAATCTCTATTCCGTGCGACTGTTTAACAGACTATTAAGTGATTGACATTGGCAGTATGAACGTAAATAATGTATGTGTTATTTTACTATATTTAATGTATCTGTAACACATATTACATATCAATTTTAGCTTTCTGCACTCCTCCAGATTAACTTTGACTATGCCAAATCTTACACTTCTCTGTGCGTGCAATATCCTTAAAAGGGGTACAAAGTTTTCTCTTCACATAGACTAGCAGTGTGTATGAGGAGACCGACCGGCGCTAATGCTGGCGATTATGGGCCTGATGGGATGCCAGACGACGTCAAGCAGCAGCTCCCCCTTGGTGCCGTGCAGGATCTTCACCAGGTTCCCGATTGACTTCTCCCAGATGTACAACGCGTGCTGGCGGGCAGAACCCGCGCAGATGTATTCTCCGTCGCCGGAGAAACAGCACTTCTTCCACGTTGTCCTGCAAACATGTTTAATAACACATCTAACTTATGTTCAAATCCCAGGCGAACACTAATTATGTTTTTTTTTTGTTTGAGAGTGCGGATCTACTCAGTTAGGATTTGCAGCACACAATGGAGATGATTTTTACTGGTAACAAGGTATTCCATCTTAGTTATGGATGATAACACATTGATTTTTAATGTAAATGTAGGTGTCTATGGGCCACAGCATTCACATGCCATCAGATGGACTTTGTGCTTGTTTGTTAACATTATTTCTTACTTCTTTAAAAATGTTGTAATTTTATGTGTAATTTTACTGCAGGATATTCTTTAGTTACAAACATAGCGTCACGTCTGATATCCACGAAGGGGTAGGCAGATCCAAAGAGCGACGAGCTAGGACCACATTCAGCCAAAAAACATGGGTATAGAGTATAGACTATAGATGCAAGATTGTAAAGAAGTGATAGGTGGACGCAGTGAGGTATAATTCATTCAATAAAAATTTAAAATATGATAGTTGAAAAAAATGATCATGGTAAAAAATAGGTAGGTTATAATTAGGTGCCCGCAGTTAGGTAAAATTCATTCAATAAAAATTTAAAATATGATAGTTGAAAAAAAAATTTATCATTTTATAAAATAGGTAGGTTATAATTAATTCCCCCCCGAATAGGTTCCCGCCTTGTCGTGGCGGGGGGGCTTAGTAGCCGTGGCTTGGTCACCCGCGGTGAACAAAGAGGAACCCCTTGGCTGGCCCGTGGTGTAGGGCCGCCCGAGGTGGCCACCTGAGTGGGCTTGGCGATGTATGTCGGTGAGCTGCGGCGAGAGGGGTGTCCTCTCCCCCTACCGCTGCAGCCGAGGTGGAGTCGCGGAGGAAGAGGAGTGTTGGTATGGCGATGCGCCACTCGCCCTATCCTCCGCGACTCAGACGGGGCCGCACCGTTGATGCGGTGGTAGTGGGGTCGCGGGGGGAGAGGAGTGTCGGTATTGCGAGGCGCCGCTCTCCGACGACACTTGGTTGGCGGCGGAGCCAGAGACCAGATCCGCCGCTGGGGTCGGGAAAGCGTGTGCTACTGTGCGCTCGATTCTCCTGGCCCCATGGCCTCCGCGAATCGGACTCGGGGGGGCCCGTTACGCAGGTGAAGTTGGAGGCCGTGGAGGGGGGCGTGCCTTGTGTTCCTGGAGCGCCTTGCCTGAGAAGGAAAATAGGGAGGAGAGGTCCTCCCCCGAGAAGGGGCTGCCATGGGGCGGCCGGCGCTGGTGGGGCCGCGGATTTGTGTGAAAGCGTTCCCGTGGCCCTGCCAATATGCGGCGAAGGTGGAACACCATGGGGTTTTAGTCGGTGCGAGTCCGACATAACCCGTTCTTGCCCCCGTTAGGCGGGTATGCGTAGGCATTTCAACATGTAAAAAAAAAAGGTTATAATTAATTGAAAATGCACCATAACTCTCTTGCTTCCTTCACATCCATTTATCTACGCATACATGCTCGGCGGCCAATTTAATCGATAACAAACTTCCGTCTAGGGTAGGGCCGAATCTGCCACTCAATTCTGCTGCATAAATATCCTTTGTCACTGGTTCCGCGGTGAGATGCGGCTCGAAGGAATCAAAATAAATTATCATAGGAATAATTATCGGAAGGAATTATCATCGAAGGAACTAAAATAAAATGGTGGACACGGCAGTGAGAGTGAACTATAGGTGGACAAACAATTAGTGGACTGTATCATTAGCATAAAATTAATTTAATTCGTTGGCTGACGCGAAAGGGATGAGCTGCTGCGGATTAAGTACAATAAATAAAACAGCTCATGAAAAGGATGGGTAAAGCACAGTACCTTGAGAAGAGCGGCGTGTCTCGTATCTCTTGACACGATGACAAGAAGACAATCTCGGTGACACGATGAGCTATGGTGACACTAATTTAGTCACAATAGAACAGTTCTGATTTCTTCTCTATAAAGTCATGTGTACCAAACAAACTTCCAACGATTAAATAATTTTAAATTAACATTTACGCGACGATGGCCGCGGGCGTTCTATACAATTTTCGCCATCTTTTTTCTAGTAGTGCACGCCCACGACTCCAGTCCTCCCTCTAGCAGAGAGCGCCGACGACTAGTACCGCGAGTGGTCTATGCCACACTAGTTATGTGCGGGAAAAGGAGAAATAGGGAGTGTTGTGTCAGCCAACCTAACATAAAAATACATCAACTTAAAAATATGAAATGCAAATGTGCGCGTTGGCGCAACCAGTCGTTCTCGCAACCAGTCTTTCTACATGTCCAAACCACCAAAACATTCCTTTCTTAATTCTGGCCACAACATCTTGCAAACCACAATTTTCTCTTATTACACAATATCTCATCGTATCATTCAGAATCACCTCAAACATACTCAAACATACTAATCAATGACTCCATTTCTACAGCATTAATTTTACTCTAATAAGAAACATTAGCTATTCATGCAACACCCAACTTTCACTTCACCATACAATAAGGTAATCTGCATTTTGATTTGTAATAATATGGGCCGCAGCAACCACTTACCATCAGGTGGACTGTGTGCAAAAAAAGGTAAGTAACAAACACAGCATTGTGACTTCCCACAATAGAGTGAAGAAACCCATACACTAAATGTTCTGCATTCAGTCTCCATTTCATATCCTTGTCATGTCTAATCCCTGATAATCACACATCCACAATATAAAATACACTTGCTCAACCAACTCCCCTTCTATTCTTATTTCATATATCGTTTATCTCTTTTTTTTTTGGAATTTTTACTGATACGACATGCCAATCCCATCATACTTTATACTAATTACTGCTAACACTATAAAACAAAATAAGAAAGTATAACGTGATTACTAATTAATTAATAAACTTAAAAGAAACTTTCACTTGTGAAGATAATTATATATCGTTTTAATTTCTTCACTTTCAAATAACTAACACTACACCACTATATAGCCTTCAAGTATCATATGGGTGTTGCTGTTGTAAGAGGCGCCAAAAGGAAATGCAACAAAAGATGGGCAGCAGCACCTTCCTTATGAGGCAATCTATGGAGGAGGCCTATGTTCAGCAGTGGACTTTAATAAGCTGTAAAGGTAACAGTATAGAACTCATTTCACATGTACTAATACTAACATCACTCACTTATTGACAAGATCCTGCAACTTCTGTATGGGCTCGGGTTCTCCGTTTACACCGCATTTCAATACTGTATTAGTGTCATACACCCTGATAACTCTGTCTGATGTATTTACGAGGAAACAGCTGAAATAATAAACAAAAACATTTTCCTTTATTTTTATTAAGTGTAGGGTGGCCCCATACTAGATGCAGTGACAATCTGATAAGACATGCAGGAAGTTGATGGATGCAGTTGACTCAGAATCATGTTGCGGCATTCCATTTGGGAGGCCTACGTTTAGCAGTGGACTTGTTAAGGGCTATGATGATGATGTTTCGAAGCCGGGTAGTACCAAAAATGCAAATCATCCCATCCCATCTATATAAATGTTATAATTTTTTTTTATTAGAATAAGGGTGACAAACGAGCATACAGTCTATTAGAAGCAAGGTGCACAATTAGGTGAACTAAATAAAATAAATCAATGTAGTACTCACTCTCCTCTCCTAGCAAATTCAATACTCTTGATGCCAGTGGTACTCGACGTGCCCACAGTGATTTTAAAACTCGCCTTTATGGCAAGAGTCTGAGAGTCTAGAATTAAAATCTTTCCTTTAGCATTTCCAGTGTATACATAGTCGCCTCTTCGGTCAAATGATGCTATCACATTAATATCACCCTAAAAAAACGTAAGTTATGTATTTTTTACAATATCTAGTGATATTAAAAGCAATAAATAATTAAATAAATATAATATTACTCTGTTATTTCTTCAAATATATATTACTACGTATATTTATTTCTTATTTCTCATGAAAATCATTTATGAGATAACTATAAATGAAACATATTATTTATGAATTAAGTGTTGTAATAGATGGGTATAGGAAAGGTAAGGGACCATTGTCAACATCAATAACCATCTGCGTAGGACAGGATTATAGTGCATGAGTATGCACACAAGCACAGTTGGACTCTCTATTCCCTCACTCTGACCCTGGATATGAATCCAGGACCAGATGACCAGCAATGACAACTGACTACTAGACCAATGAAATAACCAAAGACAATAACCAATTGAATATTTTTGATTTAAATAATTTATTAAAATATGGCTAAATAACCCTGCAATGGTCATTTATTCACACATATTCTTATTTTGATTATAAACACAGAATATTCTTTCATGCACTTGTATCCTTCCTTCTTTAATAGGATTTAAGGCTGTTTTATTGTGTGTTTATTCACTATGGATTTATTTTATGAAATGATTCCATTTATACTGAATTACATAGATCATGTGATGCTAACTTTGCATCAAATCAAATGATGAAGTTAGTTTCAAAAAATTCTGTGCCTCTATACCCTTCCATTGTTATACTATTTAACCAGTACAAATATCATTAATATTTAGAAGAAAAGTGCCCTATTTTAACCATTTCACTGTCCCATGAGTCATATATGAACATTTCAATTGTTTAACTATTGTGTCTATTTCTCGGACAGGGAAGTTGTTAAATATTGAATAAGATTATAACCACAAGGACTTACATCATCATCAATAGGCAATATTTTGTGTTCACCATCTGTGTCAACTAGCAACGCTGCATGCCTCATTGGACAAACGAGAAATCTTTTGTCATTCCTTGGGTCAAACTGCACCCTCACTATCGGAGTTGGAAACCTGTAGCGTTGCTCACATTCCCCTGACAACACATCCCATATGCACACATTGTGGTCTGTTGAAGCGGATAAGAGCTGAAAATTATAATAAAAAATTAGAAACCAAAAATTACAATCTTTTTCATTTAAAATTATGAATACCTTATTTAAGTGCTTTAAGAAGAGAAAATTTCTATTATTGTAGTTAACAAATTAGCGAGATCACTTTTAAGGAAAATGTATGCCATATTAAAGACTAGCTGTGCCCTCGATTTAAGAAATCACTAATTGATTTATTGATATATAATATTACTCTATTATATTTATACCAAACCACCGAATAATTCCTTTCTTAATCCTGGTCACAACGTCATCTTGCAAACCACACTTTTCTCTTATCACACTATTTCTCACCCTGTCATTCAGATTCAGCCCTAGCATACTCCTT
The DNA here is from genome assembly GCA_029286625.1 of Parnassius orleans. Taxonomy (NCBI): domain Eukaryota; kingdom Metazoa; phylum Arthropoda; class Insecta; order Lepidoptera; family Papilionidae; genus Parnassius; species Parnassius orleans. The sequence goes on along the minus strand of JAGSMP010000080.1, from coordinate 2,330,011 downwards.
AATGACCGCATTTCTACAGCATTTATTCTACTCTCATGCTTCTTTTGCAGGATAAAACTTGCCTTTTTTGACACATTCTGACTCTTCACAATAGCGTGTAGAGCCCCATTCACTCTATTTCCTGCGTTCACTCGTCGTTCTATATCCTTATCATATCTACCATCCCTGCTAAATAAACATCCCAAATATACAAACTCATCCACTTGCTCAATCAACTCCCCTTCTATTCTTATTTCACATAACGTTTTACTTTCTTCTCTTTCAAAAACCATCACTTTCGTCTTACTTGCGTTCACTTTCATACCCCTTTCTTTTAATGAATAGTTCATTAAAGTAACCATCATTTATATTACTTCATATTACTTTATAATACTACATGAAAATCTATACTTCAGTATAGATTTTCATGTGGTATTAAATAATATTGGTTCTCTCGATTCTCCTTCGGCTAGGGTTATGTGTAGTTCGCGCGCCGAGCTGAGTGTTGAATTATTTTAATTTTTCATTATCTCTTAAACTATATGTCCAAATAACATGCTATAAAGAGCAAAGTTTATCTTCATAAAATTGTCTTGAAGATGAAGTAACTTATTACGGATTAATACGGCATGCCTAATAATAACGCTCATAAATCACTTTATAATTTTCAATATTTTTTTTGTTACAAAATACTTTATTGTGGCTTATATATAAGAAATAGGCATATGATATCGCGGACTTTTTTTAGATGGAGTAAAGAGCAATATTTTTGTAGAACACTGTTTTTACGTATCACTAACTACTACGCCAGCGCATGTGGATAAAGCAGTTCGGCAGCGCTTTTTCTTCCAACTTGCTTAATAAAAATCAATATTTTAAGTTATCTGAGAGGTGTAGCTTAATCCTGAATAATAAATATAAATAAAAATCTGGCTGTCATATACAAAAATAATTTTTCAAATCGGACTTGTTGTTCCAGAGATTAGCATATTTAAATAAACAAATAAAAAATTATGTTTATTTTATTGTGCATTGCCGAGGCCAATGGCAAAGGCCAATCTTTTCTATTTGAGTATTTGATACTCTATTGATTCTAGTCAATTGAAATACTTTTTAAAAGTTGCAAAAACTAACATTTCTATAGAAACATATGTAATGTGAAACATAATATATGATGTAAATAAATACATTGCAATGATGTCGTAATTTTTATAGTCAAATAATCATCTTACTTATTTCATCATTAGATATAATTTAGCTTAAAATCGAAAACCTACATACTAAGTTTTAAGACACTACTAAAAATAGTATATTATACTCAAATATGTAATATATTTATTTTCGTTTATTAATTAATAGTGGTGACAACAATCCAATTATTATTGTGACTACTTTTTACAGATATTTATGTTTATATGTATACATGGAAAGTATTCTTAAAAAAATCGATCTATTCTTCCTTTTTCTTTTGGCTAATCTATAAAAAAATCTGTCATTAACATATCAGTTATGGGAGTCACAGCAAATTATTATGAACACAATTAAATATAATTTTTAGTAAGAGTCTCAAATCAAAACAAAAGATTAAAACAAAAACCAGTTTATTATTTACTTATAAAAAGAAAAGAACAAGAGCCATTATTATTTTTTGCAAGTTTTACTCTGGTTGCAAGTTATAACAATGAAAATTTAGTGATGGTTTTATAAAACCTAATGACACCCTCAGATTTGAAAAGAATAGAATAATTTTTTATTCAATATAGATCACATGTATGTAATTTTTATTGAAAGTCATTTATTACTTTACTACTGCTTCGGAAAAAACCTCTGTACTGGGAAGAACCAGCAAGAACCCAGTGGGACTTTTTTTAAAGTAAATTTTACATGAATGGTTGTACAAACTGTTTACAATTAGTTTTTTATAGGAGAGGGGGCAAACGAGCATGCGGCTTACCTGATGGTAAGTGACTACCGCCGCCCATGAACAACTGCAACACCAGGGGAACCAGGGGAATTGCAGATGCGTTGCCGGCCTTTTAATAAGGAGTAGGCTCTTTTCTTGAAGGCCCCTAAGTCGTATCGGTCCGGAAAAATCGCTGGTGGTAATCGATTCCACAAGGAAGTTGTGCGAGGAAGAAAACATCTTCTAAATCGCACAGTGGTGGACCGCCAATCATCCAGATGGTGTGGATGGTATCGGGAGTTCTGCCGCGATGTGCGTTCGTGAAATTTGGCGGCTTAATCCGAACAATTCCTCAAAGCACTCCCCGTGGTAAATGCGAAAGAAAATGCAAAGGGATGCAACATCTCTTCGCAGCGCCAATGAATCGAGCCGATCGGAAAGGACTCGGTCGTCGACGATTCGAGCTGCTCTGCGCTGGATGCGGTCAAGTGGAAGGGCACTGGGGAGCCCCAGCCCAGAGATGGGAACAGTATTCCATGTGAGGCCGAACCTGCGCCTTGTAAAGTTGCAGGCGTTGTGCCGGCATGAAATACTGTCCCGCTCTGCTGAGCACGCCAAGCTTTTTAGAGGCCAATTTGGCCTTCTCTTCCAAGTGACCAAGATACTGCACGTCACTCGATATGTCGACACCGAGGATTCCGATACTGGCTGAGGCAACAAGGGGAGGGCCTTGAAACTGAGGAGATACGACAAAGGGGTTCTTTTTAGCGGTAAACGCGCAAACTTGTGTCTTCTGAGGATTAAACTGGACTAGATTTAGTCGCCCCCAATCCGAGACTTTGTTCAGCAAAGACTTGACTTCAGACACAAGTTTGTTCCGGTACTCGGCAACGTTTTCCCGAGAAATATTGGCACGGACGGTGTATAGAGCATCACCAGTGCTGTCATCCGCATAGCAATGAATGTTACCGGTTTTCAACATATCATTGATATGCAGAAGAAACAGCGTTGGTGATAGCACGCTGCCTTGTGGAACACCATCGTTAATAGGCTTGTAGTCGGAGCATGCACCGTCTACAACGACCTTGATGCTCCGATCTGCAAGAAAGCTGGTGATCAATTGCTCAATTTCTCGGGAAGCCCATAGGAAGGGAGCTTCGAAAGAAGCGCTTTGTGCCAAACCCGATCAAAGGCCTTCGGTATGTCCAAACTAACGGCCAATGCCTCCCCCTTGGACTCTACTACCTCTGCCCATCTATGAGTCAGGTAGACCAGAAGATCACTAGATGATTGACCCCGACGAAAACCGTATTGGCGGTCACTAATCAGCTGATGATCCTCAAGGTACCGCATGAGCTGGCAGTTTATAATGTATTCCATTATTTTGGAGAACAAGGAGGTGATGGCGATAGGCCTGTAGTTGGACGGGCCTGAGCGGTCGCCTTTTTAGGGATCAGGTGGACAAAAGCTGTCTTCCATGATTTCGGGACTACGCCTAGGAAAAGACGCGTTAGAACCGGTGCCAACTCCGGAGCACACGTCCTCAGCACAATTGGGGGGATTCCATCAGGCCTACTCGACTTGTGGATGTCCAGGGAGAGGAGTGCTTTGCGAACCGAGCGCTGTGAAAACCGCACATCCGGCATGGAGCACTCACACCGCGGGATGGTCGGCGATGTGTTCCCGCGTCATAATTAAGGTCTAATTCTTCTAACTCAGGTATTGTTTGTTATAATTGTGGCGAAAAAGGTCATATTAGAGTAAATTGCCCTAAATATTTACAAAGTAGACCTTCTGATGATAATATTATTTTCGTCTGTCTTTGTTAGTAATTGTGACTCGAATTCGAAATATGATTGTAAGGAGCAAGGTCGGCCTATCATACGAGTGAGTATAGGGGGATACTTGAGTACCGCGTTGTTAGATACCGCCGCACGTCGTAGTGTAGCGAGTTGTTCACTTTATGCGTTAATGAAACGTATCGGTTTAAACTTTCGTACCGAACGGATGTCGGTAAAGCTTGCGGACGATACTATTAGGAATAGTGAGGTGCTACTCACGGAGGTCAGTGTTCAACTTGCTTCATTAAATATACTTGTTAATAACGATACTTTGCTAGGCATTGACTTTATAACAAAGGCTAGAATGGTTATTGATTTTGATAAATGGAATTGGCGTACAGTTGTTCAGCCCCGGACATTTCACGCTTTGTCATGGGAAACTCGTCGCGAACCTGTTGAGTGCGCCACCGTATTAACGTGTTGCGAGAGTACGAGGCCGTCGCGCTATCAGAGTCGGAGAGGTCTAGATTGGCGAATCTAATATGTGAGTATTCTGACGTTTTTGATGTTGTCGGAGAACCGACACCATTCGCTGAACACCATATAGATACCGGCGATCACCCGCCGATTGCTGTGCCCCCGTATCGGGTCACGCCTGCGAAGAAGGAAAGGTAAAGGTAAAGGTCCTCTTTGACGTATACGCAAACTCCAGCCCGAGGCACAAAGGAGTGTTTCAGTTTGTATCCCGGGTAGCAGAGATACGAAGTATCAGCCGGAGAGGACACCTGCGTCTCGGTCAGAAAGAGCAAGGCCGGGGCTTCGCCTTCTCGAGATGGTAGTGGACGGCGTTTAGGTTCGAGTGAAGTCCCCTAATGTTGCAGAAATTCACGGATAGCGTGGCAGGGGTCGCCTTGGTCTTGTTGCTCAGTTTGCCCCGAGCATAAAATTTATTTTAGAAACAGCTTGAAAGCAACCACCTCATTCCCTGGGTTTATTATCAAATATGTATTCATTTATAGTATAATAACCCTTTTTAAACAGTTTTTATTTAATACAATATTTAATGGTATTATTGGTATTCAGATTTTTAACATTTGGTGTTGTAAATTTAATACATTTAATTTTATTTCCGTTTAAATGTAGATTATTAACGTTAAACCAATGCACTAATTTTGATGTAGCATTATTCACTTCATCACATTTAAATGATTGATGTTTAAGTTTAACAAAAAAACTGGCCAAGTGCGTGTCAGGCCACGCACAATGTAGAGGTAGTGTTCCGTAGTTGCCCGTCACAATATGTGGGCCCGCTATAACGACTAAAAATGGGCCCAAATAGGAAGATCGTAACTGAAGGACTTATTTTCAAATCAGCTTTTTATAGGGAGTGGTATTCAAAAAAGATTTTTAAAAAAATTCGATTTTGATAATAATACCCTATATATCCCGCAAATGAAAAAGTAAAGCTAATAGTAGTAATGCATATAAGTCGTTTTCTTCATAAAATGTTTATTTTTAACAGTTTACAATAACATTACAAAGTTATTACTGCTGCTAGTTTTGGGTCATTTTCTATGGAGTTATAACAAAATTTTTACTAATCCAAGTGCATTTTATAAGTTGGTCGACTATTACTCGTTAACTTTTTAATTCTACTTAGCGGTGATAGTTTTCATATTAACTTCATTATATATACTACTATCGTGTATACTTTTCACATTTCCAAAAGCAGCGGTTTAGTTGGTAGAGGGGGGAGGACACATGACTCTAATGAACAATACCACTTTAAGGCTAAATATTTCGCAAACGGACCCCTGAATCGCAAAGATGTTGTTCCACACCTCCAATGTTTTTGAAAGACCTATCCAACGATACCCCACATTATGGAATAGATGGGTAAAAAAAAATCATCCTCCATTTACTTGTATGGGTAGTACCGAAAATAAAAATGTTTTTAAGATTTTATTTCACAGTTTTCTAGGCGTGATCAATATCTATAACTATGCTAAATGACAGATTTGTAGCACCTAGGGTTTCTGAGCAAAACCACGGACGGACGGACGGACAGACATGGCGAAACTATAAGCGTTCCTTGTTGTATAACTACGGAATCCTAAAGATCAAGGAAGTATCATCAGCAAACAATACTATATCATGATTATCCCTTACAAGGGAAGGTAAGTCATTAATATACACTAGAAACAGGAATGGACCGAGAATTGAGCTTTGAGGGACACCCATTAGTACACGTAACCCGGAAGAACTTTTACCATTGATAATAACTTTCTGTGCTCTATTAATTACATATGAAATAATAAGTTTAAGCACTATATTCTTGACACCATAGTACTGTAGCTTCCTGATTAATATCTCATGGTGAACACAGTCAAAGGCCTTGGAAAGGTCACAAAATACACCCAAAGCATCCTTTGAATTCTCCCATGTACAAAAAATATGTTTAATAAGCTCCACCGTCAGTTGTGAAGCGACCCCTTGTAAAACCAAATTGATTTTTATGAAGCAATTTATTAATATTAAAAAAACTTAATCTAAAATCATTTTATCAAAAATTTTACTAAATGTTGGTAGTACAGAAATTGATCTAAAATTGGCGGTGTCTAATGTACTACCAGATTTAAATAAAGGTATGACTTTACTATGTTTCATTAAATCAGGACACACACCAGATTCAATGCTTGTATTAAATATAGTGGCTAGATAAGGTGCTATTGTATCTATTATAGATGAAATAACTTTAACGGAAATCTCTCATAAGTCTGCCGTTTTGTTAACATCAATAGTTTTAAAATATTTAACAATATCTTTTGACAATACTCTATGGAATTTAAAATATATATATGAAATTTATTATAGATGCTGGCTAGGAATTAAGAGCTTACCTTTTTACAATTTCTTGACCAACTCAAACTGCAAACAGGGTAAACATGTGCTGATATGGATTTAGCAATTCCTCGTGTAAGGAAATCCCATATGAAGATTCTACCATCATTGCACCCAACTGCTAAGAGTGTCCCTCGGCGGTTAAATGCGCATGTTGCAGCCAAGGATATTGAATCCAATGTACCATCGAACTCCTATTGACAAAACATAGTATGTGGTATTAATTTTATAAAGTTTGTATTGAAGTGCTCTGTAACGCATCAGAGTGGCAGCATAATAAAGAGTTACGTTCAATTTGTTACCTATTATAACTATAACCTATAAAAATAAAACTAGCCGTTTTAATACAGGCAAAACAGTACTCACTTCAGGATAATTTTGTCCAAAAGATTCTGAAAAGAAAAATTTATAAATTAGTAGTAAAAATTTCCAACATTCAGAGATTTTAAGCTACGAAATAAAGATTTACCAACCTAAAAGTTCTAAGTTCATTTTGAACCGATTTTAACTTTAATAATACTAAAATGTAATCACTAACTTTTAATAATATCTAAACATTATAGTAAAGTCCTAATTCCTTATAGTTAATAAATTACATATTATAAACATATTTCGATATTTTTTTCGTATATCAACAAAATTCATGTCATAAACATATATATAATATAAATAATAATATATACAATAGTCTATGGTCATTAGAAATGGGCGTCGAATCAATAAGCAGTTTTTTCTAACAGGTTTTCATTCGTCAACTTGTTAACTGTTATTCATTAGTGAAAAAACAGGTTAAAAATATTAGCTGTCAATTTAAGTCAACGCACTCAACGCATTATTTCAATATTATTTTATTCATTTCTGTGAATTTAGTCTCCTTTGGAAATATTCGCTACTTCTGGAGGTTACCGAACACCGTCGCGTCGCCGCATCGGAAGTGGTTTTGTGCGTGAATGTGTGAGTGTGAGCGAGTAAAGAAAGTTCATTTGTTACCTATTTGTTATGATTTTGTATTTAGTGTGTGTAAACAATCCGTGAGTGTCGGTCAAGGCTAAAATTCGTTGCAATTGTTTTGTTTGCATTACGCGTCGAGGACAAGTGTTTTTAACTTTTTTTTTTTTAAGTTTAAGTTTTGCAGTAAAATAATATCTATTGGGTTGGGATTTTACGTGAATAGTGTTTTGTGACAAAACTTGGATATTATGTCAGGGGCACGTAGGAACTCAATTTTTTTGTGGCACCACTTTAAAAAGGTAAACGTTGCTGATAAAGCCATATGCAACTTAAGTCAAGAAAAGATTAGTTACAAAAAAAAAAAATGACGAATAATATATATACAATCAGATGATCTTTTAAGTACGCCTGAACACTAATTTTACCCAGCCAGTCCTAAGCCTGGAAAAAGTACGAAGGAAAAGTCATTCCAGTTTAATAAAAATAAAAGTAATCTAAATTCTGCAACAAAATTGTTATTGATCGAAAACGTTGAAATATTAAATTGACGATTAACGCTAACGATTGAAGTTTTCAAACCTGTTATTTATTTAACAGCTTTTTTACCCTGTTGACCATTAATGATTAACAGTTAAATTACATTAACAAAAAACCGTCAATGACCCATGTCTAATGATCATAAACACAATATTATTACTTTTATAACTGGCTTTACGGCTCTGGGTTCTAGCCCTTCTGAGCCTGAAGTTACAATGTATAATTATCCTTCATAGTATTCTGCTTCACAATATGTTGATGCGTTACATTGTGCAGCCCTTAGGAGATATTGATGGCAACTTGAGCCAGCAGACAGCTAACAGTTGGCGATGGTATCTCAAGGCGCCTAAGCAGACAGACACCTTATCTTGAGAATCACATCACCATGAGAGCACTTGTTTCACCGTTTCCACTAATAGTTCACATGCGCAGACACTTAATACACAAAATCGTACCACTTTTACATATCAAAATCCACTTATTAACGCACGCATATTTGCGCCATCCATCATGAGCGCATCCTCTTTCGCCTACATATCATAGGGAAACTAAATACTACTTGCGTATTGTTGCGAACGTACGACTCATAAACACTTTTGATACATTTATGATGATACCCCTGACAAGAACCTTGATTAAAAACCTTAGATTCTTGATCAAGGTTCTAGTCAAGGGTAATGCCTAAATCAAAAAGTCTGAAGTTGAACTCATAGCAACACCTACCGGAAAGGACAAAACTTCGTTTACTGGGCCAGTTAGTCTTTAATTTATTTATTTTATCTTTATTACACACTTTATAATGAGGGATATACATGGCAGACTTATAGTCTTATGGCATTCTCTACAAGACAACCCTGGACGATTTGAAAAACTGTGGCAGGTACAAACAATTTACTAAATAAAATGAGTAATGAAGATATAAGATACAATAAAAATTAAAAAAACTTATTTCAATATAGTTAAATTGGTTTTATTTCTATGTAAAAAGCAAATGAATATTTTGTTTGAATTTGTACTTTGTGTTATTTTGCTCACACCTAACTATTGTAAAACTGATGGAAAAGCGTCGCCTAATTATGAAAACAGAATTTCTCTTAGAAGTTTTTATATTTTAACTTACCACGATCGACACGAATTACAAAACTCAGTTAAATTGAAATAAAGTTTAACAAAATTGAATCAAAATCAACGTTTGATTAGTTAGTTAAGTTACATTGCTGAACACTTAGTCCGTAGTAGGCCTTCTCTTAGTCCGTAGCCTAAAGTTATTGAATACATGCAATATTATTCAAATGCTGAATATTATTGAGCCATAGATAAAACGGGTATATCCGTAGACTTACAATATACTGGCGTATCGTACCCCCTACCCCAGCCTACGAATTTGGAGTATATATAAAATAAAAAATACTGACAGACGTATTTTAAATAGCACATCTCAAAAATATTAATTATTTAAATTGCACCCATGTAGTTTATAAATAAAAAATAGGTAAAGATTGCTCACCTTATAAGATCGATATAACTTCAAATAATTAGAATTGGGTGCTTTTTGTAATATGAAAAAACTGCACCCTGCTTGTATATAATTGCACCATCGTTAAAAATTCATAAAATGCAATATTAAGTGCAAAAAGTAAAAAAAAACAAATTTGTTAATTGTCAACAAAGAGTGTATAATGACTAGGTTTAAGAGGCGGGACTTCCTTAGTCACAGAGCACAATTACTCTCTACCGAGAGAAGAATGCCAACTTCATACTAAAAAAAGGAAACACGTGTTTATACACGTAGACTACAAGCACCACGTTGGGAGCCCATATAAAACTTTTTAGCGGGAATTTCAAACCTTTGTATTCTGTAACTTAAAGGGCGCCAAGCTACTTTACCAACATCAAGACATGAAGTTTAATTACCCCCCAGCCTACAAATTTGGAGTATATATAAAAGAAATATTTAAACTGCACCTATGTAGTTTATAAAAACATGTGTGCAGGTCGCACGTGGTAGAAGTGAAACCTTCAGAAAACTGAACTTGAGAGAATGCGACGAATGCAGAATATCAGAGTAGGATAATTGTAGGGTTTATTTATTATAATATTGTTATCAAGTTTAAAATTATTTTAAATTTTATTTTACATAATATATTACATTAAATACTAAACAGACTCCAATTTCAATTTCAACAATTGACACGAGTACTGTACCTTATGGCAACTAAAGTATGAATATTATTTTAATATGATAATTTTCAACCACAGGTACGGCTTAAAATATACGATAATAGTTTAAATTTATAGCAAACAAATGTTGCAATCCTTATTTATAGACATGTAGAGCCTAAATTTTAGTGTAATAAATCAATAGGTTATTTTCTTTCGAATAAAACTTTGTCGTAGCGCCAATTAAAATGTATGTTAACTATCTTTAAAGCACCGCACAAAGACGAGACCGAGATAATAGGAAAAACACATTTTTTTTAAATTACTTGTAATGCTATTAACGTTACTAATATTCCCTTTAACCAACGTAAGCTAAAAATGCTTGTGTTACGAGCGGTTCACGACAGTTGTAGAATGGCCGATTACAACCCACAACCTCTTGAGTTCACTGTCCGCACCCTGCCATTAGGTTACTGTCGCCTACTACACTGTATCCTATCCCATTCTCTCGTAGACTAAATCATATAGACGTATATGTTTGTCTCTTTTTAGTGTCGCTTTTTTCGTTTCATTGAGTTTCAAATTACAACGATTCTAAAGAACTATTCACTTCAATAAATAGGTAAAGATCGCTCACCTTACAACCACAGAGAAAGGAGTAAGGACCAGAGGAGAAGCTTCCTAACAACGTCGAAAATGTGTATTCCTTGTAACTTAAATTAATAAAACAACATGTCTATTACTGTTTTGAGAATTTTCTTGTATTACAGAAAAGGCAATACGTGCAATTTACAATTAAAACCGCTAATAATCTCTTCGAGAGAATTTCAAGGAAATAGATATTCTCACAGAAGCTTCACATTATATATTACTATCAATATCATTTTCGTAAGACAACTTATTCATGAGTACAAAAAAATCAGCGATCTGCATGATGGACAAACTAGAAACCGCATTGAGCTCCGCCTCAAAAAGGTCCGAATGTTATTCGTGAAAATGAGCGTGCTCTTCTATAATAAAATTCCACAATCTATTTTGGCTTGCCTTATACAATTTTGATAAAAGAGCGGATTTGATTCGCTTCAACTATCCTTGGGACTGCAGTTAATTATGTCAATAAGTATAATTATTGTAATTTTAATTTTTTTAAAAGAGCAACCGCCTATATCCTATTTTGCATATATAAAGGTATGATAAATCTTGCTTATACAGAACAGTAATTATTTACTTAGATAAATCTATATTGTCTTATTTTATAACACAAAATCTCTAAACTTTTCAAAAATCTTAAATCTCTAAACGATCTTTCACTATTTTTTATTTATAAACTAGGTACATAGGTGCAGTTTAAATAATAATTATTTTTGAAATTTGCTTTTTAAAATACGGCTGTCTGTATTTTTTTATATTCACTTCAAATTTATAGGGTGAGGTATGGGGAGTAATTAAATGTCATGTCTTGATGTTAATAAAGTAGCTTATGCCCTTTCAAACATTTACTAAGAGAGTCCCGCCCGTAATTCTAGTGATTATGTACTTTTGTCGACACTTAACAAATTTGGTTCTATTAACTTTTGCAGTTAATATTGAATTTAACGCATTTTTAACGATGGTGCAATTATATTCAAGTAAGGTGCAGTTTTTCATATTGCAAAAGTACCCAATTCTAATTACTTGAAGTAATATCGACGTTATAAGGTGAGTGATTTTAACTATTTTTATTTCTAAACTACACTGGTGCAGTTTAAATAATTATTAGTTTTGAGATGTGCTATTTAAAATACGTCAGTCAATAAAAAAATTATACATATACTCCAAATTCGTAGGCTGGGGTAGAGGGGTGCATATCGTAGACCACGGAATATAAAAAACAACTATTTACTTACTTCTCTGGCTTAGCAACCCTAACAAAAGTTCATTCATAGGCTATCACCCTATAATTTCGTATATTTTCATAGACATCCAGTATTTGCAAATTTTCATTAATATGTTATAAAATTTGATTGTGATTTGACTGTGATAAAATTTTATCGAATACTTTAATATCGGCGTAGTCACAACATTATCGCAGCTATTTTTATTCAAAATGTATTTACAGATAAAACTTAGTATAACGAAATAAGGTTGAATATTACTTTTAATAAAGGCAATTTGATATTTTGTTCATGTTTAGTCAAGTTTCTATCCAAAAAAGGAAAAAAATTACACGTGCCTTTGGTAAGAAACACCTCCATTCAAAATATTTTTCTTTTTACCTTCGTTTTTATACTCCAATATTGCCCAAAACGGCATATTTTCGCATATATCACTTAAGCAGCAATCCGTCAGCTCGCAAAAATTTAAGCCTGCGACTGACAGTCAATTACGCTCTACTGTCACTAATTCTGACTCGCCTGCCCCGCCCACTTTGGGTTTCCTCTTGTTTTTTATATTCCGTGTCGTAGACAGAAAATGGTATAGACGATAGCCTAGCGTGGCCACATGAGATAGAAGATATCAAGCGACGTTTAGGTTGTGTGTTGCTTCATGATTTTTTTCATTTACCCAATTCGTGTAAAAAAAAGGTAGGTATGTAATTTAAAAAAATATATTATTAAAGTACTGTGTGTGTATTGAAGAAAACTAAGAAATAATTTTGTTATTGTATATGCCTAAAAATTAATGAATGAATCGATTAAAACATATCAAATGGATACACAACATGTATACGATAAAAAAGTTAAGCTGCTGGTTAAAATCGTAAAGTGAGCGTGAATTCATAATCATTCGTTACTCGTAAGTACCTTGTAAAATAGGTACGGTTTATCCTATTCATTCTGTACATAGGTAATGGTTTTTCGATCAATACTTGAGTATCCACTACAAATTCAAGTCCAACAGCGAAGTTAACATTAAAAATAAAACAAATTAGTTTTCGGTACAATTTTTTTATTTACCTTACATATTTTAGTACCCCTTAAACAAAACTAGTTTATTGTTGCTGTTTCTAACTTTTTCTTTTGGTTCAAAAGATTTTGTGGCGTAATGAATGCGGAGGTTTAAATAGCGTGCTGTAATGGTTTTGATGAGCAAAATTCGGTGGTTATTATGAAAGGCTGTTGGATTAAGTATTACGTGTATTAAATACACGTAATACTTTTTTACCGATTGACATCTCTTTAAAGTAGTCAGAATAATCTGTGGCAAGATATTTTTTGTGCAAAAAATGCTATTACTTTATGCAGATGTTTCCTTAAGATTTTTTCTGCTAAAGAACAGATTGTTATGACATCTTGTGAGGGATATATAAGACCAGCCGTTAGGCCAGCATATTCATCACCAGAAGGCAATCTTCACATTTCAAAATCTATAATTAAATTAATTAAAAAAAATTAAACAGCGTTCAGTCCCTATCCCAGCACAACCTCCACCTACCGGAGATACATTAGGGCGTACGGACACATCAGACTGCACTGATAAACCAGGGATTGTTTCATCCATCTGGAATATAGTATATCTATTAGTATAATAATATAATATTAATAAGCAAGGTTTGAAAAAATAAAACATTTTCTTACATGTTCAAACTGAGACCTGAAATCTAGGGTCTGCTCGTGATCTATATCCATAAAGCCATCATGTCGTTTTGTCGAGTCTGACGAAGCATTTGTGTTTTTTTGAAAAGCGAAAGTATTGATAGCTATTGTATGTATCAATAACTTCTTAGTTGGTATTACTTAAGTCTGCAAAAAAAAAAAAAATACCCTTAGATCTAAATTTCATTTCTATTTTACTGTTTATACTGAATACGACCTACCAGTATTGGCATAGCATCCGGTAGCAAAATTGTTAGCTTTTTTTCTTAATTAATACATTCGGCATAAAATTTAGTCTACATATTTTAGAAAATTTCTTTGGTACCCAGTCAATTCGACCAGTGGCATTTATCCATTTCTTTCTTAAAAAATTATCCTAGGGTAACTGAAACATCATAATTACGATTAAAAAAATAAGTACTATTATATGCGTAGACAGAGAATGGTATTCTCTGTTTACGATTACAGTCAAAACCGGATATAACGATATTGAAGGGACCAAATAACTTCGGACGTTATATACGATATTTGTGTATATTGCTATATATACACTATAAACAATATACACAAGTATACAAACATAAAAATATTTATTCTGAAAAACTTGCAGGACCAACAGTATAGCTTATAGACTACAATTAGTTTTTAAAGTAGTCGGTCATTTTGGTCTGTTTTTTTTTAAGCTGAGTTTCAAATGGGTTTTGCATTTTACGTTTCATTCTCATCAAGATAGCTTGATTATCATCAGCATTAAACTCTTCGTTAAAAGCAACAAATTTTTGTAAAACTATTATAGCATTAATAGCCTCGCATAGTGTTGTTGGTTGGAACTGCTTTTGGGGATCTTCGTTTTCTTCGTCAGTGTTACGATTATTACTTTCAGCTTCTGCAAGAATCTATTCCTCAGTAACTACGGCGCACACGTCAACATTGTCATCTATTCCAATAAATTCCTCTATTTCAATCAATGGTTCTGTGGTAGTAAATCTGTGTAACTTAGCAGCCTATTGAGCTAGTGGTAAATTGTCATCTTCATCTGTAGGAGATTTTATCATTCTTCTCGCTAGCGGAATATCATCATCGTCCTCTTTTTGTGATTGAGAGAGATCTTTAAAATCTGCGTGGCGAAAGCAATTCGCTATGGTGGTCTGTTTGACCTTTTCCCAAGCTTCCGATATCATTAGAATTGCATCTAGAACGCTAAGACTTTTTGTATCTTCGCCGTTTTCAATATTCTGAAGCATTTGGAGTACTTGAATTTTTCTGTACTGTGTTTTTAAAGCTTTTATCACTCCTTGGTCCATGGGTTGTAATACAGAGGTGACATTGGGCGGTAAAAAAACGAGTTTTATGCATTTTAGATTGAGGACTACAGGGTGAGCAGGACAGTTGTCTACTAGGAGAAGAGTTTTGTTTCCTCTAGATTTCAATTTTGCATCTCAGTTTCGCAGCTATTTTTCAAAAATAAGCGATGTCATCCAGGATCTAGTGTTGTTTTCATATGTTACAGGCAACGAGTGTATATTCTTGAAGCAACTCGGTTTTTTAGCTTTTCCTATCACTAATAGTTTTTTTTACACGATCCAGTCATGTTCGCAGCAACCAATACTGTAATTCTGGTTTTAGACAACTTTCCACCGTTGCATTGCTCACCTTTGAATTTTAGTGTTTTGTCAGGGGTTAAATTAAAAAACAATCCGGTTTCATCCGCATTAAAGATTTCTTCTGGTTTGTATCCTTCGCACAGTGTAGGCCACTTATGAGAGAGCCACTCTTCAGTCACACCTTCAGGAACGCCAGCCGCTTCACCACAAACTTTTCCAGCCACAATATTATGACGAGCACGGAAACGTTATACCCAAGACGACGAGCACTCAAAATTTTCCTTCCTCATAAGCCGAGCGAAGTCGTTAGCTTTTTGTTGCAGGATCGGACCACTTATTGGGACGTTGTTTGCTCTCTGATGTTTAAACCATGTTAATAAAGCCTCTTCCATAACTTTATGTTCAGATGTCCTCGATCGTTTAATTTTCAAAGAATTTTCCTCGAAAAGAGCTTTTATTTTATCTCTATTCTTCCAAATCGTGATACTATAGAGTGTGAGACTCCACATTCCTTTGCAATTTCACTATTTGACTCGCCATTTTGTAATCTCCATATAACGTGTTATTTTCCTTCAATATTAAACACTTTCCTCTGATTTGTGACATGGTAAAGCGAAAACTAAGTCTAAATAAGTTGTGGAACATGCAAGATCAAATGGCAAAGAGCGCACAAGAGGTTCGGATGGGGTGGGAGAAAGTGCGTAGGCAATAATAAGTCAAAACATTCCTTCATAGATTAGAATAAGTTTGAAAATTGTTCGTATTGTTTTATTTTGCTGGTACAAGCACAACGGTTGGTCGTTATAGCCGATGAATATCGATAAAGTTCCGTCATTCTAAGCGATATGTCGCTGTATCCGATGTTGTTATAGGCGGTATGTTTACTTAACTGTTTATTAGGGATTCGGCCGGGACCTTACCATTCGGTCGTAATAACCGATTCGTCGTTATAAACGATGTCGTTATATTCGGTTTCGACTGTATATGTATGTGATTTGATATCCATTCGTTCAATCAAAACTTAATTCTCCCACAATGTGGGAGAATTATCCCAAAAACTAGGCAGCACCAATCAAAATAGGTTAGAATCAAAATCTTAAATAATTTCATTCAAATCCAATTTCTTTCTTTACATAAAACAAGTTTGTACATATAATACAAGATATAACATAAAACGAAACGTAATGCATTAATCAAACATCAAATACTTACGAATGAAAAGACAATCCCGGTAGTTTCTTTTCATTATTACTTTTGCATCCTAAAACAGTACAACGCTCTATGTTTCATAGAACTGTAGGCGACTGTTGTTATTATCGTTTACATAGGCTGGTCAGCAATCAAAATTTTCATCAAATCGTTGAAATAATACAGGATATCTCAATTAAAACGCAAGTTTCTTCGTCGATTACGTGAAGCTGTCAAACTTTATTTAGCAAACTACGTTGCTGACCTTGAAAAAATCGACACGCGACACGAAACGAAAAGTAGTATCACTCTGTCTCACTTTTTCACAGGCGCTTGCTATAAGTTTATGTGAATAGTATGTGTGAATGTGATGGAAAATATCGTGGTGTCTATACCATTCTATGTCTACGTGGCGTATAGACGACTTGACAGCCCGAAAACGCGTGAAAAAATGTTGATTTGTCATTGTGTGTGTCAACTATAATACATATAGTCTTAGAGTAATTACATACATACGTATGCATAGAGAGATCCTACAATTCTACATAAATTGAGTCAATATACTTGTCTCGCTTTTTCTAATTTATCATTCAAATAAGGCAAAAAGAGAAAAATCTATTGAAAGATATTGCGTGTAATTCATGCGTCGAAATAGAAATGTCAAGTATTCTCTTTGGTCTCTTTATACTATGCTAAATATGAGAGTAAGTACACTCGTATCTTCAGATTTACTAGAAAAATGACATCCCTATTGTAGTAGTATTATATGTGACGTTACTTTACAAGACATGACGTGTTTAATTCATAATGATTTCGTTCACAATGTTAGCAACAATCGACATCAATATTCTCGTTTTTGTTTAGTTATTGGAACGAAGTATGTGAGAAAATGTGTAAGATTTTTCCGTCACGACCCCTTTTCTATAGTGCGAGCGAGATTCTTTCTTCTCTTTTTGTCGCACTTTTTCTGATCTTCCATGAAAGAAATATTATTATAAATGACGCTTCATTTTAAGAGACGCTAGTAATTCATTTATTTGTATTTGTTAATCAATAATATAATACGTTTATCAATAAAAATATAACGAAAGGAACTTCGTTCCAACTGAGTGTTCCACGACACGCACGCATGTTTTTTTTAATTATTTTATTATAGGTCTAAAAATATAAAGAAAATAGGACTAGACTTATTACTATTCGAACGATCAAGTAAATTGTTTTCTAAATCAAGTGATGGTTATAATATTACATTGCAAATATTCGTTTCGCAAACTTTAAAAACTAATAGTTAGGGAGGTATGAATACTAAGTCTTGACAGACACACGCTACATAAGCGAGGTGAATCTCATTTGTAATCCCAATTTTATATGCTTACTAACGATCCGCCCCGGCTTCGCACGACTGTTTTCTAGATCTCGAAAACAGCGCTACTTACCAGGTCCAATTGTGAGTGTGAGTGTTCATCAAAATCGGTCCAGTCGTTCTCAAGTGATGATCTTTCATACAGTTGGCAATTAATTTTAATGTATATAGATTTATCACTTGATTAGCGGAAAACCATCGACTATATTCAACAAAGCTTTTTCTGGTTGGATGAACAAATTTCGAAATTTGAAATTGATAATGCCGTGTAGCGGCGGCATAAAAGAATCCACTACCTCCTACCAAATAAAATATATTATTACTTAGAAGCTTTAAGACCCCATACCATCCCGTAAGTATAGTAAAAGACGATAGAGGAAAATAAAACAGGAGATAGGCAACAGTATCTTCCTGATAACAACCCAAAATAATAAAAAATTGCATTTCCAACCTACTTGCTAGAAGAGGGAACTGTGGCAAATATTCCTTCTACGTTCAGCAGTGGACTTTTGGTAGATTGTAATTGTTGCGCGCCACTATTAATTTCTTGCATATGGCAACACTAGTTACCACTAGCGCCCTCTAGTATCGAGTAGCAGAACTAGGAGAGTCAAGATCCTTCTAGAAATTTCGGGACCGATATGTACTCGAACATTCTATATGTTTCTACAGTAGAAGGTTCTGGAAAGTATCTGAGGCGCTATATAAGGACGGTATAAACCACGACCGAATCAGTATTGAATTGGCGATACAAGCGAAGACTTCGAAGCGATACAACTACGAACTTAAGCGATCTGTAGTAAAATTGTGTTTTGTTATTAGTGTGGTTTAAAGTGTAATTAGTGTTGTGTAATTAAAGAGTCAATTTTGGTAATTCAATCGGCAGTTTTTAATTGTCTCGAACCCCAAGCTCGTAACAATTGGTGTCAGAAGTGGGATTTAATCATGCCGATTTTACCTAAAGATGACACGGAGGATATTCGTACCCGAAGTCAACGCCAACAGGAGACGGACCAGAGACAATTTGGTGGTACAACGTCGCAAGCGTCGGAGGGCCAGCTGCCGACCACGGAGGTCGGCCCGTCAGCAGCTCCTACATTTGCAGCACCTGACATAGGTGCTCTGATGATGATGCTGCAGGAGCAGGCCCGCCGACAGGAGGAACAGATGATTCTCATGAAGGACCTTCACGCTACCTTCGGGAAAGAGATAAGGAGGTGAAGGATAGGTTGCTCAGCATGACAACCGCCTGTCGGAAGCTGAAACCCGAATTAACCAAGTGAACAGGAAGTGGATTGATTGCGTAGGTGCCAATATCCATCGACTGGGACCCCAGCAAGGATGCACAACAAGGGTGACCACACTTTAGAAGACTGTCGCAGCGTTCTCTCCCGAATGAAATGGTCAACGCGATGAAATTGTTACTCAAGTACGCCGATGTTTTCTCGTCAAACGATGCTGACATAGGAAAGACTGGCTTAGTTCAACACAAAATAAACACAGGAGAAGAATTGCCATCCGTCAGCGGCCCAGAAGATTGCCTGTAGCACGTGAAAAGGAAGTGGAAACCATGATTGAGGGAATGGTGAAGGATGGTGTTATTGAACCTTCATCTAGTCCATGGTGTTCACCTGTGGTGCTGGTAAAGAAGAAGGACGGCAGCATGCGGTTTTGTGTTGACTACCGCCGTCTGAACGACATTACGAAGAAGGACAGCTATCCCTTGCCAAGAATTGATGACACGCTGGACATGCTTACAGGCGTAAAGTGGTTTAGTACGCTAGACCTGAAAAGTGGCTACTGGCAGGTTGAAATTGACCCTAAGGACAAGGAGAAAACTGCATTCTCCACAGGAAAGGGTCTGTGGCAATTTAAAGTCATGCCGTTTGGATTGTGCAATGCTCCAGCAACGTTTGAAAGGTTGATGGAGCTTGTACTTACCGGGCTAATTGGCGACTTGTGTCTACTTGGATGACATCATCATCGTAGGCCGTACATTTGAGGAACACCTTCAAAACCTGGAACGCGTGCTCATGAAGATCCAGAGTGCCAACCTCAAGTTGAATCCTAAGAAATGCTCACTATTCAAACGGCAAGTTAGCTTTTTGGGGTATGTAGTGTCGGAAGAAGGTATCCGCACGGATCCAGAGAAAATTGCCGCTGTCAAGGATTGGCCGGTTCCAAAAGACAAGACACAGGTTAGAGCATTTTTGGGTTTGTGCTCCTATTATCGGCGATATGTGAAGAACTTTGCAGATATAGCCAAACCTCTGCACAAGCTAACTGAGGAGAAGCGACATTTCTGCTGAGATGAAAGTTGCGATATCGCATTCCAGGAGCTCAAGGACCGTCTGCGCAAAATACCTATTTTGGGTACCCTGGTGCGGACAAGGAATTTATAGTTGACACAGACGCAAGTGATATAGGACTTGGCGGTGTGTTGTCTCAACGGAATGGTGATCAAAAGGTTGTGATAGCGTACCAGCAAGTCGTTGTCAAAGCCGGAAAGGAATTATTGTGTCACAAGGCGAGAATTGCTTGCTGTGGTAAAGTCGTTGCAGCATTTTAGCAATATCTTCTGGGGCGGAAATTTCACTTACGAACTGACCATGCTGCACTGAAATGGCTATTGCAGTTCAAAAATCCAGAAGGACAAGTTGCGAGATGGATTGAACTACTACAGGAATACGACTTTGTGATCGAACATCGCAGCGGGAAATCTCATGGCAACGTAGATGCATTGTCAAGAAGACCTTGTCCTGAAGATTGCAAGCATTGTACTAGACAAGAGGGTAAAGAAGTGGTATCTGTGAGGATGCTTATGACAGACCAGCTCAACAATGAGTGGAAAGACAGCCAACGACATGCACAGCAGGAAGATTCGGACATCAAGCCGATTCTAGAATGGATGAAGGCCAGTGCTCCTAAGCCCAAGTGAAGCGACGTTTCAGCGATGAGTTCGACCACGAAAAGCTATTGGGCCCAATGGGATAGCTTGCTGATTCAGGATGGAGTCCTGTGCCGTAAATGGGAAAATGGTCGGGGAGACAGTTGTCATTTGCAAATGGTTGTCCCAGCTAAAGTACCGGATGTTCTACAGCTGTACCATAATGGTTGTTCAGGAGGCCACCTGGGAGTTAAACGAACTCTACTGAAGATCCGGGAACGGTTTTACTGGGTCCACTGTCGTGACCATCTCGAGGACTGGTGTCGCAAATGTACAAGTTGTGCGGCTGTAAAGGACCTCAAACTCGTAGTAGAGGTGCATTGAAATTGTACAATGTTGGTGCACCATGGAGAGGATAGCCATTGACGTTGCGGGGCCGTTTCCGGAAAGTGAAAGTGGTAACAAGTATTTCATGGTTGTGATGGATTACTTCACTAAGTGGCCAGAAGTCTTCGCGATTCCAAATAAAGAAGCTTCAACAGTTGCAGATAAACTAGTTCATGAAGTCTTCTGTCGTTTTGGAGTACCTTTAGAGATTCACAGCGATCAAGGAAAGAATTTTGAGTCTCAAATATTCCAGGAAACTTGCCGAGTTATGGGTACTCATAAAACAAGAACAACTTCTTACCACCCACAATCTGATGGAATGGTAGAACGATTTAATCAGACATTGGAGGGGTACCTAGCAAAAGTTGTGGAAAAACGGCAACGAGACTGGGACAGGCATACAACCGTTTTGTTGTCATATCGAAGCGCTGTTCACGAAAGTACATCAGTGACACCAGCTTTCGCAAACTTTGGGAGAGAATTACGGCTGCCTGCAGACCTGATCACCGGAATACCACCTGATGCCCCACGCAGTATCACCGATTATGCAAATGACTTGCGGAACAAATGAATGACATTTATGAGCACGTCAGACAATCGGGACAGCAAACGTCTGAAAAGATGAAAACACGGTATGACCGCAAAATGAACAACAAAGGGTTTGACGAAGGTTCACTAGTGTGGTTACACAATCCAGTTCGCAGCAAAGGGAAATCTCCTAAGCTTCAAGCTAAATGGGACGGACCGTACGGATTGTGACAAGAATCAATGACGTAACCTACCGGATACAGAAAGGTGCAAGAGGTACTCCTAAGATCGTCCATGTGGATCGACTGGCGCGTTATTATGGAATAATGCTCGGGACGAGCATGTCTTAGGAGGGGGCAGTGTTGCGCCACTATTAATGTCTTGCATATGGCAACACTAGTTACCACTAGCGCCTCTAGTATCGAGTAGCAGAACTAGGAGAGTCAAGATCCTTCTAGAAATTTCGGGACCGATATGTACTCGAACATTCTATATGTTTCTACAGTAGAAGGTTCTGGAAAGTATCTGAGGCGCTATATAAGGCCGGTATAAACCACGACCGAGTCAGTATTGAATTGGCGATACAAGCGAAGACTTCGAAGCGATTCAACTACGAACTTAAGCGATCTGTAGTAAAATTGTGTTTTGTTATTAGTGTGGTTTAAAGTGTAATTAGTGTTGTGTAATTAAAGAGTCAATTTTGGTAATTCAATCGGCAGTTTTTAATTGTCTCGAACCCCAAGCTCGTAACATAATTAATGAATGAATGATGGATAATATCTTGATGGAGCAGAGAGAAAAACGAGTAATAAGTTCGTAATCAATTTATTGGTAGTTCAGCTATAAGAATTTTGTTCTTATTTTAGGACTCTCTCTATTCTAGTAATAACTCTGAGCATAATATAGTGATTCATATTTTACCTATAAGGACTTTCGATAAATAATTTCAGTGCAACTACAATACTGCAATTGAAAGTGTTAAGGAGGTAAAAAGTTCAACAAAATTAATTTAGTACATGAAACTGAATAACTTCAAAAATTAAATGTAAAACAATTTACCATGATGGTTCCAAAATAAATAACTATAATTGTTTTCATTTATTCAAATAACATGTTAACGAGAATAAAGCTGAACCTTTCTGCCTTTTGGTGGATTTTAATACAAAATGAATAAAATCTCAATAATCTCTGGAGAAGTGAAGTGTCTACCCATAAAATTAAACAAGTTTTCCCAAGAAACAGATCAGAAAGTTGTATTTTCGAGTATTTATGACCCTTGGAGAAAAAAAATATTGTCATGGACGATGTGTTATCCATACGTATATGTACTTTCAGGGAGCACCAATAAAACACCTAGCTTATAGTAATCGAGATGGCTGGTAGACAACATCCGCTCACATTGGCTTTTCGCGTGGAAGTAATGCGAGAGGGCAATGTCATCGCCGCGATGATTCATTTATTTTAGTTCAGGAACACCACAGAAAGTTTATCCTGGGAATTTCTTTTTTAACATAATTTTAATAAAATATAAATAGGTTGCTACTTGTATAAAAAATAAAAAAGTCATTATGTACTTAGTGTCTCTGTTTTTTAACCAGCAAACATTTCAAAATGTTTTGAAACAAATTAATTATAATTACTTTTTGGCCTTTAAACAGAACAATCTTATTTAACTAGTTCCTACAAATTTCCTCATTTAAATCATAAGGTTATGATAAAAAGTAAAAAACAAAATAAAGTAACAATTTTACAACGCAAATTGACCTTTATTTTCATTCCTCTTCTTGTTGTGTGGGCTGCAAGTCTGTCAATTCATTATAAGCATTCAAGATAAATATTGACATTGAGTTCGATATAGTTGAGTCAATCCCTAGCGTACGTGTAAAATATTTTGAAAATAGTCTATATTTTAAACAGCTTATAACATAAATTTTAACCAGAAATAAACGCGACATAGCAGTGAGGACGTCTTGAGAATTTACCTGTGAAATGTGCAATTGTCACAACTCTTTCTATTATTGACACCGAAGTCACTTTCAGAAGAAGTAACCATTATTGATGTCAATTACTTACTAAAAGTAACCACTATTATACTCAAAAAAAATTGAAAATACCTAGGAGCTCATTCCTTGCGTGCCGACTTTTGCCGACCTGTCATTCAAAAATCGAAATAAGTCACAGAGTCACAAACTAATAAGTAAACGTTGTGATTATATTCTCTTTGCTAATAAGGAGGGCTAGCGCACACAGAGTCATGAGGAGATTTGCTATTCTTTTCTATCTTGCCATATTGCCATAAGGAATTTTTCTATTACTATCATAAGTTTATGGCATAGACTTAGGATATACTAGCGTATAGACCAACATAGTGTGCAAGGGAGAAAAAAATTCCTTATGGCAAAAATGCAAGATAGAAAAGGATACCAAATCTCATGACTCTGTAACTGATTTTGAATGACAGGTCGGCACAATTCGGCACGCAAGAAATAGCTCCAAGATATTTTGTAATTTTTAAAAGTATAGTAGTGGTTATTTTTAGTAAGTAACTTTTTTCCAAAATGGTTAATTGTTCCGTGAGTGAGTGTGCTGTTAATAATAGAAATAATCCTGATAATTTCACATATCACAGGTAAATTCTCAAGACATCGTCAATGTTATGACGCGTTTATTTTTGGTTAAAATTTATGTTACATACTGTTTTAAATATAGGATATATTCAATTATTTTGTTAATTTTGATATTTTGCAAAGAAAAAGTCACGTTGTTGATAATTTGCATGAATTTGGTAAATACATTTTATACAAAATATTTTACATGTACGCTAGGGATTGACTCAACTATATCAAAATTAATGTCGATATTTATCTTGAATGTTTATAATGAATCGATAGACTTGCCTACACAACAAGAAAATAAATCCTCAGTTTGCGTTCTAAATGTAATTTTATTTTGCTGTTTTTCAAATAGATTCCTCCGGATTCCATAATTAGAAAAGTGGTTAAGGTTCATTGACGGTTGGTTGGAATGCAAAGAAGAACTCAACAATTTGCAGCAAACATTTTCTTGAGAAGTATAAAAGAAAAGTAGAAACAATTTTATTAAAAGGAGTCATTTCTACATTAATTGTACCAGTAAGTAAAATATTGTTATAATAAGACTTCAAAAATATAACTTTCAAAACTTTAGATAAATATAGAGACAGATTTTCATACATTATAAAACTGTAGTACATTAAAGACAAAAAATCTTGAGATTATCCTCTTTAAGCCATTATGAACCCAACTAAGTATCTATTTATCAACCAAAATAAATGTATAACATAGCTTAACCAACCGCACAGCCTCACGGTCACACTAGTACAATATTCATAGCATCATGCTATTTTCCCAAGGGGTTGAGCGGAGCTTCGGAACTGCGGATTATATTCCCAAATCATAACGATAAAACTTTTAGCCTAGTTAGGTATAGATATTTAGTAATGCTCCTCAAGCGCTACTAGACGACCGCGCATGAGACGAGATAGTATAAATTCCATAGTATTTGATACTCACAACGGTCAATGCCCGATTCATGCTTGAAGGCCGACGACATTGTCGCGAGGGCTTAAATAGCGTGGTTTATCCCTACAGCATTATTCGTAGAGAAGAGGAACTCGTGGTTAAGTAATAGCTGCGCAGATCAATAGATCTGCGAAATTGTTGCACTTGCCGCGGTCAGTCCATGAATGAGTGACCATTTTCTTAACATACCGAGATTGAGAGAATAGAGAGTGCATCTGTATCCTCAGACACTTAGTGCAATTTTACTGTGTTAAGATCATTATGTTTTTAAAATTCATGCAGCTAAAATGATAATAAGTTTATTATTACTTTATACTTTTCAGGGACAGATGGAAGAATATAAACATGAAGCATGATGAAGGCCTTTAAACAGAGCAATCTTATTTAACTAATTCCTACAAGTTTCCTTCCTTAAATTATTAAGTTTACATTCATAATTAAGTCGAATGTTAAAATAAACTTCTATAATCTATTTAATTATTAATTATTAAATGTTTGTAATTATCACAAGTAATACTTATATGAAAAATAAAGCAGCCATTATGTTGTACTGTGTCCCTGTTTTTGTTTCCCCATCAAAACATTTTATAAAATATATAAAATATAAATAGGTATATACTATGTATACCGCTTACTGGTCTGGTGTAGACGAGACCGAGCGGGCATGCCAGGGAGTCGGTGTCATCCTTTCAGAAAGAATGGGTCAATGTGAAAGAGTATGAATGTGTAAGCCCAAGGCTGCTGTGGATACGAAATGAAAGTGGCTTAAAGAAGTTGTTTGTGTTAGGGGTGTACGCCCCAGACAAGTCTAAGCCTACTTATATCCGAGAGCAGTTTTGGGACATGGTAAGGATGGTGTTGATGAAATGTAAGGAAATGAAAATATCATTATGTTAGGAGATTTTAATGGAAGGGTTGGGGTGAAGAGGTCTGGTTATGAAAGGATATTAGGAATGTTTATGATGAAAGTGTAAATGAGAATGGTGAAGACCTCCTCGCCGTATGTGAGGAAAAGAATCTTTTGTGACGAATACTTTTCGCCATAAGAGGATTCACATGTATACATGGGAAAGAGGTAATGATAGAAGCATGATAGATTTCATAATTGTGGATGAAAGAATGCGGAGCGCAGTGGTAGATACAAGAGTTTACCGGGGATCCAACGTAGGGACGGATCATTACTTGGTCTTATGCCGAATTAATGGTCTATTCAGGCGTTGGCGGCATCGGACATCTGTGTCTACCACTGCGTTACAGCGTATAAGAACAGAGAGGTTACAAGATGAAGGTGTGAAAGAGAAGTATAAATGTAGACTGAGGAGAATATAAATGGTTTGAATGAAATATGTATGAATGATTTAGACCTGAAGACTGTATGGAATAATGTTAAGAAAGTTTTGGTGGATGCAGCCACCGAAGTATGTGGTGTAAGTAAGAGAACGAATGAAAGGAAAATAATACGTGGTGGTGGGATGATGAGATTCGGATGGAAGTTGAAGCAAAGAAGAGAGCACGGCTAGATTTACTGGCAACCAAAGCTGGTAATTCTGGCGGTATGAATGATGAGATTGAAAGAAAAAGGCAGACTTTAGACTTATAAATAAGAGAGTAAAAGAAGTTGTTGAAAGGAAAAGCAAGAAAGAACGGATAAGAATGATAGAAGGATATCTGATAACTTCCAGGCAAATATTAAAATGTTCTGGAAACTCGTAAGAACTGCTAGGGAAATTCAAAACAGCCTAGAATGAATGCTATACGAGACGAGAATGGCTGTATGCTGAATGATGAAGTTTCGAATTTAAAGAGATGGAAGGAATACTTTGAAAGCGTGTTTATGAGTGAAGGGTCGTCTGAATTAAGTGAAAAGAAATTCGAAATAAGTGGAGAGAGGTAGGAGATAAGTGTAGATGAAATAATAAAAGCAATGAAAGGCATGAAAGCAGGTAAGGCAGCCGGATATGATAGAGTATCACTCGAAATGCTAAGGGCTGAGAGGAGGGAGGCAGGCCTGCTGTAACACCTTGTTTAATTTATGTTGGGAACTGAAGCGGGTACCGGAAGACTGGTGCAAAGCCGTTATAGTCCCAATATATAAAGGAAAAGGGTCACAGCAGGACTGTAAAACTACTGTAGATCAGCTTGCTTAGCATTGTGGGTAAACTGTATGCTAAGGTGTTAATTGAAAGAGTTATGGAAGAAACTGATGGAAAAATTTGGGATGTGCAAGCTGGATTTCGAAAGGAATGGGGTGTACGGATCAAGTATTTTCCATGCGCATGATTGCGGAGAAGTTTTTGGCCAAAACCAGAAAGTTTTTGTGCTTTCATGGACTTGGAAAAGGCTTATGACAGAGTGGACAGGAATGTGTTATGGCAAACACTTAACTCATTTGGTTTGAGCGCTGGCTTGATACAGGCATTGAAGTCTCTTTATAGGGACTCTAGTGCTTGTGTCAGGATCAACGGGTCTACTCGGACTGGTTTGGCATCCAAAAGGTGTCAGACAGGGCTGTGTAGCTTCCCTGGCTGTTTAACCTATTTATGGACAGTTGTTTGCAAACTTTGAAAGTTGAAGAATGTGGGTTGATAATGGGTGAATTAACCGTCAAATGCCTTTTGTACGCCGATGATCAAGTCATATTTGCATCGTCGGCGGCCGAGTTGCAATGATGGTTACTTTAATGAACCGATCATTAAAAGAAAGAGGTATGAAAGTGAACGCAAGTAAGACGAAAGTGATGGTTTTGAAAGAGAAGAAAGTAAAACGTTATGTGAAATAAGAATAGAAGGGAGTTGATTGAGCAAGGGATGAGTTTGTATATTTGGGATGTTTATTTAGTAGGGATGGTAGATATGATAAGGATATAGAACGACGAGTAAACGCAGGAAATAGAGTGAATGGGGCTCTACACGCTATTGTGAAGAGTCAGAATGTGTCAAAAAGGCACATTTGGCAATTCACAATGCTGTGTTAGTCCCTACTTTAATGTATGAGTAGAATAAATGCTGTAGAAATGCGGTCATTAAGGAGTATGCTAGGGCTGAATCTGAATGACAGGGTGAGAAATAGTGTGATAAGAGAAAAGTGTGGTTTGCAAGATGACGTTGTGACCAGGATTAAGAAAGGAATGCTTCGGTGGTTTGGTCATGTAGAAAGAATGAACGAAGAAAGAGTGACAAAGCAAATTTATGCTGCAGAAGTGAACGGCAGAGTCGGAAAGGGACGCCCTAGACGAAGGTTTATCGACCAAATTGGCGATATATTGAAAATGGGCCAGATTAGGGTACCCTTAACCGACGAGCGTGTATGCGTAGATATATGGATGTAAAGGAGGCGAGAGAGGTGTGCCAGGATTGTGCCAAGTGGAAGTCCGTAGTCTCTGCCTACCCTCTGGGTGACAGGCGTGAGTGTTTATGTATGTATGTAGGTATATACTTATTAAAGTATCTACCTATTTATATTAACAATATGTTAAAAATAAATTCCGGAAACTGCCCACAGCAGTAAATATTTTCTCCAAAGATCATAGCTCGAAAATACAACATTCTGATCTGATTATTGGGGAGTTTTTTAGGTTTTCGGTAAAGTCACCTGGGATTTTATACATTTGAATTAAAATCCAACAAAAGGCAGGTAGGTTCAGCTTATTCCAGGAACATGTTATATGAATATTTTTAAATATTTTAGAACTATCATGGTAAAAATTCAGTTAATTTTTGAAGTTATTAAATTTCGTGCACTAAACATCTTTTTAAATCTTTTTACCGCTTCCTTAACAATCATTTTTCGATACTTTTTGTAAGTAAAATGTACATCGCTAGCTAACGAACACAATGACAAATCAAAATTAGTCACGCGTTTTCGGGCTGTCAGGTGGTCCCTTTTGGAAAAATAGGTTTCATTCATTGTTCATTACACCCTATCAAATTCGACTGCTGAACATAGTTGCAACGCTTGACAAGCGGATTAGTAAAGTAAAGTTACAGCCTATATAAACCCCACTCCTTGGCACAGGCCTCCTCACATTTCTGAGAGGGTCTAAAGCAAGGAAATATCCACCGCACTGCCACTTCAACTTCATGCACTAAACAATTTTTATAATCTTTTACCGCTTCCTTAACAATCATTTTCGATAGTCCTTTTAAGTAAAATATACATCACTAGCTAACGCACACAATGACAAATCAAAATTGGTCACGTTTTGGGCTGTCAGGTGGTCTATACGCTAGTATATTCTAAGTCTATGGTTTATGGGTATATCAATAGATAAAGAATAGGTATATCGATAAGGTTGTTCTTTTCTATAGTTCTATCACTAGAAAAGTCTATGGTATAAAAAAGCTAAAAAAGTATGCATAAAGAGATTACAGATGTGCCAATTCGGAAAAATTAGGATTCGAGTTAGCAGTACGAAAAAAAGTAAATGATTTGTTACAAATTACTTTTTCATAAATTTGTTTTTCTATCTAGCTCTTTGGTGGGTTGGGATAACTATATAATTACCAAACTTATTATGTAGGATTGAAATAAAAAGGTATATTTAGTATGTATCACATACGTATGTATTTTTGATTCTTATTTTAGTTATAGTAAGTACCTGTATTTAACAACAAATCTAGCTATATAGCAGTCTTCACGAAACAATATTAGTCCAGCTTTAAGATATAGGTACATGAGCTATTAATAGTTTAATTATCACAGTCAAAATATTCTTGAATAACTTCAAAAATTAACTGAATTTTACCATGATAAGTAGTTCTAAAATAATTAAAAATATTCATATAACATGTTCTGGGAATAAGCTGGACCTACCTGTTTTTGTTGATTTAATTCAAATGTATACAATCCCCTGATTTTATACATTTTAATTAAACCATGGGCCGCATCTACCTAAAGGCCGCATCTACCACGGGGAGTGCTCTGAGGAATTGTTCGGACTAATTCCAGGCGCTCAATTTCACCATCGCACAGCGCGACAAAACTCGCGATACCATTCATGCCATCTGGATGATTGACGGTCCACCACTGTGACGAAGTAGTTTCCTTCCGCACAACTTCCTGTGGAATCGATTACCACCAGCGATTTTTCCGTATCGATACGACTTAGAGACCTTGAAGAAAAGAGTCACCCTTTAAGAGGCCGACAACGCATCTGCAATCCCACTGGTGTCGCGGTTGTTCGCGGCGGCGGTAGTCACGTACCATCAAGTGAGCCGCATGCTCGTTTGCCCTCTCCTATAAAAATGGATTGTATAGGAGCATGCACCGTCTACTACGACCTTGATGTCTGATCTGCAAGAAAACTGGTGATCCAATTGACAATCTTCGGGAAACCCATAGGAAAGAAGCTTCTGAAGAAGTGCTTTGTGCCAAACCCGAAGGCGATAGGTTTGGATATAGCGAAGGCCTTCGATATGTCCAAACTAACGGCCAACGCCTACCCTTTGGACTCCACTGCCTCCGCCCATCTATGAGGCGTGAGATTAAGTTTATCGGTAAAGTCACCTAGACTTTACCGATAAACTTAAAAAACTCCCCAATAATCAGATCGGAATGTTGTATTTTCGAGTTATGATCTTTTGAAAAATATTTACGCCGGGCAGTTTCCGGATTTTCTTTTTAACATATTGTTAATATAAATAGGTAGATACTTAACTAAGTATATACCTATTTATATTCATATATTTTATAAAATGTTTTGATGAGGAAACAAAACTGGGACACGGAGTACATAATGGCTGCTTTATTTTTCATATAAGTATTACTTGTGATAATTACAAACATTTAATAATTAATAATTAAATAGATTATAAATGTTTTTTTTAACATTCGACTTAAGTATGAATGTAAACTTAATAATTTAAGGAAGGAAACTTGTAGGAATCAGTTAAATAAGATTGCTCTGTTTAAAGGCCAATATGTTTATGAGGCTTCATCATGCTTCATGTTTATATTCTTTCATCTGTCCCTGAAAAGTATAAAGTAATAAATTTATTATCGTTTTAGCTCCATGAATTTAAAAAAATAATGATCATAACACAGTAAAGTACACTAAGTGTCTGAGGATACAGATGCACTCTATTCTCTCAATCTCGGTATGTTAAGAAAATGGTTACTCATTCATGGACTGACCGCGGCAAACTTAATTTCGCAGATCTATTGATCTTCGCAGCTATTACTTAACCACGAGTTCCTCTTCTCTACGACTAACGCTGTAGGATGAACCACGCTATTTAAGCCCTCGCGACAATGTCGTCGGCCATCAAGCATGAATCGGGCATTGACCGTTGTGAGTATCAAATACTATGGAATTTATACTATCACGCCTCATGCGCGGTCGTCTAGTAGCGCTTGAGGAGCATTACTAAATGTTAAAGCGTTACATATACGTCCCACTGCTGCACAGGCCTCCTCTCATTTCTGGGAGGTTTTTAGGGCAAAATGTCCGCCGCGCTGCCCCAATGCGTGTTGGCGAATCACATGTCTTCGAAATATTTTTTTGATTTCAGATGCAGCAGGTTTCACGATGTTTTCCTTCACCGCCGAGCACGTGGTAAATCAGCACTTAAAATTGCATTAACAATTTCATTGCCGGCGGGGATCGAACCCGGGTTGCTCGCGTACTGTGAAACTTACAGCGAGCGCTAACCATCTGAGCTACCACGGCTCTTAACGGCATTACTAAATATATATACCTAACTACGCTAAAAGTTTTATCGTTGTGACTTGGGAATATAATCCGAAGTTCCGAAGCTCCGATCAACCCCTTGGGGAAAATATCGTGATGCTATGAATATTGTACTAGTGTGACCGTGGGGCTGTGCGGTTGGTTAAGTAAGGTTATACATTTATTTTGGTTGATAAATAGATACTTAGTTGGGTTCATAATGGCTTAAAGAGGATAATCTCAAGATTTTTTTTTGTCTTTAATGTACTACAGTTTTATAATATATGAAAATCTGTCTCTATATTTATCTAAAGTTTTGAAAGTTAAATTTTTGAAGTCTTTTTATAACAATATTTTACTTACTGGTACAAATAATGTATAAATGACTCCTTTTAATAAAATTGTTTTTATTCTACTTTTTCTTTTATACTTCTCAAGAAAATGTTTGCTGCAAATTGTTGAGTTCTTCTTTGCATTCCAACCAACCCGTCCAATGAACCTTAACCACTTTTTCTAATTATAGAATCCGGAGGGAATCTGTTTGAAAAACGGCAAAATAAAATTACATTTTAGAACGCAAACCGAGGATTTATTTTCTTGTTGTGTAGGCAAGTCTATCGATTCATTATAAACATTCAAGATAAATATCGACATTAATTTTGAAATAGTTGAGTCAATCCCTAGCGTACATGTAAAATATTTTTTATAAAAATGTATTTACCAAATTCATGCAAATTATCAACAGCGTGACTTTTTTCTTTGCAAAATATCAAAATTAACAAAATAATTGAAAACGTTCTATATTTTAAACAGTATATAACATAAATTTTAACCAAAAATAAACGCTTCATAACATTGACGACGTCTTGAGAATTTACCAGTAAAATGTGCAATTATGAGGATTATTTCTATTATTCACATCCACAATCACTCACAGAACAAGTAAGCATTTTGGAAAAAAGTTACTTACTAAAAATAACCACTATTATACTTTAAAAAATTACAAAATATCTCGGAGCTATTTCTTGCGTGCCGAATTGTGCCGATCTGTCATTCAAAATCGGTTACAGAGTCATGGGATTTGGTATCCTTTTCTATCTTGCATCTTTGCCATAAGAAATTTTCTTCTCCCTTGCACACTATGTTGGTCTATACGCTAGTATATTCTAAGTCTATGCTATACTCTTTGATATAGATGTGCCAACTCGGAAAAATCACGACTCGAGTTAACTCGAGTTGAAATTCACGCAACTCGAGTTTAAAGTCGAGTTACGCAGCTCGAATTAGCAGTACGAAACAGAGTGATTTGTTACAAATTACTTTTTTATAAATTTATTTTTCTGTCTAGCTCTTTGGTGGGTTGGGATAACTATAATTACCAAACTTATTATGTAGGATTGAAATAAAAATTTATATTTGTATGTATCACATACTTATATATTTTTGGTTTTAATCTTAGTTATAGTAAGTACCTGTATTTAACAACATAACTAGCTGTATAGCAGTCTTCACCTACCAATATTAGTCTAGCTTTAAGATGTAGGTACATAAGCTATTAATAGTTTAATTATCACAGTCAAAATATTCTTAAATCAATTGAATTTTTTTCAAAAATACACATCACAATCACAAAATATTTATTGTAAGTTAAGTATAACATTTGGCGTTAATTTAAAATATGATGTATCTTACAACTTAACTACCATTTTCGGGTATTACAATAATAGGTCTGTCACTTACATAACTATATTGATCATAATTAATCAAAACTAATATATTGATCATAATTATAAAAGAAATTAAATTACATAACTTAGCTATTATAAAATTCTGAATAACAAATTGTTTTGGTTGTAGCTAAATACTTTTTGAAACACAAAGCGCGCACACAACGAACGAATCGCGCTCTTACTCTTTTGCTGACTCACTTGATCCGTTCATATACAGCAGCCCAAACTCGAGTAAGGGAGATCCAACTTGAGTTAACTCGAGTTAAGCGCAACTCGAGTTAACTCGAGTTAGTTACTCGAGTTGACCCATCATTACTCTTTGAGGCGTTTCGACTTTCGATCTAATTTTAAAATGTAATAATTTTTAATGTTTGTATTTTGTGTTAAAAACGTTAAAGTTATAAATCATTGTAAGTTTATATAGGTTTTATGCCTGTGACTCATATAACATATATCTTGATTTAATCATAACATTCATCATAACATATAACTTGATTTAAACTTTTATTAAAATTAAACAGGTTTAAATTTTCATAGGTTTTGAGAAATCCTATCTTCATATTGGAAAGAAGCTGAATATGTCACATTCAAACGATTGGATAGGTGCACCGTTATCAATGATCTACGGATCAGAAACACCATGGGGTGCTCCCGAATTTCCACCGGTACAACCAGGACACAACCATGCCGTTTTGTATCATATCCCAAGTAATGGTGTCTTGGCGGAAGATAGACCTCCGAAACCACAAATAGGCCAAGATAGATGGGATCAACATCATGTGAGGCTACCCTGTTCTAAACAAAGTCTGTATCCTGTACCAGATGTGAGTTAATGAATAGTAACCTTTTACATTATGATACTAATTCTTGTGTTCTGTGAAGTATAGTACAGTTTTTTAAATGAAATTGATTTTAAATAAACCTTAGGTATTTCACATAAAGCGGGCAATAGAAAATTGAGAGCTTCTGATATTAGTTCATATTCACCCTAATTGTACTTCTTGGAGTGAAAGTAAATACAATATTTTTTGTATGATACATACATATTATACTGAGTGGTACCTGGCAGTTGCTTAGGTCGGCTGATTTGCTGAAAAATCCTTAAAAAAACTACAATATTAATATGTACGAACCTGTTTAAGCATATTTAGGTACTTACAGATAGAAACATAATTTAAAATTAAAAATTTTGTACAACCAACTTCAATATAAATTATTTAGAATAACTCAAAAACTATTGGTCTGACCTTGATCAAATTTATATGGGACCACATGAGAAGCACCATCTATCAAATAAAAAAGAATCATCTAAATCTGTTCACCCAAACAAAAGTTATGAAGTAACACACATTAAAAAAAAGAACATACAGTCGAATTGAGTACCGTCTCCTTTTTGAAGTCGGTAGAAAATGTATAATCATCAACAAAAACACAAAAAATATAACAGATGGCCATTAAGTCATATTTTATGTGATACTTTTTCGATTTTTTAATTAGGTTGCAAAAAATATAATAGATAGCCTTTCTCACAGATTTTCCAGTACGCTACTGAAAATGAAAAATTGCAATGGAGAGGGAGGGAAATGGCCAGTGAACCAAATTTGGCTATTGTGGTCCCAATTATGGTCACAAGCTCTGATTGGAATTTGAATCCACTTATAGTAGTCAGATAATCTGACCACTATGCCATGAGGCTGTCAGTGAAAGTAGCTTAAACTATCTGTGAACTAAAGTGACACTGTGTATGCCATGGGTCATCAATGTGGTATATTAAACAGGGTTATTTTTCAGAGTAAGCCAAATTTTATACTTAAGTTCAAATATATAAATAATGATATACCATTATTATAGATTTTGAAAATACGGTAAGTAAGGCTTCTACTTTTATTTGAAATTATTCCAAGTTGAATGTGATTTATGGGCAACAATATTTTTGCTTACTGATCGACCCTTATGAATGTGTGCGGGTGCAGTAAAATCAGTTAAAATAATGCATTACCACACATTTTGAATTTAAAAGATAAAAAGGACCAAATTATTGAGATTTATTTTTAATCAATTTCTGTTCACCATTTGCCTATATTACTCATTCTGAACCTTCTCTGAAAATTTGGCCGGTTATTGCAAAATAATCTTCTATAACTATAAACAATTATTTTGCAGAACAAAGGCGGGTCACGGCTAAGGAAAAGATGGGCTATAATAGAAAATGCCTTGAAGAGACCAATACAAAACAGTGAACAGTTGGCAAATGCCATATTGGCTTATAATACTAAGTTTAAAAGTAGGTGGAAATTCAGAGCTCTCCATAGGTTATTTAATGAGGTAAGTTTTGTTCAATACATTCATATTTTTTTATTTTGCCCTTGGCGTAATTACTTATAGTCAAATTGTAACTTATTTTGAAGATGTATGAATAGAATAGAATAGAATGATTTTTTATTCAATATTGATTATTACATAATACTTATTGAGTCCTACACATTGAATAAAACTACTTTTACGGATTCCATCGCGTTTAGTTAACCTATTTTTATTAAATTCCCGATGTTTCGGGTGCTTTACAGCACCCATGGTCACGGGGGACTGAGGTGATTGACGTCCCGATGTCAGAGTTAACCCGGAGTACCTTTTTATTTACCACTGGTTCGAAAATACCTCAGCCCTGGGAAGAATCAGCAAGAAACCCAGTGGGACTTTTTTTTAAACATATTTCACTTTAAAGTAATCTTGTTTGTACCATTTTTAAATGAATTTTAATAGAACCAACATAGTGGCGATCACCTCATTCCCAGGGTTATTTTCATTCATGTATTCCTTAATACTATAATAACCCTTTGTACAATTTTTCTTTAATAAAACTTTTAAACTTGTTTTTAACAAACTTTGAACATGTTCTGGGATTTTGTTGTAAAAGCGTATGTACATTGCCCCATAAATGAATTACTAATTCTGTGGAGTCTAGTAACTGGCGTTACAAGCTTATGTTTGTTCCTAGTGTTTAAAGTATGAACATCCTTATTCTTATTGTGAAGTTAGCCAACACGCATTGGGGCAGCTTGGTGGACCTTTTCTTGCCCTAAAACCCTCAGAGATGAGAAGAGGCCTGTACCTAGGAGTGGGACATATATAGGTTTAACTTTACTTTAACTCCATTCAAATTATTACAAATGTAGGTTTAAAAGAGCCTAAAGTAATGTGGTACATAAATAAAATATCAAAATTTATGTTTTGCATGTGTAAATTTTCATATTTTAAATGGTATATGGAACTATCGGTCACAAAACTATATCTCAATATATTTACTAAAATTTTATGTATGATCACAAAAACAACAGTAAACACTGTAAACACCAGGAACAAACACAAGCTAGTGATACCAGTTTCTTGACTACACAAAGTTAGCAATTCATTAATGAGGAAGTGTATATACTATTACAACAAAGTCCCAGAAAATAAACAAGATGTCTCTATTACCAAGTTAAAATATTTTATTTAACAAAAACTGTATGAAAAGAGTTATTATGATATAAATGAATTAATGGTTGATAATAACCCCGGGGAGTGAGGTAGACGCTTCTAAGTTTTACGTGGTAGAGCCATGCTGCAGCTATATTACTGGTATAGTTGTAGCACGAATGGGTCGGCTCGATTGGGAAGGACCACACTATTAAATAGCAGCTTAACGCTGCTGTGTTTTGTATGGTGAGTGTAGAGAACCGGAGACCCCTTTTTACTGGAAACGAGGCATTCTATCTTAGTCCTCACAGGTGACAATGCATCTGCATTTTAATTCGTAATTGAGGATAGATGTAGATGTCTATGGGCCACAGCAACTACTTACCATCAGGTGGACTGTGTGCACGTTTGTCACCCTTATCCTATAAAAAAAAGCTGTTTCTTAAATATGCTTTGTAAGTAGTTTGTACAATTTGGGATCTTAATGTATAATTTTACTTTAAAAACAAAAGGCTAGGTTTCTCGCTGGTTCTTTTCCAGGACAGAGATTTTTTCTGAAATAATGGTAAAAGTAAAAAATGACTTTCAATAACAATGAAATTGAAGTACTTGTTATCTATATTGAATAAAAAATATTGTATTCTATTCTATTCTATAGTTATTTGGAAATCCTTGATCCTAAGCGTAAAACAATATTAATAAAAGTATTGGACAAAATGTTAAAAAACTTTGCTTTAAGGTAACCAATTTTTCTACTTACAATTTTTTTTAAATTTAAGTGCTTAGAAGAAGAAGAATCACAATATTTCTTCAATGTAACGCTACCTGATATTATCAAGTTAGCCCTGGATTTGCCGACATTGGTTCAAGCATCAATACCATTGCTCAAGTAAGTTTTAATAAAGGAGGTAATGATTATATCTTCAATAAACTTTTGAAGATATAATCATAAATCAGTGAAATAGCCTGCTGATTTTCTGATTTTTTACATCCACATTAACACATTTACTGTCCTGTGACCCATATATGGGTTATTGCTATTGTCCTACTATTGTGTCTGCAAACTGGACAGTGAAAGTGTTAAATAAGTTTTCTGGAAAACTTTATTGACATAAGTTCTTACTATCACTGAATTTTTATGAAGGATTTAATAATAATTATATGCAACAAATATTCTTTTATTTTTGTATATTAAAGGGACTAAATTTTTCTTTGCAGGCAACACAAAAACATTTCTGTGTCACTGTCACAGCAACAAATTGCAAGTCTCTTAGCAAATGCATTTTTTTGCACATTTCCCAGAAGGAATAGCATGAAGCAGGATTCTGAATATGCATCATACCCTTTTATAAATTTTAATTCGTAAGTTTAACTTGAAATAATGAAATTTTCATGTCATTTTTTTTGTAAATAGCTCGTCAAAAATTATACAACATATTATGAATGGGTTATTCTGCTTATGCACCCTGAAACAGCCACGTTAAGGTAAAATAAATTAAATACATACATTTATTATTGCAATAAGGTAGTTACGTCTCAGGGTGGACTTTTTAAGGTGGATAAACGGAATATCCCTTATGAATGTGTTAGTTTAGGTTTATATCATTATATTTATAGCATTTAGTACCATCGTAAATCGTTGAGAGAATATAATTGATAATTAACTTAAATTAGTGTTCCGTGCTAAAATTAGCAAAAAGGAACACCTATGAATATCTTGGAAACTCTCTTTACTGGTTGGTAACTTGGGTATGCTTGCCATCACCATTTTTTAGATGATTTAAATGTGGCATAGTTATTATATACCATACCATATAATATACCCAAATATGGTTTTAAATTCAATATGTATTTCAATTTATGGGTTAGTTTTGAGGAGTCACTGTTTCCAAATTTATAATTCACGGTCCTTTTGCAGATTGTATGAAGCATCACCATCAGATGATGTGATAGAGAAGCTCAAGTGTATCTGTCATTATTTCAGAAGAGTTTGCACTAAAGGTGATACTATTTTTTTATCTTCTTTTATTAAACATCATTTCTGTGGTGAAGGTATTTAACTATAACAACAAACATTTTTCATTGTTGTTGTTCACCAAACTTATAAAAACAGAAAAAAAAACTCAAAAGTTTAGTCAAAAGTTAGTTTGTTTATTATCACGATCGCTCCCAAGTTACTACTTCATTGTCTTCATTTTTCATCTTCACTACCAACCTGTAATAGTTCATTGCTGGCCACCTCTTCCATTGTTGAGCAGTTTTTTTTTGTTATGCCACACTTGATTGACGGATTGGGGAATACGTCACCAGACCTCTTTTTTTTTTCTTTTTTTTATAGGATAGGGTGACAAACGAGCACACAATCCACCTGATGGTAAGTGGTTGCTGTGGCCCATAAACATCTACATCTTTCCTCGATAATAAATCAAAATGCAGATGCGTTGTCACCGTGAGGACTAAGATGGAATGCCTCGTTTCCAGTAAAAGGGTTTCGGTTCTCTACACTCACCATACGAAACACAGCAGCGTTAAGCTGCTATTTGACGCTGGTATTCTGTGAGAGCGTGGTCCTTCCCCGGTCGAGCCGACCCATTCGTGCTACAACTATACCAGTAATATAGCTGCAGCATGGCTCTACCACGTAAAACCTCTCGTACATTAGCTTCTTCTTCCTATCGCCAGTTTACACATTTTACATTTAGCATATTATACAAAATGCTTATAACTCATAATATACTTGCAGAATTTTGTTTAATTATCCGTAGTGAAATTTTGCTAAAAGACTCGTTACTGGATTTTGAAATTGACTTGTGATGACAAGGTTATTTTTTTTGGATTTTTTTTCTTATTTCTCAGACATGCTGGTTTTCTCAAGATGTTTTCCTTCACCGCCGAGCACGTGGTAAATCAGCAATTAAAATTGCAATCAACAATTTCATTGGTGCCGTGCTCGCGTACTGTGAAATTTCCAGCGAGCGCTTGCCCTGAGCTACCACGGCTCGTGCGCCGTGTAGTGGTGGCGTATAATTCCGTATAATTCCCCATAACAGTTGGGCTGAAAAGTAGAGATGGGCCGAATATTCGTTTCATATTCGGTATTCGGCATATTCGGCAGCTTTACCGAATATTCGTATTCGGCCGAATATTCGGCTAAATCACCGAACATTCGTTAAAGTGGTACTCAAAGTGTCCACTGTATAGAAATGTACGAACATGTTTGTCCACATGTCAGATGTAGCCGATAGACATTTGGAATTAGATAGCTCACCTTGAATAGTGCTTTTCAATTTTTCATACAGTTGTGGAATCACTGTTTCACCTATATATTTAGTATTTGGTATTTGGGCTTTACCAACTGCATGAGCCGATTAAAGCCTTTATCTTCGATTATCGAAATTGGCTGGTTATCTATTGCTATCATTTCAGCAATTGAATTAGTTGGATGTGATCTGGGGTCGTCGATTCGCCATTTGGAAATAATTTAAAATTAAAATGTTGTACAACCGACATCAATATAAATTATTAAGGATAACTCAAAACTATTGGTTAGACCTTGATCAAATTTATATGGGACCACATGAGAAGCACCAGCTTTCAAATAAAAAGAATCATCGAAATCGGTTCACCTAGATCGGTTCTCCTTTTGAAGTCGGTAGATAAATGAATCTTCTAGTGTAGTTTGACTGATTGGACAGATAGATATTAGATTGAGCTCCAGTGGTATAGGGTTGGGTGCAACTTCATATTCATGCTGTGTCGTTTCAATATTTTGTATATTTGAGCCTACCTGATGCACAGGTTTTTCCAGACCAGAAAATTCCGCAGTGTGTTTCAATTTTAAATGATTGCTCAAAGCCGAGGATGAAGCTTTCCTACCGCTGCCACCCCGCGAAAGTATTTTTTCGCAAATAGTACATTTCACTTTACTTTGGTCGCCAGTTTCTCTAAAATAAGTCCAAATAGTAGATCTCCTCCTGCCACTCATTTTTATCATATAATTATCAATCTTCACTACCAACCTGTAATAGTTCATTGCTGGCCACCTCTTCCATTGTTGAGCAGTTTTTTTTTGTTATGCCACACTTGATTGACGGATTGGGGAATACGTCACCAGACCTCTTTTTTTTTTCTTTTTTTTATAGGATAAGGGTGACAAACGAGCACACACTCCACCTGATGGTAAGTGGTTGCTGTGGCCCATAAACATCTACATCTTTCCTCGATAATGAATCAAAATGTAGATGCGTTGTCACTGTGAGGACTAAGATGGAATGCCTCGTTTCCAGTAAAAAGGGTCTCCGGTTCTCTACACTCACCATACGAAACACAGCAGCGTTAAGCTGCTATTTGACGCTGGTATTCTGTGAGAGCGTGGTCCTTCCCCGGTCGAGCCGACCCATTCGTGCTACAACTATACCAGTAATATAGCTGCAGCATGGCTCTACTACGTAAAACCTCTCGTACATTAGCTTCTTCTTCCTATCGCCAGTTTACACATTTTACATTTAGCATCTTATACAAAATGCTTATAACTCATAATATACTTGCAGAGTT
Organism: Parnassius orleans; assembly: GCA_029286625.1. NCBI lineage: Eukaryota > Metazoa > Arthropoda > Insecta > Lepidoptera > Papilionidae > Parnassius > Parnassius orleans. The sequence goes on along the minus strand of JAGSMP010000080.1, from coordinate 2,288,297 downwards.
TTTTTTTATTATCCGTAGTGAAATTTTGCTAAAAGACTCGTTACTGGTTTTTGAAATGGACTTGTGATGACAAGGTTAGTATTTTTTTAGAATTTTTTTTTCTTATTTCTCAGACATGCTGGTTTTCTCACGATGTTTTCCTTCACCGCCGAGCACGTGGTAAATCAGCACTTAAAATTGCAATTAACAATTTCATTGGTGCCGCGTACGGTGCTCGCGTACTGTGAAATTTCCAGCGAGCGCTTGCCCCTGAGCTACCACGGCTCGTGCGCCGTGTAGTGGTGGCGTATAATTCTGTATAATTCCCCATAATAGTTGGGCTGAAAAGTAGAGATGGGCCGAATATTCGTTTCATATTCGGTATTCGGCATATTCGGCAGCTTTACAGAATATTCGTATCCGGCCGAATATTCGGCTAAATCACCGAACATTCGTTAAAGTGGTACTCAAAGTGTCCACTGTATAGAAATGTACGAACATGTTTGTCCACATGTCAGATGTAGCCGATAGACATTTGGAATTAGATAGCTCACCTTGAATAGTGCTTTTCAATTTTTCATACAGTTGTGGAATCACTGTTTCACCTATATATTTAGTATTTGGTATTTGGGCTTTACCAACTGCATGAGCCGATTAAAGCCTTTATCTTCGACTATCGAAATTGGCTGGTTATCTATTGCTATCATTTCAGCAATTGAATTAGTTGGATGTGATCTGGGGTCGTCGATTCACCATTTGGAAATAATTTAAAATTAAAAATTTTGTACAACCGACATCAATATAAATTATTAAGGATAACTCAATAACTATTGGTCAGACCTTGATCAAATTTATGTGGGACCACATGAGAAGCACCAGCTTTCAAATAAAAAAAGAATCATCGAAATCGGTTCACCTAGAAAAAAGTTAGGAGGTAACACACATAAAAAAAGAACATAAAGTCAAATTGAATATGTACCTCCTCCTTTTTGAAGTCGGTAGATAAATGAATCTTCTAGTGTAGTTTGAGTGGTTGGACAGGTTTTGGTATTTGTAGATTGAGCACCAGTGGTAGAGGGTTGGGTGGTTTTTCCAGACCAGAAAATTCCGCAGTGTGTTTCAATTTTAAATGATTGCTCAAAGCCGAGGCTGAAGCTTTCCTACCGCTGCCACCCCGCGAAAGTATTTTTTCGCAAATAGTACATTTCACTTTACTTTGGTCACCAGTTTCTCTAAAATAAGTCCAAATAGTAAATCTCTTCCTGCCACTCATTTTTATCATATAATTATCAATTTTCACTAAGAATAATACAACGAAACACTTTTTTTCTCACAAAAACAGTCAAAACAAGCATGTGCCGGCAATTAGCTCAGTACTAGATGATGCAATAACATGTCAGGTGTGGCGAGGGAGCGAGGGGTAGGGTCCAGCTCTAATCTCGCGCCCGGAGTGTAGTGGTGGATCCATGTTTGATCGATTGTGACATATCGACGCAAAAATTCACTTCTATTGCGGTTTAACAGCTTCAAACATTGCTCTGAAGCATCGACACGTTCTTGTTTTTGGTCGATTGTGTTAAATATTCATGAACGATATGTCCAACACCTTCCTTTGATATCTTTAGAGTGTCAGCTATACAAATCAACCTCAATTTACGATCTTCCAAAATCATTTTGTGGATTTTTTTGATGTTTTCGTCCGTAACAGCCTCTTTTGGACGTCTACTGCGTTCATTGTCTTCGGCGCTCATATGGCCTGTACGGAATTTAGCAAACCACTTACGAATGGTTGCTTCGCCCGGCGCAGAATCCGGATTACACTCATCAAGCCACTTTTTGGTATCATTAACACACGAAATTCCTTTTTATCCATTTTTTTTCAAAATAACAAAAGTTGCTTCACTCAAAATGCTCTATCTCACAAACTAATAGTCAGACAGCTGTCAAATTTATACACGTTTTTTTTGAAGGTTGGTACTAACTAAAAATGATATGGATTTTATTCTAGTGGCGCCATCTCATAGAAACGATACGAACTTTTCAGCCTATCTATTATAATGCCGTTGGTATCGTAAGAGGCGACAAAGGGACATGAAACAGGAGATGGGCAGAAGCATCTTCCTGATCATCATCATTATCATTACAAAGGACTCCCTTAAGGAATGCTGTAAAGCATGATCCTGAGCCACCTACATCCATTGACTTCCTGTATCTCTTACCAGGTTTTCACCCCATCTTGTCTTGAAAAAAGTGCATTTGTCAACCCGTGGCAATATATGGGAAAGGCCTTGGCAGTGGACTTTGATAGGCTGTAATGAATGAAAAAAATATAGGACGGACAGGCAAAATTTTCGGCGAGCTTATACGCCGTAAATTTCACAAAACACGTGCGCCTCAAGTTTGATCACTGCCTGTACGGTATCGACTAACTACTTCGTAACAATCTCGGAAATTAAAACTATTTTTTAAATTCCGAGATGTTTATGTTTCCAGTTTATGGGATGACCGCCTTTCTTATGCGATATAGAAATGACCAACGTAACAAAGACATCCTGTGCGGTCTCTTGCAGTACAGTGCCGGTCGGCGTAGTGACATTCACTCGTCGTTCAGTACCGCCGAGGAGCCTTCCGCAGTGGGCAGAATCGACGCGTACAAAAGGCATTTGACGGTTAACTCACCCATTCTCAACCCACATTCTTCAACTTTCAAAGTTTGCAAACAACTGTCCATAAGTAGGTTAAACAGCCAGGGGAAGCTACACAGCCCTGTCTGACACCTTTTGATGCCAAACCAGTCCGAGTAGACCCTGTTGATCCTGACACAAGCACTAGAGTCCCTATAAACAGACTTCAATGCCTGTATCAAACCAGCGCTCAAACCAAATGAGTTAAGTGTTTGCCATAACACATTCCTGTCCACTCTGTCATAAGCCTTTTCCAAGTCCATGAAAGCACAAAAACTTTCTGGTTTTGGCCAAAAACTTCTCCGCAATCATGCGCATGGTAAATACTTGATCCGTACACCCCATTCCTTTCTAAATCCAGCTTGCACATCCCAAATTTTTCCATCAGTTTCTTCCATAACTCTTTCAATTAACACCTTAGCATACAGTTTACCCACAATGCTAAGCAAGCTGATAACACGGTAGTTTTACAGTCCTGCTGTGACCTTTTCCTTTATATATTGGGACTATAACGGCTTTGCACCAGTCTTCCGGTACCCGCTTCAGTTCCCAACATAAATTAAACAAGGTGTACAGCAGGCCTGCCCCACTCCTCTCCAGCCCTTAACATTTCGAGTGATACTCTATCATATCCGGCTGCCTTACCTGCTTTCATGCTTTTCATTTGCTTTCATTATTTCATCTAATAATTCATCTAATCATTCCGAAATAAGTGGAGAGAGGTAAGGAGATAAGTGTCTCCTTACCTCTCCACTTATTTCGAATTTCTTTTTCACTTAATTCAGACGACCCTTCACTCATAAACACGCTTTCAAAGTATTCTTCCATCTCTTTAAATTGAAACTTCATCATTCAGCATACAGCCATTCTCGTCTCGTATAGCATTCATTCTATGCTGTTTTGAATTTCCCTAGCAGTTCTTACGAGTTTCCAGAACATTTTAATATTTGTCTGGAAGTTATCAGATATCCTTCTATCATTCTTATCTCACAAACTAATAATCAGACAGCTGTCAAATTTATACACGTTTCTTTTGAAGGTTGGTACTAACTAAAAATGATATGGATTTTATTCTAGTAGCGCCATCTCATAGAAACGATACGAACTTTTCAGCCCATCTATTATAATACCGTTGGTATCGTAAGAGGCGACAAAGGGACATGAAACAGGAGATGGGCAGAAGCATCTTCCTGATCATCATCATCATTATCATTACAAAGGACTCCCTTAAGGAATGCTGTAAAGCATGATCCTGAGCCACCAACATCCATTAACTTCCTGCATCTCTTACCAGGTTGTCACCCCATCTTGTCTTATGAGTTATTATCTTCCTGATAACTCAAAATAATAAAAAAGTGCATTTGCCAACCCGTGGCAATATATGGGAGAGGCCTTGGCAGTGGACTTTGATAGGCTGTAATGAATGAAAAAAATATAGGACGGACAGGCAAAACTTACGGCGAGCTTATACGCCGTAAATTTCACAAAACACGTGCGCCTCAAGTTTGATCACTGCATGTACGGTATCGACTAACTACTTCGTAACAATCTCGGAAATTAAAACTATTTTTTAATTTCCGAGATGTTTATGTTTCCAGTTATGGGATGACCGCCTTTCTTATGCGATATAGAAATGACCAACGTAACAAAGACATCCTGTGCGGTCTCTTGCAGTACAGTGCCGGTTGGCGTAGTGACATTCACTCGTCGTTCAGTACCGCCGAGGAGCCTTCCGCAGTGGGCAGAATCGACGCGGCCAATAGCAACGCTACCACTGCATGTTGACTCTTACGATACTATTGAAGAAGCCGATGGACTGATACAACTAGATTTCGCTAACAAGTACGTGTTTATAACTGTTGTAAGCCAGTTGACTACTATCCCATCTGATTGTAAGTGTTGCAGTTGAAGATGGTAAAGCACACTCACTTAGCTTAACAAAAGCCTATTCACTCTTGCCTAGAAGACATCCACATTATAATCGAATGGTGAGACAGATTCTGGCAAATTATTTGACTGCTATACTGTACGCGTTATGAACGACGAAACACCGTTTGGTTCGAATGTGGTATGACGACAACAAATGAGTGGAGACCAGCCGAGCAGAATTTTTTTTTCAGTTTAATTTCATTCGGATGAACGGATGTAGGGGCGGTGTAAGAATTTCCACTACCCTATATCGTCCCGTCGGTGTCGTAAGAGGCGACAGAGGAAAACAAACCAGGAGATGGGCAGCAGCATCTTCCTAATAACAACTCAAAATTATAAAAAACTGCGGTTGTCAACCTGTCTGCCAAGCATGGCAACTATGGCAAAATCCTATGTGGGAGGCCTATGTTCAGCAGTGGACTTTTAAAGGCTGTAATGGTAAATGAATATTTAAGCCGATTTTTGACACTAATAATGTCTGAATAATCAGATACTATCAACTTCATGTTTTTTATTAGATCTCAAAAGTCCACAGCTGAACATGGAATTCTTCTATAAACGGTAGGATTTATCTTAAACGCCGCGTTTGATAAGTAGATTGCTGATCGTAGTACTAGATGTCTCATTATTCTAGTGGTCGTAAACGCGGCTGCTGATCACGTGGTCCCGGATTCGAATGCCGGGTGGGCTAAAAAATATCAATTATTGAATTTTTCTGTTAAGAAATTCTCAGTAGCAGCCCGGAGTCAGGAAGTTGGCGGTGTTTCACCCCCGTGCCTCGGAAAGCACGTAAAACCGTTGGTCCTGCGCCAAATCCTTCTCTGGTCGTGTTAACTATGACATTGGGACGTCAAACACCTCAGGCCCCCCCGTGACCATGGGTGCTGTAAAGTACTCGAAATGTCGAGAATATAAAATAAATTAATATAGGCGATAAAATCCGTAAAACTAGTTTTATTTAAATGTGTAGTGATCGCGTAAATATAAGAAATCATTTTCGGAGTGTGTTTAGGAGTGGATTTACGTCGCTCCAAATTCGGCAATGTTGTTGTTAACAAAGCCACTCAACCAAAATGAGCCTCATCACTGGAGATGCTTTTTTTTACCGAAAGCAGGGTCAGGCGCCAAATGCTCTAAAGCCCAATCAGCGAATACACGACGCTGTCTGTGGTCGTTGAGTTTTAGCTCTTGAGTTAATTGAACTTTGTATGGATGAAAACCAAAGTCTCGGCGCAAAATCCGCCAAGTTGATATCGAAGAAAGACTCAGGTCTTACGTACAACCCGGAATGGACTGCCTGGGGTTTTCTCGCACACTGTCCCGAATGGCAACAATATTCACCAAGGATCTTGCATTTCTTTGACGTACAGGCACTGCTTCATCGATCACCGACCCGGTTGTCTCAAATTTATTCATTAAACGACGGATTGTGGACTCTGCAGGACGGCCATGAATACCATAAATTTGACTCAACGCACAACGAACGTTAGACGAACAGAGCACTGATTTTGATAATAAATTTTAACAATTTCAACGCGTTGTTGAAGACTGAAGAGTGTAGCATTCCATGGTGAAATGTCACGACTAAATAAGTATTTTTGTCAAATTTGACAGCTATCGCTTTACCAAGATTGCCGTTATACGTTGTCAAAGTTCGAGGGTCCCTATTGAAAAACCCTTTACATTTATTTTACGTCTGGTGTAAACGAGGTGGCTCTATAAAAATCCGGCAAAAACTGCTTTTATTCACTTTAATAATGTTGTCCTTCCTTTTATTTAGATACTTAGGAGGCGGCGTGCTAGGACACGGCTGCGTGCAAGAAGAGATTCGGTTCGTGATCTGCCCCGAACTGATGGTGTCTATGCTTTTCACCGAAGTTTTAAGACCAAATGAGGCAGTCATGATAATTGGTAAGCTTATTCATGTTTATTATGTATGCGTTTAAAATAAAACTTAATATGTGTATTGGTATTGACATTATGTGATTGGATATTTAAATAGATCTTATGATATAAAACTTTGATATAAAATCACCAGGACACTTTAATTTTGCATATGAAAGTGGTTGTAAGTGGTCAAAATTCGACCGTGATTCATATTTTTTTTTTAAGTTTGTATATTAAGCAAGCTGTATTTCATTTTCAACTGTAAGGATGTAATATATGTTTTATCTATGCTTTTAACTTCACATTTATATTTAAAACACATATCTAATATACAAAATATAAAATAAATATTACACCATAGACTATTGAAAAAGGAACATTTGAAATCACACAAAACTCACAGGTCATAATATAGTCAATTTGTCAGTAATTATTTTGTTGGCAACTTTTTAAAATTCTTTGGCGACCATCTCTATTCTGTGCTACTGTTCGACCATAGACTATTATGTGTGACAATTAACATTGGCATTACGAATATTTCTGTAACATATATGTAAATTTTAGCTTCCTGCACTCTTTTCCATATAAACGTTAACTATGCCAAATCCTACACTCTTCCGTGGGCGCAATATGTTTAAACAGGGGTACAAAATTTTCTCTCCACATATTAATGTATAGATAATAGAATGGAATTGAATTTTAATAAAAAATGAACAGAAATCTCTTCCATAGTTGTTTCTTTATTGCATCCAGATAATATGTAAACTTCGCAAATCCATTATTTTTACCTTTTGGCACAGAATACGCGAAAAATCGAAAACTGCGAAGCTGTGGTCGAGTCGCTAGTCAAATAATAAATCTGTAACTATGGCGTCAGTAACTAGGTACCTAATTATCTTGATCTAACTATAAATAATAATATCTTACCTTTCGATATCTTTAGGAACAGTAAAGAATGAAAAGTCGACATTCCTATTATTATTTAAGCATCTGTATGCTATGCAGTACCTTTTGGCTTTTTGAAAACTCAAAAATAAATATCAAAAGTGCCTAAATACTTATAAAAGAAAAATACTTTTTTGTTAACGTTAGGCGCGCGTCAGCTCGAACGCGTGCGTGACAACTCACTGAATTAGCCTCTTGTAGGCGGCCGCGCAGCGTAGGTATATTTTCATGCCTAAAGCGCGGAGTGAGACAGGCCTGCTTTTGACTAACATTATCTTTTGGCATTTAACTGATTGGCGTTCACTAGGCTACTCGTTTAATTAACCGCCTAGTTTCACCATCTGGCTTTAGCATGTTATAGCCGAGCGCTGTGTTCCGCAGGCGGAGAGCGCTACAGCCGCTACGTGGGCTACGGGCACACTTTCGCGTGGGCGGGCGAGTGGCGCGACTCTGCGCCGCGCGACTGCAGCGGGCGGCGCCGCGTCGCGCTGCTGGCGCTCGACGCGCTGCAGCACGGCGCGCAGCGAGAGTGCAGCCCGCACGGCCTCGCGCGCGACCTCCACAAGGTACAGTGCAAGACTGCAGCCCGCACCTCCACAAGGTACAGTGCGCGACTGCAGCCCGCACCTCCACAAGGTACAGTGCGCGACTGCAGCCCGCACCTCCACAAGGTACAGTGCGCGACTGCAGCGGGCGGCGCCGCGTCGCGCTGCTGGCGCTCGACGCGCTGCAGCACGGCGCGCAGCGAGAGTGCAGCCCGCACGGCCTCGCGCGCGACCTTCACAAGGTACAGTGCGCGACTGCAGCCCGCACCTCCACAAGGTACAGTGCGCGACTGCAGCCCGCACCTCCATAGGTACAGTGCGCGACTGCAGCGGGCGGCGCCGCGTCGCGCTGCTGGCGCTCGACGCGCTGCAGCACGGCGCGCAGCGAGTGCAGCCCGCACGGCCTCGCGCGCGACCTCCACAAGGTACAGTGCAAGACTGCAGCCCGCACCTCCAAGGCACAGTGCGCGACTGCGCCCGCACCTCCACAAGGTACGCACAGTGCGACTGCAGCCCGCACCTCCACAAGGTACAGTGCGCGACTGCAGCGGGCGGCGCCGCGTCGCGCTGCTGGCGCTCGACGCGCTGCAGCACGGCGCGCAGCGAGAGTGCAGCCCGCACGGCCTCGCGCGCGACCTCCACAGGTACAGTGCAAGACCGCAGCCCGCACCTCCACAGGTACAGTGCGCGACTGCAGCCCGCACCTCCAGGTACAGTGCGCGACTGCAGCCCGCACCTCCACAAGGTACAGTGCGCGACTGCAGCGGGCGGCGCCGTCGCGCTGCTGGCGCTCGACGCGCTGCAGCACGGCGCAGCGAGAGTGCAGCCGCACGGCCTCGCGCGACCTCCACAAGGTACAGTGCAAGACTGCAGCCCGCACTCCACAGGTACAGTGCGACTGCAGCCCGCACTCCACAAGGTACAGTGCGCGACTGCAGCCTGCACTCCACAGGTACAGTGCGCGACTGCAGCCCGCACTCACAAGGTACAGTGCGACTGCAGCCTGCACCTCCACAGGTACAGTGCGCGACTGCAGCCTGCACCTCCACAAGGTACAGTGCGACTGCAGCCCGCACCTCCACAGGTACAGTGCGCGACTGCAGCCCGCACCTCCATAGGTACAGTGCGCGACTGCAGCCCGCACCTCCACAGGTACGCACAGTGCGCGACTGCAGCCCGCACCTCCACAAGGTACAGTGCGCGACTGCAGCCCGCACCTCCACAAGGTACGCACAGTGCGCGACTGCAGCCCGCACCTCCATAAGGTACAGTGCGCGACTGCAGCCCGCACCACCACAAGGTACAGTGCGCGACTGCAGCCCGCACCTCCACAAGGTACGCACAGTGCGCGACTGCAGCCCGCACCTCCACAAGGTACAGTGCGCGACTGCAGCCGCAACTCCACAGGTACAGTGCTGACTGCAGCCCGCACCTCCACAAGGTACGCACAGTGCGCGACTGCAGCCCGCACCTCCACAAGGTACAGTGCGCGACTGCAGTCCGCAACTCCACAAGGTACGCACAGTGCGCGACTGCAGCCCGCACCTCCACAAGTTACAGTGCGCGACTGTAGCCCGCACCTCCACAAGGTAACAAAACGTCGCTTGCATCATGCACTGCAGAAACTACTTTTCACATGTGTTGGATTTTACAAAAAAAATCCCCATGAAAAAATATCCCAAGTAGTACCAAAATTTTCACTCTAACAATAACTTTTTTTTTAAATAACTTGCGATAGCAGCCATACTATTTACATTTATTGCTTGTCTATCAGCTCAGTAACATACAATTTTATAATAATTAAGGCGATGGAATTCGTTAATTTGTGGTTGTGGTATATACGCTATAGAGATAGGCCGAATATTCGTTTCATATTCGGTATTCGGCATATTCGGCAGATTTAGCGTATATTCGTATTCGGCCGAATATTCGGCTGAATCACCGTACATTCGTTAAAGTGGTACTCAAAGTGTCCACTGTATAGAAATGTACGAACATGTTTGTCCACATGTCAGATGTAGCCGATAGACATTTGGAATTAGATAGCTCACCTTGAATAGTGCTTTTCAATTTTTCATACAGTTGTGGAATCACTGTTTCACCTATATATTTAGTATTTGGTATTTGGGCTTTACCAACTGCATGAGATGATTAAAGCCTTTATTTTCGACTATCGAAATTGGCTGGTTATCTATTGCTATCATTTCAGCAATTGAATTAGTTGGATGTGATCTGGGGTCGTCGATTCGCCATTTGGAAATAATTTAAAATTAGAAATTTTGTACAACCGACATCAATATATATTATTAAGAATAACTCAAAAACTATTGGTCAGACCTTGATCAAATTTATATTGGACCACATGAAAAGCACCAGCTTTGAAATAAAAAAAGAATCATCGAAATCGGTTCACCTAGAAAAAAGTTATGAGTAACACACATAAAAAAAAGAACACAGTCAAATTGAATATGTACCTCCTCCTTTTTGAAGTCGGTATATAAATGAATCTTCTACTTTAATAGTTTTTCTATTTTTCATTCATAAATGTTTGCTACCTCAATACAAGGATGTCATTATACTCAAGTACTGGCTTCAAAAATGTCAAGTTGGAAAAATATGTTGTCAATTTCAAATCTTCTAATCGATATCCTACAACTGTTTCGAGTTTTTTTCCAACATTTTTGAAAAATAACGATGCTTTCTAACTCGGAATATTACGGATTTATCGATGATAGACCCCCACTGAACAGCAACGGCTGCCTTCGTACCAGTGTTTTCTGAACATGTCAAGACGACAACATTCCACCGGCTCTTTTCTACTGGAAGTGGACGTCACACAGTCGACACCAGGCAGGCTGAATTAGTGTTAGAGCATTTTGAAGAAGAGTCGACCACAAGTACGAGGCGAGCGGAACAAGATTCGTTATAAACCATGTTGCAGTTTGGCAAATTCTTCGTGACGACAATCGTCACTCTTATCACTATCGCCGTACACAGGAGCTGATACCTCCGATTTTGCACCCAGGAGGAACTTGCGAGTGATACCTCAGGCAGTTAGAGGAAAACCCTAATTACGTAAACTATGTTCTTTGGACAGACGAGGCAACATTCACGAGATCAGGACTTTCAAATATGCATAACGATCACGTATGGGCTCGCGTGACTCCACATGTTTCACGGCAGGGCAGATTCCAACACCAGGCTGAATGTGTGGGCTGGCCTTTATGACGGGCATGTCATCGGTCCCGTCATTATGCCATCACGTCTGAACGGTAGCAACTATCTAACGTTTTACACACGGAATTCGAAGAGGCGATTGACGACTTTCCTGCGGCTGACTGGGATTACTTTGAGAACCAAAGAAACATGGTGTTTCAGCATGATGGAGCTCCGGCACATTTTGCTCGCAACGTACGAGAACATCTTAACGTTCGCTTTCCGCGAGGATGGATCGGCCGCGGGGGACCGGTGCTATAGCCTGCTCGTTCTCCGGACCTCACACCCTTGGACTTCTTTTTGTGGGGTTATGTGAAGGACAGAGTGTATTTCTCCGATTGCCCAACGGTTGCCGAGATGGAACAGCGTGTTAGATCGGTTTTCGCATCAATAACACCGACGATGGTGCGAAATGCCACACAAGCCATATCCCGACGAGCGAGGTTGTGTATTGAGCAAGGCGGAGCACACTTTGAGCCGTTTCTGTAAATTTGACGTTTATTATGAAAAAGTAAGTGTTCGTTTAGGTTGTTTCGTTAGGTTAGGTCTTTTAAAATTTTTATCGTTCCGCGAATTAGGTAGAAATGTAGGTACATTCTGCGTAGTTTACTCTTTAATTTTACTGAAATAGGGTTTGCACATCAGTGAAAATATTTTTTTTGGGATATGTTGTACAGCGTTACTACGGTTCTTAAATATTGTGAATGGATTCGTTATAAGGCCCCATTTAACCTCCTTTCGGCTTTACGGGTAGTTTTGTAACATTCAGTATATACAATGTAAAATTATGGTAAAGAATATATAAAAAAAAACCTGTTTACTACTTGGGATAATATTATTTTGTATTTTTTTTCTGAGTGGTCATAAGTTCTGCCATTATTCATTTCAAGGTTATCCATTAATTATCGGACTTTCTGTATACAATATGGCAAATATTTATTGTAAAAATGATTATCCTGAATTCTAAAAATAATTAATAATTTGTAATGGATCCTCTTACATTGTCACTTTGCTATAAAAATTATAGAAAAAAATTAAATAAAGTATTAATTTATTATATGTTTTCAGGCATGGGTAGGCTTTTCATTTAACACTGATAATGAGAACGAAGGAATGAATTTTCCCGGAATCGCCACGGGAAATTGGGGATGCGGTGCTTTCGGAGGCACCCCCCAGCTGAAGTCTCTCCTGCAAATTATGGCCTGTGCGCAGTCAAGAAGGCCAATGGCTTATTACACTTTCAAAGACAGCAAGTTGCGAGATGAAATTATGAACATGTACAGTCAGCTAGTTAAGCACAATGTTACTGTCGGTGAGTTTGGTTTCTTCCTTACATTAACTTATGTGTAAAAAGTAGGCAGTAGCCTCCTCTTTTCCTGAAAGAGTGTGCTTTATACTATTGACCCCGTTGACATGGCCTGGTTTTGAGAATCAAAAGAAAATATTATTGAACTTGGCCTGACCATAGGTCTGACTAAGTTAGCCCAATACAATGTCGGGACCTGAGAGGTAGGTACGAAAATTAATTTTCTTTGCAAGCCGTACTTTTCAAGTGACAGTTGACAGATCGCGGACATTCGAGGTCATTGACGTTCCTGTTCTTATTTGAATCGTATCATATTTTATATTACCATTAAAAAAAATAATAAACATTAATTTTTATTTACAGGCCAACTGTACAGGCTTCTGGTACGGTTCTGCAATGAGAACCTTCCCAGTTCCTGCTTGCATTCATTCCTATTGCAACTCCTAAAAGATGATGCATCTTCAACCACATTAAAAATGGAATCTACAAAAGTGAGATATTTCTTTTTATTTAGTTTTTGCTAAATTATATAAAAGAATTGGTGCTAAATCATTACAGCCCATCACAATTCCACTGCTTAACATAGGCCTGCTTTTAAGTCTGCCACAAAGCACGAAACCCTGCATGTCACATCAGGTTGTCACTCCATCAAGAGAAGGGCCGCCCAAAACGGCGCTTGTAGGTATGAGATTGCCACTCGAGAACCTTTTTTTCATAAGAGAACATCTCCATCTCATCTCATGAGAGTCGTAAGAGGCGACGACAGAAGGAACTTTTTCCAATGGATAACTATGGCAAATATCCCCTTAAAATCATATTAGATAGAATACAAAATAATAACATGTGTTTAATTCCAAATATTAATAATATTCGTATTAGTATTTTAATACAAACATGTTTATAATATAGTGTATTATGTTAAATATTTATATTCAACTCTTAACAACCGCCCACGTCGTAAATTTTTTGAAGTCATTTACCTAATATGTATATTAATTATCGACTTACTGTCTAAAAACATACCTCTTTTTTTTCTAAGTTAGTCTATTATTAAATTCAGTTATCCATCATATTACGTTTAAAAGTAACTTATTCCTATAAACAGCATGTTAGTAGCAATCTCACATTACATTATCTTACGATACCATCCACACCATTTGGATGCTTGGCGGTCCACCAATATACGATTTACTAGGACTTTTCTTCATCGCACCACCTCCCTGTGGAATCGTTTACCACCGGCGATTTTTCCGAACCGATACGTACAGTCACTTACCATCAGTTGAGCCGCATGTCCTCTTCTATAAAAAGGAACATTGATTTTCTATCCTTCTCCTTGGTACCATGACAATTAATTAAATTGTTTGTGTTGCAGAATGAGGCTGCAGAATGCTTAAAAATAACAGATATGTTGAAAACGAATTACTGGATTCGCCGGATTTGTTTTCACTTGAAGTTACCATGGATGAAGATAATAATTCGAAAGAGAAGTTGGATTCTTCAAATAAAATTTAGAGGAAAAGGAACAAACGCAGGATAAGATGGCGGAAGACAACAAAATGGCTGACACTAATCTCACACAGCACTCGAACCAAACGTCACGCTTATTCCAAGAGATGGAAAAACTTGATGAAGGCAATGGAAGCTTAAATTTAAATAGTACTCATTCATTGTCTTTCGGGTATATCGCCGAGACGAGTAGTTGTAGTGAAGGAGCAATGGACGCTGACAAAATACAAATGGATATGTCAGTAGAAGTCAAAAGAAGATCAGTAGAAAAATAACGGATTATTTTTCAAAAACCTATTGATGAATTAATGAATAAAGTTTCTGTTACATGATAATCTTTCTTTCTTTATAAATTGATATTATGCAATGTACTTACATAGTATCCTTATTTAGAAATAAAAGAGGTTTCTGGTTCAAAACAGTCCAGACCAGAGTACCATGTGCTCGGCGGTAAAGAAAAACATCGTGAAGAAACCGGCATGTCTGAGAAATTAAAAAAATATTTTGAAGACATGAAGACAATTTCGCCCACACGCATTAGGGCAGCGCGGTGGATATTTTAGGGCAAAGAATTAGAGGCTGTAATCTTACTTTTACCAGCGCAAGGATTATTCACGATGAAGGAGGTCTGTCTGGCACCTACATAACTTACATTACAATTTTCACTGCAAAACAAAAACTGTAATAGTGAGCACACAGTCCACTTGTTGGTAGGTGAATGCTGTGGCCTACAGATTAACCTACCTTGATTCAGAATCAAAATGCAGATGCGTTGTCATCCAAATGCAGATGTGACTAAGATGAAATAGCTCGTTTCTAATAAAAAAGTCTCCGGTTCTCTACGCTTAACATCTGAAACACGTCAGTATAAAGCTGCTATTTTATGCTGGATTTTGGGTTTAATTTTAATGATACCAATAATAATTTCAACTTTTTTTTACATAGTTGTTACTTTTTACTAATTGTAACTGTAACTAGATTAACATAATACACGCATTGTACCATTGAAAGTTCTTAAAATAGAGATAATCTGCGCACATACACGAAGGCTAGTAATGATTATAAAAATACATTTTAGTTCATAAAAGAAAGGGGGGTTAGGGTTGGCAGTTTTGTTCTAGCGACCCCTGGCAGTAGCATCTCATGCTACACCACTGCCCTGAGAAGTAAGATGCTTCGTTACCCGATACTAGGGCCCGTATTAATAAACGTTTCTCAACGACGAACTCAAGTGCGTAATCATTTGATACGCCCTCATCACGAAATCAGCATCTCAAGATCGTTGCTAATTAATAAACACATAAAAACAGTATCTCAAAACGCTGTACTTAGGAATACTGTTCTGTGACTTGCACTCAAGTATACACACTTGAGAGTCGAGTGTCGTTTATTAATCAGTGTGGCACTCAGCTGATATCGTAAACCTAAACCGCATCTTGAGATATGTTTATTAATATAAACCTCATAACCTCAAGATTGTACTCAATTGAATGTGCTTGAGCTGAGTAACGTTTATTAATACGGGCCTAGAACTCCGATGGAATTTCTCATAAATCGTAATAATCACGCTGACTCTCTGTATCCGTTACGTGTGTTACGTGGTAGAGCCATGCTGCAGTTATATTAATAGTATAGTTGAAGCACGAATGGGTCGGCTCGACCGGGGAAGGACTACGCTCTCACAGAATACCACCTTAAAATACCAGCTCAACGCTGCTGTGTTTCATATGGTGAGCGTAGTGAATCGGAGACCCATTTTAGTGGAAACATTCCATCTTAGTCCTCACGGGTGACAACGCATCTGCGTTTTAATTCGTAATCGTGGATAGATGTAGATGTCTATGGGCCACCACAACCACTTACCATCAGGCGGACTTTGTGCTCGTTTGTAACCTTTATCCTATAAAAAAATACCCTTCAGACTGGAACACTGTTGCTTGGTGGTAGAAATTGGTAAGGTAAGGAAGGTAGGAAGGAAAATGGTACTCACCACTCAGACGGACTCTTAGCTAGAGTCCTACCACCTCTAAGTTCTTTTAGTACTTTTTTATACTAAAACAAAGGCATTAAATTTTCAGGGTTTCGCTGTCAAAGATAAATAAGTGGGTCCGTAGTTGACGAAATTTCAAGCTTCAAATTAATCTGCAACGATGTAATTAAAACTGAAATATCTGAAAAGTTCGCTATGCACTCTAAAGCTTTAAAATTCAGTTTTTTTTTTATTGTTGTCCATTCTGTAACACTATTAATGCTATTGTAATGTTCACTTTTACGCGTTTCTTCTGTCAAACGCGGTTATTTCATAACGTGAGTAGATTTAAAAAAAAAAAATTGACAAGCGAAATTTTATTTTCATAAACATACATAAACACTCACGCCTGTCACCCAGAGGTGTAGCCAGAGACTACGGACTTCCATTTGGCACGATCCTGACCTCTTGGTAGAGAGTAATTGTGTTCTGTGATCCTGACACACCTCTCTCGCCTCCTCCACATCCATATATAGTCTGCGCGGAAGTGCTAGTCACCTCCTGAGGTATGCAGGCGGTGAGACGGGGGAGGGCGTGATTGATAAGACACACACGAGATATTTGAGGACAGATACATCTCCGAATAACCATGTTAGAAACAGTCTTAATTAATGTAATGGGTAAATTATTATGTATGATTTTTCTATTTGCGGGCTAAACAAAAATAAATATATATTTAAGTGTTAATTAAATTTTATTATTTATGATACAAAATAGTTTTAGAAACAAATTAACATTTCTCAATAAGTACTGATTTATGGTACAGCTGTAGAACATCCGGTACTTTAGCTTTAGGGACAACCATTTGCAAATGACAACTGTCTCCCTGACCATTTTCCCATTTACGGCACAGGACTCCATCCTGAATCAGCAAGCTGTCCCATTGGGCCCAATAGCTTTTCGTGGTCGAACTCATCGCTGAGACGTCACTCCACTTGGGCTTAGGAGCACTGGCCTTCATCCATTCCAGAATCGGCTTGATGTCCGGATCTTCCTGCTGTGCATGTTGTAGGCTGTCCTTCCACTCATTGCAGAGCTGGTCTGTCCTGAGCATCCTCACAGATACTACTTCCTTACCCTCTTGCCTAGTACAATGCTTGCAATCTTCAGGACAAGGCCTTCTTGACAATGCATCTGCGTTGCCATGAGATTTCCCGCTGTGCTGGGCGGTGCGGATAGCGCCACTGCCCCTCGAGATAGTTCACCTTCCTTTCTACAGTTCGCTTAGGCAGCTGGATCGAAGATGGCCCTTCCCCACAGCCGTAGCACCTAGGGCTGTATCCTTTATTGTAGTCGCGAACTGCAGCTGCTGCAACCTCCCTGACGCGATGGGATCGATGATCCTGCCGTACGGCTTCCACCTCCAGTGCATGGGCTAACGCGTCCTTAAGCGTCTCGTGGTGCCCGAGCCTCACAGCAGCTCTGACTTCAAGGTCGCGGATGCCGTCGATGAATGTCTGCACCAGGTTCCCTACAATGAGCGCAGGTACAGACTGGTATGCTTTTCGAACCAGCTTTTCCACCTCAAGGGCCCACTGCTGCAGTTTTCGTTGCTGCGTTGCACGCGATCTTTGAGCTGCGCACGAAAGACGTGTTCCAGGTGAGCGTCGCCATATCTCGCCTCAATGCCTCAAGGAGCTGCTCGTAAGTCACTTCCTTACCGAGAGCTTCCAGAACAGTTAAGGCCTGGTCGCGCAGGCCTAGGGTGAGAGCAGTCATGGCCTGACTTTTATTCCAGCCGTTCGCCTTCATGACAGCCTCGAACTGGATTTTGTAGGCCGACCAGGAAGAAGTCCCGTCGAACGGCGGTACTTTGAATCCACGTAGCGAAGGTGTTGTAGCTACCACGGAGTTGTAATTCCATCCCCAATTTTAGTTCGTCCAGCGTTTTCTTCACGTCAGCCATCACGTTGTCAACCCGATTGTTCACTTGGTTGATCGGGTTTCAGCTTCCGACAGGCGGTTGTCATGTTGAGCAACCCTATCCTTCACCTCCTTATCTCTTTCCCGAAGGTAGCGTGAAGGTCCTTCATGAGAAGCATCTGCCCTCCTGTCCCCGCTGCAGCCGCTCTTCCAACCGACGGCCTGTTCTTCCTGTCGGCGGGCCTGTTCCTCCTGTCGGCGGGCCTGCTCCTGCAGCATCATCATCAGAGCACCTAAGTCAGGTGCTGCAAATGCAAGAGTTGCTGACGGGCCGACCTCCGTGGTCGGCAGCTGGCCCTCCGACGCTTGCGATGTTGTACCACCAAATCGTCTCTGGTCCGTCTCCTGTTGGCGTTGACTTGGCATGGATACCTCCGTGTCATCTTTAGGTAAAATCGGCATGATTAAATCCACTTCTGACACCAATTGTTACGAGCTTGGGGTTCGATACAATTAAAACTGCCGAGTGAATTACCAAAATTGACACTTTAATTACAGAACACTAATTACAACTTAAAACCACACTTATAACAAAACACAATTGTACCACAGATCGCTTTAGTTCGCAGTTGTATCGCTTCGAAGTCTTCGCTTGTATCGCCAATTCAATACTGACTCGGTCGCGGTCTATACCGGCCTTATATAGGGCCTCAGATAGTTTCAGAACCTTCTACTGTAGAAACATCTAGAATGTTCGAGTACATATCGGTCCCGAAATTTCTAGAAGGATCTTGACTTCCTAGTTCTGCTACTGATACTAGAGGGCGCTAGTGGTAACTAGTGTTGCCATGTATAAACCATTAATAGTGGCGCGCAACATTACCATTAAAAAAAATATAAACATTAATTTTTATTTACAGGCCAATTGTACAGGCTTCTGGTACGGTTCTGCAATGAGAACCTTCCCAGTTCCTGCTTGCATTCATTCCTATTGCAAGTCCTAAAAGATGGTGCATCGTCAACCACATTGAAAATGGAATCTACAAAAGTGAGATATTTCTTTTTATTTAGTTTTTGCTAAATTATATAAAAGAATTGGTGCTAAATCATTACAGCCCATCACAATTCCACTGCTTAACATAGGCCTGTTTTTAAGTCTACCACAAAGCACGAAACCCTGGATGTCACATCAGGTTGTCACTCCATCAAGAGAAGGGCGCTTGTAGGTATGAGATTGCCACTCAAGAACCTTTTTTTCATAAGAAAACATCTCCATCTCATCTCATGAGAGTCGTAAGAGGCGACTACAGAAGGAACTTTTTCCAATGGATAACTATGGCAAATATCCTCTTAAAATCATATTAGATAGAATACAAAATAATAACATGTGTTTAATTCTAAATATTAATAATATTCGTATTAGTATTTTTAATACAAACATGTTTATAATATAGTGTATTATGTTAAATATTTATATTTAACTCTTAACAACTGCCCACGTCGTACATTTTTTGAAGCCTAACCTAACTTATGTATATTATGTATCGACTTACTGTCTAAAAACATACCTTATTTTTTGTTCTAAGTTAGTCTATTATTAAATTTAGTTATCCATTATATTACGTTTAAAAGTAACTTATTCCTATAAACAGCATGTTAGTAGCAATCTCACATTACATTATCTCACGATACCATCCACACAATTTGGATGCTTGGCGGTCCACCAATATGCGTTTTACTAGGACTTTTCTTCATCGCACCACCTCCCTGTGGAATCGTTTACCACCGGCGATTTTTCCGAACCGATACGTACTTACTCCTTTCTAAAAGGCCGGCAACGTATCTGCAATTCCTCTGGTGTTGCAGTTGTTCATGGGCGGCGGTAGTCACTTACCATCAGTTGAGCCGCATGTCCTCTTCTATAAAAAAGGAACATTGATTTTCTATCCTTATCCTTGGTACCATGACCATTAATTAAATTGTTTGTGTTGCAGAATGAGGCTGCAGAATGCTTAAAAATAACAGATATGTTGAAAAATGAATTACTGGATTCGCCGGATTTGTTTTCACTTGAAGTTACCATGGATGAAGATAATAATTCGAAAGAGAAGTTGGATTATTCAAATAAAAATTTAGAGGAAAAGGAACAAACGCAGGATAAGATGGCGGAGGACAACAAAATGGCTGACACTAATCTCACACAGCACTCGAACCAAACGTCACGCTTATTCCAAGAGATGGAAAAACTTGATGAAGGCAATGGAAGCTTAAATTTAAACAGTGCTCATTCATTGTCTTTCGGGTATATCGCCGAGACGACTAGTTGTAGTGACGGAGCAATGGACGCTGACAAAATACAAATGGATATGTCAGTAGAAGTCAAAAAGAAGATCAGTAGAAAAATAACGGATTATTTTTCAAAAAAACCTATTTGATGAATTAATGAGTAAAGTTTCTGTTACATGATAATCTTTCTTTTTTTATAAATTGATATTATGCAATTTACTTACATAGTATCCTTATTTAGAAATAAAAGAGATTTCTGGTTCAAAAGAGGCCAGAGCAGAGTACCATGTGCTCGGCGGTAAAGAAAAACATCGTGAAGAAACCGGCATGTCTGAGAAATAAACAAAATATTTTGAAGACATGAAGACAATTTCGCCCACACGCATTAGGGCAGCGCGGTGGATATTTTAGGGCAAAGAATTAGAGGCTGTAATCTTACTTTTACCAATGCAAGGATTATTCACGATGAAGGAGGGCTGTCTGGCACCTACATAACTTACATTACAATTTTCACTGCAAAACAAAAACTGTAATAGTGAGCACACAGTCTACTTGTTGGTAGGTGAATGCTGTGGCACATTAACCTACCTTGATTCAGAATCAAAATGCAGATGCGTTGTCATCCAAATGCAGATGTGACTAAGATGAAATTGTTCGTTTCTCGAAATACAGATGTGACTAAGATGAAATAGCTCGTTTCTAATAAAAAAAGTCTCCGTATCTCTACGCTTAACATCTGAAACACGTCAGCATAAAGCTGCTATTTTATGCTGGATTTTGAGTTTAATTTTAATGGTACCATTAATAATTTCAAATTTTTACATAGTTGTTACTTTTTACTAATTGTAACTATGTAGATTAACATAATACAAGCACTGTACCATTGAAAGTTCTTAAAATAGAAATAATCTGCGCACATACACGAAGGCTAGTAATGATTATAAAAATACATTTTAGTTCATAAATGAAAGGGGGGTTAGGGTTGGCAGTTTTGTTCTAGTGACCCCTGGCAGTAGCATCTCATGCTAAGCCACTGCCCTGAGAAGTAAGATAGAATGCTTCGTTACCCGATACTAGGGCCCGTATTAATAAACGTTTCTCAACGACGAACTCAAGTGCGTAATCATTTGATACGCCCTCATCACGAAATCAGCATCTCAAGATCGTTGCTAATTAATAAACACATAAAAACAGTATCTCAAAACGCTGTACTTAGGAATACTGTTCTGTGACTTGCACTCAAGTATACACACTTGAGAGTCGAGTTTCGTTTATTAATCAGTGTGGCACTCAGCTGATATCGTAAACCTAAACCGCATCTTGAGATATGTTTATTAATAAGATCATAACCTCAAGATTGTACTCAATTGCATGTGCTTGAGCTGAGTAACGTTTATTAATACGGGCCTAGAACTCCGATGGAATTCCTCATAAATCGCAATAATCACGCTGACTCTCTGTATCCGTTTCGAGTGTTACGTGGTAGAGCCATGCTGCAGTTATATTAGTAGTATAGTTGTAGCACGAATGGGTCGGCTCGACCGGGGAAGGACTACGCTCTCACAGAATACCAGCTCAACGCTGCTGTGTTTCATATGGTGAGTGTAGTGAACCGGAGACTCATTTTAGTGGAAACATTCCATCTTAGTCCTCACGGGTGACAACGCATCTGCATTTTAATTCGTAATCGTGGATAGATGTAGATGTCTATGGGCCACAACAACCACTTACCATCAGGCGGACTTTGTGCTCGTTTGTAACCCTTATCCTATAAAAAAATACCCTTCAGACTGAAACACTCTTGCTTGGTGGTAGAAATTGGTAAGGTAAGGAAGGTAGTAAGGAAAATGGTACTCACCACTCAGACGGACTCTTAGCCAGAGTCCTACCACCTCTAAGTTCTTTTAGTACTTTTTTATAATAAAACAAAGGCAGTAAATTTTTAGGGTTTCGCTGTCAAGGATAAATAAGTGGGTCCGTAGTTGACGAAATTTCAAGCTTCAAATTAATCTGCAACGATGTAATTAAAACTGAAATATCTGAAAAGTTCGCTATGCACTCTAAAGCTTTAAAATTAAGTTTCTTTTTTTATTGTTGTCCATTCTGTAACACTATTAATGCTATTGTAATGTTCACTTTTACGCGTTTCTTCTGCCAAATGCGGTTATTTCTTAACGTGAGTAGATTTAAAAAGAATATATTTGACAAGCGAAATTTTATTTTCATAAACATACATAAACACAGGCGTGACTGTCACCCAGAGGTGTAGGCAGAGACTACGGACTTCCATTTGACACGATCCTGGCACACCTTTCTCGCCTCCTTTACATCCATATATCTACGCATACACGCTCGTCGGTTAAGGGTACTCTTAATTTGGCCCATTTTCAATATATCGTCAATTTGGGCGATAAACTTTCGCCTAGGAAGTCCCTTCCGACTATGCCGTTCACCTCTGCAACATAAATTTGCTTTGTCACTCTTTCCTCATTCATTCTTTCTACATGACTAAACCACCGAAGCATTCCTTTCTTAATCCTGGTCACAACATCATCTTGCAAACCACACTCATCTCTTATCACACAATTTCTCACCCTGTCACTCAGATTCAGCCGTAACATTCTCCTTAATGAACGCATTTCTACAGCATTTATTCTACTCTCGTGCTTCTTCTGCCACACCCAACTTTCACTACCATACATTAATGTAGGGACTAACACAGCATTGTGAGTTGCCATACGTGCCTTTTTGGACACATTCTGACTTTCTACAATAGAGTGTAGAGCCCCATTTACTCTATTTCCTGCGTTCACTCGTCGTTCTATATCCTTATCATATCTACCATCTCTGCTAAATACACTTCCCAACAAGATTACACTATTTCCAAAATTACACTTTCAAAACAAGATTGTACAACCAGTGCGTATTGTCAGAGACGTGGTCCTTCTCTGCTGGCCGTTTGAGGAAGCTCAAGGTCGCTCAGCAAGCTATGGAGACGGCTATACTCGGGGTCATTTCTAAGTTAGTAAATGAAGATATCCGTAGTAGAATCAGAGTAACCGACATAGCCCAACGGATTAGTAAGCTGAAGTGGCAATGGGCCGGCCATATAGCTGCAAGAACCGACAACCGATGGGGAAGAAAGGTTCTCGAGTGGCAGCCTCGTACCGGTAGGCGAAGTGTAGGGCAACTCACCACTAGATGGAGTGACGACATAGTAAGACATGCAGGAAGTCGATGGATGCAGGTGGCTCAGGACCGTGCTTTGTGGCATTCCTTGGGGGAGGACCATGTTTTGCAATGGACTTGTGAAGGGCTGTAATGATGATTATGATTGTGACTTATAGTATTTAAACCTTATAAAATGCTATAGATATTTTTATCTCAGATCTGCCAGGCGTAACAATATTTTACGCTTGTTCCAATCCAATTTTTTCAAATTTTATTTTATATTTAAAAATAAAATTTAATTTCCAGATTTAAAATTTAAACTTTAAAATTTTTAGATATTGCATAAATTTATTTTAGTAAATCTCAAAGAATTAATTAAATAAAATTGTAAAAATTCTGTGGCCCATGAGGGGATCGAACCCGCGACCTTCGCGTTATTAGCACGACGCTCTAACCAACTGAGCTAATGGGCCAACGTTATGATCGTTGAAAGAATAGTTCTTTTAAATACTCTGAGTTAATTTAGTACAATAGAACATTATATCTTCATTCTAGCTGTTTACTTTTGCAATACAAGTCAGTGATTTCAATTTTAACTTTGAAAGTGCAAAATATCTTTGATATTTGTGACAATTAAGTTTATGAATTGATTTTGCATATATTTAATAATAATAAGTTAATTTAAAATTGCAAACATCGAAAAAACAAACGATCAAACGACAAAAATTAACCAAATTAAGAAAAAAAGAAAAGTTTTACAGGAAAGAAACAGTTTAGTTTTAGTTTTAGTTTAGTTTAGTACTTAACATTTTATAATTTATTTTCATATATTACTTAGGAAAGGCTATAACGTGAGCTATAATCAGTACTTAGTTTTGCCCCCTCTAGCTCTTCAAACTGCTTCCAGTCTCCTTGGCATATTCCTAATCAAGTTATCAATAAAATCTTGAGAGATTGCGTTCCATTGTTTCTATAATGCGTTTTTAAAATCTATCAAATTAACGGGGGCACAATTTCTTTTCTTAATTTGTCTTCCAAACTTATTCCATACATGCTCTATGGGGTTTAAGTCTGGCGAGCACGCTGGCCACCACATAGCATTGATTTCAACGTCTCGAAAGTATTCGACAACTACGGCCGCAGTATGGGGGCATTATCATGCATAAAAACAAATCTATCTCCTATAACAGGGGCAAATGTCAATAGGTACAATTTCTTCCAAAATCTCAGTTACATATCGTGCCGCTGTTAGTGACCCATAACTCAATGAGTGAGTTCCGTACGTGCCCCAATACAAATACCTCCCCATACCATAACTGACCCTCCACCATATGCCTCTTTTCCAATGATGTTGCACTAAGAGTACCTCCCTCCCGGGCGTCTCCACACTTTTATTGATATGTTTGTCAGACAGATTGAAGGTCGTCTTAGGTTTTAACATTATAATATTTTATGCTGACATCGATAGTCTAAAACGAGATGGATATAACCGCCTTTTTTAGGTCAAAAAACCCATAAGGATGATGTGATTAGATGATTTATTCTGTCATGCCGCCACTTCTCAGCGAATATATATTATGTGAGGGTAATATGGTCATCCGGTAAATATGGTCACTTTATTATAACTCAAAACTACAGCCTTGTTTTCATGGATGGCGCTGTGATACGATAGCTCTTCATCAGTCAATCAAATAATAAAAGGTTAAAAGGCGCTGCTTCATCGATGCCATTTTGACAGTTGACATTATAGTGAATAATTTTGTCGATTTTAGTATCGTGTAGTGTAGAATTAGTTTTTTTTAAGTTGATTTTTCGAAGCTCTTGGTAGAGAGTAATTGTGTTCTGTTTCGAAGTGTTCCTAATTGTTGCGAAATCTTGTTTGCTTTTTTTTTCTTAATATATTAGTTATTGTATACGACATTGTGTTTTTGTCTCTGTCCTCCTCCTAGTTTTGGTTTTATAGGGCGACAAAGCTTAAGGTAACCATATTACCCTCACGTACCTTATATGTAAATGCGGCATATGGGCGGCCCATTGTCACTTGACCTAGTTCCACTGCGGGACAGAAAATATCTTGTGTGAATATCATTTTACTCAGTCAAGTCGTTCAGAAGTTACAAGATTACTATCAGACGCAATAACCGTTATTGCGTCTGTTAGTAATCAGATATTTAAATAAATATTAAATAAATATTACTTTTAACTCCTATCATATTACCGATTAAATGTGATATTTTTTTTTCATTGCTATAATAAAAGTTCTATTGCCGTCCAACGTTTTCTCTTAAAATTATAACTATTTTATGTGTATTAATTGTGGACGTAAAAACTACATATTATGTAAGTACATTTATGCCGTGTATTATAGTTAATGCAGTCAATGAAATATCTTTGTTACATGTAATAATTTCTTGGGCACGGTTCAAGTTTCAAGGGGTTATTCCGTTTATCCACCTAAAAATCCACTCTAGGGTGGATACTTCGAAACGCATGTTCATCTATCCACCCCAGATGGGGTGGATAATCGGAATCATATATATTATCTTTCTTCCGACTTTCTCCCTCGGCTGTGTACAGTCATTTAGAGAAACATGCCTATAAAAATATGTACATACTTCTTGTTTGAAAGGTGAACGCTGAAATAAAAGGAGTACCTCACAGAATTACAGATTCATTGGAATCTTGTCATAAAACAATATAAAATGAAGTTAAAGACAAACATCCAAAAGTAACGTTTTTGGAATGCTTGTAAAAAAGCTTTTTTCGTTAACACATCTGTTGTAGCAAAGAAATTTAGAAAGCAATTGCAAATATAGGTACATTAAAAGTGACGAATTTATCCAGGATATCAAATTACGTCTACTCAATAATGAAATTAGTGCTGGTAATTTCCTGGACATATTTCAGAATTTATAAATTATGTAATAATAATATTTATAACAAGGAAGTTTAATTTTAGTTAAATGCAATAAGTAATGCGTGTACTTTAATAGGCTGTAACGGTAATGGTAACACAACACAGCAATATCTACGTAATAATATTTATGTTTAAGTTTGTGTTTATAAAAAAAAATGTATATGAATTGAACTGTACTTGCGGTAAAAAGTCGGAAGAACAAATGAAAGTGAATTCCGAGTATCCACCCCGTCTGGGGTGGATAGATGAACATGCGTTTCCGAGTATCCACCCTAGGGTGGATTTTTAGTGAATAAACGAAATAACCCGTTTCAAGAAGAATAGTTAATTAGCTAAAGGAAAAGGAACTAATTTTATTAGGTCGGGAAGACTTAGTCCACTCATACTATAAAAGATTTTCAGGTTCAGGTTGATACCTACATACTTGGCAGCGTTCCGTCCTTAGAGCATGGACTATTGGCGTATTATTATAATACCGGTATTATTTTGATATGTAATCTTCAAATACCGGTTAACCGGTATATCGATATTTTTTTGATATTCTTAAAAATAATCATTTTTGGTGAGATGGAAATTTCATGCTTGAACAAAAATATTAAAAAATAAATTAAGCAAGGAATTAGACCTCATTCGTCATCACTTCTTACAGATTTGACGTTGATATAGGTTACGATAGTAAGTGATAAGATTGAGTTTCTTGCAATAATGGTCGCTAAAAGCAGAAGAAGGGTTGCTACTGAAAATGTCATCATCATCATCATTACAGCCCTTCACAAGTCCACTGCTGAACATAGGCCTCCCCCACGGAATGCCACAAAGCACGGTCCCGAGCCACCTGCATCCATTGACTTCCTGCATGTCTTACCAGGTCGTCACTCCATTTAGTGGGTCCCCCTACACTTCGCCTGCTGGTACGAGGTTGCCACTCGAGAACCTTTCTTCCCCATCGGTTGTGGGTTCTTCGAGCTATATGGCCGGCCCATTGCCACTTCAGCTTACTAATACTTACTGAAAATGTATTGACAGAAAAACCTAATGACCAATTTTGGCCTGACCTGAGATTCGAACCCTGGACCTCATGATCAGCAACCGCGTTTACGACTACTAGACTAACGAGGCAGTTAGATTAAGGATTGGTTTCCGCAGCGTAGCGGAGTAGTAATTTTAATTCTATCTTGTATTACAATGTCCTGAGAGCAGCCGCTCAATCCAAAGGACTCCATTCAATAATAAATGATACCGAACATTATCAAAATATAATCATTTATTTTATATTTTAAATAGGTAACAATTAACATTAAAACAACTATACTAAATGTACAAACCGTATTATGTTCACAATCTTGTAGATACATTGAATAGGTAGATATATTGATATATACTGGTTTGCATTACATTAAAAAATACGTGCAGATATTTAAATATTACAAAATACATTTTTAATAAGTACAGTTTGGTAACAAAATATTTATATCGGTTTTATAGCATCAATTTTGGAAAATTACGTACTTCTTCCAAAATGTATACAAATTTACAAAATGTATATATGAAACTATTTATACTTAAACTTATATGCCGCTATTAGCAGCACTATTAACTTAAATTACATAAATAATTATTCATCGTAAGAATAGCCTACTTAGTTAAAAACTTGACGACTATCTTCATATACTCGTAATACATCACAAATGATTATTGTCGACTTATTTTTATTTCTTAGTTTTTACCCGACTGTACCAAAAAGATGTTTGAGGATTTCAGGTGTATGTTTGTTCCTATAAAATCTTCTGTAACGTAAACGGCTTTACGGATTTTGAAGTGCGAGGTAACGTTGGATTTTGAAGTGCGAGGTAACGTTAGATTCGTTTCTGTCTATACATCTATAGTATCAAAGGTCCACTTTTTATATCAAATATGGTATTTTCGAGCCTTTTACCTGTAATAATACTATTTTTTTTTTAATAAAGAAAATATATTAAAGGAATATTCATGCTGATTTGAGCGTTTATTTACAGCTTTTATCAAAATAATATAGTAGTTTCGCCTACTGATAAAATAATAGTTTTTGGACCCCTAATATAGCAGGAATAATAATTTTACTTCAAATGAAAAACTGACCAAGCTTTAAGACCCTACTAATTGTAGTATATTCTAATTATATGATGTAGAAATTTATTACCATGAAAAGCATATCCAGCTCTGGAGTAAGAAAGGCTGTTAAAGAAAAAGGATCACTTTTTAATATTGTTTGAAAACAAGTTTATAATTGTTCAACTTTAATCTAAAAAAAAACACGATTTGGTATATCAATATACAATGAATATTAAAATTTTCCTAGTGTGGAAGTGTGAATAAAATTAACTAAACGTGACTAGAAAAATACATAGTACATAGGTACTAAAATATATTTTTAATACTTTTATGAGCATGCAACATGCATACTCAAAGTCTAAGGCTAGTAATCCTACATTAAATTAATTTTGCTTCATAAATATATCGATAACCCAAAATCCAGGTGTTTGTTATGACACAGATTAAAGTTAGGTGTTATTAAAATTAGGTGGACTGTAAGTTTGTTTGTCACTTCAGTTTTATTTAAAAAAACACTATTATAAAATCTTACAATGATTCCTAGTTCACAAGTTTTCCCTTTTATTTAAACTATATACTTATCAAACTATAAAACGTTTCTAGAAATAAGCCTAAAGAGGAATAAGAGATAATTAAAAATGACTTCACAATTACTCTGCGGAGAGCCGCCATTTATTAGAGGTTTTTACTCGTAATATTTTAAAGAAAAATGTAATAGAATTTTCGTATCAGATAGCTTCTGAGACTATAGGTACATATTAAGCAAGCTACTTATGTCCTTATTTATTATGTTTACTATATATATAGATATCACATAGGCCCCTCAGAATCTGCTAGCAAGTGAGCAAATTCAATTTTATCGTTGGCAGTACCCAGGAAATTTTTCGTTTGATATTCTACGATCCGTAATTAAATGAGAATGTAAATTATCTATATGATATTTATTTTAATACGTATAAAGTGTTACGTACATATGCCTATTATTAAAAAATAACATTACTTATATCTACATACTAACTGCTATTTATAACGTGGCAGTTGGTAAACTTTTATATCGCGACCAATATTTTACCAACAAAAATGTTGTAACTAACGGCTAGCTGGGGCACTCACAAGGATAACGTTAATATGTTAGATAAAATGAAGCAATAACAAATTTGATAATGTCATATTAAAAATTGAATTTTTGTTTTTGTGCATGTTACTAGTAGGACTCAAGAACTCTGTTAAAAGTTTCATTGCATTGGCTTATGAAGGCACTACAATAAAAATATTATTTTTCATTAATATATTAATTTTATGTTTCATAGTCTAGTCGAGAATACTCTTTGTAATCTGGCAATACCAGCGTTCAAATGTCTCATTCTGCTGTTATCGGAAATGAGTCTTGCGCAATAATCCGGTGCTAGTGTTGCCGCTATGACGAGAATGTTCAGGAATCCAAATGCGGGCGAAGTTAGAAGCCTTGTGTAGGTACCAAGTACATCGCCGTCGATTTGTCTGTAAATTTTTAAAAACGGAAGGATTAATTCATAGGTTACGGGCATTATTTCAAATCCTTTCTTCTTCTACTTTAGCAGTCGCTTTTTGCAGATATCTGAACAAACAGTCTGCAATTTAAAAATCTAGAATTTTATTTTACCTAATCTTAATTTTTACGACTGACTTGACTTCGTTACAATAAGTTTGCCATAAATAAATAAAATAACCGGCCAAGTGCGAGTCGGAATCGCGCATGAAGGGTTCCGTACCATCGTAATACACCTTTCTAGTAGGGGAGCCCCTTTTAATTCTTAATTTATTTAAATTTTTATTATTTGTTGTTATAGCGGCAACAAAAATACACATTCTGTGAAAATTTCAACTGTCTACCTATTACGGATCATGAGATACCTACAGCCCTCTGACAGACAGACGGACGGACGGACAGCGGAGGCTTAGTAATAGGGTCCCGTTGGTTACCCTTTGGGCACTGAACCCTAAAAAGAAGTTCATAATTCATAAGCCTTTCCAGTAATATGCCCGCTGGCAAGCATTATTTACTCAAGCTAGGCACGCTATTGACATTACTGGAGACTTTTTTCTATAAAATCAATACAGAATATAGGGTTTCTAATATGAGTAGGTAGTTTAAACAAAATACATTGCACAAAGAACTAATAGTTATGCCTTGTCCTTTAGCCAAAAATACATACGCTGTAATACATACCAACCATAAATGTTAACAAATGTCTTTACCATACGCATACGTTAATGCGTCAAATTGCGATGCTTTGTGGCCCAAGCCATCAGATACTCGATGACGGTAGTGTCTCAACGCGTCTAAGCAAACACGCTTACTTGAGATTTATATTGCCATCAGAATCAGATCAGATTTTTATCATTACTGCTAATAGCTCAATTGCGCAGACATTTCATGCACAAAATCGCACCACTTTAATGTAGCAAAAACAACTTTAAACCATTACTTAAACGACAATACGGGAGTAGCAATCCACCGGAGGCAAAGCTTCCGCCCCACCTCCTATAAGTAAATAAATCTGCGTCTAATTATTAAAATCTTAACCATATGAGTCTTTTCTACCGACTTCAAAAAGGAGGAGGTATTCAATTCGACGGTATGTTTTTTTATGATTATGATTCGATGATTCTTTTTTTATTTGAAAGCTGGTGCTTCTCATGTGGTCCCATTTGATCAAGGTCTGACTAGTAGTTTTTGAGTTATCCTTAATAAATTATATTGAAGTCGGTTGTACAACATTTTTAATTTTACCACTTTTTTGGTACATGTTTTGTATAAAATAATACAATAATTAGTGTAACACAAAATTCGTAGGTTACTCCGAGGAGCTCTATTACACTGTCTTCAATTTAATTTGCTTGGAACTGTCATTGAGATAATTGTAATCGTTATTTTGAGTAGGTACTTACAAGTAGACTATTGAGTAGGCTGTGTTAAAAATGATGTAGCTTAAGAGAGAGAGCACGGTGGACAAGACGAACATGACGGTGTGGTAGCGTGCCTGAAGCCACAGCTTCAGGCTGACGATCACCATCATTAAGTGAAACAGAACAGCACCGAAACACCTGGAATATGGTTAGCTGATTAACTAGAATGTTAATATTTTATTCAATTTAAAAAAATATATTTTATGCATTTTATTTGGTTTCATTTTAACTTATTTTTAATTCCCGACGTTTCGTGTGTTTTTTTTAATTACCGCATCTAATGGCTTTAACTAAACATTACGAATTAAAAATATTATATTGAAATAAAAGCAATTTTATTATAACGATTTCTTATATTTATAGGAGAGAGGGCAAACGAGCATGCGGCTCACCTGATGGTAAGTGATACCGCCGCCCATGAACAACTGCAACACCAGGGGAATCAGGTGAATTGCAGATGCGTTGCCGGCCTTTTAAAAAGGAGTAGGCTCTTTTCTTGAAGGCCCCTAAATCGTATCGGTCCGGAAAAATCGCTGGTGGTAATCGATTTCACAAGGAAGTTGTGCGAAGAAGAAAACATCTTCTAAATCCCACAGTGGTGGACCACCAATCATCCAGATAGTGTGGATGGTATCGGGACTTCAGCTGCAATGTGCGTTCGTGAAATTTGGCGGCTGGGATTAATCCGTACATTTCTCAGAGCACTCCCGTGATAAACGCGAAAGAAAATGCAAAGGAATGCAACATCTCTTCGCAGCGCCAATGAATCGAGCCGATCGGAAAGGACTCGGTCGTCGACGATTCGAGCCGCTCTGCGCTGGATGCGGTGAAGTGGAAGGAGTTGGCACTGGGGAGCCCCAGCCCAGAGATGGGAACAGTATTCTATGAGGCCGAACCTGCGCCTTGTAAAGTTGCAGGCGTTGTGCCGGCATGAAATACTGTCCGCTCTGCTGAGCACGCCAAGCTATTTAGCCAATTTGGCCTTCTTCCAAGTGACCACGAAACTGCACGTCACTCGATATGTCGACGCTGAGGATTCCGATACTGGCTGAGGCAACAAGGGAGTGCCTTGAAACTGAGGAGATACGACAAAGGGTTCTTTTAGCTTTTAGCGGTAAACTTGTGTCTTCTGAGGATTAAACTGGACCAGATTTAGTCGCCCCAATACGAGACTTTGTTCACAAAGACTCGACTTCAGACACAAGTTTGTTCCGGTACTCGGCGACGTTTTCCCGAGAAATATTGGCACGGCTGGTGTATAGAGCATCACCAGTGCTGTAATCCGCATAGCAATGAATGTTACCGGTTTGCAACATATCATTGATATGCAGAAGAAACAGCGTTAGTGATAGCACGCAACCTGTGGAACACCAGCGTTAATAGGCTTGTAGTCGGAGCATGCACCGTCGACAACTACCTTGACGCTCCGATCTGCAAGACAGCTGGTGATCCAATTGCACAATTTCTCGGAAGCCCATAGGAAGGAAGCTTCGAAAGAAGCGCTTTGTGCCAAACGCGATCGAAGGCCTTCGCAATGTCAAACTAACGGCCAATGCCTCCCCTTGGACTCTACTGCCTCCGCCCATCTATGAGTCAGGTAGACCAGAAGATCACCAGCTGATCGACCCCGACGAAAACTGTATTGGCGGTCACTAATCAGATGGTGATCCTCAAGATACCGCATGAGCTGGCAGTTTATAATAGTTTCCATTATTTTGGAGCACAAGGAGGTGATGGCGATAGGGTTGTAGTTGGAAGGGTCTGAGCGGTCACCTTTTTTAGGATCAGGTGGACAAAAGCTGTCTTACATGATTTCGGGACTACGCCTAGGGAGTAGGAGTACCGGAAAAGCAGCGTTAGAACCGGTGCCAACTCCGGGCACGTCCTCAGCACAATTGGGGATTCCGTCAGGCCCACTCGACTTGTGGATGTCCAGGAGAGGTGCTTTGTGAACCGAGCGCTGTGAGAACCGCACATCCGGCATGGAGCACTCACACCGCGGGTGGTCGGCGGTGTGTTCCCCGTCATCAAGAGTTGAGTTGAACGCAAAGGAGCCTAAAGGTCGGCTTTCTCTTTTGCGGCGTGGCCAGTGAGTCGTCCTCCTGTGCAGAGATGGTAGTGATGGCTTACAAAAATTCCCTTGGACAGCCTTGGCGAGAGACCAGAATGCACGGGTTCCCGAAGGAAGGCGAACTAGTTTCTCGCCAATTTTGCCTATGTGCTCTGGCTTTGCCTTGGCAATAACTCTTTTGAAGGACCTGGAGGCAAAGTTATACTTCTTTTTCAGCATGCTGGTGTTTACATCCCGAGCCGCCGAAGCCTCAGCCCAGGCCTTATAACACACTCCTGCTTACTGCGTAATGCAGTCTTACAGGAGCTACCAAACCAAGGCTGAGATATGCCTCCGATGGGTACCACAGATGATGGAATAAATAGTTCCATTCCCTGTAGCACCACATCAGTGACAGAG
Source organism: Parnassius orleans (assembly GCA_029286625.1). Classification (NCBI taxonomy): domain Eukaryota; kingdom Metazoa; phylum Arthropoda; class Insecta; order Lepidoptera; family Papilionidae; genus Parnassius; species Parnassius orleans. The sequence goes on along the minus strand of JAGSMP010000080.1, from coordinate 2,254,521 downwards.
TCAGCAACAGTTCGAAGTGTTCCTAATTATTGCCAAGGCTTGTTTGCTATTTTTTTCTTAATATATTAGTTATAGTATACGACATTGTGTATTTGTCTCTGTCCTCCTCCTAGTTTTGGTTTTATAGGGCAGCAAAGCTTAAGGTGACCATATTAACCTCACGTACCTTATACAGAATTTAATGAGAGCAGGTAGTTTGACTTTACCTAATCAAGTCAACAGTAAAGCCAAACCTCTCCACATGGCGTTCGAGGTGTGCAATTAAACGCGGTAATCTCCGTAAAATTAGCTTATTAACCGATTTCAAAAAGAAGGAGGTTCTCAATTCGAGTGTATGTTTTTTTTTGTATGGATGTATGTTACGCGATATCTTCGCAGATTGTGAACCAATTTTGATGATTCTTTTTATTAAATAAGTTATACTTCAAGGGTGGTCCCATATAAATTTGGAGAAAAAATTCCACCTCTAAGGGTAGCAAATAAATAACATCTTTTTTAGCAATTTGCAGTCGGTTTTTACTTTTTGTTAAAAGTTATAATTATTCAATACGTAGTATTCGTGTAAATACAAGAAATCAAAATGTTATAAATATTATTAAGAAACCAAGTCATGGTTCTTCACTACTTCCAGTCGAGTAAAGTCAATGATGTTCAGCAAGCCATGTTAGGAGGGCTATGTTTAAAGACCTTTGCGTAGAAGAATCCTAAGATATCTATAATAAAACAAAAATTTCTCACATAGCCTAAGGGATCAGTAAACTGAAGTGGAAATGTGATGGCCATATCTTCAACCAATGGGAAAAATAGGTTACATAAGTAAAGGTAGGTACGTAAGATGGCAGCGTCTTATCACCTAGTATATATACATACATTAAGATCAAGATCCCTTACCATAGGTCAACTGTCTTGGCATCGCTGCTGATCACAGATGTCTTGAACATCATGTAAGAGAAGCCATAGATGACCAAAGAATGATACACCGCCGTCAGAATCCACGCCAAAAAGTTCCACCACGACATCAACTTGTTCTTCCTGTTCACTCTGTACAGGGTCGGGTTTCTAAAACATATCGAATGATAGTCTTGATATCATATTATCAAAACCACTACCAGATTCGCAGTCTGTATCCTGTACAATCGTATTTTTATAATTTCTTTCAACATTTTTACATTCAATAAGTAACCATGTGGTGTACGACTATTTCTATACGAAAACTGATATATATATATGATGATGCTTATTTACAAATGTCTCATCAAAGAGTAGTTATTTATATATGTGATAGTTATGCAAATGGTGAAAATACTCCGAATGAAAATGGAGTATTATTATTAATTTTAGTTTATCCTTCATCCTTCATTAAAAATAATCGACATCCTAGACTAGTTTACACCTTTTTTTGTGGGCGATTCTTGCTCGTAAAAGGCGATAGTGGAAAATGCCAGTTTTTTTAAATAGATTCTGACAGATTGCGGTATAATCATCTCGTCATATTCCAGTCGTTAAACACCCAGACCGACGACATACAGCAGTGTCAAAGGTGCGAGTCGTCTGGTACCATAGACAGGTAGAGTTTAAAAAAATGAAACCTCTGTTTGACATATTCAGCAATCCTTTCACGATTTCAGTTGAAAATGCGCCAGAGTCAATGCAGTTAGAAATTATCGACATTCAAACGACCAAGATTTACGCAACAAATTCAACGAAGGAGACTTGCTGAACTTTACCGCTGTATTGATAAAATACGTACAAAGAGTTGCGCATAAACGCTCTGAAATGTGCCAGCTTATTTGGTTCTACCTATATATGTGAACAAACCTTTTCAATACTAAATAATAATAAAACAAAAAATCGAAACCGCCTTGCAAATGAAAGTTTAGAAGCAGTTTTACGTGTTGCTACAAGTAAATTTGAGCCAAATATAAAAAAGATTGTAAGCACTATGCAGTGCCACGCTTCAAATTAATAAATTATTTTTCAATTTTAATACATTATTATCAATTCTTTATTGTCTTTTATTACCTATACTTCTGGCGGCCCGCCATCAGTTCATAATTTGCCCGAGTGGCTCCTAGTCTTAATAAGTCTGTGCATCACTGTTCTAAGGGATCAAAAAAAATTCACATGGAATACTTTGAGGAAACTACTCTCTCGAAGGAGCAAAGAGGAGAACGGCAACACTGTAAGAACAAGATGAAAAACAACAACGAAATTTTCTTATATTGCGCCAAACAACTGATGAAGGAATTGAAGGAGATATTGAGGAACAAAGGGCATGCCAACTTGTTTTTTTGTGCGAAGAGTATTTTTAGTTACTTCTTGTATACGTTGAAGGAATGAATAGTTTTCCGAACTCATGTCTAATTTAAATTGTTTTTCGGCTTTTTTTCTATTACGAATGGCCTCAGTACATTCAGAATCTCACCATGGAGGGGAGGGCTTACACTTATTATTTAGAGTTTTAATAGGAAATAGGAAGTGATTGTTCTGCTGCATTTATAATTGCGTTTGTAAATGCTTCAACAATTGAAGTTAAATTATTTTCAGAAATAGGAGCGATTTTTAGAATTTCATTGTAAAGAAAAATATTATACAGGTTCCAGTCTGCTCTGTCTAATTTGTATTTATAAAATGTTTAATACATGGTTTTTTTGTTAATTTCTGCCGATTCTTTTTTTGGAAAGGAAATCAGGATAGGAAAATGATCACTGCCGTGAGAGCTATCTAAAACGTTCCAATTTAAAAAAGAGGTTAAATCAGGAGTACAAATTGATAAATCTACAGCACTTATAGACTCATTGGGACGAGAGCATTTGGTGATTTTACCAGTATTAAGGACGCCAATGTTAAGTTCGTCAATCATTTCAACTAATAAACTGCCGTATCTATCAGAATTATCACCCCATAAATAATGATGGCAATTAAAGTCACCAAGAATTAAAAATGGTTTGGGGAAGGAGGCTATTAAAGATTTTATTCTGCGAAACGTAATGACAGAAGGGGAGGGAACATAAATAGAAACGAAAGTAATATTTTGAATTCTTACTGTTACAATATTAAAGTCAAATATTTCACCATAAATATCCATAATGGTATAAGCTATATTAATCTTTATAAGCAAAGCACATCCGGCATAACCATCAGATCTGTCATTTCGAACACAACAAAAACCAGGCATTCTGATGTTGGAATCCAGTTTCATCCATGTCTCTGAAATAGCAGCGATACAAATAGTTCCATTGAAGGATCCTTGTGAGAGTGAATGTCATGGAGAATTTCAGGTATAGAATTTAGTAAGCGAGCAACGTGGGACGGTAACTTTGACGAATACGAAGATATGATTATGTTAATAAGGGAAATTATAATGCTTTATATTAATTATATATTTATATATATATATATATAATTAAAATTACCCTGTGAAGTATCTGGTGAAACCCGAAGAGCACAACCATCCTCTGGTTGCGAAATTGAGAAATCTTCAATAATTTATTGATGACTTTTTTTGTCGTATCCTATTTGTGTATGGTGACGGAATGATTTAGGAATAAATAATGATTTCTTATAAGAAGTTTTATTAGATGAAGCAGGGTGTGAAGGAAAATGATCCATTGTAGGATTAGTAAAAAGCGACGAATTTATAGGGTTTTTTGAGATCAGAACATCAGCATATGATTTTGATGAAACTTGGGGATATTTTTGTGATGCTTCTAGGTACGAGATTGAATTTTGTGCCATTTCGATTTTAATATTATTTTGTCTTGTGTGTTCAGGGCATCTAGACTCCGTTGCTTTGTGGTTACCTGAGCAGAACAAGCAACGAAAGGTCCTATTATCTTTGTCGCAAAAAGAAGAAGAGTGATCATCGCCACATTTTGAGCATCTTGGCTTGGAACGACATAAATCTTTAGTGTGTCCAAATCTGCAGCACTGAAAACATTGAATCTTTGGAAGCTTATAAATTTCAAAAGGGATGGAAGAATAGCAAGAATAGTAATTTAATCTTCTTACTTTTAACACAGGTATGGTTTTTGGATACGTAGATAATTCAGAAATAATCTTTTCTGGTGTCCAATCTTTTGGTACACCTTTTATAACACCCATACGAGATACATGGAAGGATGGAATAAACGTTTTGTATTTATCATTTACAGAAGGATTTTCTAAAAATAGATTTGCATCAATAAATTTAGAGAATTCAATCGTTATTCTATTCCTCCCGATACGTTTTAGGCCTCCATTAACTATATTTTTAATATTTAATTTTTTAAAAGTGTGACCAAATGAAATAGCATTTAAAGTTTTACCAGAATTAGGAGCATCTTCTTTTACTTGAACATGGACGATAAAAGGACCTGAATCTTTTGAATTATACGGGCGAAGAGATTGAAATCTTTGTGAATCCATTTTTGCATTATCGCTATTTATATGTGTGTTAAGAGATTTAGAAGAGATTTGACTATAGGCGGAATTTAGTGTTTGTGGTAGAGGAATGTCAGATGATTGTGAAAGAGGGATTTCAGATGATTGAGTACAAGCAATATTGGATGATAAAGACGTGGGAGATTCATAAACAGTTTGTCCTGATATGTTGCCTTGGTTAGAGTTAGATCCCATAATTTTAATTTTAGATGTTAAAATATTACCAGTATCGCAGTCCGATTCTGAGAATGAGGAATTGGTGGAAAAAACTGAAATTTTTCTATTTAAGTCAACCCGATTAGCATGTTCTTCTTTATTCCTTTCTTTCGTTTTATGTTTCCTTTTCTTTTTATTGGAAATAATTTTGAAGTTGTCATCAAAAATTTCTTGAGATAATGACTGCCATGGTTTTTTAAATTAACCTTCTAAGTCATTTTGAATTTCAACATAAGCAGCTGGAGCAGCAGCAGGTGGCTTAGGCGGAATAGATGGATTAGACATGGCGACTACGAGAGTCTAACGCTACGTTAGACTATTTTGTAATACTAAGAAATTGTCGCTAAATGAGTGATAATACGAAAATACAGATAAATATTATTAATATATACTTAAATTAAATAATATAAAAGAAAACTTAAAACAATTAATATGACATCAAAAACATGTAAAACCGTTATTGACGTTCAGTCGCCAGTCACCATTACTGATAGGTGATAGGGTGATACGCTGACAAGGCCGATAGGATAGTTGACCTACAACAATTTTAATTTTCCTTGACGTAAGGAATTACTATCAATTTTGCCGCCATATTTTGTTTTTTCTTTTCTTTTTTTTTTTATTTACATTTTTAAATTTTGAAAATAAAATAAAAGAGGTTTCAATCTGCATATAAACGTTTTATGGAAACTAAAAAGATTTTAAAAAGTCATTAATAATTTAGGATCAAGGTATCCCTAGATTCTGTTGATGTGTGTATATCTGTGTTTTATAAAACTAAATCCTTATTTTAGTAATCTATAGCTGTTTTCGTGAGCGCCACAGATTTAAATTTTTTATATTTCTATGGTGAGCGCGCTATACAGGGTTATTTTACAAAGAGTAGCCAGATTTTAAACTTAAGTTCAAATATATAAATAATGATATACCGTTACTGTAGTTTTTAAAAATACGAGTAAATAAGGCTTCTACTATAATTTGAAATTATCCCAAATTGAATGTGATATATGGGCAACAACGTTTTTGCCTACCGATCGACCCTTACGAATGTGTGCGTGCGTAGTAAAATAGTAGGCGTTAGATATTTATGAATGACAATCAGTTAAAATACATTACCGCGCATTCTGAATTTAAAAGATAAAAACGACAGAATCTTTGAGATTTTTTTAATTAATCGTTCTTCACCATTTGCCTATATTACTTATTCTGAACCTTCTCTGCAAATTTGACCAGTTATTGCAAAATAACCCTGTATATTGTGTGTGTGTGTGTGTGTGTGTCTGTTTGTGCGTGTGAATTTGCGTGTGCGTGTGCTAGTACGTATGTGTGTGCGTTTGTGTGTGCATATGCATGTAACCGTGCGATTACAGATGCACGTGCACGTGAGTGTGCGAAAAAACAACTCCCTGATAACATCACAAAACAATAAAAAACTGCGGTTACCAAACCGCCAGCCAAGTGGCAACTATGAAAAATGAAGCAATCCATAGGGACTTTAGATAGGTTGTGTTTGTACTGACGTGCTGAGCAGGCGCGCGGGCCAGCGCTGGTCGGTGACGGCGAGCGCGAGACACGGCACCGACGTGAACAACAGGTTATACAGCGTCAGGTACATCGAGTCGAACACCGACTGCGTCGAGAACGCCGTGTGAATTTGGAAGAACAGCTGTAAATAATTGCCTCACTTAACCAAAAGAGTTTCAAAAAATAAAAACATATGGTTTGTGATAATAACAAATAATAATAATAATAATGGGCTCCAGACCGAATTTCGGCCACGGCGGCAGTCTCAAAGTAGACTAGCCATTTGCGCAGGACAGGATTATAGTGCAGAGTGTTTGCGGAAATACAGGTGCACTCTATATTCCCTCACTCTCAAGTGTAACGGGACGGCAATCCAACACGACCGGAGAGAGATCACCTGAGATCACCATCACTCATTTTTATGATGTCCCTACCTTTTCTTGCTTATTTTTGCTTTTGGTAGAGTAAGGAACACATTACGGTTGAGTTAAAAAATCAAATAAGAAAAATGTTATCGGTTTAGTAAGGACGAGTACGGATTAACTCCGACTTTTATACACGTTTTGATACACTTTTTACCTACATACAAGTTAAGCTAAAAATGCACGTTAAAAAAAAAGCATAATAAAGTAAAAAGAAATGCCTAAATATAGAGGAGCTTAAACTTCACCATTAAATTCCCGAGGACTAGATTCTTGTAGAAGAAATAATGAATGAGGGTGGCGAGTCGCTGGTAGTACCAGTGTCCCATCACTAGCAGCATCTTCTTTACCATCGAGAACTTTGTGAACGCAAAGTCCGCTGACCTACGAAATTATAAGGATTAGATTTAATTGCGTGGCTGAATCAAACATTTTGAGTGTATGTCAGACAATATGGAGGTGTTACGGTATCCCTTAACAGATTTTGTCTAATAAATGTGTAAGACAAAATAAATTAAAGTAACATAATATATTATATCAAGGAGCATTTAGATATAATGGTGGATACAGTTACGAGTGGATTTTTTTTGTGTATAAGATCCCCAACTTTAATCATCTTAGGACTGTATTCTCCAAGGTTCTGGTCATCACACAAAATCCACTTTCACTAATCACCTATTTGGCATGACTTACGACGTAAAAATACGTTTTAGAGTTACGCCAAAATATTTTTTTTCTTTCTTTCTTTCTTAATCTTAGAAGCCATTAAAATATATTATAAATACGATGGGTAATTTCAAAAGAACTTTTTCATGCTCAGGAGAAGCCTTTAAATTGTTATATTATTTTTTTAACTTACTTTTAAGTTTAGATTTATAGTTTGCACGCGACCTATATTATGTTATACTACGACGGCTCCGTGGCGCACGCGCTTTGCATTGAGTTGCGACGCTGAGAGTCGCGGGTTCGAATCTCGCACGGAACAAGTATTTGTATGGCCTACAAATAATTGTTCCGGGTGTGGGTGTTTGTCCTGGCAATTTATGTATGTAAGCTGCCTTTACAATACAGGAGAAAATCCTAGTGTAGTAGTGTAGCGTATTTTTTAAAGAAAAAATAAAAATATAATTGACTCCAATTAAGCCACATCGAACCAAGCACCGACCCTCAGATGGAACATTAGCTTTGTAATGCATTGTCAATGTCACTCTCAATGTCAATTTCGTTCTTCAAACTAACTTGTCAGACTTTGTGCCAATTTCTTAGGTCCGGCTTACATTTTGAGAAGTAACAAGTGCGAGTGAGATTGACAAGTAAACACTGTCAAGTGACAACTAGTAAGTAGTTGTTCACACATGTGGCATGTGGCTATGCAGTAAAGTCATTATTATGTGGAATTTCGAACGGCATGGTATTTTTAGTACTCAAAATGGATGAACAATTCCGCCTACAAGTTCGTGAAGTAATCAGAGAAGTCATAAACGGCGTCTCGCATCATTTTCTACCAACTTCAAAAAGGAGGAGGCAGTCAATTCGACTGTATGTTTCTTTTATGTGTGTTACCTCATAACTTTTTTCTAGGTGAACCGATTTCGATGATTCTTTTTTTATTTGAAAGCTGGTGATTCTCATCTGGTCCCATATAAATTTCATAAAGGTGTGATCAATAGTTTTTGAATTATCCTTAATAATTTATATTGGATTCGGTTGTACAAATTTTTTAATTTTACCACTTGTATTTTTTAAATTCGGTGATTTAATGTTAAATAAACAATCGTGTTTGACAAATTTAATGTTATCGTTATCTGACCACTTCGCCATTGTTAAAAAAATAGTGCAAATCAAAATTAACTATTAAAACGCAAACCAAAATTATTCACCAAGGCGTGTATGTCGTGATGTGTTGGTTAGAGCGGGAACGGTGGGCGAGCGAGGGGTAGCAAGGGTAGCCCGGGGCAGAGCTACTTGCCAAAGAATAGAGCAGGCTGAGATTCACTTGTTACTATTCATTTCACACTTATCACTTTTCACTCGTACTTGTTGCCTGTTCACACGCACTAAGCACTTGTCATTTGTCAGTTGCACTTGCCACTCGCATTTGTCACTTCTCAAAATGTCAACCGGGCCTTAGGGGTTGGCCGTACTCATTTAAAAGTAAGCAGGTACAAAATGAAAAGTTGCTTAATCTGTGTCTTTCAGAAGGTGTATTTTATTCAGTAACAATGTAAACCGGGCCTAAAGCCCGGTTTAAAAAGTACATGATTATTTAAAACTATAGACAATGAACTACTAGAACTTCGTGCGAGAGAGACGAAGTTTTATAAAGACAATTATAACTAATAGTAGGTAGCTTACTAAAGCTTGATTTTAATACAGGCTGGGTATTATAATAAAACTGTACCTAGCAGCTTGATGTCCCTCTTTGCCGAATATTCCGAAACCAACGTGTGCCTCTTGAATCATAGAAATATCGTTGGCTCCATCGCCTATCGCCGCTGTGATGGGGCGCTCTGGACTGTTTTTGATTAATTTAACTATCTGTAAATATCATTAAATCATAAAGAAATGCAATAATATCCCCCAGACGAAATTTCGGTCACGGCGGTCAGTCTCAACGGAGATTGCGCAGGATAGAATTATAGTGCACGAGCTTATGGACAAGCATAGGCGATGTCCGATGGGATGTCAATCGACCGGAAGAGATCAGGCACAGGACTAATGGCTTTACGTGCTTTCCGAGATAATAAGGTGAAACATCGCCAACGTCCTGACTCCAAACTTCTTGATATAAAAACCCAATGACTGTTTTTTTATCCGACCCGGAATTCGAACCCGGACCGAACCCTGGGATCACATGATCAGCAGTCGCACATACGACTGCTACACCAACGAGGCAGTCAATAAATGCAATGAAATGTAAAGCAATGAACAGAGATAGCAGTTAGGTCCAGTTACCAAGTATGGAAAAGATGCGGAAGTGTGCTTTACCATCTTTGGCTACATTACAACTTATCATCCGGTGGGATATTAGTGAAGCACTGGCTTATTTAAAAAAGAAAGACTAGTAGTTTACCTTAGCTTTCTGTATAGGTGACAGTCGGCAGCATAGCACAGCGTTACATTTTAGCGATATGTCAACAAACGCAGGTGCGGCTGGTGTGTCCAGTATACAGCTCATACTTGTGCCATCGACTATCAATGTGAGATCCCTGTAGCTTGGCTCCAGTATTGTCCGTTGGCACTCTTCAAGGTGCGCTTGTAGCGCTGTGTCATCTTGTACGCCGATGAGGAACATTCTTTTGTCGTTCTCTGATATGTGGCTGCAGGATTGTGCTACGTTTATTGCTGTTTCTACCTAAAAACAGAAAAAGGTTACAAATTTGAATTTATTTGTAAAATTTAATGAAGAAGTTGTCATCGCGATCGCTGACCGTGGAAGAAGTACCCTCAGTTCAATTCAATTCAATTGATTTGCTATTCTTGTTGTGTACATTTGGTCTGAATTATAAAAAATAGTTCAAAACAAGAACTCTGCAAGGGCACTGCAAATATAAACAACAACTACAATACTAATATATTCTCGAAAAAACAAGTCCAGGGGACTAAATAAAGGGTTCTGAAGCCAAATTAGTGGTTTCTAGAATTTTTGTCTGTCTGTCTGTCTGTCTGTCTGTGTATTCCGGATTCACGCAAAAACTACTGGACCGATTTCCATTAAATTTTATATGTAGGTAGTTAGTAACCCGGGGCAACTTATAGGCTACTTTTTATCCGATTACGGAACTTCAAAAAAAGAAGGTTAAGTATTTTCCTTCCTTTAGATGTTAATTTTCTATTATATCTTAGTTATAGGCGGGATGACGGGTGTTTTTCTAATAAATACCATATTTATAAATAACATATTTAACACACTTTGTTGACCATGTCATGATATAGCTTGACTAAATCAATGAATACAAATCGTTTGAAGATATTAATAACTAAACACAACGTTGCTATTTCATGATATGGTCATATGACGATATCGATCATTTTTCACCGCTAGCGGCGTTGATAGCGTATTTTTTTAACAGAAAGAGAACTTTTAACAGATTTGACATCACTTTATGTCTTATTGATATAATAAATAAATGTTTGCTTATATCGCTGATATTACTAGATAGTATAGTTTTGGCTTTCATTATTTTCATTTCAGCTAATAATAGCGCCATCTACTTACTTCTAAATAAACTAAAATTGCGAGACACTGACGAAATAAAATAATAGAATGCTACTGAATACACAATGTAAATAATTGAATAATTTACATTACATTCATCCCGCGTTGGAATCAGCGCAGCGAACACTTTTTTGGCCTAAAACTCTCTGCGGCCTGTACCCCATAGTAACATGTATGTAATCTGCTACTTTTTTACTTTTCATTGGGCAATACCTATATGCAGTTTTTATTACATTCATATTTTCGGGTATGTTACTTTTTTGTTTTCACTCTACCGTAAATATTAAGGGTTGCAAAGATGAGTAGAACTCATTATCGTCAGTTTATCAAAAGTCCACTGAAATAAACATAGGCCTCCCCCATAAATTGTCAAGTAGCTGGATATTTAGTACAGTTGCCACGCTTGGTAGGCGAGTTGGCAACCGCAGCTATTATTATTTTAAGCTGTTGTCAGGAAGGTGATGTTGCCCATCTCCTGTTTGTTTTCCTATGTCGCCTCTTACGACGGGACGATATGAGATAAAACTAATTTTAAGGATTTTATCGCGTTTAATTTTAACTTTTTTAACTGTTGTCACGGGAGGAGCGGGAGGACTGAGGTGTTTGACGACCTGATGTCATAGTTAAAATAGAATAGAATAAGAATAGAATAGAATAAATGCGGTAGTATGCTTGGGTTTGAATTTAATTTTATTAATTATGGAGTCCTTAGCAGATGGTAGCACTCAGCCATCTTCCCTATTAAAATTAGGATATTTTTAATTTCAATAGCCTCGTGAATCATCATTGGTAGGAATCGGTGTTCTATTGCAAGGATTTGTTGTCTATCAGATCTTATATAATGGTTGGGACGATACTAAACATGTTGGCATACTTTAGACTGCCCGGAGCTTCGGTGCATCACATCAACGATATGTTCTTTTACTCGGGTTTTTATGGAACTTTCATCCAAAATGCGTAAAAAAACCCACGTAAAAAAGTTAAAATTAATCGTGATAAAATCCGTAACATTAGTTTTGTTCCATGTGTAGTATTTATTATTATAGAATTGCATTTATGAAATTTTTAAGTCTACTCGAAGTAAAAAAAATATCTACATCTATTTTATGGTGCCAATCAATATTAAATAGGACCAATGATATGAATAAAATATCTCAAATAAATATTATACCGTAAATTGATAGAAGACCACGAATTCATCATTATTTTGTTAAAATTAAATTAACTTTAATTATGAATGAATGTAAAGAGTAAAATATAAATAATAATAATAAATTTTGATTCCAAGACAATTTACCTTTCTTATGGATACATCTGAAGACACGCCCGATATAAAAATAGTAGGTGTTTCTAGACATATATATTCACGTGTTCCTGTAGCATATTATATCTATGTCAAATACCAACCATCTACGTCTAATAGTCTTTTAGAATTCAAAACAAAATCTTTGACAGACATAGACATTTTCTAAATTTGCCACGGTACAGCATTGAATGATGTTCCTAAATTCAAGCTCAGTAAAAAGTAAAAAGCTTGTTAGATATATTATTATTACATTTATATTATAGTATTATTTATAGAATTATTATCATTATTTTTATTTAAAGAATATTTACAATTTACTTAAATAATAACGAGATCATAAAAACATATACTCGTATTTTTGAAGTGAAAACATCTTTAGGCACGTTGGGCACTTTTGGGATGGGGAAAAAGCATTGAACTCGCGTGACCGTCACGCTCAAATACCTATATACAGATATATATATATATATATATATATATATATATATATATACATAAAACACTTATATATATTTTATTCCTATTTCCTACTTAGTCACTAAAAACTTCTGCAACGAGTATAACATTTTTAGTTTAATATGTATCACCCTTCTTACAGAATACCAAGTTAAAATAACAGCATAATGCTACTGTGTTTCGAATGGTGAGTGTAGAGTAACAGGAGTCTCTTTTAATTGATAGCGAGGCATTACATTTTAGCCCTCAGAGATGACATAGCAACCGCTGTTTGATTTCTTGTCGATGATACATAGTGATTAAATTTAAGCGAGCTACAATATACTACCACATCGGGTAGACTATGCTTCTTTTGTTACCTTTTCTTCTAAACTGAAAACAAAACTAATTTTGAGACGGTAACTTATATTATAAAATAACAATTGATTGAACAAATTACCTCAAAGAGATGTTTTTTTATTTAATTTGACATTTAAAAATATTAATTTACATTTTACGAAATTGCTACATGGAATTTAAAAAAATCATAGATCCCAACAGGGTTACTTGTCGGTTTTTCCCTGAAAAGGTCTTTTTCCGAACCGGTGGATTCTTACGTTTTGATTTCGAGCTTTAAATAAGCCTAAATTGAATAAAAAGTATGTACCATGTTATGCATATATTAGTGTATAAATCATAGCATTGAAAATCCTTAGGGTAAAAGATTATGATAATTCTAAAAACATGCTGCAATGTTGTTTTTACTCATGGAGCCACGCTGCAGCTATATTATGGTTGAGACATGAAATATGTCGGCTCGACCAGAGAAAAACTACGCTCTCACAGAAGACCAGCGTAAAATAGCAGCCTAATGCTGTTGTGTTTCGTTTTCTTTTTAATGGTAACGAGGTATGCTTAGTTCTCAGCGGTGACAACGCATCTGAATTTTGATTCTAAATCGGGGATAGATGTAGATGTCTATGGGTCAAAGGATTCACTTACCATCAGGTGGACCGTGGGCTCGTTTGCCATTCTTATTTTATATTAAATATTTATATAAAGGGTTATTTTGCAATATAGGCCCAAAACAGAGAAGGTTCAGAATATACTTATATAGGCTATATTACTTATATTACCTATATTACTATATAGGCGAATGGTTAGGAAAAAATAATTTTAAAAAAAATCACACATTCAGTCCTTTTTATTTTTTAAATTCAGAATGCGTGGTAATGCATTTTAACTGATTGTCATTCATAAATATTTAACGCCTACTATTTTACTACGCACACACACATTCCTAAGGGTCGCTCGGTCGGCAAAAACGTGAATTGAATTGCATTGTACGCGTAGTTGTTGCAATTGCAATTGTGCTGTTTCAATTTCGGATAATTTCAAATAAAAGTAGAAGCCGTATTTACTCGTATTTTCAAAAACTGCAATAATGGTATATCATTATTCATAATTTGAACTTAAATGTAAAATTTGGATACTCTTTGAAAAATAACCCTGTACATAATTCGTTTGTCCATGTATATGTGACTGAACTCCTAAACGGCTGGACCGATTTTGATGAAATTTTGTGTGTGTTATTAAGTTGATTCGAGAATGGTTTAGACTCACAATTGGACCCGGTAGGTGGCGCTGTTGTCGAGATCCAGAAATCACTCAAGTAATATGTGTTATTAATTGCATTATGTTGTAAGTTACAGTAGCTTTTATTTTCTCATATTCTGTTTTTAATGGCGGGTCTGATTTATTTAGTTTGTACTTTCGCCATAAGTTCGAAAAATGTAAGGGTTAGGGTTTCTTTCTGAAAATTATTTATATTTTATATTAATTAGATTAGAAATGGATAAACTAATCCATGGATATTCTTAAAGTAGAAAAATTAAAAAAAGAGTTAAAAAGGGTTAATAAAATTGAAGAGCAAACCACTAAGGCATTGTTTTGTATTTATATAATCTAGAAACCGATACACTTTTATTGAAAAATTACTTCACAATTAAATTACCTTGTGTAACAAATAACTTCACCTCACTCGCAACTAGCGACATCTGGTGAGTGGTTAATTATTAGCCCTCAATCTGGAAAACCCGTCTTCATGCTTCATGTTGAGGCGTACCTTGTCGCCGGTGAGCACCCAGGTGCGGAGGCCGGCGCGGCGCAATGCGGCCAGCGTGTCGGCGACGTCGTCCTGCAGGCGGTCCTCCACGGCCGTGGCGCCCGCCAGCGTGAGGCGCCGCTCCAGCGCGCGGAACTGCTGCGTCGCGCGCTGCAGCCCCGCCGCGCTCGACACGTCCGCGCCCTTCACCGCTGTGGGACGGGGGACACAGGGGGGAGGTGACATAGACCTGCTTTTTTTTGTAGAAGGGGCAAACGAGCACGCGGCTCATCTGATGATAAGTGACATGCTGCAGGCTCACTGCGCCCCTCACTGCTGCGGGAGGGGAACAGACGTGACGGGGGGACTAAGACCTTATATTTTTGTAAAAGCGGGGGCAAAGGAGCATGCAGCTCACCTTTTTTACAGAATAAGGGAAAAACGAGCACACAGTCCACCTGATGGTGAGTAGATGCTGCGGCCCATAGACATCTACATCTTCATCATAAGGATCAAAATGCATCTGCATTTTGATCCTCCTGTTGCCCCCTTGAGGGTTAAGATGGAATGCCTCGTTTCAAGTAAAAAGGGTCTCCGGTTCTCTACACTCACCATACGAAACACGGCAGCAATGGGCTACTATTTTACGCTGGTATTTTGTGAGAGCGTAATCCTTCCCCAGTCGAGCCGATCCATTCGTGCTACAACTATAATATAGCTGCAGCATGACTCTACCACATAAAACCTGATATGAAGTGACTACCGCCTCCCATGAACAATTAATTGCAACACCAGGGAAACTGCAGATGTGTTGCCGACCTTTTAAAAAAGAGTAGGCTCTTTTCTTAAGGGTCTCTAAGTCGTATCGGTCTAGAAAAATTGCCGGTGGTAGTCGATTTTACAAGAAAATTGTGCGAGAAAAACACTTCCGCTTTCTATATTTCGAAAACGTCTCTTTTCCCTTACTTTTCGTACTACAGTGTAAGTGCATATTACAACAACTTACACACGTGTGAATTGCCCAATAAAAGTTTTTAATTGTCACAAATCCACCGCTGAACAAAGGTCTCCCACAAGGTATGCCATAAAACTCGGTCCTGGGTCAGCTGCATCATCGACTCCCAGCATGCCTTATCTGGTCGTCACTGTATCTAATGGAGATCATTCTATACTTCGCTTACTGGTACGAGGCTGCAACGCGAAAACCTTTCTTCCCCATTGATTGTCGGTTGTGCGAGCTATATGATCGGCTCATTGCCACTTCATCTTACTGATCAGTTGGGCTATGTCGGTTACTCTGACTGTAACATCATCATCATCATCACTACAGCCCATTAAAAGTTCACCGTTGTACATAGACCGCCCCATAGATTTCCTTATAGGGCGGATACATGCCATAGCTCCTACACTTGGCAGGCGGGTTGGCAACCACAGCTTTTTATTTTCTGGATGTTATTAGGAAGTCGCTGCTGCCCATCTCCTGGTTTATTTCTCTCTATTGCATTTTACGACATCCAAGGGACGATATGGGGTAGTGGATATTCTTATACCGCCACTATAAGCTACTTTACACTATTATGGGTAGGTAATAACAATACAAATCTAACGAAATTAATAGTCAAAGCAGTTATTCAGAAATCATGAAAATATTACCCAAAGTAATGATTTACAGTTTAAAGCTTTTATTTTCCATCTCATATAATATGTTCCCGTGAAAACATTGTTATTTACGTAAGCCTAAGATAGACCCTATAGGTTGGCTAAGGCGTTCATTGAAGTTTAAATAGTATTAGTAATACCGACACCAAGGATAAAAAAAGGTTTTTATTAGAAACCGTTCATTTTTGGCTAAATGATCTGTTAGAAAGAAGTTCGAAAGACTCGCTATGAAAACGAAACGTTTTTTTTAAATATAGAAGTCCGGCATTTGTTGCTCTATGGTTGTACTATATTATTATGTCTACAACTAGTTTAAAGTTATCATATGATATATAATTTATATTATCATATGAAATATTCGGTATATATGTATATGTGTTATCTATGATAAACAATATTTGATTCCAATAAATATGAGAAAATTATGACAGATTAGTTTGTACCAATGGACACTTTAAACTGTCTTAGTTTTGTGGTTTGTCTCACATATTTTTATGAATCACGTCATCAATCATATTATGATAATGTAATAGCGACCTAAGAAATGAAAAAAATTAAGGGATTTTAAAAAGTCCGATTTGAATTTGAGCAATAGATATTTACTTATTAATCGTTTCAAAATTATGTATGTCATTTATGACGTCTTGTGACTCTTATTTATCATTATCATCATCATCATCATCATCACAGCCTATCAAAAATTCACCGCTGAGAATAGACCGCAGGTCAGCTGGCAACCGCTGTTTTTCTTTATTTTGAGTTGTTATCAGGAAGATGCTGCTGCCCATCACCTGTTTCAATTCCCTATGTCACATATTACGATACCATAACAGATAGTGGATATAACACTACAAGTAGAGGGTTATTAGTAAGAATTAAAACAAAACCCAGGGCATTACATTCAATTACTGCTTCGTATTCTTCAATTGATATTTCCCTATATGCTACCGCTAATGTTCTTAGGCCTTTGTTAGCAAACACGTTTATATCTCGATTTGTTTCATCAACCATCACTGTGTCTTTGCAGATTGGAAAAACTGAACTCTCCGCGCCTTTACAAAACAGCCAAATCTGAAAATGTAAGCTTTCTCCTTAATGAAATCGACTCATTATTTCTATTAATTAGTTTTTATTTCTATGTATATATCAGATCGTTTTTCTTGACTTACCTTTCCGTCCTTATCTCTTACAATAACGGACATGCGTTTACGTTCCGATGTGAACTCTATGAGTTGCAAGCGTTCATACATTTCAGTGTGTTCCCCAACTTTAAGTATTAAATTATTTCCTTCTTCGCCGAGAAACGTCACACCCATTCTATCTGCCGCTTCCACAAGAGCCTTCTCATCTGGGCTGCTGGCTTGGTAATCCATCTTACTTCCGTTTTCATTCATCAGAGAATTCAAAGTTGAATTACTTAAAACTCCGTGACCATTACTATTCCCGCTATCATTGTCCCTGTTCAATTTTTTCCTTCGAAATAAATTCATGAGTTGCAAATTCCCGGTGCCTGATAGTCGTGCGCTCAGTTTCTTCATGTCTTCATTAGATATTTGCGCCGAGTGACATAAAGCAAGGATCGTAAAGAAGAATTTAATATCTGTCTGAAATATAAAAATGTCACTAAAGCAGCTCATAAAAAAAAACATGCGTAAGTGTCGTGGAGCACTCGGTTGGAATGATGTTCCTTTCGTAGTATATAATTATTGATAAATGTAATATATTATAAATTAACAAATACAAATAAATGAATTACTAGCGTCTATTAAAATGAAGCGTCATTTAAAATAATATTTCTTTCATGGCAAGATAAGAAAAAGTGCGAGGGAGATGTATATTATTCCATCTCGCTCGCACTATAGAAAGGGGGTCGTGACAGAAAAATCTTACACTATTTCTCGCCTAGCCCTCATCCGTCAAATTCGTACCGTGCGATAAGGAACTTCGTTCCCATAACCGTATTGCTGTTTATAACCGTATCGCCCGGCATAATCCCAATAACGCACGCTGTGTAGTGGCGGTGTTAGAATATCCACTACCCCATATCGTTTCGTGGGTGTCGTAAGAGGGAAACAAATCAGAAGATGGGTAACAGCGTCTTCCTAATAACAACTAGAAAAAAATGGTTGCCAACCCGCCTGCAATGCGTGGCAAATATGTCAAGTAACCCCCTTGAGGCAATCTATGGGAGGCCTATGTTCAGTAGTAAACTTTTTACGATAATGATGAAGCAACTTGTGATATTATGAATAAGAGCGATTGTATAAAACACATCACAATATTGTCATCATAACTTGTTACAACAAGATAATGCATCTAATCTAATAAGTATCGACGGACAGTCGGACCAAAATAATCAGTTATTGAGTTTTTCTGTAAGAAATTTTCATTCGCAGCCCGGAGTCAAGTAGTTGGCGGCGTTCCCCCCCTGCCTCTGAAAGCACGTAAAGCCGTTAATGCTGCGCCTGATCTCTCTCTGGTCGTGTTAGATTGCCGCCGATCAGACTATGAGAGTGAGGGGATACAGAGTGATGCCTGCGCAGATGGCTAGTCATTACAGAGGAAATTGTTATTATCGACGAGAAGACAGCCGAAATAATTATTTATCAATTAAATTAAAAATAAAACTGACTTCAAATGTATCCACCGGCTTGTCAAATTTCCCGGTTTCGTAAAGTTGCGAGTCTTTCTCCTCGTAAACGTGTCCATTTATGGAGCAGGCTTTAAACACCATCAAGTTTTTAGTGAGCGTGCCAGTTTTGTCCGAGAACAGCACCTCCACTTGCCCTAACTCCTCGTTGAGATCGGACGTGTTGGCTATTGCTGGTCTTCCCGTCTCCTCGCAGCGGAGCTCCTCGTCCCAACCAATGAATAATGCACCTGACGGAAAATATTATATCACATACCTAGTATTATTATATACGAGTATTATGTAAAGGAATCTTGCAATAGTATCTTCTGAATAAGTAAATAAGTCTACCTTTTATTAGTCTTAGGACATCGTTCACTAATAAAAAACTAGATACACAATCAGTGACAAAAAATGTCCTTACCGAATAAGCGCCCACTCGAACATTTGGGTGCGCTTTTAATTTGTTCGTAGCTTTGCGAATACAACTTTAGGCAATACATTTAAGGTTGAATTTACATTAATGTTTATTTATTTCAACTAGAATTAAGACAAAACAATTGGCGACAGTTTTTAGAGAACTTTTGCATGGGATTGTGTACCTAGTTTTTTTATTAGTGATCGATGTCTTAGGATTACTTTTCTGCTTCCTACAGAGTTCGAACATTATATCACGGTTCGTAAGTGTATGAGTCTTCAAAGACTCATTCCTCTATAAGCGGGTGCAAAAGTAATGTTCTTGGTAATATTTTATGGTTTTTCCATTAAAAATAAAAATATACTCTTAAAATGGCAGCCTGGGTGATGAAAACTAACGTTTAGTATTAGAAGTTAATAATTTTAATTCCATTTTTATTCTGCGAGTCACAGTCAAGTTACCACCTAACCATGACGTAACCATGTCACCAGTACGTACTTATCAACAGAAAACTAGTACATTACATAAATTATAAAGATTAATCTTACGATTCTTGTTTTAATTATTACATTACTTAATACTTACCTATAAACTTATATAACTCTATGGTCACGTACAGCGACATCGGTACAATGTAGTAGTACAGCAGCAAGAAGGAGAACAAGTCTTGCAGAATACTAGTAAGGGCAGCCGAGTACCTCGTCCCAGGTCCCAAGTATACGTCCAGCCCGGGGTTCTTGCCCTCTATAAGTATCTTGAGCAACATCGATATCGACATTTCTAACACCAGCAAGAATATGAACAGCACTAGAAAGCTGTTGACTGCATATTCACATGAGGAGAATTTGTTCCCTGAATACTTTGAGTTAAGAGCAAGTTTTGTTTCTTCACCTAAAATGATATCAAGGTTGATAAGTACAGTTTTCTCGGAAACAGGACAGCGGACGGACAACAGGAAACAGCCAGTGTTCTTAACACTATACCACGGGCAGTAGTAATTAAAATGTTTAGTTTTAGTTTTTGAAGTGAAAACTTCTTTGGAATAGTTGTGATTTGAAAACTCAATGAAAGGAAAAAGCGACACTAAAAAGAGACAAACATGTACATCTATAGGGTTTAGTCTGTGAGAGAATGAGATAAAATACAGCGTACGCAAAAGGTTGTTGGTCGAATCCGCCATTGGACTACTGTCTTTTTTGTCTTATTTTGCAATATTGTAACAATATTGAATAAAATTATCTTAATATATCAATCCATTTATACCAATCCACGATTTCATAAGTTCAGGCCATCTAGCGTCTTTTTTACTTACCACATTTTGACACCCACATAAAATGACACACCTAAATAAAATGACTTTACCTATAGAATGAAGTAGATGGTGCTATTAAGTCTAAAAATAAGGATTGTAACATCTATTTGCTATAAAATTAAACTCTTATCTTCTAATTTATGCCGCACTTGTTGTTCATCAACATCATCATCATTACAGCCCTTCACAAGTCCACTGCTGAACATAGGCCTCCCCCAAGGAATGCCACAGAGCACGGTCCTGAGCCACCTGCATCCATCGACTTCCTGCATGTCTTACCAGGTCATCACTCCACCTAGTGGGGGGTCACCCTACACTACGCCTACCGGTACGAGGCTGCCACTCGAGAACTTTTTTCCCCATCGGTTGTCGGTTCTTCGAGCTATATGGCCGGCCCACTGCCACTTCAACTTACTAATCCGTTGGGCTATGTCGGTCACTCTGGTTTTACTGCGGATATCCTCCTTTCTAAGTTTATCACGCAGAGAAACACCGAGCATAGCCCTCTCCATAGCTCGCTGAACGACCTTGAGCTTCCTCATATGGCCAGCAGTGAAGGATCACGTCTCAGTTCCATAAGTCATCACTGGCAACACGCACTGGTTGTACAGTCTCGTTTTCAAGTTTTGAAGTATACCTGACGAGAAGATGTGTCGTAATTTCCCGAATGCTGCCCAGCTGAGTTGAATCCGTCGATTGACCTCTCGGTCGAAGTTGGACTTACCTAGTCGGACTATTTGTCCCAGGTAAACATACTCGTCAACAACTTCGAGCTTAGTGCTCCCAGCAACTACCGGCATAGGTGTGACATGGACGTTATACATGATCTTTGTTTTGTCCATGTTCATCTTAAGACCTATCAGTTTGGAGGCACTATTGAGGTCATTGAGCATAGTGCTTAGGTCCTCCAGCGATTCTGCCATAAGTACTATATCGTCGGCAAATCGAAGATGACCTTTCCAGTTCAGTAGCTTGAAAACGTCTTCCAATGCAGCGGTGAAGAGTTTCGGGGATATAACGTCACCCTGTCTTACACCTCTCCGCAGTTGGATAGGTTTCGTACTCTGGTTCTGTACTGGGATAGCTATCTTAGCCCTACTGTACAAACACTTCAGCACTTCGATATACCGACAGTCAACTTGGAACCGCTGAAGGGACTGCAGCACCGCCCAAATTTCGACGGAATCAAAGGCTTTCTCATAGTCCACATACGCAAGACATAGTGGCAAATTGTACTCCTCGGTCTTCTGTACAATTTGCCGAAGGATATGTATGTGGTCTATGGTGCTAAAGCCTTTTTGGAAACCGCCTTGTTTGGGAGGCTGGAAGTCGTCGAGTCTGCGTGCGAGACAATTCGTAATGACTCTCGAAAACAGCACGTAGACGCGGCTCAGAAGAGAAATCGGTCTGTAGTTCTTCAAGAGAGCATCGTCGCCTTTCTTGAAGAACAAGACCACCGCAATTCTGCTCCACGCCTCCGGAGTAGTGCCACCATGGAGGACGGAATTAAAGAGCTTCTGAAGGATTTCCTGACTGGAAGAAAGAGTTCATCATAAAGAGTCCCTCTTTCTCCATGAAGTCGGCCAGCTGCTAGCCCCTTGGGTTCCGTTTCCGAATTTCCCTACCCTCAGCTCGCCATTCTCTCTTGTGCCTAGTTTTGCGTTGAAGTCTCCCATTAACACCGTATGCATGGCTTTAGAGATATCATCATACATTTCCTCCACCTCCTCATCGGGATGTGCCGAGGTTGGTGCGTAAACCTGTATGACCTTCAACGAATACCGTTTGGTGATTCTGAGTATAAGGTACGCAACCCTCGTCGACACATATCTTTACTACGTTGTTAACGAGAGACTTGTGGACGATAAATCCGACACCTCCTTGGGACAGATTGTCGCTCTCCCGGTGATAGAATAAGTTGCCTTATTCGAGGATTACCGTGTCCTCCCCCTCTCTTCGGACCTCAGATAATCTTTTAATATCCCACCGCAACTTGTCTATCTCTTCTTCCAGCTCCAGGATCTTTTCGTCAGTCCTCAGTGTGCGTGCGTTGTGTTGCCAGGTCGAGTCGTCTTAGGTGGCAACTGAACTTCCACCGCAGATTCTTAGCACCCCCTGCTCCACCATTACCATGGTCGCCACCATAGCCCGGAATAGCGGGGCCGCCAGGGACTGGGGGCCGTCTTTTTGTAACTTTCGTCATGGGGGGTATTCGTTTCGTATTGCCATAGTTGCCACACTTGGCGAGCGGGTTGGCAATGGCAATTTTTTTATTGTAGTTTGCTGTTATCAGAAAGATGCTGCTGCCCATCTTCTGTCTCAGTTTCCCTCTGTCGCCTCTTACGACACCCACTTGTGGTTGAAAATGCTCATATTAAAGAAATCATTTAAAATATTTTTATTTTATATTTTATTTCATTTTAAGGAAACCTTAAACCTCTATCGCGTGTGAACTGCACACATGTTTTTTATTGTGATAGTAAATATTATATTTTTTATGTTATGTAAATATAAGTAGTGATGATTATTAAAGTAAATTTTCATTCTTTCAACTTCAAGCAGGAGCAAATAGACAAAGCATTTTTAAATCAGGTCAATAAATTATAAATCTGATAAAATTGACACTATCTTGTAATTCGATATGTATCGAAATCATGTTATTTGCGCGCACAAATTGCGAATCGCTGTACAATTACGTATATTATATACGTGGTAGAGCCATGCTGCCGCTATATTAATAGTATATAGGTGTAGCATGTATGATGCGACTCGACCGGGGAAGCACCACGCTCTCATAGAATACCAGCGTAAAATAGCATCTTAACACTGCTATGTTTCGCATGGTGAGTGTAGAGAACCGGAGACCCTTTTTACTGGAATAGAGGCATTCCGTTTTAGTCCTCACGGGTGGCAACGCATCTGCATTTTGATTCTTTATTGAGGATAGATGTAGATGTCTATGCGTCACAGCAACCACTTACCATCAGGTGGACTGTGTCCTCGTTTGTCACCCTATCCTATAAAAAAGATTGTTTGTTTTTTTTGAACTTTAATATAACGGTGAAATTGGAAAAACGTCTTAGGTTGTTCGAGCGTCGTCGTATTTTAGGAAGACGTTAATTTTTGACTAACCATGTGAATGGTGGCGTTGTAAGAGATTATTGCTTCTTTCTATTTGGCTTTCATAAGAAAAGTATGGAAAAAAACTAGGTGAACATATAGCTGACGTGAAGCACCGACGTTCCGGGAAGTCTGTTCAAGATCGTCCCCGCCACTACATCAGATTTGATAGACCACAAATCCTCGCAAAAGAACACCGATTCCTACCAAGGATGATACGCGAGGCTGTTGAGATTAAAAAACATCCTAATTTCAATAGAGAAGATGTATGGATGCTGCCATATGCTTGGGATCCTATAATTAACAATATTAAATCCAAACCCAAGCACACCACTGCAAGACTTCAAGATACTGTAAGCTCATTCTGCGTAGATCGGACCAAAAATTAATATTCAAAAAACTGAAGGTAGCCGGGCTAACTATGACATTGGAACGTCAAACACCTCAGTCCGCCCCCGTGACCATGGGTGCTGTAAAGCACTCGAAACGTCGGGAATTAAAATAGTAAATTAAACGCGATAAAATCCGTAAAAATAGTTTTATTCAATAGGTGAGAGGGCTCTGTTTCGTCCTAGGAGTGGAGTTCGTCTGGGTCTTGGCCGCTACCATCTTATTATTATTTACTTATAGAATAAGAGTGACAAACAAACATACCTACAGTCCACCTGATGGTAAGTGAATGCTGTGGCCGATAGACATTTAAAAAATCTTAATATTATTTATAATTATGAAGTAAAAAACACGCAGTCCAGCTGACAATAAGTGCAATAAAAAAAGGCCACAGATCTGTTGTCATACCCAAGGACTAGAATGAAACGCATTGGCCACACAGTCTGTGACATTTATACTAACGTTTGAAACCAAAACACAGCAGTGGATATCACTTGTTCACTGAAATGAACGAGGCATTCCTTTTTAGTCCTCAGGGTGACAACGCATTCTGAATTTTGATTCTTAATTGAGGATACGTGTAGGTCTATAGGCCACAGCATTTACATTCCATTAGGTTGACTGTGTGCCCGTTTGTAATCCTACTTCTATTATTATTTTTGGGGTATTTATAGAGTATTCTCATCTGGTTGGGCTGAATAAATATATTAAAGGAAATAATAAATAAACATAAATATATATTTAATATACTAACATAAATAAATAAATAATACAAAAAGAAATAAAATCCCAACCAGATTGAAGCCATCGGCAGGGGAGACCAAATAGCCGAGGGTTATGGGGAAAGGGAAAGAAACCGGCGGACGATGCGGGCGGTATGGAGGAGCACCGCCTTCTGCATTTGGGCCTGGAGCGGTCCGTCACGGAATCCCAGTCGCCTTAGATGACCCGAAAGGCTGACCGGGATTAACTCGTTCGCAGAGACGACTACAAGAATAATTTCGGTCGGCAGACCACCCCACATGTCGGTCACCTCGTGAGTCAGGTCAAGATATTTTGTTTTCTTATCTGCTTCGGCTTTCACGAGGTTCTCGTCATATGGAATGGTAATGTCGACCAAAAATATCCTTGACTGTGCCCGGTCCATCAGCACCATATCAGGCTTATTGGCAAGAACAGTCCTGTCTGTGATGATGGCCCGGTCCCAGTAGAGCCTAGCGCAGTCATTTTCGGCTTCCGGCAAGTACTTATAATAAGGCAGTTTCCGATCCACGAAACCGTATTTCAGAGCGAGCTCCTGGTGCAGAATCCTGGCTACTACGTTGTGTCTGTGCAAATACTCAGAGTTAGAAAGCGCCGAACAACCGGAGATGACATGCCTAAGTGACTCACCGGGATGGCGACTAGCTCGACAGATGTCGACGGTGCCATCCTTTAGGATGAATCTCCGATAGTTGTTGGTCTTAATAACCTGATCCTGTATTGCACAGACAAAAACTTCGGTCTACGAAAGGCTCATGAAGAGCCTTGTAGAACCTCCCGTGGAGCTCCTTACCGGATGGGGAGACCGTATGGATGGAGAAAGAGCTCAGAAATAGACTGTACTGCTGGGTCTTGCCATTGCTCGTTGGCTAAGGATAGAGGGGTTAGCCCTTTATCACATGAAATGACGTCCCTGTAGAATGGATCATCCGATTTCGTCAGGAAGTAATTACGGAGACTGCACACTTCGCGATTATGCATGGTGAGAGCGCTTAAAAAGTCGCGCCTACCATGTTTCCGATCTCGGATGATGCATCCTGTGGGACGTCATAACAGTGCGGTCTTTTCTATCCAGAGCGTTCAGTTCGGTTTGAGTCCACCTGAGTATGCCAAAGGTATACATGAGAACAGGCATGATCCAACCGTTATATGCGTGTGTCTCATTAACGCCCGATAAAAGGCTGTTAAGCATTTTTGTCAAGCGTGCAGAAAACACATCTCAAACTGACTGTTTCATGTCCGCCTCATCGATACCCATGTTCTGTGACATACCCAGTTATAGGTATGTTTCAGCCTCGGATAGGGTCCTTATGTTGATGGGCATAGATAAGTCTATGCCCACAGAGTTAGCAACCCTACCCCCTTCGGCATGGAGGACCGCACACTTATCCGTCCCCAGCTCCATTCTAATAGAATTGCTAAAACCACAAGTGATGTTTAGCAGTTCCATAACATGGGAGCGACTGGAGGCGAATAACTTGAGATCATCCATATAGAAAAGGTGGGTCACTTTTGTACCTCCTTTCCGAAGCTGAAATCCCCTACCGGAACCCTCTAGTAAGGTACTGAGAGGGTTTAGAGAGAGGCAAAACTAGATTGGACTCAAACAATCGCCTTGGAAGATACCCCTTCTTATCCTTATGTGGTCCTCCGCAGCCTTCATCCGCTCGCCTAGATGACAAAGAATCGTACTCCACTGCCCCATACACTGCCCGAGGAAGTCTCGAACTGTACAGTCAACCTTGTACAGCTCGAGGACCCTCTTCAGCCATGTATGAGGCACCGAGTCGAATGCCTTTTTCCAGGCGGCGGAGAGGTTCCGACGGTTGCGTTTTACCACCTTGCCAATTACTGCGTCAATGAGGAGTGGTTCCTTGGTTCTACAACCATCGCCCCGACATCCATTTTGAGCGCGCGACAGTGTTCTCGCGCTTAAAATGGATGTTAGTGTGTTCTATATGGTAGGTAGACACGTGATGGGGCGGTATTTACTTGGGTCCGTGGTATCTTGGTCTTTAGGAACCAAATGAGTGATCCCAGTAATGAAGAGGCTCGAGAGTGACTTCTGGTCGAGAGCCTCTTGAAACTGTCGGGCGAGCACAGCGTGACACACCACAAACCCCTTCAGCCAATAGTGATGCATTCCGTCGAGCCCCGTACTTTTCCAGTTCGGGAGCGTATCAGCTACGTCATCCGGCGTTATAATAATGGGGTTCATGGGCGTAATATTCGCACACCGTCTCGCCACAACTTCCGTCCAAAGGCCCTCGCTGTGGTTTACGGGCTCTGACCACAGGCCGCGCCAGAATGCTACAGTTTCGGCCAGATTCGGTGCTGGGCCCGCTCCACGTACTACTGGTCGCTACAGTGATTTATAGAGCCTCTTCTGGTCACTCTGAAAGAGACGATTCTGGTTGAATCGTGTCGACCTCTCGGTATATCGCCGAATCCACTTCCCCCAAGCAGCGATTCTCTGCCTCAGGTCATCTATACGCTCCGTCAGTTGTTGTATTATATCCGGCTGGGACAAACTCATATTTGTCCCAGCATACGCCATCCTGACGGTGTGCACAATCCTTGGCCTGTTATTGCCCAACCTGAAGCTTATCAGTCTGCCTATGAGGGCCCTTGCCTTTGCGATACGGTCCTCAATCCTTCTTCTCCGGGCTGCGATAGCGCTACTTTGCCCAGTAGCACGTCCAGACGTGGGAAATTTGGCACCAACAATGCGGCATACTGCCAGTGCGGCGTCAAAAATAATTGAGTCCGTCTCGCAACGTCCCGGCTGGCTTCCAAATAGGTCACCAGCATTGGGTTTAGAGCCCTCACGACAGCCCGATTGCGCTTGCTAAGGGGTATGCGGGGAAGTCGCGGTCGATTCTCGAGAGGGGTACTACGCGTTACTCTAATCGCCTCTTTCAATATGCTCCTCATTTGCTCATGTTCCTGGGCGACTATTTCATCATCTTCTGAGTCAACCACAAGAAGATCTACGGCGGCATCTACGTGTGCGGGTTGCTCTGCAACTCGTAGAGCCGCATTTCCTGTCGTAGTATTTTCATCCGACGAGGGAACAGCCTCACGTCGTAGCCGTTCGAGTTCGGCGTCGTCAAATATTTTTGAGCGCATGATGTACCGAACTCGGTCTGCCAGGTTTTGCTCGGTGACGGTAATAGATGGCTCCAGCTCAGCAAACAGGCGATGCATCCTAGCCCGGTACGCAAAACCTCCAACTTCTCGCCCTTTCGCCCTAAAATACGCCCGCAATGCGTTCTTATTCATTTCAATTGTCCATCGCATACGGCGTACTCCACCAGTGGTGGATGCTGTTTGCTGAGTCCGGGAGGACCCTGCCGACACCAAGCCATCTGGTGGAGATGATGGATGCAAGGGGCTACGAGGTGGTCGTGCAGCCCCTCGCGCTCGGCTGGCGGCTCGCATGCTGTCGCGTCCAGCGCCAGCTCGCAGGCGCCAGGCGCCCCCAGGCAGCGGCCTATGTGCGTTTCTCTTTGTGCCATCATCCATTTTATGGGCGTCAGTTAACGGGAGACGCCCAGACCCGGCGCCGTTTCATGATGGGGCCATATGCACAAACGGGGCTTTGCACCCTCAATTTTTAACTTAAGTTCAAATATATAAATAATGATATACCGTTATTGTAGTTTTGAAAATACGAGTAAATAAAGCTTCTACTTTTATTTGAAATTATCCCAAATTGAATGTAATTTATGGGCAACAACTACGTGTACGCGCGCTCTTCTGCGTGCGATTCAATTCACAACATTTTGTCGACCGATCGACTCTTACAAATGTGTGCGTGCGTAGTATAATAGTAGGCGTTATATTTTTATGAATGACAATCAGTTAAAATAATGCATTACCAAGCATTCTGAATTTGAAGGAAAAAAAGGACCGCATGTTTGAGTTTTTTTTTTTATTTATTTTTGTTCACCATTGGCCTATATTACTTATTCTGAACCTTTTCTGCAAATTTGGCGTGTTATTGCAAAATAACCCTGTATAAAATATTCAGGACAGCGACGGAAATTAGCATCAAAGATATTTAATAATGAGATCGTCAATCTGCTTGCTAAGCGAGGTTTTTGCGACAAAGCTGTTCTATTAATTGAAGCGACAGGGTCTTTATGGTTTAGGATCCTTTTACTATTTGGAGGCTATGAAGAAGAAAAGAAATTTCTGACGTTAATCAGCACTTAATTATTTAAATACGTGAACATCGAAAATCTTTTTATTAGTATTTATAATAAAAGAGAGGAATGAAACATATTATTCGAAAGGTACTGTACAATATGTGCACAAAAAAGAAAAGCACGTTTAGGTATATATGTTGCCGTTATGGCAGGTAAAACAAAGTGAACATACAGACATGATTTTTTTATAGATCATAATTTTTATGATCTGTGGTTTTAACCAATCACGTTAATGGATATATGAGTTAAGATCCCTTTGCCTTCCCTGCTCGATAAAATAAAATAATACAAAAAAGTTATACGAGTACAAATATACACTTGTTATTTCCACACAATTAATCTAATTTCGACCTTAGGATATATATTAACAACATAATAAAAAAATATGACAGCGAAATAGTCTTTACCTGTATACACGGCGCATCCTATTGCCCATTCAGTATTTTTTACTCTGGAACCTCTAAGCATGATATTATCAATGCTAAGAGCCAGGCTATTTTGACCTGGTATCTCCAAACGTCCATAAAAAGTATATAAATCAGCCACCGGGTGCGGTAATTCTATTCGCATGCCCTGGGGTAGAATATCTATAAAATAAATAATTTAAAGAATTAGAAAAGTTAGATCGATTTTGAACTATCGGATCTGGTCAAACCAAATCAAAGTAGTCTTTGAGATTTAGAAGAAACAACTGTAAAAAGTGTAGACATACGTTCAATAAAAAAAATTGACTAATATCGAAGTTATAGTATACTTAATACATAATAACATATAGTATACTTAATACATAATATACATATACATAATAACATTACTTTCAAATATACTCGAACTGTGTAGAGTAAGTTGTCGGTTAAAAAAAAGAAGATATTTTTGAGTCACACACAAAGCTACTCCCTCGCATTTTTAGTAAAGCAAGCAAGTTACAGCGAGCCATGGTAGCTCAAAGGCTAAGCGCCCGCTGTAAATATGTTTGATCCCCGCCGGCACCAATGAAATTGTTAATTGCAATTTTAAGTGCAGATTAACCAAGTGCTCATCGGTGAAGGAAAATATCGTGAGGTAACTTAAATGTCTAAGAAATTTATTAATTCGAGTACATGTGAAGTCCGCCAACACGCAAAGGAGTAGCGCGGCCGTCTAATATCTCCATAACTTTTTCTTATCGGTAGAAATTAGAAATGAGTGGAGGTCTATGGCCATTAATACGCCGTTTAAAGGTTATATCAATACATACTATGTTATGTAGTTAAGAATCATTATAGACTAAATACGCTAATATCCTGAAATCGATATCTAGATGCCGATTGATTTTATAAATACATAGATCATATGAAGTTTCTTTTATTTTTCTGTTGTGTGGCAGCGTAGCGCAGTAGCTCTACCACTTTAAGCCGTAGGGCGATTATAGTAGTGAACTGCTTGGTGTGAAGTGAATTTTTTGTTGTTTTTATGGTTTGTTACCTGGTGAATAACCGACCAAAGGCGGTGGCACCCTGAGAGTCTTCAAATTGGTCTCGCCGTCTAGGTTTGCTGTAGTTACAAAGCATTTGGCGCCCTCGCCCGACGAGCACAACAGCACTATGTCGGCCGGCACTTCCTTCCCTCGCTTCACACGCACCAACGTGCCTGGCGCAATAGTGGAGTTGCGAACTTCCTTGATCACGCCTTTATGAACAGTCTCAACTGTAGAACAAAACATTTTTATTTACAATTGGAGTGTAAGTGACACCTAGAGACCTAGAAGGCTAGGCCACATGAATAGACTAGGCCTCGTAGCAATGAGTCTTTATCTTAAAACTTAATTTTTATTAAAAAAATATAATTATGTCAGGAATCGTGAAATACTTCGTTCCAATAGTTCTTTATCGGACGGTACGGATTTGGCGGATGGGGGCTAGGCGACAAAAAGTGCAAGATTTTTTCGTCCCGACCCCTTCTAACTTAGTGTAGACGGCCTTGGCGGCTATAAGGAAGCGAGATGGACTAATATCCATCTCCCTCGCACTTTTTCTTATCTTGCCATGAAAGAAATATTATTTTATTTTAAATGACGCTTCATTTTAATAGACGCTAGTATTTCATTTATTTGTGTTTCTTAATCAATAATATAATACGTTTGTCAATAATAATATACTACGAAAGGAACTTCGTTGCAACCGAGTGTTCCACGACACTCACGCTTGTTTTTTTATTTATCAATGTCATCAAAAACTGCTTTCGTCATAGACATTTCTTACTTTACGCTGACGATCTAGAGGTATAGCTGCCAATACTTAGCTCTGATGACAGCTTTAAGTCACAAAGTAATCTTAATCGCTTATCGTTGTACTGTACTAAAAATAAATCAATAAAATTTACAAAGAAAGTCAATTTCATAAAATATACCTATACAATTAAAAGCACTGAGTTGTGCAAAGTGGGCCTGATTAAAGATCTAGAAGTTATATTTCAAGTTATATTCATTTATTAGAAAATATTTCGCTTCTACCTCATAAAAAAGGAAGGATACTCATAAATTCTTTATATTTGTATAAACTATGTCATAATAATATTGATTGTTTTCAACTCACTAATCAATTATCCTATTGCGTTCCAAGTGGTTCACAACATATTCGTGAAAAATACTCGCATAAGCTATTTATGACAAAATCTGACGTACTAACGCTGGCCTTCTTTCTCGGTAATACGCATAGTGCAATCATTTAATGACTATTTTAGCGATATTGATATTTTACTGCCTTACATTTGTTCTTTAAAAATAAATTACAAGTATTACAAATTTAATATTTAATCCGTGCAAGATTCTTTTATACTGTTTCGTTTTTTTTTTGTGATAGTAATTCTTTTTTTCTTTAACTGGTTACTATACTCGTAATTGTATATATTAGTATTTGGTATACGGTGTTCAATTCAATGTATACTTTGTTTTGATAATACTTTTATAAATACATCTGTACATTTTTTGTATATCTTAGTAAATAAAATAAAATAAAATACGAAATATATTGTCTAAAAATCTGTTACTTCACCAGGGCCCAATTTAACGGTGTTGAGACCCAGGAACAGAAAAAGTACCAAAAGGAAAAAATCGTACATCGTAAGTTTATACATAATTTTTATAATGAAAAATGTTTGTACGCCTGTGTAGATTATAGATTACAGATTTTGCCTATTATTCAGCAGTCAATTTAAAGTCCGCAATGTGATGCATTAACATATTGTAGGTAATAATAAGTCTTTACCTTTGAAATTGCCTTTCTGCAGTACTGGCCATTTCAAATCAAAATAATTTTGTTTAGTTTAGAAGTCTAATTTCAAATTAATTTTATTTTAAATCATGGATTTTTTTTCAAAATTAGTCATTTGTTTTTGATTAGTGTTATGTTTTCAATGGATTTCAGTCTTTTTTTTTGTTAAAAATTCGAGTAATTATGAAATATGAAGCGGCGCAACATCAACGACGTTTACGGAGCGAATACTTAAACAAACGCACCACCTGTTATTGGTTTGCCCTCTTATGTTCTGGAAATCGCGACCTGAAAAATGAACCTCGTGGTCGTCCGAAAAGTTTGCTCGACAATGACGAATTAGAAGCGATTGTGGAAGCTGATACTCAATTTACGGCTGAATTAGCAGCAGCTTTCAACGTTGGCATCAAAACAATATTGCTCCACGTCTCCGGCGTAGCACCACCGTGAAAGAAGGAATTAAACAGCTTCTGAAGGGCTTCAGATATCGGTTACCACCCGCATTCAGAAGCTACGGTCAGTAGTTACTTTGTACCAGTTCTGGCTCACTGAGTCAGAACTCGGATCGGCTGACGGTGGCTCGACAGATCCTAAAAAAAAAGGTTTTGGCATGTTCTGATCACGAATCTGCGGTCTGTTTTTGCGTAGGATGCGCGGTTCCGGAGATGTGCAGATCAATTAACTAATATCTAATTGATATCCGGTGGGCCTGCACCCTGCGTCATTAGCATTACTTTGTTCAGCCTATCCTCTTATCTATTGTTCCTTGAACACAGTCATTGCCGCTCTTATCTATTACTCGTACGCCCTGCTAAGCAGTGCTATTGTATTATACTTCTTTGTTCATAACTACCATGCTATTCTGAATCATCAATAAAACACATTACTTAATTTTGTTACAATTTTTATTTCCAAAATGTTATTGCTTATTATCTATAAAATAGTAGCGAAACATCTCATCCACTAAAATATCCTTGTACAGTGTGTTCCCTGTAAATATGCTCGTAAAACTATGTATTGAACATCCCTGTAACTTATATACCAAATACATTAAGCAATATTCATCACAAACTGAAGTCCACTCATTCTGAATCCTATCAACATTCCAGTCCCATCTTTTACAATTGCTTTTTAAAAACTCTAGATGATATCGTGCAGGTGATCGTCCACATGAATCAAAATATTGACCGATGCCATTCGTATCGATATATAAAGCTATCCAATGTGAGTCTGGTTTATCATCTGTATCCAAATTCCATATTATATACGTTGGTACGTGGGCATACATGGGCAGTCTATTAGCAGCATAAACATTATTTTCTAGACTGGAATGAATCTTTTTCAGATGTTGTTGTACGTCTAGTGTATCCATGATATTACTGCTATTAGTAGAGTATTACAGTACCAATCTATTCAATGGTTAACATAGGAATGATCAATTATAGTGATGTGTAAATATTTAATCGCATTCTTTTGTGATGATTTCATCATTTTTGTCATCGGTGTAGCGCAAGTCCCAATACGAAAGAATGCGAGATAAGCTTGTTGACTAATAAAGTTACTATTAGTTTCCGCAGTGAAATGCTTTAGATTAGAATTATAGTGATTTGTAAATAATAAATCGCATTCTTTTGTTATGATTTGTAGGAGTCATCGGTAGCAACAAGCTTATCTCGCATTCTTTCGAGTGAAAAAATGCGAGATAAGCTTGTCGACTCATAAAGTTAATATCAGTTTCACTGCGGAAATGCTTTAGATTAGATATAACTTACTGGTGCTATATAAGACCGAGCAGCTGCAGTTATGGAGTCAGTGTATGGTCGTTTGACCACAGTGGATCTACCAATACTACGTTTGTGTTACTTCAACGCATCAATGGTCATGGACGTAAGTGTTTATTCTATTGACAAACTTACTTTTCTTTCTGTTGTTTTCAAACAATTTTGTAAACAAATTGATATTAACATAATTACTGTGTTGTTGCAGAAATCATTGTGACGTGTGTGTGTGTGTGTGTGTGTGTGTGTGTGTGTGCGCGTGTGTGTGTGTGTGTGCGTGTGTGTACGTATGTATGCACACACCTGCAGCGCTCGGGTGCGCGCTCCGGTGTGCGCGTCCCACACGGCGACGGTGTGTGTGTGTGTGTGTGTGTGTGTGTGTGTACGTGTGTGTGTCATAACATCGTCATTAATAATAACACATGCGATGGTGGAAAAAGAAAATCGCAATCGATTGATCATTTTTTTGAAGCTGAATAAAAAATAAAAAAGAGGAAGCTGTTATCGTCAACTGTAGCACGAGCCGCTAGAGATGGTGTATCATACATTTCTACTAATTCTGACGACGGAGACCAAGCGACGCATCTCATAAAAATTGAAATGTACGATATGAAGAAGATATCCAAGATTCCAACTACTGATCATTGGAAACATGCTTCCACGAGGATTAAATATTATGTAAAGACTAATAAGGATAACATCTACGACAACACAAACGTCCTCGTATACAATATTACAAAGATAATAGCAGAAAGTGAAAAAATTTAAAATACTTTTTTAACAATGACAGTAATTAGCTGATCATTAGTGAATGTGATTCTGTTTACTTAAATTACTTCTGTGTATTCATTAGATTCAACGAGCTGTCGTCTTGTGCTGCTGAGAGGAAGAATCAAGAGCTGAATATCCATTCTTCAGTTCAAAATCTAGTCGGTTGCTCAGTTTCGAAGACTGGCCTCTCGTTATGCGACAAAAGCCTGAAGATTTTGCAGAAGCCGGTTTCTTTTATACTCGCCATGCAGACAGGACCAAGTGTTTCCATTGTGGTGGTGGTTTAAAAGATTGGGAAGATGATGATGATCCTTGGCAGCAGCATGTTCAGTGGTTTAGTCAGTGTGCTTATGTAAAGTTTAAACTCGAACAGTGTTTTGTATAAGATTAAATAAGGGGTTTATAAAGAAATAAAAAATAATATATTGCATACAAGTTGTTTTATTTAATTTTTTAATGTTTCACATAGTTACATACACACAAAATGCATTACGCATAACACATAAATCTAACACACAACACACATTATAACCTTAACTACTACAGTCTACAGTAACATTTCTGTTTTTATCTATTTCAATAATATTATCAAACTCAGCATAAACTGTACAGTTAATTGTTTGTATTAGTGAGGATTCAAA
The DNA here is from genome assembly GCA_029286625.1 of Parnassius orleans. Taxonomy (NCBI): domain Eukaryota; kingdom Metazoa; phylum Arthropoda; class Insecta; order Lepidoptera; family Papilionidae; genus Parnassius; species Parnassius orleans. Next base: position 2,218,931 of record JAGSMP010000080.1, on the reverse strand, counting down.
TCGTACTTCTAATCTTACACTACCATGCTTTATAAGATTCCAATGAGTTGATGCGTTAGCTGATAAATCAGGAGTTAAATCAAATGCTAATAGACAGTAACCTTTGGCATACTGTTCAGAAGAGATTCCATTTCCTTTATTAAGAAAGTGAACACCAGTTCCCGAGAATAGAGTATGATATGCTGATGTAAATATACTATTATTAAAAGACGGTTGCAAAGCTTTTGAAGGTATTTGTTTACCATCAATATATAAGCTGAAAGAATTAATACCATAGTTTTCAAAGTTAAATGGATTTTTAGTAAGGGAACCATTAAATGCAGAATTGTTCACAAATCCAATTATACATCTTCTGGGTACCTGTCCTAAGAATATATTATCAAGAGTTTTTCCTTGAACACCCGATGGAATTGTTAACACTTTTACTTCACCTCGAGTAATATGATATTTAGCAGTGGTAGAAGCTAAAACTTTTTGATGTGCGAGTATTACACTTGGATTTATTAGTGCTCGTCGTAATGCAAACTTTAAACTTTATATCGTTTGACCCAGCAATTAAATTAAAACTCTCTCTTGATCGAACTAATTTTACACTCATTTCAACACCATTAATTAAAAATTTATCTTGGTTGAAAATGTCACCGTGGAGATTTCCAATCATTTCTATTTCCCTACTTTCACTAACCAATTCCTGTCTTTTAACAAATCCTATGTTTTTACCATCTGTAGAATCCATTTTTCCTGCTGTATCCTCATACCAAAGACTACAAGTAAGATGAGATTGTTTAGCAGCAGGAGCATAGTTTAAAAGGGTTTCCATGTATGCTCGATATGCATAGGTATTATTAGGTGGTGATACAAGTTTTTGGTTTAAATAAACATCAAGTTGACTAAAAAGTGAATGCAGCCAATTATTTACAGGTGCTACTACTGTAGCCGATATCAAGTTAGTTGAATCTTGATTTAATACTTTTGCCTTTATGTGGAGTAATGTATGAGACAAATCTATGTAGTCATCGCCTGTCCCAGGAACTTGAAACTCGATAGGTCCATCATCAGCAAGAGATGAAATTGGTTCATAGTGAATCCACAATCCATTTTCAATGCTTGTTTGTGGAGACTGTAGTGCAAACAAATCCAATTCTGACTTAACGCACTCACAAGAATGATTATGAAGGAAAGACATATTTAATTTGAAAATATATCTTTGATATTTTTTGATTTTAGACCAAGTTTTTTCGCAGCTTTCACTTTAGCAGTTAATGGTGGAATGAATGAGGCCAATCGTTTTCTTTTAGTTATATACCCAGATCCTGTCATGGTAAATTGATCAATTTTGTCATCAGCCTTTCGTTTTAAATTCGTACTAACTTGCTTTAGACGATCTTTTATTGAGGCTTCCATAGGACGTGTTTGAACCATATCCGCTTAATGCCTCCTTGCCAATCACTCGAGCACTACTTGAAAGTAAAGGTAAAACTGATCTAAATAACCCCCCCCCAAGAAGCTACCAATACCATGACCGCGTTGGTATGGTGAACCCTTATAAATTACTCCAACTCCTGACCCAGCTTGATGTGTATAATAATTTTCATATGGACATTTATGATGGTATCAACTATTGGTTCATTTTGTAAATCTGTTATTGTATAAACAACCCTTGGAGATCTATTAATTATTGAAGATATAATAAATATTTCATCACTCCAATTTGATTCATATCCTTTTTGGAAAACATGTCTATATTTAGTTATTCAAACATAATCACCCACATTGAAATTTGGTTTTGGATTTTCTAAAGAAAGTTTGTTTTACCGTCTATCATAAAGATTAGTCCAAACTGTCATAAAATTGTTGGAATTTACATCACATGGGCACATCTTAATACTAGAGTGAAAGCTGTGATTATAAGAGTATATTAAATCTTGTAAAACATCTATATATCTATAAGTATTATTATGAGTGAAATAACGCCACATTTTCATTTTTAGAGTTCTTTGAAATCGTTGAACAATACTGGCCTTAATGTCAGGATTGTTAGTGGTATAGTAATTAATCTTTTTGGATTTAAAGTATTTTTGTACATCTTTTGAAACAAATTCTGTACATTTATCAGATTGTATGTGAGTAGGTGTTAAATTACTTTCAGTAAATATACTTTCAAAACATTCTTTAGTTGTTTCTGAGTTTTTCTTTTTCATTGGTCTTGCAAAAGCATATTTACTAAATACATCAATAACACAAAGTATGTAGTTGAAACCATCATCATATTGAGAATAAGTTCGCATATCACTTAAATCAGCTTGCCACAGTGCATTAATATTTGATAGAATGTACCTATTACGCGGGATTTTTTTTCGAATGGGCTAATGTAATGTGTATGTTTCTTGTGATTGTAACCATTCCTTTACTTGCTTTTTATCCATTTTACCCTTCATGGATTCTGATAATTTGTCAATAGTACCAAAACCAGCGGGATTAGATGGATCATAATAAATCCTGTTAATTTCTTCTAGTACGGGGTCCTTTTTTCCCAATCAATCTCTACTGCTCGGTGTAGAAAACTCTATTTTAGTTATAGATTTTGTATCTCCACTACTCGTTGTAGAAAACTCTTGAATTTCAATCTCAGAGGGTTTCTCACATCTATTTGGATTTCCCAATAAAAATAAGTGGTACTTTAATATCTTTTAATGCTTTAGCAAATCCACCCCACCCTATCGGATTACTTCTTTTTTAAGGGTCTTAGTGAATCATTTATTAAATCAACAATATTACTTCCAGGAATTTTTTATAATAATAATAATAATAAATAACTTATTTGTTAGAATATGGTACATTTAAGTTGTTACAAAATAATTCAGATCCTAAATATTCTGCCGTTTCCGGCGTAGAAATATTTTCAGACAGATTATGTTAGAATATAATAGAAAACCAAGACATTAATTATTGTAGAATATAAATATACTTACAGCTATACTTATGGAAACTAAATAGCATCTATATAAAAACAAAAATGTCAATCAATTAATTCATAATATTTTTTAGTTAAAACATGTCAATACATTAAGTCGAGATTAATTTCAATAATTACAATTCAAGTCAAATTTATCATTTAACAAGTAATTTATAGAGTAATTACATTTATTTAAAAGAAATTGAAATAATTTACTTTTAAAGATTCCTATATTCATTTTTTTGAAATAAACAGGCAATTTGTTGTAAACATGTGTTGCCATACAATATATATTTTTTGAGTATATATGTATTCTTTGCTTTGGTACAGACAATTTATGTATGTTTCTACTAGTCCTAATTATAACGTCGTTTTGTTTTTCAAATAAATTACTATTTTTGTGAACAAAGACAGATTTCATAAATGTATAATGCTGGAAGCGGCAATATTTTATGTTTGCGAAAAAGGGGAATACAACTATCTAATTGGTGTGCTCCGCATAAAGACCTTACACATTTTTTCTGCCCGCGAAAAGCTCTAATTAAATCGACTGAATTACCCCAAATTATTAAGCCGTAACGTAGGATCGAAGAAACATATCCATGATAGGCAGAAAGTACGGCCTCTATGTTATCCACTCGTCTTAAACGATATAGAGCAAAGACAAATTTATCGAACTTTCTACATAGGTTATCAATATGTGTCTTTCAATTACAGAACTTGTCTATTGTTATACCTAAAAAGTTGGTATGGTCAACTTCTTCGATGACGTTTTTCCCATATTCGATTTTAAGTGGTGCTTGTTTACTATTATATGTCTGAAATCTTATCATTTTAGTTTTTCCGATGTTAACTTGCAAATTATTATGCCTTAACCAATCTATTATTTTTTCTAAAGTGCTATTTATTTCGTATTCGTAGTCAAAAGTTTTATTATCAATTATGACTGTGCCTTCATTATCCCAATGTATTTTACTTTTACTTGTTCCCACTAAATTTAATAATAACTGACCTTTTTATTATAAGTTTTTGGTATTAAGCTGAGTAGTAGTTGTTGTGTAAAGTGGATTTGCATCATTTTCTTTACTTTTAATGGATCGATTCTCCTCCAACAAAGATTCAGCATCAACTGAAGTTTTTAGATCTCTAATTTTATTTTTAAAACCAATTTTAGACTCATTTGAATCTTAATTAGATGTATCAGAATAAGTTGGTAATCAGAGTTGTTGACGATCCTCTTCGGTAAAATGAATGTATCTTTGTAGTGTTTGTAAATATAACATCCACTTCTTTCGGTTGTCCATCTTACTATTCATAATATTTTGCATTTCAATATCTAATCGAGACAAATTACTATTAACCTTATTTTCTTGTTTTAATTTTTCAATCAATCCAGGTTCGATATGTATAATTTTCTTTGCATTTTCCATGTTAACTGGCTAGTCCACTTACTAATCCACTCAATATTGCACCTAATATTATTGGTAAGAAAGCCCCTCCTTTTTATATAATTATATTTTTTCTTAATTTATGTTTACATTTATGCACCAGTTTATGGAGTATATTATTGTGTTTATTCAATTTTTGTTTATCTTGATCTTTAAGAGGTACCTTTACTTGTAAAACGTTATGAATACATTCATAAATACAATTTATTTCTTCTTCATCACACGTTTTAAGTAATGCTCTTTGATATTTTGGCTTAAGCGTATGTAAAGTGTTTAGCAAATTTTTATGCGTTGTGAGTCGACAATGCATTATTTAGAAATGATTTGAATTGTTTGATTCTTGGTGTATTTAATCTCTTTTCTGGGAACGTAGACTGTACAGAAACCATTAAATGGGAAGATATTTGTCTTGATACGACAAAAATCATTGGTATTCTGTTTCAAATCTACCATTAAATATCCATGCGCCTCTAGAGTTGCATCCCTGTAGGCATCTTCAATGAATTTTGGGTTATCTGGTGACACTTGTCGTACTAAATATCTTATTAGAGTTTTATCTCGAGGGTTTTTTAAAATATATTATATAACTTGAATTTAAAGAAATGTCTCTTTGACCTTTACCCTGATGAAATAAATTTTGTGTTAAATAAAATACACTAAGATGCTTGTGATGACTACCTTTTGTAAATATATCCACAATTCTTCCATCAGACTCTCTCATTAGATGATCAATAATAACAATATGTGGGTTTTCACCATCAAACATATTAAGATTTGGAATTCCTTGATGATAGTTAACATCTGGTAAATTATATAAAGGTTGCATTTCATCAAAGCACCATGTGATCTGATTAAAATCACAATTACATATTTCTTTAACAGATTTTATGACATTTGTTACAAAATTTGATTTCCCACATCCACTTGGTCCGGCCACAATAGCAGTAAACGGATGGATAAAGTGAAACATTATACACGTCTAAAGTTCTAAGGGATGAAATAAAAAATGAAAGTGTTGGTGTAAACAATTAATATATATTGCAAAAATTATACAAAACAGAATGATCTGTATACTATTTCTTACACAATAAGTATATCAGAATTTTACAATCACTCAACCTCAAATGTATACAACTATCTTAAATTATTTACAATCAAACAATAATTAAATATGTAATAAACTCTACGTCACATTATAGTATTATCATAATTTTACAATCAATACAAATTTCATTTACACACAGACATAAAAGTAAAACTATCAACACTTAGCGCAATTTATAATGACCCCAAGCTAATGTTTCAATATTATTATCTAAAATATGCCTCTTTGTGTCATTATATGATAAACCAATCTTATTTAATTTTTGTGTGAAAATTGTGTGCTTAATTGATTTAAATCTAAGCATACTATAATATTGCACTTTTTTATTAAATAGAGAAGACTTATAACTATTCATTGTCATCTTTATAGTGATACATTTATTTACCCCTTTTGCCTTGGCTATAGTCTTATTCTCTAAGTTAAAAACGTAGATTTTAGATCGTAAACCTACAAATTATTTCATGATTTTACCATTATTTTCATCTTTGAAAAAAACCTAATTTCTTTTTATTTAATTTTGGATATTCAAAAATATTATTTGTATCATAATCTGAGGTATCAAAGTATGAAGAAAGGTCAGGTTTTATATCAGTGTAAAAATCATCTGTACATATATGATACATTAAACTATCCGTATCTGTATACAATAATTTGATGTTACTATTTTTTTTAATCATATAGTTATAATGAAAATCATACATTAATGTATTTGAAATATCTAAAATACAAAACCCTAAATAAATTGGTTTGTTATATGTATATTAACTTAGTTTTTCGCAACTGAACTGCAACTAGGTCTTCCGAAAATATTGAAAGACTATGAAATTGTGGTATAGCGATTAGATCTTGAGCACCTAAAGCTTTCTTTACCCCGGTTCTCCCAGTGTGTAACTAATTTTACGTTAAACCTTTTTTCAATATTCTCCATAGTATTACCGAAGACTGAATTATTCATTAATTTATAAAAATCTTTTTCAAAATCTGATTTTGCTAACGTTCTTAATTTTGTATTTAGATCTATGTACATTTTCAACCAGGGAGACTGTTTAAATTTTAAAACTATGAATTTTAGTTAATTTAACCCCCATTTCCATGCACTGCTTTAAATTTCTGTAATGAATTACAGAAATTTAAAGCAGTGCATGGTAAAGCAGGTGCAATATTTATCTTTATTATTTAAATTTGGGACTAGTTTACTTTCATTAGTATTGCATACACAAATGTTTTTTGGGCATAAAGGAAAGTCCGAATGTAAATCATGAAGTTCATCTGGATATTCCAAATCAACTTCTAAAATAAAACCGAAGTCCGATGTCTCAGACACATTAAAATCTGTATTCGGATTTACCCATTCAAATCCACCAGTAGGAAGATATTGAGACATAGCCCAACCATATAAATTATTGGCATCAAAATATGAATTTGGTTTCCCTGCATCATAATCCCCCATATATTTGTTATTAGCTCTAGCATAACGATTACTACATTGAGATTCACCACCCCTGATACCTGATCTAATAAATGCAAATTTCTCATAATCTGTTAAAATTTCTAATTCTATTTTTGTATATTTTAGCATCCCAACTTAAACCGGGAGCTGTGTAATAATGGGCAGGATCTAAATTATAAGTATTAATACATAGCTTTCTAAAGTTTTCAAATACATCGGATAAAAGTAAAATGTCTGTTTTTAAATACAAGTTTGAATAATCTAGCATATTACAACACCCAAAGTGTTCCCAAACATCTTTAGCATGATTGTAGTAATCATTTGAAATATGGGAATCTGTGAGCGAGCTATAAAATTTTTTTGTTCAGGGAGCGACGTTAGGTTTAAACTATCATAATTAGTCATAAATTCATATGGGTAAACCCCTTTCCGTTTTAAACGAATGAAATATTCATCATTAGGGTAATTTCTACGTAATTCTTGAAATTGATCATTACTGAGATTGTTGATTTTTCTTTATTTTGAGGGATAACTTCGACTTCACCATCACAAAAGTTTAATGCATGAACAATAAAATGAGCATCATAGTGACTAAAGTTGTGTAAAAATATTGGTATATTATGACGTGGTGTTCTGAATTTCGAGCTACATGATTCATGAGCAACACCTATGAAACTACTAGTGTACCAGTCAAAATCATAATAAAATTCTGCTAACTCTGTTTCACAAATATGACAAATGGTTGCATTTGAAATTTGGTTTTTGTCTTCATTTGTTAGCGGAAATGGATATTTTTGAAGTCTATTTATTTCTTTTAAATTGTTAGATAAACTTTCCATAAACACTTGTGCACAGTTGGGTCCGCAATATGTTACATACTCGTATTTTGATAATTTATCATCATATGAACATTTTATATAATAACCAAAGCTATGCACGTCATGTTTCTGAATATTATGTGTGAAAGGTTTGGATGGATTGTTAGAACATGATTCTATTAGTTTTAAAAATTCTTCAAAATCAGCATAAACTACGAATGGTATCAAATTTAATTTTATCATTTGAAATAGGTTGACCAAACCAATTCTTTTTTAAAGTTGCACTGTTTGGTAATTCTGTACAAATGTGGGCACAATCGTATTGTTCATGATTATTTAACCTTTCCTGAGATGGAAAATGAAGAAGACATGCTTCGCAAATGTACATGAAGTGACCGTCTTTTGAAATTTGTTTACTAACTAACCGCGATAAATTTTTTATGTAACAATAATGATTTTTCGTATCCTTGGAAAAAAATAAGAAATTGATATGTCTATCTTTACGACATTTTGTTAAAAATAATGGACCTACTATAGAATTACATCGTTTTTCTTTATTATAATCTAATCCAAAGACATTAATACTAATATCATTTAATTTCTCTACTTTTGCTATGTCAGAAATTTTAACTGGAAAGGAAATACCATCAAATTTCAGTTTATTTGCATGTTTAGCGTACGATGATACTCGATTCGATTTTTGTTTACTAGATATAACGCTGAGAGTAACGCCCATTTAAAACAAAAATAATCTTCGTTTTTACATTTATAACAGCCTTCTTTAATTTTATGTCACGGGGAAGATCTATGTATGAAGTACCGCGTAGGGGGTTAAATTTATTAACATTCATGTCTATAGATTTTATGTTTTTTAGACTCCATCCACTATCTTTTTTTTTTCAAATGCACTAATTTTACTAGTAATTGTATTATTTAAAGATAAAAGAAAAATATTTAAGTCATCTCCTTGACAAATAATATAATTAAATGTTTGAAAATCGAACGAATCATGAATATCTTTAATTTGTTGAACAAAATCAGCATGCAATATGAAATTTACTTTAAACATTATGTGTTGATGAATACACTCTTGTATTAAAAATAAAATATCATCTTTAATAGAATTTAAAAATAGTTCAGGAGTTTCAAAATTTACTTTATGTACTCTACTCTTGATTTTATAAGTTAAAATCAAAAAAGAAAAATATTTTTATCTTTCAAATATGTCTTGATAATTCTGTGAAACTCTCTATAATCAACAAAGCCCTCACTCCATCGATACCCTCTGTGCTTTTCAATCCAGCAAATTTGTTTTTTCTCTTCAAGAGATAGTGAAGTGAACGGGTAAGGAGGTTTAATTAGGAATATTTTGGTGTACTCTAGAGTGGCTATAGCAAATTCTTTTACTATAAATTCATTTTTGCTATTTTTGAATCCTTGAAGATCTACAATTATTATATTGCTATTCATGATATTTTCTTAACGGTATTACTCAGATTAATGACGATGTCATCACTCTCTTCTTGAGGGAAGAGTGGCGAGTAGTATTACTGTTTATAGGTATTTTCATCGAAGCTGAATGATTTCTGCAACAACACAGTAATCATGTTAATATCAATTTCTTTACACTTAATCACACACACACACACACACACGTAAGAAAACAACAGAAAGAAAAGTAAGTTTGTTAATAGAATAAACACTTACGTCCATGACCATTGATGCGTTGAAGTAACACAAACGTAGTATTGGTAGATCCACTGTGGTCAAACGACCATACACTGACTCCATAACTGCAGCTGCTCGGTCTTATATAGCACCAGTAGGTTATATCTAATCTAAAGCATTTCCGCAGTGAAACTGATAGTAACTTTATGAGTCGATAAGCTTATCTCTCATTTTTTCACTCGAAAGAATGCGAGATAAGCTTGTTGCTACCGATGACTCCTACAAATCATAACAAAAGAATGCGATTTAATATTTACAAATCACTATAATTCTAATCTAAAGCATTTCCGCAGTGAAACTAATAGTAACTTTATGAGTCAACAAGCTTATCTCGCATTCTTTCGTGTTGGGACTTGCGCTACACCGATGACAAAAATGATGAAATCATCACAAAAGAATGCGATTAAATATTTACAAATCACTACAATTGATCATTCCTATGTTAACCATTGAATAGAATGGTCCTGTAATAATCTACTAATAGCAGTAATATCATGGATACACTAGATATACAACAACATCTGAAAAAGATTCATTCCAGTCTAGAAAATAATGTTTATGATGCTAATAGATTGCCCATGTATACCCACGTACCAACGTATATAATATGCAATTTGGATACAGATGATAAACCAGACTCACATTGGATAGCTTTATATATCGATACGAATGGCATCGGTCAATATTTTGATTCATGTGGACGATCACCTGCACGATATCATCTAGAGTTTTTAAAAAGCAATTGTAAAAGATGGGACTGGAATGTTGACAGGATTCAGAATGAGTGGACTTCAGTTTGTGATGAATATTGCTTAATGTATTTGGTATATAAGTTACAGGGATGTTCAACACATAGTTTTACGAGCATATTTACAGGGAACACACTGTACAAGGATATTTTAGTGGATGAGATGTTTCGCTACTATTTTATAGATAATAAGCAATAACATTTTGGAAATAAAAATTGTAATAAAATTAAGGAATGTGTTTTATTGATGATTCAGAATAGCATGGTAGTTATGAACAAAGAAGTATAATACAATAGCACTGCTGAGCAGGGCGTACGAGTAATAGATAAGAGCGGCAATGACGGTAAAAACTACAAAGTAACTACTACGGTCACTGTTTCACGGGCACGGTTATTGGCCAACTTTAATTTTATTGGAAAGTACTTTTGTAAATCATGAAAAGTGACAATCGGTATTACTTAACACGCTTTTATAAGCTGGACGTGTATGTATATGCATGTATTAATGTGAAAGTGAACGCAAGTAAGACGAAAGTGATAGTTTTTGAAAGAGAAGAAAGTAAAATGATATGTGAAATAAGAATAGAAGGGGAGTTGGTTCAGCAAGTGGATGGGTTTGTGTATGGGGGATGTGTATTTAGCAGGGATGGTAGATATCATAAGGATATAGAACGATGAGTAAACGCAGGAAATAGGGATCTACACTTTATTGTGGAAAGTCAGAATGTGTCAAAAAAGGTGCACGTATGGCAATTCACAATGCTGTGTTAGTCCCTACTTTAATGTATGGTAATGAAAGTTGGGTGTGGCAGAAGAAGCACGAGAGTAGAATAAATGCTGTAGAAATGCGGTCATTAAGGAGTATGTTAGGGCTGAATCTTAATGACAATGTGATAAATTGTGTGATAAGAGACAAGTGTGGTTCTCAATATGATGTTGTGAACAGGATTAAGAAAGGAATGCTTCGGTGGTTTGGTCATGTAGAAAGAATGAACGAGGAAAGAGTGACAAAGCAAATTTATGTTGCAGATATGAATGGCAGAGTCGGGAAGGACGCCCTAGATAAAAGTTTATCGACCAAATTGGCGATATATTGAAAATGGGCTAGATTAGGAGTACCGTTAACCAACGAGCATGTGTGCGTAGGTATATGGATGTAAAGGAGTGCCAAATGGAAGTCCGTAGTCTCTGCCTACCCCTCAGGGTGACAGGCGTGTGTTTATGTATATGTATTATATATGTAATATGTATTAATGTAATGGATTTTTTTTAATCACCCACCCGGTGATCACCCACTTCCGGACGAGTGTAGTGTAGCCCCTACGATAATATATATCAGTGTTAAGGTAGAATAAGCAGCAGTATAATTAAAGATTTAGTATCAACAACACGTCTCCTCTCATTTAACACACCTCCCAACATTACATGGCAACTCTGCCAGGCGGTGCGCTGCGACAATGCAAGGGCGCCGCCGCGGCCTGCAAAAATTGTTGAAAAAAAATGATGAAAAAAAATTTAATTCGATTACTGAATTGACGCAGTACCGGATATGACAAATTCGCGAAGAGGCCACAATAGGAATTTTATAGAAGGTAACTGAAAATTTAAAATATATATATATGGTAGGTACTATGAAGACAAATAACGAAGAATGAGGAAAATAAAATGTGGATTTTTTTATAATGACCAAAGACGCAAATTCAAGAAATGGCAGATTAATTTAAAAAGAAAAGAAGCGGTTGTACTCTTGCGAGCTTCGTCCAGAAGAATATGAAAATTGAGCTAAAAAGAAAAAAGAAGAAATTAAGAGGTAACTTCGCATCTGAGTAATTTTTAATTCCATTCAAAACTTTAATAATTGAGATTTTTATGTTGTTTCTGCTATTATATTTTTTTAAAGTTATGTATTAAATGTTATGAATGAAACCATAATATGATTTTCAAAGTAATAAAATTGGAGTTATTATTATTATTTTTAAAACATATATAATTTCTGCATGCACTGCTTCGATTGAAAGTTTTCTGGCTTGTTATTTTGTTCGTAAAGGTAGAGACAACGTAAAATGTAAAATGTATTTAAAAAGAAATACAAAAACGTATAATTTTAAAGAAAACAAAAAACAAATTCAACGCGACACAATTTCATCGACAGAAATACTTCAATGGATAATTAGTGTAAAGGAAATGTCAAATGATGACTCGCTGGTACAATTAAGTATTGATTGCGATGAATTTATGTATGGAAATGATGCTACTTGAGCTTATATTCATAAAAAATAAGTGGAGCATGCTTATATGCGTCCCACTGCTGGGCACATGTCTCCTTTCATTCTTGCAAGAGTTTTAGGGTAAGCAAAAGTAATTCATACTGCAAATAATTCATACGAGGATTTAAATCGAGAATTTAAATAATTGGTGGTTGCATAGTTGGTATCCTTTCCCCCATTTCGTTTCGTGAGTGTCTTGGGAGGCGACTATAGAAAATGCCATAAGAATTTTTGTTAAGTACGTGGTAGAGCCATACTGTACTTATATTAAGGTTATCGCAAGTATCGGTCGGCTCCATGGAAGGACCACGCTCTCACAAAATACCGGCGAAAATAGCAGCTTAATACTGCTGTGTTTCGTATGGTGAGTGTAGAGAACCGTAGAACCAGTAGAGTAGAGTAGTTTTATTGGGAATGAGGCATTCCATCTTAGTCTTTAGGAGTGACAACGCATTTATTCTTGAGTCTTACTTTCTGTGATTTTGTGTTTTGATCAAATTTAATGTTAATGTTGATTTTATTTTAATTTTATAGCCTGTGTTAGAATAATTATTACATTTTTATAATGATCCTGGTAATATTTAAATTTTTTGTAACCAAATTGACACGCCTTTATACGGCTATATCTAATAATCGCACCAAACAATCATGTCACTTTTTCTACTGTGCGTATTTAGCTACTGTGCATAGAATCATATTATCCTTATATCAGCCATCCTAATGATCGTTTAATTTACTAAACCATAACACGTGTTTCAACAGCTGTACCTACCAAAAGCTCCAACGTCATGCAGGTAGACCGGCTCCATCCCATTCACAAAGTGATTTACACGCTATTGATACTAAATAAATCAGCCATCCTAACGATAGTTCAGTCAATCCGATGTCGCCTCTTATACTATTTAAAAAAAAGACGATTAAAAATTTGGTGCTTTTTTTTGTAAGTCAAAATAAAAGTATTTGGAATTTAAATGCTTTCCAATATGTTCTTCGTTCAATTTTAAGCACCTCTTTATTAGCTCAAATCATAGAAAAGCAATAGAAACATATCTCAGGGCAGATTTTCGGCATGTTAATTGTAAAGTATCACTGCGCCTTTTAGCTTCCTAAATCAGTAAAGGATTTATGTTAAATGGCGCCCTTGGGCAAGGTCAATATTATGGCAAACTATTTGTTTCATAAAATTAATAATTATACTTGTCGAATATCTTATAGACATGACGAAAAGAAAAAAAAATTTGAATTTATAGAAAACGGAATTCCTAATCGGTTTTGAAATGTATTCATTTATGAAATATTGCCGCCCCTCAAGATCTGCCGCCCTACGCGTCAGACTTCGTAGGCCTAAAAATGACAAGTCTAGCCGTGAGTTTTTCTCGCGGTGTGTAGAGAAGCGGCTTGTCAGTAGCTTTTTGCAATATGTTTTGATAACACTGTACAACCGTTGCTCAAAGTATTGACTGTATTCTTTTAGGGGTCACAGTACAGGAGGAAATAGTCGCGATCGGTTATTTGTTTGCCAAGGCCACTTTGTCCCAATAGGGTATTTTGCACCATGTAAAAAAATAAATAGAGAAATTCGTATTTATTATAGGTTTTGTAAAAAGTAAACGGAAAAGTTGATTTCTATTCATAAAAATGCATTATAAATGTTATCTTGTTTCCTAATTCCGAGTATTAAAAATGCTAGCTTTGTTTTTACATATTTATATATATGTCGCAGGTTTATGAATAAAATCAGGTCAATCAATAACCGGAAGAAGACAAAGTTATTACTTAATCTTATCATTAACCTGAACAAATCCCGTCTTTTGACCAGATCCGCCTCTGGGGTCAGGAATGCTAGTGCTTCTGAGTGCTCGTTTTTCCTGGCCCCATGGACTTCGCGCATCGGACACGGGGGCGTCCTTTGCGCAGGTGTAGTTGGAGAGCGTGGAGGAATGCGCGCCATGTGTTCTGGTGCGCCTTACCTGAGAAGGAGATGGGGGAATAGTAGTCCTCTCCCAAGGAGGAGCCGCCATGAAGCGGCCGCCGCTGGTGGGGCCGCGGATGTATGCGGATGTATTCCAATATGCGACGAAGGAAAAATAGGAAATAATGAAAAGGACATAACCCGCCCTTGACGCCGCGAGGTGGGTATGCGTATGCGTTTCCCCATGTTAAAAAAGGTTAGGTTGCTTTTTCATAAAACTAAATCAGTCTAGGTTTATTAGGTTGATCAAAAACTGGATTTGTTGAGGTTTATGATAACATAAAGTAGAAAATTTGTCTTCCTCCGGTCGTTGATCAAAAGCCTAGATTTTTGATCAAAAACCTGATTTTATCATAAACCTGCGACATATAGATTAATACTTAATTATAAAATCTTCGTAAATATAACATAATACTTCCTACAAATTACATCAAATTGTGTTTGAACTTAAATTTTCCTTCTTTGCTTTCCCATACAATGAATTAACAAAATACCTGAATGAATCACCTTTGACATGCTATATTTAGTAAATGAAATGCAAAAGTATTATATTATATTAATATTCATCGTCTTTTTAAGTCGTCGGAGCCAAAGCGGGAAGGGCCTAATCATAAAAAGAAACACGAAAATTAAAAAAGACATCAAGTATCTGAAATCGCTATTAGTTATATTCCGTGCTATTAGGCGGTATACAGGGTATTTTTGAAACGCTCCCGAAAACGAAGACAGATGATAGTACTAAGGATACCTATGATGATGGGTCACAAAGAAATTCGATCCCGAGGAAAAAAAAATCATCTTTTCACAACGTTTTATTAACTTTATTCACGCTCTATCATGTTGTTACAGTTAATTGAAACGATATTTCACAAAAAAAAATCATGAAAATACTGAAACATAAAACCAGCAGTGAAACTTAAAAAAGAAAATCAGCTGACAATAGGGTCAATATCCTCGCGGGCGCCGAACTCTTACCTAGATCGGTACGAAATAATGCATTAGGTATACTACTCACTCTACCCTTCCCTTTCACACACACGCTGCTTCGTGTCGCCTCGCGCTGTGGAATTTACACATGCTTTAAGGACGTTACAATTGTGCGCATTTGTTTTGAGACAGTTCCATGTTGACTATCACGAGCGATAGTTCAATTGTTTTGTTTATTAAATTATTGTCGTTATTACTTGTTATTTATTAATTAATGATATTGTTCTTGTAGTTACGTTTTGTGTTTTTTGTTTTGTTTTAATAATGCCTAACGCGTAGGTACGTTTATAGTGCTCGTGAATACGGCAACATGTTAATGTGCCTTGAAGAATCTCATAAGGTCACGGAGGATCGGTAAGCTGTTTCATACCTAATTTTTTTAAATAACTTAGTACTGAACTGATCTGAATAGGTACATAACTGAATACACCAGAATAATAAACATACCTACACAATGGATAAAAAAGCATGACTCTAACCTTGTTAACATTTTATTTAAGTATTTTTTCATTAGCGGGAATCAAACCAGTTATTTGGTTTATTTAACCTGTAATTCAATTAAAGTGGCTACGTGGAGACAAGCACAGTGGCAAAATAGTAGGTTAAGTAGATAAGTTAGGTATTTAGACAAGTGTTGTAAATTATTAGGTATTGTGGTACCATCGCTAGTTGCGGGCCGCGAATTCAGCGTTCGCGCGTACATTGACCCCTAGTCAGCTGATTGTAATTCAGTAATTCCACTGCTGGTTTTATGTTTCAGTATTTTCATGTTTTTTTTTTGTGAAATATCGTTTCAAATAACTGTAATAACATGATGGAGCGTGAATAAAGTTAATAAAACGTTGTGAAAAGATGATTTTTTTTCCTCGGGATCGAATTTTTTTGTGACCCATCATCATAGGTATCCTTAGTACTATCATCTGTCTTTGTTTTCGGGAGCGTTTCAAAAATACCCTGTATATATCGTAATAAGAACCGGCTGAAATATATGGCACATAATGCCGCGGTATTTTCAAGGTATTTTTCACCTTGATTTATTCAAGAAAACATACAAAAGTTTTCAATTTTTGTTTGTTGCAATAATGTGACTAATGAAGATCTATGAAATGAGTCGTCCTAAATTTATCATGAGCGGGAAAGTCCCTTGCGATAACCTTATCATATTAAAAAATAATTATATGCGGTATTATGTCACCTTTGAATAATTTGACTAGTCGACACCATATCCAATATAAAAATAAGGGACCTTTGTTTGTACCTTTGTTGTAAGTTTGTTATAATCTATTTGTTTTTAAAATATGTATTTATATGTATGTATAAATATATATATACACTACACCTATATTTACAGGGTTATTTTGCAATAAACGACCAAATTTTCAGAAAAGTTTCATAATAAGTAATATACGCAAATGGTGAAGAAAAATTAAAAATATTTCAATAATACTGGCCTTTTTATCTTTTAAATTCAAAATACGTGGTAAAGCACGCACACATTCATAATTTTTCAAAGGCGTTGTTGCCCATAAATCACATTAAATTTGGGATAATTTCAAATAAAAGTAGAAGCCTTATTTACTCGTATTTTCAAAAACTGCAATAAAGATATATCATTATTTATATATTTGAACTTAAGTTTAAAATTTGGCTACTCTTTGAAAAATAACCCTGTATAGTATATAGTTTTCTTTTTTTACTTTCACGATATCGGTAAAACATAAATAAGTACCGTACCGTGAAATCGGTTTTAACTCCGAGATCGGAATGAACATCATATTTGTAAATATGTATAATGTAAGAACTTATCTTGTTGTGTAATGGCTGCGTAAGAGTATCCACTACCCCATACCCATCACGTGTGTATGATAAAAAGCGACAGAGGAAAACTAAAATCGTAGATAAGCAGCAGATAAATATTTTTAATGTTAAGTATTATAATAAATAATAAATATTTTTTATGTTAGGTAAATTTAAAAAAGAACTTACCAATTTGATTGTTGACCTTGTTGTCAGCCTTGTGCCGCAACCAATCCTCGTAGCCTTGTTTAACGGCCGTCACAAGCACCATGAACGACAGAGGCGCAATGCTCGTGTAAGGGGAAACCGGGCTATCTGTTTAATAAAAAGGAAATCAATGAAAATTTCATAATTATTTTCTCTGTTGAAGGCTACTTTTGAAAAAGGTTTACAGTTATTTGTTTAATACCAACGTCAACGTCAAGTTTGTTTGAATAGAACAGAATAAATTTTTATTCAATATGGATTACAAATGAAAGTCATTTTTTACTTTTAAAACTGGTTCGAAAAAACCTCTGTCTTAAGATAAACCAGCAAGCAACCCTTTTGGGAAGTTTTTTTAAAAAGTAAAATCTACAACTAAAACACAGGTTGTACAAACAACTGCTTTTTTTTTTATAGAATAAGGGTGACAAACGAGCACACAGTCCACCTGATGGTAAGTGGTTGCTGTGGCACATAGACATCTACATCTATCTTCGTTTGCGAATTTAAATGCAGATGCGTTGTCAGCCGTGAGGACTAAGATAGAATGCCTCTTTTCCAGTAAAAAGGGTCTCCGGTTCTCTACACTCACCATACGAAACACAGCAGCATTAAGCTGCTATTTTACGCTGGTATTCTGTGAGAGCGTGGTCCTTCCCCGGTCGAGCCGACCCATTCGTGCTACAACTATACTATTAATATAGCTGCAGCATGGCTCTACCACGTAAAAAAGCTTGGAAACGACCACCTTATTCCCAAGGGTTATTTTATATCAACCATGTGTTTATTTATATTATAATAACCCTTTTTATACATTTTTTGTACATAAAATATTTAAACTTTGTAATAGAGAAACTTTGTATATTTTCTAGGACTTTCAAATAATTGTTCCGGGTCTGGATGTTTGTCCTTGTATTTATCTATATAAACTGCCCCCACGATACAGGAGAAATTCCTAGTGAGGAGGTAACGTTTTTAAAAAATCATATGATCCGAAAAAAAAAAACATGAAAATCGAAGCTAATAAATGTGTTGTAAGCTGTGTAAGTACTTATTAATTATTTCATTCCAACGTCCACTCGTCCAGTCACTCCGACGCGAGCTTCTAAGTGTATGTGAAGCGGCATGCGCTCTGATACGTCCATATGAATTTTTTCACACAGTCATGATTAATGATTACATATATTATTCATGCGATTTGAGCGACAAAATAAATGGCATCGATAATTAGAGACTATCCTATTACAAAAACGATGAACGATGATATAATGGTTATGTAACCTAATGCTGAAGAGAATATCATGTGGAGGCCACGAAAACGTAAAACATCTTTGTACCTAGATAAAATGTTCTAGTGTCAGTCATTTCATATGCCACATTTTCTATATAGTTTAGAACGTTTCAGATAGGGCAAAATAAAAAATAATACAAAATATTATGGGAATGATTTATTAATAATATATACATTTATAGGTATTTATAATAAAAATAATGAACAAGCTGTAAACACAATTCTGTTCTCATTTTTATCAATGGTGAATTGATGAAACGTTGTCAAGATCACTTTATATAAAATATATTTAATTAAAGTTTACTGTAAACGGACTTCGTGCCCTGATTTATGGCTTTAATCACAAGTTCAGTACTTTAAAACTCAAATATATTATAGTGTTTTTCTTCATCAGCTCGTAAAAGTTCACTGCTAGACTTGAGCTTCCATGTATTACTGAACTTCTCCTTCTTAATCTCCTCCTTCTATTATAATCACACAATGAACAGTTTCTTCAATAGGGCAAAGGGTTTTACGAGGTAGCACCATATTAGTAGCTCATAAATTAATACATATTTTATTTATTTATAATTTATTTATTTATACATTGTTGCACAAAAAGTACACAGGCGGACTTAACGCCTTAAAGCTGAACGCACATTTGTCCGCACCGTACGCGTCGTACGCGCCGAGTTTTACTGATAGCCTCGCACATTTGCCGCACCGTCCGCACCGTACGTAAAATCTTTTGTATTACCAACAACCATAGACAATGCCAACAACTTTTGTAGTTTTTCCAACCACTGGTGTTAAACGGTACAGTGAAATTGATCGCTCGAAATCACTATGGAAAGAAATATAGTAATAGCCTGCTTATTGTCAGAAGAAGAAAAATTCGAAAAAAAAAAAGATTCTGGATTCATAATATTAATTTAAAAAGGCAATTGTATGGAGAATATGAAGGAGATATACTTTATTTAAAGACTTATTAGATGATGATGAACGATTTTTTAGATATTTGCATTTAACTTACAAGAAATTTCAAGAATTGCTACATATACTAAAACCATATCTTTCTATGGAAAACTCAAGATTTAGAAGGCCAATTGAACCAGAAAAAAGACTTGTTGTATGTTTGAGGTAAGTATTTTTATTGATAATTAAGTAATCAGGTGTAATTGGGTTTTTGAATTAAAATTAACTATTAATTTTTTTTAGTTCAGTATTTAAATAATTTATCACTAACATGGACGTATAAATAAGGCGGACAGAATTTTGTTAAGAAAGGACTGATGCACTGCAATGGCGGCGGTGCAAGTATGTTTGCGTGTTATATAGGGTTATCATGTGAAACAAAATTTCCCCATTTTTTTTTTATAAATCCATCTGTCAAAATATAACATAACTTTGACGAAATACTCATTTATTATTACGTAACTAATATAATGTTTTCTTATATTTACGCGAAGACTACACATTAAATGAAACTAATTTTTACGGATTATATCGCGTTTAATTTTAACTTTTTAATTCCCGACGTTTCGGGTGCTTTACAGCACCCATGGTCACGGGGGGGACTGAGGTGTTTTTGTCGTCCTGATGTCATAGTTAGCCCGGCTACCTTCAGTTTTTTAATATTAATTTTTGGTTCGATCTACGCAGAATGAGCTTACAGTATCTTGAAGTCTAGCAGTGGTATACTTGGGTTTGGATTTAATTCTATTAATTATAGGATCCCAAGCAGATGGCAACACCCGTCCATCTTCTCTATTGAAATTAGGATGTTTTTTAATTTCAATAGCCTCGCGAATCATCCTTGGAAGGAATCGGTGTTCTTTTGCGAGGATTTGTGGTCTATCAAATCTAATGTAATGGCGGGGATGATCTTGAACATGTTCACAAACTGCAGACTTCCCGATACGTCGGTGCTTCAAGTCAGCTATATGTTACTAATATAAATAACACATTTGACGATTAAAAAAAATCTAAGAATTTAAGATTTAAATTTTGATTGAAATCGAATTATGTATTCTATTTCAATCGAAATTATAATTTCGATTTAAAGTAATTTTATTACAAACATTATAATATTATACAAAAATTATATTATATTATTGGAACGAAATATATTATAAATATTTATTAACGAAATATATAACAAATAAACATATTATAGGTAACCAAAAAATTAATATAAAATTAATTTACAATATATTATTTTAGAATTAGTATGAAAACATTTAGAAACAGCATGGTAGCGATCACCTCATTCTCAGGGTTTATTATCAATCATGTACTCTATAAGGCCTGCATATTTAAATCACGATTTGTAGTGGACTATGATCGTAAAATACATTTAAGAACCTTCTTAACCGTATTATAATCGGTCCAATTTTCAGGAACTGGTAACATAGTAAAAAACAAAAATCACGATTACAGCGCAACATAATGGACTATGGCAAAAAAATTCATAAAACCGCATTATAATCGATCGGGTAATTTTTCAGGAAAATTGTAACAAAAAAGTGCACATAAAACAACCTTAAGAGGTTGTTGGGCAAACATATATACCGTATCCGTGCCAACGTGGGTAAAAATAGCAACTTCTTTTTTACCTCTTCGGGTAATTTTCCCTATAAATGTTCACGTGACTCACGTTTTGTGTTCCAAAAATAGCATTTTAATTTAAGACATAAAATTCTCAAATAAGTGATTATAATTACTGACTCACCTATGAAAGGTGATTCCTTGATGTTTTTTGATAAAACCACTATGAGTTTTACAAAATTGAATGTCGCAAGACGGCATATTGATTTTTGTTTTTACTTACGACAAATACTTCTCGCGGACGACGTTTGTTGCATAATGACGGGCGCTAGACTTATTATTAGTGTAAATGTGTGCGTGACCCCATGTACGTACAAGCGAGCTGATTTATTTTGGGTGCCTCGCTGAGTTGTATAGTGAGATTCAGTCCGCCTTTTTTTATACGTCCATGATCACTAAGTATTCATATTGATAATCGATGCAAAAAATTTTTTCAAATTATGTATAATTAATTACGAATAAATTAAAAGTTATAAAAATACAAAAATTATCACGTAAGTCGAAACCACCAGTTTTAGTGGAAAATCCACTAAGTTGGACAACAATAAGTATCAGCACGCGCCGAACGCGCCGCGTTATATGACATTATCAGCGTGCGTCCTTCAATATTCGGATACCTACCGCATTTTATAAAATTCGGCGCGTACGGTGCGGGTCTAATGTGCGAGGTTTCATATGATTTTATACAACGAATTCTAAAATTCGGCGCATACGGCGCGGACAAATGTGCGTTCAGCTTAAGGCTCAATTTACAGTTCCAATGTAAATTGAGCCTTAATGGAACGGAAGCGTAAATTTCCCCTAATCACGTGAGAAGGCACGCGAACTCGCGAGAATGCTAAAGAATTCTCGCGACTGCGCCTTGAGGCTATAGAGGACGTTCAGTTATTTAGTCTAGATCTTTTATTTGGCAAGAATAGTGGATTGGATATTATTTTCATATTGCTTATTTGTGGGACAGAATAAGAAGAAAATGATGAGAAATGGAAGAATATCAGAAAAAGGAAAAAAGATATGGGTTCATGATTTATGGAAGAAACGATAATGTCACTCTTGGCGCCAGTGGCAGATTATCCTTAAGTTGCCTTAAGTAGGCACGTGCCTTGGGGCGCGAGATTACAAAGGGGCGTGCGCAGAATTTTTTAATTAAAAATAATGAGTAGACACATCAAAAAGTTTGTGATTAGTGATTAGTGATTTTTTTTGCAAAAGCTGACATATTTTTTAAATTTAATTTTATCAAGAAAAAGTGTCTTACGTTATATCTTTATTTAAATAGATATACACTGTTTGAAGTTAAAAAATAAAACTCTTTTATTTTTTAAATTGAGTAGTTCAATCCTAATGTAATTGTAAGAAATTTGATGGAAAAAAAAAGATTGTTTAACTAAACTTATACAACAATTTATTAATAGAAGGTTTTTATTTAATACAATATAACTCCTCCCCTGGCTCGAACACATGCGGGGATCCTCCTGGGCATGCTGAGGATCAAGTTATTTAACATTTCTTGCGGTAACCTGTCCCATTCTTGAATAGCGGCTTCCCTGGTCTCTGGCACTGTCTGGGGAGGTGGCTGACGGTTCCAAAAAAAGTTTACCTGATGGTAAGTGAATGTTATGGCTCATTTGACGGCCTCGTCAGTTTAGTGGTTGGAAACAAAATTGCTGATCATGAGGTCCCGGGTACAATCCCGGCTTCCCGGATCGGTTCAAAATCAATTATTAGTCCCTCCGGTCGTGTCCGATTACCATATGATTATCTTAAATTTAAATAACGCTACATTATTACGTAGGTCACTCAATAAGTTTTGAGATATACAAAAAGTATTCTAGATACTATTAATATTTATTTTACGTCTTTTCAAAATATTCTCCATCATGCACTATACAAAGTTCCATTCGCCTAAACCAACTCTGAAAACACTTTTGCCAGTCTTGATCTGACAGGTCGGAAATCGCTTCTTCGTGGGCAGCCACGGCTTCTTCGGCGCTTGAAAAAAACGTGCCTTTTATTTTTTCTTTGATTCTTGGGAACAAAAAGAAATCACAAGAAGCTAAGTCAGGGCTGTAGGGTGGGTGACTTACAGTTTCAACACCAGATTCCTCAATAAATGCTTTTGTCCTAAGGGAGGTATGTGAAGAGGCGTTATCGTGATGCAGCATGATTCCCCGAAGCCCGGTCCTTGGTCTTCTCTCCCGCACAGCTTGAAAAGCTTTGGGTAATGCAACTGTAGTATACCATACCAGAGTTGACTACCTACAATTTTCCAGCATTGACGTCGACAAATGTCCGCTCCGCGAACAAAAACTAGCCACCATTTTTTTGCCGACGTTGCGAGGTCTTTGCAGTTTTGTCGGTAACTGTCCTTCTGAGTAGACCCATACCGATGATTGCCTTTTATTTTCCGGATCATATTGATAGATCCATGTCTCGTCATCATTTCTTAAACACGCCTAGATGCCCCGTTTTCAAAACGTAGACGAATTTCATGGCACCAATCCACACGAGTCTGTTTTTAGCTTTCAGAGAGCAAACGAGTGATCCATCGACAACAAAGCTTCCTCACTCCAAGATGTTGATGTAGATGGTATGAATGCTCCCCGAACTAATGCTTGCAATCTTTTCGATGATCGTATATGTGATTCGTAGGTCTTCTCGCACCAACATTTCAGTAGTCCATACATTTTCTGCCGTTACTGCTGTTTGCGGAGCCCCGGTTCTTTGGTCATCTTTAAGATTAATTTTACCCCTTTTGAATTCAGCAAACCACCTAAAAATTGTTGCGCGTGATGGAGCTGAGTCCCCTAATGCTGATTGTAACCGTTGTAAACTTAATTTTTCGGTTAAACAAAATTTAAAATCATAATATATCATAGCGCGCAAATGTTCACGGTTAAGATCCATCGTTTTAAATGAAAAGTGCGGGAAGCGTTGCAGGAAAATTAATAGAACTTTGTTTTTTTTTTAAATATTGAGCAACTGGCTTATGGAGTTCTATTTTCAATAAATTTGCTTTTTAGAAACATATAACACGGGTGCGACCCATTTTTAAATTTCGAGCATCTTAAAACTTATTGAGGGACCTACGTAGATACTACCCTGCGAAGTCAGGGCGGGTCGATAGTAGAATTATAAAATTAGAGTTTATAAGGAAGGTTTGCGTTTAGTTTTTTGCGCACAACGCAATGATCATAAACTGTGATGATGCTTGTAAAAATCATAGGTCAGGTGCAATTATTATACAGATCAAGCTAATAAACTCTCTTGTAAAAAAAAGCGGCACCTAAGCAAATAACCAATTGTATTGTTACTATTAGATTATTTGATTATTTTAAGTAGTTTTATACTCAGAATTTCGTAAATTAATTTGCAAGGAATAGTTTTCGTTTTCGTCAGTTTTATTATAACATTTTGTTTAAATCAATGAGAAATAATTTTAAAGTTCAAAGCGCTAGCTTAGTGTACCTGCTCGCTAAGTAAAAATGAAACACGTTTTTTTTAATGCTCATTATCAAGAATGCCCACGTATTGTGACGGGCAACTACGGAATCCTACCTCTTTTAAAAATAAAACCTGGCCAAGTGCGTGTCGCACTCGACACTGCTCGACACGACGTTTTTTTTTTTTTTTCTTTAATAAAGTCAAAGTAGATAAAAGTTTAGTATGGAGTGTGACCCCTCTTGCTGAAATCACTGCTTGCATTCGTGTGGGCATGCTAGCGAGTATATCTCTTATGATTTCTTGCGAAACACGTACCCACTTCTCGGTAATCACCTTATTTAGCTCTCTGATGGTCTGCGGAGCCGGCTGCACTGATCTCACTCGTCCCTTCAGGACATTCCAGATATGCTCTATGGGATTTAGGTCGGGACTTCGAGCTGGCCAAACCAAACGACGAATTCTGAACTCTAGCATATACGCTTCTACATCGCCAGATCGATGGGCGCGAGCATTGTCGTCTATAAAAATTGAGTTTTCGCCAAGAGCGGCCAATGCGGTTTGTGCATGAGGAATTAAATCTTCCGCTGTGTTCCGCTGTGTTCCGCGGTGTCCAATCAGCATTCCCCTCCGAAGACTTCGTAGGACTGCCCGATGTCGGTCTTCACCGTACAGAGATATACTGGCTTCATCGGAGAACATACCCTATCCCAGTTTTCTTGAATTCATGGCACACAATTTCGAGCTAAGTTAAGCCTGGCAAATCGGTGCCCACGAAGTACTTTAGGGCCGCGGGCTGGGCGATGACTGCGTATATTGACAATGAGAAGTCTCCTCCTGACCGTCCATAGACTAATTTGCACATTTCTTACTTCTTCGAGGTTGTTATTGAAGTCCACATACAAAGATTTGCGATTTCTGAACGCTTAACTCACCAGAAAACAATCATCCCGTGCTTTTATAAATAGCTTTCTTCTTGAACTAGGCCTCCTCTTGACGGAACCGGTCTTTTGATAACGCTGCCAAATCTTTTGTACTGTCGAACGACTCACAATTTGCCTCTGATCCACGAAACATTAGTGCAACCAACCTTAAGCAGCACAATAATTTTGCTGGCTTTTATCACTTTATCTACCATTTTTGAGACCGCTAAACAGCAATACTGATACTTTAAAATATCAAGGAAATTAGATAATTTAATAAAAAGGACTTAAAGTTATATAGAGTCGATAATAACTTTTGGGAGTTCGCGCCACAAAATGTAGTAAAAATTTAATTTCTTTAAAAACCAGCCTCAGGCAAAACTTTGAAATTTTTATAGTTTTTTCGTATTGTATCTTTTTAAGGTCAGTATTCATTTTTAAATAATCAAAACCGCCAATTTTTTTGCAAATGAATGTATAAAGCGTGTAAATATAACACATAATTTTTAACTTACTTACTTACTTGAATTTAAGTGTTACAAATTTATACATAATATACCTAAAAAAAAACACTAACCAATAATCACAGCGATGACGGTGACGATCAGGAAATAGAAATTGACGACTCTGCGGAACTGCTCCATCAAATTTTTGGGCAGGAACATGAGCAGCGTGTATTTGGAGGTCTTGATCTTGTTGTGCTTTTTTTTGCTGCCCTCGTTGACCGCGCCCACTTCGATCAGACGCGTTTCCGATACCGCCGATATTTTGTTAGACTGCGGGAGGAACAGAATAAAAATATTAGAACGTACTCGTATGTTACCTTAGAATGAAATAATATAAGAATTTAAATAAACTTAAACAACACGCATTGATCGTGAGCTATGATGATCCTGATAATTATTTTATTTTATCCTGGTGATCCTGATAAAGATACTACGATAAAGTAATTAAATTATTGTATCGTCAACGGTCCTTTTCCCATTTTGTAGACGACCGATTGAATTTTCAAGTCAATCGGTCGTCTACAAATTGGTGAAAACTACATGAAAAGATTCCGTTACATAGATAGATAAATAGATACACACGAAGCTAATAAAAGCGTGTTAAAGGTAGTGTAACTTATATCTACTAATCTTACAGAATTTCTATAATATTATGCATAATTTTTATAGCTTGAATTTGACGTATAGTAGACTACAGGGAAATAAACCAGGTAATAGCAGCAGCATCTTCCTGATAACAATACAAAGTAATAAATAAATTGCGGTTGCCAACTCAAATAATGGGCGAATATTCTTATGAGACAAGGACGAAGTAGAGACCTATATTCAGCAGTGGACTTTTGATAAAAGTCAAAGTCAAAACTTTTTATTCAATTATGGCTTTTTTTAAAGCCCTTATGAACGTCAAAATCTACATTGGTTCGCAAAAACAGAGAAGAACTGGTAAGAAACTCTGTGAGGTCTTATTGTTTTTAAATGTCATGTAAAGACTCATTTACAACCAGGTTCTTAATAAAAACAATACGATTTCAAATGTAATTAATATTTATAAAATTTTCAGTGTCAATTTTAATAATATATTATTTGCACACATTATTGTCCTCGATATGTTGATCTAAATTTTATAGGAAGCCTTTTTCAACAAAATAAACTTTGTACTGAGAAGTATTGCACCTGCTGTTGTGTTGTGTTCCAGTCTGAAGGATGTAGTATAATATAGCTACAGTAATTGACAACTCGTTACAGCAGTGGCTAACCACTCGGCTGCAGGGCTATGATTCGCAAGTATAAATTCGCGAATAATTCGTATAATTACTCGTATGGTCTATACATGGTTGATGAATTCATTACAAAATCCTAATGTAAAAAAAAGACCGTGGGGGCATTACATTTTAATCAAAATATAAATATAACAACGCACCTGCAGCACCTGCATTTACTTTTTAGTGCCTAAATGTTTCCTTTTTTCATCATATATCACTTTTGGAAAAGTAATGGAACATGTATGAGCTCTCATTCAAATCTAGAGCTCGTTAGTGGTCTGCCACTTTTAGCCAACTAAAAGGTGGAGGTACTCGATGCGACTATGTTCTTATTTTTCTTTGTTTGTGTTATCTGTTATATTACGCGATATCTTCGTTAATTGTGAACAAATTTTAATGACTCATTTTTTATTTAATAGTTTATATTTCAGGGGAAGTCCCATTTAAATTTGAAGAAAATATTTTATCCCTAAGGGTGCAAAAATAAGGGATATAGATTTTAATGTAACTATAAATACGACAATCAAAATAAATATTCTTTAGTTCACTCAAAAGTGTTAAACAATTAGACTGTTAATAAAAAAGTAAAAGTCGACTTGAACGAATTAAAATATAAAAAGAGGATAAGATAATTTCGACATAATAGGCTTCCGAAGTAGGTGCTTTATTGCTTCTATATGTTATGTTTTAGCACCGACTTCTGAAGCGTATAATATGCCGAAATTATTTTATTATTTTTGATTCTTTGAAGAAGACTTTTACTTTTTCATAATACTCTCACTGTCCGGTTTTCAGACACAATAGTAAGACAATAGCAATGACCTATATGTATGTAGTGCAAGGGACAACGAAAGGCTTAAAAGTCACATGATATAAGTCGAAGATCACGATGTTTAAAGATTTTCACTCTGACATTTTTTTAGTTAATCCTCATTATCCACGTCAGTTCATATGATGATGAATTAATTCACTCCAACGCTTAAGGGCACGTGTTAAGGGACAGATAAAACAACCTTATCTCTGATTACCTTGTTAATAAAACGTCGTAACAATTTCCGGGTAAGTGTATGATAAATGCAGGTAAAGTATTGTTCTGCGTTGTTCAAAATTTCACACTCCGTTCCTACCAGAGTTGGCTCATTGGCAACTGTGTGTGAACCAAATAGAACCCAATATTTCCCGTGAAGAATATTATTATTATTACATCCATAACATAGCAGGACAACAGACTGTCATGTCAGCGAACAATCCAAATTTCAAAGTATGGAGGGTAGAGGACTCTCCATATTTCAAAGAAAGGAATGGTATTTATCGTTTACCCTTCAATAACAGCCAAAGTAGGTACTGTTTTTGAAGTTTACGAGTAGGTATAATGACTAATCCAAAATTCCTAAACTTTTCTTACAATTTTTCTCCGGGAAACGTGTCCAATGATGAACTGTAACAATTTCTTGAATTCTAATGATTACAAAGCAATTCAATCGCTTGTTTACTCATTTAATCATTAACTTATTCGCGGACATGTTTGTTATCTCTATGTATGGTTATTTTGCAATACAATGTATAATTTAAATTAAAAAAAAAACACGCGTGAGTGTCGTGGAACACTCGGTTGGAACGAAGTTCCTTTCGTAGTTTATTATTATTGATAAATGTATTATATTTTTTTAAATAGAAATAAATGCATTACTAGCGTCTATTAAAATAAAGCGTCATTTAAAGTAAAATTATATTTCTTTCATGGCAAGATAAGAAAATGTGCGAGCGAGATGGATATTATTCCTCTCGCTTCCTTATAGCCACCAAGGACGTCTACACTACGTCAGAAGGGGTCGTGACGGAAAAATCTTAGACTTTTTCTCGCCTAGCCCCCATCCGCCAAATTCGTACCGTCCGATAAGGAACTTCGTTCCAATAATATTTCTTTCATGGCAAGATAAGAAAAAGTGCGTGGGAGATGGATATTATTCCATCTCGCTTCCTTATAGCCGCTAAGGCCGTTTACACTACGTCAGAAGGGGTCGTGACGGAAAAATCTTACACTTTTTCTCGCCTAGCCCCCATCCGCCAAATTCGTACCGTCCGATAAGGAACTTCGTTCCAATAATATTTCTTTCATGGCAAGATAAGAAAAAGTGCGAGGGAGATGGATCTTATTCCATCTCGCTTCCTTATAGCCGCCAAGGCCGTTTACACTACGTCAGAAGGGGTCGTGACGGAAAAATTTACACTTTTTCTCGCCTAGCCCCCATCCGCCAAATTCGTACCGTCCGATAAGGAAATTCGTTTCAAAAAATAAGCTTAAATATATATAAATTATTAATGACAGGCTGTGAGATATTTCATATCCGGGCGACCTTCAGTCAATATAAAAGTATTCCTCTCTGTTCTTCCAGGATAATATCTAGAGCAAATATTTTTGTACAATGCAATAAATATCTACCACGGCCATGTCATCCTGTGTTTTTTTTCAATAAATTATTTATAGTGAAAACTAGGAACCTGTTAAAATTACTAAAACTGCCAAGTTATATCGCTTACTGTCTTCTATTGAGCTCAGGAAGTTGTTTGCACGCTATTAAGACATAGAGAACCATTTTTAATTTTTTTTGTCTGTTTGTACGGGCTATCATCTTCGGAATGGTTGAAGCGATTGTGTTGAGACTTAACGAACAGATAGAGAGCACTGCCAGGAGGAATCTAACTTATGTTTTATCCAAAAATTTTGAAGATTTATTTTTGAAAAAACGAAAAATTGATAAAATAAATGGTCTTCTATTATCTTAAATATAAATAACGCCACATTAATCGATCCTACCTAGGCGAAGCCGGGGCGGGTCGCTCGTATTATATAAAAA
This sequence comes from Parnassius orleans, assembly GCA_029286625.1. Classification (NCBI taxonomy): domain Eukaryota; kingdom Metazoa; phylum Arthropoda; class Insecta; order Lepidoptera; family Papilionidae; genus Parnassius; species Parnassius orleans. Next base: position 2,188,584 of record JAGSMP010000080.1, on the reverse strand, counting down.
TAATCACTAGTTTTATATAAAAATAATGATGGCGTACTTCTTTTTCTTCACCAGCCCGTTAAAGTTCATTGATGATCATTTGCCACTGCGAGAAGGATTTCTTTTTTAAATTTATAGAATGAGGGTGATAAATGACACACAGTCCACCTGAAGGTAAGTGGATGTAGTGACCCATAGACATCTACATCATGCTCGATTAAGAATCAAAATGCGTCGTCACCCCTGAGGGCTAAGATGGAATGCTTCCTTTGCAGTAAAAAGGGTTTCCGGATCTCTACACTCACCATGCGAAACGCAGCACCATTAAGCTGCTATTACATGCTGGAATTCTGTGAGCACGTGGTCCTTACCCGGCGAGCCGACCCATTCGTGCTACAACCATAATGTAGTTCTACAACGTAAAAAAAGCGGATTTACGCTCACAACACCAGACACTTTTAACGCTGACACCAGGCTTGGGATTCTACATCTGACGAAAACGAGATAGTACACCGCCATTTATAGAAAAATGAGTTTTTTATAGTATTTTCCATAGTCGCCCCTTGCTACACCAACAGGGCATTGGATCTGTTAACGCCGCCACCACACGTTTGCTACTTAATAACCGGACTAATACAAAATTGTCGCCAGAACAAAACATACCGTGAGAACTGACGAAAGGACGTGTGAAATAACGTGTTGTGATGTGACGCATCAATCAATAAGTTGTATTTATTACGTAGAAAACATTGAACTTAACATTCCGTTGTTATAACTTTATTCTGCGGTAGTGTAATAACTTCGTTTTTTTTTTATAGAATAAGGGTGACAAGCGAGCACACAGCCCACCTGATGGTGAGTGGATGCTGTGGCTCATAGACATCTACATCTATCCTCGATTAAGAATCAAAATGCAGATGCGTTATCAACCCTGGATACAAGATGGAATGCCTTGTATCTCATAAAAAGGTCTCCGGTTCTCTACACTCATCATACGAAACACAGCAGCATTTAGCTGCTATTTTACGCTGGTATTCTGTGAGAGCGTGGTGATTCCTCGGTCAAGCCGACCCATTCGTGCTACAACCATAATATAGCTGCAACATGGCTCTACCACGTATAACTATCGCGGAATAAATTTGTGTTACATCCATTACAGCCTATAAAAGTCCACTGCTGAACGTAGGCCTCCCCATTGATTGCCTGATTAAATTTTGCCATAGTGGCAACCGCAATTTTTTGTAACTTTTAGTTGTTATCGGGAAAATGCGTCTCACCTTTTTCAGTTTCCCTCTGTCGCCTTTAATAACACTCATGGGACGATATGGGTAGTGGTTATTCTTACACCGCCTCTACATTGTTAAAAGTTAAAATATGCTTTATAAATTATTCTGGATATTTGTGTGAAATGATTTCCAGTATCTATAACGTAATTTTCAGATGTTGATATAATGAATCTCTATATATGAAACGACATACCTTATGCTACGGAAATATTATGTAAGGATTATGTTTAGTAAAAATTTGAACGAAATATCTTTATTTTTTCAACGTAATAAATTAAAAAATCTATTTTGTACTCTATGCCTAGAAACGCGGAACGTAACTATAACCCATTGCTACCCTTATTAACTTCTCTTTTCTTTCATTTTTGCCACTACAAAATATTTGCCTCGTTGGTCGACTACTGATTATGAGGTGCCCGGTTCGAGTTCCAAGCCGGCCCAAAAATCAGATTCATTTTTAAAAACTAAAAATCTGAAATTTATCTGTAGCAGCACGGAGTCAAAGAGTTGGCGGTGTTTCACCCCCGTGCCTTAAGCAGGGTACTCACCTAGCAGTGTAGCATGTAACGTATTTGATACTGTATAAACCTGCAAGTGGGTACGGCTCATCCACGGTCACCGCGTATCCAGTTACGTGCACACTACGAGCCGCCTACAAAGGCGGCAATACCGCCACTCAGCGGGTCACTGCGAGCTTACTGCGCTCCACGCGCGTGCGGCTCGCAGCGGGCTCGTGTCTACGTACTCACTTGATACAGTATCAGATACATTACATGTTACACGATTAGGTGAGTACGCGGCTTTAGAAAGCACGTTAAGTTGTATCTCTCTGATCTGATCTCTTTCCGCTCGTGCATGATTGCCGTCCCTTCGGACTATACTAAGAGAGTAAGGGAATAAAGAGTGCGCCTGTTTGCTTGAGCATACACTTGTGCACTATAATCCTGTCCTGCGCAGATGCTTAATTTATTTTCTTCTTAAACGTTATGCTTACACTAGTATTTTCTCCTGTATCGTGGAGATATTTTACATACTACATGAACAAACATATACAGACATGGAATAATTATTTAATAATGTCCTCCAGACCGAATTTTAGTCACGGCGGCCAATCTTAACGGAGACTAGCCATCTGCGCATTACAGGATATTATAGTGCACGAGCAAGTGCGCAAGCATAGATGCACTTTACCACTCCCTGCTCTGTCACTCTCATAGTGCTTGCTAGATACTTATTAATCTATGGTCCGATGGGACGGGAATCCGACATGACCAGAGAAAGTTAGACGCAGGGCTAACGGCTTTATGTGCTTTCCGAGGTGAAACACCGCCTACTGCCTGACTCCGGGATTCTATAAATTTTTTTGCCAAAAAAATCCAATAACTGATTTTGGCTCGACCCGGGATTTAAACCCGGGACCACATGATTAGCAGTCGCGCTTGCAACCACTAGACCAACGAGGTGACTGAAAGGTTACTCCTGCAACCGTTCCGTTATTTAAAGGCAATGCAAACACTTGTTTCGGGTGGGACTCCTACCCGCGGCCTACCAGCTCTGCAGCCAAACGCTTAGCCACTGCTTAACCGAGCCGTCAGGTCACTTGACAGTAATAGTATTATTATTAAATTGAATTACTAGGTACAGGGTTACAAGTAAAACCAAAAAAAATTACGAAAGTTTTTTTATGTGGTAGAGCCACGCTGCAGCACGAATGGATCGATTGAAACAGAAACAGAACAGAAACAGAAACTTTTTATTCAATATAGATTATAAATAATACTTATTGAAACTCACTCTTTGTCTAATTACCACTGGTTCGAAAAAAACCTCTGTCCTGGGAAGAACCAGCAAGAAACCCAGCGGACTTTTTTTAAATAACAGCTTACAATCATGTATATTACACAATTAACCACAAAACAAATTAGAAACAGCCTGGCAGCGAACACCTCATTCCAGGGTTATTATCATCCATAAATTCCTTAACATTATAATAACCCTTTTATACAAACTATGTTTAATAAAGTTTTTGAATTTTGAGCAGGTCGAATTTTGTTTATTTTCTGGGATTTTGTTGTAAAACGTATACATCGCCCCAGAATGAATTACTGACTCGGTGGAGTCGAGTAACTGGTACTACTAGCTTGTGTTTGTTCCTAGTATTTACAGAATGAATATCACTTATTTTGTATAACTACTTTTATTTTTGTGTACGTACATTACATTTTCATAAATGTATTGAGAGGCCAAAGTTAATATATTAATTTCCTTAAATTTTCTTAAATTTCGACCGGGTAGGACCACGCTCTCACAGAACACCAGCGTAAAATAGCAGCTCAATGTTGCTGTGTCTCCTATGTTGAGTGTAGAGAACCGGAGACCCTTTTACTAGAAACGAGGCATTCCATCTTAGTCCTCAGGGGTGACAACGCATCGGCATTTTGATTCTTAATCGAGGATAGACGGAGATGTCTATCGGTTATAGTATCTACTCACCATCAGGTGGACCTATGTGCTCGTTTGTCACCCTAATTCTTAAAAAAATAACACTGTTTTACACGTTCGCAAGTTATTATGTACGATATACGAGTACAGACATATAATTAATACTGTGCGTGTCATAAAACAAATAATGATGACCTATAATATTACTTCACTGAAATTTTAAATTAAATTGTAAACAGATGTCTTTGAACTAAATAATAAAAATTCAGCGTATATAGTTCCAATGAGTAATGTATTATTCATTATCTATACCTACATAGGTATTTCGATGAAAATATTATAAACATATGTTATTTCCTGTTTAGTTAGTTATAATATATCCTTTAAAAATAAATATGGTTTATCCTTGTTTCTTCGCCTAGTATTTCTTTAATGATGTTTTATTTTCTGTTTAGATATAATTATGTCCTATATAAATAAATATGTTTTACCCTCATTGGTTTCTTCGTCCGTCGATAATCGACGCCTCAAAGTCAAGTTCACCATATCAACAATTATCACTCACTGCAGCCTGCGCGGCCAATGTCGGCATTACGGCACTGCTGCGAATCGTGAGAAGCTACCATCTGCCATCAGCAAATGAGTGCCTAATACCATACTATGGAAGGTTGCAGACGGTAACAGCCCGTTTAAACCGATTACAAAGTAGTCTGTGAGTTGTGCATTTCTTTATTCCTTTTCTACCGACTTCAAAAAGGAGGAGGTAATTTTTATGTTTTATTATATGTGTTACCTTATAACTTTTGATTTCGATGATTCTTTTTTATTTGAAAACTGGTACTTCTCATGTGGTCCCATATAAATTAGATCAAAGTCTGACCAGTATTTTTTGAGTTATCCTTAATAATTTATATTGAGGTCGGTTGTACGAATTTTTAATTTTATTATTTGTTTAAAATACAGTACCATAATTACCGCATAGAGTAGTTTATTAAAAATCAATGAAATTGTTTGAATTAGATGATTTGAAGAATCCACTCACAAAACGCCAAGAAGATTATGTTGTTTCTATCAGATAGATAGCGGAATAGTTATCTAATGTATTTACATCCAATGTATTTGCATTCCATCTTAGTCCTCAGGACTGATATCTGCATTTTAATTCTTAATCATGGACTTAATTTGTAAGACCAAATTAGAAGACGTGAGTGGATGAAGGTGACATGTCGATACAAAATGACTACAAAACTTAAAACCGTTGATTTAAGGCACATTTTGAAAATAGAATGTTGATAAAGGTGTTATGTTCAGTTCAGTTTGAAAATTGCACTGGATGTAAGAGGTATGGGCCCATATCACCTCCTGCCAGATTAATAAAGTAAAAAGTTTGTTTTTCTATCGTGGAAGAAGGTGTTACGTCCGTACATATCCACTCAGCTTACGATGGTCCAATGACGCAACGTCACTTTTCAGTGAAAGAAGGTGTTATGTGACATACATAACCCCTTCATTCAATAACTTGAATACCGTGTCAAGAAAAGTTCATACAAAATATTTTTGTCACAGAATTTAATTTGTCTTTTGGATATACAAAGAGTGATACGTGTGCTACTTGCGATGCTGGAAAATCAAATGACGAACATAAATCAAATTATAATGCTTCTGTTGAAACTATGAATATCGAGAGAAAAAAACCAACCCATGACTTTTTTTATAGGAGAGGGCCATGACTACCAAAACTGGCAAGTTCAAAAGCGTTCTACTTACGCCAACTGTGGTTTTACAATCTGGGTATTCATATTTACAGAGTTAATAATGGAAGTAAAGAAAAAGCCGTTCTGTTGTACATGGACTGAACATGTAGCGGATCAAAGATCACTTATTGATATGGTCAGATTCATGTGCCGGACAAAATAAAATCTTTTTTAAAATGATTGCACTTTATCAATATCTTATCTTAAAAGGATATTACGGCCAGCAGTGAATGACCACCTCTCAAATCCATAGGTAATCACTGGCAACACGCACTGTTGTACAATCTTGTTTCCAGGTTTTGAGGTATGCCTGACGAGAAGATGTGTCATAATCTCCCGAACGCTGTCCAGCCGAGTTGAATCCGTCGATAGACGTCTCGGTCGAAGTCGGACTTACCTAGTCGGACTATTTGTCCCAGGTAAACATACTCGTCAACAACAAACTTAGTGCTCCCAACAACTACCGGCAAAGGTGTGACATGGACATTACACATGACATTCGTTTTGTCCATGTTCATCTTAAGACCTATCCGTTGGGTGACACTATTGAGGATTGAGGTCGTTGAGCATAGTGCTTAGGTCTTCCAGCGATTCTGCCATAAGGTGTATATCGTCAAATCAAAGGTGAGTAATGTACTCGCCATTCACGTTAATACCGTATTCTTTCCAGTCCAGTAGCTTGAAAACATCTTCCAATGCAGCGGTGAAGAATTTCGGGAATATTACGTCACCCTGTCTTACATATCTCTGCAGACCTATAGATCTGAGACGTAGTTCATCACTGCTGGCCGTATGAGGAAGCTCAAGGTCGCTTCAGCGAGTTATGGAGAGGGCTATGCTCCGGGTTTCTCTGCGTGATAGACTTAAAAACGGGGATATCCGCAGTAGAACCAGAGTAACCGACATAGTTCAACGGATTAGCAGGCTGATGTGGCAATGAGCCGGCCATATAGCTCGGAGAACCAACAACTGATGGGGAAGAAAGGTTCTCGAGTGGCAGCGTCGTACCGGCAGGCGAAGTGTAGAACATCCTCCCATTAAATGGCGTGACGACCTGGTAAGACATACAGGAAGTCTATGGATGCAGGTGGCTCAGGACCGTGCTTCGTGGCATTCCTTGGGAGGCCTATGTTCAGCAGTGGACTTGTGAAGAGCACTAATGATGGTGCTGAAAAGGATATTTCAAAGCAATTGATCACAAGTTTCCTGGAGTTGGCCATTTTTATTTACTTCCGGATCGTGATTTTGGTAGAATAGAAAAAGTCTTTAGGAAACATGATACAGCTTATGTTCCTGACCAATACCGGAGCCTCATATCCAAAGCTTTTCGTTATAATACTGTGATAGATATGACCGAACATTTCAGAAAAATTTGATTAACAGGAAAAAAGATGTCAACAATGATAAACCAGCCAAGTGCGAGTCGGACTCGCGCATGAAGGGTTCCGTACCATCGTAAAACACGTTTCTAGTAGGGGAGCCCCCTTTAATTTTTATTTATTTTTATTTGTTGTTATAGCGGCAACAGAATTACACATTCTGTGAAAATTTCAACTGTCTACCTATAACGTATCATGAGATAAAGCCCGCTGACAGACAGACGGACGGACAGCGGAGGCTTAGTAATAGGGTCCCGTTGGTTACCCTTCGGGTACGGAACCTTAAAAGCAAGGTTTAGAGATGGAATTAAATGGATACGCGTGGATGAGCACGGTTCCTATCTTCTATACAAAGAAACAGGATGAAATCACACTCTTTAAAAGGTGAACATTTAAAAAAAATCAGATGCTCAGGTGCCCGCTGATGTAGAAATTCCACGTATGAACGGAAAGTATAGTACTGTATCAGTGGAAAAAAGAGAATCTCCGAAATCAACATAAGTATGTGAAACTAGAATATCGCTACTTCTATGAGTCGATTTTAAGCCAAGCCAAGAGTAATATTTTTATTATTGTACGGAACACCTTTAAATGATATATGATATAAGAAAAAATGATTTTATTTAAACTTAATAATGATATTGATATAAATTTGATAATGATATAGAACGCGTCTGCCGTGTTCGGAATGAAAACGTGACTGCTTGAAAAATAAAGTAAATCACGCAAATGATGTTCACCTAAATAAATCGCTTACTAACAAAAATGTACGGTTGCACTGTACATGCTCCCGGGCGAGAGATGAGAGTGATAAGTAAGATAGAAAACAACAAAAATGATATAAGATAAAATAATAATGATCTAAGATAATGATAAAGTTAAGAAACTATTATAGTCAGTAGAATGATATCACTAATAAACAAGATAAAAATAAGTAGTTAAAGGTCCATGTCCAGATCTATTTTGCTAGTTGTAAGTCACTCAAGCACACTCTCGCGAATACAGGTGAGGTGCCTTTATTTTGTACTCGCGCACTTTGCAATGATAGGTCTTGATTGGCACTGACACTATCACTTGTACAAGCACTGGGAATGTCTTGAAGAGATAGCCGTGGTGCAGGCTCCTGGTGGGCTGCAGGCGCCGGTCTCGGCCGGCGTGCCCTTCGCACTCGCCTCCAGAGTACCGCTACTCCCACTGCTCCGAATGCTCCCACTAACACGTAGATAACGACATAGTGGTGTAAGTAGTGGGTTGACAGCTGATTGAATTCAACATCTATGTCTTCCTTTTTCATTTGATCGATTTGACGTCCGATCTCCTTCAAGGACGCTTGTCGTTCTCTCTCCTCTGGTTGGCTTGTCTCACCTTTACTGATAGGTATGGTCAAGTTGATTATGTTGTTAATAGGTGGAATATCTATAGCTATTTAATCGGGGTGTGCGTGCATTGTGTTGATGTGGTTGTTGTATGGATAGATCATGAATGAGTCTCCCTTGAGTACGCAATTATTCCCGACTGATAAGACCTGGCTGACGCTCTCCGAAGTAACTTCAACGTCGCATATGAATCGAAGAGTGCATTGTTCGCAGCAGAAAAATAAGTATGTATTTATATTGTGGAGCGCATTCCATGAATTTTTAAATTTTTTAATGCTCGTTAGACATTTGTCTGTTGAATGATTCTTGATACACAAATGTTGATCATTTTGCATATATATACATATATATATGCAAAATGATGAAGATAAACAGGGCCTCGTAGCTCACAAAGTTTCGTGGTGAGATCTGAATGTAGACATGATTGTACTTCGTCTTCAGTCATAGATGTATGAGTCTCTTTGGATGTTTACAGCGAAGTAATCAGAGATGGGAATTATGTTTATCATATTATTGTCGTATAATTGAGGAATGGGTAAAACTCTGTAGATGTCATAGCTTTCTCTGGTTAAAAGTGGTATTTTTATTTCGAGTAAAAGGTTTTGATATGTGACCTTGACCTTCACCCTCAGTAAATGATACAATTTTGCTACGCCGTTGTGTATATCTTCTATAAGCAATGATCTTTTGTTAAATGTCCAGAAATTAAGCTGAGTTCATCTTTTAACTGATCTGGTGATAGTATATGTATATCGAATTTTCCCTGATAAATGTTTTGTATCCTTTTCAAATTAATTAAGATATTGTTTGATATTACAGATGATAAGGTAAACTCGTTGATAGCTCTTAATTTTTGTATCTCTTCTTTAATAACAGAATTTGCTCTAATTTATTGATATGCTGATGGAATAGTTTGTGTTGTTGGTCAATTGTTGTTTCTAATCTTTTCAAAACGTTATAAAAGTTAAAGTTACAGCCTATATACGTCCCACTGCTGGGCACAGGCCTCCCCTCATTTCTGAGAGGGTTTTAGGGCAAGGAATTGTCCGCCGCGCTGCCCTAATGCGTGTTGGCGAACTTCACATGTCTTCGAATTTTTTTTTCTTATTTCTCAGACATGCAGGTTTCCTCACGATGTTTTTCTTCGCCGCCGAGCACGTGGTAAATCAGCACTTAAAATTGCAATTAACAATTTCATTGGTGCCAGTTATATTGTGCTTCTATTACTGATGTCTGATTTTTCCATAATTTTACGAGATGCTTTTGATTTTTTCTAATGAGGTCAATGTCCTTTTGATATTGTTCAGCGAAGTCATTGTCAAGTACGCCGAATAGTGCATGCGCGACATTTCCCATGCCATTGATAAGTCCGCGACGTACTCGTATTCCCGTCGCCGCAGACTGCTGACCAAGTAACAGCTGATCGTAGTAGTGTAACTCGGTGCTCCCGTGTCGTAATTGTAATAGGATTATGTCACATTGTTGTCGCTCTTGCAGTTTTGAACATATGTTTGGAAGGTGAGTGATATATGTCTTTAGTAGTTTTGAACCTTGCCAGTACGTAGGTCACTCAATAAGTTTTGAGATGCTCGAAATTTAAAAATGGAACGCATCCGTGTTATATGTTTCTAAAAAGCAAATTTATTTAAAAATAGAACTCCATAAGCCAGTTGCTCAATATTTAAAAAAAAAAACAAAGTTCTATTAATTTTCCTGCAACGCTTCCCGCACTTTTCATTTAAAACGATGGATCTTAACCGTGAACATTTGCGCGCTATGATATATTATGATTTTAAATTTGGTTTAACCGAAAAATTAAGTTTACAACGGTTACAATCAGCATTAGGGGACTCAGCTCCATCACGCGCAACAATTTTTAGGTGGTTTGCTGAATTCAAAAGGGGTAAAATTAATCTTAAAGATGACCAAAGAACCGGGGCTCCGCAAACAGCAGTAACGGCAGAAAATGTATGGACTACTGAAATGTTGGTGCGAGAAGACCTACGAATCACATATACGAACATCGAAAAGATTGCAAGCATTAGTTCGGGGAGCATTCATACCATCCTACATCAACATCTTGGAGTGAGGAAGCTTTGTTGTCGATGGATCACTCGTTTGCTCTCCGAAAGCTAAAAACAGACTCGTGTGGATTGGTGCCATGAAATGCGTCTACGTTTTGAAAACGGGGCATCTAGGCGTGTTTCAGAAATGATGACGAGACATGGATCTATCAATATGATCCGGAAAATAAAAGGCAATCATCGGTATGGGTCTACTCAGAAGGACAGTTAGCGACATAACTGCAAAGACCTCGCAACGTCGGCAAAAGAATGGTGGTTAGTTTTTTTTCGCGGAGCGGACATTTTTCGACGTCAATGCTGGAAAATTGTAGGTCAGTCAACTCTGAAAGGTATACTACATTTGCATTACCCAAAGCTTTTCAAGCTGTGCGGGAGAGAAGACCAAAGACCGGGCTTCGGGGAATCATGCTGCATCACGATAACGCCTCTTCACATACCTCCCTTAGAGCAAAAGCATTTATTGAGGAATCTGGTGTTGAAACTCTAAGTCACCCACCCTACAGCCCTGACTTAGCTCCTTGTGATTTCTTTTTGTTCCCAAGAGTCAAAGAAAAAATAAAAGGCACGTTTTTTTCAAGCGCCGAAGAAGCCGTGGCTGCCTACGAAGAAGCGATTTCCGACCTGTCAGATCAAGACTGGCAAAAGTGTTTTTAGAGTTGGTTTAGGCGAATGGAACTTTATATAGAGCATGATGGAGAATATTTTGAAAAGACGTAAAATAAATATTAATAGTATCTAGAATACTTTTTGTATATCTCAAAACTTATTGAGTGACCTATGTACGGATCTAAATCGTAATAAACAATCATTCTCCATTCATCTCGGATAAGCCTCATGTTTGATGTTTTATCGAAGTATAAACTCCGGGTATCTTTAAAATTTGTTACATTAAATGCTCCTTGTGCTGTTTGCGCGAATAATGTAAAAATAAGCAGTGTGTACATGATAAAATTGCAAAGTTTCATACTAGATCGTGCATTTCCTGGTTTGTCGTTTTTGTGATCTGCTTTCAAACTTGATTCTTGATTGTTTTTCGGACTTGATTGATAGTTTGTGGGATTTTGATAGTTTGCTTCTGACTGAGTCGGTAAAATGGTTAATTTCGTGATAGGTCTCTTAAGGACGCGTTTGCAAAATTGATAGGTATAGAATAGAACTATTACATTGACACGGATCACACACACAAGTGTACGCACGGTTAGATGCGGGTGCGGGAATCGTAATCAAGTAAAAATATTTTGATAATTTGAAAGATTGATTTTTTTTCTCATTTCTTATACCTACAAAAATATACTTAGATACGAAATAAGAATAGCTGCTCCAGAGACTGCTAGGCAATAGAAGCCCTCTACTAGCAGTGAGATGGTGGCTGTGGACTTTGGGCTGGTTTTGTTAGTTATGATAAAACTTTAGCTCCGGATTTGGTGTAGTGACTTGAAGGTTATACTTCGGTGACAGCTATTTTTTTTTATAGGAGAGGGGGCAAACGAGCATGCGGCTCACCTGATGGTAAGTGACTACCGACGCCCATGAACAACCGCAACACCAGGGGAATTGCAGATGCGTTGCCGGCCTTTTAGAAAGGAGTAGGCTCTATTCTTGAAGGTCCCTAAGTCGTATCGGTCCGGAAAAATCGCTGGTGGTAATCGATTCCACAAGGAAGTTGTGTGAGGAAGAAAACTTGTTCTAAATCGCACAGTGGTGGACCGCCAATTATCCAGATGGTATGGATGATATCGCGAGTTTCGTCGCGATGTGCGATGGTGAAATTGAGCGGCTGGAATTAGTCCGAACAATTCCTCAGAGCACTCCCCGTGGTACATGCGATAAAATACGCAAAGAGATGCAACATCTCTACACAGTGGCAGTGAGTCAAGCCGATCGGAAAGAACTCGGTCGTCGACGATTCGAACCGCTCTGCGCTGGATGCGGTCAAGTGGAAGGAGCTGGCACTGGGGAGCCCCTGCCCAGAGATGGGAACAGTATTCCATGTGGGGCCGAACCTGCGCCTTGTAAAGTTGCAAGCGGTGTACCGGCATGAAATACTGTTCCGCTCTGCTGAGCACGCCAAGCTTCTTAGAGGCCAATTTGACCTTCTCTTCCAAATGACCACGAAACTGCACATCACTCGATATGTCGACACCGAGGATTCCAATACTGGTTGAAGCAACAAGGGGAGTGCCTTGAAACCAGTAGTAGTCACCAAAGTACACCATCACGACTTTCCATCAAGCCCGGAGGTTAGGTCTCATCATAACTAACAAAACGAGCCCAAACTTCGCACACCTAGTTCTACTCGTCCAGGAGTTCCAGTAATAGTCACCGAAGTACATCATCAGGTCTCTCCATCAAGTCCGGAGGTAAAGTCTCATCATAACTAATAAAACGAGCCCAAGCTCGGCAAATCTAGTTCTACTCGTCTAGGAGTTCCAGTAGCAGTCGCCGATGTACACTTTCAGATCACTCCATAAAGTCCAAGTCGAATAGGTATTTATATATATATTTATATATAAATCCCACTTACTTTTAGCGAAACAAAATATTATAAAAAAATGTGTGATTATAAAAATAATAATATTATTTTACCTTGTCAAGTACCTATGTATCAAATTCGAATATTTTGTGTATGTACAGCGATCTTTTTCAGCTGTTGCAATCAGGCAGGCGATACAGTATTCACCCACGACGGCGGCCGGGCGCGGACTGTGGTTTCATATCGAAATTTTTGTACAACAAATCAAAACAGGCACCAAAAATAAAATAACCCTTATTGCAATCCATTATGAATCATCCGTATTAGCAAAATATGTGAAAAAATAAGCATCAGTTTTTATTTTTTTTACGACTATTGATAAAAATTAAACACCACTATTTTTTATTGAATATGTCTGCCTACTTATAGTATTTTTAGAAATCTTAATACATGTTGATAATAGAACAAAAAATGTACCTAAACATGAGCCGGTATCGTTAATTTTGTAGAAAATGGCTAGGGAAGATCGTTTTTACAATATAAAAAACTATTATTTTCAACAAAAAAGTTACTACTATTTGAAGATGAAGAACCATTTTATACGTGGTAGTTATTAGCTATGTTTGATTTGGTTCAGTTTTGTCACAAAATGTACCAAAAAACAGCATAATTTTGCCCGATTTGCAAACACACCCTTAATAGTCCCGTTTTTTATTTTAACAGTGACTACTCAGACTAATCCATCTTTACCGGGGTAAACATCGATAACTGTCCCTAATGTCCATCTTCCTGCAGGTAGATTTGCATCATGAATGATTACCACGTCATCAAGTTTGATATTTACGGTTGATTGCTGCCACTTGCTCCTCGCTGACAATGCTGTCAGATATTCAGACTTCCAGCGCTTCCAAACATCACCGAATATCTTCTGCGTCATGTGCCAACGTGTTCTTTCATCTTTCTCTGTCTCCACGATACTTAAAACAGGACCGCTGGCCAGAAAGTGAGATGGAGTCAGGTAATTGATAGCATTTGGATCTTCAGTGATAGCGCAGAGCGGTCGGGAATTCAGGCAGGCTTCTAGCTGTGTTAGTAGTGTTGAGAACTCCTCGAAGGTAAGTTTTTGTTCGCCCATGACTCTGCGAAGGTGGTATATAACGCTCTTCACAGCCGCTTCCCACAGACCTCCCGCACTGGGCCATGATGGGGCATTGAAATGCCATCTGATATTCATCTCGCTTATCTCTGATAAGAACTCATTTGTGATAATGGATTTTAGATCAATGATTTCTTGATTGATGATTCTGTTGGCACCTACGAAATTCGTACCATTATCACTGTAAATGTGATGTGGTGTGCCACGCCTCGCCACCATTCTTCTTAATGCTGCTAAGAATGCTGATGAAGTTAAATCGGATACTAGCTCAAGATGTATGGCCTTTGTGACCATACAAACAAACACGGCTATGTATCCTTTAAAGGTCTTGATTCCTCTGCCTTTACTTGATTTTACGTCCACAAAACCTGAAAAATCCACCCCTGTTCGAAGAAACGGTCTTGATGGATTTAATCTTGCTTCAGGAAGATCGCCCATAAGCTGATACTGTTTTGTAGGGTTGTGTCTTTTACAGGTTACGCAGCTGCGCAGGCGTTTTTTGATTGCTCTGTTCCCACCTAGGACCCAATACTGTTGTCGTAGCCACGCTAAGGTGACACGGGCTCCCCCGTGATATGTCATTTTGTGGGCTTGATCAATGAGTAGGTTTGTCAGGTGACTCTCGTGAGGAATGATAAGGGGGTGCATCATTTCTTTGCTGATCGACGCATTTTGCAGTCTACCACCTACTCTCAACATACCTTCAGAATCGATAAAAGGATTTAAAGGTAATAATTTGCTTTTTGGACTTGCTTTGTTATGCCTTTGTAAATAGCTGATATCTTCTCCAAACTCCTTGCTTTGCATGTGTTTGATAATTTTTTGCCTTGCCTTTTTAATTATTCTTGTGCTGTTAAATAACTCTGCTTATAATTTTGGTTTATACGTAAGATGTAGGCTAATATTCGTGTAGTTCGTGAAACTGCTGTGCTTGCTTATTAATTGTGTAATGACGTCGTCTTCGCTTGAACATGTTGTGGTGTTTACTTGCTTTATAGTTTTGACTTCTTCATCGGTGAAGTAAGGGATCTTCTTTATGTTATCATCGTCGGAGTCTGATAACCACGCTGGTCCATGCCACCATAACTGATGTTGATGAAGTTGTTCCGTGCTGATTCCGCGACTGGCACAGTCAGCTGAGTTATCTTGCGATTTGACACCATCCAAACATTTTGATATTGTAACCTGCCAAACATGATTTCACCTTTTCCATGAGCTATGATAAAAGTAGGGTTGCACACAGTTCTAAGCAAGGTAAACAGATCTTCTTTTTCGATGGTACTAGCCTAGATTTTGCTGTAACGAGGACGACTGATATGTTTTTACTTCCATCTTGGTTTTGACGAACTATTTTGCAATAAATAACGCAAGCGTATGCATTCATCGACGCGTCACTGAACCCATGAAGAACGATGACGTGATTTTTGTTGCTCTTTAACCATCTCGGTATACGTATTTGTGATATATTTTTGATATCTTCTTTGATTTTCGTCCAATCTGCTTGAATTTCATGAGGAAGCTCGTCGTCCCATTCTGAGTCGTATTGCCAAATTTTTTGGAATAATAATTTCAATTTTGTGCTGACTGGTGTTAAAAATCCTGCTGGGTCGTAGAGCTTTGAGATATTTGATAACAAGCTTCGTTTCGTTAGTTTTGGTGTTGATAAATCGATTTTCAAGTCAAAAGTAAGCTGCTCTGATTGTGTAAGCCATCGCAGGCCTAAAGTTTTGCAGATACAAATTTTAATCACTCTCCTATCTTTTGGCTTACATTGTTTAACTACACATTTTAGATGTAGTTGAAAAACCTACATTAAAATAATAAAACAAAATCTCATTACTTTTAACTTTTCCGTTCTTATCTCATCAGCACTTTTGATTTTCTTACTTTGCCTGAAGTTAAACTATAAACTAGTAAGCACACAATCCTTGTTATTTATGTGTAATCATGCAATTCTCAAAATTTTTTGGTTTTCTTTTATTTGCTAAAAATAGCTTGGTTTTATTTTCCATTACGTCTGAATCATAAAATTGTGTCACTAAAATAAATATTGTAAAGGACTAAGACTTGTCGATAACACTATAATAGTGCACTATCCTCGTATGCATGGCAAACGTCAGGCGGAGTGCCGAGTGATGTGACCTCTCTCTGGAAAGCCTAGCGACTGTCTAATTTAATTTGAATTGATCCAAACGCGGAGTTTAATTGTGATAATATAGTACTTTTAAAACATTTATAGAAAAATAATTTAATAAATTTTTTAAGGGTTAAAAAAGATGTTCTTCTAACATATTAAGCTATTTTTTTATTAAATTAAGTAACATAAATTGGTGAAAATAATCGTTTTATCCACAGCATTTTCATAAAAATTTCATTTGGTTTGAATTTTTAATTTCTTATGTATATATAACCTAAGTCAAAATATCTTTTCTAGTAACTATTTTTCTTGCGGTTTATCGAATTGATTGTATTTTTTTGTTTCGTAAAATTGTCAGCCGTTTCAGATATTTTAAGCTTTAAAATTGACGCTAAAAAGGACATTGAGCAAACTTCTGTTTAGTTTTCTTGATAGCATCCACAAATACTGTATTAATATAAAAAAACAGTGTGTGTCGTGAAGACACACGATAGAAGTGAAACTTTTGTGTTCGCGACGGCGAAAGTGTTTAAAAACAGCTAGTAAACAGTGATAAGAAAAGCAGATAGCACTAGTAGTAGAAAGTAACTACCGAACAACTTAAAAATAGTCAACTGAAGAAATCATCTGAAAAATATAGTGACCAACCGATAGTGAACAACCGATATAGAACAACCGTAGTTGAACAACCATATTCAACAACCGTGGTCAATAACCAATAGTCAGAAGATTTCCGCCGAACAGTTGAGCAGTCGAACCGCTGGCCACTGCCTTGCCATTTGTATTCTACAGTTCGTGCATTTTGATTGGACGTCAGTCCACAGTACCCCAGCCGCACCCACAAAGACGGCAGTAGAAGTATCCTCCGGAACCTATAGGTGTAGGACGTGAGCGACTCGCGGAGTATCTCTGTTAACATTTACTCTGGAGAGTTTCGCCCGTCCGGCACATTCGCTGGTCCTTCGAGCCGGATAAATCCGTTGGTCCTTCGGAACCAAATAAATCCGTTGGTCCTTTGGAACCGGATACATAGTCGCTGCCGTATAGAAGCCGCTGGATTCGCCGAGTCAAGATGCTGATCACTCGTTCGCAAGGAAGGGGAGCCAAGACGTGGACCGTTGATCTGGAAGGAGGTTCATCGGACAATGCCGCCGCCATCCACCACCAGATGCCACCACGCTCGCCGTACTGTCAACAATAGAGGGCGCTGAGACGCCATGTTGCCCCCCGAGGGGGGGTACCCCTGCCCGCGCCGGCCACTACAACCCGGACAATGAAGCAGAGGGAACAATTAGGAGGCAACGAGGACAATCGCCGTGCATCATCGCCGACAGCCCGGTAAGACACCCGCGCTGAAGAGCCACCGAGGGGCCACACCGATAGCAGTACGAAGTCAAAGAAGACTATTCGGCCCAATAGAAGAATTTTGAAGGCTCGTGAAGAAGTATTGAAGATCAAAATGAAACTGGCACAGATCTCTTTGCAGATGGCTGAAGAAGAAGAATCGAATGACTACGATGAAGATGGTCACTCCAAAAGTGAGTACGTCCGATCCTGGCTGGAAAATTCCGCAGCCAAACAGAAGCCAACTCAATACGCGAACACCGAGGGGAGGCCCCACTTATTAAAACAATACCAAAGTCACCCCCGGAAGTCGTCCACCTCAGTGAGCCGCAACAGGAGCTCACACACCAGGATCCCTATCCAGCAGATGTACCCAAGAATCCCGTGCCACAGAAGCTCAACTTTGAACCCTCTACCAATGAAGACAGGGGGCTCCGACCATTTACAGTAGAGCTCACATCCGCTATTGCCGCACTCGCTGACAAACCAGAACCAGAAAGTGCATCACTATCATCGCATACTTTCGCAGCGTCGAAAGCTATAATGACACTGCCAAGCTTCAGCGGAGTATACACCGAATGGCTTTCATTCCGTGCCATCTACGAGACAACCCGAGGCTACTTCAATGATATTGAAAACACAGCAAGGCTAAGAAGAAGTCTACAAGGAAGAGCCTTGGAAACAGTCAGCTCAGAACTCATCGGGCATGCTAAGCCAGATGAGATCATGCGTGAGCTAGAGCTGCAATTTGGACGTCCGGATTCGATTCAATCGCACAAGCAGAGACCGAGAAGTAACGAGGATTAGCACGCTGTATAGAAGCACCTACAGACATCTGCACATTCGCGAGCAAAGTGAGGGGAAGCATCGTCACACTTCGAGCACTGAAGAGAGCACTCACCGACAAGCTGCCAAACTTTCTGCGAGCCCAGTAGTATAGAATCTACACCGAGAAGTACGACTCCAGACCAGACCTCGGTTGCTTCAGCGATTTTATCACCGAACAATCTCGCTTCTGCAGTGCATTTGCACCTCCAGAAATTATCAACGAAGCGCAGAGCAACCGCCTTCCAGTACATAGAACACACGCAGCTACTACCAAACCATCTCCAAGATGCAGAATGTGCGAAAAAGAAGGTCACTACGGATCCGAATGCAACAAATTTAAAGAAGCAGATGTCAACAAAAGACGGGTTGCTGTTGCACGTATGGGCCGGCTCGAGCCGGGTTAGTACCACGACCTCACAGAATACCGGCGTGAAGTGGAAGCTCTGCTTTTGCGTTTCGTCTGGTGAGTGCAGGTGACCGGAGGCCCAATTCTCCCCCTCCCGCATCAACATGGTAGCGGAATTAAATAATAGACTACCCCAGGAGGGTACCAGCACCCCTGGAGAATCCCTCGCTGAGCATCCACGACCATGCTACTCCACCCCTGAGCGTGGGTGCTCAGGCTGCCCCGCGTAACCTGGGGGGGGGGGGGGCAAAATTCCGCTCAGAACAATAACTGCTCGGGGCAAACTGAGCAACAAGACTAAGGCGACCCCTGCCACGCTATCCGTGAATTTCTGCAACATCAGGGGACTTCACTCGAACCTAAACGCCGTCCACTACCATCTCGAGACGGCAAAGCCGGCCTTGCTCTTTCTGACCGAGACGCAGGTGTCCTCTCCGGCTGATACTTCGTATCTCTCCTACCCGGGGTACAAATTGGAACACTCCTTTGTGCCTTGGGTTGGAGTTTGCGTATATGTCAGAGAGAACATCTGTTCTCGACGCCTCGGCAGTCTTGAAGGTTCGGACCTGTTCATCCTTTGGCTGCGCGTAGATAGCGACGACCATCCGCGCGTCTACGGGTGCCTCTATAGGTCCCATAGCGGTAATGCCGAAACAGACCGACTCATCGACCACGTCTAAATGGCTACAGATTCCTTGCTACAACAGGTCCCATCCGCAGAGATCGTGATCCTTGGCGATTTTAACGCCCACCACGCCGAATGGCTCGGTTCACGTTTAACCGATCATGCGGGAAGATCTGTTTATGACTTTGCCTTGGCATATGGTCTGACACAATTGGTAACTTCGCCTACGCGGATTCCAGATGAGGAGGATCATACACCTTCCCTGTTGGACCTTCTGCTCACCTCTCATCCGGACCGATATCAGGTTTCCGTCGATGCCCCTCTCGGCTCTTCGGACCATTGTTTGATCCGGAGTGTGGTGCCACTCACGCTCCCCTCGCGGTTACGTTCTGCAGGTTGCCGCCGTGTTTGGCATTACAGGTCGGCGGATTGGGACGGAATGCGGTCTTTCTTTGCATCCTACCCATGGGGGCGGGTTTGCTTCTCGCCGGATGATCCCAGCGCTGTTGCTGACTCTGTCACTGATGTGGTGCTACAGGGAATGGAACTATTTATTCCATCATCTGTGGTACCCATCGGAGGCAGATCTCAGCCTTGGTTTGGTCGCTCCTGTAAGACTGCATTACGCAGTAAGCAGGAGTAC
Source organism: Parnassius orleans (assembly GCA_029286625.1). Classification (NCBI taxonomy): domain Eukaryota; kingdom Metazoa; phylum Arthropoda; class Insecta; order Lepidoptera; family Papilionidae; genus Parnassius; species Parnassius orleans. The sequence goes on along the minus strand of JAGSMP010000080.1, from coordinate 2,168,672 downwards.
TATCAGGCCTGGGCTGAGGCTTCGGCGGCTCGGGATGTAAACACCAGCATGCTTAAAAAGAAGTACAACTTCGCCTCCAGGTCCTTCAAAAGAGTTATTGCCAAGGCAAAGTCAGAGCACATAGGCAGAATTGGCGAGAAACTAGTTCGCCTTCCTTCGGGAACCCGTGTATTCTGGTCTCTCGCCAAGGCTGTCCAAGGAATTTCTGTAAGCCATCACTACCATCTCTGCACAGGAAGACGACTCACTGGCCCACGCCGCAAAGAAAGCCGACTTTAAGGCTCCCTTTGGCGTCCAACTCGACTCTTGATGACGGGGAACACCGCCGACCATCCCGCAGTGTGAGTGATCCATGCCGGATGTGCGGTTCTCACAGTGCTCAGTTCGCAAAGCACTCCTCTCCTGGACATCCACAAGTCGAGTGGGCCTGACGGAATCCCCAATTGTGCTGAGGACGTGTGCTCCGGAGTTGACACCGGTTCTAACGCGTCTTTTCCGGTACTTCTACTCCCTAGGCGTAGTCCCGAATTCATGGAAGACAGCTTTTGTCCAACCGGTCCCTAAAAAAGGCGACCGCTCAGACCCGTCCAACTACAGACCTATCGCCATCACCCCCTTGTTCTCCAAAATAATGGAGTCCGTTATAAACTGCCAGCTCATGCGATACCTTGAGGATCACCAGCTGATTAGTGACCGCCAATACGGTTTTCGTCGGGGTCGATCAGCTGGTGATCTTCTGGTCTACCTGACTCATAGATGGGCGGAGGCAGTAGAGTCCAAGGGGGAGGCATTGGCCGTTAGTTTGGACATTGCGAAGGCTTTCGATCGGGTTTGGCACAAAGCGCTTCTTTCGAAGCTTCCTTCCTATGGGCTTCCCGAGTAATTGTGCAATTGGATCACCAGCTTTCTTGCAGATCGGAGCATCAAGGTCATTGTAGACGGCGCATGCTCCGACTACAAGCCTATTAACGCTGGTGTTCCACAAGGTTGCGTGCTATCACCAACGCTGTTTCTTCTGCATATCAATGATATGTTGCAAACCGGTAGCATTTATTGCTATGCGGATGACAGCACTGGTGATGCTCTATACACCGGCCGTGCTAATATTTCTCGGGAAAACGTCGCCGAGTACCGGAACAAACTTGTGTCTGAAGTCGAGTCTTTGCTGAACAAAGTCTCGGATTGGGGGCGACTAAATCTAGTCCAGTTTAATCCTCAGAAGACACAAGTTTGCGCGTTTACCGCTAAAAAGAACCCCTTTGTCGTATCTCCTCAGTTTCAAGGCACTCCCCTTGTTGCCTCAGCCAGTATCGGAATCCTCGACGTCGACATATCGAGTGACGTGCAGTTTCGTGGTCACTTGGAAGAGAAGGCCAAATTGGCCTCTAAAAGCAGCGTGCTCAGCAGAGCGGAACAGTATTTCATGCCGGCACAACGCCTGCAACTTTACAAGGCGCAGGTTCGGCCTCACATGGAATACTGTTCCCATCTCTGGGCTGGGGCTCCCCAGTGCCAGCTCCTTCCACTTGACCGCATCCAGCGCAGAGCGGCTCGAATCGTCGACGACCGAGTCCTTTCCGATCGGCTCGATTCATTGGCGCTACGAAGAGATGTTGTATCTCTTTGCATTTTCTTTCGCATTTACCACGGGGAGTGCTCTGAGGAATTGTTCGGATTAATCCCAGCCGCCAAATTTCACGTACGCACATCGCGGCAGAACTCCCGATACCATCCACACTATCTGGATGATTGGCGGTCCACCACTGTGCGATTTAGGAGAAGTTTTCTTCCTCGCACAACTTCCTTGTGGAATAGTTTACCACCAGCGATTTTTCCGGACCGATACGACTTAGGGACCTTCAAGAAAAGAGCCTACTCCTTTTTAAAAGGCCGGCAACGCATCTGCAATTCCTCTGGTTCCCCTGGTGTTGCAGTTGTTCATGGGCGGTGGTAGTCACTTACCATCAGGTGAGCCGCATGCTCGTTTGCCCCATCTCCTATAAAAAAAAACTCGCAAAGAAAAATAATTTATGTTTCCGCTGTCTACGCTACAGAAATCAAACACACAGATGCAAAACCATCAAGTTTGGAATAAAAGGATGCACTGCGACACACAACCGACTTCTCCACTGTAATAAAAGGAGAAGACAGAGGTTATAGAAAAGGAACCACAAGAAACTGTGGCTAACTCATTCGCTGTGTCAAAGCATCAAGCCTACCTAAAATAATTCTAGTTCGAGTAATTGAACCGGCGGGAGCTGTAAACACACACGCCCTGCTAGATGATGAGTCAACAGTCTCATTAAAGGATAAAGAGATCGCCGAACAGATTGGAGCTACAGGGCGGTTGGACCCCTTCAAAATCACCGTTATCGGGAACACTACTCTCGATTCACCGGGGTCCCGAAGAGTAAAAGTTACGCTGAAGAATCACCACAACAAAAAAGTGCCGTTCAGAGCACGCACGGTCACAAGCCTGAACTTGGGGCCACAGACTGTGTGTGCAACAGACATAGCAAAGTGCAATCACTTAAAAAACCTAAAGGAGCAGCTGACATATGACTCCGGCAACCCGAGGGTCCTGATAGGACGGGACAATTGGAGACTTTGTCCCGTCAAGTCTTTGGAGACTTTGTCAAGTCAATTGATAGCCACTCAAGTCCGCAGAGGTCCGCCGCACCAGCCAATCGCCTCGCTCACAGAACTAGGTCATGGCTATGGTGTGTGCTTTAGTGTGTGCCCCATGGCATGGCATGGGGCACACACTAAAGCCCTGCATCAGCGCGTCTACGCGGCCAATGAGCTGCCCACGAGCAAGGAGACCATAGATGATCAACTCCGCGAATATTTCGCGCTAGAATCTCTTATCATCAACCCAAGAAGACCAGACTCCGATCCAGAGAAGAAAGCTGAAGATATACTTAATAGCAGCACCCGTCAGTTAGAAGACGGGCACATAGAAACGGCACTTCTTTGGAAGAAAAAGGATATCGAGATGCCTGGCAATTATGAAACAGCAATCAAGAGGCTCGTTTCCATCGAAAAGAAATTAGATCGAGACGCAGAACTAAAACAGAAATATAGTGAACAAATGAACTCCCTAGTACAAAAGGGATACGCCGAGATAGCGCCGAAAACTAGCACACCAGGAAGGACATGGTACCTGTCCCACTTCGACGTCCACAACCCGATGAAGCCAGAGAAGTATCGAATAGTGCACGATGCCGCAGCCAAAACAAAGGGGGTGGCATTGAACAACTTTCTGCTCACGGGTCCAGATCTATTACAGTCACTACCAGAAGTCATGATGCATTTTCGCCGCCATAGTATCGCTGCCTCCGCGGACCGAAATGTTCATGCAAGTTAAAGTCAGACCCGAAGACAGAGATGCCTTAAGATATCTCTGGAGAGGGGATCGACGTGATGGAGCTCCACAAGAATATAGAATGACGTAGATCATCTTCGGTGCAGCCAGTTCACCCTGTACAGCCATATTCGCCAAAAACTGGAACGCTAAGAAACATATAGAAAAGTATCCAGAAGCCGTAAAAGCCATCGTCCAAAACCACTATATGGACGACTATATCGACAGTTTCCAGTCACTGGAAGTCCTCGAAGGAAGCGCGACATACACAAAAATGCGCACTTCAACTTAAGAAAATGGGTTTCCAACGCACCAGAAGTTACAAAAGATTTAGAACCTGACCGCGAAGCAACTGAGTCAGTCAACCTGGGCAACAAGGAAACCGAGGAGAAGATACTCGGATTGATCTGGAAGCCGAGTACCGATCAGTTAAGCTTGAACCTCAAGCTCGCTCGACTTCCAATCGATTTGCTGCATAAGACACCGACCAAAAGGGAAGCACTGAAAATAGTAATGTCGCTGTATGACCCGCTCGGCCTCGCCTCCCCAGTTACAATTCGAGCGAAGCAGATACTGCAGGAAGCATGGAGACGAGGAACCGACTGGGACCAGGAGTTGGACGAAGACCTGACTAACCAGTGGTCCACATGGATCCAACACCTGGAACGACTCAAGTCAGTGAGCATCCCAAGATGCTACCCAGGATTCAGCGACGCACGTACACTCCAAGTTCACGTGTTCACCGATGCCAGTGAGAGCGCCTACGCAACGGCAGTCTACTGGAGGTCAACGACACCCAATGGGACAATACACGTGAGCCTCATCATGGCCAAGGCGAAGGTAGCTCCGCTCAAAGTGACGTCTATACCTCGCCTCGAGTTACAAGCCGCCGTGATGGGAGGCCGCGTAGCCGTCGCCGTCATCCAGGAGCATCGCGTGAAGCCCGAAGCTGTCACTTATTGGACTGACAGCAAAACAGTCCTCACATGGATAAAAAAGGGCTCCAGAACTTACAAACCTTTCGTCGCCCACCGAATAGCAGCAATCGAGGAATACAGTAAGGTGGAAGACTGGCGTTGGGTGTTACGTAAAAAAGACGTAAACACAAAAAAAATATTATCATTTTTGTCCAATTCATTAATAACAATCCATGATTTCAAAACTTGCCGACTAATATGAATTTTTTTGGGTTTATGCCATTTAGCATCTACTCTACGTACCACCTTGAGAGTCAATAAATTTTTGTTCGATAAAATTATTTTACCCATAGAATGTTGTAGATGGCGCTATTACTCAAATGGGATCACGCTTTCTAAAATAAATACGTGTGCCTTGGTAACTGTCTTATATAAAATTAATATAAGATTAGTATTTGAACGAAAGACCGTTGTAATATTATAATTGTATTACTATATACTTTATGGTATGTAATGACCTGAGTTCGCGACTTGAATGATCGACTGAATGACCCGGTACTTAGTGTTTACCCCCACCACTTTTCGTCACACAAAAACGTTGCGGATCAGAATTTCAAAGCTAACAAGTTTCACTTCAAAAAATCTCTTATAACTATTTTTAGACCATAAAATGTTGGGCTGCTGTCCTATTTAACACCAGGTGGACTGTTCTCGCTTGTCACTATAATTTTTGTTAAAGTAATCAGAAATAAATAATAAAAGCATTTTAGGTTCAAATTTAGAATCAGATTAAAAAGTATAACAATTATTTGTCATTGATAAGCTGATAGGTATAGGATATTTTAATAGGTTGACTGGTAGAGAACGCCTTAAGGCGTTAAGTCCGCCTTTGTACATTGTTGTGCAACAAAGTTGAAATAAATAAATAATAATAATTAATAAGTAATTACAAAGTTTAATTTGCGTGTGGAGCCATGGTTTAACGTTACTACCAAAGAATACCTACAGAATAATCACTACGCCTTAGTACTATAATGTATGGTGGTAACAGGTGATATAAAATATTAATTCACTGTAGGAGTCAATTATGATTTAAATATGTATGTATATTGATCCTTAAATTTTATACAAATGTCACGATCACGATTAAATATTTCATTACTTGTCTTTTGTTTTATAGCAAGTTATTTTTTTTAAATAAAATGCCTTTATAAATGTATTTTAGGTTGAAGTTATTAAGACTATAACATTACGCAATTAAAGAGAATTAAATCATTAATCATTATCATCATCATTATAGGGGATGATTGACCCCTTTTATCGGCCTGCCTTCTTGTAAAACGTTTTAAACGTCTGGCTAACATAATATATAAAAATGGAGCTTCAGAATGTGAGTGAAATTGAGTAATTTTTTGAGAGCTTTAAAGCGTCTGCAAAGCGATACTGCCAACGGACAGTGTCTGGGAGTATTGATAACTGATTTTTAATGATATTATCTAACATATACGTAAAATTAGCTGGGAGAATTATCGTGAGGTGAGTAATGTTTTTACGTACCTTGATTACCTGATACCTGGAAGATGGCCCTCTGGCCAAGCTAGCAGGTATGCGTGCGATTATAGTACATACTAATACTACTCAATCGTACACATTTCGTTCGTCAGAAAATAAGTGACGTCTGGTGGCCCTGGGATTTTGCTCTATATAGTCATTTTATCGAACAAAAATTGATTGATTCTCAAGATGGTACGTAAAATAAACGGTAGATGACCTAAACACTACTAATTTAATTTATATTAAGTCGGTAAGTTATGAATTCGTGGATTGTTAAGAATGGATTTGATATTAATATACATATGTTATCTTTAAGTTAATAACAGTTTAAAGAAAACAACTATTCCGAAAGGATGCGAAGATTCGAAAACATTCACTACAGTTGAAGAGATTGTTGACTTACTCTGCAAAAGATAGCGGTATTTTAAACGTCAAACCTGGGGCAAGTCAATGCTTCCGGCAAAGTTTTGCAGCGGATAGAGAGTCATACAAAATTGCAGCAGCGACGTCACGATCGTCAGTAAAGAGGATTAACTAAGAGAAGAGAAGATTTTTGATAAAAAGTAAGGGTGACAAACGAGCACAAATTCCACCAGCTGCTAAGTGGATGCACTGGGCCATAGACACCTCTATCATCAATTAAAAATCATAATACATAGGTGACCTGTGAGGATTAAGATAGAATGCTTCGTAAATGTAATAACTTAAATATTTTCTTAAAAACAATGCGAGTCATTGCATAAAACTTATTTAAATCTTCGTAGATTTACTTATGTGTGATTTACTTATTTTTTGTTTTATTTATGTACGAGTATGATAATAAAACGATAGAATATATTGTGAGATATACACTTTATTATAATTTAACCTCAACATGATGTGTTTACAATAAGGCTATCGAAACCTAGATAATATACATAATTGTGTCAAATTTATAATTAATAATGCATTTTAGAATCAACTAATATGTTTTTAATTATTTGAGCTCGATACTCAAAACATATTTTTAATACAGTACATCATATGTATACGAGAAGAATTTACAAATTCACTTCTTCTTTCTCTTAATCAGCCCTTAAAAGTCCAATGCTGGGCATTTTACTAGGTGGCATCTTTATTGGTCTGAGGTGGTAGGACCTAAGACTCCTAAGACTTCCTGACCAATAAAGAAACCTGATTAAAAGTCAGTCTGGGTACGTAAACTTAACGAAATTCCTCATTTACGGTTGGGCATGTAACAAAAGCCGCATGTTGATATCGTTCCGTTACACTCTATTAAAGACATAAAGTCCACTGCTGAACATAGGGCTCCCCCATATATTGCCTCACAGGGAGGGGGAGGGGGTTATTTGCGGGTTGGCAACTAACCCCCTCCCTATAAGTTTTTATTTTTAGTCGTTATTAGAGACGTTGCTGCCCATCTCCTGATTTGTTTCCCTCTGCCGCCTCTTACGAAACTCACGGGATGATATGGGGTAGTGGATATACTTACACCGCCATTACACGGTAGTGTAAAAGGTTGTTGATAGCTTAAGAATCTATTCTATCTAGAATATACTTTATTTCGTCTCGGGCGCCCCTACAATGGGATACGCCATTTTTTTATAACGCTGAAGTGACAAACGAGCTTACAGTGCAATTGATTGTGAATGGCTACTGCAGTCCTTGGACTACAGTTGCGCTCAACCTCTGAGTACTAAGATGGAATGTTTTACGGCCTATACATACTGGCTCTCTATACCCTGCAGACCGGAAGACAACAGTACAAGCACTATTATTTGGTGGCAGAGGCAGAAAAGAAGTCCTACCTACCAATTAAAGAAAAGAAGTTCTAAATGTATAAAAGAATCCTAGTAGGCTTTAAATTCATGGGAAAATACCGTACCTAAATTTCAAAGATAGGGTTAACGATAATGTGGAGAAACACTAATGCGAAATTAGAATGTATGAGAAAATTTTCCAGCAAATGTGTGCCTGGTGACGTAGCTATTCTTGGAACACTGGTCTCGCTCCAGATTATTACTGCAACACGAATAGGTGACTGGAAAGTACCAAGCTCGCAAAGAATACCAGATTGAGTTCTGTTGCGTTTCGCATGGTGAGCAACGCATTTTTTACATTTTTACTAGTAAAAATACATTCCATTCCATTCAGTCATTAGGGTAACAAAGCATCTGCATTTTGAGGAGATATACGAGTATTTTTAATTGAGGATGTAGGCGTAGCTGTGTCACAGCATCCACTTACCATCACGTGGACTGTGTTTGTTTGTTATCCTTCATCATCATCATCATTACAGCCCTTTACAAGTCCATTGCTGAATATAGGCCTCCCCCAAGGAATGCCACAAAGCACCCTTACTTCTACAAAAAAGGAAACCTTGGACTTAAAAAGGTTGTTTGCTTATAATGGTTTTATGTTGTGTTATGTAGTACAATCTAGTATTTACTAATTTACTATAAACACGTCACGTAAATTCGGTACAAACAACCTCTAACAGACTCGTAAAAAATGTACTAATCCGCTCTAATCTATATTTGTACTTTATATCGCGCCATTATCGTGGATTATGTTCCGCCTTTATTGGCACGTTTTGAAGGTATTGTCATGTTTCTCGAATTATGGCCGAAAATTGATATAATATAAATAAATAATAAAATAATAATAATAAATAAGCCTCTCTGGTCATCTGAGGCGACTGGGACTCCGTGACGGACCGCTCCGGGCTCCAATGCAGAAGGCGGTGCTCCTCGATACCGCCTGCATCGTTCGCCGGTTTCTTTCCCTTTCCCCCTAACCCTCGGCCGTTTGATCTCCCCTGTCAAGGGCTCCCATCTGGTTGGGCTTTTATTTATTTATGTATTATTTATTTATTTATGTTAGTATAAAATAATATATATTTATGTATATTTATCATTTCCTTTTATATATTTATTCAGCCCAACCAGATGAGAATACTCTATAAAATCTATACAAATAAAACTACATTTATATAAATAAAATGATAGAGGTTTGCAGTTGTGCACGCATCACGGAAAACTACTGGATAGATTTCAATTAGGTTTTCTAAGCTTTATTTCTTAGACACTTGAACCTTATCTAAAAAAATATTATTGCGATATCTTCATTTAATATAGTTATTAAAGTTTTAAGAAACAACGATTTTTATAAGCACTACGTGTTCAGTGATGTGTTTTTTTGATATTAGGTCCTTACATATGAAATTAACGTTTTGTCGTACTGACCACTTTGATCTGAAATATCTCCTCTTTGGTTAAGAATTTCAAATTCAAATTTATAAATTCATTTAGCTGGTACATTTGAGTTTTGAAAACAGTCATTCATTTGTTTTTTTGGTGTCGCTTATTACCGCACAATGGAAAACATGAAATATCGGTATATTTACGATTACGAGTTCTACCGTGGCACCAGTGCTGCAGAAACATCTCGAAGGATTAATGATGTGTACGGCGCTGGTGTCGCAAAAGAAAGCACGGTACTTTTTTGGTTTCAACGTTTTCGTTCTGGAAATTTCGACCTTCAGAACCAACCCCGTGGACTGCCGGAGACCAAAGTGGAAAATAAAGAATTAAAGGCTATTGTGGAAGCGGATCCATCACAAAGCACTTCAGAGATAGCTGCAGGCTTCGGGGTAAGTGATAAAACTATAAATCCACTTGAAGCAAATTGGGAAAGTAAAAAAACTTGTACGATATATGGTATGGTACCTCATGAATTGAGTGAATCGAACTTGCAAACACGCGTCGACTGCTGTGTTACTTTGCTCAACCGACACAATAATGAAGGGATTTTAAATCGAATCATTACTTGTGATGAAAAGTGGATACTGTACAATAATCGGAAGCGCTCGTTGCAATGGCTGAACCCTGGAGGCCCAGCCAAATCCTGCCCTAAACGAAAATTGAGTCAGAAAAAGTTACTTGTGAGTGTTTGGTGGACTAGCGCCGGTGTCGTACACTACAGCTTTCTAAAATCTGGCCAAACGATTACGGCAGATATCTATTGTCAGCAACTGCAAACCATGAAGGAAGAACTACCTGCTAAACAACCGAGAGATTGGTCAATCGCTCTAGGCCACTGCTGCTTCACGACAACGCAAGACAACACACAGCACAACAAACAACTACTAAGTTAGATGAGCTACAATTGGAATGTTTGCGACATCCACCGTACTCCCCGGACCTTGCTCCAACAGATTACCATTTTTTCCGGAATTTGGACAACTTCTTACAAGGAAAAAAATTCAACTCCGATGCGGCAGTCCAAACCGCCTTCAAAGAGTTTATTGATTCTCGCCCCCATGGTTTTTTTAATAAAGGGATCAATGAACTACCTATGAGATGGCAAAAGTGCATAGATAACAACGGTGCATACTTTGATTAATTAAATATATTTTACAAAAAAGAAAACTTTATATTCCTCCCGTACAAAACGCTAATTTCATATGTAAGGACCTAATATATCAAGCAACGCGGACGAAGCCGCGGGTATCAACTAGTCTATAATAATAATAATAATAATGTCGTACCTATAGGGTAAATTAAACTATTGATTGAAAAATTGTTTTTAAACATAATGTTATGAAAAACCGGCCAAGTGCGAGGTAAGATAAGGACAAACCATTTGCCGTGTAGTTGCGGTGTAAGAATAACCACTATCCCATATCGTTCCAAGGGTTTAGGAAGGGGCAGAGAGAAACAAGCCAGGAGATACTAGGTAGCTGCGTCTTCCTAATAACAATAGAGAAAAATACTGCGGTTGCCAACCTGCCTGCCAAGCATGGTAATTAGTAGTAGTGAACTGTAGTGACTGAACCAGCGCTAGGCTTGCTCCATCGACCCCCCCCCCCGAACAGGTTCCCGCCTTGTCGTGACGGGGGGGCTTAGTAGCCGTGGCTTGGTCACCCGCGGTGAACAAAGAGGAACCCCTTGGCTGGCCCGTGGTGTAGGGCCGGCCCGAGGTGGCCACTCCGAGTGGGCTTGGCGATGTATGTCGGTGAGCTGCGGCGAGAGGGGTGTCCTCTCCCCCTACCGCTGCAGCCGAGGTGGAGTCGCGGAGGAAGAGGAGTGTTGGTATGGCGATGCGCCACTCGCCCTATCCTCCGTGACTCAGACGGGGCCGCACCGTTGATGTGGTGGTGGTGGGGCCGCGGGGGGAGAGGAGTGTCGGTATTGCGAGGCGCCGCTCTCCCTACCCTCCGCGGCCGAAACTTGGTTGGCGGCGGAGCCACAGACCAGATCCGCCGCTGGGGTCGCGAAAGCCGGTGCCACCGAGCGCTCGATTTTCCTGGCCCCATGGCCTCCGCGTATCGGACTCGGGGGGGTCCATTACGCAGGTGGAGTTGGAGGCCGTGGAGGAGGGCTTGCCTTGTGTTCCTGGTGCGCCTTGCCTGAGGAGGAGAGTGGGGAGGAGAGGTAATCCCCCGAGGTGGGGCTGCCATGGGGCGGCCGGCACTGGTAGGGCCGCGTATGTGTGTGAAAGCGTTCCCGTGGCCCTGCCAATATGCGGCGTAGGTGGAACACCATGGGGTTTTAGTCGGTGCGAGTCCGACATAACCCGTCCTTGCCCCCGCGAGGCGGTTATGCGTAGGCATTTCCCCATGTAAAAAAAAGGCTTGCTCCATCGAAAAGGTAAATCAGATAAAGGACAAACTTAACTTTGTAGTGGAAAAATGTTCTCCCGTAGATTGATCTACATCAAGGTTGATGATCCAACCGCAAATGTAAGTTTGCAATCGCAAAAAAAAACTTGTCTATATGTTATACTTACCTATAACTACATATTATTGATTTTCGGATCGTTTCCTTTAATTATGCTGTGAGACATTACTTCTTGCCAAGTTTCATGATTCTATGTCAATGGGAAGTACCTCGTAGGTTTGATAAGAGTATCCAAATACTAGGTAAATCAGTAAGTTTTTGGAAACGCAATGAAACTCTAGGATAAGTATAAGTAAATTGTATACCTTGAATAGGGTTTTGTAAGTTGGTCAATTTCTTGGGAAAAAAGGCTTGATCCTGGGACTCGAAAAAGACCACACATCACTTCATCGTAGCCGTTGAATTTTATACTACGTAAGTGCTTTTTCAGGTGAGTAAAAGGTGAAGGCTTTTTAAGGTGAAAACCACTCGGAGTTAGGTCCGGATAATATTTAGGGTTCTGCATTAACTGAACCCCAGCAGTTCGGATGGCAGGGGCGCAACATCAGATCGATGGGTTGAGGCATTATTGTCACGAAAAAGCACTTCTGCACGCAATTTTACTCAACTTTTATTCTTTGGTTCTTCGCATAGTTTTTTGATTAATGATGCGTAATAATCTCCAGTTATTGTCTCTCTTTTACTTAAATAGTCGATCATTATTATACCTTCCGCATCCCAGAAGACACAGGCGATTACTTTTCCAGCAAACACAGACACCTTAAATCTCTTAGCTTGAGGGGAAGACGATCTTTTCCACACCTTGCTTTGGTTTTTCGTCTCCGGGTCAAAAAGGTGTAACCACGTTTCATCTACGGTTACGAAAAGAATCTGGGTCTTTTTCAATTATTGCTAAATTTAGCTTTTAAATTTCAACTCTTGCCTCCTTTTGGGCATCTGTTAACATTAGAGGAACCCAGCGCGCGGCCACCTTTTTGAATTTTAAAGTATGAGTTAAAATAAATTTAAATATCCCAAACGAAAGCTTTAGAACCTCAGCTAAACAACGGATGATCACACGTCGATCTACCTCTCACTGGCTTCAAAGCAGACAATTTATTTTTATATGTAGAATGGGCCCACCACAAATTGTGAAGTAACTTCATGAAATACATGTCGATTTATTCCTTATAACCTATAGATTACAAAAGTAATATTAGTTCTACCTTAACAATATCTTCAATTTTTTATGTTTTCTTCCGTAGCGATTGTCGTCATTGCAGGTAGTTCTGCCGCGTTTAAATTCAGCGTACCAGTATACCATTGTCTGCCAAACTAGACTGCAGTTCTTCAAAAACACTTTTTGTAGAAATTTTTTTTCAGGCAGAAATATTTAATAACCGCACGAAGTTTCTCCATTTTGCATACGAATCAAATTCCCGCCAAATGTGAAGTATGAAAAGAAAATTGGGTTGGTTTTTAATTTAGTTTTTTCTGGTCTTGGCTACTTACAAATTTAAGATTCGAAAAAAAGAATGCATTTCTATAACTCATTGATAAGTGTCCTATTCCGAGAACTTATTGATCAACCTAATACCTATACAAATGGTGGTATCTATGGATTGCGTTTACTTAGAACACTAATAAACTTTAATATTTGATATTAATTTCAACTTGGTACTTTTATCTGTAACTTTTAACTTTTATCTGTTGACGACCAAATAGACGGACGGGCAACAAAAAGATCCTATAAGGATTGCGTTTTTCCTATTGCAGTACGGAACCCTAAAAGGTTTTGTTGCAAATAAAATGCAAAACAACTCTCAAACACTCGATGACTTAATTTTATAATACATGTACCTAGAGAAGATAATAGGTGATAGAGATGATAAATATAGGGCCCAATTTCTAAGTGTATCGACTATGAATTTAGTTAACTAGCAACACTCAATCTGCAACAATTAACTAGCAACAATCAAGTAATCCACGAAATTTATTTGATTACATTCTTTTTTCATAAAAGTAAGAGTGAAAAACGAGTACACTAAAGTGCTGTCACCCCTAAAGGATAGCTGCGTAAAATAGCAGCTTAATGCTGCTGTGTTTCGTATGGTGAATGTTTAATACCGAAGACTCTTTTTACTGGATACAAGGCATTCCATCTTAGTCCTCAGGGGTGACAGCGCATCTGCATTTTGAAACCTTATCGAGGGTATATGTAGATGTCTATGGGCCGCAGTACCTACTTGCCATCATGTGGACTGTGTGCTCGTTTGTTACCCTAAAGCTCGACACACGTGTTCAATTAAACTGATCAGTTGAACTGATCAGTTTAACTAATCTGTTTAACTGTTCAGTTAAAAAGAATGTAAGCCAAAACGATTTCCCACTCACTGGCTTCAAAGGAGACAATTTCTTTTTGTATGGAGAATGGGCCAGGAGAATAATATCACACCAAGATTTTTTTTTCTTCGGCTCAACTCCTCATAGGTGTAGTACTTTTGTCAGTGTCATATATATAAACAATAAACGATTTCGTAATTCAAATATAATGTAAAAACACATTACCTTTAATTAATGAAAAAGCGATAATGAAATTATCACGATTATCTGGAACGACTGCTTTAAGAACGATAAACTGCAATGTTTTTAATGTTTTTGTTTAGTAGTAGGTACACGAAAATTTAATTTAATTTCTGAAACGTGTATTTTTTTTAATTCGCGGAACATGCTAATTGTCGCTGCCAGGGATTTACCTGTTACCTTAGACTTTAGTACATGAGCAATTTCGTGCCGACAGCGTAAGAGAATCCATCATCCCATTTAGTCCTGTGAGTATCCTAGGTCCTTAAGCTAAGCATATGTGATATATGTCGCGTTTTTTCGGAGGCAAAAGCGTTCAGGACTGTAGAGCCATTTTAAGAACGGCAACATCGATTCCACCGTATTTTCGACAATTGTGTTCTCTATCAGACTGTATCTTATCACGCGATTAAGCACACCAGTGTTAGAATACTAGTGTGCTTAATCGCGTGTTTATAAGCCAAGAACTGAAACCATGCCTTATCATGATCAGAGCATGAGATATAAAGTATCTTCTATGGAATACTAAAGTAAAGAAAAAGAGCTAGATCGATCTTCGGCACTACTAACTCTATGAAAAACGGAACCAAAGAATATAACCACGTCTTCGAAACTAAAAGATAACAAAATAACGATGATGTTAGATGAACATACCTACAGTATTAGAGTACAGGATATGAGAAATAAAATAAAAAATTGCCAAATCTCCTGTGAGAGTTTTTGTGTTTTTAGGGTTTCGTACCCAGAGGGTAACCAACGGGACCCTGTCAGCGGGCTGTACCTTATAATCCGTAATAGGTAGACAGTTGAAATTTTTACATAATATGGATTTCTGTTGCCTCTATAACAACAAATAATAAAAATTGAAATAAATTAAAAATTAAAAGGGGCTCCCCTACTAGGAACGTGTATTACGGTGGTACGGAACCTTTCATGCGCGAGTCCGACTCGCACTTGGCCGGTTTTTTACATTACATCTTTTTTATTACATTACTCTGTCTTTTCCTCAGCATCAGATACACACATACGATGGTTGTCCACATTAGAAAAACAAAAACTTTTCCATCAAGGCAATTTAACGCCTGACAAATAATACTGTATAGTGGATAATATCAACTCTGCCAGTACAGCATTCGTCATCACAAATAATCACTTACAACCAGGTATGATTGCAATCAAGGACGGCCTTATAATAGGTACGTTCAAAAAGGGTTCAATAAACTGTAGCTCCATTTTGAAACGAAAATTATGATACAGTTGGTAATCAGAAGGGAAGTGTTTTATTTGTTATTATCGTCACTCAGTATCTGTGCCGTAACAACATAATATCACGTTTGTATGATAATTATTATTTTATCATTCGTTTACTTTTTAATTAAAAAAAAAATTTCAAATCTAATATGTACCTACCTAGGTACATAAAAATAGATACAAAAAACTACTTTAAAGTTATAATATCCTTCGCATGTTTATGTATATGTGAATATTGTGTGTATAATTAATACAAATATGTATATGATATGAATATCATATCTCCTATATCCTTAACCAGCTCCCCTGATTACTCTTTTTCCAAATATCATTTTTACTTGAATTAAATGTTTCTTTACCAACTAGCTTCCCTCTTTTTATTTACATATTTATCATTGGTATCAAGGATAACTAAATGCCATAAACTACAAAAAAACACGAACACGGCGGCGGCCAAATACTGCCGGAAGTTATCAACTGCAAAGGAAATATAAAACCCCATGATACAGTCTTATCCTTAGAATAATTACGTTGGTAGTTATATATGATAGTCAATTATTTAATATACTGCCATGTCCACGCAAAGCTTCTGTAGGCTAGAATCGTTCCAAACAGATTCAGACAAATCATAACATAACCAGATTCGTAAAGACAACGATTAGTGTTCTGCTAACTAGTGTGCTTTTGAACCAATATTGACTAATGCTGGGTTTCGTGCACATGACCCACAATAAGTACATTTACTAAGTACTATTTAGTACGTTAGTACATCAACTCTGGTCTGAAATCCAATACTTAAATACGTTCTAATTCTAAGTGTTGAAGATACAAGACTTCTGCTACCGTAACCGTCATCAATTTGTCAAGAGTGGCGATTATATCAAACACTTGTTGCAATGATTATGAGTGGACATTTTTGTTCAGTATTGGCATGGCTACTGTGCACCGTGCCAGCTAATAATAATGGTGACAACAAAGAAAACATCCTAGTTGTCGTAAAGCAAGTTGATACAATTATATGTACGTTAAAAAAACAACAGGTTCTATATATTATATAGAGACAATTATAGTGTTTTGTGATGCTCTTCAACTTTGGGTAATAATACGTCCATGGTTGAACTACAATCACACTTTAAAAATCCATTGACAGATCATATCATAGCAGATTATACAGTTGACAATAATTGATAGGGTGTCGCCGAAAGTTTTTTTATCTTATTGTTCTATTTTGTTCATGTGTTTAAAAATTTAAGATTTAATATTCATTTTTCAATTTCGTGATCTATTCTTGATTTTCTTTTGAAAAATTTACAATAGAAAAATCGTTTTTATATTTTTAAATATAGGTACAATCTCTTAATTTATGATGAAAATATTAAAAAACTTACACTACAGCAGCAGCAAATAAAAACGAAGAACGCGCACACACACTCACGCAATCTACGTACACCATTACTTAAAACCATTTCACAAACTTTTATAGTTTCGTATATTTCTTAAAAACTTCACTTTATGCACATTTTACTAAAATAAAAAAGCAAACGTTTGTGACCGTGGAGCTGTCTGTAAATACGACAGCAGTTAAAACAACTGAGCTGATAGCGAAAGCAATCTTATCAATGTTCAATAAGATATCAATACAACCACCATACGTTGGTCACTAGGCCTAGACCTTCTATTATTTCGACAAGTTGCTTGAAAATTGATAAAACTCGAGTAATGTCACGGTGTACATCAGTAAAATGACGATTTTAGTATTTCTTTTTATTAACAAATCATGATTATAATTCTCTAACGCTAAGCCTGATACTAACATGAACAAAGACTTAAAACAAATTAATTAGAAACTCAAGGGCTGGGCGTTCGCCTTAAACTTAAACCTGTGCAATTATTAATTTCAGGGAATGTAATAATCAATAATTGGAGTAATATAAATTAATGCAAAAGGAAATAATTTGATGATTACACGAATTTATCAAAACACACGGCAGTTCAGAAATGCAAGCAAATTCACTGAAAGGAGTCAAATATTTGTAATGCCGTTTATCCTTTCTTTTTAAGTTTAAATGAATATACACATAGTATCGAAGAATTACGAGTAAAGCTTCGTCTTCAGAAGGGAAATTACCTTTTATTTTTTTAGGCTTTCGGTCGGTTTTAGTTTTTATGAAAAATTTAACTATTTTACTTTTTAGGGTTCCGTACCCAAAGGGTGACCAGCGGGACCCTATTACAAAGCCTCCGCTGTCCGTCCGTCTGTCTGTCACCGGGCTGTATCTCATGATCACAGAATGTGTATTTCTATTGCCGCTATAACAACAAATAATAAAAATAAATTAAAAATTAATGGGGGGCTCCCCTACTAGAAACGTGTTTTACTATGGTACGGAACCCTTCATGCGAGAGTCCGACTCGTACTTAGCCGGTTATTTAAATGGTCTCAGGAATATCATAAATTCAAGGTAATAAATAGAAAATAGTTTAACTATGTAGGTACATAGTTACACGATTAAAATCTTTATTCCCTATTTACCACCCTGCGGGATGGATTTTCGGTAACATACATAAAAAATTGTTGATTATAGAACCTGTTGTTTTTTTAACCCGGTTAATTAATCCACATATAGAGATGTACATAACACGATACAGTAATCACAGAGACCTACAAAATGCAAAGCGATTTCACCAACAAAAAAAAACTGTTTAAAACCATCTATTTCATTTTATGACTAGCTGTTCCCTGCGCTTCGCCCGCGTGGAATTTGTCACGATTGGATTTTCATTTTCAATCTTAATTATTTTACTAAAATAAAAGTAATTTATTGTATATGGGTGACAAACGAACACAGTTCACGTGTCGATAAGTGGATGCTATGGCTCATAAACATCTACATTTATCCTTGATTAAGAATCAGAATGCAGAAGTGTTGTCACCCCTGAAGACTAAGATGGAATGCCTCGGTTCCAGTAAAAAGGGTCTCCGGATCTCTACACTACGAAACACAACAGCATTTAGCTGCTATATTACGCTGGTATTCTGTGAGAGCATGTTCCTACCCCGGTCGAGCTAACCCATTCGTGCTACAACCATAATAAAGCTGCAGCGTGGCTCTACCACGTCAACAACCACAAGGTTATTTTTCAAAGAGTAGCCAAATTTTAAAATTATGTGCAAATATGTAAATAATTATAAACCGTTATTGCAGTTTTTGAAAATATGAGTAAATAAGGCTTCTACTTTTATTTGAAATTATCCTAAATTGAATGTGATTTATGGGCAACAATGTTTTTCTTTTTTTAGTAAAAGAAGTTACTCCTTATAACATCAGCTATCTGTCAGTGAAAATCCCGTCAAAATCGGTCCAGCCGTTTCGGAGATTAGCCGGAACAAACAGACAGACAGACAAAAATTTTAAAAATTGTTTTTTGTTAGTATCGTAAATACTTTCATATGTAAAAAGCTGTTATTTTGACATTACAAACGGACAGTTCAATTTTATTTATTTGTACAGATTAAGAACTACTTGAAAATACCGCATCGATAACTTGTTAAACAGTTATTAAAACTTAGTTTTGAAGTTGTTTTTCGATAGTTGAACTAATTGCTTAAAGTAAGACCACTATTCTAATTGTTGTCAATTACTCTCCGATTCATGAGACTAATAATTTAAGAGAAACAAATTTATAATTGTTATGCCTGATTTAGCCACAGGCTAACTAGGCAGCCTACCTCGAACCTTCCTCGAACCTTGGTTCGAGGGGGCGCTGAGCTTGCCTTTGCAAGCACCACTTATGTACAGAATAAAATTTGATATATAATATTCTCAATAAATAATAGATTAAGTGCCGCAAGTATTTTACTTGTTGCTCTTTCTTTATTGTTGGTACAAAACAAATAAATAGATTGCAAAAATAAGTCTTTGAATTATTTGGTACCTTTCGTCTTTCGTTTCGTGATTTTAAACTACTCCTCTCCACCTCTAATTTTATTAAGGTATTTTGCCAAGGCTTTCCAAGGGAACTCTGTTAGCAATCTTTATTTTTGTTACAAAACAAATAAAAATAGATTGTAAAAATAAGACTTTGAATTATTTGGTACCTTTCGTCTTTCGTTTCGTGATTTTAAACTACTCCTCTCCACCTCTAATTTTATTAAAGTATTTTGCCAAGGCTTTCCAAGGGAACTCCTGTTAGCAATCTTTATTTTTGTTACAAAACAAATAAAAATAGATTGTAAAAATAAGACTTTGAATTATTTGGTACCTTTCGTCTTTCGTTCACTGACTAGACGTTATTCAAAGATTTTAAACTGCTCAAGCTCTCTTGTCTACCTCTAATTTTATTAAGGTGCTTTGCCAAGGCTGTCCAAGGGAACTTCTGACAGCCATATGTTCCATCTCTGCGCAGGGAGAACGACTCACTAGCCCATGCCGCAAAGGAGAAAGTCGATCTTTTAAGTTCTCTTTTTGAGTCCAACTCGACTCTCGATGATGGGGAAAAAATGCCAATTTCACGATACTCACTATCAAAAAAAATTGATTTAATGTGGGTGAAACGGCGGGGTGGAAAGTTAGTAATAATTAATAAAAATCTAGTAAATATATTCTTAGGCTGGGCAGGCACAGACAGAACAGGCTGGTGGTGGGGTGCATATTCATAGTTAGCCTAGTGCTGTCGAATCTCTAAATCAGGCACTGATTATTAACAATATGCATTTTCTAGAAAGCGTACTTTTATAGGTGCACGAATTGGTCGGCTCAATTAGAAAAGGACCACGCTCTCATAGAATACCAGTTTAGGGAACCGGAAACCCTTTTTACTGGAAATGAGGCATTCCATTTTAGTCCTCAAGGGTGACAACGCAGCTGAATTTTGATACTTAATAGAAGATAGAAGTAGATGTCTACAGGCCACAACAACCACTTACCATCAGGTGGACTGTCTGCTCGTTGGTCACTTTTAAAAAACGCCTCTTATGATAAAATGTTGTGTGAAGTCCATTCAATGTGGCTTAATTTGATCGTATTCTGTATGCCGTTAACACGCATAATATGTCAATGCCACTTCGGCCGACGTACTTATGACCTACCAAAGGGCCAAGCGCTCTTTCACTGGCTCTATTTTGCTATGTAGTTCGGTCCATTTCCCCACTTCTGATCCTGTTCAGCGTGAGGGAGCTACAGAGGGATGGAATAGAATAGAATAGAATAATTTTTATTCAATATAGATTACAGTAATACTTATTGTCATTTTTTTTACCACTGGTTCGGAAAAAACCTCTGTCCTGGGAAGAACCAACAAGAAACCTAGCGGGACTTTATTTCAAAAGCACAATTTACAATATAATCTTCTTATATATAAAAGGCAAACCTGACTGACTCATCTATCAACGCACAGCCGAAACTACTGAACGGATTTCGCTGAAATTTGCCATACGCTTAGAAAGGATTTTTGAAAATTCGCCCCCTAAGGGGGTGAAAAAGGTGTTGAAAGTTTGTATGGGGAAACAAGATTAGTTAAACTATTTTATTCGAAACTTCACAGGAGTACTCCTATCAATAAATGAGTAAACAAGTGTTTCAGGCTCTTTCAGAATTCAACCTCTAAAAGGTGGAAAAGAGGTGACAAATTCTGAAAATCAACATGGGTATCGTTTTTATGGTTTATCGGGTCGCTGATTACAAAAACAACAACTATTTCAAAATCCAACGTAGCAGACGGGAAATACCTACCATCATCCCCTGTGGGGGTGCGATGTGGTTGAAATGTCAATATGGGTGTCGTTTTATGGTTTTTTGGGACGTTAATTACGAAAATGGCATCGATTATGGTTTAAAACCAACATGGATGGAAGGATGGATGGATGTATGTTTGTATGTAAAAATCATCATGGGTTAGGTAACTTGGGTGTCATTTTTAAGGTTTTTGGGTCGTAAATAACGTACATGATATTGATAAATATTTGAAACTTAATTTATTAGAATAGAATATAATATACTTTTATTGCACAAAACATAAAACGAAATAGACAAGAAGATTTGTATAAAAATTTGCGCAAAATTACACCTAAACAAAAAAATTCTAATTTAAAAATTAAAAAACAATGAAAATAAACAACCAAACCAAATATATTTTTTTGCAAATTAATAAAATGGCAAAACCAAAAGAAATACTTAGGTACCTACCTATTTTGTATTGATCTTCAAGTTCCAAGCCCTACCAATAGATGGCGTTGGTATCGTTTTAGAACGCGGTAACGTAGTGTTTTTCGAACTAATATAAAGTGAATGGTGAATGAGCGCTTCAACCTGTACCACATACGGTACCTATTCACTGTTAACGGATATTTGACTAGACTTCGACTTTGTATGCTTGCTTACGGTTTAAGATTTGCTTCGTGTTTCGGATTAGTTGCTTGATTTTGTCTTTCTTACAACCACTGTTCAAACTTTGAATTCGATTTGCTTTGTGATTAGGTATTGTTGATAGAAATATTTTTTCTCACTGAAAAAATGACTACAGAAACTCTTAATATTAAAGGAAAAATGGAAGAACCATTATAGGTGACGGCGCCTGTTTGTTTCGTGCTCTTTAATTTTTAATGTACGGAACCCAAGAAAATGGGATGGTGGTGCGTTTACAAATTGTTAGATTTGTGGTAAATGATTGGCCTAGGTTTTCAGTTATGACCCACGACAGAAATGGCGATAATTATTCAACAGCAAATGAATATTCAGCCAATATGTTAAAAAATGAAACTTACACTTACACGTGGACTTTGTGAATTGGTAGCTGCAGGATTAATATTTCCGTTTCGGTTTGAAGTATATCGAAACGGTCTGCTATACACAGAGTCCGGAACAGATATCTGTCCAGTAAAGCGATTACGATTTAGCCATGATTTATCTAATGGACATTTTGACGCCTATCTGCCTATTGTTGCGAATAAAATTACACAACGTCGCATGGAGGTACCTGTCGAAGAGCGTGATCGTTTTTCAGAGCTTGACCATTTAACTGTTACATCTTTTGTAAACAGTGAAATATCATCTCCAACCAGCGGAACAGATCAATCTGTATCGTCGACATTAAAATATGAAAAAAAGAAAAATAAACGAAGGTCGAGATTTACTAATTACACAAGCAAAAGTCAATTAAAAAGTGCACAAGAAAGATATAGGCAGAACAAGCCAGATTCAAATCGTAAAGCTGTGTCCGCTTATCAGAAAAAAAATCTCGATGTACACAGGCAAGCTGTTGCAAATTACTGAACTGCGAATTCACAAGTGCATAGAGCAATTCAGTCACGGTGCTTATAGAACTGACAGCAGTGTAGCCTTGGGTTCTATAACATACAAGTGTAAGTAGTGCAATGCGCTGAAATGGAAGGATGAGACACCTGGTATGTGTTGCAGCGCTGGAAAAGTGCAACTTGATCGGTTGAAACAACTGCCTGAACCACTTTTTAGTTTGATTAATGATCTACACCCAGATCATGACCATTTTATGGGTAATATTCGTAAATATAATGCCTGTTTCGAGATGACTTCCTTTGGTGGTAAACAGGTAACAGCAGATGGTTTTTCACCGACTTTTAAAGTACAAGCCCAGGTCTACCATTTAATTGGAAGTATATTACCAGAAGCCGAACATGACGCTCAGTACCTTCAAATATATTTTGTAGGTGAAGATGATCGAGAAGCAAAGATTCGATGTTCTAAATTTCCTAACTTAAAGCCAAATTTAATCAAACAATTGCAGAATATGCTGCATCAAGTGAAACCGTATATAAAAGATCTGAAAAGTGCCATTGATAAAGCCCCTCCTTCAGAGTCACACAAAGTTGTCATACATGCTGATAAAAAACCACCAGATGAACATAGAGGTAGGTACAATGCACCAACTACAAATGAAGTGACTTTAGTGTTAGTGGATCAACAATTTGATCGAATGGACATCATCCTCGAGAGCCGAAGTAATTCACTTCAGCATATTAGTGAGATACATCGAGCATATGATGCGCTACAGTATCCATTGATATTTTGCTGGGGGGATGATGTGTATTTAATCAACATACCACAACGCGATCCCACAACTAAGTCGCCGCTTAATAAAACTGTCTCTTCTGCAAGTTTCTATTCGTATAGAATAATGATTAAAGAAGGAGAAGATCCAGTCAACTATCGTGCCCTTTTTAGTCAATATTTGGTGGATGAATACGCCAAAATAGAAACAGAGAGATTAAATTATATCAAAAATAATCAAGCCAAATTACGTGCTGATAGTTACATCCATTTAAAAGATGCTATTGGACGACAAGACGCAGAAGCCAACCAACTAGGACAAATGGTTGTCCTTCCATCATCTTTACGGGGGGACCTAGGAATATGCACGAAAGAACACAGGACGCTATGACCTATGTTAGGAATTACGGCCGACCTGATCTTTTTATCACTTTCACATGCAATCCTCGCTGGGACGAGATAAAAGAGCAATTGCTTCAAGGGCAACAATCTCATGATAGACACGATATAATTTCGAGGGTGTTTCAACTAAAGGTGAAAAAGATCATGAACTTATTGACAAAGGGCAAAATATTTGGTGAAGTGCTATGCTATATGTACTCAACGGAATGGCAAAAGAGAGGTCTTCCACATATTCATATTCTTTTATGGCTTCACAAACGTATTACTCCGGATCAAATCGACAATATAATTTGTGCTAAAATACCGGATCCCAAACGTGACCCAGAGCTTCACGAAATCGTTAAATGTAATATGATACATGGTCCATGTGGAACTTTAAATCGAAAGTCACCATGTATGAAAGATAACATGTGCAGTAAACGATTTCCCAGGGCTCTCATAAGGGAAACTCAAACAGGTGAAGACGGTTATCCGTAGTACAAGAGACGTTTACTAGATGACGGTGGGTTCTCTGTTGATATCAAAGGCACAACCATAGATAATCGCTGGGTAGTCCCTTATAATCCATCATCATTATCATCACAGCCCTTCACAAGTCTACTGCTGAACATAGGCCTCCCCCAAGGAATGCCACAAAGCACGGTCCTGAGCCACCTGCATCCATCGACTTCCTACATATCTTACCAGGTCGTCACTCCATCTAGTGGGGGGACGCCCTACCCTTCGTCCGCCGGTACGAGGCTGCCACTCGAGAACCTTTTTTCCCCATCGGTTGTCGGTTCTTCGAGCTATATGGCCGGCACATTGCCACTTCAGCTTACTAATCCGTTGGGCTATGTCGGTCACTCTGGTTCTACTGCGGATATCCTCATTTCTAAATAAGGAACTCCGAGCATAGAGATCGCAGCTACACTTGAGGGTGGACGAACTGCTCATGCTACCTTCAAGTTACCACTCAATTTAACAACAGCTGATACTCCCATTTGTAATATATCGAAACAAAGTAATTTTGCTGAAGTATTAAAACATACGAAAATGATAGTGTGGGATGAAATAACCATGGCTCATAAGGGTGGCGTAGAGGCTTTAAACAGAACTCTACAACATATAAGAGGAAACAATAAGTTAATGGGTGGTGTAACGGTTTTGCTGGCTGGAGATTTTAGACAGACTCTACCAGTAGTCGTTTGTTATGTAGCCAAAAGGAACTAGAGCAGATGAAGTTAAAGCGTGTCTTAAGAGATCCACTTTATGGCCTCTAATTAAAATCCTCAAGCTCTCAAAAAATATGCGGGTACACTTAGGAGAAAAAGAGTCTGCTGGTGGATTTGCGAATCTCCTACTTGAAATCGGCAACGGTGATTACCCGATAAATGACGGAATGATAATCATCCCTGATAATTTGTGCACAGTTGTATTTACGTTACAGGGGTTAATATACAAAATTTACCCAGATATTGCTCATATCCACGATAAGTCAATGGAATAGTTGTGTGAACGTGCCATACTAACCCCGAAAAACGACCAAGCAGCGGCAACTAACGATATACTGTTAACGTCTTTTGAGGGGGAAGAAATAATGTACACCATGTGAAACCATCGGGTCTTCCACATCATAAGCTTATTCTACGCGTGGGCACTCCTGTTATGTTGTTGCGAAATTTAAAACCTCCTCAACTGTACAACGGAACCAGACTAAAAGTAAAAGCGTTACATCACAATGTAGTGGAAGCCACAATTATAACTGGATGTGCGCAAGGGGAAACTGTATTTGTACCAAGAATTCCCTTGATCCCGAATGATCTTCCCTTTGAATTCAAACGAATACAGTTTCCCCTCAAAGTCTGCTTTGCAATGACTATAAACAAATCACAAGGGCAGACATTAAAATTTGCGGGTATAGACTTGAGAAAAAATTGTTTTTCACACGGGCAACTCTATGTGGCTTGCTCACGCGTAAGCTCGCCCAGTAGTCTGATAATTTTGGCACACAGTAATAGATTAGCAAAAAATGTGGTGTATAAAGAAGTTTTGTAGTTTACTAGCTTTTGCCGCGACATCCAGTTATAATTGTGGCTTGTACCAGCAGACTCTTTTTCACACATGGCGCGATATAACCGAACTCCAGGCGGACGAAGTCGCGGGCAAAAGCTAGTATTTTATACAATTGTTATGAAAACATTTAGAAACAGCATGGTAGCGATCACCTAATTCCTAGGGGTTATTATCAGTCATGTACTCTTTATTAGTATAACAACCCTTACTAGACAATTTTGCTTAATAAATATTTTAAACCTTTTGATAGATAAGGTCTGCATATTTTCTGGCACTTTGTTGTAAAAGCGTATACCTACTTTGCCCCATGAAGGAATTACTGACTCTTTGGAGTCGAGTAACAGGTATAACTAACTTGTGCTTGTTCCTAGTATTTACAGAATGTACATCACTATTGTTAATAAAACTATTTTTGTTTTTGTGTACATACATTAAATTATCGTAAATATATTGAGAGGCCAAAGTTAATATATTTATTTCTTTAAATTTTTCTCAAAGGGATTTCTTCGGAACTAGGTTATAAATTGCTCTTATGGCTCTCTTTTGCAAAACAAAGATAGTTTCAATGTCAGTCGCATTACCCCATAGCAAGATTCCATATGACATTATGCTATGGAAATAACTAAAATAAACTAATCTAGCTGTTTCAACACATGTAAGACCTCTAATCATGTCAACACACTCAACACATGTCAGTCCTCTCATTCCTATCGTTCTTCTTCCCTCCTCGTGTCGTAAGATATACGAATGCAAACCCCAGCATTAGATTTGAAATAATGATGACGATGATATTTTTATAGTTTTAGCCAAGTACCTATGTTTCATCAATTTCGCATTATTTCAAGTTTTCATGTATGGCTTGTGGACTAATGGTTCCTATGGTAAAAAGTGATTCCGAATATTTATGCACCATAACACTGCCTTTTTTCAATGAGTTGAAATGTTGAATATTTCGAAAATATTTGAAATATTACATCGACTTGTGTTACCAACCGTCAACGTAAGAACAGTATAGATAGGTTTTTTCATAGTAAGGAGGATTTACTTTAATCGCCTCGCTCGATAGGTTAATTGTCGATCGCAGCACTTGATGTCTCTCACTTGACACTGTTCCTCGCCATCGTCGGTCTCGGTATTTTATATCTGATTATTTTTCGCCGCTACTACAAGACAAAGGTACTGTTTCTGTTCGGTCGTTACTTACTTCACTAAGCAACTCCACTAAAATAACATACTTTACTAACAGCAAAGCAGAATAAGGTAATAGAAATAAAATCCATCAAAATCTTTCCTGTATTTTTGCATACTTAATTTTAGTAGGCGCTTATTAATTTTGCAATAATCGAGCGGTTGACTGATATTTCGCTCCTGGGTTACATTCAAAGATTCATCATTAGTAACAATATTATAAACACGCTGTAAAAAGCCTATCTTGCCGCGACATTATTCCACACCACTGACTAATAGGATGCTAGCGTATTTCCACATGAAGTCCTAGTGAGTTTATGTGACACAGCTTGACATTATAGCACATGAGTAAAGAAACTCATGTGACTATAGCAAGCTTCCAACTAGGGTTACCAGACGTTCTTTATTTTAAAGGAGATCGTCTATTTCAGACCCAGAAATTGTCTCCCTATAGAGGACAATATGACTTTGTGTATGGAATAAAACTAATATTACGAATTTTATCGCGTTTAACTTTTTTAATTCCCGACGTTTCGGGCACTTTACAGCACCCATGGTCACGGGGGGGACTGAGGTGTTTTACGTTCTGATGTCATAGTTAACCAAGGCTACCTTCGACTTTTAATTATTAATTTTTGGTCCAATCTACACAATCGATGATCTACACGTAACGAGCTTACAGTATCTTGAAGTCTTGATAAAACATAAACTGGGAGCTTGGAACCCATTAAATTAATCTCGATTCCGAGAGAATTACAAAATAGACCTGTTAATTTCCATTAGATTTAGACATAACAATTTTTAAATAGAAATCCCACCATAATATTAGGTACGTCAATGATCACTATAAAAAGTCATCTGATATTTCTTTCAGTTTTCAAATATATTTGGTCTTGTTGTGTTTGTAAATAATTATTTATTTATAAGTGATTAATCTTTATATATGTTTATCACAAATGTAAAATAAAATGCCAACATAATCTAATCTAATCATGGGCTTTTTAAATAACAAATTTCATAAAGTATAAATAATTACCTACTTTAAAAGTATAAACAATGAATGTAGGTATATAAAATATTAACAAAGTTTTGTATTTTTAAGGAATATCTTCTTAATATATAAAAATTAATATTTTTTCGTATTTTATGCGCTGCCATACTTGCGCTTATAGTAGGTGGCGGGCGTATCGTACCGAGAAATTTATTTAAGTCATATATCATTAATTTCAATGAATGTATTATCATTCCTAAACAATATAACCCTTCCAAATTTAAAACGATATTTCCACAATTATTTCATCTGTGGCAGCAATGCGCCGGGTACCAGCTAGTTTTCAAAATAAAATTTCAAAAACTTCATGTTAATACAACTGTAATAAGTATTTTAAATAATACAGCTTAAAAATTATGTACAAATATTACAAACCATACTCTAATGGCAAATTAAGCCATAACAAAGGTGAAATAAGACCTAAAAATGTGACTATAATATTTCTTGATTTGTTCTTGAACTCTGTTAGCAGCTGCGCTGTGTGGCATGGATGCATTATGAAGTATGGCCGATGAAATAAAGGGTGCTCCTGTTGAGTTATCACTGAATAAAATTCCTCCATGGTAATTCTGAAAACATGATATTTTATTGGTGTTTATCACAATTACAAAAGAATTATTGTTGTTCTGTAAGGATACATTTTAAAATATAATTATTTATGACTTTATATAATTAAAAAGAGAAATATTTTTTATGTTTTAATTAGTTTTCATTTTATATAACATTCAATGTGCTTTAATTTACTAATCGGAACATAATATTAATTTATAAATTTAATATATTGTGACATACATTTATTTTATTAAGTTCTCAATATAAATAATTTACACAAGCAACTCTAGATCCCAAACTAAGTTCAGCTTGTAACTCAGGACATTGGCAATTGTAACATTAATAACTAAGTATTAATAATAACCAATTGCTTTTTAAATTTTACATTAACATTCTTCAATTATTTTGGTACACTGGATCTGCCTTACAATTTAAATAATGCACAGACTCTCGAATTTGTATAGTTGTTTCCTTAGGCCCAACCTAAAATAAATTTTGATATAGGTGAAAACCAACTTCAAATTGCTAAAAAAGAAGTTATTTTTTGCTACCCTTAGGGGTGGAATTTTTTCTCCAAATTTATATGGGACCACCCTTGAAGTATAACCTATTTAATAAAAAAAGAATCATTAAAATCGGTTCTCAATCTGCGAAGATATCATAAAATTCCTTAAACAATAGTCCAATATGAAACTTTTTCCCCTATTGTCCACACTTGGGGTAAATTTTTTTTCTCCAAAATTTAATGGGACCACCCTGGAGATAAAGCCTATTTGATGAAAAAAGGATCATTAAAATCAGTTCACAACCTGTGAATATATGGCGTAACATACATACAAAAGAACATACACTTGAATTGAGAACCTCCTCCTTTTTGAAATTGGTTAAAAAGATATACAATTTAGAATACTTATCTTATCCTAAATTTCAACTTAAACTTATTTCTAAGCTAAGTGAAATACAGTCATACCTCTACTTACGCTACCCAGTTTTACGCGAATTCGGATACGCGGTTTTTCATTTGCCCACTTCGTTCTGTCAGATAAATTTTACGTGATAAAAAGAAAAACTTAACTCGTCAGGCAACATTGTTAGAATATATGAAGCCTTCGACATCAAAATGATTTTGGATAATGTTGTTTTATTCATAGTAATGTAAATTGTTTTTATTATTTAACATATTATTAAACATGATTCTTCTAAATTATTGTTTTCTTTAGACTCTGGTCCCGATTTTACAAACTTTATACGTATTTATATGCAAAATTGAACCCCGACTTATGCGAATTCGACTTACACGGCTATCGCTTGGTCCCACCTATCGCATAAGTCCAGGGTAATACTGTACACATTTTAAGCAAATATGCGGTTTTATATGATGTTGCAGTTAATACCTATTCTTTTCATGTTAAAATAACAATAAACACTAAGCATTAACAAGTCTGTTCAGTAACTTACTGAATAAAACACATCTGTCGAATCTCTTCAAGCTTTAGTAAAGTTCCAGAGGAATTCCAAACATTAAAACTAAAGGAAGGTACTCCGTAACTCAAATTATAAAATATAACATATTCTATTTTATATAAACATAATTCATTTTGTGATTTGAATGTTATAAAGGCCTCTTTTTTAATATATGATTTATGTATTTCATCTTTATGTTCATAGATTCGCCACCCGTCGTGGACTTTATCTGATATTTCTATAAAATGTAAGGCTGAAGCTAGAAAATCTTCAGGAGTTATTGTGTCTATATCCATTTAACTCCTTTAAGTAGATACAGTTTTGATGTTCACTATCAACACAATATAATATCAATGATTCGTAGTAAATTTTGTTTTGAAAAGTGTATTTACTTTTCAGATTTTAATATAAACAACAATTGTTTACATTAAAATCCAAAATTTACCACAACTTTCAATTTTTTCACAATTTGAAGTCGTTACTTTATATTTATAATTTGCGATCAACGTAACGTTAGAAATGTCAAATTAGAATGGAAAAGCGAAAAATTCCGCGATCCGCGTTCATCTTTGAAATCTTTGTGGTAGAAAGGGTAAGTAAAGACTAAAGAATAAAGATGTATCAAATACCAAAATTTAAGTGCAGAATTCATAGTTCTTGTAACATAATTTTTGAAAAATAAGGAAAACGTAAAATGCATGCATTGACATTGACGAATATATGTCAACTCAGAACTCAGTTGTCAATGTCAAATCAAACGATACAGTTTCTTTTCACGAATCTAATGTTAAATTTACCCAATGTTCTAGAAAGGTTTAAAATATTGTCAAATAAAACATTAATTTATCAAAATAGTAAAACAGAACGTATTATAAGAAAACCGTAGATTGTAGCCAAATCAGTTTAACTGACCGTGTTTTTTTAATAACTGGCTTTACGGCTCTGGGTTCTAGCCCTTCTGAGCCTGAAGTTACAATGTATAATTATCCTTTATAGTACACTGCTTCACAATATGTTGATGCGTCACATTGTGCAGCCCTTGGGAGATTTTGACGGCAACTTGAGCCAGCAGACAGCTGACAGTTGGCGATGGTATCTCAAGGCGCCTAAGCAGACCTTATCTTGAGAATCACATCACCATCAGAGCACTTGTTTCACCATTTCCACTAATAGTTCACATTCGCAGACACTTAATACACAAAATTGCAACACTTTTACATATCAAAATCCACTTCAAACCATTATTTAAACAATAATACAGAAGCAGCACGCCGCCGCCGGTCAAATTCCCGCCAAAAAACCTAACTGACCGTGTGTGTCACAGACTACTAAGAGGATACTACGCATGTGTGCATAGATTACTGTATATACAGGGTATTTTTGAAACGCTCTCGAAAACGAAGACAGATGGTAGTACTAAGGATACCTATGATGATGGGTCACAAAAAAATTCGATCCCGAGGAAAAAAAAATCATCTTTTCACAACGTTTTATTAACTTTATTCACGCTCATCTTCATCTCATCATCATGTTATTACAGTTATTTGAAACGATATTTCACAAAAAAAAATCATGAAAATACTGAAACATAAAACCAGCAGTGGAATTACTGAATTACAATCAGCTGACTAGGGGTCAATGTACGCGCGAACGCCGAATTCGCGCGGCCCGCAACTAGCGATGGTACCACAATACCTAATAATTTACAACACTTGTCTAAATACTCTACTTAATCTACTATTTTGCCACTGTGCTTGTCTCCACGTAGCCACTTTAATTCGAATTCACAGGTTAAATAAACCAAATAACTGGTTCGATTCCCCGCTAATGAAAAAATACTTAAATAAAATGTTAACAAGGTTAGAGTCATGCTTTTTATCCATTGTGTAGGTATGTTTATTATGCTGATGTATTCAGTTATGTACCTATTCAGATCAGTTCAGTACTAAGTTATTTAAAAAATTAGGTTAAATAAACCAAATAACTGGTTCGATTCCCGCTAATGAAAAAATACTTAAATAAAATGTTAACAAGTTATTTAAAAAATTAGCTTAAATAAACCAAATAACTGGTTCGATTCCCGCTAATGAAAAAATACTTAAATAAAATGTTTACAAGGTTAGAGTCATGCTTTGTTATCCATTGTGTAGGTATGTTTATTATTCTGATGTATTCAGTTATGTACCTATTCAGATTAGTTCAGTACTAAGTTATTTAAAAAATTAGGTATGAAACAGCTTACCGATCCTCCGTGGCCTTATGAGATTCTTCAAGGCACATTAACATGTTGCCGTATTCACGAGCACTATAAACGTACCTACGCGTTAGGCATTATTAAAACAAAACAAAAACACAAAACGTAACAACAAGAACAACATCATTAATTAATAAATAACAAGTAATAACGACAATAATTTAATAAACAAAACAATTGAACTATCGCTCGTGATAGTCAACATAGCACTGTCTCAAAACTAAAATTATTGTAACGTCCTTGAAGCATGTGTAAATTCCACAGCGCGAGGCGACACGAAGCAGCGTGTGTGAAAGGGAAGGGTAGAGTGAGTAAGTAGTATACCTAATGCATTGTTTCGTACTGATCTAGGTAAGAGTTCGGCGCCCGCGAGGATATTGACCCTATTGTCAGCTGATTTTCTTTTTAAAGTTTCACTGCTGGTTTTATGTTTCAGTATTTTCATGATTTTTTTTGTGAAATATCGTTTCAAATAACTGTAATAACATGATGGAGCGTGAATAAAGTTAATAAAACGTTGTGTTTTTCCTCGGGATCGAATTTCTTTGTGACCCATCATCATAGGTATCCTTAGTACTACCATCTGTCTTCGTTTTCGGGAGCGTTTCAAAAATACCCTGTATACTAGAGATAGATGCGCAACTCAAATTTAATTTTCGTTAATGCGCTGTGTTTTGCCTAACAGATGGCGCTAAATTAAAAGTGCTTTAAGCTCGCCTTTATTTGCACTTAACAAATTTTATTTTATATACAACCATTAATTACATTGCAGCACTTGGGCACAAGTGCTGAAATGTAATTAATAGTTTTTTTATGTTTCTTGTGCTAATTCTTTGTTCCTATTACAAAAAATAAAAACCGGTTATTTTTAAAATGTTTATTGTTTAAAAATTCTTTGCTTAGTTATTGATTAACATTAGATGTGTTAAATTTAACAATATTTGCACAATTTAAATTGATTTCTTAATACAATGTCAATACTGGTTAGTAAATATCTTATATTACAATG
Source organism: Parnassius orleans (assembly GCA_029286625.1). Lineage (NCBI taxonomy): Eukaryota > Metazoa > Arthropoda > Insecta > Lepidoptera > Papilionidae > Parnassius > Parnassius orleans. The sequence goes on along the minus strand of JAGSMP010000080.1, from coordinate 2,135,344 downwards.
AAATTAGTATAATTTTTATTCAATATAGATTATTACATAATACTTATTGAAAGTAATTTTTATTTACCATTAAAGAACAAGCGGGATTTTTTGCAAGAAACCCAGCGGGATTTTTTTTAACATATTTCACTTTACAATAATTTTGTTTGTACACTTTTTAAATAAATTTAAATAGAACCAGCATGGTGGCAATCACCTCATTCCCAGGGGTTATTTTCATTGATGTATTCTTTGATATTATAATAACACTTTTTGTACATTTTTCCTTGTATAAAACATTAAGACATATTGACAAATTTTGTACATTTTCTGGGATTTTGTTGTAAAAGCTTATACATTGCCCCATAAATAAATTACCAATTCTGTGGAGTTTAGTAAGTGGTATTACAAGCTTATGTTTATTCCTAGTGTTTAAAGTATGAACATCTTTATTCTTATCAAAGCTATTTATGTTTAATGTACATACATCACATTTTCATAAATATATTGCGATGTCAAAGTTAATATGTTTATTTATTTAATTATTTCTCTTGCATTTGTGTGTCGAGCTTTATAGAACTATGGTTGTATATTGTAATGAAATATAGATAAATTCATAATTCTTTGTATTTATGTAAAAGTTTGTTTTAAATCGTGTGAGTACGCTTGTACGAAGTAATTGCGGAATGATTAAAGTGAAATGAGAAAAGGTATTTCTTAGATTTGGTTGAGTAGTTTTTATTAAATATACTCTTCGTAAACAAGAGGAAGTGCAAAACTGGACGTGGGCAGGGCACGCATGCCACAAATAGGCGGTTGCAGCTGCGGGCTTAAATAATCACGAGCTGATGCGTCGCTACTTAATAGTTATACTAGTTATACGTACATTATTATTTTAAATCTCACTCCTATTATCCAGAGGTGGCAGATAATACGGACTTCTATTTGGCACGCTTGACGTATCCTGACACACCTCTCTCGCTTAATAGATAAATGCGTAAATATGCCTCGGAATGCAAAAATAAATTTCAAAGATTTCCGGTAATTAATAGATAACGTTGAAATTATGTCATAGCAAAATATATGGCCATTCAGGAAAAAATGCAAATATTACGCCAAGTATTAGATAGTGGATTGCGGTCAAGCACTAGCTTATACTAAGTTAAAAAAAAGTTGTACCTAAGATATGTTTGTCTCAAATAACGTACTTTTTAAAAGTTTTCTTACATTCTTGTATATCACGACTACAATTAAATGAAAAAAAGGAACTCCATCAGTTTTTTATAATTATAGTATTTTATATTAACTTGGCTGATATATAGCAATAAATAATATGGTTATATTATTATGTTTTCTTAATTTTAGATTTAGTAAAAAATTTGCAAAAATATTCATCTTGACAAAGTTCCATAGTATAAAAATTTATGAAAATATGAGAGACAAATTATTTTAAAATAAAATGTGCATAAAGCAAATTTGAAAATCCATCTATGTTAAGTTACTCCAAAGTTATTTGGAGTTTCTGCAAAACGATCTTCAAATTTATTGCAAAAAGCATTAGCCTTTTATATATTATAAATTCCAACTTTTCAAGGGAAAAGGCAGGGACGACATTTAAGAGCAGAAGTTGAATAAATTCTGCAAAATTACCGGGGTTATCGCTATGGTTAACGTCTACCATGCTATTATAAAATATTAAATGTAAAATTATATTATTTATGTTATGTCTATAATTGTATTGCGATTAATTGCATAAAGGTAGCATTAAGTTCGTGTGTCGTTCACTATTGGAACTTTTGGCGTTAACATATTGAGTTCACTGTCATGCATTTTACGAGGAACTTTTTTTCACGAACACATTGTGGAATTCGGAGGAAAGAGCTTACTTCTTTTTAGAAGACTGGTGTTGCAGATGTTCATGGGCGGTGATGAATATTCACCATAAGCATACGGCTCACCGTATGCTTGTTTGTCTCTCCTTCTATATAAAATATTGTATATCAAGGCTCTCTAAGGGTAGTGAAGTAGCTGGAACGCATAAATATTTTATTACTATATCAAAAATTACAACACGATGTTCGTTGGGTTATCCATATTATAATCGCGTTTATGATTGATTTTTAACCCTTTAGATCCCGCCGCGCTAAAAAAAAACGGCTATGTACCGGGGCCACTTGAAATAATCACGGCGCGCAGCACTTAGAGTAACTTTTTTTGTCACCTTTGTTTGTTTACGTTTAAAGTTTGAGTTACAGTTCTTGAAAGCCGATAAGATTGTAGATGAATAGAAACAATAACAATGACATTGAGATGTTTATTTAGTTTCGTATAGCTCTTTGTTTCTAAGGGACCATGAAAAGTGTATTTATTGCCAATAGATTTGGTTTGTTGAATGAAAAATATTAAGTTTTTATTTTATTTTTATGTTATCATAATCATATAACATACTCTTCCTAAAATGAACCGAAATATGCATGTAATTATTATAATAATTCTACTTTTCACTCGCAAAATTTGCTTAAGTTCAACCATAAACAGTTTAGACGCGTTTTTTACCTCATTTTCAAAATTTTTTCTTAAAATATTATAGCGTCTTCCTAATTTTTATACAATGATATAGATATAACATTTAAAAATAATGTTTTTTTTATAAATATACATACATGCAATAAACTATATATAAAAATTTAAATATTTCAGAAGGTAGATCTTTATCTTGACCGTTATAAATTGTTATGAGGTGTTTTGTTTTTCCTTTTTATCAATTGAAAACAAAATTTACTGTTGTTGTAACTTAAATCATTCAAAAACATTATCTGCAAGATTGTTAACATTTCTTACCAGTTTTGAGAGAAAATCCAACAAAATCACAAACACAAAAGAAAACAATTGCAATAACCTCACCAACTACCGAAAGTGACTGTCTTTTATTTTTAATTTGTCTATGTAGCCAGTGAGTAAAAACTTTTATACTCTTTAGTTCGTTCAGAATCGAATGAAATAGTTTGTAATTGAAAATATACTGTATTTTATATTAATTAAGACGAAAATAGCAGCACGTGTTTGGACGAATTCATGTCCACGGTACTCAACAGTCACAAAAATCTGGACATGAATTCATGTCCACGGTATCTAGGTTAAATCATTCAATAACATTATCTAGTAAAGATTGTTAACATTTCTTACCAGGTTTTGAGAGAAAATCCAACAAAAATCACAAACACAAAAAGAAAACAATTACGCAACTAACATCACCAACTACCCGAAAGTGACTGTCTATTAAATATAGTTTTTAGATTATTGACAGCCGAAGCATATAGTGGCATTAAAGAAATCTCTCGTAGTTTTTTTTGACGAATTTGCAATATCTTGCAGTATAGATGTGAATTGGCGGTATTTTTTGAGACTACCGGTCAATAATCGGTTCTCACATTAACCGGTTTTTCACTGTTTTTTTTTATTCTGAACTGGTAGCACCACTATAGTGTTGACATTTGACGTTGACGTAGTAAATTGTAATTGGTGTTACAAACGTCACAACTCACAATTTGTCCACAAAGTATACAGGAATTTGGTGTGTTGTGGTTAGTTTAATAATTTATTACTATGGTATTATGATATAAACTTCTTACATATTGTATTATTAAAATTTGTACAAACGTTATGCGCTAATTAATTTTTTCAAGTAATCTTCCAAGAAAAATAACCCTTTGTTTATCAATTTAATCAGACATTATTTTTTTAATTTTCATTCATTATTTCTAACAAAAAAAATTATTTTACAAAAAAAATCTATAGGTCTAATTGGCCTGTAGATTTTTTAAGCAATTTAACCTTGAGTAAAACTAATTTTACGGATTTAATTGTGTTTAAAAATTAGTTTTATTCAAGTTATATTTGCGTAAAATTATGAAATCAGCATTTATAATTACTACCAAACTAAAATATTTTCAACCGACATTAAAAAGGGGGAGAGGTTTACAGTTCGTCGGAATTTTATATGTATGTACACCGATTACTCGAAGACGCCTGAACTGATTTGGAAAATTCTTTTTTTTTATTCAAAGGGTATACTTCTCAGGTTTAAAATTTTATCAAAATCGGTCGAGCGGTTTAAAAAAATCAACAATAAATTATATTTATATTGAAGTCGGTTGCACAAATTTTTAATTTTACCACTTGTATTGTGATCGACAGGTTATAAGGTATTTTATAAGGAAGAAATTCAGTGAATTAGAAATTCTTACTTACATAATTTATTGATTTAATATAAAGGTTATAAAATCAAGCGACAGTAGCTTAATGGCAGGGTGCAGACTGTGAACTCAAAAATTTGTGGGTTTGAATCTGCAGTTTGACTGTCACTGTCATGAGCCACTCATAAGACTAGCTTATCAAACTTACCAGGAGTGGTTAAAGGAAATACTCGTAATATTAATAGCATTGCTATTTTTTTAAGTTTGCATTTCATCACCAACAACCTGAAAATATTTAAATTTAATTATTTATTTCAGCTGTTTTCACAATGGATGTATTAAGAAAAGGCTGGTTTACTGAATCATGTGAAATGTGGCCTGGAGGTACATTTTCATTTGAAGTAAAAGAAGTTTTGTATAAAGAAAAATCACAGTATCAGGATATTTTTGTTTGTGATACTAAAAGTTTTGGCAGAGTTCTGGTGTTAGATGGAATTATACAGTGTACAGAGAAAGATGAGTTTTCATATCAGGTACCTTTTTTATTACAAGTGTTTTATTTTGTACTTTGAAAGAATTTTATAAAACTCAGAAAATAATGCAAACATTTTTGCACCAGAATATTGAACATTCCAATTTTCAATGCAAAAAGTTCAACCTATTACATTGTTTTTGGATGTCGGAAATGCGTTTTGAATCAATTACGATAAAAATAAATTTCACTCAAAATTACTTATAACAAAACGCAAATATGTCAATTTGGTCTAGTATTATGAAGTACCTGTCCGGTACTTGATTTTAATTATGTTTTCAATTTAGGAGGTTTGTCAGGGTTAAGCTTAAATATTTTACACTGTTTTTGGATTTTGGAAATGCGTTTTGAATTAATTCCAATAAAAATTTCACTAAAAGTTGCATATAACGAAACGCATATATTTCCATTTAATTTTTTTAACACCCATAAAAAAAGTTAATCACCCGAACCCAGACAATCCATTTGGGTTTGAAGGTGGGACTCGTATACAATGAGTCACAGTGGAGAGCATTCAAGAGGTTTTTCAGAAAACAAAATTATAACGATTCACATTACATTGTTTCATTTACTACTATCATAGCAGAGTTTAGGACTTTATAGATAAGATAGGTCGAATCGGTACTAAAACCGAATCAGCACGCCCTGACTCCACATAGTCTTGTCTGCCCTATACCTAGAGTGTTTTTGTCAAGCCGTAGGTGTGGAGGAGAACAGCCTCCGCCCGTCTTAGCATATAGTAGGCTCCTGTGGGAGCTTGCATTTTTTGTGTGTGCATTTTTTTACACACATTTTTTACACAGGAATATTGACCAAAAGTAATTTATGGTCAGTATTTTAGGTTATGATTTTACAATAAAAATCATTACTCATAAACTTTACTTTTCCGCAAGGGGGGAAGAGTAGGGGGGCTTCCCTGAACCTATATTCACAAACACACCCTAACCAGCATGGTGGAGATGACCATGGCTTTCAAGTAATGACTGCTAGGTGGGGTATTCTAAAAAAGTATACCAACGGGGCTTTAAAACAAAACATGGGGAATGCCAGAAGTATCTTATGGCTTTCAATAGATAGATAGCCATATAACTATATTAATTACACCAAATATAATATACTTTAATTAGAGACTGGCAGCAGTGTTGTGGAGATTAAAGCAAGTCCTTCCTGCAACGAGAAAGTCTCATGTCTAGCTGTGAACTTACGAGTTGATTAAAAAGAAGCAGAAGAATTTTCCATTGAAAAAAAAATAAACAAAATTATTTTTTTTTCAGGAAATGATATCCTTCCTGCCATTATGTTGTCACAAAAACCCGGAAAAAGTCCTAATTGTTGGGGGTGGTGACGGTGGTGTGGCAAGGGAAGTTGCTAAGCACCCTAAGGTCAAAGAAATTGTACAGGTAGGTAATTATTTAATTTTTATGTTTAGTGAATTATCACATTATAATAAGAACATGATCTCCTTGCTTACTTTAACAAAGAAACCCAATAAAACAACATTTTGATTTTATAACATTTCAATTAATTATGTAGTGGTGGTGTAGGAATATCCACTACCTTATATCGTCCCTCGGGTGTCGTAAGGGGTGGCAGGTAACTGAAACAGGAGATGGGCAAAAATCTGCAGTTGCCAATCCGCCTGCCAAGTGTGGCAATTATGGGAAAATCCCCCCTATGAGGCAATCTATGGGGGAGGCCTTTGTTCAGCAGTGGATTTTATAGACTGTAATGGTAATGGTAACATTTCAATATTTTCTACTGTTACTGTTACAGTCCTTATGTGACTGCCTTCCCCATAGATTGCCTCATATTTGTCATAGTTGCCAGGCTTGGAAGGCATGTTGACAACCATAGTTTTTTATTTTTCAGTTGTTAGGAAGAAGCCGCTGCCAATTTCCTGGCTTGTTTCCTACCGTTACAACACTCACGGGATGATATAGGATAACTAGTGGATATTTTTACACTGCCAATACGTGGTCCAGTATTTTCTAACATTTTGCTTACTTAACAAGTATATAAAAATTATATACGCATTTGACAGTTTCTTTCATTAAAGTTTGTGATGAACATGAAACTTGTATGCTTTTGTAATTTTATTGTTGAATTAAGAGTAATTGAAGAATTAAGTATTTTAGAACAAATAAGTTGTAAGTCTCTGTATTTAAAAAGCATTAATTCTTATCTTAGTGTTCTTTGAATACGATAAGAAGTTATCTATTTCTAAACGAATATGAAGGATAAACATAATTCTAAAACATTTGTCTCAATGTCTAGTGATAAAGACATCTCTGAATAATATTATCACCCTAAAATATTAGACGCTTCTTGAAATAGTCTAAAGATCGAATAATAAAGAAGTAAACAGTTATGAGTCTTGTTTGTCTCAAAGCAATAAGTCATATCTAATGTTATATGTGATTGTTTACATAATTTAATAATTGTTTACATAATTAAATTAATAAACTAATTCAGTAATATTTTGATATAATAGAAGTTTATTGGCTTTCCTTGTTTTATGAGTGTGTTTTGTATGTCATATATATAGTCTTATTAAACTATGCAAAAACTTGTCAAGCGGGTCTGAGTTTTTTACACATACAGAATGTCCCAGAAGTCGACGTCAAGCCGGAATCGGGGTGATAGGTCAAGTCATAATAGTTAACAGAAAAATATAAAAAAAAAATTTGCTATGTATTTTAAAAATTACAGGCATTTATAAAAAAATCGAGAAAATCTACAACCTATGACGGTCTTTTAACTCCTGTTGCTACAAATTTTAACTTCTTTTTATTATGTAATCCTGAATAATTCTTCTGAAAACTGTTGCTTAAAATTTACAGCCAACTGCTCCAGTCCAGAAGGAAATATAATTTTTTTCCCAACCAAGTATTCAAAATTAATACTTTGCCCAGTTTTAAATTTTACTAACCACATTTGGCTTCGTTTATTGGACTTGATTGCTTGTGATTTGGTTTTGGCCTGTTTAGTTTCTCTTTAAGACGACATTTGCTTTCCCGTGGATTATCGTTGATAGTGTGATTGTGCAGTGCCACCATGTCTGTGTACACCACACAAGAATATGCTAACATGCACCTCATTTATGGGGAATGCAGATGCAACTGCAGCACTAGTGCAGTTAGACTTTATCGTGAGAGGTACCCAAATGCTGCTCGCCATCCGGATCATCGAGTTTTTTTAAATGTGCACCGTTTGCTCTTCTCAGAGGGCCGACTCCTAATCAAGCACATGGTGAGGGGAGACCGTCCCTCCCTTACGAGGAGGTTGTGCTAGAAGCAGTCGAAGAAGACCCGAGTACTTCAGTGCGTGCAAAAGTGCAGCTCACAGGATATTGGAAAAAAAATGAGTTTCACCCATACCACGTACACCGAGTACATACTCTTCCCCGAGATTATGAGCCTCGGGTTTCTTTTTCTCAAACAATGCTAGAAAGAAACAGGGAAGATCCACGATTCCTTGAAAAAATTTTATGGTCGGATGAGGCCACATTTAAAAGAGATGGATACATGAATCTGCATAACTTACACGAGTGGCACGTAGAAAATCCAAATTTGATGAGAGAAGATCGATCACAGTATCGCTTTAAGATTAATCTTTGGACCGGAATTTTGAATGGACAAATAATCGGTCCTTTTGAGCTGCCAGAGATTTTGACTAGTGCAGTGTATTTGGATTTCTTACAAAATCATTTGCCAAATTTATTGGAGGACGTGCCAGGGACATGTGGTTCCAACAAGACGGTTGCCCAGCGCACTACGCCCGCTCAGTGAGAGAATATCTCGATGAAGAATACCCAAACAGATGGATAGGGCGGTCTGGTACAATCTTGTGGCCAGCCCGTTCACCTGATTTGAATCCAATAGATTTTTTTTACTGGGGAGCCGTCAAAGAAAAAGTTTATTTAAAACCGATTCAAAATGTAGCTGAGCTACGGCAAATACTAACTGAAGCGGCTGAATTTGTAAATAATGGTAGATTCGCTCGTCTGATAACCCGATCCTTTTTAAAAAGATGCCGAGCGTGCATTGCGAGTGAAGGAAGGCAGTTTGAGCATTTGCTGTAAATGTTCTATCCTTGATTTTTAATTAAGGCATTTTGTTTGTTTAATTTAAGACATTTTGTGAGTATAATAAATTTTAGCATTCAAATAATCGATGTTTAATTTATTAATTTAAAATGTTTCTAAAAAGAATGATAATCCTAATTTTAAAGCAAATACACTGAGTCAACATTACTATGGCTCGTGGTGATTTTGGACCACCTGAAAAGAGGATTTCTGTCTCGCTCACACTTCGTCAACTGGTTCCTTCCGTTTCACTCAAACTAGAAGTAACAGGCTTGAGGAAAGCCTTGGGGTACACAAAAATCATTTTAGACAGGTAAGGAAAATTAATTTACAGCTGGGTTTCTTTAAAAAAATTTTTTTTCCATAATTTAGCAAATAATCTTGCAAGTGTTATACCATTTTAGAATCCTTATAAAATGCGCCAACTTTTAATGTTACTTGCCAAACTCGTGTAGTACTTTTTTTTCAGTACAGTCATTTAAAACTGCGCTAAGTATTAATTTTGAATACTTGGTTGGGAAAAAAAATTACATTTCCTTCTGGACTGGAGCAGTTGGCTGTAAATTTTAAGCAGCAGTTTTCAGAAGCATTATTCAGGATTACATGATAAAAAGAAAATTAAAAAAAAAGTTAAAATTTGTAGCAACAGAAGTTTAAAGACTGTCATAGGGTGTAGATTTTCTCGATTTTTTTAAATGCCTGTAATTTTTAAAATACATAGCAAAGATTTTTTTTATATTTTTCTGTTAACTATTATGACTTCACCTATAACACGATTCCGGCTTGACGTCGACTTCTGGACACTCTGTATATGGTAAGGTCAATGCTAAAAAAAATTTACAGCAAACTCGCTGTGTCACTCACTTGCTCAGTCACTGTATTATATATATACACGAAAAATCTAAAGAAAAACGACAAACGATTCACGACAGTAGTCGAGTGGCGAATTTGATCTTACGGATTTTACCTTTTGAGTTTGCAGTCCTTACCCTTATTATTCGGCTACTGGTGCTTGAAAACATACAGTAGAAGCAATAAGAAAAAACTTTTTGACAGTTACCCATCATTACTAAAACAGCCATCTGAGTAAATAAAATTTCGTTAGTAGCTGAATCACGGACTGGCATTGTAGTCGTGCATGTGTTGTTGAGATTATTACGAACATACAAACCGAGATCTTTCTTTCCATGTTCTATACTTATTATACAAAATAAAGACTAGCGGTCCCAATATGGACCCCTGTGGGACATCAAAGGATTTTATTCTTAAAGGTTTCAAAAAGGTTCGAATCCGCTATTCGACTACTGTCGCGAACCACTCCTAGTACAAGCGTTTAAATTTTAATTGAAGTGGTTAATGGGAGTGTTAGTAATGTTATTAACGGCTGTATTCTTATTTCAATAAAAAGGTGTGTGCATGTCGCTCGTCAAAGAAAGAAAAAATAATCGACTGTCTTTTAGTCCACTAGTACTGAAGATAGGCTGTTCAAAAGTTATAAATCAGCACTGACAGTAGCAATTAATAATTTGGGTTCGTACTCCCAAACCTTAGATTCAAAATAAGCGATATTAAAAAATAGTGTGCTTCCAGGTAGAGATAGACGCGAAAGTTATAGAGGTTTCCAAAAAGTATCTACCATTTATGGCGGTGGGCTTCAACAGTGAGAAACTGACTTTACACGTCGGAGACGGCTTCGAATTTATGAAAAACCACAGCAGGGAATTTGACGTCATCATCACTGACAGCAGTGACCCAGTAGGTCCGGCCGTGAACCTCTTCCAAGAGAACTACTTCGCTTTAATGAAAAGTGCGCTCAAACCGAACGGCATAGTTTGTTCCCAAGCTGGAACTTTCTGGAATGACTTCGAATTAGTCACGAAAACTTTGCAGTTTTGTAGGAATCAATTCCCGGCCGCTGCTTACGCGTACACTTCGGTGCCGACGTACCCATCAGGTTTGATAGGTTTCGTAATAGGTTCGTTGGATCCAAACGTCAAGTTTGACAGCCCACAGATAACTTTTACAAAGGAAGAGGAAAGGCAAATGAATCTTAGGTACTATAACAGTGACATTCACAAAGCGGCATTTACGTTACCCACTTTTATTAGGAACCACCTGGTCTAATGAAAAATATTTGACTAGTACTTAAAATGCATTTATTTTTAATTATATTTGCATAATACTGTTATATCTCTTGTTAAAGCGGGTGTCTATTTTTTTAAACATTGCAATAATGTCTTCATTTCTACTCTTTTTTAAATATTCAATGAAAGGCTTGATTTTGTTTACGAAACACACATTTAATATCATAACTTATTTTATTTTTAATATTGAATATTAAACCTAGTTAGTTAAGTTTTATTAATTTCACCATTGCAAATGATGTACAACTATAATGCTCTATTGGGAACTTATTTAGTGTATCAAAGTATATGGTATGTTATAAATATATTATTTTTATTAGATTTGAATTATATATTATATTATATGTCATATTAATTTCACGAAGCGTTATATTTTACGTGATTTTTATTATATTACATATTTTTTGTTATGTCAAGTGAAGCAAATGTTATGCTGTCTTCTTTACACATAGTTTTATTAAGCGAGATAAATTAGTTGATAAGTGTTTAAGACCGACGTTATATGACGAAATACTCAGAATTATTGAATTTATAATATTATGATTGCATTCCAATACATTCCTTAGTATGTGCTAGAATTATATAGTGAAATATTTTATACGTTATCTAGTCTCAGCGGAAACAATCTCGAATTTTATTCGTCACATTGTGCCTTCGGTAATCGCTCAGTTGTACGGTGTTAAGCAGTTAGAAATACATATTTTTGTATGATGTTTTTTATATATATTTTAATGAAATGTTAAAACGAGGACAATAAATTTTATTATATAACATGTTAGTTTTATTTGCACTTCTGTTTTTTTTTTTTTTTTAGTAATGGATTCGTATGATTGTATTTTTATATTGTTGTTTGCAGTTTGCATTTCAAGACTATTTGACGAAAGCTTACAAAGAATTTAAATTAAATATTAACTGTGCAACATTTTTATACTACAATGGACGCGTTATTTATTAATACCCCGTGAGTTCATTTGCTTGTAAAAATAAACACGATGTGGAACTTTTAAAATGTATAATTAACAAATATTTGACTCTTAGAATGACAACGTATGGCAAGCCAATAACTACATTACAATATATTGTTTAGTGTATATCCTGTCTGTCAGTTGCATGTAAAAAAGCATGCGCACTGGGTCAAATTCAACAGACATGTTGCGTTGTGTCCTGTTCTATCACACGGACTTCGGACGCTCTACTTTCTCTCTCGCACATATTTAATTGCTCCGATTTTAAAACTTTAAAGCATGTCAATAATATTCCATGAACGGTTTTTTGCAGGCAAGCCTATACGATTATTTTCGTAATTAAATTATCTTTCTTCTGATACCAATTTTTATTGGTTAACATATCGGTGTAGTTACCTATATTGACTTACCTGTTCATACCTGCTTGCCAGGTAGCCAAGAACAGAAATAAGTAGGCAAGCCTACCAAGGCATATTCTCCATGTTAAAAACTATCCTTGTATACCTCCTCCTTTTTTGAAGTCGGCTGAATACTGCTATGCTTTACTTTGTATTTAATCTTATTTTGATAAGTGAATTTTAGCGCAATTATCAAATAGGAAACTATCGTAATCGATTGTACTTTTTATTAAATAAATATATAGCTGACGAAAATGTTTGGAATGCTTCCCATGATGATCCAGCCAATACTATTAGTAGGTTTAAAATCTCATTACATTATTCCGGGATCTCATTAACGTGTTTGTCCCAGAGTAGGTATATTTACTTATCTCCTGCGTTTTGAAAGCTTTCCAATGTTTTAGGTGAAACAAAATAAAACGTAATCAAATTCAGCAAGGAGGACAATGTGTAATTCAAAGTGTAAACTTCAGAAAAAAGTATTAACCCTTTCCCTGGCTTATGAATCATATATGAACATTTCAATTGTTTAACTATTATGTCTGTTCTGCGGACAGGGTAACTGTTAAAAAAAACAAAGGAGGTTAATTTGTATTTATTTATTTATTTTGTCATAGTTACGATAAAGTCAGCTTTGTTTTATTTTTCTGTGACACTTAATACAAATCTTAAATATAACGAACACTACACCGCCCAGCAATGCGACTACAAACACTAACAAATCGATTAATGCCAATTGAAATCGATTTAACCAACGCGCATCTGACGACATGTCCAAACCGTTATGCCGAGCTGTGCGTTCTATGTGGAATATAGCAGTGTCCATTGGCGAATGTTGTCGGTCTTGCCATATTGCCCGAAGTTGTTTTGCACGAGAACGCAATCTGAAATTTAAAGTAAGAAAAGCTCGTCAACAACAATTGTTAAATTAAAAATAATCTGATTTATAATCGTTGATCATCCGTTACTTTAATTAAGTATTAATTGTCTCTATTCCTGTCTTTTTCTATTGCCTTTTAATGAAAAGAAAGAGAAAGAGAGAGACAAATTTTAAGAATTTCTTAAACTGGCGTCGATTTTATGAGTAAGAGTTTATATTTCTACACTGTTGTAAATAATATTACATGTGTTTGCAACACTATGTCGCAGCACTGTCACGGCGTCTTAATGAAGCATTTAAGCATATAAATCGCGTCGGGATCGCCAATTCCGCGGTGGATGAAAAAGGGCAGATCTCCAACTAGTCAAGGTGTCTAGCCCGAGGGCTAGTGATATCTCTTATCAACTGCTTATGTTTTCAGAATAAACTAGCTGACGATTCAACTTCATTTAGGCATTTAAAAAACTAAAATCTCACTGAAGTAAACGAATTTATACGTGGTAGTCATGCTAAAGAGTTGCACGAATGGGGCGGCTCGACCGTGGATGGACTAAGCTCGCACAGAATATTAGCATAATGCTGTATTTCGCCTGCCGAGTGACAAGAATCGGAGAATTGTTTGTTGGTAACGAAGTATTCCACCTTAGTCCTCAAGCGTGACAACGAACTCTGTGTTTTGATTTTTTTTCTTATTTTAAGCCATTTACCGTGTAGTGGCGGTGTTAAGCTCGGTTTACATTTTGAGAAGTGACAAGTGCCAGTGAGATTAACAAGTAAACACTGTCAAGTGACAACTAGCAAGTAGGTATATGCAAGTAGGTATATAGGTAGGATATGCAGTAAGGTCATTATTATATGAATTCCGAACCGCATGGTATTTCTAGTACTCAAAATGGATGAGCAAGTGCGCCTACATGTTCGTGAAGTAATCAGAGAAGTCATAACCATTGTTATGTATGATAGCATAGCGGCGTCTCGCATCATTTTATTTTTAAAATTCGGCGATTTAATATTAAATAAACAATCGTGTTTCAGTATTTCCTGGACAAATTTAATGTTATCGTTCTCTGACCACTTTGCCATTGTTAAAACAATAGCGCAAACCAAAATTGACTATTAAAACGCAAACCAAAATTATTCACCAACACGTGTAGGTCGTGACGTGTGGGCTAGAGCGGGGATGGTGGGCGAGCGAGGGTAGCAAGGGTAGCGAGGGGCAAAGCTACTTGTCAAAGAATAGAGCAGGCTGCTATTCACTTGTTACTATTCATTTCACACTTATCACTTTTCACTCGCACTTGTTGCCTGTTCACACGCTCTAAGCACTTGTCATTTGTCAGTTGCACTTGCCACTCGCACTTGTCACTTCTCAAAATGTAAACCGGGCCTAAGAATATCCACTACCCGTTTATATTATACTATCCCGTGGCTGTCGTAAGAGGTGACAGAGGGAAACAAATCAGGAGATGGGAAACAGCGTTTCCCTAATAACGACTAAAATCAAAAACTGCGGTTGCCAACCCGTTGGCCAAGCGTGACAACTATGGCAAATATCCCTCCTATGGGGTAGGCCTATGTTCAACAGTGGACTTTAATAGGCTGTAATAGTATCGGTAACGGTAACTGTATTTTAAGCCAGTCCTTGACTACAATCCCATTTATAATTTTGATCCTTAATCGAGGGTAGATTAAGGTGTCTATGGGCCACAGTAACCATTAATATTCAGGTGGACTGCGTGCTATTTTGTCACTCGATTCCTAGTTTTAAAAGAACGTATCAGTAAGTTTCGACGAATTTAAGTTACCTAACTTTTTTCATGTAGTAGCGGCGTAAATCCACTATCCCATATGGATAATATGGATGTCGTAAAAGGAGACAAAGAGAAACTGACACAGGAGATGGGCAGCAGCACCTTTTTAATCTCTACATATAGTATACAACAAAGTCGCGTCCCACCGTCTGTACGCCTTAGATCTTTTAAGCTTTTAAGGATTTTGATGCGGTTTTCATAAATAGACAGAATGATTCAAGAGGAAGGTTTATGTGTATAATATGTGCATATTATATGTTATATAATTCTTCTGTCCGTGTGTAGGTGACTGAACTCCTCCTAAACGGCTGGACCGATTTTGATGAAAT
The DNA here is from genome assembly GCA_029286625.1 of Parnassius orleans. Taxonomy (NCBI): domain Eukaryota; kingdom Metazoa; phylum Arthropoda; class Insecta; order Lepidoptera; family Papilionidae; genus Parnassius; species Parnassius orleans. Next base: position 2,120,026 of record JAGSMP010000080.1, on the reverse strand, counting down.
TTTGTGTGTGTGATTAAGTTTATTAGAGAGTAGTTTAGATTCACAATTGGACAGGGTAGGTGGCGTTTGTCGAGACCCAGAAATAAACCGTGCGAAGCGTGGGGATCGCTAGTAACAACTAAAATAGTAAAAAGAATTGGCAACAGCTATGAAGCTGCCTATGGGTGAATGGACTTTTGATAGGCTGTAATAAATGAATGACTGGGGATAACATTTCGTTTCGATGCACTGAAAATCGTCAAAAACCCATAACTAATAGTGACTTTACCCAGGCGATAAAATAACTTCCAAGCCGTGGTGAAAACTCTTCTCATTAAGCTCCCTCAGACGCAGCACATGCGCGAAGCCCGCGTGACGGGCGTGTTCCGCGTTGCCGAACTGGTCTCCAAGGATCGGTATCACCAGAACTGGAACTCCAGCGGAGACTGCCTCTGTCAGACTCAGCATGCCACCATGCGTTATAAACGCCACGCAGTTGTTGTGGTCTGGATGAATTTCGTGATAATTTATATTATGTGAATGTACTTACGCGTGAACTTAGAATTCATAGAAGTCTATACTGTTTGGTAATAATAATATCCGGGCAGTCTCAACGATAACTAGCTAGCCATCTGCGCACTACAGGATTATAGTATATATACATATTATAATTGGTCTCTAAAAAGCTTGGCGTGCTCAGCAGAGCAAGACAGTATTTCATGCCGGCTCATCGCTTGCAACTTTACAAAGCGCAAATTCGGCCTCACATGGAATACTGTTCTTATCTCTGGGCCGGGGCACCCCAGTGCCAGCTCCTTCCACTTGACCGCATCCAGCGCAGGGCGGTTCAAATCGTCGACGACCGTGTTTTTTCTGATCGCCTCCATTCACTGGCGCTGCGTAGGGATGTTGCATCCCTTTGCATTTTCTATCGAATATACCACGGGGAGTGCTCTGAGGAATTGTTCGGATTAATTCCAGCTGCCAAATTTCACGAACGCACATCGCGTCAAAATTCACGATACCATCCTCATCATGTGGATGCTTGGTGGTCCACCACTGTGCGTTTTACTAGGAGTTTTCTTCCTCGTAAAACTTCTCTGTGGAATTGTTTACCACCGGAGATTTTTCCGGACCGATACGACTTAGGGACCTTCAAGAAAAGAGCTTACTCCTTTCTAAAAGGCCGGCAACGCACCTGCAATTCCCCTGGTGTTGCGGTTGTTAATGAGCGGCGGTAGTCACTTACCATCAGGTGAGCCGCATGCTCGTTTGCCCCCTCTCTATAAAAAAAAAATAGTGCTCATGTGTATGCCCAAGCACAAATGCTCTCTCTATTCCCTCACACTCATACTTCGAAGGGACAGTAATCCGACACGACAGGAGAGAGAGCAGGCGCAGGACCAACGGCTTTACATGCTTTCCGAGGCCCGGGAGTAAAATACTGCCGACTTCCTGACGCCGGACTGCTACTGAATATCTTGACAGCAAAACCCAACAATTGATTTTGGCCCCGCCCTGGATTCGAACCAGGGACCTCATGATCAAAAATAGCGTTTATGACCACTAGACCAACGAGGCAGTTAAAATAGAAGAAATAAAACGGCCTAAAAAAGTTTCAGCTCATATACTTCCACTGCTTGTTTGGTGGGTATAGTTCACAGAGAACTTTGATAAAGCATATGCCTCCTTTTTATTCTGTACAGGTTTTGTAATAGTTTTTTATATATGGGTGACAAACGAGCACACAGTCCACCTGATGGTAAGTGAATACTGCGGCCCATAGACATCTACATCTAGATATTCTCGATTCAGAATCAAAATGCTGACCCGTTGTCACCCTGAGAACTAAGAATTTCCAGTAAAAAGGGTCTCCGGTTTTCTAAACACACCATACGAAACACAGTAGCATTAAGCTGCTATTTTTCGTTGGTATTTTGTGGAGGCGTGGTCCTTCCCCGGTCGAGCCGACTCATTTGAGCTACAACCATTGCTGCAGCGTGGCCCTACGTCGTAAGTCCGCCGCGCTGTCCCAATGCATGTTGGTTGACTTAACATGTTATACCGAAATATTTTATTTCTTAAACATGCTGGTTTCCATATGATATTATGTATACTTACTTAAAGTCTCAACAAAGATAAGATCAACAAAGATAGGCGGAGCGCTGCGTACATTTCGAATGATGCCGAAACCATGCTCAACAACAACAAAAAGCCCGTAAAAGTTTACTGCTGGACGCACACATATGCACTTAAAACCATGTTCTTGGTTGCAAATGATTTTAGGTGCACATTATAATATGCGTGCGTGCGTGTTATTACTGTACGTTGAGCATGGTTTTGGCTTGGTTTTTACGTGACTTGAAACTCTGTCTTTCTTTATTCATCAGAGCTTAACGGTGGGGGGGGGGGGGGGTAGGCGTGGGAGGTGCAGTTTTTTAATGGCACACGTGGTGTAATTTTAAATGTTGCTTTTCTTAAATTCTATCTAGGTGTATAATTTTTACTTACGCAATAGGTCATGCTGAGGAAGCCATTTCAAAACTCGCACGTTATCGGGCAGATTACTTATTTCAGCTTCCCACTTCCAAATGACACGCTGCGGTAATTTGGCAAAAACGCTCAATATAACGTCAAAATGTTTTTTTGTCATAGAAGAAGCGCGTATTAATGATCCCAAGCTAAAAAGTATGAAACCATTCTTGGCATTTGTTACCCAATTTTCTAATTCCTGAAATGTTCAAAAAATATATCATCTTTAAGTACATATACCTAAATGAAACTGAAGTGTCTGTCTGTATTATCGAAATAACTGCCTTTTGATATGAATAACCTTTTTTTTTTAATTCTGTCTGTCAGTGCAAGCTATTCTTCGAAATGGTTGAACCAATTGTACAACAACAATGCCAAGAGTGATCTAGGCTTTTATCCCAAAAACATGGATTTTTTTGAGAATTTGAAAAATTAATAAAATTAATGGTCTTTGATGATTATCTTAAATCTTAATTTCGCCGAATTAATATAATTATATATAAAACTTGACATAGTAGCTATATCTCAAGGAACATCTTATTTGTTATTCAAAAGAAGCAATTATAGATACGAGATAGAGAATTTGTTGTTTAAATAACACTGGGCTTTATAATATTATGTTATCCATTTTCCTTTTTTATAGAAATAAATAATTAATATAATGGGGGCAACAGAGCCCTTGTAGCTCAGAGGCCAAGCGCTTGCTGTAAACACAGTACGGTGGAACCTTTTTTTTGCGTGGTAGAGCCATGCTGCAGCTATATTAGTAGTATACTATCTAATATACTATATACTAACTAACACTAATATTAAAACGTGGTAGAGCCATGGTGCAGCTATAATATAATTGTAGCACAAATGGGTCGGCTCGACCGGGGAAGGACCACGCTCTCACAGAATACCAGAGTGAAATAGCAGCTTAACGCTGCTGTGTTTCGTATGGTGAATGTAGAAAACCGGAGACCCGTTTTACTGGAAACGAGGCATTCCATCTTAGTCCTCACGGGTGACAACGCATCTGAATTTTGATTCGTAATCGAGGATAGATTTAGATGTCTATGGACCACAGCATTCATTTATCATCACGTGGACTGTGTGTTCGTTTGTCACCCTTATCCTATAAAAAAAACCCGGGTTCGATTCCCTTGCGGCACTAATGAAATTGTTACTTGCAATTTTAAGTGCTATTTTACCACGTCCTCGTCGGCGAAGAAAAAGATTGTGAGAAAACGTATATGTCTAAGAAATTAAATATTTTGAGGACATGTGAAGTGCGTTAACATGCATTGGAGGAAAACGGCAGACGAATTGTTCCATAACCCTCTCTCAGAAATGAGAGGAGGAGGGCCTATGGGACGTATATAGCCTGTAACTTTAATTTTTACTTTACTCTTCCTATATTTTTCACGGAACATTATTTTCTCCCGTGTATCGCCGCCGTGTAGTATCGCCCGAGGGTGTCCTAGCGACAGAGGGAAGCTGAAACAGGAGATGGGCTGCAGCATCTCTCTTATAACAACTTAAAATAATAAAATTCGGTTGCAAACTCGCCTGCCAAGAGGGGCAACAATGGTTAACTTAACCTTTACTTCACTGCAAGGTTAGTTATAAGAATATTATTTGTTTAGTTGTAACAACGCATCAGTAGCCTTCTTTCTTTTTTTTTGGTTGTGTTCATGGTCTACAGTTAGTAATGAATTAAAAAATCTTGCCTGCTCACCGGTGGTAACTTCTGGACCCTCTTCTTATGTAAGTGAATACCACCGATCTCCACGACCGAAGGTGGAAAAACTCTTATACCGTTCCAGGAATGATGAGTATTAACAAGTACAACACTAGCGTTTTTCCCTATTTCCTCTAGTGGAGGCAGTTTCCGCCCTATCTTCGCCTCTAATATCTTTTGCTCTTCCCACCGTATCATCACTTCGTACCATATTAAATAAAAATAAAGGAAGAACGTATTTTCAATGCGCTGCACGAAAGTCATTTTGTCTGTCAATGGCAAAGTCATTCCAGGAACAAACGACGGGTTATCAGGAGCTCCAACTCTAGAAAACGACCAAGGTAGCAATGCGCAAGACATTAAACCTACAGAAGGCAGTCCATAATTGTGGACTATACCTAGCATGCAGTCACTGGTAAAATGCTCCACGAGAATCAAATGATAGTTCCCTTTTGCTTTAATAAATTCTTCAAATATGTTAGAGTCTAAGAGACGCTTACATAACTCCAAATTGGACTTCGCAAGACGAGTTGCTATAGGTACATGCTCGAAGTATCTCTCCAAGCCGTAGAACGAAAAGTCCGCGTCTTTTAAATCGATCATTTCAACGTTCAGTGGAGCAAGACCCTGGAGATTTACGTCCCGACGTCTCGGATGAGGTTTCGATGTTGGGAAGAAAGACACTACTGTTAGACTGTGGCCTCGATGTACCAATTCTTCTAGAAGAGGCTCGAACACCATGTGATGGCTTTTACCAGGGTACGGCAACAGACACAGTATATTGAAGGCGTCGGTGACGATCCACGTGGAAATTAACACTAATAATTTTAAGGCAGACTTCTGCATCATCTAGTTTTGATTTTATTATTAATTTATTGCAATAAATAACGCAACCGTGTCTCCGGGTCACTAGCGTTGAACTAAATCTAATAGCACGTGTATTCATGCAACACATCCATTAATAACTTCCGCCATGGATACGACAATACGAATAGACTTAGTGTATTTAGCCTGGCGTACGCTGCACTTCTGTAGTGCATTAACGTACTTATACTTGCGCTTAGATTTTAAATGTAATTTTTATTTAACTACGTTGGGGATTAATCTTGAGGTAAATTAGAAAACTGCCACGCCAATCAAACACAAAACACCATAACTAGTTGCATAAGGTAGTTTTACGTGAATTAGGAAGGTGGAAAGAGCGGCCCTGAGACTTACCAACGTTGGTTATCTCGACAGTCTTTATGGGCCATTCTCATTTTTGCAAATTTTTTTTGTGCAATTGTAAAAAAATGAAATACTTTTATTATTTCTAAAATTCCTATCTACAATTAATCGAAGTAGATTATATTAACAGGATTTTTATTAAAACTTAAACAACATAAATATTTTTTTTGATAATCATTAAGAAAGTGACGAAAATGTCACCTCCATGTCGTGTGCAACATCAGTTTATGATACTACAGACTAAAATAAAATATATTTAGCAATAATAAATTAATTTATTCATATTTTTTTTTACGATAAAGCATGGAAAAAACTTTATAAAAAACACCAAATAATTAAAACACAAATGAAATAAATGATTCCAAATATTTCCTAACTTTTGTGCATGGAAAAATTATCACCTCCATGGATAAACTTATTGAACGCAGCCACAATTCAATAAATCAGTAAACACAGTTCTTGAACGAATACAGACAACAAATACAACGCCATCTTGAATATTTTTGACAGTTTGTCATTGCTGGGATAATAATTTTGGAGTAAAGATTTTTTTAAATTAGCATGCTATTTTGGTCACTTTTGTGGATTACTTATCACAATGTATTTATTTAATAAAGGTCTATCGGATATCGTAAAATGATGGGCCACTGTAGCCGTTATCTTGGTATTTTGTCATTTTTAGTAATCAGCATTTGAGACTACGAAAAAACGGTATCTAAGTTTAAAATCTCACTTCCATGGACGTCACCCACATGTATTATGGTTATCCACGGAGGTGACTTAATGTCCATGGATGTGACAATACTGTGATCGCTCTTTAGTAATTTAAAAATTATTAATGTGATTAATTATAATATGTTTAATTATAGCACTAAAATTATAATATGATAATATGTTGTAATTATAGCACCAAAAAATCAGGAAGAGATCAATTGCAAGAAAAAAGAATGCAAGAGGCGACATCGGAAAAAAATAATAAAAATCTGAACGAACAGGCTAAAGCTACAGAAAGAGAACGTTATAGAAATCTAAAAGAAAATCATACCTATTGATCAAATGTCAGAAAGAAACCAAAAAAAAAAACAGGGAAAAGAATGGCGTAAGAGGCAAAAAAATTGTAGAGAAAAAAGAAAATGCAGGGAAAGACTTTCAACCAGTTTGCGTGATGATTCATCGCCTTCAAGACATTGAAAATGATCCAGTTTCAGTTAGATAATCTCCTAATGTTTAAAGCATACATTCTCTTCTGGCCTTAAGCAGACGATCTCGTTCTGTCTGAAGCCGTATTTCGTCATCTTACAGAGACTCATCTGTTACAGTGACAGTGTAACAGTGTTAGAAAATTAATCGCCTAGAATAGATGTAGTACTACAATTATTTGATTCATCAAGTAATTGTAGTCCTACATCATACCAAAAGAAAACTGTACTTAAGATATTTTTAAGACGATCTAGCTGTGCAAAATGTAATAGAGATTGATCTCATTATGCAGTAGGAAAGTCATATACACGAAGTGTCATAGTTGAAGAATCTCTTCCTGGCTCTAGTCACGATATCCCACATGGAGTGCCAAAAATACTGTGAGAGTAACTGAAGAACCCAACACGTTTGACAGATCTCAAATAACAGCTGTAACTTCTTACCGGGAATTGTTCGAAGGCAACTGGGCTGTGATTAAATTTGTCTGCAAAAAGACAGAAGTATTTTACATTGGTCAAATTGTCACTGTACTGGATTATAATTCTCTAATCTTATACGTGGTAGAGCCACGCTGCAGCTATGTTATGATTATAGCATAAATGGGTCGGCTCGACTGGGGTAGGACCACGCTCACACAGAATAACAACGTAAAATAGCAGATTAATGCTGCTGTGATTCGTATGATGAGTGTAGAGAACCGGAGACCCTTTTTAATGGTAACTAGGCATTCCATCTTAGTACTCAGGGGTGACAACGCATCTGAATTTCCGTTAAAAGTAAAAGTTCTGTTAACCGACTTATGTTCCTATAAAACTTATTAGTAATAGGTATAATTAATATAATATTAATTAAGCGTAAATACATACTTAATTAAGACTTAAAATTAATAAATACCAAAGTGATTCGTTATATAAAGATAATAATTAAAAATATCCTTTTATTCGTCCATAAATCATTCATAATTTATTAAAATTATAAAATATGTCACTACCGTGGAGCTGTGTCACTTCCGTGGAGAGGTGTTTTCATTTTTCATGTTTTTTGTGAAAACTACTGTGAAAATAGCTAGAGGCTTTTATGTGCTTTATAATGCAAGATAATATCAAAATAAAAGTTTTTAAAATTTTAAGGCCGTTTTAGAGAATGGCCCTTATCAGACGCTCAAAGCAAATAAATTTATCGAAAATTGTTTGGCAATGTGTGTTTTTTATATGGTTACGGATGAATATTATCATTATTAATAACGTTTTTAAGGCCACTGCTATTATAAGCCTTTCTAAACATGAGCCAAGTAGTTAGGTATTTGAGAGGTTTAGGCCCATACTTAGCATGCTAGATCCTGGCAGCATAACTACGGCTACTAACGTTGGTCCCAACGTTAACCCCAACACCGTTGGCCTCAACGTTGTAGCGAGCGTTGGCCGGCCCGTGGAGTTTTTATTATAGGAAATCTGCGCTGTGGAAATCTGTGGTTGGTCTATTCTTGAAATTATTAAAATGGAATGTATATAGGTAAGATACACACTGGTTCCGAGTTCTATGTGTCGTCTTCCACCATCTCCCTTGGCGTGGCTTTTTATTTCTTTTCTATACATACAAATAAATAAAATTGAAGTGTCCGTTTGTAAAGTAAAAATAACAGCTTTTTACTAAATGCATATGAAAGTATATACGATACTTATAACTAAAAACTATTTTAAATTTTTTGTCTGTCTGTCTGTTTGCTCCGGTTAATCTCCGCAATGGATGGACCGATTTTGACGAGACTTTCACTGGCAGTTAGCTGATGTTATAAGGAGTAACATAGGCTACTTTCATTTTAGGGTTCCGCGCAAAAAAATAAAATCCATGAAATCCAATCGTAATAAATTCCACGCGGACGAAGTCGCGGGCCACAGCTATTTTAAAGATAAATTCTATTTATTGGGTATCAACTTTTATCTGAAGAGGTTCACAATCGCTTAGCTATGGAGAGGGCTGTACTCGAAGTTTCTCCGAGTTCGTAATAAGTATACAGATGCGATGTTACCTCTGAGGACTTAGATGGAATGCCTCAAGGCCTGTAATTATCCTGGCTCTCCCTTCAGACTAGAAGAAGGCAAGCAACCTACCTAGTTAGATTCCCAGGCAGTAAAATAGTCCTACCACCTAGGTAGCCAACCGCCACTCATACACTGTAATACACCATGAATTTTAATTATGCTGCTACTCCTTTACCGGTTAACCAACCATTTCCGCTTTGCATTGCCTGCCATTCGCGATGCCACTCATTTATGTCGCACCTGCACTGGTACACAACGTAAATTTTGATAAATTTTCACTCTTCTCCCGTTGTGAGGAGGATTTGCAATAAACGTCAAGCTTGGCAGGATTGACGATTGAAGTTACAGAAGTCTTGCACCTTTAACGCTGTTCAAAATAACTTTGATAGCGCGATTTAGGTTTCGGTGCGTTTCACTTGTGGCGCGACGACATAGCCATGATATTATATTTATTTTAAGTATTAAAACTATAAGTGTGCTTAAATATATGTCATGATCTTTGCGCTTCAGGTTTTGTTTTAAAAGGCGGAACAATTTTGTTATACCATAAAAAACTTACCTACTCTGAACGATTCTATCTCGTTGCGACCTTTGACATGATGTTGATAAAATTATCTAAGCATAAGGAAAATAACATTCACACAATATTATCTTCCTACATTCTTAGAGTTCCATTGACATATAAGGAACCTCAATAATTTCATTATTTTCGTATGTCCTATGGGAATGTAAATGTATTATATCACATATTACTCCGCTCCTTATTTTTTATTGAATAAGATGAAAGTTGGGAAGAATATTATTCTTTCGATTTGTTTTATTTTTGTTATAAAAAAATATTATAAATATACTGTTTTAATGCCCTTGTCCTAGATGTTAATAGGGCACATTATATTTTTCCATAGCTGTATTAAATTTATAGATATAATTAGGACGGTTTTCTTAACTTTCCGCTTTGAAAATTAATAATTTTCAAAAGTAGGTAGTTCTAGATTTCGGTCCGATTGTGAGAATGTGAGTTTTCATCAGATTTCTACGTTTTGAGGTACTAGGAAGCCGTTCCAACTATTCCCGGCTGGAAGTCACGGACAAGGAGGACACGGTAATCCTCGAATCCGGCAACTTGCTCTATCACCGGGAGGGCGACCATCTGTCCCAAGGAGTTGTCAGATTTATCGTTCACAAGTCTCTCGTTAACAACCTTGTAAATATTGGGAGTGTGTCGATGAGGGTTGCGTAGGTACCTCATACTCAGAATCATCAAACGGTATTCGTTGAAGGTCTTAAAGGTATACGAACCAACCTGTGTGCGTGGTGCTGGTGTAGGAAATGTATGAGGATATCTCTAAAGCCATGCATTCCTCAATTCCTTCAACGCAAAACTAAGTAGGCACTAGAGAAAACAGTGAGCTGAAAGTAGGGAAATTCGGAATAGGGCAACGGAGCCCAAGGGGCCAGCAGCTGGCCGACTTCAAGGGCAAAGAGGGACTCATTATGATGAACTCTTTCTTCCAGAAGCTGCCCCACAGGAAGTAGACTGTGAGTGTGTGTGAAGTGGAGAGGGAGAATGACTTCATAATGACGACTAGACGGCAACTGTTCAGTGATGTCTCAGTAATCGCGAGGGTGAAAACTGGAAGCTATCACCGAATGGTTAGAGGCACACTGAACCTAAACGTTAAGTTGGAGAGGTCACGTCTAATGAAGTCAACGCTCCGTCCCCCCTCGTGCTCTAATCAAAGCCCCGAAAACTTTCAGCTAGAGTTACAAAACCGTTTTCAGTGCCTAGAAGACTGCAATGCAGTGGAAAAAGCTCGTGGAAACTGCCCATGCGGTCGGAGCTAAGTTCTGCAAGACCCGTCGCAGAAGAACACAAAAACTCTCCGATCACACTCTTAATCTCATGGCTGATAGACGGAAAATGAAGCTGCAGTCTTCAGCAGATCTGACAGCATACAGGCTACTGAATGTACAGATCTCCAAATGCATGCGGCGGGACTTACACAACTTCAATACAACTCGTATTGAACCAGGGCTCCAAAGTCTTTGCCAGAGACCTGTCTGCCAGAAAGAGCCAACTGTCGAAGCTGAAGAATGAATGTGGCAGCATAGTTTCCGGGACACCTGAGATTTTGTGTGAGATTGAGAGGTTCTATGAGAGATTATATGCTCAATGACCTCAATAGTGCCTCCCAACGGATAGGTCTTAAGATGAACATGGACAAAACAAAGATCACATGTAACGTCCATATCACACCTATGCCGGTAGTTGTTGGGAGCACTAAGCTCGAAGTTGTTGACGAGTATGTTTACCTAGGACAAATAGTCCGACTAGGTAAGTCCAACTTCGACGGATTCCACTCGGCTGTGCAGCGTTCGGGAAATTACGACACATCTTCTCGTCAGGTATACCTTAAAATTTGAAAACGAGTTTTTACAATCAATGTCATCACGTGTTGCCAGTGATGACTTATGGATCCGAGACGTGGTTTTTCACTGCTGGCCTTATGAGGAAGCTCAAGATCGCTCAGCAAGCTATGGAGAGGGCTATGCTCGGGGTTTCTCTGCGTGATAAACTTACAAATGAGGATATCCGCAGTAGAACCAGAGTGACCAATATAGCCCAACGGATTAGTAAGCTAAACTGGCAATGTACCGGCCATATGGCTCGAAGAACCGACAACCGATGGGGAAAAGGTTCTCGAGTGGCAGCCTCGTACGGGTAGGCCAAGTGTAGGGCGACCTCCCACTAGATGGAGTGACGACCTGGTAAGACATGCAGAAAGTCGATGGATACAGGTGGCTCAGGACCGTGCTTTGTGGAATTCCTTGGGGAGTAGTAGATTCCCACGCATTCTGAACTTAAATGATAAAAAGAATAGACTGATTGAGATTTTTTAAATTAATTTTTCTTCACCATTCGCCTATGTTACTTATTCTGAACCTTCTTCAAAATAACCTTGTATATTAGCCGTTGTAGTGGGCTGTGACCTTAGAGTATTTATAAGTATAAATACTCTAGGGCTGTGACCTTTTGTATTTAAATTATCGTTACCGTTACAGCCTACCGTTAAAGTCCACTGCTGAATGTAGGCTTCCCTTATAGATTGCCTCAAAGGAGGGATATTTACCATAGTTGCCACGCTTGGCAAGCGGGTTGGCAACCGCAGTTTTTTTAATTGTTATTAGAAAGACGCTGCTGCCCATCTCCTGGTGTTGGCGACGCGGTACAATGTTCCCTAAAATGATCAGTGTTTCTATAAAATAGAACGCCTTTTATTTTATTATACGATTATTTATCGAGATAAGCTTTAAATTAACTTAGAGTCATGCATTACGTAGTTAATAAGCTACGTAATACGAGTTAAATGCAATATTGTTTGTTATAATTTAGATGCATGTGTTACGTAACGTATGATAAGCGTACCCAACGCGATAAGTGATAACGATAAGAGATCGATATTAGCTATACTTACATATAGATTCATATATACAGACCTATTAAGGGTCGTTCAAGAACAGTTTGTCAACTCGTGTATGTTGCTACCATTCAAGCGAGTCGAGTCTCGCGACCGATTATTGTAATTGTTTAAATTAGAAATTATATTTTGGAAAATTAATGTTATAGTAATTTAGATTGGTTTTATAATGTAATGAAACAAAGATTATATGAAAAGTATTTAATAATAATGGAAAATTGAAATTGTAATGATAAAGGGTATGAAAATTTTAAAGATAGTAAGTTATTTAATTGTATTAATTTGTGATTAAATTATTATGTAGATTAAAACATTCATTTTAATCTGTGAAAATAGTTAAATATTGTATAATTACATTGTTTTAAAATTGTGAAACTGGAAAATACTGTGTAAAATTGTATTATTTTGTTGAATATTTTATTTACGTTTAGTGTATAGTCAATATTTTGTGTATTATTTTAATGTGTCAAGTTACATTTTGTAAAACATAATTGTGTAACGTGTTTGTTTTAGGAAATAAAGATATTGTGTAATGAATGGAAATGCGATAGTAAATAACGTAAGTAAAATTATGTCAAAATGGCATTGGGCGCGCGGCTCTCTTTACGGTTTACCTTTTGTGGTACGTACGATAGCAACGCGCTCAATTTGCACAACACAATGTCACCGTTGCCAGGCTTTCGGACACGCCTCATACAATTGTTTTAGGCCAATTAAATGCGTCCGTTGCGCGGGGAACACGCCGCAAGTCAATGCCCGAGGGGTAGGGACGAAACACCTACATGCGCAAACTGCGCGAAAAACCATACCGCCAACGACCGCCGATGTCCGGTTTTGAGGAGGATTGCCCGGAAACAAGGAATTACACTTCCGGGTCTGCTTCCGGAGGCTCCGAAGCGGACCCAAGAGAGTCGCCCGAGGACCGTCGTAAACGAAGAGGGGTGGGCAACCATAAGAGGGAGGGCGGGCCCCCACCACCACCACCCCGCAACCGCAACCGCAACCACAACAACAAATGGATGTCGTAGAAGTCGGCACTAGAGCGACCACCGGAGCGACTCTCCAGCCCCCCGCTAACGACGCTACAGAGCGACTAGCACCGAAAAAGAAAAAGCGGGGGCGTAGGAAGAAGAGTAAAACCCAACAACCTCCTCAAACTGTCACCTCTACCCCTACGCCAGCGGTCACGATAGCCTCAAGGCGCAGGTTACCGTAAAGGAACAGAAAACCACCGCAGGTAGAGCACAGAAAGGGCTTTACCTGAACATGAAACCCGCTCTACGACTGAGACGCGCTCTACAATACGTAGAGACCCAAGCCCAGCCGAGACCAGAGCCATATAATACATCAAGAATACCACCATCAACAAATACAGAGAGTGCCGACGCTCATAGATTGGTCGGTATAGCGATAGAAGTCGGCACACAGGTCCTGGCAGACATCCGAGCCGGGACCGACCCAATAACAGCCATAATGAGGGCATTGGCGCAGCTACTGGCTCGGCATTACGGAGCTAGTAACCTGCGCCTATTATATTGGAATCAGACGGGATACAACATAAGATCCATGAACTCCGCACAGTCACCCAGCAACAGGACATACAGGTGATATTGCTGGGAGAGACAAAATTAAATCCATCAACGCATCTTAAGCTGCCCAACTACCACATCTATAGAAGGACGAGGTCAATCCTCACGGGACCGCCTACAGAGGCACAGCGGTACTAGTGAGGAGACATCGTCCACCAACAACTGGATTTACCACCATATGAAACGATGCGCTCTATCGGCATAAAATGGAGGCGGCGGGCGAGGAACTAAGGATCTGCAGCATACCGCCCGCCAGGGACTCCATTCTGCTCCTCAGACATCCGGACGGTAATGGAAGGCGTAACACCTACCATCGTTGCGGGGACCTAAACGCGAAACACCGGCGTGGGGTCCAGGTGATCACCCGCCGGGTCGTGCACTCTATGAAGACGCTGAAAGAAACAGCTACGACGTTTTAGGTCCCGAGGACCAACGCACGTCCTACAGATCCACGAAATAATCCGGATGTATTAGATATCGTGTCTCTAGGAACGTCAACTGCCCAATAGTGGTAGGGTGCTGTACGACCTGAACTCACAGCACCTCCCGATTCTAATCACCCTTGGCCTCAAGGCAGTGACTACGCCGCCCAGGCTCTTAGAAGGAAGATCAATTGGGCTCTACCAGAAACACCTAATGGAGACCTCCAATATATACCTCTAAACACAGCGGACGACGTAGAGTCGCTGCAAAAAAATCACAAATATGATACAAGAAGCTCTACAAGCGGCCTCTGATCGTCCCAGCAACAGGAAGGAGGAAAGAGCTGCCGCGAGAGATATGCGTGCAGCTCAAGCGCAAAGAGCGCTGAAAGCTCTGGGCACGTACTCGCTGCCCTAGATTAAAAACTAAATTGAACACCTTAACGGATGAACTGTCGGTTGCAGTCCGGGCCACAGAGGAGAGGCCTGGGGCGGCGCATATCAGAAGCAGAGGAGGAAGACGCGTCGCTCTACAAACTGACCGACAGTTAACAAAACCAGACCCCGTTTGCCCGCTGACTAACAACGCGGGCGAACGTTGACCAGGCCAAAGGTAGAGCGGATATCCTAGCAGAGCACTTCGAGGAGCAATTTATGCCGAACCCAGCAAGTGCGGAGTTCATGAACTTCATACCGGAAGGAGAGCCGTACAGGAGTTCCTGTCGACGCCTGCGCCACCGCTTGCAGGAGGTGGTATATCCCCGCTGAACTGCGGAGGACAGTAGCCCGCCTGCAACCTGGGAAGGCGCCGGGCGACAGGATAACCAACGCAGCACTCCGACAGCTGCCCAACAGAATACTTGAGAGTTAGGTCGACTCTACGGTATACTGCCGGACATCCCTTCCGGAGAACTGGAAAATCGGTAAAGTGATCGTACTACCGAAACCCGGGAAGGACAGGCGTAGAGCAGCCAGCTATAGCCGATCACGCTACTACCGCCTTAGCTAAACTGTGCGAAAGATTGATGCTAAGCTTCCGCCCGTGCGTACAACTTCGGGCGGAACAGCACAGATTCAGGAGGGCCACTCGACAGCAACAGCTGACCAGAGTGCTGCATTATCTTGCGGCCGAGTACAACCGTGGCCGCATATCGTTGGGCGTCTTTCTCGACATAGAGGCGTTCGACAGAGTGTGGCACTCTGGACTACTTTACAAACTAGAATCACAAACAAGTACCCCTCCTGCTATGTTGCGGCTGGTGGCGTCATTCACTAGAGATAGGAAGTTCGTCTGTGTAGAGGACGCCGAGTCCGCAGCGAGACCAATTAGAGCCGGCGTGCCACAGGGCGGCTGTCTATCGCCGATCCTGTACGCGGCTTATACTAATGACATACCTACCTGGCAGACCACCTGCGCGAATGGGAAGACGATGTTGAACTGGCGCTATACGCGGACGATAGTGCCTACTTCACATCGTCTGAAAACCCACATAGCCACTGCCAGGATGCAGCGCCTGCTGGACCTGCTGCCACCATGGCTGGACGAGTGGAGGATGGCCGTCAATGTTGGCAAGACGACCGCTCTGCTCAATCGCCGCTGAGAACTTTCCACCACCATTGACGCTCAGGGCCAGGAAATCAAGTACGAGAAGGCCGCAACCTACCTTGGATGCCGGATAGATCGGATGCTGCGCATGACCGCGCACGTCGATATCGTCGTCCGCAACGCCAGATGTGCGCGGGCGGCTCCGTCCGTCCTGGCATCAAGTTACCGCTGAAAACCAAGCTGAGACTATACAAAACATACATAAGATCCAGAATTACATACGCTGCGCCGGCCTGGTACGCGCTCCTGAGCGATCGTCAGAAGCGGCGACTACAGGTCCAGCAGAATACAACACTACGGACCATCGTCGGTGCAGGTCGCTACGTCCGGAACGACGTCATCGCGGCCGACTTGAAGATGGAGACGATAGAACAATTTGTGGCCCGATTAGCACGCGGCATGTTTGACCGCGCCGATAACGGCCACATGAACACCTAAGATTTTGCACTACATGCTCGGCCACCGGACGGGCGACCTCTACCAAGAGAACTCCTCTCTATAGCGATTAGAGAGTCGAGTAATAACCCACAATGCCGCAGACAGGCCAACTTAGACACCCATAGGACAAATTAGCCTAAAAACCACCTAACCGCCTGAATAGGCTGATTTAACCACCTGTATAGGCTGTGTAGGCCAACACAGCTATGTAGGCCATACTAGACGACCATCGCAAAATTAAGAAAAATTTTTTCGAACAAAAGCGACCGGGAACCGAACGAACTTTTAAATTTTTACCAACAACGCCAAAACGGCTCCACGACCGGTGCATAGTACCGCGAGGAGATTCAGGTAAAGGGATATACGAGGCCCGAGACCTGCTGTGTGCTAAATAGCATACATGCAGATGACAATGTATCAATTTGCACGGTGCTCGGTGCGGGTCCCTTAGACCATAGGCGAAGCTTCTTTTAGGTATTTGGCTGTACGATGCCACTGCAACAGACCGCTCCGGATGTTGTAGGTCCCTAACTAGTAGAGGCCGATCAATATACCGGGCGTTTCCTAACGCGAGGGTGGGGAGCTCCTTCCTTCCCGTCATGATGTTGCTGTCACAAGTCCCTACTTTGTAATGATACGATGCAATGCAGTGTGTCTATCTGATAACACCTGGAGCCGACAATGAAGCGCGACGCGAATGGTAGGTTGTGGGTGATGAAGAGTTGGCTGCAACACTTAGGCGCACTGCCTACCCCTTTCCAACGAAAGGGTT
Source organism: Parnassius orleans (assembly GCA_029286625.1). Lineage (NCBI taxonomy): Eukaryota > Metazoa > Arthropoda > Insecta > Lepidoptera > Papilionidae > Parnassius > Parnassius orleans. Next base: position 2,103,017 of record JAGSMP010000080.1, on the reverse strand, counting down.
GGGGGAAGTGCTTAGTTGGCACACTAGAAGCGCGACTAGACACCTAGGGCACGAGAACGCTCTAGGGTGCTAAGAATCTACCTAAGGGCCGGTGACCTCGACGCCTCACGGAGTATGCGGACTCAACGATCGGCGGAGTATGTCGTACCGGCGGTTGCTTGGGACCACTGCTAATCCACAAACAACACACACTTAGGAGATTCTTTAATTTTTATTTGCAATTCGTTCGAAATCTGACAGTTTCGGGAACCAATCAAGAAATAATAGTGAAAATAATGAAGAAAACTTAAGTGAAAATTATCGCATTTTCCATGGGGAACAATTAAGTGAAATTGGTGTTTGAATTCAAGATCTTCCAGTGTTTACCCTGAAGTTGGGTATGAAGATACAGTCCACTAGGCACACATTTCCTTCTGTCGCCTCTTACGACGCCCAAAGGATGATATGGGGTAGTGGATATTCATACACCGCCACTACACGGTACATATCTAATTTACTACATATCTTAATTATAAAAGTGTCCCATGTTCATTACGTTATTTACTATCGCATTTCATTCATTACATATCTTTATTTCCCAAAACAAACACGTTACACAATTATGTTTTACAAAAATGTAACTTGGACACATTAAAATAATACACAAAATATAACTATACATTAAACGTAAATAAAATATTCAACAAAATAACACAATTTTACACAGTATTTTCCAGTTTCACAATTCTTAAAACAATATAATTATACAATATTTAACTATTTCACAGATTAAAATGAATGTTTTAATCTACATAACAATTTTAATCACAAATTAATACAATTAAATAACTTACTATCTTTAAAATTTCTCATACTCCTTTATCATTATAATTTCTCAATTTTTCATTATTATTAATTACTTTTCATATAATCTTTGTTTCATTACATTATAAAACCAATCTAAATTACTATAACATAAATTTTCCAAAATATAATTTCTAATTTAAACAATTAAAATAATCGGTCGCGAGACTCGACTCGCTTGAATGGTAGCACCATACACGAGTTGACAAACTGTTCTTGAACGACCCTTAATAGGTCTGTATATATGAATCTATACGTTCGGTACGCTTATCATACGTTACATGTTACGCATCTAAATTATAACAAACAATATTGCGTTTAACTCGTATTACGTAGCTTATTAACTACGTAATGCATGACTTAAGTTAATTTAAAGCTTATCTCGATAAATAATCGTACAATAAAATAAAAGGCGTTCTATTTTATAGAAACACTGATCATTTTGGAGAACATTGTACCGTGTCTAACACCAGGAGATGGGCAGCAACGTCTTTCTAATAACGACTAAAAACTGCGGTTGCTAACCCGCTTGCCAATGGCAGCTATGGTAAATATCCCCTTTGAGGCAATCTATAGGGGAAGCCTACGTTCAGCAATGGACTTTAACGGTAGGCTGTAACGGTAACGATAATTTAAATACAAAGGTCAAAGGCCTAAAGTATTTATACTTATAAATACTCTAAGGTCACAGCCCACTACAACGGCTAATATACAAGGTTATTTTGAAGAAGGTTCAGAATAAGTAACATAGGCGAATGGTGAAGAAAAATTAATTTAAAAAATCTCAATCAGTCTATTCTTTTTATCATTTAAGTTCAGAATGCGTGGGAATCTACTACTCCCCAAGGAATTCCACAAAGCACGGTCCTGAGCCACCTGTATCCATCGACTTTCTGCATGTCTTACCAGGTCGTCACTCCATCTAGTGGGAGGTCGCCCTACACTTGGCCTACCCGTACGAGGCTGCCACTCGAGAACCTTTTCCCCATCGGTTGTCGGTTCTTCGAGCCATATGGCCGGTACATTGCCAGTTTAGCTTACTAATCCGTTGGGCTATATTGGTCACTCTGGTTCTACTGCGGATATCCTCATTTGTAAGTTTGTAAGAAACCCGTGCATATCTCCATAGCTTGCTGAGCGATCTTGAGCTTCCTCATAAGGCCAGCAGTGAAAAACCACGTCTCAGATCCATAAGTCATCACTGGCAACACGTGATGACATTGATTGTAAAAACTCGTTTTCAAGTTTTAAGGTATACCTGACGAGAAGATGTGTCGTAATTTCCCGAACGCTGCACAGCCGAGTGGAATCCGTCGAAGTTGGACTTACCTAGTCGGACTATTTGTCCTAGGTAAACATACTCGTCAACAACTTCGAGCTTAGTGCTCCCAACAACTACCGGCATAGGTGTGATATGGACGTTACATGTGATCTTTGTTTTGTCCATGTTCATCTTAAGACAGGTCATTATAAGAAAGGGGAATGAAAGTGAACGCAAGTAAGACGAAAGTTATGGTTTTGAAAGAGAAGTAAAACGATATGTGATAAAGAATAGAAGAGAATTGGTCGAGCAAGTAGATGAGTTTGTGTATTTGAGATGTATTTAGCAGGATGTTAGATATGATAAGGATATAGAACGACGAGTGAACGCAGGAAATAGAGTAAATGGGGCTCTCCACTCTATTGTGGAAAGTTAGAATGTGTCCAAAAGGCACGTATGGCAATTCACAATGCTGTGTTAGTACCTACTTTAATGTATGGTAGCGAAAGTTGGGTGTGGCAGAAGAAGCATGAGAGTAGAATAAATGCTGTAGAAATGCGGTCATTAAGGAGTATGTTAGGGCTGAATATAAATGACAGAGTGAGGAATTGTGTGATAAGAGAAGAGTGTGGTTTGCAAGATGATGTTGTGACCAGGATTAAGAAAAGAATGTTTCGGTGGTTTGGTCATGTAGAAATAATGAATGAGGAAAGAGTGACAAAGCAAATTTATGTGGCAGAGGTGAACGGGAGAGTCTGGAAGGGACGCCCTAGGCGAAAATTTATCGACCAATTTGGCGATATATTGAAAATGGGCCAAATTAAGAGTACCCTTAAACGACGAGCGTTTATGCGTAGGTATATGGATGTGGAGGAGGCGAGAGAGGTGTGTCAGGATCGTGCCAAATGAAGTCCATAGTCTCTGCCTACCCCTCTGGGTGACAGGCGTGAGTGTTTATGTTATGTTATGTTTGTTCATCTTAAGACCTATTCGTTGGGAGGCACTATTGAGGCCATTGGCATAGTTCTTAGGTCCTTCAGCAATTCTGCCATTAGGCCTATATCGTCGGCAAATCGAAGGTGAGTGATGTACTCGCCATGGATGTTAATAATACCGTATCCTTTCCAGTCCAGTAGCTTGAAAACATCTTCCAATGCAGCAGTGAAGTTTTCGGGATATAGAGGATATAGAGGACACCTCTCTGCAGTTGGATGGGTTCTATACTCGGATAGCCTTCGTAATCCTACTGTACAAACACTTTGACACTTCAATATACCGACAGTCAACTTGGCACCGCTGAAGGACTGTAGCACCATAAATTTCGACGTATGTATGTGGTCTATGGTCCTAAAGACTTTTCGAAACCGGCTTGTTCGGAAGGCTGAAGTCGTTGAGTCTGCGTGTGAGACGATTCGTTCGAAGGAAATCGGTCTGTAGTTCTTCAAGAGAGCGTTGTTGCCTTTCTTGAAGAACAAAACCACCGCACTTCTGCTCAACGACTTCGGAGCAGTCCCACCATGGAGAACAAATTATAGAGTTTCTGAAGGACTTCAAGTACCGGTTTTCCACTCGCTTAATTCCATCATCGCCCGGGGACTTGTCGTTTTAAGGTGCTGGAGAGCCATTCTAATCTTGCTAAGACTGACGTCCGGGATATCATCGCAATAGTGTCGGATAAAACTTTCTCTTGGATCGTTACTCACACTTGCGTGTGGCTTCAACGATGACGTGTACAGCTGCCCATAGAACCTCTCAATCTCACACAAAATCTCAGGTGTCCCGGAAACGATGCCAAATTTATTCTTGAGCTTCGACAGTTGGCTCTTTCTGGCAGACAGGTTTTCTGGCAAAGACTTTGAGCCCTGGTTCAATACGAGCTGTATTGAAGTTGTGTAAGTCCCGCCGCATGCATTTGGAGATCTGTCCGTTCAGTAGCCTGTATGCTGTCAGATCTGCTGAAGCATGCAGCCTCATTTTCCGTCTATCAGCCATGAGATTAAGAGTGTGATCGGAGAGTTTTGTTCTTCTGCGACGGGTTTCGCAGAACTTAGGCCGAAAGCATGGACAGTTTCCACGAGCTTTGTCCACTGCATTGCAGTTTTCTAGGCACTGAAAACGGCTTTGTAACTCTAGTTGAAAGTTTTCGGGCTTTGTATTAGAGCACGAGGGGACGGAGCGTTGACTTCATTAGACGTGACCTCTCAACTTAACGTTTAGGTTCAGTATGCCTCTAACCATTCGGTGATAGCTTCCAGTTTTCACCCTCGCGATTACTGAGACATCACTGAACAGTTGCCGTCTAGTCGTCATAATGAAGTCAATCTCCTCTCCACTTCACACACACTCACAGTCTACTTCCTGTGGGGCCACTTCTGGAAGAAGAGTGGGGTAGAGGGGCATTACCAAACGCGAGAGCGGCTAATAGGAATTTAGTAGCATGGCGTCATTCACGGAGCATAACGCGCGTTTTGCGTACGCGAGTACTATCGCTACAACGATTCCGCGACTGAAGCGCAACGAAAATACTGTTCTCAGTACAACATACGGAATAGAATCAAGCTCCATCGACTCGTGTAATTAAAATTGGGTACTGAAATTCGAGAAGACGGGATCCACATTAAATGAACCACGATCCGGCTGACCTAGGACGTCGCGAGAACTCGTAAACATAGAGCACGTACGAACATCTGTTAGAGATCAACCTGGCCTCTCTAATCGAAAGCGGTCTTGTGTTTTAAATTTGCCCAGAACATCTCTAAATCGTATTCTGCACAAGGATTTACATTTATATCCATACAAAATTCAAATTGTACAGGAATTAAGGCCTAATGACTGCAGTTTGCTAACGAAATGCTTGAGAGGTTTGAGCTTTAATAACATCTTTTTCAGACGACGCACATTTCCACTTAACTGGGCATGTCAACAGACAAAATTGCAGATATTGGAGCGATGCTAACCCGCAATTGAAGCACCAAAAGCCCTTACACTTGCCCAAAGTTACTGTATGGGCTGCTTTATCAGCCAGCGGCATTATTGGTCCATATTTTATGAAGATCAGAGAGGCCGCCCCGTTACCGTCAACACACAGCGATACATTGTCATGTTACAAAACTTTTTTGCTTCAACTTTGCAGGACTACTCAGGTTTTAATCAACGATCATGATTTCAACAAGATGGAGCGACATGCCACACCTCCAACGACTCCATAGCAGCAGTTCGCGAAATTTTTGGCCAAAAGTCGTATCCAAAGAGGTGACTTTAACTGGCCACCCCAGCCGGATTTGTCACCAATGGACTTTTCCTTTGGGGCTATCTCAAAAGTAAAGTTTTAATAACAACCCATCTAGTCTATTGAAGAATTAAAAGAAATTATACGCGAGGAAATTCATAACATTTCTCCAAACACTTGTCGGGCGGTGATGGAAAATTCCGCTCTAGTTTACAGATGCCAAAATAATCAAGGATCACATTTGGATGACTTTATTGTTAAAAAATAAAACCCCGATTCTGTACTTTTATAATAAATAAACAATTTTCTCTCATGTCTACTTTTGTATTTTTATGACCATTTGAAATGCTGGACTTTTGGTCCAGCCTGTATAACTAAGAACATATAAATGTACTTTTATTCAATAACAAATGGTTAGCTCATATACAATATGCAAGAAACATAAATTGGTTTTGTGTTAAAAATATTATATAGCTTCAGACGAACAAAGAATTAAAGACGGAGCTCTGCGTACATTTCAAGTGATGCAGAAACCATGCTCAACTTCTAGACACGCACTCACGAACACATCTTTCTTATTTCTTTCTTTATCAGCCCGTTATAGTTCACTGCTGAACGCAAACATATGCACCTAAAACCATGTTAATGGTTGCAAATGATTTTGCAGCATATACGTGTGCGTGATCTTACCATAAGGTGAGCATGGTTTGGCTTGATTTTTGCATCACTTGAAAGGTACGCAGCGGTCCGTTTCTCTTACATTGTTGGTTTTGGTATATAGTAGACATATTCCGTCTTATTACAAAACTTGGTTTTTTGATAGCTTCGGGTTTAAACTATGGTTTAAGAATAGTCTTTCTAACTATTGAATTCCTTGAGCTGTGGCGTCACAGTCTAATTATAAAATTCCATACACATTTTTGCGGGACTTCCTTCGTAAAACCGATTATAGTATAAACCACCACAAGTCTACTGCTGGACATAGGCCTCCCCATAGATTCCTCATAGGCGGATTTTGATGTGAATTGAATCGCGTACAAAGGAGCGCGCGTATGCGTAGTTGTTGCCTATAAATCACATTCAATTTGGGATAATTTCAAATAAAAGTAGAAGTCTTATTTACTCGTAATTTCAAATAACTGTAATAATATTATTTATATATTTAAACTTTAATATAAAATTTGTATACTATTCGAAAAATAACCCTGTACATATACGAGGGTGATCAAAAGTAATGATAATGAAAATAAAACACGGTAATTAAAGTTAAAATAATAATTTATTTTTCTACCATAGTCTCCTAACAAATCAATACATTTAGTCCATCTTTTTCTAAACCCAGGATTCCTTTGAAAAAATTCTTGTCTTGACCCTCCCAAACGCTTCAACAGCGGCCATTACTTCGCTATCGTCTTCGAATTTCTTGCCTCGGAGGCGTTCCTTGAGCCGAGGAAGAGGTAGAAATCACTAGGAGCTAGATCTGGCGAATAGGGAGGTGTTCGAGCAGTTCGAATCCTGTTTCTTGAATGGCAGCCATCGCAACTGCGGCTTTGTGAGCCGGTGCGTTGTCTTGGTGAAACAGCACTCCAGCTCGCAGTTTGCCGCGTCTTTTTCCTTAATGGCCTCCCGTAATCTTCTTATTTGGTCTGCGTAGTAAGAGCCCGTAATAGTGGCCCTTTTCCAAATATTCCACCATAATTATGCCTTGAGCGTCCCAAAAACAGATGCCATAACCTTCCCGCCGAACTTGAAACTTTGAATTTCTTTGGCGTCGGTGAGGAGGCTTCCAAGTCATCGATTGTTGTTTCGTTTCAGGATCAAAATGGTGGATCCAGGTCTCGTCCATAGTCACAAAACGGAACAAAAATTTTCTTGATCTGCTTGGAACTTTTCGAGATTGACCTCGAAATGTCAACTCGATTTTCTTCTGCTCGTCGGTTAACATTCTGGGTACCCAACGCAGAGACCTTTTCATATGCAACTCGTTCGCAAGGATTCTTTGAACGCTGCCATATGAGATCCCTGTGACCTCAGCTACATGCCTGATGGTCACTTCGATCTGCCAACACCACATCTTCGACTTTTTTCACGTTGTCTTCAGTGAGGGACGTGGATGGGCGTCCTTCGCATGTTCATCTTCAGTGGATGTTCTGCCCAGTTTAAACTCCTTGGCCCAACGTGCAACTGTAGAATATGGAGGAGCAGAGTCCCCAATGTTTCCACTAAGTCACTGTGTATGTCTTTGAAGACATTTTTTCAAACAGAGGTACTTGATGACAGCTCTAATTTCGTTTTCTCCATGTTGATGTTATCTCGACAGTTCGTATTCAAATGAATGTATCTCGGAAATCGTGATCTATTTATATGATTTTTAGGCTGACGTAGTGAGTATATAAGCAAGCAAAAATATTTTTTGATTTTATGCGGACCTGAAGTAACTGATTATCATTACTTTTGGATCACCCTCGTAAGTCAGCACAAAATCAAATAATCTAGGTATTGAGATATCTTTTAACTTTAAAATAATTATAAACCACAATCAAATACTTTCAAATTACTATTAAAATAATTACTTACCGCAGCGCACGAGGATCGAAAACGCAGCCATCTTTCATCTCAGCTCAGAGGTGACTGACTGCTCCCATCCCACCCGTGTCTATTTTCCGCGCGTAAAATACACCTCGCGCATTTACTTTGTCAAAGTAACTGCATTTTTAGAAGCGAGCTTCAGCACGTCAAGCAGGTTCTGCACGACCACAAGCTTCGGGTCCCGCGCCTACGTCACAGTGACCGAGTGAAGCTGGCCACAGTCGAGCGTGTGCCTGCTGTACTACCATATGTCAGAGGTGTCACAGACAAGATTGGCTACATCTTGAAGCGAGCTTCTATAAGAACATTCTTCAAGCCGCCGAAGAAGTACAACATACGGAATAGAAATCAAGCTCCATCGACTCGTGTAATTAAAAATTGGGTACTGAAGTTCGAGAAGACGGGATCCACATTAAATTAACCACGATCCAGTCGACCTAGGACGTCGCGAGAACCCGTAAACATAGAGCGCGTACGAACATCTGTTAGAGATCAATCTGGCCTGACGTTATTTTCAAAAAATAAAACCCCGATTCTGTACTTTTATAATAAATAAACAATTTTTCTCTCATGTCTACTTTTGTATTTTTTATGACCATTTGAAATGTTACCGGACTTTTGGTCCATACTGTATAACTAAGAACATATAAATAATTCAATAACAAAATGGTTAGCTTTTATACAATATGCAAGAAACATAAATTGGTTTTGTGTTAAAAATATTATATAGCTTCAGACGAACAAAGAATTAAAGACGGAGCTCTGCGTACATTTCAAGTGATGCAGAAACCATGCTCAACTTCTAGACACGCACTCACGAACACATCTTTCTTATTTCTTTCTTTATCAGCCCGTTATAGTTCACTGCTGAACGGAAGCATATACGTGTGCGTGATCCTACCATAAGGTGAGCATGGTTTGGCTTGATTTTTGCATCACTTGAAAGGTACGCAGCGGTCCGTTTCTCTTACATTGTTGGTTTTGGTATATAGTAGACATATTCCGTCTTATTACAAAACTTGGTTTTTTGATAGCTTCGGGTTTAAACTATGGTTTAAGAATAGTCTTTCTAACTAAAGAATTCCCTGAGCTGTGGCGCCACAGTCTAATTATCAAATTCCATACACATTTTTGCGGGACTTCCTTCGTGAAACCGATTATAGTATAAACCACCACAAGTCCACTGCTGAACATAGGCCTCCCCCATAGATTCCTCATAGGCGGATTTTGATGTGAATTGAATCGCGTACAAAGGAGCGCGCGTATGCGTAGTTGTTGCCCCATTCAATTTGGAATAATTTCAAATAAAAGTAGAAGTTATTTACTCGTAATTTCAAATAACTGTAATAATATTATTTATATATTTAAACTTTAATATAAAATTTGTATACTATTCGAAAAATAACCCTGTACATATAAGTCATCAAGAAATTCTTAAACCATAAATTTTAGCCTTATACTAAGACTTAATTCAATATATTTTCAAAATTAAAGATTCAAAATAATCTTACATAAATGGTGGGAAAGCTCACACTTAAATACTACTTGTTTATGGACAAGATCCCAACGACCAGCTGATGCCCGAAAAAACATCTAATAACGTAACATAAAGTAACGATGTAATACAACATTCAAACATTTATAAGTGTATATTATGTTGTATGTGTGTATACATAATATTCTTTATTGATTGAGAATCAGTCAAAATAAATATGGCAGCCCATAAAAAGGTGCGCCTTAAAAAATAATAACAGGTAATATGTATTGTGTGGTATCACATTAATTCATGAAAGGTATGAATGAGTACATTTCAATTGAATATATTTTTTACTGTTATAAGCCAGTGCTTGTCTACTATCCCACCTGATGGTAAGTGATGATACAGACACACGAACAAAAGCCTATGTACATAATTTGTATATTGAATATATCATATATTTATGAGGTTACTGCAGGCGGGTTTTTCGTTTTTTTTTTAATAACTAGCTGTTCGCCGCATCTTCACCCGCTATCTCACATCATCCCGTAAGTATCATAAGTGGCAACGGAGGGGAATGAAACAGGAGATGGGCAGGCAACATCTTCCCATAACAACTCAATGTAAAAAAAAACGGTTGCCTACTCGCTGATTGCGTGGCAACTATTTCAAATATCTCCCCTATAGGTTGGTCTATGGGGGAAGCCTACGTTCACCAGTGTATGAATGAATGGATGAATACACTGACGTGGATTTCAATAATTGTCTTCTTTTGTTATTGTTATTATTCTTTTACTAAAATATAATATACCACTTTTTTTTCATATTCATACATTGTCACCTGATTCTGAGCTATGTTCAAAATTTCAAGTCTCTAAGCTCATCGGGAAGTGCTCGAAATTTGAGTTGCAAGATTCCACCCGGAACGACAGACATACAGACAAGAAAGTGACTTAATAAAGACGTGGTAAAATAGATGAACATGAAGACTATTAGTAAATACTTTGGAAACTAAGGCAGTATAAGGAAGTTGTACATCAAAAATAAAACAAGAACTCAAAATAAATATCAATTTCATTCACTGTGAACGCTGCTGTCGTTTTTGCCTCGAGTTTTCATTATATTCTCCCCTTCCCTTTCTGCTTCCACGATCGCAGAGAAAATTGCACCGGCCCTTAGTTTCTTTAAAATCCTTTTGTCGTGGAATGGATGCGTGTGTGCTGATATTCTGTGGATAAATTTAAACGTTGACATTAGGGTGGTTTCACACATGTGCACACAATGAATAATATTTCATTGCGAGTTTTGACCTTGAGATAATACCAATTATATAAATGTAATAATAACAAAATGTTTTCGGACCGAATTTCGGTCACGACGGCCAGTCTCAACGGAGACTAGCCATCTGCGCAGGATAGAATTATAGTGCCCAAGTGTATGCGCAAGCGCAGGCGCATTCTCTATTTCCTCACTCTCATAAACCGGTGGGACGGTAATCCAAGACGACCGGAGAGAAATCAAACGCAGAACTGACGGTATCATTTAAATTTGAAGAAAAATAAACTCATAAGGGTGGAAAAATTGGGGATTAAATTTTTAATAGCTGTTAAATTTGAAGAAAAAAATAAAACTCATAAGGGTGGCAAAATAGGGGATGAAATTTTTAATGTAACTATTTAGGCGACGTTGAGATTGTTAATCCTTAGTCCACTGAAAATGGTAAAAAATAACTGTTGATAAAAAGTAAAAGTAGAATTCAAAGAACTAATAAGAATAAAATAACTTTCATTCTAAAGTCGAGGCTTCAATTCTTCTATACACTTTGACTTGGCACCAATTTTATAACGTGGAATTATTTTATTCTACTTAGTTCTTTGAAGTTGGCTTTTATTTATTGTTATTTTTTTTTTTGATATAATCCTTTCAGCCATTTGCCGAAATCGTAACTTCATATTTTTACCGATAAGCTAATTGACTGATACACTATTGGTAAAATAATGGTAGAATCAATGTCTCATATAGTGACAAAAACATGTATCAAGTCGATATGTTATTATTATTACATCTATAAAAGACCAATTCTCGACAGGAAACACTGCTTGTGTTACCGTTAAGCGCTAGGTCACCTACCTCTGGACAACAACGTCGTCCTTCGTGATGACGTGTGCGGGACACCTTATGCTGTTGATATAGTCGACGCATCGCCACTGCCGCGACTTGTTCCTATTCGTATATTTCAAGTAATACATATAGCGGTTCAGGATCATTTGAAGGAGCCCTGGTTGGACACTGTGTATTGTAGGGCGTTGGCCTCTGTAACCGTAAACATAGTAGCTATTTTTAAACTTTTATAACACAGTGTAATAATTTAACGTGATAGAGCCACGTCGCAACTACATTATGGTTGCAGCACGCATGAATCGGCTCGACCTGGGCAGGACCATGCTCTCACACAATTCATCCATCTATCCATTAAAGCATATATAAGTCCACAGCTGAATGTAAGCCTCCTATTTTGCCTCATAGGGGGGATTATGCCATAGTTGCCTCACTTGACAGCGGGCAACCGCAGTTTTTATAGGTAATTCGAATAAGACCATTACGTTACAAACATTTTAACATTGTGAATTTTTTCAAGATTGTCTCTGAATTAGGAAGAAAGAGAGCTTCTACATCTTTTTGAACCAACTATGATGTCGGCTTTTTAATTAGGATTTTAGCCTTCCTCATGTCAAAGAAAGCCGCATATTGATTAAGATTGCCGAAGCGTCCCAAAAATAACATAAAACATAAAAACATAAACACTCACGCCTGTCACCCAGAGGGGTAGGCAGAGACTACGGACTTCCACTTGGTACGATCCTGCACACCTCTCGCCTCCTTTACATCCATATATCACGCATACACGCTCGTCGGTTGGGGTACTTAATCTGGCCCATTTTCAATATATCGCCAATTTGGTCGATAAACCTTCGTCTAGGGCGTCCTTTCCGACTCTGCCGTTCACTTCTGCAGCATAAATTTGCTTTGTCACTCTTTCTTCGTTCATTCTTTCTACATGACCAAACCACCGAAGCATTCCTTTCTTAATCCTGGTCACAACGTCATCTTGCAAACCACACTTTTCTCTTATCACACTATTTCTCACCCTGTCATTCAGATTCAGCCCTAACATACTCCTTAATGACCGCATTTCTACAGCATTTATTCTACTCTCATGCTTCTTCTGCCAGACCCAACTTTCACTACCATACATTAAAGTAGGGACTAACACAGCATTGGAATTGCCAAACGTGCCTTTTGACACATTCTGACTCTTCACAATAGCGTGTAGAGCCCCATTCACTCTATTTCCTGCGTTCACTCGTCGTTCTATATCCTTATCATATCTACCATCCCTACTAAATAAACATCCCAAATATACAAACTCATCCACTTGCTCAATCAACTCCTTCTATTCTTATTTCACATAACGTTTTACTTTCTTCTCTTTCAAAACCATCACTTTCGTCTTACTTGCGTTCACTTTCATACCTCTTTCTTTTAATGATCGGTTCATTAAAGTAACCATCATTGCAACTCGGCCGCCGACGATGCAAATATGACTTGATCATCGGCGTACAAAAGGCATTTGACGGTTAACTCACCCATTCTCAACCCACATTCTTCAACTTTCAAAGTTTGCAAACAACTGTCCATAAATAGGTTAAACAGCCAGGGAAGCTACACAGCCCTGTCTGACACCTTTTGGATGCCAAACCAGTCCAGGTAGACCCCGTTGATCCTGACACAAGCACTAGAGTCCCTATAAAGAGACTTCAATGCCTGTATCAAGCCAGCGCTCAAACCAAATGAGTTAAGTGTTTGCCATAACACATTCCTGTCCACTCTGTCATAAGCCTTTTCCAAGTCCATGAAAGCACAAAAAACTTTCTGGTTTTTGGCCAAAAACTTCTCCGCAATCATGCGCATGGAAAATACTTGATCCGTACACCCCATTCCCTTTCTAAATCCATCAGTTTCTTCCATAACTCTTTCAATTAACACCTTAGCATACAGTTTACCACAATGCTAAGCAAGCTGATACTGCAGTAGTTTTACAGTCCTGCTGTGACCCTTTTCCTTTATATATTGGGACTATAACGGCTTTGCACCAGTCTTCCGGTACCCGCTGGTTCCCAACATAAATTAAACAAGGTGTACAGCAGGCCTGCCACCACTCCTCTCCAGCCCTTAGCATTTCGAGTGATACTCTCATATCCGGCTGCCTTACCTGCTTTCATGCCTTTCATTGCTTTTTATTATTTCATCTACACTTATCTCCCTACCTCTCCACTTCTTTCGAATTTCTTTTCACTTAATTCAGACGACCCTTCACTCATAAACACGCTTTCAAAGTATTCCTTCCATCTCTTTAAATTCGAAACTTCATCATTCAGCATACAGCCATTCTCGTCTCGTATAGCATTCATTCTAGGCTGTTTTGAATTTCCCTAGCAGTTCTTACGAGTTTCCAGAACATTTTAATATTTGCCTGGAAGTTATCAGATATCCTTCTATCATTCTTATCCGTTCTTTCTTGCTTTTCCTTTCAACAACTTCTTTTACTCTCTTATTTATAAGTCTAAAGTCTGCCTTTTTCTTTCAATCTCATCATTCATACCGCCAGAATTACCAGCTTTGGTTGCCAGTAAATCTAGCCATGCTCTCTTCTTTGCTTCAACTTCCATCCGAATCTCATCATCCCACCACCACGTATTATTTTTCCTTTCATTCGTTCTCTTACTTACACCACATACTTCGGTGGCTGCATCCACCAAAACTTTCTTAACATTATTCCATACAGTCTTCAGGTCTAAATCATTCATACATATTTCATTCAAACCATTTATATTCTCCTCAGTCTACATTTATACTTCTCTTTCACACCTTCATCTTGTAACCTCTCTGTTCTTATACGCTGTAACGCAGTGGTAGACACAGATGTCCGATGCCGCCAACGCCTGAATAGACCATTAATTCGGCATAAGACCAAGTAATGATCCGTCCCTACGTTGGATCCCCGGTAAACTCTTGTATCTACCACTGCGCTCCGCATTCTTTCATCCACAATTATGAAATCTATCATGCTTCTATAATTACCTCTTTCCATGTATACATGTGAATCTTTTATGGCGAAAAGTATTCATCACAAGATTCTTTTTCCTCACATACGGCGAGGTCTTCACCATTCTCATTTACACTTTCATCGCCAAACATTCCTAATATCCTTTCATAACCAGACCTCTTCACCCCAACCTTCCATTAAAATCTCTAACATAATGATATTTTCATTTCCTTACATTTCATCAACACCATCCTTACCATGTCCCAAAACTGCTCACGGATATAAGTGGGCTTAGACATGTCTGGGGCGTACACCCTAGCACAAACAACTTCTTTAAGCCACTTTCATTCGTATCCAGCAGCCTTGGGCTTACACATTCATACTCTTTCACACATTGACCCATTCTTTCTGAAAGGATGACACCGACTCCTGGCATGCCCGCTCGGTCTCGTCTACACCAGACCAGTAAGCGGTATACATGCCATGTGCAGTCAACATCCTTTCTCGTTTCGTCTCATTTACACATAACACATCTATTCCTCTATCATTCATCATTTCGCATATTTCATCCATCTTATCATTCATTGCTCCACATACATTCAGCGTAGCCAGACGGGCCTCCGCAATCCACTTTTCGCCCCTCCGGGAGACAGAACGTGACGGGTGGCGAACCTCGTCGCCAGTTTTACTCCCGGAGATTCTTCGCACCCTGCCCCATTAAATATTAATTATAACAGCACCCCAAAAATACTAAATTTTAATTGTATTTATATTTTACTGGCAACGAAACCTTCCATCTTAGTTGACTGTTAACTTAGGATAGATGTAGGTGTATATAGGCCATAGTATCCACTAGTCACGAGTACTGTGTTTTCATTTGTCAGCTTTATTTGTACAAAAAATATTGCTTATACCGCAGCGATGCTATACGCCAATAATCAGCGATTACGATAATCGTAAACTATATAATTATAGAACTATTTCATTCATTATCTAAATCATTCATTTAACTATCTCTAACTAATATATACGTATAAATGAATGTTTTTTGTTTGACCCGTATGGAAGGGCGGATTAAATGTAGACAGCGCCGTAGGCTAGCGCCTGACCGGCGCCCCTCTAGCGGCCATATATTATAAATTATAACTTCTTATTTTGCAAATAAACTATATTATTAATCATATAATAAAATTATTAGGTAGGCCAGGATAAATGTACCCTTAACAGGAGGGGTTAAATGATAATAATGGTAAAAGAGTGAAGGCGACGTAAGAGTAATCTAGTAGATTTTTTATTTTATGTAAGTGAGAAGATACTCAATTATATTTTTTCAAATTCACGCACGCGCGCCTTTGTGACCTCGCACACATAGACACATGCGCCATTGGCCCTATGCGTTTCTATACCATTCATGCGATTACGATGAAACTTTAGTTAGCTATTATGCGCGCGCCCGCGAATGTATCTGATATAAAAAGCATTGCAATGCGTGCTGGGCACAGCAAGTCATATATTATCATGTTAAAATAATATTTTATATATGACTTGCTGCGCCAAGGCTAAATGTCTTGCATGGATATCTTTACCTTAATGTATTTGAAAATTTTAGTAGATCTGAATATATTGTACCTGCATCCTTCTTAGAGTTCGCGACTTTCACTTTGGAGATACCAACTCGCTGCAAGTTTTCATTTATTTGTTGACCTAAAGCGAGAAATAATTAAAGTTGTTAGTTGCATAACAATGAAACACGCTTCCAACTCCATCATCTGATCCTAAACACGTAATGTAGAGGACACATCAAAACAAGTCAAATAAAGTCAAACTCAATGGGTTCACTATACTTAGGCTGTGCGTGTTAAAATATAGTAATTTATTGATGGCTGTTAGCTTAGCCCTTTAAGGTCAGGTTGGATAAATATCGTATATTTTAGACACGATTTTGAAGCGCAAGAATTGATACTTCTTTGAAATAGTATATGCTCGGGAAAAATATGCGCATACATGTAATACTCAAATAAATTCTTAATCGAATAGGTTTTTTAAAATACTTTTAATTAATCGAGATAAAAAAAAAATAATCGCCGAAAAACTTTGGCGTTCGAGCTCTCGTCTTTTTAAGCGATATAATATAATATTTTTCGATAATATGACAGGCATGTTTCTGAATGAGATTCTTCATCGGCTACATTTTTATTAAGATCCTTAATTTTCTAATAATAATCAAAATCGTTTCAAATAAAGTAACTTTTTGTCCACCGAATGTCGTACGGTTACTACGTACTGGACAAAAATAAATATAGTGTCGCGCAGGAACTGAAACTTATGTTTCAGATAATTCGGATAGTGGTTATCGAATAAAATAGAAAAAGCTGTGTTAAGTATCCTATTGTCTTCATGTGATGTTCCTTATAAAAAATTATAGACAACTCAAAAGTAAAGGGCTATAATTCTTCTATACACTACGAGTATGTCGCAGCACTAACTTCAAGATGTGAAATTATTTTATTCTTTTTGGTTCTTTAAAGTCAGCTTTGACTTTTTAAAAGTGTTTTGTAATCTGTTCGCTAAGATAGCGTCGGTACGCCCGGAGGCGCACTTATTATGTTGCTTTTATTTTATTATGTTTTACTGTTTGTTAAAATAAATGTTTTCCTATTCTAAGAATAAAATAGAATACTATTTTATTCTTAGAATAGGAAAATATTTATTAATACTATTTTATTCTTATGGTTATTGTAATAAAATACGAATATAAATAATAAACACAAGTTAGGAAGCAAAGAACCCTTAACTAGGGCTCTTTTTTTTCTTCTTTCGGTTGTACGCCGCACGCGGCGACCATTGATGTCGCGGCGGCGCCTCTGACAAGATGCGGCACGTGCCAAGGCGGCGCGACACAAAGGCAACTATCTAAGCGAACCGATTATAATTAATGCCAAAAAAACCTAATCGCTCGGAAGCCATGGTGAAGACTCGGAGATAGATGGTGGGAAGTCTTCGCCAGACGAAGTACCCACACCGACGACGTGGAGCAGGGTCAAAGGTGTGAGACAGGGTTAGCCAAGAAGACATTCTACGATCGTTAACGCTATATATAGTTTAAAATTAAAAATTTTGTACAGCCGACTTCAATATAAGTTATTAAGGATAACTCAAAAACTATTGGTCAGACTTTGATCAAATTTATATGGGACCACATGAGAAGCACCAGCTTTCAAATAAAAAAGAATTATCGAAATCGGTTCACCTAGAAAAAAAGTTATGAGGTGACACACATAAAAAAACATAGTCGAATTGAGTACCTACTCCTTTTTGAAGTCGACAGAAAATGAACGAAATCAACGCTAAGTTACATGATAGTCACGTACTTTTTACATTCAGAATGTAATTTCCATTCATTTTTAAACGCCGACGAAACCAGAGGGATTTTATATGTTTATAGTGTTTATCTGTGAATATGTGTACCTGTGTATCTGTGTGCCTTCTGAACGGATGAACCGATTTTGATTAAGTTTTTTTCGTTTGTAAGGTGTGTTAATCGAGTGTTCTTAGATATGTTTCAACATCTAATGTTTCAAGAAAATCTATTCAGCTGTTTGAAGATCATCAGCTCTTTTTGTTTCGGGAGTTTTTTAATTTTTAATTCAAGTTATTATAGTTTTCTATAGAGTTAACGATTGTATAGTCTTGGCTAACCATGCTGGTAATGCAATTGTCAATTCTACAACGAGTGAAGCATATATCAAGCAGTGGACTTTTAAGTTCTGATGATAAAGAAGAAATTAATTCGCCATTAAAAAGTAGAGAAAACTTCATTGCTAGATTTACTTACACACATACTCGTCAAGCAGTTCGTGTCTGTTAATACATAGAAGTGTTCAAAAGCACACCTTAATTAAAGAAAGTCCAAAACACCGACGCGTTACTCAAAAGGCGCTAACGGATCAGATTCAAACGATGAAATTCATCATGAAATGACTTACATAGTGTGTTTTCCTTTATGCCACTTTCGTCTATCGATCCTGTTTCATCTGCGTCCATAGCCTCCTCGATGAATACGCTCCGACCCTCCTGAACGTCAGTATCGTCCTGGTCGTAGTCTATGTATGTATCTTTATGACTGCAAAATAACAGGTGTGTAAAATATGAACTTGCCGTTCTAACATACTGGCCACTTTGATCAAAATACTGTATAATAAAAAAAATGAAATCTAATATTTACCTATTCTAAATTCAAAACGATGACAAGAGTTTCGGGGAGAATTCGATTAGATGGATACTGTTTATTTTTTAACAAGCCTTTTATACAACGAATATTCTCGTTAACCACTCCTATTAAGTATAAAATGCTTCTTTAGGTGTGGTTAATTGCAGTAGTTAGCCGTGGTAGCTCAGAGGCTAAGCGCTTGCTGTAAATTTCACAGTACGCGAGCAACTCGAGCTCGATCCCAGCCGACATCAATAAAAATAATTTACCAAGGGCGCGGCGGTGAATGAACACATCGTGAGGAAACCGGCATGTCTGAGAAATAAAAAGAAAAAATATCTCGAAGACATGTGTGAAGTTCGCCAACACGCATTGGGGCAGTGCGGCGGACATTTCTTTGCCCTAAAACTCTCAGAAATGAGAGGATACCTGTGCCCAGCAGTGTAACTTTAACTTTAAAATTGCAGTAGTTGAATAGCAGATTCCAACCCACAACTTTAATGATTTTTTTAATCTTAAATGAAAAAAGTATTTTTATTTCTTGTCAATTGGCAATGAAATAGTATAATTTTATATGCGACAACACTGTTATTTAATTTTTCCACTACATTATTAGTATAAGTAAATAAAATAACATACACAATTTCCTGTCCAAAATTTTCCCCATCCCCGCTATTTGTGTCTAGGTACATCTCACCCTCCATAATTTTATCTCCATCTTCTGTGTCCTGTCTGTGACTATTCTTCGGGGCTAGTGCAGTGTGAAGATGCTGCAAATTACTGCAAACTTTCATACACTTCCCCTTAACAACACCAATAGGCTTTCCAAAGAATAGGATTGTTACATTTATTTTATTTTAGTAATATTAGAACTATGATTATTTGATATTTGTGTATTGCATAAAATTACATTTTTTTCCCAACTGCCACGTTGGTGTAGTGGTTGTAAACGCGACTGCTGATCATGAGGTCACGGGTTCGAATCCCGGGTCGAGCCAAAAAATATCAGTTATTGGGTTTTTCCGTCAAGAAATTCTCAGTACCTGCCCGGAGTCAGGAAGTTGGCGGTGTCTCACCCCCGTGCCTCGGAAAGCACGTAAAGCCATTGGTCCTGCGCCTGATCTCCCTCCGGTCGGTTTACTATAATCCTGTTCCGCGCCGACGGCTAGTCTCCGTTGAGACTGGCCGCCGTGACCGAAATTCGGTCTGGAGGACATTATTATTATTGCTTTAAATTATATAAAAATACCTAAATATTTTGAATACAACTAGATTTTTTACGAATTTTATTATATTGAACTTACTTTAATTGATAAAGCCCGACGTGGATTTATTGTAACATATTTAAACAGACAGAAAACTGAAACAAGGGATGTGCAGCAGCATTTTCTTGATAACCATCAACGTGCCAATTATGCAATTATCCCCCCTGCGAGGTAGTCTAATGGGGGACCTTATGCTAGGACCTATGGACTTTGATGGGCCGTAATTGATAGATGAACGAACTTTAAAAGTTTTATGCGTTATCTCTATATACAGGGTTATTTTTATTACCAAAGGGTAGCCAAATTTTACATTGAAGTTCAAATAAATAAATTATTATATACCGATATGTATTACATTTTTTGAAAATACGAGTAAATAAGGCTTCTACTCTTATTTGCAATTATTCCAAATTGAATGTGAGTTATGGGCAACAACTACTCTTACGCTCGCTCCTGTGTGTGTGATTCAATTCACATTTTCGTTTCTCAAATTGTTGCCTACTGTTTACTTTCATAGTGATACGCTTACTACATATGCTTAAGATAATAACTACATGACGCGAATTAAGATTCCAATATTCCTTTTACACTTTTAACGGGCTTAGGATCGTCATAATAAATAAAATAATTTTGCTTATCAACGACGTAACCGACGACTGTCCTTATAATAGCGTATTTAAAAAATTGGATAAACTATCTACAATTAAATTACGTAAGTAGTCCCAATATCTAATATTGGTACCTCAAAATGGAATCTGACGGCGTCGGGCGATAGTATCGACTGGCGAGACGAGAAAACCAAACTGGTTGCTTCCGCAACGGGGGCTTCCGAAGATTGCTGAACGGCACGGGTCAACGGGCCACATTCTTTATGCATAGACGAGCACGCTTTGTTAAAATATATTTTACACTTATTACCTGTTCTTGAGTACTTTTAACTTCCGTGAACGCAGCAATAATTTTACTGTAGTGGTCTTCATAACTTTGAATCTCTTTGACGTAAACACGACTTTTTATATACAGATAACTAACTAACTAACGGTGAAAGTTCCACTGAGTTTGCAGATTCACTATTTAAGTTATCGCTCACTGCATTTGAATAGTTTGATTCGATTGGTAGGTTAATTACGACACGTACGCTAATTTCTCACCGCGGTAAAGACTCACTTTAGTATGTTTGCATGTAGCACGTAAACTTTCATTGAATAAAATGTAATATTCACATGTAATATCACCATTTCACAGTTTCATAGTATCCGCGGTTCGAATATTTTCGTTACGTCATTGGCAACGAAGCGTACGTAATGAGTTCACGGTCCACACTGTCAGCTGTCGGCCGGGCGAGCAGACATAGGACTTACGGTGCAACGGTAGAAGAGGCGGGAAGACGCGCAACAAGGTACTTTTCTGAGCGTAAGGGTTTAACGAATGTGTGAGCGAAGTAAAATCAGTTAAAATAATGAATTACAACGCATTTTGAATTTAAAAGATTAAAATGACAATCACTGAGAAAAGCACTTTGCCCACTCGTCCTTAGGGGTCTCTTCGACGGCATTTTGAAACGCAGGCACTGCTTCCTTGGCGTTCACTAAACGTTTTCCTCGAAGTTATTCTTTTATTTTCGGAAATAAATAAAAATCTCAAGGTGCGAGGTCGGGGCTATAGGGCGAGTGACCCAGTAATTCCACGTCTGACGTCGCCAAGTAGTCGATTGTTTGCTTGGCGGTGTGCGACGAGGCGTTGTCGTGGTGAAGGAGAATCCTACTGCGAGGTCGTTTCTCCCGAACTTTTTCCAAGACAAGTGGCAAACAATTGTTAGTGTACCACTTTGTAGTAACTGTTTTTCGATCCTCTAAAACAATTGTTGCGTACTGACCTGTCCTTCCGAAGAACGAGGCCACCATCTTTTTTCCCACGCTTCGACCTCTCTTCACTTTAGTTGGCAACTCCTCGGAAAGAAACACCCAGACAGCAGACTGTCTCTTAGTTTCAGGATCATAACAATAAATCCAGCTATCGTCACCCGTAAGTATGTCGAACACAGCATTTGAGTCACCTCCGTTAAATCTTTGAACCATTTCACGACACCAATCAACACAACGGAGTTTTAGGGCCTCTGTCTAATTATGAGGTATCCACGGGGCACAAAGCTTCCTGACCGCTAAATGTTCATGGAGGATTTTGTGCACTTGACTCATACCGATGCCTAAGCTTGTCCGATACTGCTGATAAGTCACTCTTTTGTCAGTCTCTATCATACGCCGCACAACACTGATGTTATCTTCAGTCGTCGCCGTAGAAGGCCGTCCCTCACGCAGATCATCGGTGAGATTAGTGCGACCACGTTTAAACTCATTAAACCAGTTGTAAACAGTGGCACGAGATGGGGCTTCATCGCGAAAGGCCAATCGAAGGTTATCATAACTTTCTTGTTGACTTAAATGACATCAAAAGTCATAAAAAATCATTGTACGAAAATTTTCTCGCGTTAAATTCATGCTGACGTGACACCGACAATTTTCAATTTGCCGCCAAATCGTAAACAAATGACAAATTAATAAAATACATACACAATAATATTGGCAAAGAGTTCCATTTTCAAAATTTGTACTTATTTTTTTTATTATATCGTTTACAAGTGGCCAGTTCTAAAAACTTTCAGTGTCGCCCTCGTACTTATTCTGAACCTTTTCTGCAAATTTGGCTGGTAATTGCAAAATAACCCTGTATAAACATCAATTGCTGTCCGTTAGTCTCGCAAAAACTCGAAATCGGCTGGACCGATTTTGATGAAATTTTTTGTGTAGGTTTGAGTGGGTCCCTGAATGGTTTAAACACATTTCAATTGGACCTAGTAGGTGGCGCTGTTGTCGAGATCCAGAAATCACCCGTGCGAAGCCGGGGCGGATCCATACCAGCAACTCGTAGTATTACATTACGTAGTATTACATTAAAAAATCAATCAAATACATACAGTAGTTTAGCCACTGGAAATTTATTTCATTTTAGCGATTTTTGCACATGATGTACATACATAATTTTTCACAAGGCAAACGTTGGTAGGGTTTAATAATAAAATAATCAACTTTCAATAAAAAGTAAAAGCCACCTTCTAAGAACTTTGGGTAAAGAAAATTTAAAGCCCTATACTTCACAATGTGCAAGTATTTTATTCTTCTTCGTTCTATGTAGTCACCTGTTGCTGTTGTGTATTATTGTTGATATCATGTATATGTCGTAGCCATCTAGCTTAATTAGCCTTTCAGTTAACAGCCTACATATTATATGGTAAGGTCACCCCATTAATTTCATTCAACGAGACGGTTGCTGGTCTGTGCCTAATTATGTGCTATGTGCTATATTATATAAATGTACGCGGCTTTAGGGTGGCCCAAGGGCCACCTCAGCCGCACCTTAAACTACTGTCGCTGATATTACAAGATATGTGCAATATTGTATTAGACGCATCGGCTGAATACAGGCCGCTAGTTGAACGACGCCGTTTAGTGAAAACGCTAGACTTTTAATTGAAAGGCTAATTAAGCTAGTTGGCTGCGACAATATATATATTGAAACTGTACATACCATATCTTCCAAGCCCTTTATGTGAAGTTCTTTACCTGCTTCAACCAGTTCTCTTAAATTATCAACTGTAACCAAAACTTCACCTGTGTAAATGTACTCTAGCATAGCAGCAAGTGTTGTGTAGGATATTTTCTGAAAAAAATGTGAGATTACATTAAAAACCTCTTTTGTAACCACACCTTACTTTCTTATTACTTAGCATGTCATAGGTTTGAAACCTAGCTGGAGACATAATTTGCACAATTACACACATTGTTCATTTTAGACTTCAATAACTTTGTTAATGTATCTAAATCTCTCTCACAATCTTAGAACATAATTGTGCCATTGAATATTGTTGAAGGACAAATGGGTGACTGTGTTTGAGGATACACTTGTAGCATTAATTACTTTTTTGGTAATTTCAGGTGATATTCGGACGATAATTTTGTATGTGAAACATCATTACATACACAAGACCTAATTTTTATATTATTACTAGATGTTCCCCGCGACTTCGTCCGCATGGAATTTATTACGATGGATTTCACGGGTTTTAATTTTTTTGCGTGGAACCCTAATAATTCTTCTAAAATAAAAGTAGCCTAAGTTACTCCTTATAACATCAACTATCTGTCCCGTCCCATCAAAAACTGTCCAGCCGTTTCGGAGATTAACCGGAACAAACAAACACACAGGCAGACAGACAGTCAAAAATTTTAAAATTGTTTTTTTGTTAGTACCGTATATACTTTCATATGCATTTAGTAAAAAGCTGTTATTATGACAATACAAACGGACACTTAAATTTTATTTATTTATATACATTTTTATAAACAGTTTTTTATAAAATTGAATATTGACAAAGGAACTTATAGTCTACCTGATGGTAAGTATACCTGCAGTCAACTTTAAGCAAAGAAAGCTACACATGCATTGCCACCTCTGAGGACTAAGATGGAATGCCTCACACCCTGTAATTATACCGGCTCTCTGTACCCTTCCAGACAGGCTCCTAGTCAGAAAAGGAGTCCTTCCATCTAATAACAAGCATCAAAAAGACGAAATATTTTCCAGGGTCCCATATTAATTTCAATCAGATTAACACAGTTTAAAGGGAGTCTAACAGTTGGAAAATGAATGTACTTGTGCAGAGCAGCGGGGGGCATTGTAGGGTTGTAAGCGGTGCGACCTTGTGCCAGCGCACTCCACTAAGTACTGCTGTACAATACAAGGGGTTGACGCAGCATGTTTTATAGTACTTATTTAACTAATTTTAAGTGCCGCTTTTGAAAAATATAATATCTATAATGGTGAATTACTGTTATAGTTATATGAGTCACCAAGTAAAATTGAATTCAAATGATGGCCATGCTTATATTTACCTAATTTGTTTTTTGATAAAATTGATTATCCGAATGCAAATACACTATATAATTAAATTTAATAATTGAAAACTAAAAACACCTATAAAAAGAAAGTGTTACGTAAACATTTGGCAGTGGAACACTCGTAAATGTATTTTTTCTTGTAGTAATAAAAAATGATATTGTTCAATGTTTTTGAATAATTAATATGTACATAATGTTGATAAATGATACACGCCGCCCGCGTAAATACCTACGCAGGTGGCGGCATCTCTTGACTTCAAAGGCATTTCACAACTGTTAGCTCTTTAAACTGTGAGATTATTGTGCATGTGAGCAAATCGAATCAGGCAATGGTGAAAGAGCTAATTTTAATAAGGTAATGTACACATGTCCAATTCAAATTTCACGGTGGCACCATGGCAAAAGATATTTGATAGGTTATAACTTCTATTCTATCATACGTTTTATAGTAAACCCACCACTCTAGTAAAGAGCAGATCAGATTCAATTGGGTGATCTGTGCAGTTGCCTTGGATTTAATCTAACCTCTTGCAAGCTACATCATATTGTTATGGTATGGTTATGTGCGCCAGCAAGTATACAAGTCCGTGATATATAATTCTTTACAAATTTAATTCATGATAAAACATGATATAAAGGCCTGTTTACACTTTGATTAGTGACTAGTGCAGGTGCTTAGTGATTAAAAATAAACACGTGTGGACAGCGATTATTAGTGCAAGTGATTAGTAACCTGTGTAGTAAAGTGATTAGAAGCGTTTCTATTTTTTGCGAGTGGACTGTGGTATCCACGCCCGCGCCCTCCCCTCACTCACAGCATGCCTGCCACTAAACATGTCTGGACAGTGTTAAGTGTTTGGCGTTTAGCGTCGGACCTTTCGCTTGTGTTTGCAAAAAATGGCAAAGTGGACTGAACCTGCATACTATAAATTTGTGCAGGAGTACTAAAACATGAATGTCTTTACAATAGTAACCACCCTAACTGAAAAATTAAAGGAGCCTGAGAATCTCAGGCTCCAACTTATAAGTGAAGCTATGAACATACATGGGGTTTGGAAGTAAAGAAGTTTATACTAAAATAAGAAACTTGAGGTCTACATATTCGTATCCATACTTGCTAATTGACGGCTAACAACTGAATTTACTAAACACGGCCACTAAACAGAATTGAACACTACTTACACTACACACCTGTACTAATCACCCACAATTACTAATCACCTGCACTTGCACTAATCAAAGTGAAAACAGACCTTATTTCATGTAAATCACATTTACCGTTTATGGTTGGCGGTGTAAGAATACCCACTACCCCGTATCGACCCATGGGTGTAATAAGAGGCGACAGAGGGAAACTAAAACAAAAGATGGGCAGCAGCATATTCCTGATAACAGCTGAATAAAAATAAAAACTGTGATTGCCAACCCACCTGCCAACTATGGCAAAATCCCCAATATGAGACAATTTATGGGGGAGGCCTTTGTTCAGCAGTGAACCTCTATAGGCTATAATAGTTAGATAATAGATATTTACCATAATATAGACTGTTACCCATCTTACCTTAAAATAAATAAATTAAAAAAATCAAAAACTTACATTAAGAAATATAACTGGGTGTTGACATTGAGCTGAAGAGATTAGATCTTTGATATACGGACTAGCGAGTGCTAGTATTACTTGATGCACTTTTACAAGGTGTCCATCTGCTGCTAGAGTCATATCCACAAATTCTCCATTCTAAAAGCAGATTTTTATATATTTATATAACAAATTTTTAACAATCTTTGTAGTCTCTGCGGCTGAATTTATAACTTTACCTAATATGGTTAATTAATAAGATATATGCAATGTTCTGGACTATCTAAGACGAAATTTGCACATTCTTGTAAAAAATAAAGTGGCACATCATCTGAAACCACCTTTTTAATGCAATATGTAAAAATATTCTTTAATGTTAATACCAAAATATGTATTTTCTGATGTTAGTATGTTTTTCTTCTTTTTTAATAGAAGAAAAGAAAATTAAGAATAAGGGTGACAAAGAGCCTTGGTAGTTGAGGGGCTAGGCGCTTGCTGTAAATAAAACAGTGCGCGAGCAACCTGGGTTCAATTCCCGCCGGCACCAATAAAATTGTTTAAATTTTAAATGCTGATTTACCACATGCTCACCAGTGAAGGAAAACATTGTGAGAAAACCTGCACATCTGAGAAATAATTTTTAAAAAAATCGTACACCTGTGAAGTTTGCCAACACGCATTGGGGCATCGCGGCAGACATTTCCTTGCCCTAAAACCCTCTCAGAAATGAGGGGAGACCTGTACTCGGCAGTGGGACGTATATATACACAGATGCGTATGACGCGCATTAAGCTGCTATTTTACGCTAGTATTGTGTACAGAACCAGAGACCCTTTTTACTGAAAAAGAGGCATTAGATTTTAGTCCACACGGGTGACAACGCATCTGCGTTTTGATTCTTTATTGAGGATAGATGTAGATGTCTATGGGTCACAGCAACCACTTACCATCAGGTGGACTGTGTGCTCGTTTGTTACCCTATACCTAAAAAAAATTATTATTGTTTATTGCATTTAATATTTAAAATTATAATGAAATTACACTTACTTGTTGCAAATTACTTAAACCAGAACAGATATTCTTTTCGTGCAGTTTTGATGTAAGGGCGAACTGTGAATTCGCCATTGTTTGGCCTGAATAAATTATTCACTTTTTTACAATATGCGCTAAATATTTGTTCTCCAAAAACAACAGTCGTGTATCAAAATATTGTTTATCTTTATTTATTTATTATTTCACGACGAAGAGGGACGCCTCCAGAACTTTGACAGACTTCAATTTGACAGCTTGAGTTGGGTGACAGTGTGACAGTGACGGTAACACAGTGTTGCCAGAACTAAATTTCCAATTGCAGTGTTCGGTAAGTAAAGTATCAATTTGTTGGGAATACAGGCCTTTCCTTTCCTAAAGGAAAATAAATGAATTAATAAATCTTCATCTCGTATTAACTTCTTCACTTCCTTCGAAAATATTTTAGAAAATGTATCTTCTTACTCGCACACGATCATTGTGTTCTCTCTCATTCAATTTGATCCATCATAAATTCCACTAATCTCTCAATTTTACCTTTAAATTCTACTCATCACTTTCCTAATGCTACTCCGTCATTGCTTGACCTTATTTTTGTGTTCTCTTCTAAACTCGCTGTTAAGCATGGTCAGTGTCCAGCTGATGCCTTCTTTTACCATGATCTTATACTTCTCTCTTATAATGTCTGGACACCTGAAATTAAGTCTACATTTCTTCTGCAACGTAGTTTCGGTGGTATGAATGTTGAAAATCAATGCAAAGAAGTTTCCAACATTGATTGGTCAGCCGTTTTAAATGCAGACTCAATTGACTATAAAGTTGCAATATTTACGACTAACTTAACCTGTCCCTATGATAAACATACACCAGTTCACGTGATTAAAATGAGACATCTCCCTTCACCATAAACCACAAAATATAAATGTAAGCCTATCTATAAACTGGGAAAAATATGTCATTTTTCGAAATCACTGCAATAGAGTGTGTAGGGATGCTTAAAGCCACTATATTCATAAATCGGTACAAATTGGTGATGCAGCTAAAGTCTGGAGTTTTCTTAAATCAAAGGGGTTTGGAAAGTCCCGTAATAATGTACTCTTTAAAGATTTAAATATTGATTTACTAAATCATCACTTCTCATCCTCGTCCAACTTAAATGGAACTACAAAATTTAACACATTAAATTTTCTTTCATCGCTTCCAACTCCTGATCATTCATCTTTTGTCGTAACTCAATTCTCTGCTTGTGATGTTAAGAAGAGTATTCTATCCATTACTTCGAATGCAATTGGCAGCGACTGTATCAGCCGTAATATGATCCTTCCGATTCTTGACATAATCATCCAAAGTATTGGGATGATTATGCCATATCCTCAACTCCTCGATTTCTTGTGGTGTTTTTCCATCAACTTGGAAAGACGCTCACATCATACCATTGCCTAAAAACCCAACCCTACATATTTTTCGGAATATCGTCCTATATCTATATTGCCATTCTTGTCCAAAGTTCTCGAACGCTTGGTATATAATCAGCTCAATGCTTTCCTTCGCAATAATTCCCTTCTAAATCCTCTACAATCTGGTTTTCGTCCTAGGCATAGTACTGTCACAGCCTTAGTCAATATTACGGAAGATATTAGATCTGCAATGGAAAATGGCAAATTAACTATCCTTTCTCTGTTATATTTTAGCAATGCCTTTAATTCAGTTGATTTTGAAATTTTACTGGGTATAGTTAGCTCTCTTAACATATCTCCAACAGTAATTGATTGCCGCGCCGGTAATGTATTCGCAATGATAACACATTTTCTTTTTGGTGTGATACCATTGCTGGTGTCCCGCAGGGTGGCGTATTATCTCCATTACTTTTTTCAATTTTTATTAATTCTATAGCCACTAAGATTACTTCTTCCTACCACCTATACGCAGATGATCTTCAAATATATACTCATGTTTCTCCTAGTGAACTAGCTGTAGCTATTAGTACCATAAATAGTAACCTGGATCAAATATCAGATTGGCCAAAAACATATGGCTTGAAGATGAACCCCTAAAGACTCAAGTAATTATCATCGGAAGTTCGAATATGATTGGAAAATATGACCTATCTCAATCACCTCAAGTAGTTTTTGATGGAATTTATCCCTATTAGTGAAAAAGTTAAGGACTTGGTAATTTATATTGACAGGAACCTATCATGGGGTCCTTAAATACAGGAGGTTAGTCGTAAACTGTTTGCAGTTGCTCAATCATTTAACAGATTAAGGAACTTTCTACCTACTGCTACTAAAATTGCGCTTGCTCAATCTCTTCTTTTCCCAATTTTGGACTATGCAGATGTCAGCTATCCTGATCTCACCGAGTAGCAACTTGATAAACTTGAGCGTCTTCAAAATTTTTGTATAACATTCATATTTGATTTGCGCAAATATCATCATGTTTCTTGTTTTCGTAATAAGCTCAAGTGGCTTCCTATTCGTCTTCGCCGGAATGCTCATATTCTGTAACTTCTTTACAATGTTCTCTTTAATCCTTCCTATCCTTCTTATCTTAAGGATCGCTTTCAATTCCTTCACTTTTCGAATTTTTCGAAATTCGAAAGTTTACATCATTAGAAAATTTTACATAAAAAATGCCTGCCTATAATATCAAATTTTTGACATGTCGTTTACTATCCAAGCAGTCCGTTTATGGAATATCTTACCTCTGTCAGCGAGACGCGCCCAATCTTTATCCGTTTTTCAGAAGCTAGTACACAATCACTATCTTAATCTTTGAATTCGTGCCATCTATATATGTACACATTCGTATATTTATGTATTTATTTGTTATTTATTTCTATATATTCTATGGATATATTTATAAATATTGTTTCTGCCTCACCAAATACACAATTTACTGCTTTTTGCGATCCTGTCCATCCAAAGGTTGTCTGGAAGAAATCGCTTTTAGCGATAAGACCGCCCATTGTGACACTATTTTTTTCTTCTTCTTTCGTTTATGTATTGATTTGGTGTACAATAAAGAATTATCTATCTATCTATCTAATAAAAGATATGCTGGCCGACACATTCAATGACAAGTGGTAAAATTAAAAAATTTGTACAACCGACTTCAATATAAATTGTTGCGTTTTATTGTAAATCGAAACGCAACAATGACAAATAGCCCGGGCCAATCAAAACATTCGAATTAAAATAACGGTTCTAGACTTATTCAATACACGATATCTTAGTTTAACTTAACACAGAAGTTCACCTTTTATGTACATTTGTAATTATCCTTTAATATAGAAATCCTGTTTCATCCCTCAGTTCTTGAATTATACGCAATTAATACAATTAAAGTCAAGATTTTTATTTTGGGAATTTGACTACATCAATTTATTATATACATTACCCAAGAGCTCCTGCCGCATCCAGGATCAGGATCTTGGGCAAACATAAATTATTAAGGATAACTCAAAAACTACTGGTCAGAACGTGATCAAATTTATATACATGAGAAGCACCAGCTTTCAAATAAAAAAAGAATCATAGAAATCGGTTCTACTAGAAAAAAGTAATGAGGTAACACACATAAAAAAAACATGCAATTGAATTGATTACCTCCTCCTTTTTGAAGTCGGTTAAAAACATGTTAAAAAAAGATAATGTTCAGTTCATTCATCACAAAATTAAAGCTCACCTGGTGAGGGTAGCTTCGTCCATAATTTGAATGTTTTGTCCATTTCTTGTTACAACTGACGAAAATGAACTCATGGACAGTGATCATTAACATTAACCCTAAGTTCTTGGATGGGTCGGAAATGGTAGGGGTGCACGTCTATTCAATGAGCTTCCACTGCCTTTTGCAATACGCTTAATCGTTTTGGAGGGGTTTCGTTGGAAGTAATCAAGAATCGATTGCTGTAGATTTTGCTACGGCAATGGAGATGCTGACTAGGCCGTTTTTTAAAATATTTGCCCACTTACTGTGGCAGCACCGCAGCAACTGACAAATGACAATATAAACCACGGAACATTTAAGGTCGCTGCATACAGGACGGAATCAGCACGTGCACGGGACGGCGACGGAACGTGGTTGTATGTCAACACGGACGGGAGTTTAATGCATACGCACCGTGACAGTTAGTCGAAACTAACGTGTTAGTGTTGTGAAAGATGGATTTTTCCTTTGAAGAATTGGCATTAATTGCTGTTGCTTTAGATGATGATGAAGCTACAACCGTCAAGAGTAAAAGGAGATTTTCTGTACATCCTAAGTAGCAGAAAAGAGGACAGGAAGGTGAATACCACACTCTCTACAAAGAACTTT
This sequence comes from Parnassius orleans, assembly GCA_029286625.1. NCBI lineage: Eukaryota > Metazoa > Arthropoda > Insecta > Lepidoptera > Papilionidae > Parnassius > Parnassius orleans. The sequence continues at coordinate 2,071,156 of JAGSMP010000080.1, read as the reverse complement.
TGGATGACGAGACTAAATTTTATATGTATTTTCGTATGACAAAAGAATGTTTTGCTTTACTGGAAAACAAGCTAAGCTCTCATTTACATAAGAAGGACACTTTTATGAAAAGAGCCATCACACCCGTGAACGATTGGCTGTATGTTTAAGGTAATAAATAATAAACACTTTATTTTTACATATTTATTTTAAAATTTAGGCATATTAATTCTTTGTACTATCATACTCTCTGAGCTTATACTGCGAGAAATAAGATTGTATTGACTCTGTTGTCTTTGGTTGTTCAGAATACGGCGGAGGAGATGATAAAATAACCGGCATTGATGAAAATAAAGGCGAAGGAAAAGACATTATAATAGGTGTAGATGGAGTCGACGAAATTAAATTTTCAGTCAATTGTTGAAGCTACAAATCGTGAATGACTTTAAAAATTTGCCCTTTGGCTAAATGCTGATAATAAGGAGAAAATGATTTTAATATTGGTGCTAGTCCCTTCAAAAATGCGTCCATAGGATGTTCCTCTTCCTTTCTTTAATTTTGTTTCGATTATTCATAAGAACATACTTCATTAAAGTACTTGAAGAAGATTCAGAATCGGGGCCAGACATCTTTTTTTTCAAACGCATAGTAATCTGAGTCGCTGATAATGTCAGGTTTGGTGGAGACTCAGCTTTTTCATTTGTAGCCGAAGATGTTGCTGGTGACATTGCTGATGACGTAGGCAATGCACTAACTATAACATCATCGTGGTCCTGCAAATTTAACTGCTGATTTATGTCAATTGAATCGTTTCTCATAGATTGTATCTCAGATGGAGAAGGTATCGTTTCACTGAATTGTACAAAATTGCTTATATAATCTCTATCTTCGTCAACACCCTTGAGAAATTGAAGTTGTTCAGAAAACTTATACAGTTTGATCTTCTTTGCAGCTTGGCCAGTAACAGCTTTTTGACTTTTTATATTTTTTTTTGTACTGGTCTCTTATATTTGTCCATCTTTGTTTGCAGGAGACCCAATCTAAAAAACTTAAAAATATATTTATTAACAATAAAGTTTAAGTTATATTTTGCTTTTTAGATTTTTGGCCACTGGTGACTCACATATGACAATTTCATTTAGCTACCGTTTAGGTCATGCACAGATAATAAACTTGTCAAAGAGACATGCAAAATTATTGTTGACCAATTAATGAGTAAGGTATTACCCGAGATGACTACGGAAATATGGAAAGCGGTTGCTGAAGACTTCTGGCTACTGTGGAAATTCCCAAATTGCTTAGAACTAGACGGTAAACATGTAGTGATTGAAGCGCCACCCAACAACGGATCTTTATTTTTTAATTATAAGTCGACATTTTCTATTGTTTTGTTGGCTCTAGTAGATGCAAAATGCAATTTTATCTACATAAATGTAGGTGCTCAGGGAAAAAGTCATGTCGCAGGAGTTTTTATGACTTCTTCGCTAGGGTAACGTTTAGAGAATGGTACTCTAAACATACCTCAAAACAGAGCTTTACCCGGTACAAACATTGTTGCCCCTTATTTCATCATAGGTGACTCTGCCTTTCCACTAAAAACGTACTTGTTACGTCCGTATCCATATAACAGTGGAAACCGCGAATTTGAAGTCTTCAACTATCGCTTAGGTCTTGCTCGTCGCTGTGTAGAAAATGCTTTCGGTATTCTTACTCAGAAATTTAGAATTTACCAAGGAAGAATAAAAATGAATCCAGCATCGGTAGATAATATAATACTAACAACATGTATATTACACAATTTTATAAGAAATAATAATAATAAACATTTATTCATTACCACCAATACAATTAAATGAGTAGTACACACAGAAATAACAAGAATTACATAGTGCAGTAATGAATGGGCTCTAGCTCAGCATAAATGTTGCAGTTGCCTACAACGCTGTTATTCTGCCAGCGCCCAACATATAAACAGTACAGTACGCGCGCATCCCTGCTCATATTGCATTTAATCACAACTGTTTACATTAGGGTACATACCGTGGATTCCCGAGTATTAGCCAGTTCAAATTAGTAATTAAATATTTTTTTTATTATCATTATTATTATTTTTTACATTTTTTAAATCAATTATTACAACAATATAACTAATAATAAGTAAAAATGGCTCTTAACATTTTTATTAATGGCATTAGCTCCGACATCGGAGCAATGTTAAACAAAAGAATTTCCTAGTCTTTGCGAAGCAGACCGATTCGCAAAGACTAGGAAAGACTAGGTGGTACAAAAGTGACCCACCTTTTCTATATGGATGATCTCAAATTATTCGCCTCCAGTCGCTCTCATCTTGTGGAATTGCTAAACATCACTTGTGATTTTAGCAATTCTATTAGAATGGAGCTGGGGACGGATAAGTGTGCGGTCCTCCATGTCGAAGGGAAGGGTTACTAAATCTGAGGTATAGACTTGTCTATGCCCATAAACATAAAGACCCTATCCGAGGCTGAAACATACCGATACCTGGGTATGTCACAGAACATAGGTATCGATGAGGCGGGCATGAGGCAGTCAGTTTGCGATGTGTTTTATGCACGCTTGACAAAAGTGTAACAGCCTTTTGTCGGGCGTTAATAAGACACATGCATATAACGGTTGGGTCATGCCTGTTCTCATGTATACATTTAGCATACTCAGGTGGACTCAGACCGAAATGAACGCTCTGGATAGAAAAGTCCGCACTATTATGACGTCCCATAGGATGCATCATCCGAGATCGTCAGTAATGAGGCTGTACTTGCCGCGGAAACATGGTGGCGCGGCTAAGCGCTTACCATGCATAATCGCGAAGTGTGCAGCCTTACTCATGGCATTGAAAGCGGATGATCCATTCTATAGGGACGTTATTTTTTGTGATAAAGGACTTACCCCTCTATCCTTAGCCAACGAGCAATGGCAAGACCCGACAGTACAGAGCATTTCCGACCGGGAGACCGTATGGAAGGAGAAGGAGCTCCACGGAGGTTCTACAAGGCTCTACATGATTTCAGACAGTTGCTCCTCCACTGGCTACGTTTTGGTGACCGCTTGGGAAACCGAGGGTTTTGTCTGTGCAATACAGATCAGGTTATTAAGACCAACAACTATCGGAGATACATCCTAAGGGATGGCACCGTCGACATTTGCCGAGCTTGTCGCCATCCCGGTGAATCACTTAGGCATGTCATCTCTGGTTGTTCGGCGCTTTCTAACTCTGAGTACTTGCATAGGCACAACCTAGTAGCCAGAATTCTACACCAGGAGCTCGCTCTGAAATACGGTCTCGTGGATCGAAACTGCTTTATTATAAGTACATGCCGGAAGCCGTGCTCGAAAATGACCGCGCCAGGCTCTACTGGGACGGGCCATCATCACAGACAGGACCATTCTTGCGAATAAGCCTGATATTGTGCTGATGGACCGGGCCTGTCGATATTTTTGGTCGACATTACCATTCCGTATGACGAGAACCTTGTGAAAGCCGAAACAGATAAGCGAACAAACTATCTGGACCTGGCTCACGAGGTGACAGACATGTGGGGTGGACTGCCGGCCGAAATTATACCTGTAGTCGTTTCTGCGAATGGGTTAATCCCAGTCAGCCTCTCGAGTCATCTGAAGCGACTGGGACTCCGTGACGGACCGCTCCAAGCTCAAATGCAGAAGGCGGTGCTCCTCGATACCGCCCGCATCGTCCGCCGGTTTCTTTCCATCTGGTTGGGTTTTTATTTATTTATGTAATTTGTTATGTATTTATTTTATTTTATTGATATTTATGTATGTTTATCATTTTCATTTTTAATTATATATTTATACAGCCCAACCAGATGAGAAAACTATATTGATACCCCACATAATAATAATAATACTTACCATGAAACGGTGCCGGGTCTGGGCGTCTCCCGTTAACTGACGCCCATTACATGGATGATGGAATGGAGGAATACGCGCAAAGGGCCGCTGCCTGGAGGTCGCCAGGGCGCGTCTGAGCTGGCGCTGGACGCGACAGCATGCGAACCGCCAGCCGATCACGAGGAGCTGCACGACCACCCAGAAGATCCCGCATCCCTCATCCCCACCAGCTGGCTTGGTGTCGGCAGGGTCTCTGAGGGCCCAGCAATCGACACCCGCCACTGGTGGAGTATGCCGCATGCGATGTACAATTCAAATGAACAGTACAAAATGAACAGGGCGTATTTTAGGGCAAAAGGGGAGAAGTTGGAGGTTTTGCGTACCGGGCTAGGATGCATCGACTTTTTGCTGAGCTGGAGCCATCTATAACCGTCACCGAGCATAACCTGGCAGACCGAGTTCGGTATATCTTGCGCTCAAACATATTTGATGGCACCGAACTCGAACGGCTACGACGTGAGGCTGTTTCGTCATCGGATGAAAATACTACGACTGTGAATACGGCGCCACAAGTTGCAGAGCAACCCGCACACGTGGATGCCGCCGTGAATCCCCCAGTTGTGGTTGATTCAGACGATGATGAAACAATCGCCCAGGAACTAGAACTAGGGCAAATGAGGAGTACATTGGAAGAGGCGATTGTGGAAACGCGCAGTACGCCTCTCGAAAATCGACCGCGACTTCCTCGCATAACCCTAAGCAAGCGGAATCGGGATGTCGTGACGGCCCTGAACCCATTTCTGGCAACCTATTTGGAAACCAGCCGGGACCTTTGCGATACGGACTCAATACTCTTTAGCGCCGCTTTGGCAGTTTGCCGCATTGTTGGTGCCAAACTTCCCACGTCTGGACGTGCTACTGGGCAAAGTAGCGCTATCCCAGCCTGGAGAAGAAGGATTGAGAACCGTATCGCATATATCGCAAAGGCATAAAGTATAAATAATATTGATTTTAACAAGCTTTAAGTATACTTTACAGCAATTTTTAGTTAGTTTAAGTATTTACAGGGCGGTCCTGCAATTAAGTAAAAATAATCTGATTATGACAGTATTTGTTCTCTTAGTAAGTGACGTCTATAATTCTTTTTAAAGCTGGTTTTATTTGTCATAGTGCGCAGTGGTGGTGGGAGATCATTCCAACACTTAGTTGCCATAAACTTAAACGGTAACTCAAATGAGTTCAAATTTTTCCATAGAACATTCGTATTATGTAAATGTTGGTTAATGTGGTAATCAAAATATGCCTTCTTTTCAGCATAGAGACTGCTGTTTACTAGACTTTTTAGGGTTTTGTATTGAATTTTATCTTGTTCAGTTTTTGTGCGACGATATTTATTATGAGCGCTATCCCGGAGCTGCATAATGTACTTAACATTACTCGTGAACCATGGCAGTTGTTTGTTACGGATAGTTATTAGTTTCTCTGGAGCATGTTTATCAAACAGCTCTAAAACGCGTTTGGAAAAAAAGAAACCATATCATTCACACAATTGTACCTAGTAATGCTATCCCAGTTTATGGATTCAACTTTCGACTCAAAATCTGACAGGTCAATATTTTTATAGGTCTTATAATTTGCTGCCTTAGAGCTACCTTAGGCTTTTTAATTTTAAAATCGACCAAAACGATAGCATGACCACCAAGTTCAGGAGTATATTTTACACGAGTATTTGTCACACCGGCATCCGTCGTTACTAAATCAATTAATGTAGCACTCTCTTGTGTAAAATGGTTAGGTTGAAAAATACAGTTTTTCAACTCTGTATATTGCAAAAATTGATTAAGCTGTTGCGTTTTGTTGTCACTTTCATCCAAAATATTTATATTGAAATCTCCTAATAAAATTATATTATCAGAATTTGAATACGAAGTTAAAGTGTCTGTAAGAGAATCAAAGAACCTTTCTACATTTACCCATTGTGGTCGATATGCCGTTCCAATTAAAAGCCTAACTTCGTTAATGGATAGCGACAGCCACTGCTGCTCCACCTTATCAAAGATAATGTTATGAGAATAAGAACGAGCATTAATCCCTCCTTTAATGTAAAAACCAACACCACCACCACGTGTCCTAACTTAAAAAAGAAAATCAGCTGACAATAGGGTCAATATCCTCGCTGGCGCCGAACTCTTATTTAGATCGGTACGAAACAATGCATTAGGTATACTACTCTCTCTATCTACCCTTCCCTTTCACACACACGCTGCCTAGTGTCGCCTCGCGCTGTAGAATTTACACATGCTTCAAGGACATTACCTCATGCGCATTTGTTTTGGCGGGATTGATTAATAATTTTAGTTTTTGAGACAGTTCCGTGTTGACTATCACGAACGATAGTTCAATTGTTTTGTTTATTAAATTATTGTCGTTATTACATTTTATTTATTAATTAATGATATTGTTCTTGTTGTTACGTTTTGTGTTTTTGTTTTGTTTTAATAATGCCTAACGCGTAGGTACGTTTATAGTGTTCGTGAATACGGCAACATGTTAATGTGCCTTGGAGAATCTCATAAGGCCACGGAGGATCGGTAATCTGTTTCATACCTAATTTTTTTTAAATAACTTAGTACTGAACTGATCTGAATAGGTACATACATCAGAATAATAAACATACCTACACAATGGATAAAAAAGCATGACTCTAACCTTGTTAACTTTTTATTTAAGTATTTTTTTCATTAGTCGAACCAGTTATTTGGTTTATTTAACCTGTGAATTCGAATTAAAGTGGCTACGTGGAGACAAGCACAGTGGCAAAATAGTAGGTTAAGTAGATAAGTTAGGTATTTAGACAAGTGTTGTAAATTATTAGGTATTGTGGTAACATCGCTAGTTGCGGGCCGCGCGAATCCAGCGTTCGCGCGTACATTGACCCCTAATCAGCTGATTGTAATTCAGTAATTCCACTGCTGGTTTTATGTTTAAGTATTTTCATGATTTTTTTACTGAAATTAACGTTTTATTTAACTATACTAAAACGATGGAGCGTGAATAAAGCTAATAAAACGTTGTGAAAAGATGTTTTTTTTTTCATCAGGATCGATTTTTTATTTCACCCATCATCAAAGATATAGTTAGTACTGTCGTCTGTCTTCGTTTTCGGGAGCGCTTCAAAAATACCCTGTATAATCGTCCATATGTTGAACACAAATAATTAAGGAATTTTTATAGGAACATATTATATTATAACTTGAACTGGCTAGCATCAGTATGCATATTAAAAATAAAATCATTTTCAAAATATCACCAAAAAAACAAAAAACGTTTACAAAATATTCGCACAAAAATAGGAATATAAAAAGGTAAAAATAATTATTAAAAAATATTCAAAATAAAAACAACAAATTTCTATACTTGTACTAGCTAACAAAACAAAGTAAGTAGAACTAATTAAGTAAGTTAAAATTACGGTAAACAATTCCATAGAAATTACCAAAATCATAAAAATGTTTACGTAATAATATAGATTCTGCAGGACAGAAGCTTTATTAGCACATAAGGTTAAATATACTACTACATATACACTACTGCTACTGCAAACTACTGCAGAATAAAAATATAATAAAAAGTGGTATAAAACATAGCAATTAAAAAGTATGAAATAACATGTAAGGTATATGAAAGTGTGAGGTATAATCAAAAGTATAATATTATCTAACAAAATGAACAAAAATAAAATAGTAAGGAGCCCCAAAATACATTTAACATTATTAGAAGTTTTTGAATAGGGTACACCAAAAATACGTTCAATATCCAGTTCGGACTTTACTATGCGTGCAGAATTATTATGAGTCTTCACGCTTAACATAAATTACACGACCCCCCTTTGTCCATACAAATTTCCAATTTAAATTTCGAGCCATTTCACGTGTTTTAGCTTTAGTTGATTCGTGAGGTGGCAGTCCTAGGTCTACAGTAGTAAGCGTACGGCACACTCGAGCATTCTTTAATAAGTGGTCGCGTAATGAACGACGCGTCAATCTTACAGCCAAGGGGCACGCACTAATAGAGACTGATGTGCTGTTTTGTTTACCTGTTCGCGTATCTTTAGCCGGCCAATTTAAACGGCGACCGACGCGTTCAGCGTAAACTATGTCTTGTTCCGTTAGAGATACTCCGAGTTTAGTGGCAACGGTCAACACAATATGCATTGGTGTTTCACCTGAAAATTCTGGTGTTCCGAATATTTCGACATCATTTCTTCTTGCTCTTAGCTTCAGCTTCTTGGTCTTAGTAGGTTATTTGTCGCTGTAACTCCGTAACAATACTCTCCAAGTGTGTATTTGATTGAGCAGTTTGACGAGATTCAATTTCTTTGCGAATACATATGTTTTCAAATAGTGAAAATGAGGTTAATCAATGTAACTTAGAAAGCTTAAAGGATTCGAGCCTTAACAATTTACGTTCTCAAGGCGGCAGTGCTTCTAGTCAAGCATTTCGTGAACGAGAAAAATTCAAATTTTTTTTCAATTCTCCTGTCGGCATTTTTAGCATGAATGAATACTAACACCCTTACCCATAAACGCACTACAAATACATTTTAACCAAATACTCTGTCAAAAAGTTGGTTATGTACTGTTATTGTTACATATTAAGATCTATTGTAAACTTATGGTGAGTGATAATTCGACTGCAATTTTCCGCCACAGATTTTTTAAATATTTTGTGTCCAAATACTTCGGGTGTGCAAAATTATACAAACATGGATATGATCGTACACATTCAATTAGTTTTTCGTCGTCCATTTTGTTCGGTACGGCACGCGCATCACTGCGGAGCCTAATAATATTTGTTTGTATTAAACTTTCCAACCACCCTTTCATCCATTTTCGCTTACGTTTTTTCTATCTTTTTATCGAAATACACACTGCTGTTGCCACCATTAAAAATCTATTGTATTATTTGTTCCGTACGTGTAATTGAACAGCGTGTAACATTCGATGTGACGGCACGTACGTCCAAATGGAAGTATAGTCAATGTGCTTTTAATCTGTAGTACTTCCATTAGGAAGTATTCCATTTAAAGCATTCCAAACAGACTTAAGAAGGACCTCTTTTTCTTAGGTCATTGATACCTTCAAATAGTTAGTCTTCTGTGTCAAAAATATATGTTATGTTTCATTACACGCATTTTTATTATATATCCTAAGAGACTTACTTAATAAGAGAGAGAATTATACAGCCAAAAAGCGCCCTTGTTTTTTTCCGAAGTAGCCTAAATAGCGACCAGTCGCCAATCGCAATTTTTCGTTGCCCCGACACCCTTCGAGATAGCCTAAAAGGCGAAAAGTCGCCTAACTTGGCACCACTGAGCGGAACCACGGACGAGACGTGGCGCGCAAAACGAGACGAGAAAAATATCGTCGCCGACGATATTTTTCTTGTCCCGTCCGTGCATCCGTAACGTATGCATTTTCACGTACATTTTCTATGAAACGATATTACCAAAATTTCATGTCCCGCTACGTCCGGAATAAAACACGTTACTACGTATGCAGCAACCTTTTTCTACCTCTCTTCCGTGACCGAGGATGATAAGTCTATGCGTTATTAGTCACGAACGCGTGGGGTTAATTATTTCTCTCGACGATGTTTATTTGAATTTTAAGTAACGATAGTGAAGCAAAATAAGAAAATCACCGATATTTCTTTTCATCGGTATGTTATTACTTAGGGTGTCAAAAGGTGTAGGGAGAGGCGCGCGGCTGGGCGACAAAGCACGTGTCCCGCGAATCGCGCTTCGGGTTTTCCCCGAATTAGAGCTAGTGCTGCGTAACGTTGTACTCGAATTTTTTTTAATAACATGATTTCTTTCGTAATAACTATAATATAATTATAGTGTTAGAAGTTAAGATACTTTGTATTCCTCACCCATATGGATCAATGTCTAAAATAAAACTTTTGATTAGCTTTTTTATAAAGACAATATAGGTAGGTACGTAATAAAAGTAAATACGGTTAAAATACTTTTTTATTTTAACAATTCCGAAAAGGCATGAGTTGGCAAATATCAGGAATTTCGTTGGTTTCATCCATTTTAGTGCTTCGTACGTTTTTGAAAGCAAGGGTGGACTGCGCAAGCTGGTTGGAGGTGCAATACCAGAGCTTAAATTTGAAGTAATATTACACGTATTTAAAAGCGATTAGAAAACTAACTAGCTTCAGCAGTTATTTATGTCGGTAGCCACGTAATTACGTGTGGATGGATGTAATTCAAAAATATATTGATATTAGAATGAAATATTTATTTACGTATTTATGAACGTAAAACTGCGATCAAGCAAACAAAACGACAATTATGTAACAAGTTAACCCTTTTTAAGGGGTAGTAAATTAACCCTCAACCACTGACGTACGTCCGAGAGACGTAGGCGCGTAATTAAAACATTAATATATTCTTACATCGTACGCGCATGTACTTGTCCTTTCCTGTACCTTCATAAGATCTAGTGACGCGCGCGCAGCGGGAGTGAGCGGCCATGAAGTGCGCCTCGAATAGGTAAATATACACTTCGTAACGTCTGTGGGACGTAGCGTCAGTGCAAGTGTAAGTTTTAATTTTTTGGTTTTATTTTTGTTTTAGAGTTAAAATGGCTTCTACTAAACGCTCTTTAGAAGTTGAACACCCGACTACAACTAAACAGCCTCGAATCAACATAAACAGTCAACATTTTGAGAGATTTGTTACGGAAAACGTTACTTTTTCGGAGTCTGATGATTCTTCGGTTGATAAAAATGACATCCTACCACCAGAGGCAGAAGAAGCTGAAGTAGACTCTTCATTGGATAGTGACGAGAATTTCCCTTAGCGGAACTCCTGAGTGATGTATGAATAAAAAAAACCGTCCCTGAGTCAGACACTGAAGGACATATGACATCACAGGAATTCACAATAAAATATTATTATGGGAAACGAAGATGTATGAAGTCGGCAACAGAACCTCCGTCTAGAAATCGACGTACTCCTGCTCATAACATTGTGATACCAATTGCTAATGTGAATGTCCCTGCAGAAAGTGAACCAGTAAGTTTATTCAGTTTGTTTCTTAGTTAAAACATAAAAGACAAAATAATACTCCACACAAACGAAAGACTCGAGATATTGAGGCAAAAATATAAAAGGACAAACAAATCAAAATTGAAAGATATAGATGAAATTGAGTTTGATGCTTTTTTGGGTTTGTTAGTATACAGTGCGGCTTTCAAATCGAATGACGAAGATATGAATGCCTTATTTGCAACTGATAGTACTGGTAGAGACATTTTTAGAGCAGTAATGTCCAAAGAAAGATTTCAATTGATTTTGATCGCTCTTCGGTTCGATGATTTTTCTACTAGAGAAGAAAGGAAATTGGCTAATGTGGCTGCTGCTGTATCCGAAATATATATAATCCGAGAAATTTGTTTCCAACTGTCAAAAATATTACAGGCTGGGTGACAACACAACAATTGACGAAATGCTTGTATCTTTTAGAGGGAGATGTCGGTGGAAGAAGTATATGCCAAACAAACCGTGTAAATACGGTTTAGAAATAAAGTGTTTGACTGACGGAAGAACAGGATATTTGTATAATGCTTACTTATATACTGGAAAGAACAGTGATGGCTTGGGTCTCTATCAAAATGAAAAGAAATTGCTTTTACCGTCTCAGTGTATTCTACATTTATCAAAGCCGATCCAGAATACCAATCGTAACATCACTGCGGATAACTATTTCTCGTCTATTGAGGTTTGTGATGAACTGAAAAAGGCCGAGCTGACTTACGTCGGTACTGTAAAAAAAAAACAAGAGAAATCCCTCCGGAGTTTCTTCAAAAGAATCGCACTGTCAAGTCAACTATGTACGGATTTACTAAGGATATAAGTAATCATGGTGTCTACTATGCATCATGATCAAGCAATGGATACTCAAAAAGAAATTCCGGAGATAATTTCATTTTACAATTCTTCAAAAGGCGGCGTAGATTCTTTAGATGAAAAATGCGCTAAGTATTCTTGCTCCAGGCGCACCAAACGTTGGCCAATGGTAATATTTTATAGAATAGTAGATGTTGCTGCAGTAAATGCTTTCATTCTGTCAAACTACAGAAAAGAAGACCGATTGCTTTTCATGAAAAGTAGGTAAAGTTTAGTTCGTGGCATCTCGAAAGACGCATAATAGTTCCACAACTTTCTTTGAACTTCGAGGGCCCTCACTGCATTCTCGGTACAGCTGCAACACCTCGAATGGAGGAAGAACCTGAAAATGACCGCCTCAACGTCCGTAAGAACTGTCATTTAGGTAAAGACACCAAAGAGTGCAGTTTTGACAGATTTATTTTAAAATAATCAACTTTTGAGTTCAGTCTTCAATTTTTCTTATAATTAGGCTTTGGTTCTTTAGGAACACTTTTTTACTCTTATTATTAATCAACATCCATTAATATTTAATAATTAATAAAACAAGGACGTGTCTCACGCACCTAAGGTACAATGACTTAAAGAGTGCATCCATGGCTCTTAGTACTAGTTAAGAGTACGCATGAGGGTAATGGAAGCTTTGTCCATGGTGGAACATCTACTTTAACCAAGGCAAACGTCACACTTAAAAACCCGAATCCTAGATAGTCGGAGCACTATCGTGCCACCAAGCCCCACACTGACTACATTGGATCCAGTCTTCATCTGGAGGTTCTACGTAGACTTCGGCACAAAGGCATCGAACAACTTCTGTACCCGTACTTGTTTCCAGCAGTGTCGGTCTATTTGGTGTCGTAGATTTATTTTTATTTGATGTCTTTGTCTTCTTGGCCTTTTCTTCTTTTCTTTTGTTCTGCTTCTATTTGATTTTTATAAGGAGAACTGGTAAGGATTTCTGATTTCTTACGTTTTATGTTTCTTTTTTCTGAATGTTTGACTTTGGTAATGGTAAGATGTCTTCTGGTCTAAGAAAGATGATGTGGATGGTGTTGGCTCGTCATTTTCTGGTGTTCTTATTATTTTCTGGTGATTATCAGTTGATTCAAGGGTTTCGGTTCCTCCGAGTTGAGACAATGCTATATCTGGAGCTGAAATATTAATATTGACGGGTATAGGTGACGAGACAACTTGGGTAACAGTTTCTGTAGTTGTGTGGCAATTCAACAGCTAGATTTGAACTATTAGGGCTTCGCCTGTACTTGAAGTTTCTGCAGTTGGATTGGGACGGTCAGTGACATTTGCAGGAGCAAAATCTTCATCGGAAAAATCTGATCGTTAAAAGGCCAGATGCCACAAGATTCGAATGATTTCTTAGCTCTATCAATTGAAGCAACCTTAAGGTATGCAGTGCCAAATAGTCGAGCAACTTGATATTGAGTTATAGCACGACCTGGATTTGAAACTTGCCAATTGTCACATGCAACTGCATAAGCTTTTTTTAATGGTCCAAAAAATCCTGTATCCAAACTCTGCATGCGATGGCTTGTGTGGTGCTAAGCTCAAAAGAACAACTCCATGATCCCTAGCTAATTCAATAGCCTGTAAACTTAAATGAGATGAATGATTATCTAAAATCAAAAGAGCAGGTTCATCTTTAGATGGCTTGACCATCTTAATGAAATGATCGAGCCAGATTATAAATAGATCTGAGTTCATATAACCAGAATCGGATACAAGCTGTAGGGAGTCCTCTGGAGCTCCATCCATCAATTCGGGTTTTTGCCTCTTTCTAGGAAAAATTAATGCAGGTGGTACGAATATTCCAGTAGCACCCATACAGCAAACAGCCGTTACTGTTTGTCCACGTTCTGCGGACACAACTTTTCCTACAATTTTCTTGCCTTTTTTAGCATAAACTTTAGGTAACTTGTTTGGCACTGTCTGAAGGCCAGTTTCATCCATGTTGAAAATTTGTCTGCCAACAAATTTGAAGGTTGTAAGTACTTGTTTTAAATTATCATAAAATCGTTGCACTTGTACACGATTGAATCCTGCAGCACGTGCCAAACTTGTTTTTTCAGGTTGACGGAGATCAGTTATGCCGCCTGGCAAAGTTTTCGACCCATTTCTTGCTAGCCTTTTATCATTATTAAATCTATGATTAAGACCGTTTTATTTGCTAAATCATAAGCGACTCTTCCTAGCTCCTTCGTCAGACCATAAAACATGAATCCAAGCGTCGGCAGTGCTCTGCAAGTTACTGTCTAATTCAGGAGTAAATACATTTGAAAATCTACCTAAAGAGCAAGGAACAGTGCCTGCTTTTAGTCTTTTTTTAGAGTCGATTCTGGGACATTCAAAGACTCTGCAACTGATCTTTGACTTTGCCCACGGAGTATTCTTTCCTTTGCATCTTTTAAAATTTCTTCAGTAAATACCAATTTTCTATCTGATTTTCTTTTATAACTTGACATATTTGCGATCTATAAAAACAAAAGATAAATAATTAAAAAGCTACTTTGTCCCCATGAGTTACTACTTAAGAGCGCATGCGCACTCTTTAGGTGCGCACCTTAAGACTAATTCGATTGGCTATGACAGTTACAATCATTCCAACAAGATCGCATTTATAACCTTACTTAATAGCAAAATATAATAACCAAATTTCAAGAATAACTCACATATTCAGGTGGCACCCTTATGCAAATCTTGTAATACGTCTTGAAATTGTTGATAAATAAGATTAAAAGTACTCAAAACATTTAAATTGCAATAATCAAACTAATAAATACCGCACCAACTTGAAAGCGTGTCTACTGATTCCAAGCGTCACTGCTAACTGACAGTTAGCGCAGTGCTGCTAAGTGTTGAAATTTCACCACTTTAAAAGCTGTGCGTACTCTTTGGTAGTGCGTACTTTTGGTTCACCCTATGTTACAAACAAAACATAGAAAACTTGCACATGTCATGTCTGTAAGAAACCTGTATGTTTGCAGTGTTCAAAACCAGCTTGTAACACATGCCGTTAAAAATATCAAGTTCCTCATAAAGTGTCACTTATTTTTTTATTAAAGATTATTATCTAGATATTTAGATATTATCTAGATATATGTGATCATTTTAGACTGATAAATTAAGTTTTTGAGCCTTTAGAAAAAGGCTTATTTTGTTTTAGTTGATTTTTTCGGAGTTTTTAAGTTGAAATATAATAAATATTTTGTACCAATGTCGTTTTTTTATATGATGGGTACCATTTATGCTAAAGTAACGATAAATAATAAAACGAGTATGGTACTATAAGTAATTTCTGTCTAAAGACTATTTTAAAAAGCGTTAAAGCAGATCCCATCCGCAGAGATCGTGATCCTTGGTGATTTTAACGCCCACCACGCCGAATGGCTCGGTCACGTTCAACCGATCATGCGGGGAGATCTGTTTATGACTTTGCTTTGGCATATGGTCTTACATAGCTGGTTACTTGTCTAGGCGAATTCCAGATGTGGAAGATCATGCACCTTCCTGTTGGACCTTCTGCTGACCTCTCATTCGGACGGATATCAGGTTTCCGTCGACGCTCCTTTAGGCTCGTCGGACCATTGTCTTGTCCGGAGTGTGGTGCCACCACACTAACGTCGCGGTTGCATTCTGCAGGCTACCGCCGTGTTTGGCACTATAGGTCGGCCGATTGGGATAGGATGCGGTCTTTTTTGCATCCTACCCTTGGGGCGGGTTTGTCTCGCCGGAAGATCCCAACGTTGTTGCTGATTATGGTACTTCAGGTATGGAACTTTTATTCCATCCTCTGTGGTGCCCATCGGCGGCAGATCCCAGCCATGGTTTGGTCGCTTGTAAAATAGCATCACGCTATAAGCAGGAGCTACCGGGCCTGGGCTGACGCATCAACGTCTCGGGATGTAAACACCAGCGCTCTTAAAAGAAGTATAATTCCGCCTCCAGGTCCTTCAAAGAGTCATTGCCAAGGCAAGGTCTGAGCATATCGGCAGAATTGGCCAGAAGCTAGTTCACCTTCCTTTGGGAACCCGTGCATTTGGTCTCTCCAAGGCTGTCCAAGGGAATTTCTGTAAGCCATCACTACCATCTCTGCACAGGAAGGCCGACTCACTGGCCACGCCGCAAAAGAGAAAGCCGATCTTTAGGCCCTTTTGCGTCCAACTCGACTCTTGATGACGGGGAACACCGCCGACCATCCCGCGGTGAGTGCTCCATGCCGGATGTGCGGTTTTCATAGCGATCGGTTCGCAAAGCACTCTCCTGGACATCCACAAGTCGAGGCCTGACGGAATCCCCAATTGTGCTGAGGACGTGTGCTCCGGAGTTGGCACCGGGTTTAACGCGTCTTTTCCGGTATACCTACTCCCTAGGCGTAGTCCTGCACACATGGAAGACAGCTTTGGTGTACCCGATCCTAAAAAGGCGACCGCTCAGATCCGTCCAACTACAGCCTATCGCTATCACCTCCATGTTCTCCAAAATAATGGAAACGATTATTAACTGCCAGCTCATGAGGTACCTTGAGATCACCAGCTGATTATAATATAATAATAATTTTATTTCAGATACAAGCTCCATAATTTGTTAGTAATAAATAAAATAAACTTAAAATTAATGTTAGTAAATATACAACTAAAAACAACAATACTTATTTTATATTAAACATAACAGCTCTGGACCCCATATGCATAGTATTTCAGTGCCGCGCAACCGTACAATCAAGCCTTCCTAATATAGTACATAGAAGTCCGTTGGCACTGTCTCGCACATCGCATCAAGGAGGCCACTCTTCCGCACTATTGTATAAAAGCTGTCCGTGTTAGCCTCAACAAACATACCTGATGCGCTGCTATCGAGACAGCCCCATCAGCATCCTAAAGCCATTATTGTACTGAACACCTAGAGCATTTACAGATCCGCGAGTATACTTGACCCACAGGCTGCAGGTGTAAAACGTTTGGCAGTACCCTAAAAAGGGTTATCTTGACAGCTTTTGTACACCTTGCAAACCTGCGAGCCAGCATGTTGCACCTCACTGCCAACGCTCTACGTTCTCGTTCAATATCCAAGTCATCCGAGAGGTCCTGTAACCCAGTGCCCCAGGTATTTAAATTTGGTGACTCTAATTAGAAGTACTCCTCCAAGCCTGACCAGTGGGATAGCCTTGGGTTCTTTGTTCCTGCCTTGAAAACAAGTAGTTCACTCTTTTGGAGTTATACCTGAGGCAGGTTTCCGCATATCTCTCACATAAATTTATTAATATCTCGAGTGCCTTGATCGAAGGCTCAGCAGCACCATGTCGTCCGCGTAACTGATGCTGTTTACGAAGTTACCATCTATTGAGCATCCGACGCCAGCTCTGCTAAGCTCATCGATCAATCCATTTATATACAGGTTAAAGAGCGTCGGTGAAGTTAAGCCTCCCTGTCTCACCCGCACTCTAACCTATATTCACTTGAGTATGAGGGTATACTTACATTATTTGATTGGTTGTGGTACCAATACCTCAATATATCGACTATCCTTGGCGTGCTGTTTCCTCCGAAGCTTATCCCATAATATGTTGTATGAGACCAGGTCAAATGCCTTCGATAAGTCCAAAAACAGGCGTAGACAGGCGTTTTTCTCGTAACATAATACTCGACGGTATGCTTGAGTCGTAAGATTGCAGTTTCAGTGGACAGACCCAAACTGTGCCTCATGTACATGTATATGTTTACTTAGTTGACGATCAAGTAAACCATCCAATACTTTCGCTATCACAGTAGCTAGCGAGATCGGTCTATAATTGGTCTTGTCGGCAGCATCGCCGCTCTTATTCTTTACTACTATGGTCTTCATAAGTTCCTGAGGTAAGTATTCATACCCTATACACAGATTAAAGAGCATAGTCAATACCTAGGCAGATGAACTCCGCATACTGCTGCAGGTGCTCAATACTGAGGTCATCATATCCAGGTGATTTGCCACGTGTCATATTATTTATGACATTTGCGACTTCTTTCGCAGTAAATCTGGCAAATTCACTGCACGATTTCTCCTCAATATCGAACATCCGCTGCACCGGTCCCAATGTAGATTCCACTTTGAAGTGTTCCCTAAAAACTTTATGATATGATGAGGCTCACTCACCATCGACACTCACAGGTAAGCATGATGCAGTTTCCAGCTTCTTAGTTTGTTTCCAAAACCCTTAAAATCTTTTTTCTATGGTGAGTAGCCAAGATATCCATTTTATTTGGTTCTCATTGTCTTGACACCACTTAAGCTTTGACTTAAAACACCTCCTAGCTTCTCGCATTCTGTCATATACATAACCCACATTGGGCTTACCATACATCAACCATTTGGAAACTGCATCGTGCCTCCTGATGGTCCTCCTTATGCACTTATTCCACCCAACAACATATTTGTGTTTACTACGCTTTCTTATCTCATAGCTAGTTTCAGTAGCTTCTCTTAAGATATAAACAATATTTTTATAGAACCTATCAATTACAATCCTATGATCAACATTTTACACACTTTATCCGCACAAAACCTAAATTTACTGGAAAATCAATATTTTTAAATTATTATGGCATATTTTACTATACATATTAATCTGATCGACACCCTCTCACCCCACTTCACCTTGTTACAACATTTTTCTTTATATTGCATTTTAACTGGCAGCTTACCTATCTTAAAATCTACTTCAATGGAAAATGATCTGACCAATAAACATCAAAGCATACCTACAATTTAATACACATTGCCAAGCTGCCTCTGTTACTAGACAGTGATCAAGCCATCTTCGGCAGTCCTTTTAATGTCACTTATATAAGTGTATGTGTCTGATGTTATTTTTAAATGGACCACGTCTGCACAGATTAGTGACCGCCAATACGGTTTTCGTCGGTCGATCAGCTGGTGATCTTCTGGTCTACCTGACTCATAGATGGGCGGAGGAGCAGAGTCAAGGGGAGGCATTGGCCGTTAGTTTGGACAAGGCCTTCGATCGGGTCTGGTACAAAGCGCTTCACGAAGCTCCTTCCTATGGGCTTCCTGAGAAATTGTGCAATTGGATCACCAGTTTCCTTGCTGATCGGAGCATCAAGGTCGTAGTAGACGGTGCATGCTCTGATTAAGCTATCAACGCTGGTGTTCCACAAGGCTGCGTGTTTCTCCTGCATATCAAAGATATGTTGCAAACTGGTAGCATTCATTGCTATGCAGACGACAGCACTGGTGATGCCTTATATACCGGCCGTGCAAATATTTTCGGGAAAACGTCGCAGAGTACCGGGACAAACTTGGCCTAAGTCGAGTCTTTGCTGAACAAAGTCTCGGACTGGGAGCGACTAAATCTAGTCCAGTTCAATCCCCAGAAGCCACAAGTTTGCGCGTTTACCCCTAAAAAGAACCTCTTTGTAGTATCTACTCAGTTTCAAGGCACTCCCCTTGTTGCCTCAGCCAGTATCGGAATCCTCGGCGTCGACATATCGAGTGATGTGCAGTTTCGTGGTCACTTGGAAGAGAAGGCCAAATTGGCCTCTAAGAAGCAGAGCGGGACAGTATTTCATGCCGGCACACCGCTTGCAACTTTACAAGGCGCAGGTTCGGCCCCAAATGGAATACTGTTCCCATCTCTGGGCAAGGGCCTCCCAGTGCCAGCTTCTTCCACTTGACCGCATCCAGCGCAGAGCGGATCGAATCGTCGACGACCGAGTTTTTCCGATCGGCTTGACTCACTGCCACTGCGTAGAGATGTTGCATCTCTTTGCGTAGTTTATCGCATCTACTACGGGGAGTGCTTTGAGGTTGTTCGGACTAATTCCAGCCGCTCAATTTCACCAGCGCACATTGCGACAAAACTCGCGATACCATCCATACCACCTCCATGATTGGCGGTCCACCACTGTGCGATTTTCAAGTTTTCTTCCTCGCACAACTTCCTTGTAATCGATTACCACCAGCGATTTTTCCGGACCGATACAACTTAGGGACCTTCAAGAAAAGAGCCTACTCCTTTCTAAAAGGCCGGCAACGCATCTGCAATTCCCTGGTGTGGCGGTTGTTCATGGGCGGCGGTAGTCACTTACCATCAGGTGAGCCGCATGCTCGTTTGCCCTCTACTATAAAAAGCGTACGTCCGTTAGACGTACGTAAGTTTTAATGTATGTAAATACACGTCAGTGGTTAAGGGTTAATTAGATTTTTGTTTGATTAATAAACATCGTTTTATAAATTCGTACCTGTGAAACAGACATTTTTTTTATTCAATATAGATTATTAATAACACTTATTGAAAGTCACTCTTTTAATTTACCAGTGTTCGGAATAAAAACCTCTGTCCTGGGAAGAACCATCAAGAAACCCAGCAGAACTTTTTATGAAAAAAAAAAACAGCTTAAAATATATTCCAATCATAGTTACACAATTAACAACACAAAACAAATTAGAAATAGCTTGGTAGCGATCGCCTCATTGTCAGGAGTTATTATCATCCATAAATTCCTTAATATTATAATAACCCTTATTAAACAAAATTTGTTTAATAGTTTTTGAACTTTGAGAAGGTCAAATTTTGAATATTTACTGGGATTTTATTGTAAAAGCGTATACATAGCCCCAATAATTTAATTGATTACTGACTCGGACGAGTCGAGTAACCGATAGTATTATTATATATTAACTAGTAGTATTCTGTTTTATTGATCTGCTAAAACCTACCTAATTTAAACTAATAACATATTATGTACAATAAAGCATAGGCATCAATCTTGGCGCATCACTATTCAACTGCTTCATCTATGTATCTATGTATCGGTAAAGGGCAATGAGTAATACGCATGCTCTATAGCTTGCTCATTTATACTCTAAGAAGAAAACTTTGTCTGAGGAAGAAATATGTTAAATAGAACTAGGTGGTACGACTTTTTTTCTGCTTAGGAGTCTGTCTAGGTAGGTGCCATCTTTTAAGCAATTTCTGCCGCTAAACAACAGTGCTTGCTTAGCTGTGTTCCGGCCTGAAGGGTATAGAACCAGTATGATAATTACAGTCTGTGAGAAATTCAATTTTAGTCCTCAGGGGTGACAACGCATCTGAAGTCTTTGTTTGAAGTTGGCTGCAGGTGTCCATAGACTGCAGTAGCCACTTACCATCATATGAACTGTGAGGTAGTTTGTCACTTTAGTTTTATATATTAAAAAAACCCAGTCATATAATAGTGCAGGGTGATGGGCATAAACACTTCATGTACTGATTACGTTAGCACTAAAAAAACGATAGTTAATAAAAATATAAACCGACTCCAATCCACAATCACTTCAAGTTCAAACTTATTGGTCCCTTAAAAGAAGTAAACACAAACTGTAAAAGTATACTACCGAAAAATGAAATCATAATGGATTCATTTATAATTATAACTTTTAACAAAAAGTAAAAACCGACTTCAAATTGCTAAAAAAGGAGTTATTTATTTGTTACCTTAGTTAAACTTCAAGGGTGGTACCATATAAATTTGGAGAAAAAATTCCACCCGTAAGGGTAGCAAATAAATATGGGACCACCCTTGAAATATAACTCATTTAATAAAAAAAGAATCATCAAAATTGGTTCACAATCTGCAAAAATATCACGTAACATACACTCGAATTGAGAATCTCCTTTTTGAAGTCTGTTAAAAATAGAGATGAATGAGACCTTATTTTTGATATCAGTTAAAACTTTCATAAGTGAATTTGCGTTTAGAAATAAAAAAAGTTTGTTGATTAATAATATTTATTTTATAGAGACGCCTTTCTGAGTCAATGTATTATCCTCATAAGTTTCAAGCACATCAGCCAAATGCTCATTATCTCTAGGCTTTTTAAATTGTCTTCTTTTCTGCGTGGTCTTCTTTCTTTTTGGTACAATTGGTTTTCTAGGGCCATGGTCCTGCATTGATTTGATACCTTGTTTTTCTAGGTACTCTTCGATCTTGGCGTCATCCATTGCGTCTACGGCTGTAGCTCGCCATAACTTAACAAATTCTTCATCCACCTAAATTAAAATTTAATAAATGTTTAAAGTTTACAAATACAATACTAAATTTCATTTTTGGAACGAAGTGCCTTATCGCACGGTACGAATTAGACGGATGGGGGCTAGGTGAGAAAAAGTGTAAGATTTTTCCGTCACGACCCCCTTTCTATAGTGCGAGCGAGATGGAATAATATCCATCTCCCTCGCACCTTTTCTTATCTTGCCATGAAAGAAATATTATTTTAAATGACGCTTCATTTTAATAGACGCTAGTAATTTATTTATTTGTGTTTGTTAATCAATAATATAATACGTTTATAAATAATAATATACTACGAAAGGAACTTCGTTCCAACTGAGTGTTCCACGACACTCACGCATGTTTTTTGATTTATAATTACACGAGCAATCCAGTTCATTGTTATTTTAAGCAATCCATATGGTTTATTAATTTATTATCGACTTAGGATATAGACAACGCAAGCGTGTTTCACGTGTCCAGCGTATATTACAGAATTACTGGTCGTTATTACGTTTCGATCCTGAACGTTATCATAGCTAGACGTTAGTTGAAAAGGAGATAAATACTCTTAGTTCTTACACAACACCACAGGTAGGAGTAGTCGAGTAAACAGAGATATTTTCTTACACCATTAATTCATTTTTTAATTAGAATACGCATAGTTGATTTTTTCGAGAAAACAATTACGCAAACGAGTATTTACCACATGATTCTCATGCAAACAAGTGCTTACCACATGAATTGAAAGAATTATTGCTACTTAGTGGTAGTGGTTGGCTTTTATAATTTTCTGTTAATTTTATTTTCTTTATTTATTATGGCATTGGCTACAAGGCCTTCAGTCAAAAGGAATACGTACATCAAACGCTTTATGTAACACATTTCACAAACTATAAATTATGTTACAAAATGAAAGTTAAACAAATCCCTTCACAATATGTTCGTGCATCATATGGCGATGTTGAGAGATTTTGTCAGTAGCTTAAACCAGCAGATAGTTGACAACGAAATTAGCCCAAGCTCTCAAGACGCCTAAGTAGACAAAATAACTTGAGGTTTATATCACCATCACATTAACACATGTTTCATCGTTTCCATTAATTGTTTACATGCCCAGACATTACACAAAACCAGACTACTTTTACGTATCAAAGTCCACATCAAACCATTATTCAGACTATAATACAGGAGCAGCAATCCGCAGGCGGCAAAGTTCCCGCCAATTTTACTAGTGACTAATAATGTTCACTCTATGCAACAGAGATGTTTTCGATTCTAATCGATTTTGAAAACGTTGTAAAAACAATATAAAAAATTATCACTTACATCTAAAGTGGCAGTCTTGTCATTATAGAATAATATTTTTTTCTTATCTGTAGGCCTCGTTATGTACAGTATTTCTTGGGCTAAATGTTTGAGAGCTCTTTCACAATGTGGTAAAGACTCCTGTACATCTTCCAATAAAATTCCACCTAGTCCTTTCAAGTCGTGTTGCTTTAATAATCTGTAGAAAAATATTGTTAAATTTAATTGTATTGTTTGTATTATATTAAAGCATAAAAAGGATGAGCGTTTTTTTGAGCAACGATATATCCTTGCCCATGCCTGTGATGCCTTTTGGACGGCTTGGCGGGTTAGAATTACGAATGGAACAAATTTTTGTATGGCCCAATAATTGTTTTCGGGCTGGGTGTTTGTCCATGTGCAAATTGTGTATGTAAATGCTTCCACAATACAAAAGAAAATTCTAATTTTGTTATAGATTATAAGGGTGACAAACGGGCATACAGTGCACCTGATGGTATAAGTGGAATCTTTAACTAATAATTATAATATAGGTGCGTTATCACTTCTGGACAAAGATGTCATGCCTCATTTCCAGTAAAAAGGGTTTCTAGTTTTTACACTTATAATACAAAATACAGCAGCATTGAGCTGCTATTTTACGCTGGTATTCTGTGAGGGCACGTCCTTCCCCGGTCGAGCCGACCCATTTGTGCTACATCCATAATATAGCTGCAGTGTGGCTTTACCGCATTACAATTTTTTTCAGTTGTCTCGGATTGTTTTTTAAAGAAAAAAAGAAGAGAAGGGAAAAAGGAATATTTACAGCAGAGTGTGCCCTACAAGACCTCAGTGCGTGTTGGGAGACTTCCAAACAAGTTTTTGCAATATTTATATGCGTAGACACTTTGGCAGCCTTTTATCTGTGTGCTGATTATGAATTTCTGCGACCCAAAAGTGGTGTTTTTACGTATATTAGCTATGCTCACGGTTCGAATAGTTGGCTGGATCATTGTGTAACTACACGACAGGCATGGCCTACTGTAACCAACGTTTGTGTTGGAAGACGTCATGTGGTCCGACCATAAGCCTTTGTGTGTTGAGTGCAACATTAATTTGACCTTTAAGGCAGTGCATAATAACGTTCCTTTACAGAAATGTAACGACTTGTCAAAATGGGGTAAAAGAAATGGTCTCGAAATTGCAATTTTATTCCTCTCTTTGTTCTGAGTATATACGTAACTTGGATTGGGAGAGGTTAAGGCATTTATCTGCTAAATTTAATAGTTGTACGTGTACTGAACATCGCGAATACCTAGATAGCTTGTATAACTCTTTTATTAGTTGTATGATTCGCGGCCACACGTCGCGGTCTCAGCATGTCATCCAGAGGCCGCCTGTTCCGGGGTGGAATGAGTATGTACACACGAGGCACACACGAAGGCACGGCGAGCACGAGCTGGGTGGTTAACGGCTGGGCGTTTTTTTGGTCCGCTCTTCGATCAAATGAAAATAACGCGAACTATTTTTAAAAGTAGGTTAAGGTTTTGCCATAATTCCGCTGATCAAATAATCATAGATAAGATTTCGGCATCTTGTTTAAGTAGAAACTTTAGTCAATTTTGGAAAGATACGGGAAATTTGCTTAAGACCGGGTCGAAGATTACGGAGTGTGTGGATGGCCTGACGGACACATTGGCGATTGCAAACTTGTTTAGGGACAAATTTGTTGCGTTAAGTTCAGGACACTGTACTTCTCATAATCAATATCATGTAGCAGATGGGAAGGACATTCATGTATCTGAAGAGATGATCTTTAATGCTCTGCGCCAGATGAAACTAGGAAAGGCGACAGGATATGACAATATAAGCGTGGAACATCTTCGGTTTGGAGGACCGTGGGTAATTGCGTTCCTATCAGTATTTTTCAATGCCTGTCTAAAGCATGCTTACTTACCGGTAGAAATGCTAAAAACGGTAATAAGTCTTAAATGTAAATCGAGTAGTTTGACCGACAGTTGTAACTATAGACCAATATCCATAGCTACAACTTGTGCTAAACTGTTTGACACCATATTATTAGGCGTTATTTCCAAATATATACATATTCGCGATGCTCAATTTGTTTTTTTTTAAAAAAGATAGTTCTACGGATGCGGCGATTTTTACTTTAAAGCAAACCGTTAGTTATTATAATAAGCGAAAACTGATATTTATGCATGTTTCTTGGACCTAAGTAGGCTTTTGACCGAGTCAATTATGATATATTGGAAGTTACGTGATGCGGGAGTGCCGTCATTATGTATTAACATATTGATCGCATGGTATAGTAGGCAAATATAATAATATAAATAGGTATGAGGAATTTCTCCTACAATGCGTCGTGAGGCAGGAGGGCTAACATCGCCTCTGCTTTTTAATCTGTATGTTGATCAGCTGATCGAGGAGCTTAAGCACCAGACTGGGTTGCCACATTGGTTCTGAATGCTTTAATAACTTGAGTTATGCTGATGATATGGTGCTGCTGAGTCCCTCGATTGGTGCGCTGCGTGCACTACT
Organism: Parnassius orleans; assembly: GCA_029286625.1. Classification (NCBI taxonomy): domain Eukaryota; kingdom Metazoa; phylum Arthropoda; class Insecta; order Lepidoptera; family Papilionidae; genus Parnassius; species Parnassius orleans. The sequence continues at coordinate 2,045,440 of JAGSMP010000080.1, read as the reverse complement.
CCAGATATGTGAGAAATATGCGATGGATCATAACCTATTGTACAGCACCAAGAAGTCTGTTTGTTTGCTTTTTAAGAGTGTGATCCCCCAGTGTATTTGTGTAATTCGCAATTGGAGTGGGTAACGACGTTTAGATACTTGGGTCATATTGTTACTCAGGATCTGTGTGATGGTTCCGATATGGACCGCGAGCGATGTTCCTTGTCAGTGCGTGCCAACATGATAGCTCGACGCTTTCAAAGGTGTTCTTATGCCTCCAAACTGGCGTTGTTTTCAGCTTACTGTCAGCCACTTTACACTCCTCAGCTGTGGACGAATTACACTAAAGAGGAATATCGCAGGTTGAAGGTACAGTATAATGATTCGTTCCGCGTATTGTTCCGTCAGCCACGATACTGTAGCGCGTCCCAGATGTTCGCAGAGGCCCGTGTCGCTGGTTTGGATGCGCTGATCCGTCACCGTATCGCGCGATTTAGAAGTTCTGTTTTTGGGTCGCAGAATAATCTCATCAAAATTATTTGTAATATTTGTGCATTTAGTGAAATTTTTAGTAGGTGGTCAAATTTATTAATATCTAAATAATAATATTTAATAATTTCATTAATTAACCAATAATAAGAATTAAAATTTAAGGTGTAATGTAAACATTTTATTTTGTAATGGATCAGTGTTGTCTGTATCAAATAAATTATTATTATTATTATTATCTCAGGGTAACTGTTTAGAGCCGGGGCGGCATCAGATGCAGCTGAACAATTATGTGGCGCAAATATGAGTCTCTGAGAGATGACTACATATTTGTGCCATTTGCTATAGAGACTATCGGTCCGTGGGGTCCACGTGCGGTGAAGGTCCTAAAGGAACTGTATGATAAGAGGGCTGGTTCTTTTCTCGCTTAAAAGCTAAGTAAGCACTATACTACGGGGAGTAGGACTGTATGATAATTTCGGTTTTTTGTTTTAATTTTTTTTTATAATGGTTTTTTAACATTGTATATTTTTTTTATATTCTACTAAGCCAGCGCTTGTCTACGATCCCACCTGATGGTAAGTGGTGATGTAGCCTAAGATGGTGAAGCGCACTGACTTAACAAAAGCCTATTCACTCTTGCCTTGAAGACACCCACACTGTAATCGAATGGAAAGACAGATGCTGGCAACTTATTCCTCCTTTGCTGTACGCATGACGAACGACGTAGCGAACCGTTTCGTTCGAATGCGTGGTAAGTCAACAACGAAAGGGTGGAGACTGGCCGAACGTCTGGTTGTCCGATGGTGGAAGGGAGAGGAAGGAATTAAATTGTGCAATTCCTGCGCACACTCTCCGAAATGCATCCTGTAGAAAACCGAAAGGCTGGCTACTTTGCGTCTGTGTTCTAGGCTGGTAAGATTGGTTTTAACCAAACACATATAAGCCTCTTAGCACGCCTTTCCATTGAGTCCAAAGCTGCTAGGTGGAATTTTGCAGCACCAGCTCATATATGACAGCAATACTCCATGCACGACCGGACTTGAGCTTTATATAAAGTAAGCAGCTGTCCCGGCGTGAAGTATCGCCGCATCTGGAAGGACTCCCAGCTTCCTTGCAGCTGCTTTGGCCTTGACTCAATGAACCGCCCGAAGTTCGGATTTAAGGATATCGCAAACCCTAACAACTGAAGGCGGTCGGTATATTCCAGTGATACATTTCGGAAAGAAGGAGCCAAGGTGAGCTGGCTCCTTTTGCAGTGAAGAGACACGCTTGTGTTGGAGGCGTTGAATTTCACAAAATTGGCATCGCCCCATTCGAGACTGCCTGTAGTGTGAGATTCACACGCTCTACCATAGCTTCTTTCAGACTGGATTTGATCCCGACTGGCCCGAGGACTTGGTTGGTATCTCTCCACAACTGTGCTATCGTCTGCATACCCATAGATACCGGGCATAAGCAGATCATTAATATGCAGCAGGAAGAGAGTTGCGGAGAGAACGGACCCCTGAGGAACACCGGCGTTAGTCGCCATAGGATCGAATGAGCAGCCATCGACGGCGACCCAGAGACCGTTCACTCAGAAAGTCCTTTATCCATTCAATGCCGTACGCTGAAGCTTACCCAAAAGGCTAGTGTGCCAAACTCTGTCAAAGGCCTTCGAGACATCAAGGGAAACAGCAAGTGCTTCCCCACTGTTCTCGAGTGCCTCGCCCCATACGTGTGTGGCATACGCTAGAAGGTCCCCAGCTGACCGATTTCGGCGAAACCCATATTGCCGGTCACTAAGGAGGTCATTCTGTTCTAGGTATGCCATTAAGCGGGCGTTCAATATACGCTCCATAATCTTGCAGAGTATGGAGGTAATTGAGATTGGCCGATAATTGGCAGGGTCGGCACGGCTGCCTTTTTTTGGAACAGGCTGCACGTTGGCCAGCTTCCAGGATTTTGGTACTATTCCAGTCCTAAATGAGAGGCGGAACAAGCGTGTCAGCACAGGAGACAACTCAGGTGCACAAGCCTTTAGAACTATAGCTGGTATACCATCTGGTCCACTAGCTTTGTTCACGTCTAGACACCGCAAGGTTTTAAGAACCTTATTTGTTATACAAACCTCCGACAAAGAGGTCCCACAGTGAGGTAATTTAGGTGGAACGTTGTTGCCACTGTCCAGACGCGAATTGTAGGCAAATAGACGCGAACAAGTCCGCTTTCTTTAGCCGTATGCGCCAGTGTGCCATCCGGTTTTACCAGCGGAGGCAGTGTAGGCCGACAGAAGTTTGTCTCGACCGCTTTGGCGAGAGACCAAAAAGCTCTAGTGCCGGATGGTCTGGCAGAGAGTTTTGCGCCAATATGTTTAATGCGATCGAGACTAGCTTTCCGTAATGCTTTTTTGTAGGACTTGGCGGCCTGGTTGAAAGTTCTCTTCTTGGAGCTAATATCCGGAGCTTTGCGGTTTCGAGCGTCAACCCAGGATAGGTACGCTAAATGCTTGCGCTTTTCAGCTTGGGCGCATTCAGCGTTAAACCATGGGCGAGCTTTGCTACCGGTGGGAGCGTCAGAGAAGGGGATGAAATACTCCATAGCTTGACGCAACACATCCGTTATCGCATCCGCGCAGCTCGACGGATCCGCAGATTCATAATCAGGTGGAGAATATGACGATACAGATTTCACCAGAGAGTGGTCAGATGTACCCAGGAGGGAACCTGTACTTCATACCTGTCTGGTTCGGTAGTAAGCAGAAGGTCCAAGCAATTTGCTGTGTGACCGTCTACATCGGTACCCTAGTCGCTTTCTTTACCAGCTGAGAAAGACCTAGCGTCAAGCCAGAATTCCACGCTTCTCTTCTAGCCTGGTCGGTCTTCTGGTATGGAACAGCCAGTCTTGGTGACAAGCGTTAAAGTCCCCCAGAAAGACCAACTGTGCAGTAGGATACCGATTTAGGGCCACGTCAGCAGCCTCACTAAGATGATCAAATAATCGTGTTGTCTCCTGGTCACCGCTGTGCGATCGATAGACACAGGCATAAAGGATTTTATCGATACCTGTATCTACCATCACCCAGATTGTCGAAAAAGTGGGGTCTTCAAGGTGACAGAGACGCTGGAAGCAGATGTCATTGCGGACGTACACACATACTCCGGCACGTGGATGGAATTTGTGCTCCAGGGAGAATCCAGGATAGTCAACATCCAATTTGCGTCTCCGTCAAGAAAAGCTGCGCTGAGATTAGTGCAACTCGAATATTAGTGAGGTGCACTTTTAGTGAGAGGACGCAACCGCTGTTTAACACTACTTTTCTTTTAATTGACATATTAAGTGTTGAGAGTGAATAAGGATGGAGAATGGCAGTTGAACGGGCGTTGCATTAGCAACCAAACGATACTATCAGAGTTACTGCCCATGGAACTTGATCTGGAGACTGGGGACGCCTGAACCCCCAGAGATCGCCATCGAGTCCTCTCGCCCGGTCGCTAACCGGCACCTACCACCGGAATTGGTGCTGCTCGTTTAGCACTACCCGGGGGACACGTGTAGGGTGTCAGATTTCAAGTATTTCCTACGGACGCGAGCAGCCTCGTCCCCCATTTGAATGTTATATAAATAAATTTTAAATAATATTTATTATTTCTCAGACATTTGAGTTTGCTCATGAAGTTTTCAGTCCAACAGGGTGAACAGTCCCCCGAAATTCATTATTCAACATTTACCTAGAGGTTGAATGTTGAATCAAACATTTTTGTCTTTCATAAACAACTACTGATGAATCCCCTACCTGAATAGAATTTCATGTGTCCTTGTTTATTATTTAACTAGCAGGTCCCCGCGACTTCGCCCTCGTGTAATTTAGGGTTTTAATTTTTTTGCGCGGATGCTAATTCTTTTTCTAAAATAAAAGTACTCCTTATAACATCAGCTATCTGTCAGTGAAAGTCCCGTCAAAATCGGTCTAGCCATTTCGGAGATTAGCCGGAACAAACAGACAGATAGACAGACAAACAAAAATCTTAAAAATTGTGTTTTTGTTATAAGTACCATATATACTTTCATATGCATTTAAAAAGCTGTTATTTTGACATTACAAACAGGCACTCCAATTTTGTTTATTTGTACAGATTATGTTTTCCATGAAAATTCTTCTTGAGTGTCATTTTGATAGTTAATAAAAATTAAAAACAAACATAAGTAGGGTTTAAATTATAATTCTATTTCTAATAATGATTTTGCTGGTTATTTTCAGAAAATCACTTTTTATTTTATTGTATTTTGTATTACTGGTAGATAATACAAACTACATACTTACGTAGTGTATTACAACTTTGTGAAAATTATTGAGTCTATAGGTTTTTCGGCAGAAAAATTAAATTCATTGCAAAATAAAAAAGCAGATGAGCAAGCAGTCTTGCTGATAAACTAGCAATTTTACAGCTAAATTAACTTTTTTTGTTAATTTTGTTTTCTACAATTCTTCCAATATACGTTTCATGATATGAAGTTTAAGCAAGAGGATTGTTTGGTTGACAAAATTTGGGCAATCAGCAACCAACCCCTGATCAAATTGAGGGTTTCTTTTGTCTATTTAATGCAGTGTAATTTGTTAAAACTTCAGAAGTGGGATCGTACTTACAATATCCTGGTCGTATTTTGAGGGTTAGGACAGCATAAGCGAAGATACAGCGATATTACAAGCTCGAAAAAAGACGAAGGCAAAGATTTTTTTTCTAAAAATCTAATTTCTATGCGCGATAAAAGGCGCCGTGTGTTTTCGACAGATGCTGATGATGTCATACCCAAATTCTGCCGAAAATATTAAATAATTAACGTTACTGGAAGGCTTCATAAAATTGACCAGTTGGGCGACATTAATGAGTTTAATTGCAAATATCATCAATTTATAAGGCAGTTATGTCTAGCAGGGTCTGCCCGGGAGTGATGATCTTCAAGGTTATGCTCTTCCTTGGGATGGGTGGAAGGAAATACTTCAAATTGCTTTTCCTCCATCTACCGGCTACTTAGATAGACTAGAAGCAATGCTGGCAAAGTCGAAAATGATGATGAAACGATGACAAAATATTACAACGAAAAGTTATCAAATAATGCAGGGGATTCAGGTAAACTGAGAACTAATGGCAAAGCCTACAATTGTGGAACATATCTCTACAAAACTTTAAACGTATGGAGACATCCACATTTACACCACGCAACTCTAACTGGAGAAAAACTACAGTAATTTCTTCGGGTCGCCCTCAGCTCGTTTCCAAGATCTGCTACGTGTGTCGACGACGTAAAATCTATTGGTAACACTTATTTCTCAGAGGGTTATGGACCACGGGAACTCCAGCTCCAATGCATTATGGCAGACTTATCATGGCATAAGTATCCTCAAATTTCACGATGTTTGATTGTTCACAAAGCGCATGCTAAATCGACTTTTAAAATTGCAATTAACAACTTCATCGGTGCCGGCAGGGATAGAGTATTGATTAAAGAGTTTGAGCTGCCATTATAAATGTAATATTATTAATTATATATCTCACCTGAGCAGTGACTTTTTATCTTTTATTTTATATACAGGCTTAAATATATATTTTCCATCTTGTGTACACTCTATTTTAGGGTTATTTTGTAGAGCCTCTGTTTGCAGCCACTGTAAAAGAATTTGGTCATGTTATTAAAAGTAATAAAGATACAAAATAATGTGGTTCAAAAAATAATTTCACATTGCAAATAGTGTGTTAATGATTTTTTACTCGAAAGCCCAAAAATAGTTCTATGTTTTTCGGGTTAATGTGTATGTTTTATCTGTCCTTTTGTGACTTCGCGTAGTTTAATGTACAAGTGTCGTTAGTTTGTCTTCGTGTCCTGGGTGCCATGGGCTATATCTTATAATAATAATATTACTAATATTAATCCTTGATGAATGCAATATGTACTTGCTTACTTAATAAAAAATCACTGCAGTTGAATATTTATTCTATGATAACATTTTACTTATTATCTAATCAATTTAAAAAAAAGTTTGTCTTCTATTTGTTAGGTACTATTCATCGATTACATATGAAAATTATGGTAAATTGTTGTGTGCGCGTCCGCAGAGGTTTCCGACAAAAAATATTTCTTTATTTGTTTGTTCATCTTCTATGCTTTCTTGTACTATTAGTTTGATTTCGATAAAACTTTGATAAGTTGTTGTTTTTTGAAATGCGTTAAGGATTATAACAATGGAGAGGCAACACATGCATTATGATAAAATGCATTTTTGTGTGAAACTTTGTTTTGTGTGAAACTTGTGAGGTACTAGTGGATTTCAAAGTTTTTAACCACGTTTGCATAAATAGTTTTTTTAAATATTTATTGAAATAGTTTTATTTAGTGGTTAGTATATTATTTAAACGTAAGATAAAATAGTTGTATAAGTTTTATTGTAATTTAAAAGACACAATTATGTATATTTATATTACTACCTATCAGATGTACTATCTATTTCTGATGTACCTATGTAATGGTAAAACATCGTTGCTACTATGATTATTGCATGGATAGATTGCTTAATGAGCAAACAAAAAGATTCTAATCTATAATTTTTTACGTTACCGAAGGATTAGAATTAGAAAATACATTCATTAACAAAGTTGGACTTATTTTGCCAATATATTGGCAAAGTAAGTCCGAGTAATTTTTCCGACTTCAATATAATGGATTTCCGCAAAGTAACGCCTGCTCTTATTAATTATTTATAAACAATTTTGAAAACATATACATGGTAGAGCCATTCTGAAGCTATATTATCGTTGTAGCACAAATGGATCGGCTCGACTGGGGAGGGAGCATGCTCTCACAGAGTACCAGCGTAAAATTGCAGCTTGATGCTGTTGTATTTCGTATGGTGAGTGTAGAGAACCAGAGACCCCTTTACTGGAATCAAAGCATTCCATCTTAGTCCTCAGGGGCGACAACGCATCTGCATTTTGATTCGTAATAAAGGAGAGATGTAGATGTCTATGGCCCACAGCATTCACTTATTATCAGGTGGACTGTGTGGTATTTTGTAACCCTTATTCTACAAAATAAAAATAACAATAATGAAGAAACCAGCAAATAATTTACTGGAATTATTACCGAATATTAATTATATCACTCGTTTTCCCTCCCAGTATTTACTTATTATAATATTAGTATTTACTTAGAATAAATTATATGTCAGATTTAGAGTTCTTTCCACAGTAAAATTTAACCATTTTTTTAAAGACAGTAAAAGAATATAAGACTTTATATTAATCTTTAAGTTCTGACGTGATTTAAACAGGTCATAAATGGTGACGTGACATATCTCAGACGGCTACAGAAATAATTAATAAGTAATATGATTATGTACTTATAATCACATTATTTATTTAATGTATGTTCCATCTAATATTTATCTACTAAGATAGTATAAGAAAAGAACAAAATATTCATATAAAATCAAAATTTATTTGGTACAAATTAAGCAACATGTTTTTGACACTCTTACAGACACATTCGTTATAATCTACCTATAATAAACTATTTGAATATTTTTGAAAATTTGTTCTATTAAAATATCAGTCATTATTATAATATTAATAAAGTTATTAAAATTATCCCATCAATCGTAAATATTTTAAAATAAATCACTTATTTTCTACGATTCGATGCATACTGTTTTCGAACATCCGAGACAGATAGGCTTGCTACACTTGCTACTCTATAGTCTTTTGAGTCTTGATGGGCAGATTTTGCACGTTTTCTCACTGCTTCTGTATTTGCAGGGTAGCTATCAATAATCTTTTGTCAAATAGCTCAAGCCAAAGAGTTTCTGAGTCAGTGAAGGTTGTTGAACAATGTTGTGACTTGCTGTAAGACTCGATCTGTTTACAGGTTCCTCAGCTTACCACTTGAAACCATTTTTACCGTAATAATACTCTTGGTTCCCAGTCCTAAAGAAGGACTTACAGTTTCAGATCTTGAAGTTAGCTCGACATCAACAAGAGAGTCTGTGGTCGGTCTGTTTTGTTGCTGACTCTCATTTTCCTTATCTTGTTCATTGTCCGACTGCTCTGATTCCGTTTCGTGATCGCTTTGCAAGAAAAAGTCTGGGTCTGCCTGTTCATCTTTAATGTCGCTAAAATCACCCCGAAATCTGTTTCCAACCAAGTTACTACGGTATTTTCGAAGTCCTCACTGTTACTAGCCACCATCCGTCTTCTTTGAGACTATTTTAGATGTACTCGGTTGATACATCTAAAAATAAAATCAATAATGAGGTGACATCTCGTAGACACAAATACACTAATAATGCCCTGATGTTTAACAAATCCCAAACATTAATACTGACTTTACGTCTCAGAGACACTGCCAAGCTCCACAGCCGAACATGTTGCTGCTCCGGTTCCGAGCGCTCGACTAACCAATCAACGCGTAAAATCCGTACCTGGGCGCGGGGTATCTCTAAACATGACGAAATAAGACTCAAATTTGTACACCCGCCGTCTGTGAGACACCCGCATCATTACTTAAAGGTTAAAGTAACAGTTGTAAATTAAATAAAGAAAAAGAGTTATACCTAGGTACTGTATTTCTTAACTCTTCATTGACAGCCCTTGGTAACCGTGTCTGGTCGTCCATGACGTAGGAATGGGAAAAGATGCAAAGCAATGCGGACATTCGCGCGCATCGATAAAGTTTAATTTAGCTTGCGTGCGTGATTTATTTAATTAATAATAATTAATCGTCGGCAAGAAGATTACATGGAAGGAGTGCAGATTTTGTACGTAGTATGTAGTTCATAGTTCAGGAGTCAGTCACTTATTTACTGGTACCATGCAGTCAGTCAATCAATATAGATTATAATAATAGGCCTCAGATTTGACAACACATCTGTAGCCTTCTTTGTTTTAAGTTGGTTGCAGGTATTGTTGGCTGCATTAGCCACTTATTACCCGGTGGACTTGTAATTTTTTGTTTCCGAATGTTTAATTTGTCAACTTTAATTTTATAAAAAGCCTAAAGAACAATCTTGTTATAAATAACTAACCTGTTTTACTTTATTACCAACATCCAACTGATTGGTTTCATCTAGCACTTCATCTAAAGTCAGTGGGTGATCATCTCCCTCTTGATGCCTTGCTCTCATATGTCTTACAATGCGGGCTAATACACCAAACCGATACGAGGAGCTGCCTGTCATCGTTTTATAACTAAAAAAATAACAAACAAATACAATGTATTTATACATATATAGTGTTATTTTAATATTGTAAGTTTCTAATAATAATAATTATCATACATCAGATTTAAAAGAAGATGAAAGAGTGATTTATTCTATAAATACAAAGTAATCTATACTAATATTATAAAGAAGTAAAGTTTGTAAGTTTGTTTGTAGGAAGTAATCTCTGGAACTATTGAATACATACATACATACATATAATCACGCCTCTTCCTGTAGGGTAGGCAGAGACCACTTCTTTCCACTTGCTACGAGCCTTACATACTTGTTTCGTCATCCACTTTCATTATTCCCTTCATACATGCTCTTGGTTTAGGGTACTCTTGACCTGGCCTTTTTCAAGACGTCCCTGATTTGGTCGAGAAACGTCCTCCTAGGTCTACCCTTCCAACACTTTCATTCACACTCGCCTTATACACTTTTTTCGTCAATCGTTCTTCATTCATTCTCTCGACATGGCCAAACCATCTCAGCATACCTTTCTCAATTTTTGTCACTACATCTTCTTTCAAATCACAATGTTTCCTTATCTCACTATTTCTTATCCTGTCACTCAATTTATAAAAAAAAAAAAAAAATTAAACTATTGAACCGATTTAAAAAATTCTTTCACCAGTAGAAAGCTACATTATTCCTGAGTGACATATTTGATTGTGATTAATAACATTTTTTAATATGAAATAACAATATCACTCAGTACAAAGAACCGCACAAGATAATTTCATCACAAGTAAAAATGTTTGACGCCCAACAAAATAGGCACGGGTCAGCTAGTTGGGTCATATGTCTTGATCAGGAGTTCCCAAACTTTTGAGGTAATGGAACACTCACCAAATCCCTTTTATTTTATGGAGCCCCACATCAAATGATTACATATCATAGACAATACAATTGAATTATTATAATATAATTCTCGCTAACTACCTACATATCTACATAACAGTAATGGGTTCTTCTTATTACATATTTTGCACGAATTCAGAATAATATTACTACCACCCTGGTGACTTTACCACGAAACCCTTAGGTTTCGTGGAATCCACTTTAGAAATCTCTGGTCTAGATAGAGTGAAGACCTGGTACGGTGTGCAGGATTTCAATATATGCCCGCTGCTCGTGGCAGAATTTTGTGGCATTCCTTAGGTGAGGCTTATGTTTATCAATAGGTCTATGAAGGGCTGTTATGATGATGATATGTATTAAGACTAACTGCTGTTTCTTGATTGATTGATATAAAGTACATAAAATCTTGAGCAATCAAATTGAGAATCCTATCTATATTTGTATAATTATAATGTCCCTCCAGACCTAGTAACAGTCATGACAGCCACAGGTGCACTCTCTATTCTTTCACTCTCATAGTCCAATGGGACGGTGTAAAACACAACCAGAAAGAGATCAGGTGCGGGCGCATTTGTACAACTAAGCAAATTATAAATTATCAGTTGATATCGCCTCTTTACAAGAACAACGTGATATTTTTAAACCACAACTTTACAGGAGAGCAATTTTAAACATTTAAGCGTTGATAAATTCTAAAATATTGATTATTTTCTGTCGGAAAACAATTAAATTGTTGCAATTAATTTGCTTTCTGAAAATAGGCTAAAAAAACTCAGTGCAATATAAAATAAGTAAAAAACTGATTTAAAAACACAGACAAACATGTCACGTTTTTAATGAAAATATGTCAGAAAATGCTTATAATATATTGACATATCACATTGAAGATGTTAAATTTAGTTGTAAGGCTGTGTGATAAGTTAAATAAAACACAGTATCAAAATAAAGATCTTGTATTTAAAAAATACAAATTTACGAAAACAATGGCTTACTTACACCATGAAATTAGTTTAAGGCACAATAATCAACAAGAGATCAATCAATCACATAGTACTTAGTACTCGCTTTAATTAAAATTATAAGGTAACTAAAAAATTACTTTCATACAAATAAAAAAATCAAAAAGTTAACTGTACTTAAAGTTATATAATAGTAATTAACATATTCTAACACAATTATAGCTTAATTTTATAGTACTTAGAAATTCAAAATAGGAACATTGCTGTCACCCTTCATAAACATAGAATCACAAATTCTCTTAATACTAATAAAAACACTATCATTTTAAATGTAGCAATTAAATATTTCAAAAAATCTTTGTACTTAATCAGTCTTATTACAACGATTCGCAAAATGGCTTGTTGTATCTAGGAATGAGGTTTTTATTGACCAAATCCATAAGATCAGCTTTTTCTCTCTGCTAGTGCAGGTTTTGAAGATAGGCCTTTTGCAAATCTAAATGAATGCTTTGGCTATTACGATTTCTATTTTTTCACCACTATAGCTTTCTTGAATATTTCGTGAGTGTATGATTCTTTGAACAATATGGCATCGGGATCAGAGCTTTGAACTTTAATCATCTTCAGTCCAGCCAGTTTCACAGTATTTTGTCTTCATCTTTCATTATTGCAAAGTTCATTTGAGTGCATATACTTTTCCAATCAAAAAAATCATCGAAACACATTTCATTAACATGAAATGGCTCGCTTTTTTTCCGTGCCGCCTTTATAGCCCCGATAAATGCGTCAGGTGTATACATTGGTCCTGATCTCAGTTGCCTTTTAACTTCTCTCTCTATTTGAGAGTGAGCTGAATCGCCCTCGTTCTGCGTATGTCCTTTAACGAGGTATTTGTGTGTAATGACTGACTGTATTTGTGAGTTTTGACTGCGTAAGTGTACATTGAGATCATAAACTTATTTTTTTGCTGTCCGGCACAATTGTCTGAATAAAAGACTACATCGAGGTCTTCAGCCGTTGCGGAAATTTTCTCCAGGTATTTGTAAACACAGGTAGCTATTTCGTTGACACCTCTATTTGCGTTAGACTCATCCCATACATAACTTTCAACTGAATTATTTTGTAAGTTATAAATTGTTACAACACTACGGTGTAAGAAGTAATGCTCTTAAATTAATTGTTTCATATTTAAGTAACAGAACTCAAAAGTTGTCATTAATAGTATGAGCTCTTCCGGGTCGATAGTACAAATGGGCGTGCCTCAGGCTCAATTCTCGGCCTTTCTGTTTTTGTATATATTAATGACTTAACTTACATAGTAGGGGATAACCATAATATAGTATTATTTGCTGATGACACTTCATTAATTTTCAAATTAAAACGACAATTATTAAAATATGACAAAGTAAATAATGCTATATCTAAATTAGTAAATTGGTTTAATGTTAATAACTTGCGTTTAAATAGCACTAAAACGAAATGTATGAAGTTCATGACTCCAAATGTCAGACAATTAAATACTAATGTAATTTTAAATGGGGAGGAACTGAGTCTTGTCGATACCACCATTTTTCTTGGAATAACACTAGACGCGAAGCTTCAATGGAGCCCCCATATATCAAAGTTAGCAAGCAGACTTAGTTCTGCAGCATATGCTGTAAAAAAGATTAGAAATCTTACCAGTGTGGAAACAGCTAGACTTGTTTACTTTAGCTATTTCCATAGCATAATGTCCTATGGTATTTTGCTATGGGACACGCAACTGACACTGAAATTATATTTGTTTTACAGAAGCGGGCCATAAGAGCAATCTATGATTTAAAACCTAAAGAGTCGCTCAGACAAAATTTAAGGAAATTAATATATTAACTTTGGCCTCTCAATACATTTATGAAAATGTAATGTACGTACACAAAAATAAAAGTAGTTATACAAAATAAGTGATATTCATTCTGTAAATACTAGGAACAAACACAAGCTAGTAGTACCAGTTACTCGACTCCACCGAGTCAGTAATTCATTCTTGGGGCGATGTATACGCTTTACAACAAAATCCCAGAAAATATACAAAATTCGACCTGCTCAAAATTCAAAACTTTATTAAACATAGTTTGTATAAAAGGGTTATTATAATGTTAAGGAATTTATGGATGATAATAACCCTGGGAATGAGGTGTTCGCTGCCAGGCTGTTTCTAATTTGTTTTGTGTGGTTAATTGTGTAATATACATGATTGTAAGCTGTTATTTAAAAAAAGTCCCGCTGGGTTTCTTACTGGTTCTTCCCAGGACAGAGGTTTTTTCGAACCAGTGGTAATTAGACAAAGTGACTTTCAATAGTATTATTTATAATCTATATTGAATAAAAAGTTTCTGTTTCTGTTTCTGTTAAATTAAGTATATTTAGTTTTGACTTGTAGTAAAAAACTGAGACGTCTCCTTTGGGGCATTGGAACACTGCTTGAAGATCATAGACCGCTACTAAAATATTTTTGTTGTTCTTATCTTTTTCTTTTTCAATACGAGACAAATTCTTTTCCTTAAGGTGTAATTCATAATCTTGTTTCTTAGATTCTTTCTCTTCATCTGTGATGTTTTTATAGGCTTCGCATATATCGCATAAATCCTTTTTAGGAGTGAAAAACGAAATGTTAAAATCTTGTGTGAAAATACGATAAAATGTAATGTAGGTTCCATAGGGGACGTTTTGGGATTTGCATTTTTCCACATAATCTCTATGAAGATCTGTGACAGCTTTGCTACCATCAATATAATTTCGTTTTGAGTTAGCCCGGATATAATGTGACTCAATCTTCGGTATAGACTCAATAAACAATTTGATGCCATTTTTAATGCTTTCGTCCACTGCATAATGGTTTGAATGAGTACCTCGGTTATCTTTCATGGAAGAAATATTAGTGTTGCTATTTTTCTTTTTCAAAGCAGTCTCTATGGGTCGATTATTAATCCCCAAAGTATTTTTGAAGAACAATTTACAAACTCTTGTTTTTCACCGAAATAGTCAAAAGAAAGCGTTGTTGTTATTTGAATAGTTGCAACATTTCCATCCGAATCAACTTTAACGTAACGTTGTTTTGGGATGACTATGTCAACGCTAATAGCAATAAACGTCCATTGTTTTTCTATTGCACCTAAGCTCCAATAGTCATTTAAAATTGTCTGTCTTTGCTCCTCTGTAAATTTAACCCATTTAAATTTACCTTTATCTTCTAAGAAGGTTTTTTTTTTGATTTGGTAGATTGATATGGCTTACCACTATTTCTCAGTCGTTTAGCTACATTGACTTTCCAGTTTGCTTCATTTATTCTTCTTTTTACCAGTTTTAGTTGGACTAGAATTATACACTATTGTACTTACAGCATTTCCGTTGTACGTTTTCAATCGCAGAAAGTTCACTGTTCTCTATGACAGCGGATTGTTGAATACCATAGCATGTTCGTTTGTAGACGAAAGTGGTTCCTCGTAGTTTTCAATGTTTATTGAAACCATATTAGATGTTACCAAATTTTGATCATCCGAAATATTTGTATAGTTGGTAGTGATATTTTGTTCCTCGGCAGTATCAGAAGAATACTCAGCATGTTTTGTTGGTTGGGCTTCATAATCAGGATCCTTTACTGAGTCGTCGCTGTCTGAAATGTTATAAATGCAATCAATTTCTTGAAGTGTAGTGGTGTGGTATTGACTTTATCAATTACCCTCGAATTTTGTGAGACTAGTGGGATATAAATTAATTTACCTTGATACATAGATGAGCCACTGCTTGAAGAACTGCTAGAACTAGAGGAACCGTTGCTACTAGTTGAATTACTACGAGGTCGGATGGAATTTACTGCGATGTCTTTGTCTACAAAGAGAATTGAAATAATGAAATTATAGGAACATAACTAAAAAATATCAGTACAAGTAAAAAATACCTTCTTTTGATGTCTGCAATGTACTGGTCGAGCTTTTGGCATTTTCATTCTCATCTTGTGTTAAAATATTACCTATCTAAGAGTTTGAATCACATAGTTGTACACTTAAATTATTTTTAACACCTGTAGCTAATTGAACTATCATCCTAGATCGTGATGCCATCTGAAAACAAATTCGTAAAAGTTACTTTATTTTAGCATGTATAATGTAACATTTTAGCATAATATAAACCAAACTTAAAGGTTTTCAAAAATAATGATGTAAAATAAAATAACCCATAGTATTTGAAAACGATTCATCAACAACATGGTTACATTCAAAGATATCACAAAGAAAACTTGTAACTTTTCATCAATAATGTGACAATATTCATTATCTCATTCTCAATACCCACGAGTTTTACAACAAAAACTAGTTAAATAATTAATATCACATTATTCAAGTTAAAGTAAATAACAACAAGAACATACCTTTGCACTAAAACGTGGTATACTCGTGGTGCCACGTTTTTTGAAAAGCAGGAGCACTTCACTCGTTGCGCGTGCGGGGCAAACTAACGCGTCGCGTTGTCGAAGTCGTGCGCCACACCGAAAGAGACAACGTGATAACGCCATTTGCACGGTCGTGTCGTCTCTTTCACTCATAGCTCCTCGAAAATTCACTTTTAAAATGCCGCGTTTTGTAGAAAATAAATTCGACATCGCGGTTTTGAATATCAAATAATAAAAATACGTTTTATGAGATGTCACGTTGTTCTTGTAAAGAGGCGATATATAATGGAATATACTCACTTTGTAGCATCAAGCTTTGGTTGGGTGCTGACTGAACTTGAGGACTTTGATTTCTTTTTGGACTCATCTTTGAACTGGGAATCATCTCTCTTTTTCTTTTCTATACTGTGAAGAGATTAAAAAAAATGAAAGTTTGATTAGTTCTATAAATACAAAGTTAGTAGTTAGTAGGGTTAGTATTGAGTAAAGTTTAAAACTTGATGTTTATCTTAATCTATACAAATAAATAAAATTGAAGTGTCTATTTGTAATATCAAGTAAGAGGTTTTTACTAAATGCATATGAAAGTATATACGGTTAGTATAAAAAAACATTTTAAAATTTTTGTCTATCTGTCTATTTGTTCCGCTAATCTCCAAAACGGCTGGACTGATTTTGACAGGACTTTAACTGGCAGATAGCTAATGTTATAAGGAGTGACTTACGCTACTTTTATTTTACAAAAAGAATTAGGGTACAACGCAAAAAAATTAAAACCCATAAAATACAATCATAATAAATTCCATGCGGACGAAGTCGCGGAGAACAGCTAGTTGGAAATAAATTGGAATGTTAAAAAATGAGACAGATATTGCTATGCTCACAAGACTTATCAAATGCTTATTAATGGTGCGGGGCGTGAAGCAGAAACAATGACACAATTACTCTTTACAGTTTTATGTGTTTTCGATTGTGTTGTTTTAATTTTATCAGCCTTTTAATTTGAAATTGAAATACTGGTAACATTTTAAGGACATTTGAATATATATAAATGAAATAAATTTAAAAGATAATAAATTAAAGGACATGAATATACATTTGTAGGAACATATACCTGGTGGCTGTATATAGATAGTAAAAATTTAATTTCTTAGTGTTAATATTCTTTTTAATGTATGTCTATGCCTGTTGTTCTGAGCAATGCTTTCTGTAAATTTAAATTATGAAATAAAAACCTTCATAAATTATTTCATTATTTATTTATCCTTCTTTGCTGAAATTAGGGCTTTCATAGTGACTTTGTACTGTAACTGATGCATTATAACTAGATACATAAACTATTACAGTAATTTGACTACTATCTCAAGAAGAAGTGCCACTTGACTGAATAAAAGAATATCTTTATCCAAGATCTTGTGGGTTTGTTTCCTTAATTAATTTGAAAAACCAACTTCTATTGTCTGCTGGTTAAGAATTGGTCATGCCTGGCTAAGCTCAGGATTAAGTTTCTTTGGTTTAGATGAGAGAAACTATACTAACCATATATTTTACAATTTCACTAAATTGTCATTCACATCAGAACAATTACCTGCTGAAATCAGCAGGCAATTGTTAAATAATGATGACTTGTCCGATGATGATCTTTAAGTTCCTTCTAACCAACACAAACACCTCCCTTGTATATATTTTATACCAAACTAGCAATATGCCCCAGCTTCGGAAGGGTGATGACTGGATTCTACAACAGCGCCATCTACCGGGTCCAACTATGCTTATAACCTTCGCATAAATTTAAACAATAAGTTGACAAACTTTTAGCGCAATCTGATGAATGGTATAGCAGCACATACGAACAAACAAATATTAATTTTACATATTACATTATTAACTCCTGCAACATTAAACTATAATTTGTCTGTCAATGCCTTATCTTTTGTTATAGTTACAACAGATAAGTTGGTCAAAATCCATCAAATAATATTTTTATCATTTGCAAATTCATTGTAACTGCCATCATAAGAGAAAAAAAAAAGAAAACCTGAGATAAAATTAAGACTTTTCAGTTTCTACTTTTGAGGCTTGGTGTTGGCAAATATTCTTGTATAAAAGTTGGTCATCTCAACTATAGTTACAGCCCGTGTACGTCCCACAGCTGGGAACAGGCCTCCTCCCATTTCTGAGAGGGTAATGGAGGAAATTATTGTTATTTATTAGTTATAAGAAAAATAAATGCAAGGTTTGGAATGCATTTATCATTGTTGTGTTGTACATTATTAGGTGTTTATTCAACGTTATGTACTTTTAGACATATTATTTTTGTTTAAAGTACGCTACGATTCCTAAATATAATAATCTTGTGTTCCCTTTCGTAGATTGGTGATAATTGTTGATAAGGAAGTTGTAACGAGTGGGAGTGAGAGAACAGTGAAAGTATCTGTCGTCATAAGTGGACAAATTAAGCTAGTACTCGGGTAACAAGTATGTAGTGCGTACCTTGGCGTTGCTAGTGCTTTTTTCTTAAACGCTTCCCGTTCTCGAAGCAGGGCCGGATCCATTTTTAACAAGTTATAACCTTGTTAGTCCACAAAAGGTAAGAAAATTATGATTAACTTATAATCTAATAATCATTTACTTGTATTCTAACACGCATTCATTTTCGTCTTTCTGTTTTTTAAGAAACGTCAAAATGACAAGTTGATTGTTGTTGTTGTTTTTATTATTCCATCGAGAAAGCAGGCAAAGGAACTAAGCCATACAGCCTTGTCTTTTTTATTTTGAATATATAGAATTTTAAGGTGTAAAGGCCGGAACCAAGTCTTATTTTCTTCTTTCCGTCCTTCAAAATCCATAAAGGCCGAAGCCAAGTCTTATTTTCTTTAATTCTTCATATTTTCAAAACCGTAAAGGCTAAAGCCAAGTCTTCTTTATATTGAGTTGAGTGATCAGTGACAGGCTGACAGGTAAACAAAAATAAAATATTTTTTATAACTGGCTTTACGCTTTTGGGTTCTGAGCCTGAAGTTCAATGTATAGTTATCCTTCATAGTACACTGCTTCACAATATGTTGATGCGTCACATTGTGCAGCCCTTGGGAGATTTTGACGGCAACTTAAGCCAGCAGACAGCTGACAGTTGGCGATGGTATCTCAAGGCGCCTAAGCAGACAGACACATTATCTTGAGAGTGTGATTCTCAAGATAATGTGTCTGTTCGTTTGTTGCTAGCTATTGCTTAACCCAGCAAGGTAGCACCAGCACTTTTTAACACCAAGTAGTTTCGCCGAATTATTTTTCCTTTATTTGAAATCTTTTTTTTAGTTTTTAGGGCGCCGTAGTTAAACAACGAGGAACCCTTATAGTTTCGCGTGTCCGTCCGGTCGTCCACGGTTTTACTTAGAGACCCTAGGTGCTACAAAGCTGTTATTTGGAATAGCTATAGATTAATAATCACGCCTACAAAGTTGTGAAATAAAATCTTGAAAAGCATTTTTCTTTTGGGTACCACCTATAGGGGTGATTTTTTTTACTCGTCTATTCCATCGTGCACATGGATGTCGTTGCATAGATCTTGCAATAATACTGGGAGTATGGGACAACATTTTTTTCGATTTGGGGGTCCATTTGCGAAATGTAAGTGGTGTTTTTTATTAGTCATGTGTAACCCCCTACCAACTAAACCGCTGTTTTTGTAAATGTGAAAAATATGCACGAAAGTAGTATATACATAATGAAGTTAAAAGGAAAACTATCACAGCTAAGTGGGCTTTACAAGTTAATGAGTAATAGTCGACCAACATACAAAATGCACTTGGGTCAGTAAAAATTTCTTCACAACTTCATAGAAAATGATCTAAAATTAGCTGCCTTATAAAGTGATATTGTAAACTGTAAAAAATAAACATTTTATGAAGAAAACGAATTATGCATTAATACTATAGCTTTAGATTTTCCTTTGCGGGTCAGGCAGAGAGGATTAATCGTCAAGTGACCGATCCTGACATATTACTTTCGCTTATTTTTAGCTAGTTGTTATTTTAGGCTTACAGTTTCATTCGTCGTACTCCTGGTTTAGGCGGCTACTCTCAGGATAGTTAAGGGCAGTGGTGGTTTAGGGGAAGGTTCGTTTCAGTCATGTATATCTTAGGGTCGCACTGCCGGGAACTAATAGATCGATAGGGAACTATGACCATTTTTGTACGGATTTGGCATGTGAATAATTTGATGTAGATTATATTGTTTTCAAAATCGAAAAGTTTTTTTTAAAAATCTTTTTTGAATATTATATAATACATAATATAAGTCCTTCAGGACGATGGTACGATGGACGGATTTGGGCCCATTTTTAGTCTTTATAGCGGTCAAACCGCGAACTCACTTAATATGCTCATAGTATCAAGAAGGCCTAAGTTCACGTATTGTTACGGGCAACTACGGAACCCTACATTGTGCATGACCCGACACGCACTTGTCCTGTTTTTGTATTTTTCCTCTAAAGGCAAATTCCCAGAATTTTTTTTGCAGATTTATGAAACAAGCTTTAGCACCCCTTCTTAACCCTTTAGAATTTGGATCCCAAAAATATTCTTAGAGCTTGCATAATTTATTGTAAGGAACTAAAAGAAATTAAAATTCTACACACAACAAGTTCCTATTTATTTATTCATAGATTTTTTTTTACTAATGTGACATTTTACATATACGTATTAGGTATTGTTAAGGGTAGTTAAATAAACATCGTACGGTTGCTCTTCTGCGTACGAACGGCCAAAAGCTTCCACATCTAAAGTATTAATGAACAATATTATTCTGTTCAAAAATTATAAAGTAATAATTTAAAATTAAAAATGTTGTACAACCGACTTCAATATATATTATTAAGGATAACTCAAAAACTGTTGTTCAGACCTTGATCAAATTTATATGGGACCACATGAGAAGCACCAGCTTTCAAATAAAAAATAATCATCGAAATCAATTCACGTAGAAGAAAGTTATGAGGTAATACACATAAAAAAAGAACATACAGTCGAATTGAGTACCTCCTCCTTTTTGTAGTCGAATGAAAACACTAAGCTTATATTACAGTCAGTTCCGCAATTAAATTTAAAACTAGTTTTTTATAGATTTGCACGAAAAATAAGGATTTCATAATTGTAAACCAAATAATTATTATATTAAAAATTGAATGTACAAATCAGATTTTAGTTTCTTTAAAAAAACTCTACATTGTTACGAGTATATGTACGATTGATACGATTTAATTCCTTTTTTCTGTGCTGTATAGCATCAAGTCGCCTCCAGACTAAGTCAATAAGGTACACTCGTAGTAGTACAAGTATACATAGCGAAGAGCCGTAGTAGCGTGACGGTGTAAGCGCACTTTTAGAAGAAGTAAGAATTTCGGAAACATACTAAGCCGAAATTAAAAGATCTCTGTTGCGCTAGCACGCCGTATATACGCCGTAATTTTACTTATTAACGCTCTCAGCAATGAGAAGAGACCTCTGCCCAGCTGGGGGACGTATATAGGCGGAATGTAACTGAAAGTTGTATTGCCGTATCAGCAGGGCAGTACACCAGACTTTTGTGGACTTCTTCTGACCAGAGGTAGATTCGGGTTGATAAATAAAAGATAATTTTTGACAAACATAAGCTGCGTATGTGGAGTGTTGCATGTAGGGCAGCGTAACGTCTTGCGTGGGTGGCTGTGGAGCGAATAAATAATGTTGGCAGTTTTTTTTCTGATAGTGTATGCTGTTGGCCCTGCGGCCTTTACAGCTTCACCGAAATAGGCTCGTAAGCGAGGACCTACGAGCTATTGAGTGCAACGATTTTGCTCTCAAGACAATGCTCTCTTTTCTCTGGAGTCCCGAGGGGCTCCGGCCCCTGCTTTCGGAGTGAGGATCCTCTAGCTAGGGGGGTTGTTGGCAGTTTGCCACGGCATCGACGGTAGCGCCGCTCGTGTAGGTGTGCAAAAACGCACCGTCTTCGATTGACCAATTAGACAGGTCGGAGAGGGAGAGAGTGTGTGTACGAGTGTAGTATGGTATATGTATGTGGTATATGCAGCATTTATTGGTTAAAAAACGTAAATTAGTTACATATAATGGCTTAATCTTAATTATCTACGCTAAGAACAATAAAAACATCAACAAGACTTACATACTAGACAAATGACAGAACATACAGTAGTAAAACTTAAATAACTAGGTACTAAATCTAACTAACGGCTATTATTTACATGCATAATATCTTAGATCTAAGCTGTTATTTACAGTGGCTTTACTTTTCTACCAACTTCAAACAGGAGGAGGAGGTACTCAATTCGACTGTATGTGTTACCTCATAACTTTTTTCTGGGTGAACTGATTTCGATGATTTTTTTTAAATTTGAAAGCTGGTGCTTCACATGTAGCCCCATATATTTGACCAAGGTCTGACCAATAGTTTTTGGGTTATTCTTAATAATTTATATTGAAGTGGGTTGTACAAAATTTTTAATTTTTAATTATTTACTCATTCTTTGATTCAATCCTAGAATTTGCAGATTGTAATCAGGAACTTAACTAAGTCATGTGGTAAATAAATAGCAAACTCAGCAGCCTACTCCTGTCCTAGTTACCCACTATTTTTACTTTGTCGAAGTGGAAGCGTCATCTTCTTACTACGTAATCCAATTTCTATATCCAATTGTGTTTATTCGATTTAAAAGGATGTGTTAACGACCGCGTTTAATATACTTGTATGATTAATTAGATCTTTACGCTTAACGATCGACTAAACTAAGTAAATGGCACATGCAAATAAAATATTAGGAAAAATTCGGTTCTAAATTAGGAGTTCTTCACCGTGGTGCATGAAAATCTATAACGTAACCCCAATCTTTCACCGTGTTTAAGTTCGTGGTTGTCGTAAGAGGCGACTAAGGGAAATTCTAGAAAAATCTCATGGCCTCTTATCGAGGGCGGAATCACTATCTGCCAAGCGTGGCAGTTATTAACAAATGCTTTCAACAATGAAAGAGATCCATGGTCAGAAGCAGCTTAATACGGACATGAACCGTCAATTTCGTCATAGATGCTTATGACGAAGTTGACGGTTTAGGTCAGTATATTTTAAAGTGAAGATTAAATAACGTATACCTAATAGGTATATGTCAATAAATCTTCAATATAGGTATTACCTATATTAAAATAAGAACTTTACTCATCATCATCATCATCATCATTACAGCCCTTCACAAGTCTACTGCTGAACGTAGGCCTCCCCCAAGAAATGTTACAAAGTACGGTCCTGAGCCACCTGCACCCATGCACCTGCATGTCTTATCAGGTTTACATTTTATTCAAATTAGAATAAATGCATTTTTAATTTATATTGTAACTTTTATTATATTGTTTTTAATTAGCTATTCTAGCGAATTAAAAAGCTTGCATTATAGCAACGGTTATGAAAATCGGGCCACATACAAATCCCAGCCGCCTAAATGATTCTGAGGCAAGCGTAGAAATGTGACTTTTTAATTTTGTGGTCAAACAACTAGGTCTTTAATGATAGTTGCTCTAGGCTAGAGTTTTCTATCCGTATTAGACTTAAAGGATCGCACGTTTCTTTCATACGAAAATCGTCACTGAGTATTTGGTTATATTAAATTCCATCTTGTTATACTAACTACAGTGGATTTCATTAATAACGATTCCGGTTGTAACGACTTTTCGGTTATAACGACGTTACTTTAAAGTCCCTTGAATTTAACGTGTACTTTAGATAGAGGATGGTTCGGTTATAGCGACTTCGGATATTACAACAATTTCAGGTATAGCGACCAGTTTTAATAAGTCATGAAATTCCCTGAAATCTCTTGCAGGTATTACGAGTTACGACCGAGTCTATACTCAATGAACGAGTCAACAAACAAATACTTTTTTTTTTGCGCCCAATGCATGGACACCCTCCGGAAGCGGGGGAGGGAGTTGGCGAATGCTCATAGCATACCACACAGCCAGCTGCGTGGTTATGTGGGACTCACTTTGAAGAAGTGCCTACCCACTAAACACCACCTGAGAACGGCTCTAGCCCGAAGGTTTTATCGCCGAATCGGAGACGATCTCCCTCGGGGAGAGGGAGGCGTGGGGCACAACCGTCCGGGGACGGAAGCTCGGGTCAACCAACACAGCCGCAAAGTGCGGCGGTGCTGGAGTGGGAATCGCATGAGCGAGAATGCACCCACCGTACGGGGACGGTGAGCACTGACTGCTAGCGCAACCGCGCGGGGGCGGCGGCACTAGCGGAGGCGGGAAGGGAAGGCACTCACCGTTCAACGGTGAGCGCGGGCGCACAACACAACCGCACGGGGGCGGCTGGCGGAGACGGGAAGGCTCCCACCGTACGGGGACGGTGAGACAGCTAGCACAACCGCACGGGGGCGGCTGTGCTAGCCGAGGCGGGAGGGCAACTCGACCGTGCGGGGACGGGAGCGTGGGAGGGCACTCAACCGTACTGGGACGGGAGAGTGGTCAGCTAACACAACCGCACAGGGGCGGCGGCGCTAGAGGACGGACCGACTGACGTTCAATTCCTCGAAACTGTACTGACTGAGGGAGAAGACCCGTACGGGGGCGTGTCCTCGGTCAGCTGGCGGACTCCGCTAGCGCACGACCGCACGGGGGCGACGGCGCAAGCGGAATGAGCCTTAATCCAAACAAGTACCTACACAAAGGTTCATTTATAGAGTCATAAAGCTTTCTTATCTCTTGTTCGTAATCCCAGATGGTCGGCAGCTGTGATAATACGCTTAAAATTAGTTACTCAGTAATTTTTAAACAATATTACTGCTTATTTTAAATAGTATTAGTACGTAAACATTAAGTGATTCGGCGTATTGTATGACTGTTAAAAGTATTATTTGACAATAAATATTATTTTCATGCTTTCTTAATGTCAAGTTTTCTGTCCTCCCCACTACTACCTGTGGATATAGCGACTTCCGGATATAGTGACGAAATTACACCGGTCCCTTCATCGTCGTTATAAGTGACTTGTAGATACATAATATTATTTTTCTAGATTAATTAGTTTATATATGATACATGTTTTACAAAACTCTCAAAAATCTTCACCGGGGAAGATAAGGGTATAAAGGGCGAAAATCCTCATAATTTTTCAATTTTTCCAGATTAAAATTGGTTATACTTTTTATTATAAAGGGTGTAAATTGATCCGGTCCTATGGAGCTACTAAGCTTTAGTTTACTAATTATACACTTAACTTAATCTCGAGACGAGTTCAGTATACTTATAAGTTATAATGTTACTGCAACAGTCATGAAGACTACTTGCCCTATAAGTATTCAGTTCCCGAACAACAAGAAGAAAATATGCTAGCGAAAAATTTCGCAAAGGCTCAGGCTGCTTTGGTTCCTTGTTCCTTCCAAGCGTAATAAAATAATGAAAATCAGTAAAAGTTATTTACACACTTCCCTGAAGTTGACACCCAGTATCCAAGTCCAACTTTATTCTTGATAGTTATAATTGTATCATCATTTTTTATACTAGGTCATAATAGATTCTTAAAAAACGCGCTGAACACGATGTCCGCAAAGAGATCTTTTCCTCCGCACGGCCAAAATGGTGACCAACCGACGTGAAATGAACAAGAAATCTTTTATCTTCTGAAACTTTTGTCATCGTTCTCAAGAACCCTTCCTTTCGTTCCCAAGGAAACATCCTTTAAAGTCTATAGTTCCTGCAAGCTACCTCATAGTCTTACAAGGTTCATTGCAGTATTGGAATAACTACTAATCCTATTTCTTCAAGCTATTCCAGACGCTACAGTGCTCAACACGGCTCTGAGCATCTACTTCTCGGTTCTCGCTCGCTTCTGCTTTCATTATTATTTTACTTGCCTTCTTCTTGTAATTGAACTCCTGGTACATACATCTTCGTCGACAACTGGACTACAATATCAACCTCCGTTCTGAGCAGGGTGGGTGACGCCTGCTCTATTAAAACGGTTTGGTTCTTTCTGTCTACCAATTTTTTAGATTAATCGATTTGTACAAAACTCAGGGTCTGTTAGAATGATCTATAAAGACACTCTTAAAAAAATTGGGATCATGGAATTACTACCGTAATTTGTCTACAAACCGTAGTACTCGCATTGTGGAACTAATCGAGTAAATTTCTTTGTCATTGAGCTATCATGTAAAAAACATATTGAAAAACATACGAATTGAGAACCGCGTCTTTTTTTGAAGTCGGTTAAAAATAAACGAAATAATAAACAGGATTAATATTTTAATTAGCCTTTTTAGTGTCTTTATAAACCACCAATGAGGCGACTTAATTATCTGACCGTTCGATATAAATTCATGAGTACATTATTATTTTTTCTAATTTTGTGTATCAAGCTATTCTCAAGACAGGTAAACGAATAATTATAAATTATAACGAGGATTAAAAAGAAACTGAAGTCACAAATGGACACCTGCAGTCAATTTCAAACAAAGAAGGCTTTTGGTGTGGCTACTGTAATGACTCCGTGCAAACACAGCTTTTTAGGGTGGTACCTACCCAGACGGACACCTAGGCAGAAAAGGAGTCCTATCGCCTAGTAAAATATTATATTGTGAACTCCGCCAACTTATATTACAGCAGTGGACTCTTCTTTTGCCTTGTCAGCCGTTTTTAAAACTATTGCTAGACATACCGAAGTTTTTTAAAGAATGCGACATTAGGCATGGATTTCTTTAAAACAGTTGCCCAATATTGTTTTTCAATAATGTCCTCCAGACCGAATTTCGGTCACGGCGGCCAGCTTCAACGGAGACTAGGCTAGCCATCAGCGCAAGACTGGATTATAGTGCCCAAGTGTATGCGCAAGCACAGGTGCACTCTCTATTCCCTCACTCTCATAGTCCGATGGGACGGTAAACCGACACGACCGGAGATAGATCAGGCGCCGGACGGCTTTACGTGCTTTTCGCACGGGGGCGAGACACCGCCTACTTCCTGACTTCGAGCAGCTGTGTCTCGCCAGCAAGGTAAAGTCAGGAATTTGCATTTAGAAAAAGGCAAAATTAGGGGCTTTTTAGGTGCTAATTAAGTGCCAAGTTTAAAAATTAAGTGCTCTAAAATTTTCACCGCAACGAACTGTTGAAATTTGCGTTGCTGGCAAAACGTATCGCTAGCAACGCAGTGACGATAATAGATATATGATAAATATTAATAGCAAGAAATTAAGTGCTAATTAAGTGCTGCAAGTATAGACAATGACAAGGTGCCCCTAATAAAGTCGTTATTCAGAACAACTTTTCGTTCGTCCGTCAATCAATGTACTCTACATTGCGTGCACGTGCGTTCGATATTTGAAAAAATGTCAACATGTACCTCCACCTCACTATCAAACTTTCTCTTTTACATTGTTCCGTCATAATCGAGAAGACGCCCATGTTATGCATTGAGAAGCCCACTTCTCACTTTTATAGACTCTCTTTACTTCTTATTATCTTTAAACGTGCATGTGTCAGAAATTAAAACAAAAAAAAAATCGAAGACACGGAAGCAGAAGTCCGCTAACACGCATTGGCAGGACGGTGGACACTTCCTTGCCGCAAAACCCTCTCAGATACGAGAGGAAGTTAGTGACTAGCGGTAGGCTGTAGTGTACTTTACTTAATAACTAACCATCGACTAACCTAGTTTTTGGAAAGTAAATATTTGAAATAATTTTTATAGTAATATAGTCTAAGATAAAGTTTGGAGACATCTGACGGATGTTTGAATTCATTATTCATTCATTCACAGTCTACCAAAATTAGATTGTCAAAAGTACCGCTATTTGCTTGGATAAAGTATTATACTCATTATCCTAGGCTATAAAGCACGACGGTCATTTAAACTGATCAGTTGAACTGACGTAGTGACGTACATCCAAAAACTGACCGTCAGTGTGAAATCTTAAGTTGAAATTTGAAGCCTGTGAGTGGGGAAATCGATTTGGCTTACATCCGTTTTAACTGATCAGGTTAACTGATCAGTTCAACTGATCGGTTTAACTGACCGAGTGTGACAAGCTTAAGAATAATTTATTGGCCAGAATGTTTGTACAATATGATGCCAAATTCAAACAAATAATGCCACATTGTTTGTCACCCCAGAGGACAAAGAAGAGATGCCTCGCAGCCTGCCATATCAAAAGAGTGTTTTTAAAAAAAAATAGATTTTGAAATGTATTGGCTGTAGAAATAGGCAAGGCGCTTGTACCAACACTGACGGATTCCAAGGTGGAATAAAAATTCAGACATAATGACCAGCTCAATGCTGCTGTTTCGTATGGTGAGTGTAAATTACCGGAGACCCTTTTTACTGGAAACGAGGCATTCCATCTCACTCCTTAGGACAACGGGTGACAACGCATCTGCATTTTGATTCTTAACCGATGATTAATGTAGATGTCTATGGGCCACAGCATCCACTTACCATCAGGTGGGCTGTGTGCTCGTTTGTCACCTTTTTTCTATAAAAAAATCTTAAAGTAAGAAAATTATAATATAATGTTGAACTATAATTTTAGCTATAGTGTAGATAAATTCATTAAGTAATAATATTGACCGTCCGTATACATGATGGTTCGTAAAGTTAATAATTTATAGCCTGTATTTATCATTGAAGTGAATTTTATTATCTTGAGAAATGAATACCTACATATTTTAAATCGTAAACGGTAAAAATTATCAGTTCACTAACAGTTATTATAATATAGGTATGATAATTGATTTGACGGCTTCGTGGCGTAGTGGCTAAGCGTTTAGTTGCGGTGCTGCGGACCTCAGGATCGAATCCCACACGGAACAAGTGTTTGTATGGCCTAAAATAATTAATCGTTGGGTCTACACAGGAGATATTTCTAGTGAGGGGAATGTTTTTTTTCTATAAACCGAAAAAACGACGTACTTATTTTATCATCATTATTATCATCAGTCCTTAAAATTCGGTCGATTCGCTCTGTCATAATCGTCAAGTTTGGCAGGTGGATTGACTATCGCAGTAGCAGACCTCTGCACGTTCGATGCTGCTGTCCGTCGCTGGTTTGGTCGGAAATGGGTAACACTATACCTCCATCAAAAGCCACTTCTTTTCACGTACTTTTCCTTTACGCTTCTTTAAACTCATGCCTATGAGATAAGTCTGGGGACCGGGAAACTTAGCCGGGGCACAGGGACAATCACAATATCTCGAGTATCAGAATATAATAATGGAATTAATAATTTAAGGGGCCATATCAAAGTGTTCAAAAAGTTTTTTCAATATAGGTAACTTTTAAGATTAAATTAAAAATAGGTGCTTTAAAAGGCGACACAAACAAATTACTTCACATGATAAAAAGGTTAAACAGGCCATTCATATAAGCAAACAGAACCTTAATTAACATACATTGTAAATAATATTCAAGTCATAATATGTTTTTTACGTATGCTGCTGTATGTCATGTGGTGAGTGTAGAGAACCGGAGACCCTCTTTACTGGAAACGAGGCATTCCATCTTTGTCCTCAAGGGTGACATCACAGATGTGATGCATTAGGATTCTTAATCGAGGATAGATGTAGTGTCTATGGGCCTCAGCTACCACTTACCATCAGGTCGATTGTGTGCTCGTTTGACGCTTAAAATTACTATTTGATTCTATAAAAAATAAACTTTTCACTATGGGCATTTTCAAATCTGTTTCAATAATAATACACTCTTGTTTATTCTTACCTGTGATAATTCAGTTTTTCTTCTTTAATTATTTTCAATAAATTCAAAGATACGATCTGGTGGCATATAAGGATGTCATTTTGAAGGATATATTCAAACAATTTTCTCAATATGTGTTGGAGCCTTATTAAAAATCTTTCTAAATAAACAATGAACTAAATGCATTTTTTTTATACTGTACTCCGAAATATCACAGAACAGCCTCAATTTTGTCTTACATTCATCTTTAATCTCTGATACGGCTTCAATATATAATGAGCCTGCCTATTATTAACTATGCTGATGTTTGCTATCTGGACGTTACCGAAGCGCAGTTAAATAAACTTGAGCGTATTCAAAATTTATGCTTACGATAATATTTGGACTCCGTAAATATGATCACATTTCAGAATTTCGTAAACGTCTCAAGTGGCTGCCGATTCGCCTTCGCAGGAATATTCACATCCTTTCTGCTTTATACAACATACTGGTCCCTCTACTCCACGTTACCTGAAAGACCGCTTTGAATTCGTTTCCTCCTCTCACGGTCGTTATCTACGTTCCATTAACAATTTTTTGCTTCGTATTCCAGCACATTCATCCTCCTTCTTCAATAAATCTTTTTCGGTTACAGCTGTACGCTTGTGGAACTCCTTGCCTTCATATATTCGACGTGCTCAGTCCCTTTTTTCCTTCAAAAGTCTACTCAAAACTTATTACTTGGAACTCTAAAATTTCCCATCATAATTCCCGTCCTTAATTGTATTTATCCTACCTATCCTCAACTGTCATCATCTTGTGTGCATTTATATACTTATATTTTTTTTTAACTTGATTGTCAAATTTATGTACACCTTCCCTATTTGCAATTCGCTGTAAACAACAGTTATTTGCTTAATAAGGGTTGTCTGGAAGAAATCGCTTCCAGAGCGATAAGACCGCCTATTGTACCTTGTATATACGAGGGTGATCCAAAAGTAATGATAATGAAAATAAAACACGGTAATTAAAGTTAAAATAATAATTTATTTTTCTACATAGTCTCTAACCAATCAATACATTTAGTCCATCTTTTTCTAAACCCAGGATTCCTTTGAAAAAATTCTTTGTCTTGACCTCCCAAAACGCTTCTACAGCGGCCATTACTTCGCTATCGTCTTCAATTTCTTGCCTCGGAGGCGTTCCTTGAGCCGAGGAAAGAGGTAGAAATCACTAGGAGCTAGATCTGGCGAATAGGAGTGTGTTCGAGCAGTTCGAATCCCGTTTCTTGAATGGCAGCCATCGCAACTGCGGCTTTGTGAGCCGGTGCGTTGTCTTGGTGAAACAGCACTCCAGCTCGCAGTTTACCGCGTCTTTTTCTTAATCGCCTCCCGTAATCTTCTTATTTGGTCTGCGTAGTAAGAGCCCGTAATAGTGGCTCCTTTTCCAAATATTCCACCATAATTATGCCTTGAGCGTCCCAAAAACAGATGCCATAACCTTTCCCGCCGAACTTGAAACTTTGAATTTCTTTGGCGTCGGTGAGGAGGCTCGCTTTCAAGTCATCGATTGTTGTTTCGTTTCAGGATCAAAATGGTGGATCCAGGTCTCGTCGATAGTCACAAAAGGAACAAAAATTTTGATCTGCTTGGAACTTTTCGAGATTGACCTCGAAATGTCAACTCGATTTTCTTTTGCTCGTCGGTTAACATTCTGGGTACCCAACGCGCACAGACCTTTTTCATATGCAACTCGTTCGCAAGGGTTCTTTGAACGCTGCCATATGAGATCCCTGTGACCTCAGCTACATGCCTGATGGTCACTCTTCGATCTGCCAACACAACATCTTCGACTTTTTCACGTTGTCTTCAGTGAGGACGTGGATGGGCGTCCTTCGCGATGTTCATCTTCAGTGGATGTTCTGCCCAGTTTAAACTCCTTGGCCCAGCGTGCAACTGTAGAATATGGAGGAGCAGAGTCCCCAATGTTTCCACTAAGTCACTGTGTATGTCTTTTGAAGACATTTTTTCAAACAGAGGTACTTGATGACAGCTCTAATTTCGTTTTCTCCATGTTGATGTTATCTTTTGACAGTTCGTATTCAAATGAATGTATCTCCGGAAATCGTGATCTATTTATATGATTTTTTAGGCTGACGTAGTGAGTATATAAGCAAGCAAAAATATTTTTTGGATTTTATGCGGACCTGAAGTAACCGATTATCATTACTTTTGGATCAACCCTCGTATTTATTTCATTTTGTCTCTTTCTAATGTGTATTGGTGTACAATAAAGAATATATTGATTGAATGATATTGATTGATTAAGTTTAAGACATTTTACTGTACTAGAAACTTTTAATACGTTTTGAAATGGGTACGTTCTTGGATTTAATATTTTATGAACCATTAGGCGGTTTTTGTCATTTTCTATAATGGGATGTAATGCAGTTTGACATAGTATATATAGATATAGTCCCATTTTAGCATGAGTTAGAAGGTTTATAAAGAGCAAGCTGTAAAGTAAAGAAGAAAAAGAAGAAGTATGTTTACTTTATACGTTTTAGTGCCATGCTGCAGCTATATTAGTAGTATAGTTGTAGAACGAATGGGTCGGTTCGACCGGCGAAGGACCACGCTCTCACAGAGTACCAGTACCAGCATAAAATAGCAGCTTAACGCTGCCGTGTTTCGAATGGTGAGTGTAGAGAACTGGAGACCCGGTTTACTGGGAACGAGACATTTCATCTTAGTCCTCACGGGTGACGACGCATCTGCATTTTGATTCGTCAAGGATAGATGTAAGTAGATAATGTATATGGGCCACGGCAACTACATACCAACAGGTCTACTGTGTGCTCGTTTGTCACCCTTATCCTATAAAAATATGTTTATACAAGACTAACATCTAATCCATCCAATCAATTTTTCATTGGAAGTAGTAAAAATACATTTCACGAGGACGAATAAGTTTCCAATTTTGACACTGTACATAAGGGTGAAGTAAATCACTATTGATTTTTATTTTGTTTGAATAATTTCACTATGTACGAGGGGCGGCTGATAAGTCCGCGGCCTAAGGTACTTGATGAAAGAAAATATATGGTTTCTATTTTTATTTTCAATATAATCTCCCTCAAGTGAAATACATTTCTCACATCTCGCATATGATCCCTTTAACCCAAACAAAAATATTCTGTATCTTTCTCTGTCAACGTGGTAGAGCCACGCTGTAGCTATATTATGGTTGTAGCACGAATGGGTCGGCTCGACCGGGGAAAGACCACGCTCTCACAGAATACCAGCGTAAAACAGCAGCTTAATGTCGCTGTGTTTCGTATGGTGAGTGTAGAGAACCGGAGACCCTTTTTACTGGAAACCAGGCATTCCATCGTAGTCCTCAGGGGTGACAACCCATTTGCATTTTGATTCTTAATCGAAGATGTAGATGTATATGGGCCACAGCAACCACTTACCATCAGGTGGACTGTGTGCTCGTTTGTCACCCGCATTCTATTAAAAAAAAAATGACGATCAACCACAGCTTTCATTTCGTTGTCATCTGCAAATCTCCGGCCCCGTAAGTCCTTTTACAAATTGGAAAACAGGAAAAAATCGTTAGGCGCTAGGTCTGGGCTATACGGAGGGTGGTCAATCTCTGAGAACCCCGTGTCATTCAGGGCTTGCCTCGCAACATGTGCTGTGTGAACGGGCGCGTTGTCTTGCAGAAAGAGCACTCCGCGCGTCAGTTTCCCACGTCGTTTCTGTACAATAGCCTCGCGAACCTGAGTCAATAAATTGGCGTAATATTAGCCATTCATCGTAGAGTCCTTGGGTAGGTAGGCGATAAGCAAAATTCCCTCGCTATCCCAGAAAACAGTCGCCATTAGCTTGGACGCCGACATTTCCAGCTTGAATTTTTTCGGCGGCCTTTCTCCTTTTTTTATCCATTGCATGGACTCTTGTTTGGACTCCGGATCATATTGGCAAATCCATGTTTCATCTACGGTGACGATCCGTTGTCAAATGTCTTCCTTGTTATCGCCGACTAGCTCCAAAAAATCTTTGCAACTTGCGAGTCGACGTTGCTTATTGAGCGGTGTGAGCATTTTCAGTACCCAGCGCGCGCAAATTTTTCTCATATTCAAATATATATTCATCAAACGTGGTAGAGCCATGCTGCAGCTATATTAATTGTATAGTTGCACGAATGGGTCGGCTCGACCGGGGAAGGACCACGCTCTCACAGAATACCAGCGTGAAATAGCAGCTTAATGCTGCTGTGTTTCGTATGGTGAATGTAGAGAACCGGAGACGCTTTTTACTGGAAAAGAGGCATTCCATCTTAGTCCTAAAGTCTGACAACACATTTGCATTTTGATTCGCAAACGAGGATAGATGTAGATGTCTATGGGCTACAGCAACCACTTACCATCAGGTGGACTGTGTGCTCGCTTGTCACGCTTATCCCATAAAAAAAATTCTCCAACTCGTTTTTTGCTAATCTGCAATTCTTCAGAAATCTGCCACAATTTAATTCTTCGGTCGGCCAGAACGATTTTTTCGACTTTTCGGACGTTTTCTTCGGTCAGTACCGTGACAGTGCGGCCCGGGCGAGGGACGTCTTCACAGCTCTCTAGTCCTTGTTGAAATATGCGGGCTCATTTTTTCACCATTACCTTGGGTAGCTTACCTAATAGCTTTTTTAAGAGAAAATATTTGAAATAAGTACGTTATAAAATACGGAAAATTATTGCCTGTAGTTTAGATGCCCAGTATCGATTTTTATTCAAGTAATATTTAGTTACAAAAGGAAGTTGAATTTAAACTAAATTTAAAAACAAGTTGAGCTTAATGTATTTTATCTTGAAAAGTGGGATTACTTTTTTCTTTGGTGTCAAAAATAAATATGATAATGTATAGTGGACGGCTGTGGCAAAACAAGTTTCGATAGGAATCCGTTTTGCTTGTTCGAGCTATCACAGTGTTTGCATTCACGGTGAGGAGTGGACGCTATAACCTTTGAGGTATGTTTTTCCTTATGTTGTTGTGTTAAACACGTTTATCGTACCTTGACATATAAAAAAAACAATGCGGTTTTAATTTGATTTGGCAATGTTTTAAGACGATGTTTATAAAAAAAATATTATTTGTTTTTAGGATATTATATAGAAAATAATAATAATATATCCCAAAATGGAAAAAAATAAGATGAAACAATTTTAACGTTAATTAGGTATATTTGATGCGCGGTTTTATCAATTAATAATTTTTATCAACTAACAATATTCGTTTTAATCAAAAGATAATTTGAATTGGTGTTTATATATTGGTATTTGTGGTTGCTAAAACGTATACTTTTGAAAGAAAGAATTCAGAAAGAATTTTGAAATCGTTACACAGTGTCGGTAATTGGTTTTTATGGTAACTTGTGTAATATGTTGTATATTACTTTTATTTCTTACTAGCGATCCGCCCCGGCTTCGCAGGGTGGTATCTGGATTTTGACAACGGCGCCACCTACCGGGTCCAACTGTCAAATGTCTATAAACCATCTACGGACCCATGCAAAACACACAAAAAATTTCATCAAAACCTCTCCTGCATGTGGTGTACTCTCATAATTAAAAAACGAAGTTCTGGTGACCGAAAACTTTTGACTATGGTGCCATTTTACCGTGTAACCTTGGCTCTGCACTCCCCAATTAAGTTTTAGCGAGACTAACGGTCAGCAATTGATTAGAGATTACTTAAATATATATTTTATTAGGGTCTCATGAGTGTGTTGTTAGTAGATTTTTTTTAATACAATTCTTCAATCCGTCGTTAGTACTTCATATATTACTTGGTATACGTACTTTGAAAACAATTATATTATAATATTATGTGTGTCTAAGTGGTAATTTAAACATAAGAGTGACTTTCAATAAGTATTATTTATAATATACATTGAATAAAAAAGTTTCTGTTTCTGTTTCTCGCAAAACACAGGTTTTTTTATTCGAAGCTGCAATGTTCATAATAATTTTTATATAATTATAACAGAACAAGGATTCTCAGGATATAATATCTTTCGATGGCTACCTTTACACCGGACATTCGATCATTTTTTTAATAACGTTACCCCCCACAGTAGGATTTTCTTCTGTATCGAAGAGGCGGTTATTATGCGCAAATCGCACAAAGACAAACAAGCAAAGGTTCTCGAGTGGCAGCCTTCTACCGATGAGCGAAGTGGGGGACCACTAGATGGAGTGACGACCTGGTAAGAGGCTTATGTTCAGCAGTGGACTTGCGATAGTCTGTATTTATGATGATGATGATGAAACAACCAGACGCGTAACAATTATTTGTAGGCCAAACAAATACCTGTTTCGAGTGGGGCTCGAACCCTCTGCCCTGCAGCGCCGCAACCTAATGCTTAGCCACTGCGCCACAAAACCGTCATACATTATCATTTATCATACATATCATATTATTATAATAACAATTGTTAGTGAACTGTTAACTTTCACCGTTTACGATTTAAAATATTTATTAATCAACAGAATAAAATTTCCTAAAAGTGATAAATACAGGCTATAAATTATTAGGTTTACGAAGAAAAAAAGGAACCGTTATATGTACGGACGGACGACATTTATTACTTTATGAATTTATAATTAATCTACACTAAAGCTAAAATCTCGGAATATAAAAATTATAGTTATTTTTTTTACTATAAGATTGTCAAGTCATTATTTTTCTAATATAAAAAATTGCGAAAGTATTATTATATTATATTTGTCAGTTCAGACTCGGGGTAACTTTTCGTTATGAACTAAAGTGAGATGTTTTAATATTTTTTGTACATATACATATATTATTTTAATACGAAAGACCGAATTTCTTGTACATCATTGGATTATTTATTATCTATATACCTACATAGCTGTGCTCTTATAAATATTTTTTTCCGTAATTAGTATATTTCGTCCAGTTTCGTCACTTTAAATCTGCCAGCAGTCCCCAAGAAAATTAATATTTAAATACGATATATTTTTTTTTTAAATAATAATTATCCATGATTATTGACGTAATGTCGATCTCTGATAAATATAATTTTACAAATAATCTGCGCCTACCAAAAAATAAATATTCATTGTATACAAAAACTCAATCAGTATGAGCCATAGTAGCTTAGGACTTAAGCGCTCGCTGTAAATTTCAGAATACGCGACCCGGTTTCAATCCACGCCGCAGCGCCGTGCTACGTAGTACTATTATTTATTCTGTGGCCGTGTTGGCATGCTTAAATTATTAATTGCTGATTTAACACGTGCGGTAAAGGAAGATATCGCGAGGAAACTCTTCCTCACAATATTCACTTAAGATTTGCTCTAATACATTCTAAGACCTTAAGCCGGGCTTATGATCGTAAATTCGCTTCAGAAGCCCTAGGATTAAGTAAAAATAAACTGTTTATTTTGCCAAGAAACCTACCAGGACATTGTTGGTTAAAAAAAGCACATGTCCATCTTGGAACTAAGCAACTCAAGGATGTGCAAATTCTGTTACTTAACGGAAGAAATACCTCTGCACATCCTAACTGGTTGTCGACCCTCAATGCGCAAACGTAACACTCGTCTGGGGAACTACGTACTCAGACCAGAAGAAGTGAAATTGCTCATAGCTAAGCAACTCCTACAATTCATTGAAGATATAGGTTAGCAGTGAACTATATCCATAGCAGCGATGACGATAGATCTTACTGGTCTCTGGGATACTGGTCTTATTAGACCTGCATAGAGCTGCTCGCACAAAAAAAGAAGAAACTTTCATGTGCATGGACGGGTTATGTTAGACTCGCACCGACTTAAA
The DNA here is from genome assembly GCA_029286625.1 of Parnassius orleans. Classification (NCBI taxonomy): domain Eukaryota; kingdom Metazoa; phylum Arthropoda; class Insecta; order Lepidoptera; family Papilionidae; genus Parnassius; species Parnassius orleans. The sequence continues at coordinate 2,007,913 of JAGSMP010000080.1, read as the reverse complement.
CCCACTGGTGTTCCACCTTCGTCGCATATTGGCAGGGCCACGGGAACGCTTTCGCACACATCCGCGGTCCCACCAGCGCCGGCCACCCCATGGCGGCTCCTCCTCGGGAGAGGACTACTCCTCCCCCATCTCCTTCTCAGGTAAGGCGCACCAGAACACATGGCGCGCCTTCCTCCACGGCCTCCAACTACACCTGCGCAACAGACGCCCCCGTGTCCGATGCGCGAAGGTCATAGGGCTAGGAAATACGAGCACTCAGAAGCACTAGCCTTCCTGACCCCAGCGGCAGATCTGGTCTATGGCTCTGCCGCCATCCAAGGTTCGGCTGCGGTGTGTAGGGAGAGCGGCGCCTCGCAATACCGTGACTCCTCTCCCCCGCGGCCCCACCACCACCGCATCAACGGTGCGGCCCCGTCGTAGTCGCGGAGGATAGGCCGAGTGGCGCATCGCCATACCAACACTCCTCTTCCTCCGTGATTCCACCTCGGCTGCAGCGGTAGGGGGAGAGGACACCGTTCTCGCCGCAGCCTACCAACACACATCCGAAGTGGGCTCGCCAAGCCCACTCGGAGTAGCCACCTCGGGCCGGCCCTTCACCTCGGGCCAGCCATGTGGGTTCCTCTTTGTTCACCGCGGGTGACCAAGCCACGGCTACTAAGCCCCCGCCACGACAAGGCGGGAACCCGTTCGGGAGGGAACCTAGTTATGACCTAATGTTGAAATAGCTAGATTGGTTTATTTTTATTTCACACTTAACATTGATATTAACACCCTGACTCTGAGCTATTAGTGATCTATTCTATTAGTTTTAATCTGTGCCTGAGATACCACGGCCCAATAAACATATTTGTAAAAAATATTTAAAAAAAAACTGATGGACTTCTTGCTGGCTCTTTTCAGGACAGAGTATAGTTACTCCTTTCAAACAACTTTTGCTCAATAAAAATTTTAAACTTTTTTTATAGATCTCCCTGAATATTTTCTGAGACTTTTCATGAAGAAATAACTGGCTTTTTAAAAAAAAAATCAGTGCATTTTATCATCTTCATCATCAAGGTGGTATAATAGTGAAGTACTGGCTTATAATAGTAAAAAAAAATCATTCTGGCTACATTATTGCTCTCTCTTTTGTTTCTTTTTTGTACAACTATTATTACAAGATACACAAAAATGAAAGTAGTCGGTCTTCATTCATCACACATATGACGTCAAAGTTTTTTGTTTGTTTGTTTGTTTGCGTTTCTCGACAGTTTTCTATACTCGAGAAAGATCTATTGTTCGCTGGGCGAAACAGTTCGCGCTATGCGGATGGCCTGGAAGTATGCGATTTCCAAATGCACCTACCATTTGCATACTTAATAGTTTTTGGAATTCGCGATTACTACCTAAATAGGTGTTATAACTATAATATAGTTTTACTGCCGTATTTCAGTTCGGTTTGATGTATTTTTTTCTAGAATAAGAGTGACAAACGAGCGCACTGTCCACCTGATGGTAAGTAGATGCCCATAGACATTTATCCTCAATTAAAAATCAAAATGCAGATGTGTTGTCATCCCTGAGGAATAAGGTGGAATGCCTCGTTTCCAGTAAAAATCGTGTCCGGTTCTCTAGAACGAACGAACAATAAGCTACAATTTTAAGCTGGTATTGTGTGAGCTCGTGGAATCCGGTCAAGCCGACCCATTCGTGCTACAACCATAATATAGCTGCAGCGTGGCTCTACCATGTATAAATTCGCTTGTACTTTAAATTCACAGATTAACATATTAATGTTTTGGGTTATACCGGGTAAACGGGTTCTGCGTTCCTCTCAATTTCGGCTTTTTTTATAATATTACTAAGACAAATGTTTTTAAAATTTACATGATTTAAGGTGTAAGTGGCTAATGGCTATTGCAGCGCATGCACATCTGCAACCATCTTCAGACAAAGAAGGCCACAAATATATGAAGCGAGTGTAGGGAAACGGAGACCCTTTTTACTGGAAATAAGACATTCCATCTTAGCCCTTAGAGGTGACAACTGCATTTTGATTCTTAATTAAGGATAAATGTAGAATGTCTGTAGACCACAGCATCCACTTACCATCAGGTGGACGGTGTGCTCGTTTGTCACTCTTATTCTATAAAAAAACCTAGCTTGGAGAGCGCTATTTTACGGAGCACCTCCCTCACACCCTCATTCGCGTGGATTACCACTGTCACCACTAATACTTAAACCGCTACCTAAACACCATTTCACTAAAACCACTACCGATTTACTTAATACGATGTTTCGGCTCTAAAGGAGACTGCGACGGCTAACCGTTAAATGTTTTGCGGGTTGTTGGGTACGATAAGCAACACATAAGTAAATACTATACTTATTCTTGGTTGAAAATTAAACATATATAGCAATAGCTAAATAGCCTAGTCATTAATGCCCGATTTCTATATTCAAGAAACGTTTCGTTCTCAGTAACGATCCGTAGAGGTGCATGTAAAAACAGTTTGTATTAAAAACTATTCATTCAACAACTTAGGACGAGTTAAAATGAAAAAAATTAAACGGTTCATAAATAATTGAACTGATATGTTGTTTTAAAAAGGGTTTTTCATGCACTTCATTTACGCGTTTTTAAATACAGATATCCGGCATAAGTCATGAGTTTGATTCTGCCATTCGACTATTGTCGTGAACTACTCTAACACTAGCATTTAAGGTTTGCTTGGAGTGATGAAGAGGAATGTTTGACATTAAGTATTTTCCTTTTAAAAATTAAATTCCCGTCAAATCAACAATAGATAAATCATCGCAAGTATTGTACAACTAAATACCTTTTAATTTAAGACTAAGCTCTGTAAGATCAGGCAACTCGATGAGATTAGTCAAAGATGATCTTTGCCTGCCTTCCAATAATCAAGAGTATAATTTAATCACAAGGCATGGTGACAACGCATCTGCATTTTGATTCTTAATCGATCGGATAGATGTAGATGTCTAAGAGCCACAGTATCCACTTGCCATCAAGTGGACTGTGTGCATGGTTGTCACCCTTATTTTATAAAAAAAGTATTTTATTCAACTGCTTAAACTAGAAAATTTATCTAGCTCATAATACATAAATAATATACAAATTTTACAACGAAGTCTGTTGACTTTAATGAAAACTAATTATAACTATTGTACAGACCTAACGAATTTTGTTTTTGTTTCAGGTTATAACAATCATGGGGGTCCTTGGCCGATTTTTGAATATTGTATATTTAATATTATTGATCAAATGGTGAGTGATTTGTGTATATTAGTAAGAAAACTGTTTCCTTTTCTGCCTAAGAGTCTATCTGGGTAGGTACACCAGACGGACGTGGTAGTGGTATATAACGTGGTAGGGCCAGGATGTAGCTATATTATGTTTGTAGCATGAATGGGTTAGCTCGACCGGGAAGGACCACGCTCTCACAGAATACCAGCGTAAAATAGCAGCTTAATGCCGCTGTGTTTCGTATGGTGAGTGTATAGAACCGGATACCCTTTTTACTGGAAACAAGGCATTCCATCTTAGGTCTCAGGGGTGAAAATGCATCTGCATTTTGGTTTTTAATGTAGGATGAATGTAGATGTCTATGGGCCACAGTATCCACATACCATCAGGTGGACTATGTGCTCGTTTGTCACCTTTATTCTATATTTAAAAAAAACAGCCTTTTACCTATTTCTACCGCCAAATAGCCGTGCTTGCATTGCTGAATTCCGCTCTGAATAGAGTTATTAATTAATTAATTTATTTATTTATTTAAACTTTAATGCACAAAAGAAAAATCGTACATATGGCGGAATTAATGCCTTAAGGCATTTTTTCCCAGTCAACTATTAGGCTAAGCAGAGATAAACATATGGGAGGTAGTGCAGCAAAAGTAAACTAATAATGAGAAAAAAGTTAACGAAGTCCGAATAAACCAGAATATATATATAATTAATTACAGGCTGTGAGGCATTCGATCTTAGTCCTCATAGGTGACAATGAATCTGTAACATTCTGTGTCCATTGACTGCAGTAGCCACTTACCATCAGGTGGACTGCAAGTTCATTTGTTACTTCAGTTTAAAAAAAATACATTAATGATATATTATGGTAATATTATGTAGATATAGATATTTGTAACTTAGCTGTTTGCACTTTGCACCTACAATATCTTCTCTGCTTAGCCTGGAGGTAGACTGGTAGAGAATGCCCTGTTGCATTAAGTCTGAATTTTTGTACTTGGTGTGCAAATAAAGCATAAATAAATAAAATATATATTAACTTATTTTGTGCCAACACCTTTAATTCATCAACGGTTTGGTTTTGGTCGCTCATTGCCTACCCTACATTACCCAATACCCATGTAAGTTTGATGACGCTCAGTTTACTATGATAGGGATAAGATTAGAATATAGAACTAAATGAGATAAGATATGTAAAACGCTCACCTACGTTTTAAGCTTCCGCTTAAAAGCGTTTATATATATATAATGTATGTATAGGAATATGATATAGGTTTTTTTTTTTTTTATAGAATAAGGATGACAAACGAGCACACAGTCCACCTGATGGTAAGTGGTTGCTGTGGCACATAGACATCTACATCTATCTTCGTTTGCGAATTTAAATGCAGATGCGTTGTCAGCCGTGAGGACTAAGATAGAATGCCTCTTTTCCAGTAAAAAGGGTCTCCGGTTCTCTACACTCACCATACGAAACACAGCAGCATTAAGCTACTATTTTACGCTGGTATTCTGTGAGAGCGTGGTCCTTCCCCGGTCGAGCCGACCCATTCGTGCTACAACTATACCATTAATATAGCTGCAGCATGGCTCTACCACGTAAAAAATTATATTAAGTATAATTAAGGTAATTCTATTTAAGGTTTATTTAATTGCTAAACCACTCCATGGGTTGAAAAAAAAAGTTCGTTTCACACTTATTGTAGATACTCCAAGTACCTACAATAAGTGTGAAACGAACTTTTTTTCCACCTAATGGTAAGTGGATGCTGTGGCCCATAGACATCTACATTTATTCTCAATTAATAATCAAAATGCAGATGCGTTGTCACCCCTGAGGACTGAGATGGAATGCCTCGTTTCCAGTAAAAAGGGTCTCCGGTTCTCTACACTCACCATACGAAACACAGCAGCATTAAGCTGCTATTTTACGCTGGTATTCTTTGTGAGCGTGGTCCTACCCCGGTCGAGCCGACCCATTCGTGCTGCAACCACAATATAGCTGCAGCATGGCTCTGCCACGTAAAAAAGTTCCAGTAAACGAACTTGCAGTCCACCTGATTGTAAGACTTCAAATAAAGAACCTCTGAGAAATAAGATAGAATGCCTCCATCTGAATCACACAGCCTATAATTACAGTGGCTCTCAATACCCCTCAGACGGGATCACAGCATGCACTTAGTTTTAAGTACTTAATTTAGAAATAATGATTAAATTCACTGATTTTGATAATGACAAGGTTGATATGACACCTGCATTGATAGGTATATAATTCGATACAATACATAATAATTTTGATAAACTTAATCAATATTTAATTGAAATGTGATAATAATAGTGTGAAAAATACTGAAAAATTGAGAGGCATCTAAAGATTACGAAATTTGTTTTTTTATCTATACATTTAAATAAAATTGAAGTGTCTGTCTATAATATCGAAATAACTGGCTTCTATTAAGCTCACGGGATTATTTAGATGCTATTTAAAAAAAAAAATTTTTAATTTTTCCGGACTAATCTTTGAAATGGGAAATGGCTAAACCGATAGTAATGAAACTTAACGAACAACAGATAGCTATGCCAGGAGAGATCTAGGCTGTATTTTATTCATAAAACATGCAGATCTTTTCGGAAACATCAAAAATACATTATAATAAATGGTTTTGATGATTATCTTATAAACTATAAGAGATATTAATAAAGTATATTCACGTTTTTTGTAGTAAACAATGACGTCATTGAACATTGTTTTGATGCCAAATCAACATGAGCATAATTTACATAAATAGGTTTCACTTCATCACAGACAGCCGTACGCTTGTACGTTCGTTCCTTTTTCGACACACTCGAAAACGGTGATGGAATCTTACGCATACGCGCACACGGCGATATTATTAAATAATCAAAAAAAAAATAGTGCAGGTATATTATAACTTTTTTCTTTTCCTTAGTGTTTATGCAGAAGATGAGAAATCTCCATGGAATTGGTCATGCGAAGACGGGAAATGTGTAAAGTCTCTGCTAGATCCTAAGAGCAGGACACCCGCGCTCAGCTTGAATGCCTGCAAGATGTTTTGCAATGAATATGGTTAGTATTTGTACATACAATGCAGTTTTTGTAACAGAATTACCTTTAAAGGTTTAAGATCCTAGTTTAAAAAATAAATTATTTAAGAAAAAAAGTAAAACAGGATCTTGGCAATTGTAGATATTAATTGTATCGTAAAAAATATTTGCTATAGTGTCATAAATCATAAAAGTTAAAGTTACAGCCTATATACGTCCCACGGCTGGGCACAGGCCTCCTCTCATTTCTGAGAGGGTTCTAGGGCAAGGAAGTGTCCGCTTCACTGCCCCAATGCGTGTTGACGAACTACACAACATTTCATCGAAGTATTTTTTTTCTTATTTCTCACGATGTTTTTCTTCACTGCCGAGCACGTGGTAAATCAGCACTTAAAATTGCAATTAACAATTTCATTGGTACCGGCGGGAATCGAACCCGAGTTGCTCGCGTACTGTGAAACTTACAGCGAGCGCTAACTATCTGAGCTAAATGAGGTGAAAACTGAGCAATACGTTTGTACGGACTAAACGCCGCCTGGTTCTATGTTTAATCAACCGTTTCCTTTTCCATAAGAATCGTTCTGCAGCGAAGACAATGCAAAAACTATTTACTTATAATACTGGTTCAGAAACTTACAAATTTTAGAATAATAATAAATTAAGTGCACTGAAAGAAAAAATCAGTTGGATAGTTCGTGGCAACCTTTAATGCTTAATTACGGATAGTGCTTAGAGTATAATACGAGATTATTTTGCAATATACGCCCAAATTTGCAGAGCAGGTACAGAACGAGTGATATAGGCGAATGTTGAAGAAAATTAATTTAAAAATCTCATACATTCTGTCCTTTTATCTTTTAAATTGAGAATGCGTGGTAATGCATTATTTTAACTGATTGTCATTCATAAATATCTAACGCCTACTATTTTACTACGTTCGCACACATTCTTATTCGAAGACATGTGAAGTTCTTAACCACGCATTGGGGCAGCGCGGCGGACATTTCCTTGCCCTAAAACCCTCTCAGAAATGAGAGGCCTGTCTTAGCAGTGGGACGTATATAGGCTGTAACTTTAACTTTTAACACATTCTTAAGTGTCACTCGGTCGTAGTTTCTGTGCTTAGGTAATTCTATACATATGTCTGTGACTCGGTCGGCAAAACGTTGTGAATTGAATCGCACACAGAGAAGCGTGCGTATTACGCGTAGTTGTTGCCCTAAATAACAATCAATTTGGGATAATTTCAAATAAAAGTAGAAAGCCTTATTTATTCCTATTTTTAAAAACTGCAATAACGGTATATCATTATTTATATGTTTGAAATTAAATATAAAATTTGGATACACATTCAAAATAACCCTGTTTAATAATATTTATTAATAAATTACTTCTTTTAGATAAACATTCATATTTTAGTTTGTAATAATACTTCAAACAAAAGCCATGCCATTGAAATAGTATTATTAATTAAAAAGGTTAATACATAAATTAATCCTAAGCAAATTAAACCTAAATTAAACCGTTTAAATCAACAAAAGTTAATAGTTAAAGTTACAGCCTATATACGTCCCACTGCTGGGCACAGGCCTCCTCTCATTTCTGAGAGGGTTCTAGAGCAAGGAAGTGTCCGCCGCGCTGCCCCAATGCGTGTTGACGAACTACACAACATGTATTCGAAATATTTTTTTTTCTTATTTCTCACGATGTTTTTCTTCACCGCCGAGCACGTGGTAAATCAGCACTTAAAATTGCAATTAATTTTAAGTGCTGATTTACCACGCATTCTCAATTTAAAAGATAAAAAGGGCAGAATGTATGATATTTTTTTTAAATTAATTTTTCTTCACCATTCGCCTATATCACTCTTTCTTTACCTGCTCTGCAAATTTGGGCGTATATTGCAAAAAGATAAAAAGGACAGAATGTATGATATTTTTTTAATTATTTTGTTCACCATTCGCCTATATCACTCGTTCTTTACCTGCTCTGCAAATTTGGGCGTATATTGCAAAATAATCTTGTATTATACTCTAAGCACTATCCGTAATTAAGCATTAAAAGTTGCCACGAACTATCCAACCGATTTTTTTCTTTCAGTGCACTTAATTTATTATTATCCTAAAATTTGTAAGTTTCTGAACCAGTATTATAAGTAAATAGTTTTTATGCATTGTCTTCGCTGCAGAACGATTCTTATGGAAAAAGGAAACGGTTTATTAAACATAGAAATCCAGGCGGCGTTTAGTCCGTACAAACGTATTGCTCAGTTTTCACCCTCATTTATGATTTTATGATATTTATGGAGCCGTCGTAGCTCAGATGGTTAGCGCTCGCTGTAAGTTTCACAGTACGCGAGCAACTCGGGTTCGATTCCCGCCGGCACCAATGAAATTGTTAATTGCAATTTTAAATGCTGATTTACCACGTGCTCGGCGGTAAAGGAAAACATCGTGAGGAAATCTGCATGTCTGAGAAATAAGAAACAAAATTAACAAATCGAATTTAAATAGATTAGATAGTACAAAATTGGTTAAAAATTATTTAAAAGCTAGGGCGTTGTTCTCACTTCTAACTTATTATTGAGATATTTTGTTCTGTTCAGGACTCCTATGGCCGTTGCCCACCGGTGAGGTTGACCTCGGGAACTTCCTCTCGAAGATAGATATTAACAAAATAGACATACAAATACCTAAACGAGGTAAAAGCGATTCCTTGATGGATGCGGCTGGACAGGTGAGCTTAATATTCTTTTATTATTTATTTTTTTATTTTAAAAAACGTAACCCCCACACTAGGATTTTCTCCTGTATCGTGGAGGCAGTTTACAAACATAAATTGCACAAGGACAAACATCCAGACCCGGAACAATTATTTTTAGGCCATAGAAATACTTGTTCCGTGCGGGATTCGAACCCGCGGCCCTCAGCGCTGCAACTCATTGCTAAGCCACTGCGCCACGGAGCCGTCAAGTTTTGAAGTACTACATTTGTTGCGGATGGTTACTAAGCCATCTAGGGCTTCAGCATCGCTTACCACAATGGCAATGCGCAAGGCAATGCGATAGTGTAACTCTAGTGGGAATCGTTTCGTTTGATTTCGTTGTACTGTGTATAAAATACATATATCAGTACCGGTATAAGCCGATGTCTTTATATATTAATATCTTATGTAAGGTTTCTTTTAAATAAAATTATAGTTACGAACGAACTTACAATCCCGCTGATGATACGAGTAAGTGGCTACTGCAGTCTATGGAAACCTGCAACCAATTTCAAATAAGGGAGACTTAGATTTGTCGTCATTTGAGACCTGAGGACTAAGATAGAATACCTCACAGCCTGTCAATATAGTAGCTCTATATTCAAAAATAAAAAAATGGTCCAAAGTACTCGGACCAAGGCATTATTCATAATGCCCGGGCAATATGAATAATGCCCGATATGAGAAGGCAATGTGATAAAATCTATTGAAATAATTAAATTGTCCGGGCTTTATGAATAAAGTCCGGTACTTATTGGGCAAAGTAATAAAAAGTAGGTTTTTGGTTATGTTAGTATTTTTGATAAAAATTGTTTTTGATGTCACATATTTAACACTTAAAAACAATGGGAGTAAAGTTTTCATCAAAAGTATTTTTTCTTTGTAACGCAAAGGAAGGAATACCCCATTGCTGCTATTTGATGCTGTAAAGTGATATTTCCCTTCCTTCACATTTTTACACTTGTTAATTTCAGATTTGGTACATTATTAACCTATTGTCTTAAAAGTGATTAACAGGGTTAAGTTAGGTTATATCAAATTGCCCAACAGTTACGTAGCAATATTCATAATGTCCAGACAATTTGATAAATAATGAATTTTAAATCAGTATTAATTACTTGGCCCGATTTGACTTGTCATTATTCATATTGCCCGGGCATTATAAATAGTGCCCTGATTAATCACTTGGACCATAACATAATATACTCTATAGCCCGGGGGTCACCAAATGGCGGACCGCGGTCCGGATCCGGACCACAGACCTATTTTGTGCGGACCCAGAAGAATTTAAAACTATCAATGTAAAAATTTGTGGTCATTACATTTAGCCCGCGCTTTGTCGTGTCTCTGCTGCTATGTTAGATACTTAATTTGTTATTTTTTAATTAGATGTATCCTTATTATAAAAATGTTCTGATTTCTTTTCGTTTTATTTGTTAATTGACATTTTAAATTTTAGTTGCCAGTCATCATTTACCAAACGGACCGCAACAGATTTATTTATTTTTTAAACAGACCCGCAATGGAACTAGTTGGTGATCCCTGCCTTTAACCCAGAACACAGTAACGCACGCACTACTGTTTGACGGTACCTTCCTACACGAACTCCTAGACAGAAATGGAGTCCTAGTCCTACAACTCGTAAAATTTTGCGAATTTTAAAAAATAGACAGCAAAACTTGAAACCTGTCCAAATACTCGCCACACTGGACAGGCGGCTTCGTCAGTCTAGAGAAAATACCTTCACCCTGATGATGCTGTTCACTATCATCAGTAGTGGAATTTAGGTTTTGTATTCTCGAATGTATAATTTTTTTTTCTTTTTAGAGGTTCAGACAAATCGTTTCCTTGCTGGTGCCTAATGAGCTGTCGGCGAAAGCGAGTGGAAAGGCGCTCACCGTGTCCTTAGTCAACGAGAAACCAGACGTTGTAGGTTAGTAGTTATAAAAAAATATAACAGTCTACTAATTAATTTCTTCCACACTAGGGAAATCTCCTGTATAGTTTAGTATTAACATACCCGCGCAGATAAAGAATGGGATTGAAAATGGTGTTGCTTCTATTCACCTCTCACTTTCACATTTCACGCTCATTGTCATTGATGAATAAAATAGAATAATTTTTATTCAATATAAATCATTAAAATTTCTATTAATAATAATTAATTTATTAATTGAAATTAAAATACATCCTAATTTTAATAGAGAAGATGGATGGGTGCTTGGGATCCTATAAAATTCAAACCAAACCCAAGCATACCACTGTAAGACTTTAAGTACTTCAAGATACTGTTTTTTTATAGTTGACTCGGCAAACGAGCATGCGGCTCACCTGATGGTCAGTGACTACCGCCGCCCATAAACAACTGCAACACCAGGGGAACCAGGGGAATTGAAGATGCGTTGCCGGCCTTTTAAAAAGGAGTAGGCTCTTTTCTTGAAGGTCCCTAAGTTGTATCGGTCCGGAAAAATTGCTGGTGGTAATCGATTCCACAAGGAAGTTGTGCGAGGAAGAAAACATCTTCTAAATCACACAGTGGTGGACCGCCAATCATCCAGAAGGTGTGGATGGTATCGGGAGTTCTGCCGCGATGTGCGTTCGTGAAATTTGACGGCTGGGATTAATCCGAATAATTCCTCAGAGCACTCCCCGTGGTAAATGCGAAAGAAAATGCAAAGGGATGCAACATCTCTTCGCAACACCAATGAATCGAGCCGATCGGAATAGACTCGGTCGTCGACGATTCGAGCCGCTCTGCTCTGGATGCGGTCAAGTGGAAAGAGCTGGCACTGGGGAGCCCCAGCCCAGAGATGGGAACAGTATTCCATGTGAGGCCGAACCTGCGCCTTGTAAAGTTGCAGACGTTGTGCCGGCATGAAATACTGTCCCGCTCTGCTGAGCACGCCAAGCTTTTTAGAGGCCAATTTAGTCTTCTCTTCCAAGTGATCACGAAACTGCACGTTACTCGATATGTCGACGGCGAGGATTCCGATACTGGCTGGGGAAACAAGGGGAGGGCCTTGAAACTGAGGAGATACGACAAAGGGGTTTTAGCGGTAAACGCGCAAACTTGTGTCTTCTGATGATTAAAGTAGACTAGATTTAGTCGCCCCCAATCCGAGACTTTGTTCAGCAAAGACTCGACTTCAGATACAAGTTTGTTCCGGTACTCGGCGACGTTTTCCCGAGAAATATTGGCATGGCCGGTGTATAGAGCATCACCAGTGCTGTCATCTGCATAGCAATGAATGTTACCGGTTTGCAACATTGTGGAACACCAGCGTTAATAGGCTTGTAGTCGGAGCATGCACCGTCTACAAAGACCTTGATGCTCCGATCAGCAAGAAAGCTGGTGATCCAATTGCTCAATTTCTCGGGAAGCCCAAAAGAAGGGAGTTTCGAAAGAAGCGCTTTGTGCCAAACCCGATCGAAGGCCTTCGCAATGTCCAAACTAACGGCCAATGCCTCCCCTTGAACTCTACTGCCTCTGCCCATCTATGAGTCAGGTAGACCAGAAGATCACCAGATGATCGACCCCGACGAAAACCGTATTGGCGGTCACTAATCAGCTGGTGATCCTCAAGGTATCGCATGAGCTGGCAGTTTATAATGTATTCCATTATTTTGGAGAACAAGGAGGTGATGGCGATAGGCCTGTAGTTGGACGAGTCTGAGCGGTCGTCTTTTTTAGGGATCGGGTGGACAAAAGCTGTCTTCAATGATTTCGGGACTACGCCTAGGGAGTAGGAGTACCGGAAAAGACGCTTTAGAACCGGTGCCAACTCCGGAACACACGTCCTCAGCACAATTGGGGGGATTCCGTCAGGCCCACTCGACTTGTGGATGTCCAGGGAGAGGAGTGCTTTGCGAATAGAGCGCTGTGAGAACCGCACATCCGGCATGGAGCACTCACACCGCGGGATGGTCGGCGGTGTATTCCCCCCGTCATGAAGAGTCGAGTTGGACGCAAAAAGGGAGCCTAAAAAGTCGGCTTTCTCTTTTGCGGCGTGGGCCAGTGAGTCCTCTCTGTGCAGAGATGGTAGTGGTAAATATTTCATATGTGATAGCCATGCTGTAGCTATATTATAGTTGTAGCACGAATGTTTTGACTTGACCGGGCAATGCTTTGATATGGTGAGTGTAGAGGACCGGAGACCCTTTTTACTGCAAATGGGGCATTCCGTCTTAATCCTCAGAAGTGACATCCTTAATATTAGATGTACATGTCTGTGGGCTACAGTATCCACTTATCATCAGGTGGACTGTGTGCTCATTTGTCATCCATATTCTATAAAAAAAACTTATAGTAGTAACGTATTTATTTATGTTATTATATACAAATCATTATCGTCATCATCATCATTACACCCCTTCACAAGTCCCGCTAGTCACTGGCAACTCCCAAAGAATGCCACGAAAACTCGGTCATGAGCTTCCAGGAACGCTGGAACTAATTTAGTTTTTGTTTTATAGTAATATCTTGAAATAAGTGCATTAAAAAAATTACGTATAACACGATTATACGGAATTTTTTAAAATAGTTTAAATACACACAAGTTTTCACTAATAACCTTATAATACTTCCAATTTTCCGATAATTTTATGTCAAATTTCAATTTAAAAAAAAGTTTGGAAAATCTAAAAGTGCACGACTCATAATGCTCATATGATCATCATATCACTGGCTTGGTAGTAAATAAGGATAATTAACAAACTCACAGCCATTTATTTAAAAAAAAATATAAGTCAATTCCGGTTTAAGTCTCCCACCATACAAAACACAAGTATTATTCTGTTATTTTACCCTGGTATTCTGTGGGATCGTAGTCCTTTGCCGCTCGAGACGGCTTATATATGGCTCTACCGCGAATAATTCTATTACGAAGTTCGTCTGCAAGAACTTACTGGTTAACAATGGCTCAGGACCGTGCTTTGTGCATTTCTTGAGGGCGGCTTATGTTTAATGGACTTGTGATGGGCTGTAATGATGATGATGATGATAATAACAATGTCTCAATCACGGACTAGGTGGTTGCCTTTCTTTCCTGGCTGGAAGTCCATCTAGGTTGAAACTCTTGGAACTACCGTCTAGTCTATTTCTGTCGTGAAACAATGCATCCACTGCTTTATGCCCGTAGTCAGTATAATCATTAGTTATTACACGCTACGAGAAATATTTACTTCGGGAGTGACAAAGTTGAAAACGTATTCGTTGTCTGCTTTGTTTGAATAATGATTTCTTACGTTTACTCGAACACTGTACATTTGAATGAAAATATTTTTACGGATTTTATCGCGTTTATTTACTTATTTTATATTCCCGTTCGTTTCCCGTTTCGTTTCTACAGCACCCACGGTCACGGGGGAGGGGCGGGGGGTCTGAGGTGTTCTATGCTTTCCTTTGCTTGAAGTTGCTTGCTTCATCTTCGGACAGTAGTCACTTTGGGTGGGCTACTACTGCTACTAGCTCGTTTTTACTGTATTATATCATGGGAAAAAGTAAAACAGTTAAATGGATTAGCTTAATTATCCTTAATCTAATCTTCTTGTCTAGTCTCTTGCTTGTTTGACGCCTCTGTGGCGGGTCTAGGCATTTTATATGAGATTATAATAACGCGATATAATAGCGAAGGCCAAGAAGGTAAAATAAATTTTCTTAGGCTGCCAACACACGGCGATCTACGATCAAATAATTACGATTTATTTGCAGAGTTTTCGATGGATATGGATGAGAGCTACACATTGCGTGTCGCGCCAATGTCCAACGACCGCATCAACGCCACCATTACGGGTAACACGTTCTTCGGGGTTCGACATGGCCTGGAGACACTGACGCAGATCATAGTCTACGACGATATCCGTGATCACTTATTGGTGAGATATTATTGTTGATATCGGTTGACGGTTTACATTTAACTTTTTACTCTTGAAATCAGTTCTTCATATTCATCTTCTTCAGCTCATTAACAGCCCACTGCTGAACATATAGATACATAAACACGCTTATTACCAAGACGAGAGGTAGGCAGAGACTACGGACTTTTATTAGGCACGATCCTGTCAAAACTCTCGGTTTCTCCACATCCATATACCTACTCATACGTGTTCGTCGGTTCAGGGTACTCTTAATTTGGTTTATCTTTATATATCTGAACCAAAGAACACATTTACTTCTCCTATTTTCCTCCATACTGTTTGGTTTTCTTATCTGATCCAGAACGGGATTACGATTGTTAAATAGTCATCCGGCAATCGATCTGGAGGTCTGCCCACATATCTTCTTTCCGACCAGGGTCTCCAAGTCAGAACGTATTTGCCCCATCAACCATCTTGTCTACGGCAAATACGGCAAGCCCTTTGTAGGAAGGATATACTATAATCGCTAGGCTTGGCAGTCGGAGGGCGCTAACCTTTCACACCTTTGACGTTTCACGCTTTTGACAGGTGATTATTTTCGCTATGCTACGGAAGTCGTATGATCTTCCTAGTTTTCCTGACAATTATTGGAACCTCTTTTTATTACTATTTAACAAAAACATACATTGATATCTAAAGTGACGGTTATGGTTTTATACGTGGTAGAGCCACGCTGCAGCTATTATGGTTGTAACACGAATGGATCGGCTTGACTGGAGACGGATCACGTGCTCACAGAATATCAGCGTAAAAACGCAGCTTTATGCTGCTGTGTTTCGTATGGTGAGTGTAGAGAACCGGAGACCCTTTTTACTGGAAACGAGGTCTTATTAGTGCTCAGGGGTTAAGGGAATTAAGGATTAATGTAAATGTCTATAATAGGCCACAGCATTCACTTACCATCAAGTGAACTGTGTGCTTATTTTATAAAAAGTAGATACTGCAGTCCATAGACATGCTAGCCCTAAGAAATGAAATACCTCACAACTTTTAATTACTATGAAACTTATTTTTGTTATATTTCTATTAGTACCTATGATTGAACGGACATTATATACCTACTATTTTTATATGATTCGGGTACTAGAGCTTCTCAGTACTTATCGAATCATTCATTGTGAATATTTGTTTCTCTTGTATAATCAAACTTTTGTACAAGGTATTAAATATTTAAGATTGAGCACGTCTCGCGTGTGAAACGAGATTGACATTTATAATTAGTTTCAGTGGAGTTGTGACAAAGTTGTTTTTAACTGCATAAATTATTCAACACTCAGAGAAGTGTATAACCTTAATCTAACATTCTACTTTTATTTAGATTATTTTTCTATCTAGTAATGTTTAGTGAGATAGTTTTTTTTTGGGGAAGAGTAAGAGGTGATTGCCTGATATTTTCTATTAGGCGTTTCTTTTGCCTTATTTTTTTTTCGTTTACACCACAGTAGTAGATATAAAAAACCTTAGGCAATCAACTTTTAATGTCTTACGTCGAAAAATTAGGAATTAATTTTATGGCACTTGAGTACGGTTTGCTTCGTCTTTTGTAATGCGTACAGCAAAGGAGTGGAATAATTTGCCGGCGTCTATCTTTCCGTCCGAATACAATCTGGGCGTCTTCAAGGCAAGAGTGAATAGGCTTTTGTTACGCTAAGACAGTGCGTCTTGTGCGATTGTGGTCAAGCACTGACTTATAATAAGTTAAAAATTAAATAAAAATAAAGAGTAACTCGAGTCCTCGCTGACTCAACTGAATTTGTTGATGGCAATTTTAAGTGCTGATATATTGCTTACCCGTGAAGGAAAATATATTTAGGGAAACCTAAAAGAAAGATAAAAATTAATCGGAGATACGTAAAATTCGCCATAATTAATTAATGCATTCTATTCCCTTCCAAAATACTCTCAAAATTGCAAGGTCTGACTTTTAAAAAGAATTATTACTTCATTTTATATTGTATTTATTTTGATATCACTTTCCGCTAGAAACCAGCGATGAGCAAAATAAGATAACCGGTTTGAGGACGTTGATCCTTTTATTTGTTCTCACTTCATTTACATAACAACATATTTATGTAAATTGCTTGCTTTGACATTTATTGTAAATAAAAACTGTGGGTCAGACCATAGCCACCAACGCCATGATTTTCGATTTGTCGCGTACAGATGTTACATATATGTATTATTACTCTAAGGTACAGATAGAAGCTGTATTGTATTTTTAAATTCATATGCGACAAGAAAGGTGGAGTTCATCTAATTTAAAACTGCATGCTCGTCCCTTGTATTTCTGGTAGATTTTATCACATTTAGCATGTCAAATATAGTGAAAGTTCTAAAACCTACTAAAACACAATAGAAAGGGTCCGCAGATTTCAATTCTATGATACTACTTACAACGGTAAACGTGAGAAAATCTACCAAAAATACAGGGCAGGCACGTGCAGTTTTAAGTTAGAAGATCTCTACTATTGTGCATCATCATCATCATCATTACAGCCTTTAGCCCTTCACAAGTCCATTGCTGAACAGTTGCATTGTGTATAGGCCACTGACAATTTTTGCGAAACTAAAAAAGTTCTTTGGTTAAAGCTTTTATTATTAAATTTTTTCAAGGAACTCTCATACGTGGTAGAGCCACGCTGCAGCTATATTATGGTTGTTTCACGAATGAGTCGGCTCGACAGGTGAAGGACCTCGCTCTCAGAATGTCAGCTCAAATTAGCAGCTTCATAGTGCTGTGTTTTGTATGGTGAGTGTAGAGAACCGGATACCCCTATTACTGGAAATTATGACAACGCATCTGCATTTTGATTCTTAATTGAAGATAGATTTATAATATGTCTAAGTGCCACTGCATTCACTTATCATCAGGTCGTAAGTCACCCAAATTCTATAAAAAAAGAACCGGCATCTATATAAATTTTATCACACATCTACGACCTGCTTCTTCTAGTACACTGCTAGCGCATCTTCCGGCGATGACAGCTTAGTTGATTTTTTAATTTAGGTATATATAATAACTATAATATAATAATATATATAATGAAATTATATGTATTACAAGGAAAATAAAAGAAATTAAAAAAAATACTACATTTTTTATCACATTCTTGCATTGTCGTCCTAATTTGAGCTATATTCAAAATTTCAAGTTTCCAGCTCATGTGAAAGTTAGTTTAAAATCAATTACTAAATTTCACCCGGAACGACACAGACAGACAAACAAGAAAGTGATTTGATAAAACGTGGTAAAAAGAAGTCACCCCGTACCAAATGAGGTGTGCCGTCAGGTAGACCCTCATTTTGAGCTCAGAGTATTTAAGCGCGTTGTTATGGTGAAGCAGAAACTCGTAGACCCTGTTTTTGGTCGCTAATTGCTCACAGTAGTGAATACGTCCGGTAAGCATTTGATAGTATACTAACCGGCATTGATGCTACTTCAATTTCGAAAAAGAATTGCCACCAGAAAAACCGTCGAAGTTAGAAAACTAGCGATTAAAATTCTCCCTACGTTTTTTTATAGGATAAGGGTGACAAGCGAGCACACAGTCAAACTGATGGTAAGTGTTTGCTCATGGTGGTGGCCCATAGACATCTACATCCCATAGACATCTACATCTATCCTCGTTTGCGAATCAAAATGCAGATGCGTTGTCAGCCGTGAGGACTAAGATGGAATGCCTCGTTTCCAGTAAAAAAGGTCGCCGGTTCTCTACACTCACGATATGAAACACGCTATTTTACGCTGGTATTCTGTGAGAGCGTAGTCCCTCCCCGGTCGAGCCGACCCATTCGTGCTACAACTATACAATTAATATAGTTGCAGCATGGCTTTACAACGTAAAATTAATTTTGGTAGGCGTTGGTTCATTTTGAAACAGACTTACCTTTGACCGGCGCTTGTTTTCCGCATCGTGTTGATATATCCAAGATCAACCACCTGTAATAATGTTGTAAACATGCCGAAACGAGCCTGTTTCTTTAGCAAAATGGTGCTCGTGTAAAATCTCGTGAACGCATGCTGAATTTCTTCAAACGTAATTCGCCTACTCTATTCAAATAAAACTGTCACTGTTAGCACGTTTCCTATACCGTTTCCGTACCAGCCGTCAACCACCACCTCTTGATCTTGCTGCAATTTGTTAAACCAAGGGTACACGGTTGCTTTTAACCTCTATCAAACGATTCGTCCGGCTTTATACATTTGAAGTCATAAGAACACATCGCGCGGATTGTTTCCGACGCAACGATTAATTTTTCAATAATTCAAGATATTTTAATTTAGCTTGTAATTATATTATGTACGCTGCACGTATTAATAAAGAGATACACACGCTTCTGACCTCCAATTTTTCTTTCTTAAAAATAAGGGTACACAAGAGGGACTTAATGTCATCGCAAAGTATCTGAATGTACATTACACAACTTAATCTATACAAATAAATAAAATTTATATATATAACTGTTATTTTGAAATTACAAACAGACACTCTGTTTGTAATTTCAAAATAACAGTTTTTACTAAATGTATATGAAACTATATACGGTACTTATAATAAAAACGATTTTAAAATTTTTGTCTGTTTGTCTGTCTAATTGGGGTTCAAGCAAAAAGCCACGGTTTTATTCTATAATCTACAGAAATATGCATATACTCGTAACATTGTATTGCTGAGTGATTAACATTCCTGTCTTTAGTGATACATTCAGTTCCAAGGTTCGAACACTAGCCTTAACCTTGTAACGATGTAATTTGAAATATCGAGGTGACCGCCTTTATTCGGATATATACTTTAAAATTATCGATGTTATTAGTATTGAGCTTAGAGTAGGTATTTATAAGCAAGCTAGCTTATAAATACTCTAAGGTATTGAGACTCAATGGTAGAAAGCAGGGAGTAGAGAGAGTAGAATAGAGAGTATTTGAGAGTATTAATAATTTACCACATTTTAAAGTGATAATTTGCTACATTTAGCAATGTTTTAAAATTTGGTCGATTTTTTTTTGGACATAATTAGTATTTTAAACACGATTTTGTCGCGCGAGAACTAATATTTCTGATAGCACATGAGTACAGTTTGTACGATGTCTTTACTCATGTGCTGATAGTAAGTAGATAGTATAGATAAATAGGAAAAAATACGCATATACATGAAATAGTCCATTTAATTGAAAAAATCGAATGGATTTTACAAACTTTATATTAATCGAGATGAATAAATTATAATTTAATTACTACGAAAAATATTTAACCGATAACTATATAATATTTCGATAATATGAAAGGCATTATAATGAATTAAATTCTTCATCGGCTATTACTTTATATTCAGATCGTTTAATTACTGACAATAAACAAAAACGTTTCAAATAACTTTTTGTCCACTGAATGTCGCACGTTTATTTCGCGCTGGACAAATATACATGCTGGAGAAGGAGGAAATCCTCGCTTTATGTTAAATTAGATTTTTAGTACTCAAAATATAAAGGAAAATTGTGCATGTGATTGTACACACGTACGAAGTGAAACTTCTTTACGACATACCATTCTTCTTTATTTTTCAGCTGAATTGAAAAGGAGGAGGTACTCAATTCGACTGTATGTTTTTTTATGTGTGTTACCTCATAACTTTTTCTCGGTGAACCGATTTCGATGATTCTTTTTATTTAAAAGCTGGTGCTTCACGTGGTCCCTATAAATTTGATCAATGTATGATCAGTAGTTTTGAGTTATTCTTAATAATTTATATTGCAGTCGGTTGTACAAATTTTTAATTTTACCACTTGTTTAACATATTATTATGTAGGTTAAATATTGTTGCGCGCCACTATTAATGTCTTTTACATGGCAACACTAGCCACTAGCGCCCTCTAGTATCGAGTAGCAGAACTAGGAGAGTCAAGATCTTTCTAGAATTTCGGGACCGATATTTACTCGAACATTCTAGATGTTTCACAGTAGAAGGTTCTGAAAGTATCGGAGGCGCTATATAAGGCCGGTATAGACCACGACTGAGGCAGTATTGAATTGGCGATACAAGGACTTCTGAAGGATACAACTACGAACTTAAGCGATCTGTAGTAAAATTGTATTTTGTTATTAGTGTGGTTTAAAGTTGTAATTAGTGTTGTATAATTAAAGTGTCAATTTTGGTAATTCAATCGGCAGTTTTAATTGTCTCGAACCCCAAGCTCGTAACAATATCTAATAGTACACTCATGCAGCCCCGGCAGTAAACGCTACAAGAAGACGTGACGTTTTTGATTTTAATACCATACAAAATTTCTCCACTACGTCGATAGTTCACTTCAAAATGTGATTGTTAAAATTATGATGTCACTAGCTGTTACCCGCGGCTTCGCCCGCATGGTCACTGGGAAATGAACTATCCATTGCTTTTTGAATTGAAAGAAAACTGAGTTTTATAGATTTGTCAGAGATGCAGCCATTAAAAACTGAGCAAATTGATTCGTCAGCCTATTTAAATGTTTTGAAACGCAGCGTATAGGAAAGCATGAAAATAGCCTGTTTATTCAAATGGAAATGGGATATTTTTTAATTAAAGGAAACTGAGCATAATTATCCGTCAGGGATGCAGACTTTTGAAATGAAACTGAGCTAAATTGATTCGTCAGAGATGCAGTTTTCTGAATTGAAAGGAAACTGAGCCAAATAAAAGATCCGTCAGAGATGCAGCCTTTAGAGTTGAAAGAAACTGAGCTTAATAGGTCCGTCAGAGGTGCAGCATTTGGAATTGAAAAAAACTGAGCTAAATAGGAAACTTTGAATTGAAAGGGAAGATCTGTGGAATTCTGATTAATTGATTGTGGGAATTTTGGAAAAAAAACTAACTGAGCACTATTTTAAGACGCTACTGTACAATGTTATATGTTTTTTCATTCAGGAAAGAATGTGGAATTCTGGGCATTTGACACACTGAACATGCTACATACAGCTGACCATGAGAAGCACGGTTTTCTAAGTTGACCCCGCTACTTGTAACGTTTGCCTTGCGCTTTATTAATTGTCATTGCAAAACTGAGCAATAAGGGAACTGCAACCTTTTGAATTGAAAAGGAAGATCTGTGGGAATTATAGGGATCCGTGGTATAATAACATTTTCACCTTTTTCTACGCCTGTCAAAATAGTAGCACCGATTATGTTCCGTCCAAGATGTGTCACACAGCCTTGTCCCGTTACATAACCGAGGAGCATCTAAATTTCGCATTAGCATGACTGGGACGCCTAATTTTAATTGAAGCTTGTGAGGGCACACCTGACAACTCTAGAGAATTTAGAAACTCTACGGGATATGAAGTGCTCTGTTCTGTGTCCATAACTGTGTCTACTGACAAATACTCTGTTATTTCTCCTGCTACTTCGCTTAATATATCTGAATTTATTTTGTTAACGCTCTCATTTTTGGTGCAAGAATCGCCCTTTCACATAACCATTTGTCTTCATGCATGTTGTTCGTTAAATCTGAATAAACGCTCACAATTAATTCGGAATGACTCTGTACTAAATTACAAAATCTCTCGTCAATTTAACGCAGCCCTCAGCATCCGTTTCTAACCGCCCATCGCCAATTTTTAATAGTGTGTCAGCATAGTTTCCAGCATTGATATCATTATACAAACGCACTCTCATATTCGTAGTTAAATGAATTTTGTCACCTTGTTCCATAAAATAGACGACTTGCTTTAATGAGGCATGCTTTAATTTCATCTGCAGGTGTGCCCTTTTGAATGACAGGTAAAGTTTGGCGAAAGTCACCAGCCAGTAAAACCACCATTCCTCCCATTACATCGGTATTGCTGCGCAAATCCTGGAGCGTTCGATTTAGTGCTTCACAGCTTTTTATGCGACATTGTACTTTCGTCCCACTAAAAGTTTGCATTGTCGTAGCATTATAACTCGTGCACTATTTTGCTAAAGTTGCAGATCGGCGATTCTTCCTGGGCTAGATTTAGAGGGTTTTAAAACAGAATGTGCAGTGCGGCCCCGCTTAGCAGCGTGGCGGCTATACCGGAGGAAGCTACGGCCACAGCAATGTTTTATCTTTCCGTACTTGCGCTAATAATAAATTTAACAAAAATGTCTTCCCAGTTCCTCCAGGGCATCTAAAAGAAAAGTGCACCATTTCCAGATTCAATTTGTCCTAATACTTTGTCAAAACTCGTTTTTGTTCGGGAAGCAAGCGGGGTACAAATTCGGCTACTTGCTGCTGCAAAGCTGGTATATCGTAGTTTGTTTTACGTATAATTTCATCACTGTTCATTTTCGGTTGTTCGCTTAGGGCTTATCATTCCAAAGTCGCTTAACTTTTGCCTACCATTGCCATTACTTTATCTTCAATTTTTCCAAGTGCTTCATTATAAATGTGTTCATTGTATGTCATGTTCGCGTGTGTCTGCTGTAACCTTCGCAAAATATCTTCCGCCATGTACTCTTTATATTTGTCCCACAATTTATGTGCATTAGATAGCCCGCAAGATGATATGAGAGTTGCATAAAGATCCCTAATTTTGGCTGGTGACTGGCACTGCACAGCTTCCTCCATGGTTTCATCCCAGTTATTATCGTTTTCTAAAAGATGCAGAGCTTCACATCCTTCTCTATAAGTTGCGCATTCCTGACAGTTGACAGTTTTAAGGTCTTTATATCCTGTAGGACCCCGAATATGGTGCAGCAGCAATCGTAAACAGAAACATTCAAAATTAGTTACATGGACGGTATACACACGACCAAGGGCATCTGATGACTTTACACCGGGCCAATTTGCAAATAATTAGATGTGTTCCAAGTATAATAGCGGGGACTTCAGAATATAACAACGTTTTGCAAAGGTCGGTTTGACAAAGTTGAAAGAAGGCTGTTAGTGTAGTTTTGGCGGTGATGCAATTCTTTCTTGAAATTTCTTTCGGTGAAATATACACGCTCTCCATTTTCTAAGTGCACAGCAAGGTGAGTAACTGTTGGGTGCCTTTCGTGCAAGGAAGCCAAGGAGACGCCACGCTGCCTCGTTACTGCTGACATAACGCCCTGCTTGAAAGGTCTGTACTTCATTAACGGGATTTGCCTCACCTTCACTTCTGAGATTAAATATTGCTTGGTCGCTTCCTTGATTTATGTACTTACAGATATACTTGATTGCGCGGACAGAGCTACATGCTTCTACATTAATGTGGGCATTAAACATTTTACATAGAATGGGCGAATACAGGACAATCCAGCTGTTATCTAAGGTTTCGAACGCTCCAGAGCGAGATTTGATTGTAACTTTCCTGCCACCATCTTCGGGAGCTCTGCATCTGTATAAAGGGTAGCCATTGTCATTGTGCACTGTTTCTTTTAATAGCTGTTTAGGAATTTCTTTGTACATTTCCTTCTTTCATACATGGCGATATTGAATTTCATGCTCCACATGGACCGTGAATCATATTTCGGACGATGGTATCATACAATTCTTTATCTTGCTCATGATCCGGAATCTCGGCGCTTATTATGTCGTCTATTTGGCTGGGCCGCAACTTCTCTTTAAGCCATATTAGAATGTGGGCATGTGGTAATCCTCTTTTTTGCCATTCAATTGATTACATGAAGCACTGCACCTCTCCGAAAATTTTCCCTTTGTTAATTACGTACATTAATTTTTGTAACTTTTAATCTAAAAAAATCTCTAGCAACTAAATCGTGTCTGTCAGTACTTTTTTGGCACGGCATTAGCTCCTCAGTTATTTCTTTCCATGTGGGATTGCAAGTAAAAGTAACAAAAGATCAGGTCTTCCGTAAGTTCGTACATAGGCGAATGCGTCTTGTGTGTACTCATGTAGGTAGCGGGACTGTTAACGAATGATGAGGCAGAATTACCATTTTACCTAAATCTCTGGGGTTTACATTGGCGTCGCTAGAAACTGCATCTTGTAAATGTATATAATTCTCAACGCGCAGCTTTTTGATTTATAATTTTTTTTTTTTATAGGATAAGGGTGACACGCGAGCACACAGTCCACCTGATGGTAAGTGGTTGCTGTGGCCCATAGACATCTACATCTATCCTCGATTAAGAATCAAAATGCAAATGCGTTGTCACCCGTGAGGACTAAGATTGAATGCCTCGTTTCCAGTAAAAAGGGTCTCCGGTTCTCTACACTTACCATACGAAACACAGCAGCGTTAAGCTGCTATTTTACGCTGGTATTCTGTGAGAGCGTGGTCCTTCCCCGGTCGAGCCGACCCATTCGTGCTACAACTATACCAGTAATATAGCTGCAGCATGGCTCTACCACGTAAGAAAATATATAACGGAGACGTTCACTTTCTACCTTCACATACATGTCTACCAAAAATTGATGAAATAATTGTCTACACCGGGCTAAGAGGTTAAAATCATTTTCTCGCAACATCATATGATACGCATAAAAATCCATACATGATACTTTTTTGTTCGGAGTAGGCTCCTTTGTGACCGGGTTAATGAGTGGAATTTGAAAATGATAACCCTCTTGTCCTTTGCAATAAATCAATGGGTTTTGCAGAGCGTCATAAAACTTGTGTGTATCGGCTACCCGTTGCAACGTATCATCACGTGCTCGCAAGACAATGTCTCGTGAAGAAAATTGATCACCACTAATTACGGCTGCTATTTCGTTTATCAAAGGTGCATTGTAGCGCCTTTCATGCTCTCCTCGAGGGTCCGATCTGCGTGAATGACGACTTTATAATCCTCTTCAGGTAGGTTTTCTAAAGCAGTTTTAAATGTTTTGACTAAAATGTTACGTTCATGCAAGAATCTTTGAATTTTGAACACTGTGTCTCTCTCAACTCCCTGGATAAATTGGCAGCGACGGTCTACCTCAATTTCTTCGTCACCCATAAAATATACTTGTAAAAATGTATGCTGTTCGTTTTCAGCTGGAAAAGTGAACCTATTCTACGATAAATTTGCCCTTGCACCGTAAATGTAGGCGAAAATCGGCATTATTATTTCCAGTCAACTCCGAAGGACGTCATTTGAGAGCATGAGTTATATTTCGGATCCTGTTTAAAAAGCGCCGTGACTCATTAGCATCATATAAAAAGAGAGTTTTCAAAGGTTCTTCTGGTTCCCCAAGTAACAGAAGAGACACTTTGCCATTGGAACAGCACATGCCTGCGGTCTCATCTTTCCATTTTAAAGCGCTGCAAAATCGACACGCCTTGTCCATCAGTCCGATAACAACTAACCTGTGATTTTTATAATCAATCAACGGATCATAATTGAATGCTGCGTCATTAAAACCGACCAATTGTTTCTTTAAAAAATTTGTTGACGTTCAGCTTGGAGCTGTGCATTTGCATCTCTTCGCGCCTGTGTCTGTTCTGGTGTTTCAGATGCCCTTATAGTAGATTGACGTTCAGCTTGCTAAATGAGTCTGTGTTGAGTTTCATCAGGTGTTTCCGCGGCTCTTAAGGCGCCCTGACGTTCCACTTGTTTGAATAGCCTTTGCTGACTTTGAGCAGGTGTTTCAGTAGCTCTTAAAGTAGATTGACGCTCTGCCTGTTCAAGACGCCTTTGCTGACTATGATCAGGTGTTTCAGTAGCTCTTAAAGTAGCTTGACGCTCTGCCTGTTCAAGACGTCTTTGCTGAATTTGAGCAGGTGTTCAGTAGCTCTTAAAGTAGCTTGACGCTCTGCCTGTTCAAGACGCCTGCTGACTTTGAGAAGGTGTTTCAGAAGCTCTTAAAGTAGCTTGACGCTCTGCCTGTTCAAGACGCCTGCTGACTTTGATCAGGTGTTTCAGTAGCTCTTAAAGTAGCTTGACGCTCTGCCTGTTCAAGACGCCTTTGCTGACTTTGAGCAGGTGTTTCAGTAGCTCTTAAAGTAGCTTGACGCTCTGTTCAAGACGCCTTCCTGACTTTGAGAAGGTGTTTCAAGCTCTTAAAGTAGCTTGACGCTCTGCCTGTTCAAGACGCCTTTCCTGACTTTGAGTAGGTGTTTGGAAGCTCTTAAAGCAGCCTGACGCTCTGTCTGTTCAAGACGCCTTTGCTGACGTTGAGAAGGTGTCTCAGATGCTCTAAAGCAGCCTGACGCTCTGCTTGTTCTTGCCTTCTCAGTTCAGCATCTTCTAAAGATTCTAGCGATCGAGCTAATCTTTTCGCTTGTCTTTGATAAGATACTCTTGAAAGGCTGAACTTACGTTTGCGAGGCATTATGAAGTAAGATAAAACCTATTTATAAAAACGTTAAAATACCTAAAAGGAATTAAATTTCCTTTTAATATTTTTAAAAGCAAATCCAAAATATCTAAAAGGAATAAATATTCCTTTTAAATATTTTAAAATCAAAACAACAAAACCAATTCAAGACACAACACGAATCCGAAAACGATAGCCAAAAAATCGAATCAACTTAATCTATACAAATAAATAAAATTTAATCTGTTTGTAATTTCAAAATAACAGTATTTTACTAAATGCATATGAAACTATACACGGTACTTATAATAAAAAACGATTTTTAAAATTTTTGTCTGTTTGTCTGTCTATCTGTCTGTCTGTTTATGCCGGCTAGTCTCCTAACTTGCTCAACAGATTTTGACGGGACTTTCACTGGCAGATAGCTGATGTTATAAATAATAACTTAGGCTACTAGAAAAATAATTGGGGTTCCGCGCAAAAAAATAAATAAAACCCATACAATCTAAATTCCACGCGGGCGAAATCTAGTATTATAAAAATCTATATAAATCACTAGATCTTTTTCATATTATTCTATTTATTATTTCCCACGGTTTTATTCTATAATCTACAGAAATATGCATATACTCGTAACATTGTATTGCTGAGTGATTAACATTCCTGTCTTTAGTGATACATTCAGTTCCAAGGTCCGAACACTAGCCTTAACCTTGTAACGATGTAATTTGAAATATCGAGGTGACTGCCTTTATTCGGATATATACTTTAAAATTATCGATGTTATTAGTATTGAGCTTAGAGTAGGTATTTATAAGCAAGCTAGCTTATAAATACTCTAAGGTATTGAGACTCAATGGTAGAAAGCAGGGAGTAGAGAGAGTAGAGTAGAGAATATTTGAGAGTATTAATAATTTACCACATTTTAAAGTGATAATTTGCTACATTTAGCAATGTTTTAAAATTTGGTCGATTTTTTTTGGACATAATTAGTATTTTAAACACGATTTTGATGATTTTTTGAACTAATACTTCCTGATAGCACATGAGTAAAGAAACTGTACGATGTCTTGCTGATAGTAAGTAGATAGTATAGATAAATAGGAAAAAGTACGCACATACATGAAATAATCCATTAAATTGGAAAAATCGAATGGATTTTTAAAACTTTATATTAATCGAGATGAATAAATTATAATTTAATTGCCAGGAAAAATTATTTAACCGATAACTATATAATATTTCAATAATATGAAAGGCATGTTAATGAATTAGATTCTTCATGGGCTATTTTTTTTATATTCAGATCGTAATTACTGACAATAAACAAAAACGTTTCAAATAACTTTTTGTCCATCGAATGTCGTTTATTTCGCGCTGGACAAATATATTATGTACATGCTGCGGAGAAGGGTGGAAATCCTCGCTTTATGTTAAATTAGATTTTTAGTACTCAAAAATATAAAGGAAAATTGTGCGTGTGATTGTGTACACACGTACACGTGAAACTTCTTTACAACATACCATTATTCTTTTATTTTTCAACCGAATTCAAAAAGGAGGAGGTACTCAATTGGACTGTATGTTTTTTTATGTGTGTTACCTCATAACTTTTTTCTCGGTGAACTGATTTCGATGATTCTTTTTATTTAAAAGCTGGTGCTTCTCATGTGGTTCCATATAAATTTGATCAATGTATGATCAGTAGTTTTGAGTTATTCTTAATAATTTATATTGCAGTTGGTTGTACAAATTTTTTAATTTTACCACTTGTTTAACATATTATTATGTAGGTTAAATATCTAATAGTACACTCATGCAGCCCCGGCAGTAAACGTTACAAGAAGACGTGACGTTTTTGATTTTTAAAATTTTAAAAATCAAAAACTTTAAAAATTTCTCCACTACGTCGATAGTTTCACTTCAAAAAGTGATTGTTAAAATTATGATGTCATTACGCATACAATTTTAGAAATTTTTTTTCGACAGCTTTAAAAAACTAGAATGCCTAATACCCAATTGTGTAAGTATGTTTCAATCTAAAATTAAATATTGAACAACATCTAAATATTAATAGAATTCAATATTAGAAGGGCGTAATATTTTAATGTTTGATTTTTACCGGCAAGTAGCAGTGCGTGCACAGCTGTGTTTCAGTCTGAAGGCTATGGAGAGCCAGTATAATTTTACAAGCTGTGAGGCATTCTCCGTATATAATTACTATACATTAAGATTCTATCGTAGTCCTTAGAGATAATGTCGCGTCTGTAGCCTTCTTTTTCGCAGTTTGCTACAGGTAAAAAAAAAAATCTGTGTATATACCTATGTTTGTACCTACTAGCTGTTGCCCGTCCGCTTCGCTTGCCAGAAATTTGTAATAATTGTTACAAAACTATCCTATGTTATTTTCGGTGATAAAAGTAGGGTATATTTTGTTGCGGCAAATTTCTTGATGCTCTGTGGTCTCCCGATGCATATACTAGTTAATGGATTTCAAATCTAGATATGGTTAGATTTGCCTTTATTCACGGACTAACATAGTCTACATTCTATGGCAGAATGGAATATAATACTCGTAGAATAGTTTTACATATAGCTTACTATAGCTTTTTTATTAAAAATACATTTTAATGCAGTAAGAACTTATTAAAATTCAATTTCTTATTTCGGAAAATATAACTTACAGTTCTAAGAAGAACCAGTAAAAGCCAAATTGATTTTATTAAATATAAAAACGTACAATAATACAGGTTATAATACCAATACGATACTCGAAAAATTTAATCAGGTTCTTGTTGCGATTTCGCAAGCAAGCATATATAAATAAAATGATAGATGTTTGCAGTTGTGCGCACATCACGGAAAACTACTGGATAGATTTTAATTAGGTTTTCTAAG
Source organism: Parnassius orleans (assembly GCA_029286625.1). Taxonomy (NCBI): domain Eukaryota; kingdom Metazoa; phylum Arthropoda; class Insecta; order Lepidoptera; family Papilionidae; genus Parnassius; species Parnassius orleans. The sequence continues at coordinate 1,977,839 of JAGSMP010000080.1, read as the reverse complement.
TTTTATTTCTTAGACACTTGGCCCTTATAAAGTTATTAAAGTTTTAACAAACAACGATTTTTCTACGGGGTTTTTCACACGGTCGTTCACTGTACGTCGCTTGCTCTCGCGTTACTAACCCAGATAATTTATACAGGGTATTTTTGAAACGCTCCCGAAAACGAAGACAGATGATAGTGCTAAGGATACCTATGATAATGGGTCACAAAATTCGATCGAGGAAAAAAATCATCTTTTCACAACGTTTTATTAACTTTATTCACGCTCCATCATGTTATTAAAGTTATTTGAAACGATATTTCACAAAAAAATATCATGAAAATACTGAAATATAAAACCAGCAGTGGAATTACTGAATTACAATCAGCTGACTACGGGTCAATGTACGCGCGAACGCCGAATTCGCGCGGCCCGCAACTAGCGATGGTACCACAATACCTAATAATTTACAACACTTGTCTAAATACCTAACTTATCTACTTAACCTACTATTTTGCCACTGTGCTTGTCTCCACGTAGCCACTTTAATTCAAATTCACAGGTTAAATAAACCAAATAACTGGTTCGATTCCCCGCTAATGAAAAAAATACTTAAATAAAATGTTTACAAGGTTAGAGTCATGCTTTGTTATCCATTGTGTAATTATGTTTATTATTCTGATGTATTCAGTTATGTACCTATTCAGATCAGTTCAGTACTAAATTATTTAAAAATTAGGTATGAAACAGCTACCGATCCTCCGTGGCCTTATGAGATTCTTCAAGGCACATTAACATGTTGCCGTATTCACTAGCACTATAAATTTACCTACGCGTTAGGCATTATTAAAACAAAACAAAAAACACAAATCGTAACAACAAGAACAACATCATTAATTAATAAATAACAAGTTATAACGACAATAATTTAATAAACAAAATAATTGAACTATCGCTCGTGATTGTCAACATGGCACTGTCTCAAAAACTAAAATTATTATAACGTCCTTGAAGCATATGAAATTCCACAGCGCGAGGCGACACGAAGCAGCGTGTGTGTGAAAGGAAGGGTAGAGTGAGTAAGTAGTATACCTAATGCATTGTTTCGTACCGATCTAGGTAAGAGTTCGGCGCCCGCGAGGATATTGACCCTATTGTCAGCTGATTTTCTTTTAAAGTTTCACTGCTGGTTTCATATTTCAGTATTTTCATGATATTTTTTGTGAAATATCGTTTCAAATAACTTTAATAACATGATGGAGCGTGAATAAAGTTAGTAAAACGTTGTGAAAAGATGATTTTTTCCTCGGGATCGAATTTCTTTGTGACCCATCATCATAGGTATCCTTAGTACTATCATCTGTCTTCGTTTTCGGGAGCGTTTCAAAAATACCCTGTATAAATATCCGTATTAATATATATATATATATATATATATATATATATATATATATATATATATATATATAAATAATAATATAATATATATTTTAAATGATCCAGGATCTTTTCCTGAAATATTTAAATATTAGTGATTTGTCTTAAATCTTAATATTATAAAATAGATGATTTTTTTCATAAAATAAGGGCGACGAACGAGCACGCAATCCACCTGATCGTAAGTGAATACTGTGACCCATAGACAGAGAGGAAGAGAAGAGGTCCGTAGGTTCGAATCCCGTACGGTACAAGTTTTTAGCCTACAAATAATTGTTCCGGGTCTGTTATTGTGTGTTATACAATTACAATGTATCTGTGTAAAAAAAATTCACGATACTAGGGAAAAGGCTAGCGAAACGTAAAGGATTTTTTTTCCTGAACATGTAGCAAATCGACACTTATACTTGCAATTAATTATTGCACAAATGATTGAACTTTTTTAATTTAAAATTATATTTTATTTATAAATCTAACTATGTTACAGATTGCCAGAGATGTGAACATCAGCGACAAGCCGGTATACCCGTACCGAGGCATTCTCCTCGACACAGCCAGGAACTACTTTACTGTGGACTCCATTAAAGCTACTATTGGTATATATTTCACTCAGTATTTCTTTGGAGCTATATTTAAGATTATATTAGTAGTTATAGTTATATTAGCATCTATATTAGTAGTATAGTATAGTAGTAATTTCACAAAGCAGGGTCTTGAACCAACTGCACGTCTCACCAGATCATCACTCCATCAGTAAAGTGAAAATGTTAAGTGAAATACTCACCGCTGCCAACCCAAGCTTCAAATTCACAGTCCAAGTATAGCGCGTCGTAGTTGGAGATGATCAGACGGTAACCTTGTTTCAGTAGGTTTTTGATCTGAGGGTCTGATCCTGTGGTCCAAACCTAGGAGAAAACATAACGATATTACATTTTTTATCACTTGATTACTGAAAGAAGTAATAATAATATTGTGTTGTAATAATAATAATATTATATTACGTGGTAGAGCTGCAGCGTGGCTCTTTCGTGCTACAATCATATTGCAGCGTGGCTCATTCGTGGTACAACCATACTATGGTTGTAGCACGAATGGGTCAGCTCGAGCGGGGAAGGACCACGCTCTCACAGAATACCAGCGTAAAATAGCAGCTTAACGCTGCTGTGTTTCGTGTGGTGAGTGTAGAGAACCGGAGACCCTTTCTACTGGAAACGAGGCATTCTATCTTAGTCCTTACGGGTGACAACGCATCTGCATTTTGATTCGTAATTGAGGATAGATGTAGATGTCTATGGGCCGCAGCAACCACTTACCATCAGGTGGACTGTGTAATCGCTTGTCATCCTTCTCCTATAAAAAAACATTTCCTTGCCCTAAAATCCTCTCAGAAATGAGAGGAGGCCTGAGCCCGGAAGTGGACGTATATGGACTGTAACTTTAATAGCACGAAGAACGGACAATTGATGGGGAAAAAAGTTTCTCGAGTGGTTGCTTCATATCGGAAAATAAAGTGTATGGCGGCCCATCACAAGATGAAGTGACCACTTGGCTTTGGACCGTGCTCCATGGAATTGTGATGTGCTGTTTTTTGTATGATAATTTTCAAAATCAAACCTTGTCCGTAGATGCAATGGCCGCAGTGAAGCTGAACACGTTCCACTGGCACATCACGGACAGTCAGAGCTTCCCGTTCGTCTCTGAGAGGAGACCTAACCTGAGTAAATTCGGGGCATACAGTCCCAGCAAGGTTAGTCATTAGTCTTTGATTTTATTACTTTAAATTACTTCTTCTTCACCAGCCTTTACAGTCTATTGCTGGAAATAGGCCTATTCCGTTGTAAGTAAAATAAGCCTTAATCACCGCGCTTGGCAAATAGATTGACGTTCACAGTACCAGATAACGCTTTTTCCCCTCGCTGGTCTGGGTGTTTGACGTCTAGCATTAGGAATTGTTATACCGCTATAATTTGTATCGGAAGCCAAGAGATGTTTCTCGCATTTCTTACAATCGTCACTTATTAGCTTATGATACACACGAGACGAGATGAAAGAAAGAAAGAAAGAAAAAAAATGCCTTTATTCCAGTTTAAGCATGAGCGCAACAAGTAAAGAGTAATTACATGCAAAAAGATAAATAAAACTAAATTAAATATAATTGACAAACATTATAAATTGAAAAAGTAAACTTAAAAAAATCTTGTGCTGCAGAATGAAACTGCGAAAAAGAGCGGACTCAGTGATAGCACTGGTTTTCAGTCCAAAAATTTAAAAGAATAAATAAAATAAAATATATAAATCGACTAATAGTAGAATTAGCCGTTTTTTAACAAAAACTAAGGTAAATAAATACACAGCTCGTATAAACATTTCTAAAAAAATATATGTAGGCTACCACATAATATGCAATTTCCCTATTTCAATTTTGTTATTTTTACATTTTTAAATATTGCAAATTCAGCCAGGATTTAGTAAAAATTAAAGTGCCAAACCACCAAACTAAATTAATAGTAAGTTCATTAATCGTTAAATTTAGAGACAATTGTTTTAAATTATTTATACCTAGATACTACGTCATAACCAACATTTTTTTTGTTCATTAAGTAGCAGTAATTTATATTTGTTTTTAAATCCGTTAATTGTTGTTCCAACACTTTGTTGTATTGTACTTAAAACTTCATCTGAATGCAGTAGAGCGGCTGAGATTATGTGTATTATTGTGATCTTTGGTCCAATCAAAGTTATTGAAAATATATAACTACTGGTTTTTACTACGCCAAACAAAAGAATAGACAATTAAAAATTTATTGTATGTTTAACCGGCTTAACAAATTATTTTAAAACATCAGCTCTTAAACAGCTTGCTGCTGGAAATACGTTACTACCCACTCCACTACCACTACACTATCCACTCCTCCATATCGTCCCGCGGGTATCGTAAGCGTGGCAAGTATGGCAAATATTCCCCTATCAAGCAAGCAGGCCTAAGTTCAGCAGCGGATTTTTATAGGCTATAATGGTAAATAATAATAATAACTTTTCATTTCTGAATTCATTCCATATGTGTGGTAAGCAAATATAAAATCTTAATAAAAACTACGGTTAGTAACGATTTATCACTGGCAGAACTGTCTCCAACCAGTGTTTCACATAAATACTGTCTAAGCAATTTACGACAGTTTCCAGGAGATTATTAGTGCGACCCCGTATTCGCGTTATCAGGGATGCTATCCGCTTACGTATAATCGCGTGAAAACCATCCGTGCGTGCTTCTGCGAAAATCCCCGATGCACTACAAAAGCGAGGCAGCCCCAACAGTGCCCTGAAACTGTTGTTATACTGTACTCTAAGGGCGCTGTATGTCTTCTGTGTGTAGTTGACCCACAAATTGCAGGTATAAAATGATTAGCAGTATGACTTAAAAAATGTAATTTTAACTTCACGAGCGCATCGAGCGAACCTGCTGGTCGGCATGTTGCATCTAACAGCCAGCGCTCTTCGTTCTCTTTCTAAATCTAAGTCATCGCTTAGTGATTCATTGACCCAATGCCTCGGATACTTAAATTGAGTAACTTGTTTTAGCGGAGAAATGTCCCCGAGTTCCCGGCGCCCCTTTAATGTTGCACGGGTGCGAAGTAAATGGGGCTCTACACTATTGTGGAAAGTCAGAATGTGTCCAAAAAGGCACGTATGGCAATTCACAATGCTGTGTTAGTCCCTACTTTAATGTATGGTAGTGAAAGTTGGGTGTGGCAGAAGAAGCACAAGAGTAGAATAAATGCTGTAGAAATGCGGTCATTAAGGAGTATGCCAGGGCTGAATCTGAATGACAGGTTGAGAAATTGTGTGATAAGAGAAGAGTGTGTTTTGCAAGATGATGTTGTGACCAGGATTAAGAAAGGAATGCTTCGGTGGTTTGGTCATGTAGAAAGAATGAATGAGGAAAGAGTGACAAAGCAAATTTATGTTGTAGAGGTGAACGGCAGAGTCGGGAAGGGACGCCCTAGGCGAAAGTTTATCGACCAAATTGGCGATATATGGAAAATGGGCCAAATTAAGAGTACCCTTAACCGACGAGCGTGTATGCGTAGGTATATGCATGTGGAGGAGGCGAGAGAGGTGTGTCAGGATCGTGCCAAATGGAAGTCCATAGACTCTGCCCACCCCTCTGGGTGACAGGCGTGAGTGTTTATGTATGTTATGTTTTAGCGGAGTTCCCATTAATTTCAATTTCGGAATGGACAAGTATGGTTTCCACCCGGCTTTAAATACAATGAATTCGCTTTTTATTGCATTGTACCTAAGACCGTGCGCTTCTGCATATCGCTCACAAATAGCGAGCAGTTTCCTAAGAGCTCTTATCGAGGGGCGCGGAAGGACCATGTCATCGGCGTAACTTATGTTATTAACAGAGATCCCATGTAATGAGCAGCCGAGCTGAGTGCTACTGAGCTCCTCGATCAGCTTGTTCATGTACAGGTTGAAGAGACTTGGAGAAGTAAGACCACCTTGTCGTACACCACACTCCAACCCATAGACATCAAAAGTAAGACCCTCTCCTTCATCCGTGCTAGCCTGTACTTGCCGGATAATGATGCCGCCCACCTAACGTAATTGATTTGATTTTGTACCAATATTTAAAGATTTGTAGAAGCTCTATTGGAAGATCCGTTTCTGTAGCCTTTTGTCCCATAATTTCAGTCACATGATACGAGATCAAAAGCTTAGTAAGTTAAAAACAGGCGTAGACTGGGTTTTTCTACATGTATAGTACTGAACGGTATTTTTGAGGCAAAGGATTGCAGTTTCGGTAGATAACCTAGCTCTAAAACCGAACTGAGCATCATGTAGCTTAAGGTGTTTATTTAAGTGCCGTTCAAGCAGACCGTCCAGCACTTTCGATATAATGGTAGCTAGTGAAATGGGTCTATAGTTATTAATACTAGATACATCACCAGTCTTATTTTTAACAATAGGAACTACCAAGGTCTTCATAAGATTATCTGGCAGGTGTGAATGCCCAATACATAACGAGAAGAATAAAGCCAGAATTCGAGGCAAATGTGAACCTGCATATTGCAAGTGCTCTATACTCAGGAGTCATGTCCAGGTGACTTTCCCCTAGTCATGCCATTTATGACGGACGCTACCTCTTTAGCGGTAAAACGCACATGGTAGACCTCTCCAGATTTACTAACATTTATATTTTGTTGTGATATTAATGTTTTCAGTGGAGATTCAACTTTAAAATATTTTTAAATAATTCTGCAATATGCGCAGGCTCACTAATCCACGCTCACAGATAAGCCAAGTCTTGGACTTAAATTATTCCTCATTTTCCAAAATTGTTTAAAGTTCTTTGAAGAGTGGTGAGAAGCAACAATGTCCATTTTAATTTTATCTTCATTGTCCTGACACCTCTTTAAAATCTTAAAAGCATCTCATAATAAATTGGACCATAATATGGTTTACCATAGTTACCCCTTTTAAAAACGCAAGTCTGGCTTCCCTGTGAGCACTCCCAACATGTTTGTTCCATCCTGTTACATTTTTTACCGAATTTAACATTATTACTCTCTGCTGAGGCTTCTGTCAAAATTGTAACAATATTTTCCTACATATCATCTAAAATACATTTATGTTTTCTATCTACACAAAACTTATCACTACATTCTCTAAAATCTATCGGACAGTCTATATGCACTAATCTCTTTTCACAACATTATTACCCTATTTGGTTCAAATCTACTTACTACATTTTTAGGTTGTAAAATTTTCAAGTTACATCTAATTTGTAATGGAAAGGGATCAGACCACAACATGTTATAACAAACAGTCATTCTATTTACTGAGCACATTGCTGTTTCTGAAACAACACAATGATCCAACCAACTTCGCGAACCATAGACATCACTTAGGTATGTATAAGAGTCCGACGTTGAACCCAGCAACTCGATGTCCGCAATCCGCCAGCTTTGATCTGAACAAAAACTTTACAATTCATTACCAAATAACTCACCTGGGTGTGCATTAAAGTCTCCAAGTATGAACGAAGATTTCATACGACTGTTCTCTAGGATTGCACTGATTTCACCCATACATACACTACGTAAATTCCGGTAGGTTAGCAACCGAATCTGTTGTCATGTATACAGAGAATACTAAAAAGGAACGATCTGCACTCACTACTTTAATTGCTGCCAAACGCACACTTTTGCACTGAATAACCGAAACTGACTGGAATAAACTTTTTCGCCACAGAATTGTAACGCCTCACTATGGAGGGGTAGGGAGGGTATTTTTAGGGTCTTTCTCGTAGAATTCCTGTGTTTTTTTATATAGAATAAGGGTGACAAACGAGCACACAGTCCACCTGATGTTAAGTGGGTACTGTGGCCCATAGACATCTACATTTATCCTCAATTAAGAATCAAAATGCAGATGCGTTGTCACCCGTGAGGACTAAGATGGAATGTCTCGTTTCCAGTAAAAAGGGTCTCCGGTTCTCTACACTCACCATACGAAACACAGCAGCATTAAGCTGCTATTTTACGCTGGTATTCTGTGAGAGCGTGGTCCTACCCCGGTCGAGCCGACCCATTCGCGCTACAACCATAATATAGTTGCAGCGTGGCTATTGCCGATTTTCCCGTATAGCCAAAGTCACTATCAAGTACTTAAGTATTCTATGTCATCTGGCAGAAGCCATGTTTCCTGTAGACAAATGATATCCGCAGTTTTGTACAAAGTTTTAACGCAGTCTACAGAGCGTTTAACGGATCTGCAATTGAAACTTATAAATGTCGTGTCATATGCCTTATGGGCCATTTATTATATATTTCTGTTTATTGTCCCTCTTTATTTTCAGGTGTTTTTGATTCATTTCTATACATTTCATTTTTACTGTTTTCTGCTTTTTTCAAGTAAATAAATCGTCTGAAAGACACTCCTTCCGGCCACAAACCGTCGTCCAAGAAATGTGACAGTTTGTCGTATGGTACAAAGATTTTGTATGAGTATTTTTTTGTCTCCTCATATATATTTTCTTCAGAATATACATAGGTGAAGCTAGTAGAAGTTGCCAGTAAATGGCGGTTGTAGTACTAGCCGTCGTCGAGCAACTTTATCACAGATTTTCTATTGCTCGTCTAGGTATTTTAACTGAGATTTTAGGTCTATGGTAATAAATTGCGGCACGAGTCGAGAGCAGAGCCTTGACATGCACAATAGTCGATATAATGGTCGATTTTGTGGAGTACAAGCACCCAGGTTGGGTTGACATTTTTGTGGTGACATTGTTATGGCTTAAATGTGATTGGTTCGTCATTTATTGGATATTCACGTATCAATCGCCTGCAGTATATTGGCTGGAAAATACATATGCAAAGCTGTCACTTGGTGCTCACGACTCGCGCCTCTATCTATACAGTGGTGGTAGCTATCCCGCAATGTTGCGGTTGTTCAAGGTCTTTCAGATCTCCTTGAAGATTGGTGATAAAATCACGTGGTAGAGCCATGCTGTAGCTATATTATAATTGAAGCACGAATTAATCGGCTCGACCGGGGAAGGACCACGTTCTCACAAATACCAGCGTAAAATAGCTTAATACTGTTTGTTTGGTAAGTGTAGAGAACCGAAGACCCTTTTTACCAGAAATGAGGCATTCCATCTTAGTCCACAGGGGTGACAACGCATCTGCATTTTGATTTTTAATTCATAATCGAGGATGGATATAGATGGCTATGGACCGCGGCATCCACTTATAATCAGGTGGAGTGTCTGCTCGTTCATCACCCTTATTCTATAAAAAATGCCTTACATCGCTAATTAATGGCAGAAATGGTCTATATGATTTTTAATTGTGAGCCGTCGCGGGACACCTGGCAGATGTGAAACATCGAAATTATTTTGTATAGGTAATATGCATAAAGGGATAGTTTACGACAGGAAATAAATATGGCATAATGAAAAATAAAATATAAAAAAGAATTTCAAGAAAAATATTTTATTTAATAAAAATTTATATATATATATAATAAAATTACATACATATATACTATAATATGACGTGGTGACGCATGCCGTGGCGACGCGCCGCAGTCACGACGCGCGGCAACAGTCGGTGTCACCCGCCGTTATAGATGTTCCACATCAAAATTCAATGTATCTTGACTTTGATGTATGTTTTAAAATGCTGTGCGTACTACATTTCTTTTCTTGTATAATCCCCACATCAGGTATACACTAAGAAAATCATCAAGGAGATAGTGGAGTATGGTCTAGTGAGGGGTGTACGAGTGCTTCCCGAGTTCGATGCCCCGGCACACGTCGGCGAAGGCTGGCAGGACACCGACCTCACTGTTTGCTTTAAGGTAGGAGTTATGTTTCAATTTTTTTGGTATATCATACGTACGTTTTTACGTGGTAGAGCCATGTTGCAGCTATATTGTGGTTGCAGCACGAATGGGTCGTTTCAACCGGGGTAGGACCACGCTCTCACAGAATACCAGCGTAAAATAGCAGCTTAATGTCAGTGTGTTTCGTATGGTGAGTGTAGAGCCGGAGACCCTTTTTACTGGAAACGAGGTATTCCATCTCAGTCCTCAGGGGTGACAACGCATCTGCATTTTGATTCTTAATTGAGGATAATTGTAGATTTATATGGGGCACAGCATCCACTTACCATCAGGTGGACTGTGTGCTCGTTTGTCACCCTCATTGTAAAAAAAAAACGTAGTAGAGCAATGTTGCAGTTATATTGTAGCACGAATATTAACATAGCTGCAGCATGGCTCTACCACGAAACATAGCTGCAGCATGGCTCTATCTTAGTCCTCATGGGTAATAACGCATATAAGTTTTGATTCCTAATCGAGGATAGATGTAGAAGGGCCACAGCATCCGCTTACCATCATGTGGACTGTGTGTTCGTTTACATTTATTGTATAAAAAAGACAAACAAACTTGCAGTCCACCTGCTACATGCTAAAGCATTCCAGTAAAATCCTCTAATGTGTTGTTTACAAAATGGAGCCAATCCGGCAGGATTTAATCGCAATATCTCTATGTATACGTTAATAGTATAGTTATTATGTATACCTACTACTATAATAATATTATAAACGTGAAAGTTTGTGAGGATGTATGGATGTTTGTTACCCTTTTGGGCCAAAGCAACCACTTACCATCAGGTGGACTGTGTGCTCGCTTGTCACCCATATCCTATAAAAAAAAGTTTATTTTAAGTTTATTTCAATACAAAGATTTATGACTTAATAGATGGAGTTACGACATGGTAAGACAAGGAAGTCGATTGACGAATCTGACCCAGTAATGTGTTTTGTAGCGTTCCTTAACTTAGCGTTTTGTAGGTTGTAATGATGGTGATGTTGAATTATGATTATGATTTAAATAATATTTGTATTATTTGCTTGCAGGCAGAACCCTGGAGTTCTTATTGCGTGGAACCTCCTTGCGGACAACTTAACCCGACCAGAGAAGAGCTGTATGATTATTTGCAAGACATTTACACCGACATGGCAGGTTAGTTGAATATTAATGCATCGGGTATCCGGTAGCTAACAGGTAAACTTGAAATAGTTGATAGCAAAACGATCTTTCCAAAAAATACCAAGAAATATAACCTAAGACGTACAAAATAAAAGTAGTTTTAAAAGTAGTTATATTTTATTTTATTTTACATATCATTGTGTAGATCATAGACTTAGAATATACTGGCGTCTAAGTCTATGGTGTAGATACGAGGGGTGATCCAAAAGTAATGATAATGAAAATAAAACACGGTAATTAAAGTTAAAATAATAATTTATTTTCTACATAGTCTCCTAACAAATCAAAACATTTAGTCCATCTTTTTCTAAACCCAGGATTCCTTTGAAAAAATTCTTTGTCTTGACCCTCCCAAAACGCTTCAACAGCGGCCATTACTTCGCTATCGTCTTCGAATTTCTTGCCTCAGGCGTTCCTTGAGCCGAAGAAAGAGGTAGAAATCACTAGGAGCTAGATCTGGCGAATAGGAGGTGTTCGAGCAGTTCGAATCCCGTTTCTTAAATGGCAGCCATCGCAACTGCGGCTTTGTGAGCCGGTGCGTTGTCTTGGTGAAACAGCACTCCAGCTCGCAGTTTGCCGCGTCTTTTTTCCTTAATTGCCTCCCGTAATCTTCTTATTTGGTCTGCGTAGTAAGAGCCCGTAATAGTGGCTCCCTTTTCCAAATATTCCACCATAATTATGCCTTGAGCGTCCCAAAAAACAGATGCCATAACCTTTCCCGCCGAACTTGAAACTTTGAATTTCTTTGGCGTCGGTTAGGAGGCTCGCTTCCAAATCATCGATTGTTGTTTCGTTTCAGGATCAAAATGGTGGATCCAGGTCTCGTCCATAGTCACAAAACGGAACAAAAATTTTCTTGATCTGCTTGGAACTTTTCGAGATTGACCTCGAAATGTCAACTCGATTTTCTTATGCTCGTCACATTCTGGGTACCCAACGCGCAGAGACCTTTTCATATGCAACTCGTTCGCAAGGATTCTTTAAACGCTGCCATATGAGATCCCTGTGACCTCAGCTACATGCCTGATGGTCACTCTTCGATCTGCCAACACAACATCTTCGACTTTTTTCACGTTGTCTTCAGTGAGGGACGTGGATGGGCGTCCTTCGCGATGTTCATCTTCAGTTGATGTTCTGCCCAGTTTAAACTCCTTGGCTCAGCGTGCAACTGTAGAATATGGAGGAGCAGAGTCCACCAATGTTTCCACTAAGTCACTGTGTATGTCTTTTGAAGACATTTTTTTCAAACAGGTACTTGATGACAGCTCTAATTTCGTTTTTTTCCATGTTGATGTTATCTCTTTGACAGTTCGTATTCAAATGAATGTATCTCCCGGAAATCGTGATCTATTTATATGATTTTTTTAGGCTGACGTAGTGAGTATATAAGCAAGCAAAAAATATTTTTTTTGGATTTTTATGCGGACCTGAAGTAACCGATTATCATTACTTTTGGACCACCCCTCGTACATGAATGTTACGTGAGAACTACAATTAAATGGATTTATAGTTAAAAAAGTAGAAAAATGAAATATTGCACTTTTTAATTAGTTAGTACCTACTATTAATTTCTTAGTGCAAAATTCAAAAATATTTTTTTAAAAAGCAAAAGCAAATTGTGAGTAAAAATCACATGTGTAACCATTGAGTTATAATGTACTTAATTTCTTAGTTCAAAATTTGCAAAAATATTTTTTTTTAAAGCAAAAGGAAATTGTGTGTAAAAATCACATGTGTGACCATTGAGTTATAATTACTACGTACATTATAACTCAATTATTTTAAATTTGTTTAAAGTAGTTAGCTTCCAAAATGGTATACATAATTCATTATTTCCAATGTAGTAAATTATTGCTATTAATGTTCAAAATGAGAATAAAAAAACATGTGTTTTTAAAGTTTTTTTACGGCTTGACGCTTGGCTAATATGGGAGCCATTGGGATTGAACTCTTGGTAGAGAGTAATTGTGTTCTGTGGGATGGGAGCGCGACTGTCACTTGTTTGACAATTGACACTAGACGTTACTAGACGATAGTCAATTCCATGAAGGGAGTAACTCAATCAATGACAAAAATTGTTCAATAGACTTTCAACATAGATTTCGATTAGAATTCGTTACAAAGTATTTGTAGCAGGTGGATACCACTGCTTTGCGAGTAGTCATCGGACCGAAAAGACCAAGTCTGAGGATAAAATTCGTTTTCCATATTTGACGAGGAGGATTCATTTCGTTTTCCATAGATGGCGATGCGAACTTTGTCTTTTCTACCGACTTCAAAAATCAGGAGGTACTCAATTCGACTGTATGTTTTTTTTAATGTGTGTTACCTCATAACTTTTTCTAGGTGAACCGATTTCGATGATTCTTTTTTATTTGAAAGCGGGTGCTTCTCATGTGGTCCCATATATTGATGAAATTTTGATCAAGGTAATAGTTTTTGAGACATCCTTAATAATTTATATTGAAGTCGATTGTACACAATTTTTAATTTTACCACTTATCGGTTCGATGACTACTCGCAAAGTGGCGAAATTATGCAAAAGCAATGGTATCCAAGTAAGTTTGCCTCTTCGATGCATCGAATAAAAAACATCGATGTTTAGTCGATGTTGACGAATTAACAAAACATCGGATTGATTCGATGTATCGATACTTTGCATCGAGTGTTTTAATACATCGATGTATATCGTCCATTAGAATCGTGAGATTGATACGATTGCAGAGTTTCAGGAGTATCATATTTGTAGGGTTTATTTTATTATAATTATAATATTGTTAACAAGATTAAAAATATTTGACATTTTATTCAAATAAAAACATATACATACTTCAGATTAATTAAAAATTTCAATAATTTTCCAGAGGTGTTTAAGCCAGACATATTCCACATGGGCGGTGACGAGGTTAGCGAGAGATGCTGGAACAGTTCCGAGGAGATCCGTCAGTTCATGGTCCAGAACAGGTGGGACCTGGACAAAGCCAGTTACCTCAAGCTCTGGAACTACTTCCAGACTAAGGCTCAAGACAGGGCTTACAAGGTACAGTGTTGGCAGTTACTCGTAAATATTTATACTTACTCTTGAACTGCTCAATGCTTTCAACTAAAAACTTTCGCTCAGTTGTTATGACTACGAAAATGGGGGAGGGGTCATAGGGGGGTAGTACTATTTAAAAATTTAATACATTGATTTTCTTTAAATTCTTTTTTAATTTTAAATCTTTTTTAATGTAGCTCAGACCAACAAATAAAGATAGACAGAGCGATGCCAACCATACTCAAGTTCTTGGTACGCACCCACGCACACATTTTTCTTTTTTCTTGATAAAGAAATCAGTCCGTAAAAGATAACTGTTGAACGCACACAACATATCCACCGAAAATCCCACGCTCAGTAGTGGAGTAGCTTGGTTGTGGATACTCAGCGAGGGATTCTCCATTACCAGGGGTGCTGGTACCCTCCTGGGATAATATCTTATTTAATTCTGGAACTGGGCCTCCGTATATGCGTGTTACGTATTACCATAAAAAGTCAATTGAATTTAAAAATGTTGAAATAGCGCTTACGGGTGACATCACATTAAAGAAAAAAAAAACACGAAACATTTGATTTTTAAATTTGAATTTTGTAAGTTGTGGGCGCGGCCTACTTACATAAACTATGTAGGATTTATTAGCTGTAGGTTTTCCGCCAAGATTTCCTCGTCGTTGCTTCTTCGGGAAGAACCTTAATTTAAAACGTAACCTGAAGTTAATAACAATTTTTGTATCTGCCAAACAAAATTTATTTCTTACAAAGTTAATTTTGTTATTTTATAGGCATTCGGGAAGAGACTGCCCTTATAGTTTGGACAAGCACCATGACAGACTACACTCACGTCGATAACTTCTTGGATAAAGACGACTATATTATCCAGGTGAGATAAAATTAAATTTTGTGTTCCCAATATTTTAAAATTAATAGCATCAAGTTTTTACTTTAACATTGGTTAATTATATTAATATGGACGATGAGATAATTAATCGATCCTAAATCAATCTTAAATCATTATAAAAACACAATAAAAATGGGCTTACCTAGCCAACAATTTCGGGATGAGCCCACGCACGTATGTCCTCCATGCCACTTAATATTTATACCCATTCAAAATTGTATTAAAAAATTTGTGGACCCAACGTTCTTTATTTGTAGTGGACTGCCTCGTTGGTCTAATGGTTGTAAACGTGACTGCTCATCATGAGGTCCCGGGTTCGAATCCCGGGTCGGGCCAAAAAAAATCAGTTATTGAGTTTTTCCGTCAAGAAATTCTCAGTAGCTGCCCGGAGTCAGGAAGTTGGCGGTGATCTCTCGCCGGTCGTGTCGGTTTACCGCCCCATCGGACTATGAGAGTGAGGAAATAGAGTGCACCTGTGCTTGTGCATACACTTGGGCACTATAATCCTGTCCTGCGCAGAGGCTAGTCTCCGTTGAGGCTGGCCGCGGTGACCGAAATTCGGTCTGGAGGACATTCTTTTTTCTTATAAAATAAGGGTGACAAACGAGCACACAGTCCACCTGATGGTAAGTGGATGCTGTGGCCCATAGACATCTACATTTATCTTCAATTAAGAATCAAAATGCAGATGCGTTGTCACCCCTGAGGACTGAGATGGAATGCCTCGTTTCCAGTAAAAAGGGTCTCCGGTTCTCTACACTCACCATACGAAACACAGCAGCATTAAGCTGCTATTTTACGCTGGTATTCTGTGAGAGCGTGGTTCTCTGGTTGAGCCGACCCATTCGTGCCACAACCATAAGTATATCTGCAGCGTGGCTCTACCACGTAATATAATATTATTATTATTACAACACAATATTATTATTACTTCTTTCAGTAATCAAGTGATAAAAAATGTAATATCGTTATGTTTTCTCCCAGGTTTGGACCACAGGATCAGACCCTCAGATCAAAAACCTACTGAAACAAGGTTACCGTCTGATCATCTCCAACTACGACGCGCTATACTTGGACTGTGGATTTGGAGCTTGGGTTGGCAGCGGTGAGTATTTCACTTAACATTTTCACTTTACTGATGGAGTGATGATCTGGTGGGACGCAGTTGGTTCAAGACCCTGCTTTGTGACATTCTATGGGAGAGGCTTACGTTCAGCAGTGGACTCATGGATCATCATTATATAATGTCTATCAGAGGCCATGAGATCTTTCTGGTCTTTAGCGTAATCATCTCTTACGACACCCACTCTTCTCCAATTAATTCTCTTATACCGTCACCATACGTCAACTCATTTTTATTATGTTATTTAAAGTCAAATATTTTAATTCAAAATTGGCCCTTACAAAACTTTCTCAGTAACGAGAGGAGGCCTGTGCACAGAAGTGGGACGTATATAGACTGTAACTTTTTTATATTTAAAACTTAAAGCGAACGCTATGATGACGGCTCGGTAGCGCAATGGCTCTTCGGTTGCGACGGATATCTTCTATATAATAAAAATCAATTGCTGTCCGTTAGGCTCGTTATGGCTCGACCGATTTTGATGAAATTTTTTGTGTGTGTTTGTGTTTTTTTTGCGCCCAATGCAAGGGGCTACCCTCCGGGAAGCGGGGGAGGGAGGTGGTGAATACTCGTAGCATACCACGCAGCCGGCTGCGTGGTTATGTGGGACTCACTATGAAGTGCCTACCCACTAAACACCACCTGTAGGACTGGCTTTGGCCTGTATGGCCTTTCTGCCGTATCGGAAGCGACTCCCCTTAGGGAAAGGGGGTGCAGGAGTGTTTGAGTGGGTCCCGTATGGTTTATATTCTCGATTGGACCCGGGTGAATTGGATTGAAACCGGGGCGGAATGCTAGTGTAAAATAAATAAATAAAACACTATCACAAACTGTTAGCGTGATCCTAATCCGATCTTTTGGTCCTTCATCCGCAGGAAACAACTGGTGCTCCCCGTACATCGGCTGGCAGAAGGTGTACGACAACAGTCCCAAGGTGATGGCGAGAGAATACAGCGATCTTATACTTGGTAAGTTCCTTTATACAAGCAACGGCAAACGAGCACAGTCCAGTAAATTTATAGTTGATGATATGGCACATAGTTATCTACCTTTTTATAGTTATTTTAAGTCAGTGCTTGACTACAGTATATAGTGGTGATAAAGACATTAGTGGAAATCACACTGTCCTAGTATTAACGTAATAAAACTCTTGACTTGAATCTACACAAATAAATAAAATTGAAGTGTCTGTTTGTAATGTCATAATAACAGCTTTTTAATAAATTCATATGAAAGTATTATATACGGCACTCATAAGAAAAAAATTAAAAAAGTTTGTCTGTCTGTTGTCTGTTTGATCCGGCTAATCTCCGAAATGGCTGGACCGATTTTGAGGGGACTTTCACTGGCAGATAGCTGATGTTATGTATATATAGTGTATTAAAATCAAGAGTTATATATTATATTAATCGGATGGATAGAAAGACGCCGGCAGATTTCACTTTGCTGTGCCTATTACGAAAGATGAATTCAAAGCGTTTGGTTTGGATGCGTGGAATATCAACAAGCGACTACAAACGGGTGAAAGCCCGTCGAACAACTGGTTGTCCGATGGTGGAAAAGGGAGGGAGGAAATAAGACTTAACTCGTGCGCACACTCCCGAAATGCATCCTATACATTGAAGTAATACGTACTATATACAAGTACATGATACTCCAATGATTCTATAGAATACTGAGACGCTGTTGACTCCTTAATCCTTGGATAAGCCTTGTCACTAATAAGGACTAAGATAAAATGCTTCACCGTACCGATACTTTAGCGTAATACTTCAGTTCTTATATCGTTCTACAAAACACAGTTTTCACTTCTAGGTGGGGAAGCGGCTTTATGGACTGAACAAGTGGATACTGCTGCCCTGGACTCTCGTTTGTGGCCGAGAGCAGCCGCATTAGCCGAGCGACTTTGGAGCGAGCCGCAAGGCAACTGGCGTGACGCTGAGTACAGGATGTTACATATCAGGTCAGTGCTGAACATTTAGACAAGTGTATAACTCCGCAGTCAAAGTTTACACAAGAAGTATAGGTACATGATACATGGAAACATAATAGGTCAGTGCTACTAAATATTTGATCAAGGTTTAAACAATGCAGCCATAACCTACACAAGAAGTAAACGTATACAGGGTTATTTTGCAATATACGCCCAGAAGGTTCAAAATAAGTGTAAATGCGAATGGTGAAGAAAACTAATTAAAACACATCAAAAATCTGTCCTTTTTATCTTTTGAATTCAGAATACGTCGTAATGCATTTTAACTGATTGTCATTCATAAATATTTACCGCCTACTATTTTACTACGCACGCATACATTCGTAAGGGCCGTTCGGTCGGCAAAAACGTTGTGAATTGAATCGCATACACAGGAGTGCGCGTACGTGTAGTTGTTGCCCAGAAATCATATTCAATTTAGTAAAATTTCAAAGAAAGATAGAAGCCTTATTTACTCGTATTTTCAACAACTGCAATAATGGAACTCAAATATAAAATTTGGATAGTCTTTGAAAAATAACTCTGTATAATGCCTACATATTAGGTCACTTCTGAACGTTTAGACAAGTGTATAACTCTGCAGTCTTAGTCTACACAACAAGTATAGGTACATAATACATGGGTACATAAATAGGTCAGTGATGAATATTTGGACAAGGAGTAAACTATGCAACCGGCTGTGGTACACAAGAAATAAACGTACATAATACATTAGGTCACTGCTGAACATTTAGACAAGTGTATAACTCTGTAGCCGCAGTCTAAACATGAGGTCGGTGGTAAAATATTGTATAGTTTTGCAGATATAAGCATATAATACATAATATACATACATAAACACTCACGCCTGTCACCCAGAGGGGTAAGCAGAGACTACGGACTTCCATTGGGCACAATCCTGACACACCTCTCTTGCCTCCTTTACATCCATATATCTACGCATACACGCTCGTCGGTTAAGGGTACTCCTAATCTGGCCCATTTTTAATAAAACGCCAATTTGGCCGATAAACCTTCGTCTAGGGCATCCCTTCCCAACTCTGCCGTTCCCTTCTGCAACATAAATTTGCTTTGTCACTCTTTCCTCGTTCATTCTTTCTACATGACCAAACCACCGAAGCGTTCCTTTCTTAATCCTGGTCACAGCGTCATCTTGCAAAGCACACTTTTTTCTTATCACACAATTTCTTACCCTGTCATTCAGATTCAGCCCTAGCATACTCCTTAATGACCGCATTTCTACAGCATTTATCGCACTAATCTCACCGATGATCTACGTGAGGGACGGCCTTCTACGGCGACGACTGAAGATAACATCAGTGTTGTGCGGCGTATGATAGAGACTGACAAAAGAGTGACTTATCAGCAGATTCGGACAAGCTTAGGCATCGGTATGAGTCCAGTGCACAAAATCCTCCATGAACCATGATACCTCATAATTTGACAGAGGCCCAAAAACTCCGTCGTGTTGATTGGTGTCGTGAAATGGTTCAAAGATTTAACGGAGGTGACTCAAATGCTGTGTTCGACATACTTACGTGTGACGAAAGCTGGATTTATTGTTATGATCCTGAAAGTAAGAGACAGTCTGCTGTCTGGGTGTTTCCTTCCTAGGAGTTGCCAACTAAAGTGAAGAGAGGTCGAAGCGTGGGAAAAAAGATGGTGGCCTCGTTCTTCGGAAGGACAGTTCTCGTGCTTCTTCTGCCAGACACAACTTTCACTACCATACATTAAAGTGTCTTTTTTGACACATTCTGACTTTTCACAATAGCGTGTAGAGCTCCATTCACTCTATTTCCTGCGTTCACTCGTCGTTCTATATCCTTATCATATCTACCATCCCTACTAAATAAACATCCCAAATATACAAACTCATTCACTTGCTCAATCAACTCCCCTTCTATTCTTATTTCACATAACGTTTTACTTTCTTCTCTTTCAAAAACCATCACTTTCGTCTTCCTTGCGTTCACTTTCATACCCCTTTCTTTTAATGATCAGTTCATTATAGTAACCATCATTTGCAATTCGGCTGCTGACGATGCAAATATGACTTGATCATCGGCGTACAAAAGGCATTTGACGGTTAACTCACCCATTCTCAACCCACATCTTCAACTTTCAAAGTTTGCAAAAACTATTCATAAATATTTTAAACAGCCACGGGGAAGCTACACAGCCCTGTCTGACACCTTTTTGGATGCCAAACCAGTCCGAGTAGACCCCATTGATCCTGACATAAGCACTAGAGTCCCTATAAAGAGACCTTAATGCCTGTATCAAACCAGCGCTCAACCCAATTGAGTTCAGTGTTTGCCATAATACATTCCTGTCCACTCTGTCATAAGCCTTTTCCAAGTCCATGAACGCACAAAAAACTTTCTGGTTTTTGGCCAAAATCTTCTCCGCAATCATGCGCATGGAAAATACTTGATCCGTACACCCCATCCCCTTTCTAAATCCAGCTTGCCAAATACCAAATTTTTCCATCACTTTCTTCTATAACTCTTTCAATTAATACGTTAGCATACAGTTTACCCACAATGCTAAGCAAGCTAGTAGTTTTTACAGTCCTGCTGTGACCCTTTTCCCTTATATAATGGGACTATAACGGCTTTGCACCAGTCCGATATATATCCGGCTGCCTTACCTGCTTTCATGCTTTTCATTACTTTTATTATTTCATCTACACTTATCTCCCTACCTCTCTCCACTTCTTTCGGAATTTCTATTTCACTTAATTCAGACGACTCTTCACTCATAAACACGTTTTCAAAGTATTCCTTACATCTCTTTAAATTCGAAACTTCGTCATTCAGCATACAGCCATTCTCGTCTCGTATAGCATTCATTCTAGGCTGTTTTGAATTTCCTGGCAGTTCTTAAGAGTTTCCAGAACATTTTAATATTTGCCAGAAGTTATCAGATATCCTTCTACCATTCTTATCCGTTCTTTCTTGCTTTTTCCTTTCAATAACTTCTTCTACTCTCTTATTTATACGTCTAAAGTCTGCCTTTTTTCTTTCAATATCATCATTCATACCGCCAGAATTACCAGCTTTGGTTGCTAGTAAATCTAGCCATGCTCTCTTCTTTGCTTCAACTTCCATCCGTCATCATCCCACCACAACGTATTATTTTTCCTTTCATTCGTTCTCTTACTTACCCCACATACTTCGGTGAGTTCATCCACCAAAACTTTCTTAACATTATTCCATACAGTCTTCAAGTCTAAATCATTCATACATAATTCATTCAAACCACTTATATTTTCCCTCAATCTACATTTATGCTTCTTTTTCACACCTTCATTTTGTAACCTCTCTATTCTTATACGCTGTAACGCAGTGGTAGACACAGATGTCCGATGCCGCCAACGCCTGAATAGACCATTAATTCGGCATAAGACCAAGTAATGATCCGTCCCTACGTTGGACCTCCGGTAAACCCTTGTATCTACCACTGCGCTCCTCATTCTTTCATCCACAATTATGAAATCTATCATCACCTCTTTCCCATGTATACATGTGAATCCTCTTATGGCGAAAGAAAGTGTTCGTCACAGAAATATTCTTTTCCACACATACGGTGAGGAGGTCTTCACCATTCTCATTTATACTTTCACTGCCAAACGTTCCTAATATCCTTTCATAACTAGACCTCTTCACCCCAACCCTTCCATTAAAATCTCCTAACATAATAATATTTTCATTTCCCTTACATTTCATCAAAACCATCCTTACCATTTCCCAAAACTGCTCTCGGATATAAGTGGGCTTAGACATGTCTGGGGCGTACACCCCTAGCACAAACAACTTCTTTAAGCTCACTTTCATTCGTATCCATAGCAGCCTTGGGCTTACACATTCATACTCTTTCACACATTGACCAATCTTTCTGAAAGGATGACACAGATATAAACTATGCGAGAAATGTAGGTGCAATACATGTGAGGTCATTGCTCAACATTTAGAGAAGTATATAACTTTGCACTCGTAAACTAAACAAGAATTATAGGTACATTCATATATAATTAAGTACATTATTATTCATGAGGTCAGTGCTGAACATTTTGATAAGCATTCGTCCATACGAAAAGTATAGAAACATAATGTGTAATATAAGGTGAGTGCTGAATATTCAGACAAGTGTAAAATCTGCATTCGTTGTCTACACGAGAAGTTTAGATACATAATACATTAGGTCTATGCTGAACTTTTAATAAGTACATGTTTATAGCATTCGTAATCAACACACAAAGTTGAGTGATTAATTTTAGTGCATTACATTTATAGAGGAGGCCTGTTCCCATCTGTGGGACGTATGTAGACTATTACTTTTCATGTATAATTACTCATAGAGCAACACGGGCCACCGGCGGATCAGAGGGGAGTAGCCATACGCAGGCGTTCCCCTCTGTCAAAGTATAAGTCCACGCGGTCCTATGTGTACAATAAAACTATTAATAGTTACAGCCGCACTGCTCACTAGACTAAATCTAGTTGCGCGGCTGACGTCCTACAAAAATGCCGAATTGATCAGTTTTATGGCTGCAAAAATAAATCTCCGACGTCAAATTAACAATAAATAGCCTTTAATATATAATTTTAATCACAATATTGCTATTTACTTCTTTTTAAACTTGAAAATTACAACAATAACGGTCGTGTTGTTTTGGATTTGTTTACCAAAACAGGATATGCAGATCGGTCTAGCGACTGATCCGAATCTGTATCCGACATGTCGCTGTCACCGAGTGATTTTGTCGGTAATGTATATATGTGTGTGTAAAAATGTTAGTTTATTGTATGTGTAAGTTTCATAGTGACAGAATTTTATTTAAGTGTGCGCAGATTTACCCTCACAAAAATTACAGAGTTTTCTGTCGGGGGAAAACGCTATGGCTACTCCCTCTTGTCCGCCGGAGGCCCGTGTTGCTCTATGATAATTACTGGGCTTAATGCAAGCTATGAAATATAACCGTCAACCATATTTTGCGGAAGCAAGTCTGCATTGTTTTTTTTTCTATTACAGGGAACATTTAGTCCGCATGGGCATCAAAGCGGAATCACTTGAGCCCGAGTGGTGTTATCAGAACGAGGGTTACTGCTATAATTAAATAATAGCCTTGAGATTGTAATATGTAATTCAATATTTTTACTAGTACCTATATAAAACTCCTCATTGACAGAGGTTATTTTAAATGGCAACTGGAGCTGTGAATATATCTACAGATAAAGTTAAAACATACGTCTATTACTAGTATCTAATAATTATATCTTTTTTTATTTGCTAAGTGGTCTTATTAGGTATATAAAAATGGAACAAAAATGAGATTATAATGTTGTAAAACTGAATTTGTTGTATTTATAATATCACTGCCCACTTTAATTAAGTCTCCAATTAAGGACTTCAATGTTTTTGAAGTTACATTTATATATTTTAGTAACAGTTTATTAATAAACAATATTCTATCACTACTGTTTTTATTTTTAATTGATTTGTGATACCTCACCTCTATAATTTATGATCCGTGTAGTGGCGGTGTAAGAATATCCACTACCCCATATCATCTCGTGGGTGTCGTGGGAGACAACGGAGGGAAACAAATGAGGAGATAGGCAGCAGCGTCTTCCTAATAACGACTAAAAATAAAAATAAACTGTGATTGCCAACCCGCTTGCCAAGCGTGGCAACTATGGAAAATATCTCTTTATGAGGCAACCTATGGTGTAGGTCTATGTTCAGCAGTGGACTTTAATAGGTTGTAACGGTAACGGTAACAGTAAGTAATTTTACCGTAAGGTACACGTGTAAGAGAATCCATTACTTACTCTATTTCGCTCTAAGGGTGTCGTAAAAATTGAGTACAGGGAAGAAAATCCTCATTAATTTCTAAAGATGGTGATACTAACTCGTATGAATATATACCAGATATAAATATGTGGACCGACGACGGGCACCAACGACAAAGACGCTGTCTGGGTCAATCCGCATGTCAAGTGTTGGCATATAGTAGTATGGCAAATAGAATAGAATATTTTTATTACAAGTAATTCTTATTCAAAGTTAATTTTTACTTTTACCACTGGTTCGTAAAAATCTCTTTTCTGGGAAGAACCTGCAAGAAGGCAGCGGAACTTTTTTTTTTTTCAAAGTAAAATTATACAATAAAAATACGAGTTTTACAAACTACTTACAAAACTTAATTATATAAAACAGCTTGGAAGCGATCACCTCATTCCCAGGGGTTATTATCAACCATATATTCATTTATATTATAGTAACCCTTTTTTATATAGTGTTTTTAATAAAATATTTTAACTTGGTAATAGAGAAAGAACTTGTATATTTTCTAGGACTTAGTTGTAAAAGCGTTAAATTTTCCCATGAATGTATTGCTGACTCAGAGGAGTCAAGTAATTGGTATCACTACCTTGTGTTTCTTCCTAATGTTTACAAAATGTATATATATTTTTTATTAAAACTTGTTTTTGTGAAGTTACATTAAATTTTCGTAAGAGACTCATTCGGTTTTATGTTATAATTGGCAAAAATGTACCGTTATTATCAAGAATTACAAATGAGGGTGAATAAACTCAAACAATCGAGATTGGTGAACTGGACTTTGCTATTGCTTCTTCATGACAACGCCCGGCCACATACTGCACAATAGACGCTTTCTAAAGCTTCCTTTTCGCCCTTCCTTTTCTTACCCTTGCCACTTACCCTGCTACCTTATTCTCCAGACCTTGCATAAACAGATTTATTTTATATAAGAGGGGGCAAACGAGCTTGCGGCTCACCTAATGGTAAGTGACTACCGCCGCCCATGAACAACTGTAACAGCAGGGGAATTGTAGATGCGT
The DNA here is from genome assembly GCA_029286625.1 of Parnassius orleans. NCBI lineage: Eukaryota > Metazoa > Arthropoda > Insecta > Lepidoptera > Papilionidae > Parnassius > Parnassius orleans. The sequence continues at coordinate 1,952,935 of JAGSMP010000080.1, read as the reverse complement.
TGCAGGCCTTTTTAAAAAAAGTAGGATCTGTCTTTGAAGGTACGTTAACCGAATAGGCCCGGTAAAATCGCTGGTAGTAGTTGATTCCACAAAGATGTTGTGGGAGGAAGAAAACCTAACGGTAAATCGCACATTGGTGGACCGCCAATCCTGATGGTATGGATATTGTATCGTATTTCGCGATGTGCGATGGTAAAATTTAGCGGCTGGAATTAGTCCGAACTATTTCATAGCTCACTCCCTATAGTAGCAAGCCAAAACCAGCGCCAAAGTTAAGCCGATCAGAAAGAACTCGGTCATCGTCCATTCGGACGATTCGGGATCGGGGTTAATTGGAAGTAGCTGGAATTGAGGGGCCCCAGCCCACAGTGAGGTCGAACCTGCCCCTTGTAAAGTTGCAAGCAGTGTGCCGGCATGAAACACTGTCCAGCTCTACTGAGCACGCCTGGTTTTTTAGATGATAGTTTAGCCTTTCCTTCCAAGCGACCGCAAATCTGAACGTCATTTGATATGACGACGCCGGGGATTCCGATGATGGCCCAGGCAACAAGGTGAGTGAAATTGAAGAGATACGACAAAGGGGTTCTTTTCAGCGGTAAACGCGCTAACCTGTGACTTCTGGGGGTTAAATTGGACTAGATTTAGACGTCCCCATTCCGAGACTTTGTTTAATAATGACTCTACTTCAGACACAAGTTTGTTCGGGCACTCGCCGACGTATTCCCGAGAAATATTAGCACGGCCGGTGTATAAAAGCATCGCCAGTGCTGTCTTCCGCATAGTAATTAATGTTATTTGTTAGTGCTGTTAGCCTTTTGGCTTTTATAGCTTCTTCGGACATGAATGTTACTAGTTTTCAACATGTCATATTGAATGCCCTCCCTCCCCCCTTTTCATATAATAAAGGCCGACCGAAAGGCAAAGGAAAATATAATAATAAATAAACTTAGTATATTGACCAGGCTAAATAAATATTGATCTTTCCCTTTTAAGATTTAGATATTGGCCGTTGGTTATATTTAAGGCGTGATCGTCTTATTAGGACATTTCACAAATATTATATAAAACTTATAAATGTTTTCACAGGCTTCCAGTCGGAGTCAACGGTGCACGTTGACTACGACATTTATGCTCCGCGCTGCGAGAAAACTGGTGAACTCAATTGCATAATTTCTCGGGAAGCCCATAAAAGGAAAGCTTCGGAAAAAGCACTTTGTGACAAAACCAATAGAAGGCTTTTGCTAAACTAACCGCCAAGGCCTCCCTCTTGGACTCGACTGCCTGCACCCATTGATGTGTCAGGTAAAGTGGAAGATTATCAGTTGAGCGACCCCGACGGAAACCCTACTGGCGGTGAGCGGTTAACTTCTTTAGAGATCGGGTGCACGAAAGCTGTCTTTCATGACTTGGAGACAAGGCCTGAAGAGTAGGAGTACCAAAAAAGTCGCGTAAGAATCGGTGCCAACTCCGTAGCACACGTACTTAGCACAATAGGAAAGATTCCTCTATTATAATTAATTTGAAGGAGACTATAATATTTTTATTTTGTGCGATCAGCTATGCAGGTCTAATAAGAACAGTATCACTGCGGTCAGTAAGATCTACTGTGATCGCTGCTATGGCTATAGTTCACTGCTACGTCCTATATCTTCAATGATTTGAAGGAGTTGCTTAGCTGCGAGCAATTTCATCTGGGATAAGTACGAAGGAGGAGTACGTAACACAATAGGAAAGATTCCTCTATTATAATTAATTTGGATGGGACTATTTTTTTATATTTTGTGCGAGCAGCTATGCATGTCTAATAAGATCTTTATCACTGGTCACTGGTTAGTGGTTATAAGTCTCTTTGGTGTGACTCAAGATAAGGTAGGCGCTACTATCGCCAACTGTCTGCTGGCTTAAGTTGCCGTCAAAATCTTCCAAAGACTACGCAATGTGACGCATCAGCATATTGTGATGCAGTATTCTATAAAGAATTATTATCATTTGATACTAAAAACCTATAAAAACGAAGATCCCGAATGAAAAAAAGATATGGCTTAAAAGACAAGCATCTAATCCAAAAAATCCTAATTAAAAAAAACTGGCGAGTGGCAACAATTCAATAAATTGTCAGTGTCACTTCTGTCAATCTCAATTTTATTTACCTACTTTATCATACTGCCTGAAGTGCTTTCCTTTTGTATGTTAAAATCATAAATATCGGTCATAATTCTTTTTTAAATTAATAGCAAAATGAATTGCTTCGAAAACGTTACTTTACCTAGTTGTGTGTGGTTTGATGGCGGGGATAAACGGAACACCTTGGCTTCAATCTTTGCTGGTATTTTGGTGCGCCCTTTTTGTGATTCATTACTAATTTTGAATTATTGAACAACCAGGATTCATCGTTCTATTTATTTACTTATTAATCTCCTCTTGTATAGATAAAGAAATCAACTAATTTTATAAACTTGAGAACAAGTGAATTTGTGTACATTCAAGTTTTGTGTTGACATTAAAAAATGAAAGTTTTAGGAAATAGAGAAATTATGCACTTAGTCATTATAGTCTATTATTGCTAATATATAATGTCTTAATAAGTTCATGACTGTTGATCATATATTATATTGTCATAAACATAAAAAGAAGTGGTTCATATATATTTATGTTCTGGTCAATTTATATTTGAATAGCCATAGAAGCTATTGTAACATATTTAGTAAAGCTATTGTGAATTTGTAATTATAATTAAGTACTATAACATTTACTACATTACATCACAATCAAAGGTTACAATTTTATGATGATGACATTGCATATTTTTTAATATCCTCATTGATTGCAATATATTAAGGTTCTTGTATATATTGTCTTGTATTTATTATATTACGTATATTTAAATTTATGTATGAAAATTACGCCAAGCTAAGTTTACCTGGGTTACTTTCTGTATAACATTTTTGATCAATACTTATGGTCTCTTTTTTCCTTGTTTATAAAGGAATATCTAATTATTATGTGTTTAATCTTAAGTTAATATTAGAAAATAATTATCTTTTACTTCTTTATTAACTCATCATAGTCAGCTGCTAAACATGGGCATATCTCCCGTTCTCTACCAACTTCAAAAAGGAGGAGGTACTCAATTCGACTGTATAATATTCTTTTTTAAAGTGTGTTACCTCATATATTTTTCTGCATGAACTGATTTCGATAATTCTTTTTTATTTGAAAGCTGGTGCTTCTCATGTGGTTCCATATAAATTTGATCAAGGTCTGACCAATAGTTTTTGAGTTATTCTTAATAATTTATATTGAAGTCGATTGTACAAAATTTTAAATTTTAAATCAAATTTGATAGACAGTACCATATTATGTCTTTTACATTTGACAAAGATTCATATAGCTGGTTAAGATATTTTAGATGTGGCATATATGAGATGGTTAACTGCCACCTATTGGAAGCCTTGAGATCTTTCTGACATTTATTTTAGATACTTCTTAAGATTCTTAAGTTCAGATACTTTTGGGAAGAAATGACATCCAATCAAAAAGCAAATCTTAAAACTCCCTGAATGCTGATAATAATGGTAATAATACCTAACCTAACCTCTAAAAGTGCTATTTATTACTGTTTCCACAGTTCTTTGCTGGATGGTGGTTCATCATAGATGCAGCTTCAGTCTACCCAGGAGAACTTCCTAATGCAGCTCATGTGTGTGGAGTTATGGCCACTCTGTCACTAGTGATGGTCAATTCTGTCTCCAATGCACAGGTATGTTTTTAACTGACTGCCTCAGTAGGAGAGTTCATTCATAAGTTTTAAATGTTATTAGACCTTAGGTTATTAATTATTATGTAAGTTTTTTATCTCTTGTAGATTTTGAAGTTTGATACAACTAAGAATTTTTTAAAAGTAAGAATGACAAACAAGCACGCAGTCCACCTGATTGTAAGTGAATGCTGTTTTTTTTTTCGTAAAACATAAGTGACAAAGGAACTTACAACCCACCTGAAGTGGCTACTGCTGTCCTACACCTACACCCAACTTAAAACAAAGAAAGCTACAAATGCATTGGCATCTCCAAGGGAAAAGATGGAACACCTTATAGCCTGTAATAATATTTTTAAATATGTCACTAAACATGTAACTCATACAGTGCTACATATGTCCTTGATTAAGAACTAAGATACAGGTCCATTGTCATGCCCGAGGATTCCTTAATCTGGAATGCAGCAGCAGCAGTACCATATGAAAGTAGTTATACTTAGCTGCAATTTTCTTGTTGATTTATTATACGGTGAGGATTAGGCCATATTATAATCAGTTTAAACCTTTATTGTAGTAAGCTATAAAAACTTTTTTTGCAAAGAAAATATACTATGTGGTAGAGCCATATATTATGGTTGTAGCATGAATATGTCAGATCGACCACAGAAAGACCTCGCCTTCACAGATTACTAGCTTAATTCTAGTGTGTTTCATATGGTGGGTATAGATAACCAAATCCCGTTTTTACTGGAAACGAGGCATTCCGTCTTAGTCCTCAGGAGATGTAACACATCTGCATTTTGATTCTTAATCAAAGATAGATGTAGATGTAATGGATGTAGGTGGACTGTGTGCTCTTTTGTAACCCTTATTCCATAAAAAACAGAAAAAAAAATCTTGAATAATTTCATTGCCACTATTATAATAATTTATTGAAATCATTATGTTATGAACTTATGAACCAATTGGATGTTTTTTTGTCCATTTTGTTATATCTTAGAACTAATTGTATAACTAGGTCGACATACCTCCAATCAAGAGGCTGATTAAATCCTGACGGAGGCTTGGTGGGAAGTTTTATTTATGATAATTACTATGTATGTTTTATTAAACTCTCACTACTGTTCAGTGGCTTGATAAATCCACAATGTAAAAATGTATACAGTCTTCTGATGGAGATTTCTCGACATGTCAATCGATTTTGTATTGTGGGTATGGTGAATACAACATGTGCTGTGGGGTTATGCAAGTGAATGTGGTGCGATTTTCGCACAGGGGAACAATAGTAAATAAAAGTGTAAAGAAAATAAGACATTTTAGGTGTTGCCAAACTTCAGAAATTCAGGGTGATTAGCATTGCTTTTTTGGAAAATTGATAAGGTTATCTTTTTCCTGGTTTCTCAGGATCAGTAATCATTACATCCTTATTTAATTCAAATATATGAATATATTTTGGGTCTCATTTTTGAAATTTTTTAGGGTCTACTGATGATGAAATTATTTTGTGTTCATTATACAGGTCATGTAATTTTTGGAAAATATGTTGTGTGTCATTTTCATGATTTAAAATTATCACAGACCAATTATTGTAATACCTGAAACGGGTGGTAAAGTTGTAAGATACATCACACTTTAAATGAACGCCAAATGTAACACTTAACTTACAATAAATATTTTGAATTTGAATAAGTCCAATATAAAATCTGAGATATTTAATGCGATATAAAATGTTACAAAAAATTGTAGGCTTTTAAATGGTATTATTATTATATAATTTTTATGCAACATTATGAATAGACCTATTTAATAAGATATAAAATAATAAATAACAAATAATGAAGTCATTTACAAGTTTTCACTTGTATAATACTACACATATATAACAAGAGTGTGTCAGAAGAGATATACGAGTATAGTGCAAGTAACAGTACACTTCACTATAAATAACATTATCAAAGAGAAAAGAGGTTGTCAGAAAGTGAACGTCTAAGTTGGAGAAATGGGTGGGCTTGACCGAAGAAAGACCACGCTTTTACAAAATACAGGCGTAAAACAACAGCTTAATGTTGCTGTATTTTGTATGGAGCGTATAGAGAGCCAGCGATCTTTTTTTATTGGTAATGAAACGTCCATTTTAATGCTCAGGGGTGATACCGCATTTACATTTTGATTTTTAATGGAGGACGGATGTAGGTGTCTATGGGCCACAGCATTCACTTACCATCAGGTGTACCGTGTGCTTGTTTTTCACCCTTATTTAAAAAAAAACGAAATAAAGTTTTTTCTTTTGCTTACAGGTGCGTGGTGAAACATACACAGGAGGCTGCATGGGGCCACGAGGAGCTCGCCTGTGGCTTTTCCTTGGTTTTGTGGTGGGCTTTGCCTCACTTATTGCTGCCTGCTGGATATTGTTTGCTAATTATGTAAATGCAGGTAATTGTATTAAAAAAGAAAGTACACCATTAATTTATGTAATTTAACTATCAAATTATAAATCCGATTTCTGAGAGTCAACAAGATACTAAATTTAAGCAGATTGTAACTGAGGAGGCACAAATGTTGGAAATAAATAACAGTTTGTTATGATTATGAATTTTTTTTGACAAACAAGAACACAGTCCAACGTGGCAATTCTGTGGCAACTACATTGTATCTTTGCTTAAGAATCATTATACAGATGCGTATGCAGGTATGACACTTGCTGAGTAAGATGGTATGGTTCTTTTAAATTATGAGGGGTGATCCAAAAGTAATGATAATGAAAATAAAACACGGTAATTAAAGTTAAAATAATAATTTATTTTTCTACATAGTCTCCTAACAAATCAATACATTTAGTCCATCATTTTTCTAAACCCAGGATTCCCTTTGAAAAAAATTCTTTGTCTTGACCCTCCCAAAACGCTTCAACAGCGGCCATTACTTCGTTATCGTCTTCGAATTTCTTGCCTCGGAGGCGTTACTTGAGCCGAGGAAAGAGGTAGAAATCACTAGGAGCTAGATCTGGCGAATAGGGAGGGTGTTCGAGCAGTTCGAATCACGTTTCTTGAATGGCAGCCATCGCAACTGCGGCTTTGTGAGCCGGTGCGTTGTCTTGGTGAAACATCACTCCAGCTCGCAGTTTGCCGCGTCTTTTTTCCTTAATGGCCTCCCGTAATCTTCTTATTTGTATTGTTGTGTAATAGTGGCTCCTTTTCCAAATATTCCACCATAATTATGCCTTGAGCGTCCCAAAAACAGATGCCATAACCTTTCCTGCCGAACTTGAAACTTTGAATTTCTTTGGCGTCGGTGAGGAGGCTCGCTTCCAAGTCATCGATTGTTGTTTCGTTTCAGGATCAAAATGGTGGATCCAGGTCTCGTCCATAGTCACAAAAAGGAACAAAAATTTTCTTGATCTGCTTGGAACTTTTCGAGATTGACCTCGAAATGTTAACTCGATTTTCTTTGCTCGTCGGTTAACATTCTGGGTACCCAACGCGCAGAGACCTTTTCATATGCAACTCGTTCGCAAGGATTCTTTGAACGCTGCCATATGAGATCCTGTGACCTCAGCTACATGCCTGATGGTCACTCTTCGATCTGCCAACACAACATCTTCGACTTTTTCACGTTGTCTTCAGTGAGGGACGTGGATGGGCGTCCTTCGCGATGTTCATCTTCAGTGGATGTTCTGCCCAGTTTAAACTCCTTGACCCAGCGTGCAACTGTAGAATATGGAGGAGCAGAGTCCCCCAATGTTTCCACTAAGTCACTGTGTATGTCTTTTGAAGACATTTTTTTCAAACAGAGGTACTTGATGACAGCTCTAATTTCGTTTTTCTCCATGTTGATGTTATCTCTTTGACAGTTCGTATTCAAATGAATGTATCTCCCGGAAATCGTGATCTATTTATATGATTTTTTTAGGCTGACGTAGTGAGTATATAAGCAAGCAAAAAATATTTTTTTTGGATTTTTATGCGGACCTGAAATAACCGATTATCATTACTTTTGGATCACCCCTCGTAACTTGAAATGATGCAGTGTTAAAGAAAACAGTCAGAGTTAAACCTGACCCGAAAATAAAATTTTCTGATTTTGCACTGAACTCAAGTCTCGTGTAATATTAGTCACTCAAATGTTACTCAATTTTAAGATGTCATTAATTCTCGTAGTGTCACAGTCACTTTGACTTAAAGTGATAGAGACAGCACGAGACTTAGGCATTTTAAAATTGTACAGCGTTTAAGTAAGTATAAGTCTCATAATTTTTGAGTTGTGGGTTCCAGGGTGGCTCGAAATGGTTGGTCAATTCCGGTGGGTTGCCCTTTTTTTTTTTCGAACTTGGTCGGATGACACACTGCCGTGGACTACTAGACCACATTCGTGGCACTATACTTTCCTCAACGCGGACGATAGCTTCAGAAAGAATTACGTAATTGTGCCATCAGCTAGTGCCTGTTTTCTGTATTAAAAACGCTTTATTTCCCCTTCGACCCGTACTACAGAGCAGAAAGTGTGTAAAAATAACATTTGTGAAGGAACTTTTAACATTTTATGACGACTTTGGAGAAAAGACTTTACAAAGTGGTGGAACTCCTTTTTACCAGACTGCGCAATGCAAAGGAGGATAATCTGTTTATCAGCTTATATACGAGTTTGTACCTTTGTGGCGTTCTAGAGACCAAACGCATCGGCCGATTTTGATGATTATTACATCAATCGAAACGACACTAAAAAGGGACAAATATATTCATCTAAGTATAGGATTTAGCCTGCGAGAGAATGAAATAGAGTACAGTATACAGTGTTTCGTATTATCCCCGTCTCCTTTTCTGAAGGCTTCACATCTACTGCGTGTGAACTACACACATGTTCTTTTTTTAAATATTCTAATTCTACTACAATCCCACCTGATGGTAAGTGGCGATGTAGCCTAAGTTGCCACTCCTTTGTTGTACACATGACGAACGATGTAGCAATCAGTTTGGTTCGAATGCGTGGTAAGTCAACAACGAAAAGGTGGAGACTGGCCGAACGTCTTGTTGTCCGATGGTGGAAGGGAGAGTGAGGAATTTAGTTATGCAATTTCTGTGCACACTCCGAAATGCATCCTGTAGAAAACCGAAAGGCTGGCTACGTTGCGCCTGTGTTTGTGGCTGGTTAGATTGGACGTGCCAACGCATCTGCAGCCTTTTTTGTTTGTATTTGGTTGCAGCTGTCCATGGATTGCAGTAGCCACTTACCACCAGGTGGACTATTAGTTTGTTTGTCACTACAGTTTTATAAAAAAATACTGAATGTTTCTTGACTATCGGATTCATGCACAAGAGGACGTCATCAGAATCATACTTTTAAATGTTGGTTATTATATTTTTCTCCTTTATTGAAGTGAAAACTTCTTTAGCATCGTTGTGATTTGAAACTCAATGAAACGAAAAAGCGACACTAAAAACAGACAAATATATAAATCTACAGGAGATAATGAGATAGAATCTATACTAGAAATATAATAAAGCGGAAGAGGTTTTTGTTTGTTTAAACACGCTAATCTCTGGAACTACCAGTCCGATTTGATATTTTTTTTGTATATGATTGCCAGATTCGCGAGGAATAGTATAAGTATCTAGCAATAGGCTACACCTCTCAGCTAGCCTTAAATATTGATTTTTGTGAAGCAAGTCGGAAGTAAAAGCGCTCTCGACCTGCTTTATCCAAGTGCGCTAGCGTAATGGTTAGTGATACGTAAATAGTCTCTTTTTTTTAGATGGAGAAAAGATCTATGTTTATCTTTTCTTCATCTAAAAAAAAAAGTCCGCGATACCATATCGGCTATTTCTTATACATAAGCCACAATAAAGTATTTTGTGACAAAAATATTGAATATTAAAAAGTAATTTATGAGCGTTATTAATTCTTACGAACGAAAGTAACTTTTTTTAATAGGATAGGGTGACAAACGAGCACATAGTCCACCCGATGGTAAGTGGTTGCAGTGACCCATAGACATTTACATCTATCCTCAACAAAGAATCAAAATGCGGATGCGTTGTCACCCGTGAGGACTAAGATGGAATGCCTCTTTTCCAGTAAAAAGGCTCTCCGGTTCTCAAAACTCACCATACGAAACACAGCAGTATTAAGCTGCTATTTTACGCCGGTATTCTGTGAGAGCGTGGTCCTTCCCCGGTCGAGCCGACCCATTCGTGTTACAACTATACTGCTAATAGCTGCAGCATGGCACTACCACGCATAAATCATCATCAGGACAATTTTATGAAGATAAGCTTTACTCTTTATAGCCTGTTTGGTCGCATAGTTTAAAAGATAATGAAAAATTAAAATAATTCAACACTCGGCTCGGCGCGTGAAGGACGCCTAGCCCCCCGATGAGAACCGAGAGAGACCAGCAGTGAACGCCTCGATAAGTGGGGTGTCATTTCGCGCGGTTCAGGCGCGTGATTTACGCGAGTGATACCGCCGGGAACAGCTAGTTCAGTATAAAGTGTTTCCTATTATCTCTGTCTCCTCTGTGTGCGGTGCTTTAAAGATGGCTAATATAACTTTTAACTGTTAAAATAAAGAATTAAAAATTATTTTGAAATATTAATAAATAATTATATTGAATAAAATTATCATATCCAAACCATTCTTAACAATCCGCGATTTCATATTTTACCGATTTATATAAAATTAGTCGTGTTTAGGCCATCTAGTGTCTATTTTAAGGACCACCTTGAGAGTCAATCAATTTTTGTTCGACAAAATGATTTTACTATAGAATGAAGTAGACGTCGCTATTACAAAGTAATTTTAGTCGAAAAAAATGCTTTTTGATTTATTGCACTAAAATTTAGGCTTTACATGTCTATTATGTCTATTATCTTTTGAAAAAAGCGCTGTGGTAACCCCGGTGACAAGTTGTAAAATAATTGCTCCCAACTATTAAAAAAAATAATAGATTAGAATAGAATAATTTTTATTCAATATGGATTATTATAATAATAAAGCCCTTTATTCCGATCTAATAACATTTAACATTAAAACTAAAAATAAAATAATCTACTAACTACAAAATGTCTCTTAGTTCGGCGTGCCTATTGGCAAAGGCCTCCTCCAACGATTTCCATTGTTGTCTATCTTGAGCAACCCTTCTCCAGTTTGGTCCTGCTGTAAGTTTTATTTCATCTTCCCACCTTGTGCTGCCTTCCTCGTCTTCTTTTGCTGTCCCTTGGGTACCATTCCGTTACTCTCCTGCTCCACTTTCCCACTTTGTCACGCATCATATGTCCTGACCATCTCCACTTCTGTTGATCGATTCGGTCGGTAAGTTGTGTTAAATTCCTTAGGTCAATATTTCTGATCTTATCCTGTCTTTTATAGCCGGTCATACTCCTCCCCATTGCTCTCTGTGCTACTGCAAGTTTTTCTCTTAATACCTTTGTGAGGGTCCAAGTTTAGCATCCGTATGTTAGACAAGGTAAAATGCAAGTATTAAATGTTTTTCTTTTTATTGACATGCTTAAGTCTTTGGACTTCACGATCTCTTTTAATGACCAGTATTTTTTCCAACCTGTTGCGATCCTGAGGTTAATTTCTTTCGTTATTTGATCTTCTATGGAAATTACTTGACCCAGGTATATGTAATCTTTCACATATTCTAGAGAATCGCCGTTTATTGTGATGTTAAATTTTGTGCGGTTTGTCATTATTTTGGTTTTGTTAGTGTTCATTTTTAGTCCAACTTTTATGCTTTCTTCATTTAAATTATTTATCATATATTCGAGACTTTCGGGACGTTCTTCAATTAATACCAGGTCGTCGGCAAATTTTAAATGGTGTAGTTTTGACCCGTTTATATTGATGCCATACTTATCCCAGTATAAGTTGCGGAAGATATTTTCTAACACAGCAGAGAACAATTTTGGGGATAAAGGGTCTCCCTGCCTCACGCCTCTTTGTATGCTAAATTCATCTCCCAAAGTTTCCAACTGGATTCTGGCCTTACTGTCTGCGTAGATGTTCTTATGATTTTAGTATACACGCTTGGTATTCCTTGTTGATTTAGACTTTCCCAAATGTATTCATGGTTTAAGCTATCGAAGGCCTTGGCATAGTCTATAAAAGCTACATAAATGTTTTTATTGTATTCGTTATATTTTTCTAGTACCTGTTTGATCGTATGGATATGGTCAATTGTTGAAAATCCTTTCCTAAAACCTGCTTGTTCGACTGGCTGTTGTTCATCTAACAGTTTGCTAATTCTGTCTAGCATTACTTTTGCAAAAACTTTGTATACGTTTGACATAAGGCTTATCGGTCTATAGTTTTCTATGTTTTCCTTATCGCCTTTTTTGTATAATAGGATTACGTGAGATTTAGTCCATTGTTTTGGAATTTGGCTACTTGTTAAGATTTCGTTAAAAATCTTTGTAAGAATTGGAGTCAGTTCTTCTATATTTCCCCTCATAAGTTCGTTGGTAATTTTGTCTGGTCCCGGGGACTTCTCCATCTTTTGGCTCTTAATTGCCTTTTCGACTTCACACAATAGGATATCCGGCACAGGCTCTGATTTTCCTTCATCAGATTGTTGAGTGAGCACTCTGCTGTGGTGACCTGTTGTTCTTTGGTGCTGGTTGGCATACAGTTGACGGTAGAAACTTGTGGCTAGATCTTTGATTTTCTGTCGTGTCGTGGTAGTATTCGACCTATCCTTTAGTTTGGGTATCCATTCTTTGCCTACGTCTCACAGTTCTTTCAGAGTTTTTTTCACACCCCCCTTGTTTTGGATGTAGTGCTCGAATGTTTTCAACCTCTTGACCTTGCGATCTTTGCGTATACTTTCTCTTATTCTTTTGCTTAAATCTGCAACTAGCTTTATATTTTCTTTTTTTGCTTGGATAGATATAAGCTCCTTTCTTTCTCCTATTAGTTGCAAGGTATGCTCACTTAGTTGATACTTATTAGGTTTTTGTGTGTTATTTTTTGAGATATACAAGCTTTGTAATTCGTTTTCTAGTATATCATATTTCAGTGTTGTTTCTATTTTATCGCTTGTTATATGTTTGTTTGTTTCTTTGAACGGGTTGCACTTTATCAAGCAAGGTTGACTTGGCAATTTAATCATATTATTTTTAATATGATTGCGAGATATTTTTCTTTGGAATTTTTTAAGAGAGCAGCGTACCATACGATGGTTTGTATTAAAGTTCAAATTGCTTATAACAGTAGTGTCGGTGAAAGCTCTTGGGTAGTTGCTTACTATATAATCAATTTAATTTTTATAAGAACCATCCGTGGAAATCCATGTCCATTTATTATTTTTGTTCTTATTAAAGTTAGTATTTAATGCTGATAGGTTATGCTCCATTAGAAATTCAACTAGTTTCTGCCCGTTGCGACTTCTTTTTCCATGTCCGAACTTGCCAAGTACGTACTCACTATTGTTTTGTCTAGCTCCAATTTGTGCATTGAAATCCCCCATTAAGATTATATGTTTGTCGGTGTTGTTTTTTATAGCTAAAGATATCTCATAATAGAAAGCTTCGAGCACTGATAGTTCTGAGTTTTCAGTGGGTGCATATGCCTGTATGATAGACCAAGGTTTCTTATATCCTGGTAGTTTTACATTTAGTATTGCTAATCTATCAGATATTCCTATCAATTCTTGTACACATTCCCTCAGTGACTGTTTTATTAAAAAACCAACTCGTCTACAACCAGCAGTTTCTCCTTTATGGTACAGTATGTAGCTGCCGTGGTCTTCTATTTTTTCTCCCAGTCTTCGCATTTCACTTATACCTAGTATGTCGTATTTTATGTTTTCTAATGATTTTTCTAATTCTAGCAAACTTTCGTGAGTTCTAAGGGTTCTCGTATTTAGTGTTGCAATATGAAGTACCTCACATCTTTTAGTTGGAGGGTAGTGGTCTAGTACTCCCGCGGGGACCAACGGTGATGGGAGACTGTTAGCTTGTTGTTTATTGTGTTGTGGTTGTCCGGCTTGTGGTGCCTGTATCGTTTGTGTATAAGTGTTTGTCTGAAAGTGAGTGTGATCTCTCACGTAAGTACTGAAAGGCATCCCGTTTCCTAACTTTAGAATCATTATTTTTTATTTTCTCGTTACTAGGTTTTGGGCTAGGGGTTTCAGATCTCTTTCTTTTCATTTTCTTTCCTACCTATATTTCTTTTTTCCTTCTTTTTAAGCAGAGCTACTTTTGACAGATCCTGCGTAATGTAGGTATTGGATTTCATGTTCTTCTTATTTTTGAGAATTTGAATCTTCTTTTGAAGGGTTGTTGTAGCAAGTAGAATTGGCCTGATTTTATCAACATCTGTATCACGTTTTCCCAGTCTTTGAATTCTATTTATTTCTTCATCTTTTAGTACGACATCTATTTCCTTCATGGTAGTAGTTACGAGCGTTTTTAGGTCTTCTTGAGTCTCGTGTTTTTGTTCTGGGAGCCCGTGAATTATTAAATTGTTCCTTTTTCCATTTATTTCCAGGTTTTCTATTTTTCTATTAAGTTTCTCAATTTCACTTTTCAATTTTTCGTTTTCTTCAATGATCGGTTTAATTTTTTCATCAACTTTTTTTAGTACTGTTGTGGTAATGTTTAATGTTATCGTAATTGTTTGTAGATTAAGTGTTCTTTCATTTTTTCTAGCAACAGTGACATCTCTGATGATAGTTGAGCGGTGCCAAGTGGACTGTCGGTATATCGAAGTGCTGAAGTATTTGTACAATAGGGCTACGATGGCTATCCGAGTACAGAACCAGAGTACGAAACCTATCCAACTGCAGAGAGGTGTAAGACTGGGTGACGTAATATCCCCGAAACTCTTCACCGCTGCATTGGAAGACGTTTTCAAGCTACTGGACTGGAAAGGATACGGTATTAACATCAATGGCGAGTACATCACTCACCTCCGATTTGCCGACGATATAGTCCTTATGGCAGAATCGCTGGAGGACCTAAGCACTATGCTCAATGACCTCAATAGTGTCTCCCAACGGGTAGGTCTCAAGATGAACATGGACAAAACAAAAATCATGTTTAATGTCCATGTCGCACCTATGCCGGTAGTTGTTGGGAGCACTAAGCTCGAAGTTGTTGACGAATATGTTTACCTGGGACAAATAGTCCGTCTAGGTAAGTCCAACTTCGACCGAGAGGTCAATCGACGGATTCAACTCGGCTGGGCAGCGCTCGGGAGATTACGACCCATCTTCTCGTCAGGCATACCTCAAAACCTCAAAACTAAATTGTACAACCAGTGCGTGTTGCCAGAACTGAACTGAGACGTGGTCCTTCACTGCTGGCCGTATGAGGAAGCTCAAGGTCGCTCACCGAGCTATGGAGAGGGCTATGCTCGGGGTTTCTCTGCGTGATAAACTTAGAAGTGAGGATATCCGCAGTAGAACCAGAGTAACCGACATAGCCCAAAGGATTAGTAAGCTGAAGTGGCAATGGGCCGGCCATATAGCTCGAAGAACCGACAACCGATGGGGAAGAAAGGTTCTCGAGTGGCAGCCTCGTACCGGCAGGCGAAGTGTAGGGCGTCCCCCCACTAGATGGAGTGACGACCTGGTAAGACATGCAGAAAGTCAATGGATGCAGGTGGCTCGGGACCGTGCTTTGTGGCATTCCGTGGGGGAGGCCTATGTTCAGCAGTGGACTTGTGAAGGTCTGTAATGATGATGATGATGAATTTACTAATTTTTTTATAATAAATTAATTTTAAATGGCACTAAAACGAAATTTATGAAATTCATGACTCCAAATGTCAAACAATTAAATACTAATGTAATTTTAAATGGATAGGAACTGAGTCTTGTCGATACCACCATTTTTCTTGGAATCACACTAGACGCGAAGCTTCAATGGAGCCCCCATATATCAAAACTAGCAAGCAGACTTAGTTCTGCAGCATATGCTGTAAAAGATTAGAAATCTTACCAGTGTTGAAACAGCTGGACTAGTTTACTCTAGCTATTTCCATAGCATAATGTCGTATGGTATTTTGCTATGAAGACACGCGGCTGACACTGAAATTGTTTTACAGAAGAGGGCCATAAGAGCAATTTATGATTTAAAAAAAAAAAATTTAAGGAAATTAATATATTAACTTTGGCCTCTCAATAAATTTATGAAAATGTAATGTACGTACACAAAAATAAAAGTAGTTTTACAAAAATAAGTGATATTCATTCTGTAAATACTAGGAACAGACACAAACTAGTAGTACCAGTTACTCGATTCCACAGAGTCAGTAATTCATTCTTGGGGCGATGTATACGCTTTTACAACAAAATTCCACAAAATATACAAAATTTGACCTGCTCAAAGTTCACATACTTTATTAAACTAAGTTTGTATAAAAAGGGTTATTATAATATTAAGGAATTTATGGATGATAATAACCCCTGGGAATGAGGTGATCGCTAGCAAGCTATTTCTAATTTGTTTTGTGTTGTTAATTGTGTAACATACATAATTGTAAGCTGTTATTTAAAAAAAAGTACTACTATACTACTATGTTGTTAAGCATACCGATACAGCCTATAAATTCCAGCCCATTAGGAATCTAAAAATATATAATTTATTATTTTTACTTAGAGTGCGGTTTTTTATCTCGGTCATCTACTGAGATATTAAAAGTAAATTATTTATCTTAAACAATTTTTTTTAACTTTTCCAGGTAGCAGTAAACACACCTGGCCAGGAGTGAGTTTGTTTATGCAGAACGCGTTTATATTCGCCGGGTCGCTGGTATTCAAATTTGGTCGCACGGAAGATGTGTGGGGATAAAATGTCGCTTTACAGAGTATAAATTATTGATAATCTGTGGTCACATTGCTGAAGGCTATACATAAAACGTTGGTCATGGAGCTAATTTTTTTTTACAAGTACTTTAAATTATATTGATACATGTTACTTGTAGGGTTATTTTATTGCGAAAAAAAACTTTTATTTAAAAAAATTATAGTATTACTAATTTGAGTTGTTGTTAGTTTTGTTGCAATGATTTAGGCTTACAACAAGATTGTTATTGAAAATTTTGTCCTTTTTAACATAAAACATTAATGGCCCACCCGATTATGAGATTAGTTCACAAAGATATGCAATTATAACAAGAAAAAAAGTGCAAATTAATAATATTCGCACTGTGTGATAATTGTCCTTCACAAATTGTAAAACAGTTCAAAAATAAAGTGTAAAATTATAAAAAAAGTATAAATAGGTAGGTTTATTTGTAAATTTGAATATTTTTTAAATGTAGACTTGAAAAACTTGTTTTACCACTTTAGCTTAGGCTTTTGATTCTGAGGAATAATTTTGGTGGACAGCTAATAAAAATAGTGTTTTTTTAAAAATATTTTTAAACTGTTATCCTTTCAACATTACAACAATACGATTAATACCTAAGTATATTTAAAATAATAAACATAATAAATTCAGATTATTTATTAGTAATATATTTACATTAAGAAATATAGATGGCACTTCTTAAATTAAAACTTGAATATGAATATAAATTACTTTAAATAATTTAAAAAAAAATGTATACAGAATAAATGTACGTGGTGTATGTATAATAAATAACTATTGTTTTGGTATCTGTTCATTAAATACAATAAATATCTTTAAAGCATTTAAAACTGAGTATTTCTTTCTGACTTATAAATTACTACTAAAACAATCTTAACACTAATTTTATTCAATTACGAAAATTATTTTAAATAAACTGTTACTTTGTAACGATTAAAACATTGCAATTGATCGAAAAGAAAATACAAATTAAAACATTAATTCCACACAAAACATGGCCTTACGTAGCCCATAGAAAATAGTATTGAGTACTAACTGAAGCAAATATTCAACCGTTAACTATTTTAGATGTGACAGCGTTGTCATGGTATACAGCTTCATATATTTCATAGAATATTCTTTACAATTATCAACAGTTTGGTGAAAATACGGTAAATTACTCTTTGGTAGAAATTCAGTATAAAGTTGACCTAAAACCTATTGACTGGTAGTATTTAACTGCTTAGTAGATTTTAGTAGTTATTCGTATTGTCACCATCTACGCAAGTTCGACCGCCCCTGCCATCCGGCAGGCAGAGTTGGTTAGGACCACAGTTGCCATTCCTGTACTGGCAAACATTTGTGTGCGTAGGACACTGCTCTGGTGCAACAGTCACACCGTACAATCTTCTAGTTGCGGCCGCTATGGGTAAACGGCCTTTTGTTTGAGTTATTGTATCAATATATTCAATGTTTAATCTGTAAAATAGATATAGATTAATTATTTACTACTCAAAAAGTGAAATTTTGAGGTCATTGTAAAACTGTTACAATAGTATAGGTATGCATGTGTAATGTTACAGCCTTTATACGTCCTACTGTTGGGAACAGGTTTCCTCTGATTTCTAAGAGTAAATCAGCGCTTAAAATAGCAATTAACAATTTCATTGCTGCCGGTTGGATCAGACAAGGGTTGCTTGCGTATTGTGTTAGATACAGTGAGCGCTTAGCCCTTGAGTTACCATTTGCATTGATATGTTTTGTATATCATTGGTAATTATATTGTATATATTTATGTACTATCAAAGACTATTTATTTTTACAAATTTTTTTTTTCAAGAAAGGCAGACCGACAAAATTTTTAAAAATTGTTATTAATGTCTTAATGGTATGCAATAATCTCAGCCCAATATAAGGCAGTTATTTCGACATTAAGGACGGACACTTCAATTTTATTTATACAAATATGTATAGATAATAATTATTCTGTGGGTGTCGTAAGAGGCAACAACGGGTAATGCTAGAAAGCTGAGAAACTATCTCTTTCACTCAAGACGTAAAGTACTGAGACAGGTGACGGATAGCAGTTTCAAAGGTGTGACACGTCTGATACTGCGATTGTCATGCCGCCTGCCAAGTGTGGCGATTATAGTTCGGCCGTTCAGAGAATGCGTTCCTGACACGTCGCGATTGAACTGACGACGTAACTTTGTAATGGCGTTGCAGTTACGATAAAAATATTTTTGCTGGTTGTTTACCGTTTCAACAATTGATGAGCATTAAAACAACATTATTATATCAATAATCAATGAATGTTATAATTTTGTGCCAAACTGAGTGTCAAATAACTTGGTAAACAATATTTTTCTAAATCTATACTGCGCTATTACAAGGTAATGTCAGCGCTTTATATTTGTAGTGCTGTGCTAACAATAACAGTATCGTAATCTGTTCTTATACAGTTATACTTTATAAAATAATACGTTTTGTTTTTCTTTTTAAGAATTTGAAAATAATGGACTATAAGATAACTTTTATTAAATATAAAAATAAAACTACGAACAAACCGAACGCGCGAAAGAAAGTAGCATTTTTATATTTAGGTTGAAAATGGTAACCCCAAATGGCGTTATGGGCCGCCATTTTGTAACGCTAAAACAGTCGTCTGTTGTCGTTTCGTGCGCATAGACCACGTTCTTCAAGTGTTTTCGATCTGTTTTTATTTGATTACCCGGCTTTCGTTTAATGGACTGTTTCTGCTTTTCAAACTGACATCGGCGCTAAATCGGACTTCGATTGTGTTTTGTATTGCGTTCTTTTTACTTTTGGTGCATAATAATGCCTAAACGTGGACAAACATTGAAAAGTGGAGCCTGTGAGTTAATCATCAAGCTGCAAGATTACTTTGAGCGGGAGCGGCAAAATGGCGGACCCCTATTACCTGTCGAACAAGTACAAGAACGCGTCTCTCAGGCGCTTGGAGTTAGCAAACGAACGATAACAAATATTAATAAAGAAAAGTTCGGCTCTACTGGCACGGAAGATAATATTTTACGTACTCCGAAGAAGAAACGTAGAACTAAACCCGTGACAGATATTGACACCTTTGACGCCGATGCAATCAGAAATCATATATGGTTACTATTCCAGAAATGAATATCTCAACAGGAAGAAGCTTTTGGCATCGTTAAGAGAAGCTGGATTGTTTAGCGGGGGTAAAACTGCTTTAACCAAAATCTTAAAAGATATTGGTTTTCGTATAAAAACAGACAAAAGAAAAATTTTATTAGAATGATACGACATAATTTTAAAACGGATAAGTTTTTGAGAGAAGCAAAAATATTGATAACTGGGATAATGTCGTGTTCATTGACGAGACATGGCTAAACGCCAATCACACGGTTTCCGTTCTTGGACGGATGATACACAAGCGTCGACGTCGAAAGTACCAATGGGTAAGGGGGCCCGTCTGATAATATGCCACGCAGGTTCTGCAAAATACGGCTTTGTGGAGAACTCGTTACTGGCATTTCAATCAAAAACCACAAATGACTACCACGAGGAAATGAATGCCACTACATTTAAAGAGTGGTTCCAGAACGTGCTTTTGCCCAGCCTACCAGAGCCTTCTGTAATATTCATGGATAATGCCTCCTATCACTCGGTTCAAATACAGAAACCACCTACCCAAGCTAATAAAAAAGAAGAAATGGTGGCTTGGTTACAAGCAAAAGGCATTGACGCAAATATGCAGATGCTAAAACCAGAGCTAATTAAATTAGTTAAAGAAAATAAAGCGGCAAATGTGCGATACGAAATCGATGAACTGGCTCTGGAGTACGGTCATCGCGTTCTAAGAATTCCACCGTATCATTGCCAATATAACGCGATTGAGCTAATCTGGGCTCAAATAAAAGGTTACGCCGCCCGCCACAATACTTCCCCGCCATTCAGCACGAAAAAGATGATGACCCTATTAAAAGAAGCCTGCGGGGAAGTCACAAGAGATGACTGGGCAAAGGTTGTTGAGAAGACTAAAAACCTGATTGTGGAACATTTTGACCGAGATATCAGGATTGATTCTGTTATTGATAATAATATAATTTAAAATTATACATGTAGGCGAAGATGATGATGAAGACACCACCTCCTCAAGCGAATCGGAGTCTGATTAATATTCTGTACGCACATTCAATTCAATGTACTTTATTGCATAGAAATACAGATTGTAACTTTGTAACAAAGAATAAATAAAACAATTTTATTATATTAATATTACCTTTTTTTGGTTTCCACTTAAATTACTAAAATATAAATTTTAAATGATTCCGCCAATTTAAAACGAAAATAATCTTAAAAATAACGCGGCGGTTCATTTTGGAGGAACGGTAACGAACTCAGTGTTATGTTGTGCCCATCACTAGTCGTGACTAACTGATAGGTGTCAGGAACGCATTCTCCGAACGGCCGAACTATAAAAGAAATTCTCTCTACAACGACAGAGGTCCTATTACCAGCCGTGTACTTTAAGGAGCCAATGAAGAAGATGAGTACTATAATATTTCATTCTCATCATCATCATCATTTACGCGGTAGAAACACGTAGAACCTGTATTATGGCTGGAGCACGAATGGGTCGTCTCGACCGAGGTAGGACCATATTCTCACAGAATACCATCGTGAAATAGCAGAATAATACTGTACTAATAATATGTTTTGTATGGTGATTTTAGTGAACCGGAAACCCTTTTTACTGGTAACGAGGCATTCCAACTTAGTCTTCAGGGGTGACAACACATCTGCATTTTGATTATTAATCGATGAAAATGTAGAAGTCTATGGACCACAGCATTCACTTTTACCATCAGGTGGACTATATGCTCGTTTGTCACTACTGTTCTATAAAAGAAATCGTCACCATTACAAGTCCACTGCTCAACACTGAACTGGAATGGTCCTGAGTCACCTCCATCCATCGAATTCTCGCATCTCTTATCAGGTCGCCACTCCATCTAGTGGGAGGCCGTCCTACACTGCTTGCCTGTGCGATTTTGCCACTAGAATCTATCTTCTTCATTGGTTTGCGATTCGTCTAGCTACTATAATGCTATTATCGTTTAGTGTGGCGTAAGAGAATTCATCCCGTGGGTGTTGTAAGAGGCGATAGAGAGAAACTAAGCCAGGAGATGGACAGCAGCATCTTCCTGATAACATTTTAATAAAAAATGCTGCGGTTGACATAAATTTGGCTTGTTTTAGTAGTTAGTTGACTGGTAGAGAATACCTGGGAAAATAAGTCCACCATATGTAATTTTTTGATAAGGGGAATTCAAGAAAGGCAACATATTATTATATTGAAAAAATACTTTTTTCATCAATTCTATTTAAAGTAAGTATATAAATAAATTAAAAATTAACTTACGTCCGCCAATCAGTCCAATAAAATTTATTTCCGTTGATAGCAATTCCAAATGGATGTGAGCAATTCGCAGCTATGGTCTCCCTTTCTAACGTGTCAATACTGACACATTTAATGCTATATATGCCGGCGTCAGCGTAACACAACCTGTCTCTTGCCCAATCGATCGCTAAAGAATTAGGCAGTTTAACGTCGGTCTGGTCTAGGAACACTCCCCTTTGCGAGCCGTCCATGTTAGCCCATTCGATTTTAGGCGCGGCACGGTTCCAGTCCGACCAAAAGATTTTACTGTGAATATACAACGATAGGTTTGTTTATTAATTTTCAAATTTGTGGATAAAGATCGAATGGAAATTTTACAAGAACTCACCCTCTTTGGGGATGTACAGCAATTCCTCTCGGATTAACAATACCATCGGCGGAAAACAGTACTTTCCTCGTTTTCCTGTCGAGGCTTGCTACTTCGATTGTCAGCTTTTTCGAGTCAGTCCAGAAAATATTCCTTGCTGCCCAATCAATTGAGAGACCCTCAGGCGTTTTAACATCTGTAAATTATAAATTTCATTATAAGTTCACGATGTTTTTTTTTCGTTTAAAATCCTTTTAAATTTATTCTTACCATCAGTCAAGAACTGTTCAAAGCCTGACCCATCATATGTAGCTCTCCTGATAGAGTGTCCTGCAACATCACCCCAGTAAATTCTGCCTGTAAGACAATCTACGTCTATTCCGACAGCCATCTGATAAACTGCGCTATGCAGAGGTGTTGCGAAATCTCTCGGCGAGGTTCGGAATGGTACACGAAAAACTGACGCACCGTCGCTGGCCACCAAGAAGTTTCCAGCCTGTCGTGGATTCAATTCACATAAGCTTCCATTTCCGTTGTACCCTGTATTACATTCGCATTCATAACCCTCACTTGCCTTAATACAAGAGGCGTGAACGTCACACATGTAGGGATTCGTTCTGCAGCTTTGCTCCGGAGTGCAAGTGTAGCCGTCACCTACGAAACCGTCTCTGCACACGCATTGGTATGATTGGTCTACAGGCGTGCAGACTGCATCGAGGCTGCAGTCATGGGCAACATCACAAGTGTTTCCTTGAGGGACGCACTGGTTTATACCTTCACCTTCGTACCCTTGGTCGCAGTGGCAATAACTCACACCAATTGCATCGTCGTAAAGGCAAGAGGCGTGCTCGGCACACACAGCGCCATTACACAGTTGGCCATCAGGAATGCAAGCGTCATTTTGATCTTTAACATAACCTTCAATGCATTGACATGCGTATTCGCCACTGCCTGGATCTGGTCGACATTCCGCGTGGTATTCGCAATCTGAATCGTTTGTACAGCTGAAATTTGGTCGGCACAGATACCCATCGCCGTGGTAGCCAGCGGCACAAACACAAATAAGTTCTCCAGTTGCTGTGTCGATGCAGTGCGCATTGAGACCACACGAACAACTAGGTCCAGTTCTCTCTATGCATTCATAAGCGTCCCCTTCGTAACCTTCAGGACACACGCAATGACCATAATACTGCACATTATGACCAAAAGGCTCCGTTGGTGGATATGAACAGATGGCATTAGGTGGACAATCAGAATCCGTTTCACATCTGACTGGAAAAAGATAAATGAGTATAATACATGAATAATCAAAAGACGACAAAATATAAAGTTTGAATCAGTTCTACTTACTTCCTGTGTCACTATCAGTACTAGTTTTTGGTGGATTATAGCTATCCAGGCGGCATAAGTTGTTATTTCTTTCATCCCTAAAGCTTGAGTATCCTGGAGGGCACGTACATTCGTAGGCATCGCAGTTGGGCAAAACAAACGTTTCATTATACTCTGCTTCATTAATTGAAGGTGTGGTTGTTTTGGTTGTAGGTGCATCAGTCACTTCAGATTCTTCCGGAAGATTGGGTGTGGTTGGCGTATTAGAATTGGTAGGAGTGAAAAAAACATTAGGATAGCTTGGATAACTTGGTGCGCTGGGATAACTTGGTACCGAGGGATAATTGGGAGGGTAGCTGGAATAATTAAATGCCGTGGAATACTTTGGAGTATTAGATGTATATGTGGGGTCAGGGCTTGGTGACTGATTTGAATAACTAGGATTATTTGGGGCGCTTGGGGTAGTAGGCGGAGTAGGATAATTTGGTCTGCTTGAATATTCAGGTGTCGTAGGAACTTCAGGTATGTTTTCTGTACAGTAATAGCCATCTCCGCTGTAACCTTCGTTACATTGACATCTGTAATTGTTGGTGTCTGTTGAAAATCCACAGCTGGCATAGTGAGAACAGCGATCACATTTATTTTCGTATGTTTGCCAACATCTCTGTCCATCTCCAGTATATCCAGGGTTACATAAACAAATGGCTTCTTCCCCAGGATTATCTACACACTGAGCATTAGAGTCGCAATTTTTATCCCTGCATTGTGATATACGATTACAGAATACACCATTACCTTCATATCCTTGACGACATCTACACTGGAATCCACCGTCATGATTGTAGCAGTCAGCATTTCTGTCACAGTTGTGCGTTCCAATTGAACATTCGTCAATATCTTGACATTCAACTCTAAAATCATCTTGATATCGGCTTGAGAAACCGGACTGGCATACACAAGCAAATGTATCACCTTGTACTACGCAAGTACTGTGAGGACCACATCTATTTCTGCCTTCAACACAAGGATCTTCTTTACCCAAAGGTACAATCTTGTTACTAGTTCCGTATCTTACTAAGTTTTCCCTTGGCTCATATCCTAGGTAGTTCTTAGCTACTTTTAAAGTCGAAGAAGTTGCGTCATCCTCTGATGGTGGCATGTATCGGCAAGAATTGAAAGTAAAAGTTTGTGATACTCTCTGCTCATATTTTTCACCAGTGGCCTTGTTTGTAAACGTGCGAATAGAGTCACTGCGCAAAACGCCTAATTCAACGAGAGTATAATGTTCCTCGTATTCGGTGATATCAAGTTTAATTCCGGCAGGTATTACAGGTATCGTTCCTCTAACGTCTGCCTCAAGTGTTATCTGATCAAACACATCATGCCCTAAATATTCTTGGTATATGGAAACTCTGTCTCCAGTTGCTGGGAAGTAAATGTCTGCTGTATGATTGAATAGAGCTCCAGTCAACTGATAACCGTTTTTCGCTGAACTGGATGGTTTGGCGAATAGCCAGCCAATAACACCACCTATAACACTAAGTTGTAATAGGCTATTACCAAGAGAGGGTGGTGCTTGTGATAATGCTGTGTAGGATCTACCGTCTGCCACAACAACGTACGCTTGTACATCAACATCGTTCAAATTAATGTCGTTAATCACGCCATTAAGTTTTCCATGGACTCTTAGCGGCACATCGTCCTTTATACACGACTTTCCATTGCCGTAGAATCCTTCATTGCATTGGCAGCATATTCCTGCTTGGTAATCGACACATCTTGCTTGGATATGGCAAACACTGGGACCACTTTGGGCGCATGTTTTTGATTCTTCTTCATCTTCAACCTCGTTTTGATCATATTGATCGGGAACAGCTACATTACCATCAGGCGGGATGTTTCCAACACGGAATACGTATTTTCCTGGCTCGTGGATGTTGGACCATCTGAAAAAATAATTTTAATGTCAAATATTTGTTTGAAAACCAAATTTTTTGAGATTTTTCTCTTGACATAAGAAAAAAACACATTTTTAGTAACTTTTTGTTGGGTTCCAAACGATTCTATTTCTAGAAGAATCTATTTTATTAGATATGCAGATAACACAGCAGCTATTAGTTGATAAAATTCAGTTAGAAAAGCTAAAAATTTCAATTAGTAGAATGAATAAAATATTGAACGAGATAATTCATTTGGAAATAAATAATATAAAGCAGACGAAGGCTATGAAGACGACTTGCTGATACAGGCTCGTTATTGGAGGTCGTAGCTTTAATTTTTTTTAAGTGATAGGACTCTTTTTTTGCCTAGGAGTCAGTCTGAGTAGATACCACCCTTTTACCTATTTCTGCCGTCAAATAGTACTGCTGCGTTCCGGTCTGAGGGGTATAGAGAGCCAGTATACAGGCTGTGTGTAATTTCCTTTTCTACCGACGGAGGTACTCAATTCGACTGTATGTTCTTTTTTTGTGTGTGTTACCTCATAACTTTGTTCTGGGTGAACCGATTTCGATGATCCTTTTTTTATTTGAAAGCTGGTGCTCCACATGTGGTCCCATATAAATTTTTGATTGATCAAGGTCTGACCAATAGTTTTTGAGTTATTCTTAATAATTTATATTGAAGACGGTTGTACAAAATTTTAAATTTTAAATTATATTTTCTATATAACAAGTATACTTACGAAACAATATTTCTAATTTGATGGCTGCCTGAGCCTCTGAGGGTGAGTAGTCTTCCATCCTCGGCGATAAAGCCAGCCTGGGCTTTTGCATCGGGCAGACTCACTTGTTGAGCTTCTCTTTGTATCCATTGTATCTCCCGTTCGGGGTAGATGAGTTCGACAAACGTTTCGGTCCCGTTGCTGATGACGGCGATCTGAAAACTGTTCTTGCGGTCCCGACTCTTGCTTAACTCATTGATAACGCGACGTCGCTTCTTAAATTGTTAACGACTTGTTTGAGAAAACATTTTGTAATGACTTGTTTTCATGTCGTTCCTTAATTGGGTCTCAGTTGTAAGTGACAATAACTAGTATTTAGCTAAAGCAGAAATATAACAAGCATTGGGATTTCCAAGAAAATTATAGTTTTAAGAATATAGCCGTATAGCGGCGGCTTAATAGAATCCACTATTCCATGATATTACCTATAAATTTGGTGTCGTAAGAGGCGACAGTAGAAAACTGAAACATGACACGTTTACACGTGGGAGAGCCACATGAGTAAAGAAAGTAGAGCCACGCTGGGTCGGCTCGACCGGAGAACGACCACGCTCTCACATACCTGCGTAAAATGCTACTGTGTATCGCGTGGTGAGTGAAGAGAACCGGAGGCCCTATTTACTGGAAACGAGGCATTCCATCTTAGTACTCAAGCGTAATAACGCATCTGCATTTTAATTCTTAATCGAGGATAGATGTGGATGTCTATGGACCACAGCATCCATTTACCATCAGTTGGACAGTGTGCTCGTTTATCACTGTTATTCTATAGAAAATGTTTAAATATGTATCAGTATCAGTATCAATTATGAATATAATTATGTTAGTTCGTTTGTCCCTTTAGTTTAATTTAAAAAAAAAAACATAACGCAGATGTGGAGTGACTACCAATGGCAAATAATTCCCATCAGGGATACACAATCGTATATTGCAAGTGGGACACTTATCAGATACTTATCAGATGATCTACGATCGATATAAGATTTACTTATCAGATGTTTACAAAAATCGGCCAGTATCAGTGCTTGTATCGAATTCGATTTATTTTCAAACATAACTTAAAAATACTGTAAGCCAACCTACCGACTTACTTAACACAAAATACATATTACAAAAGTATCGCATTTGATTAATTTTATAGTAATGTGGTAACATTTTCTAAAAAAGATATTAATTTAAATAAATAGACTTTTCTTTAAATGTACAGGGTCTATCGAAGGTCACCAATATTATGCCCAAAGGATTAAAAAGCGCAGTCAGTGACCGCCGCCGGTACCAGCACCGCCCACGTGCGCTTCCGCCCGATGCAGTGTGCACCAAGCGTTATCGCACTCGCTTGCAAATTTAAACATTCTGCGGATATAACCGATATACCTATCACTATTAATGTTGCAAATTTTTACAAAAGACAAATTTAAATTGAATAGGTACTTATTTTTAATAAATCATCCGCTGGGTTTCTTGCAAATGCTTACCAAGAATGATTCTTTCCCTCTATTGCGGGCTCCTAAGCTACGTACCACGTCGCTGTAATAATCCGTTCTTTTATCCACTGCTAATTTCTCTATGCGCACTTACCATTCCACTATACATTCGATGTGCTTAACTCACTTTCTTTCCAGAATATATAGCAAGAGATATTATAACAAGAGACAAGAGATATAGCAAGAGTTTATTATTTGGTGCCCAAACACGAGAATGTTCTATATTCGATGCGTATGTTTTTTAAATGTATGTTCACCGATTTATCGAAAATAGTTGAAACGATTTTAATGATTTTTTCTTTTTAAATACGTTATATTTCAGGATTAATTACATATAAATAAAAAAACATCCCTAAGAGTTGAAAAATAGGGAATGTTTTAAATTTAACTCTTTGAGACGACGTTCTAGTTCTTACCTTGAACTTGTGATATTATTTAGTTTAATCAAATGGGTAAAATAATTAATCTTTAAGAAAGTAATACCTCAGAGTATATAAGCAGGCTAAGTAAAACCGACTACAAAAATAAATAATTTAAACTAAAAAAATTTGTACAACTGACTTCAATATAAATTATTAAGGATAACTCAAAAACTATTGGTGAGACCTTGATCAAATTTATATGGGACCACATGAAAAGCACCAGATTTCAAATTAAAAAGAATCATCGAAATCGGTTTACCTAGAAAAAAGTTATGAAAAAAAAAGAACATACAGTCGAATTGAGCACCTCCTCCTTTTGAAGTCGGTAGAAAAAGCAGATAATTTCTAGATAATAGCTTCTGCAGTCAGGGCTTTATTTCTTCGATACGTCCGACGCACCGACTTCAGAAGCTATTATGAGGAAATTATTTTATTTTTGTACGTTTTTGAAGACGGTTTTACTTTTTTCAAAACTGTTTTAACATTGCGTTACATCTATTGTAATTAAGTTTATTCACGACAGTCGTTGTGTAATTCATACTTTAAATCAATCCTTTACCTACTGAAGTCCGTCTTGCAAAACTCGCACAGCGATTAGACTTTCTATTGTCCCATCTTCACATATTTTTGTATACTGATAATTTCCATATTTGTGTACAATCAAGTATATAAATTGATTGGTTAGCTTCTGCTAGTGGTTCCAAAATTTTTATATTTTTCGTTTTCTATATTTGTGTACAATCAAGTATATAAGTTGATTAATTAGCTTCTTGATTAAAAATTCTAGAACCACTAGGTTCTAGAATTTTTGTATCTTTCGTAGTAATAAGTACCTATCACCTAATGTCTTAATTGGTCTGTGTGTCAAATTTATTTTTTTATTTTTATTTAATTAGGTTACCAACGATTGTTACATTACTAAAAATCTTTATTGCTAAAGCTTAGTATCTAGGACTTAATGCACAATCACTTATAAGTAATCATCGCTTACACAATGAAACACAAATAATACGGCTAAAAACTAAAAGCTACATCTCTAAAATTGTTTTTTTTTTTAATTTAGTGGTTGTCATACAATGGTCGTACGTCAAGGATTTGGTGATGGTCAGCAACGCGAGTATTTGTTGTAAATATGGCTCATTCTAGAGATCGGGGAATTCGATCCTAGTAGCGTCCTACGGAATGGGCATACTAGAGGCTTGATAGGAGCACGAGGTATTCTCCGCGCCACTCTAAAGCAAAATTAACATTTTAATAACCGTCTTTACAATAACAACACTTTTTACATGTTATGAGAAAAATGCTGCTGGTCATCACTAGTCTCATTTCCCACTGCACCCTATTACGAAGACGATGGGATGATACGGGGTAGTAGGTACTTTCTTACAACGCGCGCCGCCATTACACGGTGTTGTGTTATTGATACCTACTATATTATTTTTACGTGGTAGAGCCATGCTGCAGCTATATTATGGTTATTGCAATGGGTCGGCTCGACCGGGGAAGGACCACGCTCTCACAGAATACCAGCGTAAAATAGCAGCTTAATGCTGCTGTGTTTCGTATGGTGAGTGTAGAGAACCGGAGACCCTTTTTACTGGAAAACAGGCACTCCATCTTAGTTCTCAACGGTGACAACGTATCTGCATTTTGATTCTTAATCGAGAATGAATGTAGATGTCTATGGGTCACAGCATCCACTTACCATCAGGTGGACTGTGTGCTCGTTTGTCACCCTTATTGTATAAAAAAATATATTATAAAGCCAAACGTCGCTAATCTAATTGAATATATGATACCTACAAAATCACAAAGTTGGAAAATAAAATAAGTTTGCTAAAGTGATATATTCTTTAATATGAATACAGCTTTATAATAAATAATTAATAAATATTTATTTCACGCCCTTATAAACTTTAGACTGGAGAATTATTGAGGACAAGTAATACGTTTTGTCATTAATTTCGTTTTGTTAATCTATTGTTTTGATTGCCCTTAGCGTCGCCCTAATTTGCATGTTTTGAATGCGTGCGTTAGGAATCTAAGATGCTTTATTAACTAATGAAATACTTTAAAGTATTAATTATGATTTAATAGAATCAAAAGTGTTCCAAATTTAAAATCTACTATTATACGAAAAAACTAAAAGGTGCTACTGTGGCGTAAAGGTGAATTTGTGCCAAATTTTTTAAAGGTGTCAACCTCATCTGCGGTAAGCTCATCTGTGGCTAAGGCACACTGTTAATAATTTACTTTACTGTTTATATAAAGCTGACTTGGCAGAGATTGTTCTGCACTTTCCGGTAGATGCCGCGATGATTTTCACTGCAAATTCCTTCCGAACTTTTTACAGGGTAAATATAAAATTTATTTATAACCCGGCCGCACCACAACGCCACTTATCGGGTCCAGATTTTGTGATAATTGACAATGACGCGACATATCATATTGTTAATATAAGTCTGTAATCCACGGACACTTGCAACCAACTTATTCTTTACCGTCTGCAGTTGCGTTGTCACTTATGAGGATTTAGATGACATTTCTTACTTCCTACTCGTACTTCCTAGTTTTACTGGTTCTTTTAAAACCGAAACGCTTCATTGGTGGCATTGATAAAAGCGTGGTACCAACCAAAACGGAATGACAAAAGGAGCGGTAGTAACTTGCATACCCTCTAATAATAGAGTAATAAAAATTGATATTTATTTTAAATAACCTCATTCATGGTTATGTGTGGGGATCGAATAAATTGAGGGATTAAAATTGATGATAGTAAAATGGTAAGAACGTCAAAGATATTGTTTTCCATTCAAAAGATAATTCTGGGAAAATATTAACAATCAGTGTTTTACTTAAATGACAAAATGTAAACCTACGATATTAAGATGTAGGGAAAAAAGCTACGTGCGTACACTTTGGCGGCCTCTACTCTTTGGAGTACCTCACATCCTGAACGGCATCAAAATCTGCTGAACTGAATAAGTGGCGCAAATATGAGTCTGTGAGTGATGACTATATATTTGTCCCATTTACTGTGGCTATCAGTCCATGGGGTCCACTCGCGATGAAGTTTCTTAAAGAGTTATATCCGTGAATGGTCGTCACCGAGAAAACGCAGCCAGCGTTCTTGGCACTATACCGCTGAGAGTATTAGAACTAGTTGATAATTTTAGTTTTCTTTTATTGAATTATATATTGTACCTACATTATTATGATATTTAAATATTTTTATAGAATAAGGATGAAAAACGAGCACATAGTCCACCTGATGGGAAGTGGATGCTGTGGCTCATAGGTATCTATCCTCGATTGAAAAATTAAAAGGCAGAATGCTTTGTCACCCGTGAGGACTGAGATGGAATGCTTCGTTGCCAGTAAAAAAAGTCGCCGGTTACATCACCCACAAGTTAGTGTTCTGTGAGAGCGTGGTCCTTCCTCGATCGAGCCAACTCATTTGTGCCAAAACCAGATATAGCTGCATCATGGCGCTACCATAAAAATAAAAATAAATGGAACTTTGAGAATATGTTGCCATTATAATAAAAATATTAAGTTGTACAGACAGAACTCCTAATAATATTATCCTTTTTCAAAACTAAGCTTATCAATGGAAGTTGTTGAATTTTTTCAGGCTTAATCACTATCTCTAATTTACTCTACTTAAATAATAAGCACTCGGGCTATAAATATTTAAAAAAAACTTACGAATATTGACTCGTAGGTTTCTCCATAGAAGACGATCGGTACTTTTAAGTTTACTTCAGGCGAGGGCAATTGCCCCGGAGGCAGTCTTTGGTCCAGTGAAGGGCCAAAGGGGTAGAACTGGTCCCGGGTAACTGCGCTCGCGCAGGCCACTAGCGCCAGCAATCCTGCGCCCGTCCACATGCCGACGTGTTTCGTATAAAACTAGCGCGCCCTGAGTTTTACTGGGATGGGATGGTCGTTTTGAGCACAGAGTAATGAGTAGAAAGAGAGCTAAATGAATAATATATATGCGTATTTTAAAATTTACTATGTATCATATAATTTTTTGTCAGAAATTCAATATTAAAAAACAAATATATTTTTTTTAATATCGCACGCAAATAATAATTAGTTTTTAGGTCTTGATTATTTTCGGTTTTTAAATTGAAAGCTTGTCACCGATTTTAACTCTTCAAAGCGATTCCATGGCATTTAGGCGAATTGTAATAGCATCACCAGGTATCTCAAACATTTGACGCTGTCCCCCGTCGTCGGCCCAAAGGAAAAAACAAATACTGGAAATAAAAAATACCACTGGAAAAAATATTTTACATCTGACTTGTACACGAGATGATAATGCCTTCAGCAATAGGATCTCGTTCCTTTCAATACTCACAGGGTATCGCATAAAATAGACTGATGGTTTCACTTACGCCGCTACCACCGGTCAGTGCCCATTTTTTCTACCGACTTCAAAAAGGAGGAGGTACTCAATTCGACTGTATGTTTTTTTTGTGTGTGATTTTTTTTTATTTTGAAAGCTGGCGTTTCTCGTGTGGTCCCATTTAAATTTGATCAAGGTCTGACCAATAGTTTTTGAGTTATTTTTAATACTTTATATTGAAGTCGGCTGTACAATATTTTAAATTTTTTATTATTGTATCGATACTTATGACATTATAATTTTAGTCTACGTGTAAAATAGCTCATTTTGGATTGGTGTGAAATGATCCAGACATTAAAAGACCATAGTTTAGCTAGACAGTAGTAGTTACACTATTCTACCGAAACTTTCACACTGAGATCTTCAAACGTCTAAACAGAATTTCTCGATTACCTTTCAAACCACAAAAACTACGAGTATATCAAAATCGTTTCATCCGTTCAGGAGCTATGATGCACCAGATAGACACACAGATACACAGATAGACAGATACACAGATACACAGACACACAGATGTACAGATACCCGTCTGTGTTCACCGGGGGTTAAAAATTCCTGACGGAACGATTGGGTCAACTTAGGAAGGACTTACGTCCTCCAACCGGGTTTCGAACCGACAGGTACGATGTTTGCAGAACAACTACTACTGAAAGGCAACTGGGCACACCACAACATCTTTATCTGTTTATTTTATTAAACAGTACTGATTTCTTTCACCAGTAAACATAAAATGTCGGAATGTCGAAAATGCTTATGAACACATAATAATCGGCGCTTAGCATCTTTTTATTGCATGGAGGGTACATTTATTGATTTTATCCCTAACACAAATTAAATTAGTGGTTAATTTTTTTTTAAATGAGCGCTCTGCCTTGTATCACATCTATGCATTGTGACTTACTTATAACATGCTAAAGACTTGGGAATGGCCTATCTTTGGAACAAGGAAAACATACTGTTTATTAGTTACCGTAACTTGTGTAAAATATAAATGTGTTCACTTCGCTATATTTAGTCAATGGAGTATTGGAGAAAGTTTGTATTAGTTTCAAGTTTTGCTAATAATAAGGATTAGTAGTAAGGTGGGAAGAGTTTCGTGATAGTTTTTTGTTGTTTCATTTTTGTGATTTCTTTTTTTTTTTAAAGTTCTGTTATTTATTTTATAGGTAAAGGTGATAAACTGATAAACAATCAAGTGGATTGTGTACTTGTTTGTCTGCGGCTTGACCCACAGACATCTTCATATATCCTCTGAATCTAAATCTGATTCTGAATTTTATATTGGTTCTGAATTTTAAAGAATTTATTATTATTACACCAAAGGAAGTCGATGGATGCAGGTGGCTCAGGACCGTGCTTTGCGGCATTCCTTTGGGGAGGCCTATGTTCAGTAGTGGACTTGTGAAGGGCTGTAATAGTGATGATGATGATATTGATGACACTAAAGAACCCTAAAAGGTTGTAGATGTCTATCCGTCGATTTTGACTAAAACAACATTTTCTGATTATTCACGAAGGATTACGCTCACAAAGTATACACGTGTAAAATAGCAGTTTTATGCTGCTGTGTTTTGTATGAACCGAGTGTAGAGTGAGTACACCACACCGGAGACACTTTTTTAAACGACTTCAAAAAAGGAGGAGTTTCTCAATTCGTTGGAATCTTTTTTTATGTATGTTCACTGATTACTCAAAGACGCCTGAACCGATTTGGAAAATTCTTTTTTTTTGTTTCAAAGGGTATAACTTCCCAGGTGGTCCCATTTAAATATCGAAATCGGTCGATGAGTTTTTAAAAATTAACAATTTAATTATATGTATATTGAAGTCGTTTGTACAACATTTTAAATTTACCACTTGTAGTGGTAACGAGACATTGTATTTAGTCCTCGGGGGTGATAACGCTATCGATTAACGTTAAATGTAGATGTCTAAAGGCAACAGAATCCATTTAAAATCAGATGGACTGTGTGCTCGTTTGTTACCAGTATATCATTGCGGTATAGGAAGTGAGCGCCGAACCGAAATCTCCGGTATCACCAATATGTGTATCATCAATATGTACATTCGTCATCAGTACAGCAGTATATCACAAGTCTACTGCTAAACATAGGCTTCCCTCATGGAATGCTACAAAGCACGTTCATAAGCCACCTGCATCCATCGACTTCCTACATGTGTTATCAGGTCTCATTTAGTGTCTTTGCCTTTACGTTGCTTAGAAGTGCGTGGCTGTCACTTCAGAAATTTCTTCCCCATCGGTTGTCGTTTCTCCGAGCTATATGGCCCATTGCCACTTCAGCTTACTGATTTATTGGGGTATGTCGGTTATTCTGTTTCTACTGCGGATATATTCATTACAAATTGCATCATGCATGCCCTAAATAATAACTAATAAATGTAAATAAACAGTTTCGCGTTGGAAAAAGTCAATAAAACTAAGCCATAAAACTCTAGTTGCTGTAAATCATACATAATATTAAATTAATTCTAGTTGATGTTATGATATTGACATGACAATTCGATACATTTTTATATATTTTTACAAATGGTGATTAATGTGTTATGTTGGCATCAGCCAACTACGACTATAGAACAAGCATAAAAATCATTTTATGCTTGTTCTATAGTCAAGAATTGATATTATCAGCCAGTAAAAGTCCAATGTGGAACATGTATTCTCTTCAGTTGTAGCAAAGATTTGCTTAGTCATCACGTTTGGCAGGCGGACTGACGATCGCAATAGCAGACGTGTTGCACCATCGACGCTGCTGTCCGCCACCAATCTGAGTATTTTACGCCTGAAGTAAACGAGATGTCTATATCGGCATTTTTTGGAAGCCATAAGATATTTGTTGCACTACCCAGAGCCGCCTCTAAGGGCACCCACGAAAAATAAGGTGATGACATACCTACGCCGTTACCACACGGCACATAAGAAATATTACAGTGCTTTATTTTGAAGCATTCATTATCTTCATCATTACAGACCTTCACATGTCCACTGCTAAACCTGGTCTTCTTGAAATAAATTTCATAAAACAAACCCCTGAACCACTTGGATCTATCGACTTCCTGCATGTCTTACCAGGTCGCTTACTGGTACGAGAATACCACTCGTGATTTGGATGTGTTAGTGCAAACGAATCCTCCGTATAACGGAAGAGGTCCATGTCCAGCAGTAGACTTTTATGCAGTGAGGAATAAGAAGTTGAAGGAGTGCAAATACAGAGGCTTTACACTCCTCACCATCTTAACGCTTATTTTTTGTGTCATAAAAAACACTCTTTAGCGTAATGATTTCTTATATTTACGCGAACACTACACATTTAAATAAAACTAGTTTTACGGATTTTATCGCGTATTTAGTCGCGGAACAGAAAAATAAGTACATTTTTGCTATGTGCTTATATGCTGTTAAATTATTTGGGATTTCCATTATACACATTTTGACTTTGTCTAATCTATTTTAAAGTACTGCAATAACTTTGTTACAGTGCATTAAATTTTGCCTCTTTGTTAAAAAATGGTCCAATAAGTCAGTAGTATAATGTTACTATAAAATCAATATTGAGAAATTTAAGTTAATAATACTGAAACACATTGTTAGCGCATTTTCAGTAGTTTGTATTTTCATATATTGCTTGCATACAATTTTATTCTACTCAACGAAAACATTAAAATTAGATTCTAAAAATTACTGTAATTTGATATATTAGTCACTTTAATATTCCAATGCGTTCCTGAGTACCACAAAACAGTAATTTTTTCTGTAAAATTTAAATTTAAATTTACCTTTTGAATTAAATTATAATTATATTATAAATTATAATTAAATTATAATTTACATTTTGCTCGAGGGCGTCGAAAATCTAATTTATTATTAAAGAACTGTAATGTATTTTTAATAATAAATTAGTGGTTCCCAGGAATGTTCTTATCGTAAATGAATGCGCTTCTGTTTGTTTGTCCTAATTACTGTACTATTAGATGTACGGGTGATAAGTCATTGGAGCATTTGCAGCTTCATTAAATTCTAAATTAAAAATATAGGGTGTTGAAAATTAATATAAATTTCTGGTGAATGCCTAATTTTCGGAGAACATGGACATGAACATGAAAGCGTAACGATAAATTGAACTCCTCCAAACAATGGGGGAGGTTCATGCCCAGCAGTGGACTTATACGGGCTGATGAAGAGAAAGAAAAAGTCTAATGATTAAGAAGTTGGTGTGTCTATAGGTTGGTTTGGAATAGTAAATGCCTCCGTGCTTCCGCTTATTTTTTGTAGAATTAGTGTGAATTCCATCTTAGTCCTCAGGGGTGATAACTGATAACGCAAACATTTTGATTCTTAATTGAATATAGATGAAGATATCTAAGGACCAACAATATCCACTTACCATCAGGTGGACTATGTGCTCGTTTATCATTCCGGTAGGTGGCACAATGGGTTTCAAAACGAATTCGAAAGTTCCGAAATAAAAACAGTATATATACAATAGCTCCGAACTACCACTCGGAGCGTTGGCCGCTCCCCGGGCAGAACACCTTGCCCGGCGGGAGATCTCCCCTTTTCCTTCCACCCGCCACAGTGGTGACCAACCGACGTGATATGAACACGCAACCAACAGCCTTCGGAAAACTACCTTCAAATCCTCGTCATCGTTCTCAAGTACCCCATTCATTCGCTCCCGAGCAAATATTCAGTCTTCACATCCTGCAAAGCCATCTAGCTTTACAAAGGTTCATCGCAGCACTGGAATAATGCTTCCTGTTCCTTCAAGCTACTCTCTGCGCTACAGTGTTCGGCACGGCTCTGAGCCTTACTGCTCGCCTCTGCTTCACGGCACTCTCGCAGATTACTTGCCTTCTTCTCGACTCACCGCAGACTACAAGGCAATTCCCTGGCACTTGCACATTCGTCGACATCATCTATACTGCACTATGGACCTCCGGTCTGAGCAGGGGGGTGATGTGGCGGCGCTGTCGTCGCGCCACAAGCGAAATACATCAAAGGCTAAATCGCGCTATCAAAGTTCCGAATTAAAAACAGTATATACACAATAGTCTGAACTACCACTTGGAGCGTTGGCCGCTCCCAGGCAGAACACCTTGCCCGGCGGGAGATCTCTTCTTTTCCTTCCACCGGCCACAACTACATAAGCACTAAACTAACATAATTGTATAGTGAATATGAGTCATTTTGGTCCATTAATATAGATTTTTTATTAACTAGCTTGATTATAGCTTCA
Organism: Parnassius orleans; assembly: GCA_029286625.1. NCBI lineage: Eukaryota > Metazoa > Arthropoda > Insecta > Lepidoptera > Papilionidae > Parnassius > Parnassius orleans. The sequence continues at coordinate 1,914,993 of JAGSMP010000080.1, read as the reverse complement.
TCTATCGAATCTTAGTATAGCTATAATCCATGGTCTCGACAAATAAAAATATATTATTTGAATACGACCTCAATTGGTCAAGTCGTTCAGTAGTTACACGATCACTAACAGACGCACCCACGGTTATACAGGGTTATTTTTCAAAGAGTAGCCAAATTTTAAATTTCAGTTCAAATATATAAATAATGATATACCTTTATTGCAGTTTTTGAAAATACGAGTAAATAAGGCTTCTACTTTTATTTGAAATTATCCCTGATTGAATGTGATTTATGGGCAACAACGTTTTTGTTTACCGATCGACCTTTACCACAGAATAAATAAACCTTACGAATGTGTGAAAACCAGTTAAAATAATGCATTACCACGCATTTTGTATATAAAAAATAAAAAGGACAGAATGTTTGAGATGTTTTTTAATTAATTTTTCTTCACTATTTGCCTATATTACTTATTCTGAACCTTCTCTGCAAAGGTTAGTTATTGAAAAATAACCCTGTATATATTTAAATGATTTTTAAAATAATGTACACTGATGACACCCGATCTCATGTCTAAAAACAATATTATTAATGTCCTTTGCACCGAATTTTGGTCACGACGGCCAGTCTCAACGGAGATCACCTATCTGCGCTGGGCAAGATATCAGTGCACGAGTGGGTGAGTAAACACAGGTGCAATATCTATACCCTAGGAACTACTTACAAGCTGTGAGCAATTCCGTCTTAATCCTAAGAGGTGACTACGCATCTGAAGTCTTCTTTGCTTGAAGTTGGTTACAGGTGTCCACGGGCTGCAGTAGCTACTTACCATAAGGTGGACTGTAAGATATAATTAATAACACTTTTATTGTATGGAAATTCACAAGCTTGATAATGACCAGAAAAGTATAGTTACTCATCAAAACAAAAACATTTTTTGTGTTTGATTTGATAAATTAGTATTATTACCGTAGTATTGGCATAAACAAATATAAATAAAGTGGTTAGTAACTGCGATTACTATAATTTTGTATTTCTATTTTAAGTAAAATCAATCAATAATAACATGTAACGTTTTTTATAAGCATAATTATTTATTTTTAATTTATTAGAACATTTACATTTATTTAAAAAAATCACATTTTACTGATAGTATGAACAGAAAATATAAGTACATTTTTGCTATGTGCTTATGTATATGCTGTTAAATTATTTGGGATTTCCATTATACACATTTTGACTTATGTCTTTGCCTTTGTCTAATCTATTTTAAAGTACTGCAATAACTTTGTTACAGTGCATTAAATTTTGCCTCTTTGTTAAAAAAATGGTCCAATAAGTCAGTAGTCTAATGTTATATAACATCAATATTGAGAAATTTAACTTAATAATACTGAAACACATTGTCAGCACATTTTCAGTAATTTATATTTTCCTATATTGCTTGCATACAATTTTGTTTTACTCAACGATAACATTAAAATTAGATTCTAAAAAAAATTACTGTAATTTGATATATTAGTCACTTTAATATTCCAACGCGTTCCTGAGTACCACAAAAACAGTAAATTTTTTCTGTAAAATTTAAATTTTACTACTATCTACTAGTAATAAATATAATTCAATGATTACCGACATTTTGCGCGAGGGCGTCGAAAATCTGTTTTATTATTAAAGAACTGTAATGTATTTTTTAATAATAAATTAGTGGTTCCCAGGAATGTTCTTATCGTAAATGAATGCGCTTCTGTTTGTTTGTCCTAATTACTGTACTATTAGATGTACGGGTGATAAGTCATTGGAGCATTTGCAGCTTCATTAAATTCTAAATTAAAAATATAGGGTGTTGAAAATTAATATAAATTTCTGGTGAATGCCTAATTTTCGGAGAACATGGACATGAACATGAAAGCGTAACGATAAATTGAACTCCTCCAAACAATGGGGGAGGTTCATGCCCAGCAGTGGACTTATACGGGCTGATGAAGAGAAAGAAAAAGTCTAATGATTAAGAAGTTGGTGTGTCTATAGGTTGGTTTGGAATAGTAAATGCCTCCGTGCTTCCGCTTATTTTTTGTAGAATTAGTGTGAATTCCATCTTAGTCCTCAGGGGTGATAACTGATAACGCAAACATTTTGATTCTTAATTGAATATAGATGAAGATATCTAAGGACCAACAATATCCACTTACCATCAGGTGGACTATGTGCTCGTTTATCATTCCGGTAGGTGGCACAATGGGTTTCAAAACGAATTTACTCCAGGCTATTACAGTGTAAATATTACACTTATCAATAACTCGACCACAGCACTACATAAGCACTAAACTAACATAATCTTAGCATAGCTATAATCCATAGTCTCGACAAATAAAAATATATTATTTGAATACGACCTCAATTGGTCAAGTCGTTCAGTAGTTACACGATCACTAACAGGTTATACACCCACTAACGCACCCACGGTTATACAGGGTTATTTTTCAAAGAGTAGCCAAATTTTAAATTTCAGTTCAAATATATAAATAATGATATACCTTTATTGCAGTTTTTGAAAATACGAGTAAATAAGGCTTCTACTTTTATTTGAAATTATCCCTAATTGAATGTGATTTATGGGCAACAACGTTTTTGCCTACCGATCGACCCTTACCACAGAATAAATAATCCCTTACAAATGTGTGAAAACCAGTTAAAATAATGCATTACCACGCATTTTGTATATAAAAAATAAAAAGGACAGAATGTTTGAGATGTTTTTTTAATTAATTTTTCTTCACTATTTGCCTATATTACTTATTCTGAACCTTCTCTGCAAAGGTTAGTTATTGAAAAATAACCCTGTATATATTTAAATGATTTTTAAAATAATGTACACTGATGACACCCGATCTCATGTCTAAAAACAATATTATTAATGTCCTTTGCACCGAATTTTGGTCACGACGGCCAGTCTCAACGGAGATCACCTATCTGCGCTGGGCAAGATATCAGTGCACGAGTGGGTGAGTAAACACAGGTGCAATATCTATTCATTAACACTCATAGAAATCGGGCGCAAGACCAACGGCTTTCTGAGGCACTGAGGTAAAACACCGCCAACTTCTTGACTCGGAGCTGCTAATGAGAATTTATTGAAAGATAAATTCAATAAATTTTTTTGGCCCGACTCGGGACCTAATAATTAGCAGTCGCGCTTGCGACCACTAGGCCAACGAGGCAGTTGAGATCTTGTCTACGCTGTATAAGACCATGTAAGTGTTAATTTAAGTACACTACGTAATAAACTATTAAAGGAGATATATCGCCCTACTGCAGTCGACGAAAAAACCTAAGCGCAGCCAATGTTGGCAAATTATGAAATATGAGCCCGCGTCGAAACTAATCACTACTTATTATTCTCGATTCGAACTCACTTAGCAGAGTGAGTTAATTATTTCATAAACATGCCTTCATTTATAAGAGACGAATATTATTGATAACATAGCTGAATTGGAGAGGTTTGGCAAAGATACGCTGTGACCCTTAAACACCTTCATCTATCATGAATAACAATCATGCATAATGCGCCCCTGAGGATTAAGTTAGAATGCCTCGTTATTACTGAAAAGGGTCTCCGGTTCTCAATACTCACTATGCAAAATATAGCAACATTGTGCTGCTATTTGAAATTAAATGGAAAAAATAGTTTATTTTTCGACTTAAGATATTAAAATGTCGTTTGTTGGACGTCAGTATGCTTTTTTATTCTATACCGTTAAAAAAGACTTTCTTCTGTCCGGCGAAGAAACTGCAAAAGAAGCTCCGCAGGTCATTCTTTGTAATTTTTTTTAAAAGCCTCTGATATAATATTCTTAAAATTACTCAACAAAACAACCAAACTATAAAAGGTTTTGCTAATAAACTTGTTGTAAATCCGAGCAGATCAGGTCCCACACATGGGGCAGCCGTCGCCAGAACCCATCACACGACGCCGCCGCAATCAAGAATGTACCAGCTGACAAGAAATACTTGAAAAATTTGTTCAAACTCACCACACTGGTGAAAACAGAGCCGATACCGTCGCACTGGTGATGCTGTACTTCATTACCAACGGGGAAATTTGAGTTTTTTCGGGCGAATTTTCTGTTATATTTTCAACAGTCCACATGGTAGTGAAGGGCCACTGCAAAATGACAGTTGCAACCATCGTAAAGAAAAGAAGGCGACAGATAGGTTGTTACCCATGAGGACTACGAAGGAAAGACCCACAGCCAGTAATTATACGAATTTTCCAAACCCTTCTCTAGTTTATTAATGGTTTGAATACATAGGGCCAAAGCCAAAATAGTTATGGCTATAATTTTATATAATCTACAAGCTTGTAATGCCAATTACGTTAACCTAGATTATAACAAAGAGTTATTATAATATTGAGAAATACGTTAATAAATAATAATAATAAATTGGTGTTTCAATAAAATAAAGTGTATTTTATAAATGCCTTCTAACACTGCAGCTGCAAAATGAAGATCTACCACTAAATTAATATACTAAAAACAAAAAAAAAAGTTATTTGTACGTATGATTTTGATCCTTCGTCATTGCATTGGTAGGGGTTAATTATACTATTAATAACTACCATAGAGTATACATAAGCTAGTTATGCTGAGGTACGTATACTCTAAGATAACTGCACTATGCATAGGTACACTAAGACTAGCTTTGTTTTAAGGCTTTGTTCGCGTGGACATCGGCTTTGCAATACTTACTACTCTATTACTAAAAAGAAGACGTTTAAAGGTTGATGGACAGTAGTTTTAACTTTTTTTATATATCGAATAGAGCACACAGTCCACCTGATGGTAAGTGGATACGGTGGCCCAAAGACATCTACATTTATGTTCGATTAAGAATCAAAATTCAGATGCGTTGTCACCCCTGGGGACCAAGATGGAGTGTCAAAATTGTGAAGTCGTTAATACATAGACAGAAAGACAGATAAAATATTAAGAATCATTGAAGTGAAACTTGTTTTTATTTTTAAACATCAGAAATACAGAAAACATTTAGTAGAAATATACGCATTATAATAATTCGCCGTATAGTGGCGGCGTAAGATAATTAAAACTGAACTTCAGAAAAACCCCTTATCATTCCGTGACACGTAAGAGGCGACAAAGGGAAATGAAATAGATGGGCACCAGCATTTTTCTAATTTTTTTTATAGAATAAGGGTGACAAACGAGCACACAATCCACCTCGATTAAGAATCAAAATGCAGATGCGTTGTCACCCCTGAGGACTATCTATGATGATTGTAGACAAAATATTGTAATAAAAATCTGTGATTATAAAAATAATAACATCTTACCTTGTCAAGTATGTATCAAATTTGGTTTTTCGAATATTTTGTATTTCTATAGCGGTCTTTTCGCTGCAAACAAGCGATACAGTATCCACTCACGACGGCGACCGAGGCCGGAATCAGGATGAAACTTTCAGTTTTCGAATGAGCGTACACGGTACACTCATTCGAAAACTGAAATGAGTGGCGCATCTATCCCTGGTATATAGTGTATTATCTATGGCCGGAATAACGGATGACGGAGTGAGGCAAAGTGTATTTAGTAAAATAAATTATTACAAGGCTGCCCAAAACACCGAATGTTTCGGGATTTCATAGCCGAATAAAATTAATTATAACTAAACAAAACAAAACTGCCATTTACATTCCATGGCTTCCCACATGATAGATGAAGAGATTAAAAAATAGATTGAGTTAAAAAATTGATATATTCAAAAGTTATCGTATTTACCCTCCATGGTGATTAAAACCACTTTTTAATATAAAATAGCAATTAATCGATTAGAAAAAAAGTTCAACAATCATTTATCTTTCTGACAATGTGCTTTTTATATCATTTATGTGTACAATATGATTGTTATAGATACGATTTCATGCGACAAAACGTTGGAATCTTAATTTTTAGGCGCTGGTAGAACATACCTACGCGGGATATGTTAAGTATATTTGCTACAAGTAAATTAATTTTCTTTTACTGTCAATCAACAGGCAATAACAATAACAAACAAACCATTAACTTTCAGGGGAAATTGTAATCTCTTGATCTCAAAGGGGTAATCTGATGGTAATAAGTATTCGTGGTATGGATACTGTTTCCCCCTTGAGCACATCCGGTGATTACTTTGACCTTTAAGGATATTTAAAACTCGACGGGATAACATAACATTACTGCATCATCAACTTGTAATAAATTCTTGCATAAGCTTTATATAGCCTCTATAAAGGTGTGCCTTTTGCAGCGAGAAAACATAATCTCATAGGAAATCAGAAATTGTACGCGGACGAAGTCGCAGGCAACTGCTAGTTCATAATAAAATAACTGCGGTTGCCAACCCGCCTGCTGAGCGAAGTGACCTTGTCAAATAACCTCCCTATGAGGCTATCTATGAGGGAAACCTATATATAGGCAGTAAAATTTTGATAGGCAAATATAATAACATAATAAGTATATTTGCTACAAGTAAATTCATTTTCTTCTACTGTCAATCAATAAGCAATAACAAAAACAAACAGACTATAAAAAGTTCTGATAAAGCTAAATAAAGAAATTCTGAGAATTCTGGCGATCTGCTATATGAGAGCACTTTATCTAGACTTGGAATTCGTAGGAGATTTTATAAGTATAAGTAGAGATTGTTTAGACTTAACATGGATACTCTAAAAGAACGCCGATTATTATCCGACATAATATGTGTGCAAGTTGTGTAAGATGGTAAATTATACTTTTAGAACAGGTGTACTTAAAAGTACGCGTTAAGTGTACACTCCTGAATTGTTTAACCTGTCAAGAAATAAAATTGTAATGTTAATGTTAACGTTTGATTTTAGCAATATTGATAGGCCGTGTTAATTGTATAACAACAAGGTATATAATATGTTCGTAACGTAGTACTTAGAACGCTAATATAGATAATACTTAAATTTTTCGTTTCTATGCTTTGACCGCTGTCAATAGTACTTATGTATATGTTATATAAGTACTATATGTTTATATAACTGATTTTCTCTTTTTCGTACATCTCGTATCTCTCGTATTTCGTATAGATAAATATAGCGAATTAATTATCTTACAAATACAGATATTAGGTACAAGTGGCGGCACGTAAGTCTAGCGCTGAACGAAACGCGCACGAATTGATTTGCACGAATGCGACTGGAGAGCCAATCAGCAGAACGATACGCATGAGCCAATCAGCGCGACTAATGCGCAATAAGCCAATCAGCGCGACTTATGCGCAATAATGGTCACCGCTAGATTTTCGTGCCGCTACTTATACTATACTTGAAATCTGAATAAATAATGTATTTGCAATGTAGCGGCGTAAGAAAATACTACACTCCTCTTCTCAGTCATCCCGTTTAAGCCAGACGCAAATAAAAACGGTGACAGAGAGCAGCGTTGAAGGTACTCAGGTACGCGACGCCTAACTGCGTACCAAACGTGGCAATTATAACAATTCTTTCCCATAAAGGGAATAGCTTTTGTCCAGTAGTGGACTTCTAACCTGATGAAGAACAGGAAGATTCTTGAATTAAATATACCAATGGCATAATTGAGTCTATATTGTTTGATGCTGTGGCAGGGCTTAGGGTGTTATCACCATCACGACCTATCAAAGTTCACTGGTGAACATAGATTGTCTCATAAGGACGATGTTTGCCATAGTGGCGGGGTGACAACCGCATTTTTTTATCTCGTAGTTGTTATTAGGAAGTCGCTTCTGGCCATCTCCTGGTTCATTTCTCTCTGTCGTCTCTTACGACACCTACGGGGCGATATGGGGGAGTGGATATTCTTACACCACCACCACACGGTACATTAGGGTGTTATACAAATTAGCAAACCTCTATTACATCGCTTAACTTATAAAGAAATAAAAGGCCGTATGAAGAATTTTAAAGTCGCTTAGTGAGCTATAGAAAGGGATATGCTCCGAGTTCCTCTACGTGATAGAAACTTTTTCACAGTAGAACCGGAGTAAGAGTTTTACACGCGGTAGAGCCACGATGCAGCTATATTATGGTTGTAGCAAGAATGGTTCTCTCAAAATACCAGCGTAAAATAGCAGTTTAACTCTGCTCTGTTTCGTATCATGAGTGTAGAGTACTGGAAACATTTTGCACTGGAAACGTGCCATTTCATTTTAGTCCTATGCACACAGCATCCACTTACCATCAGGTGGACTGTGTGCTCGTTTCACACATCAGTAATCAGATAGCTAAGCCGTAATTAAATATAGCTCGAAGTATCTACAATCGTTGGAGAAGAATGTTAGTGTGGCAGCCTTGTAGCGGTAAGCGGAATGTAGGGAAGCCCCACAATAGATAGAGCGATGACCTGGTAAGAGATGCTGGAAGTCGTTGGGTACAGTTCGCTCAGACCCACGTTTGGTGAAATTCTTAAGGGCCTATACTACCTCAAATGGCTTAGCATGATCCTCCGTTATGCCGAAAATACTGCAGCATTAATTTTGAAATAAATATATGGTGAAGTTGAGGATTAATGTTAAGTACTATGTTAGACGAAAACACGATTCCATAAAATTTTCTCGATAGAAAAAAAATCCAAAGTTACCTCCAAACCGAAAAATAAACCGCTGGTTTTCAAAAAATACTTCAAATTAGATCATGAAACTTTGCATACTAACTGAACTAACTATAAAGCAGGGCTTATGTTTTTTACTTTTTTTTAATTATCATTATTTTCACCGTAAAAAGAAATTACCTAAACTATCGTCGTTTTAAAGCTTGTTCCCTGCCGCCCGGCACCGCCGCTCACTCTCGCTTCGGCTTTCGAACGGGAGAGCTGTGTCGCTTGCGCTCAGAACACACATTACGCAACAGGACGACGTAAAATTAAAATATTGAAATAGATACTTAGGTTCATAGTGTTGGCGCAATGGGATATAAGCGTAATAAAAATAAGAAGCGACTAGGTTGGCGTAAAGAAACGTATGATAAACGTAATGAAGTATGTATCTACAAAATTTAGCATATGACACGTTTGGTGCAGTGGCTAAGCGATTGGTTGCTGCGCTACTAGTCACAGGTGTTTCTGTATGTGAAGATTTGTGTTTGTAAACACACCGTCCACGATTCAGGAGAAATCGAGCGTGGGGCAACTTTTATAAAAAATAAAAAGATAAAATGTTACCTAAATAGGTTTGTTTTTGTTTTGACAATATACAACAAAATATAGGTATCTATGTAGTAATTGTTTTTTTATAACGTTGCCCTACTCCAGGATTTCTCCTGAATCGGAGACGGTGCGATTACAAACACAAATTTTCACAACTATCTGTAGGCCATAAAAATATTTGTTCCGTATGGGAATCGAACCCGCGACCCGAAGTGCAGAAGCCAAGCACTTAGTAATAAAAAATATAAGTGTGTTCGGTAAGTACCTACCTATCTAACTATAAAGAAATAAAACTGTAACTTACTTATCCGTTCTTACATTTTTCCTGAAAGTACTCAAAACGCTAATTGCACGCCTCACAACGTGAGGAGTGCTCTACCTCGATATGTGGCCATACCTTAGTTTCGCTACATAAAATCGTTTTTATACTCTTAGCTAGACATCAAATCCATATATATATATATATATATATATATATATATATATATATATATATATATATATATATATATATATATATATATATATATATATATATATATATATATATATATGGATATATATATAACTTAAAAATTGACGTCTTAATATTTTATAAAAAAACTTCGAAAGACCGAAGACGAGGCACTATAGTATGGTCTAAAACCTTAGCCTGTCCAATTACACGATTTAGATGAAGAAAAATCAGTAATGCCCAGCGACTAGTACCTATTTTTTTTGTCCGCCATTTCTTTTACGTTGGCTATTTGGCATGACATGACATATACATAATGTAAAAAATAATAACAATATTTATTTACCTTTCTTCCGTGTGCGGAATTTGGTGAAATTGCAGATCTTTATTTATGCGAGATGACGACTTGCAATCTCTCACAGCACACGTCGTATGAACCATTTTAATTATAATTATCAACACTAAATTTAAAAATAATAAAAGCAAGCTCGCGTTAACCCTGGAAGTCGTGTCCCGAGCTACTAATACGATTGGCATAAGCAGATCGGGCTCGTCCTTCCCGCGTCTCACCCCTCACACCCCGCACGATTGCCCCGTCTAGACGTCTTCGTCGGACGACTGTATGGATTTATAGACTGTGGTATTATAGTATAGAGTATCGTTTGGTAACAGCTAAGAAAATAACTCTTATTTGTACAAAAAAAAGTCGACCAATCAGAGGGCAACACGTATAGAACATTCTAGAAATTATTAATTAACTGCGTAATACTTAGTCCCGAAAATGATGGAAATAATTTTAATGCTCTAGAAGAATTGTAAACATGGTATTGAATTAGATTAAGGTTTATAGATTAAGGAAATAAAAGAATATTTAGCGTAACGAAACTTATTTCCTATTTATAGTAAAATTAAAGAATTAATGTACCCAAATATTGTGAAAATTTGGGATATTTTGGTTAATAACTTTTTACATTGTTAATTATATTAAGAAACCTTTATGGTGTGCTAATAGACAACTGAATTACCGATTTAACAATGTATAGTTATCATTATTGTAGGAAGTAATCGTGTATAGAATAAATTGTAATTTAAGACAATTGTATAGAGAAAATGTTATGCAATAAAGAGGCAAAACGAACAATGGCAAGCGGCTCACTTTAAAGTAACGCTACCTTATGGCTTCGCGGCCCAGTAACATCGTAGTAGCTGAAGTGACTAGTAGCAGAACCAAGAAGTAGCTGAATATAGAACATAGTGAATATAGCTGATAATAGCAGCTACACAATTGATAGTAATAGCTAGTTGTACAACATAGTAGCTGATAATAGCAGCTAGTAAACAGTGATAATAAAAGCAGATAGCACTAGTAGTAGTAAGTTACTACCTAACAATTTAAAGAAATAGTCAACTGAAGAAATCGTCTGAAAAATATAGTGACCAACCGATAGTGAACAACCGATATAGAACACCTGTAGTTGACCAACCGTATTCAACAACCGTGGTCAATACCCAATAGTCAGAAGATTTCCGCCGAATAGTTGAGCAGTCGAACCGCTGGCCACTGCCTTGCCATTTGTATTCTATTTCGTGCATTTTGATTTAACCTCAGTCCACAGTACCCCAGCTGCACCCACAAAGACGGCAGTAGAAGTATCCTCCGGAACCTATAGGTGTAGGACGTGAGCGACTCGCGGAGTAATTTCGATAATTGACTTCGACTACATTGATGATGTTCTCATTTTATTTATATTGAAGTTGCACAAAATGTTAAAACATTGTTGATAACAACAAGTACTTGTGCTGGTATATTGGTACCAACAGGCAAAATATTATTTTGAATAAATTCTGCCGTTTTGGTACAAAACAAAGGAGTAGCCATTGTGTCACTAAAGAAATTCATAGAGTGAATGCGCAAAAACAAATTTCTCTTCGATATATGTACTAAATTATCATTGAACTAATTTGCAGGTATTAGGCGGGGGTAATAATGGAAAACAAATGACTCATAACATAACAATGTCGCACCACCGTTTGTATACCGCACCGCTCCCGTGTACCTGCCTTTGATGATTCATTTGTTGTTATCGATAATGGCGTTGCGCCCGCGCAACATGCTCACCGCCCTAGCCGGGCTGAGGCCGAGCTATGATTTATGACCCCAACTGCACGGACAAAATAATTTTACTATAGTAAGTAATAAAAGGCGAAAACTATATTGTTATAAGTTTATAAGATTGTAAAATGCAAAGCGTAAACTTACTACCAAGCCAATGTACCTACCTACAGAACTTTCAGTGCAATGGTGATTCGCTCTTGACTAGTTTTTTGTAGCAGTAGAATTTATGCAGTGGTTTAGAATCGGTTTGCAAAATTTCTTATAGGTATGTATATGTAGGTACTTGCATAGACCTACTACCAACATAATTACATACTTAAACGGCTGTCACATTACATACATACACGGCGAAAACTATAAAACTCAAACTTACTACTAAACTAACAATGGGTGGATCCTTTCACTATAAGATAAGCTGATATAAGCTGATCTCGCATTGTATAGGCTTTCCGTACAATGAAGGGTCAACTTATACTAGAAATTTAGCTTTATGAGAATACAGCTAAAGTTCTAGTATATATAGTACAATGAAATTAAATCTGCGACATATAATTTTATGTTCATTTAATGACAAGTTAATATTAAATTATGACTGAAAATTTTATTACTTAGTGCTCGTCCGATAATAGTTTATTTTACTCTAACAAAATCGCTTTGACCTCGTGTTCCCGCGTGACCACAAGCCGTAGTGTGCGAACGATTGGCGCAAGTATGAAATTCGAATTTGAGCTGAGGTAATATAGGCCCTTAAGAGACGCCTAATGATCAGCAGTGGACTTGCGATAAGCTAAGTTGCGACCAACCGTGTAGTGGCGGTGTAAGAATATTCACTACCCCATAGCGTTCCGTGGATTTCGTAAGAGGCGAAAGAGGGAAACAAACCAGGAGATGGACAGCAGTGTCTTGCTTATAACGACTAAAAAAAAACTGCAGTTGCCGACACGCCTGCCAAACTATGGCAAATATCCCCCCTTTTTTGTACGATAAGGGTGACAAGCAAGCACACAGTTCACCTAATGGTAAGTGGTTGCTGTGCCCATAGACATCTACATCTATCCTCGTTTGCAAATCAAAATGTAGATGCGTTGTCAGCCGTGAGTACTAAGATATAATGCCTCTTTTCCAGTAAAAAGGGTCTCCGATTCTCTACACTCACCATACCATATTTACGCTGGTATTCAGTGAGAGCGTGGTTCTTCTCCGGTCGAGCCGACCCATTCGTGCTACAACTATACAATTAATATAGCTGCAGCATGACTCTATCACGTACAAATGCCCCCTATGCGGAGACCCATGTTCAGCAGTGGACTTTAGATGGGCTGTACCGGAATTTGCGTCAAATGTTTGCTCGCTAAAGAAGAAGTGGTTATTATTTGGAATAATACACACATATTTAAAAAATATTCGTGCTAACTACTAAAAGTAATTAAACATTTAATTGCTGGTGGTCGTTTAAAAAGTGTGGATAGAGAACAGAAGAAGCCAACGCCAGTGCTTTCAGTTTTTAATGATAGCTCTACGGCTCGGTAAATTTCTTTTGAATATCTTCCTCAAAATAAGTTTCGACTATAGAATCCGTATAAAAACAAAGCGTCGCCGCTGCACTATTGCGTGGGGAAGATCGCCCGAATATTCCTTGAAACAATTACCCTGCCACGACTTCCCTTCGAATACAATTTATCGTTCTACTTTTTACCGCTTTTCTGTATCGCTCAGACAATTTTGTTTTATTGAGAGTAGTGAATAATAGAGCGAGTTTTTGAATTTCGAATCCATTTCTATGATATTCTCAACCGCTTACAAAAAAAGGAGGAGGCTCTCAATTCGACTGTATTTTTTATGTGTGTCACCTCAAAACTTTTTTCTAGGTGAACCAATTTTGATGGTTCTTTTCCTTGAAACCTGGTGTTTCTCATGTGGTTCCATACAAATTTGATCAAGATCTGACCAGTAGTTTTTGAGTTATCCTTAATAACGCGTATTTAATTGACTTCGACTACATTGATGATGTTCTCATTTTATTTATATTGAAGTTGCACAAAATTTTTAATTTTACCACTTGTGTTCTCAACCAGAATACTAACTTTTTTGCCATAAAAATATATTCATTAAAATTCTGTCTCCATTTTTACGGTCATTAGGATGGTGATCATTCTGTCGTAGCCTTCGCTATTTGTTTGTTGTGGCTTTTCAATATGATCGTTTCCTTAAAATAATTAACTGTTTTAAGACATTGTTTATGACGTGTCAGAAAGTTAGTTCGTGGCAAAACGTCCAAATTCGATTCTCGCGATTGATAAAAATCCTTAAGCGTTGCTAACAATTGAGTTGAAGTAAGCATATTTAAGTAAAAGTAATTTATAAACACTCGGGCACTATAATTCTTGTGCTATAATCCTGTCCTGCGCAGATGGGTAGTCCCCGTTGAGACTGGCCGCGATGACCAAAACTCGGTCTAAAGGACATTATTATTAATAATATAATTAAGTTATGAACTGAAATTCTTGATTTAATTTTTTAAAGCCATAATTATGTTCAAATTTGTGTAGGTAATTAGATTCACACTTAACTAAAACAAATATGTATTAAATTTATTGATACCTTTCTCCCCTAAAAGTGTATATCTTCACATAAAAGCAGCAGCTAAAACAGCGGCGTATTCATAGCAAGAGTCAGTAGGCTTACGTTGTGTTTTGTAGTGCATCAGGGATGTTTGCGGCATACCAAACAGATGGGTTTAAAACCGCATCCCTTATTAGCAGGGTACGAGCCAGTCACAACAGCATTCTGAGGACCGTAGCGGACAGGTATACAACGCCGCTGTGGAAATGTCTTGTGCAGAGACTGATCACTGGGCCCTATCCACCCCCATGATGGTCTGTCTCGGCACAGGGTATTACTTTTTTCCCTCAATTTAAGCCCACCATGTTTTACTAACCCTTGCTTTTATTTATTTTTTATTATTATTTTTGTATTACTAACTCACATATGGATTTACAAATTATCTGAAATAAACAATTTTTATTTTAATTTTATTTTGTTTTATTTTATTTGTGCCTCGCGATCAATAACCAATTTCGCTTTTTTTTTAAACATTAATGTGACAAACGATCTAACAAGCCAACAATCTTATGTTCATGTGTCTGTCTTTATCTTACTCTGTGTCACGCAATGAGATTAATTGAATCGCGGGTAGTTTTAGGCGTCGTCTCCGGGCACTACCGGTCGTCTGAATGATTTGCCGCTTCCCGCTTCCGACGGCGCTGACTCGCCGCTTAAGGACGTCTTGGGGTCGGCAGAGTTGCCGTTTTGTCATAAAAATGAGTGCAATTATGGGAATCGAAGGGGATTCCGTATATTTTTTGTATGATAAAGTTGTCTAGTCTTCTGAGAAGATGATTTCAAACCAGTGACCAAGAAAGTGATATTTGAAAAAAAATATACCGCTCGAGTAGACTAGTAAATAGACAAAAAACGGTCATGAAACTCGTTTTCTTATCACGAAAGTGTTTTAGGGGCATTTGTTAATATTATAAATTTTGACGTATCAAATTAAATAAAAGTTAAATAGTAGTTTGCCAGGGAGTCCACTACCCAAAGTCTCCTTGTTGATGTTGTTAGAGGTAAATCAAAACAGGAAATAAACAGCATCATGTTCCAGATAACAACTTAATCCACAAAAAAACTGCGATTGCCAATCCGCGTACCAAGCGTGGCAACCATAACAAATAGCCCCCTTATGAGGCAATCTATAAGAAGGCCTATGGTTCAGCAGTGGACTTTTGATAAGCTATAGCACAGTTTAAAGAGTTAGCTTAGTTGTGGCTATAGTGATGACTATGATGATGACGATGACAAATACTGGTAGGAGAGGGCTAGAAAAAAAAATAGAATATCAAGAAGTAGTACTTAATAAGGTTACAATGGTAGTCATTATACGAGTATATAATATAGTCATTTTGAGACCACACTCTTAATTTAACTACCAGAAACGCATAATTGACTGGAGGTAAAGTACCGTCCCTAAACGGAGAAGAACGATTCAACGAGAGAGGCCCATGTTCGGCAATGGACTTGCACCGGGGCTATGAAATCGAATGAGATTGTAGTCAAAAACGGAATTATTTTTACAATAGAAGAGCACAGTTAGTCTTTGTTGTAAAAATGTTTAAATACTTGGTCTCTTCTTCTTCGTTATTAACAGCATATAAAAATCAGGGTCTCTCCCGCTGTGGGAAATATTTGCTTCATTCATAATTCGCACCTTTGACAGTTGAAGAATGAAAGCGAACTCGTTTGGAAAGTAATAAATATTTTTTTTTTATAGAATAAGGTTAACGAATGAGCACACAGTCCACCTGAGGGTAAGTGGTGCTGTGGCTCATAAAAAATCTACATCTATCTTCGATTCAGAATCAAAATGCAAATGTGTTGCCACCCCTCGAGGACTTAGATGGAATACCTCGTTTCCAGTAAAAAGGGTCACCGGTTCTCTACACTCATTGTACAAAACACACCATATAAAGCAATAAAACGATAATGCTTATAAGGAGCGAAAATCGACAAAAAGGGCGTGCAAAAGATCGTGTTAAGTGACGCACCTGGAGATACCGATTTTATCACGTAGTTACTGCCTACGTATATACTTTATTTCGGATAAAGACAGCACTCACTTAGTACTTTCTTAACTTGCGTTGTATTATAATTTTATTTAAAAATCGTAGTCATAAACTAACTTACAGTCCACCTGATGGTAAGTGGCTACTGCAACCCATGGACACTTGCAAACAAGTGGTAAATTTTAAAGTTTTTGTAAAAGCGACTTCAATATAAATAAAATTAGAACATCAACAATTTAGTCTAAATCAATTAAATATGCATTATTAAGGATAACTCAAAAACTACTGGTCAGATCTTGATCAAATTATGTGACCAAAATTTATATGAGACCACATGAGAAGCATCAGCTTTCAAATAAAAAAGAATCATCAAAATCGGTACACCTAAAAAAAGTTCTGAAGTAACACACAAAAAAATACAGTCGAATTGAGAACCTCCTCCTTTTTTTGAAGTCAGTTAAAAAGGGCTAATTTGTATCCTTTTTTACCCGACTGCCAAAGAAGGGTTATGTTTTTCGCGCGTATCTTGTATGTTTGTAAATTTCTTTATTACCTCGTATCTTCCAAACTGCTGGATGGATTTCGACAATTAAGGTATCGTTTTATTCGTCTTAAAAACCCGAGTGTTCTTAGATAGTTGTTTGAAAAAAATAAACAAAATGGCGGATTTTTGGCGCAAAATAGTAATACGTTAATAAAAAAAAAAAATTACCAGACCTATCGAGTAGGGTGTCAAAATAAAGGAAATTACAAAAATATATATAAGTTATGAATTTAAATTTAAATAAGAATAATAAATTGGTTTACAAAGTTTTTGATGGCGTAAAAATGGGCCACGTTTGTGTCGGCATCGATATATATGTCCTTCGTAGCTCAAAGTTTACGATAATCACAGTGTCCGAATCTATAATGCCAAATTGGTCCTTCAATTGGATTTTAGACCAGATATAATATATTTATTAGGTTATACACACAACACACAAGCTGTAAATGTCAGTTATTTAACTCAAGAAGGGAATTAATTAATGATGTAATGTATTAAGTAATGTAAGCTTTTATAACGAAATTCCAGAGTTTTCAATGCTTGTCAATCAACAAGTTAAAAGGGCTTATTATAATATTTAGGAAACACATGAATGAAAATATCTCTAGAAAGTGAGGTGATTGTTACCAAGCTGGTTTAATAATAGCGTTTGTGTACATTAAAAAATCGATAGGCGACAGTAGGCAAAGGGTCAAGGGTGCGGACTTTAACTCGGACATTCGTCTGTTCGAATCCGTTATTCGACGTGTCGTGATCATCTATTGACACAAAAATTACATTACTGGAGTGATTAACGGGAGTATTGGTAATGCTAATAGCATTTACTTCTTCTTATTTTTTTATGGCTTCTCTTAATAGAATTCTGCCAATGTCAAGTCAGTTTAATTCCATTTAAAAAACCCAAAAATGCGCACTTCGACTACAGTGTCGGTAAACAGAAAAAAAATCCAGAAAGTTGTTCGGCTCCGTGGCGCAGTGGCTTAGCAATGAGTTGTTGCGCTAAGGGCCGCGGGTTCGAATCCCGCACGGAACAAGTATTTGTATGGCCTACAAATAATTGTTCCGGGTCTGGATGTTTGTCCTTGTGAAATTTATGTGTGTAAACTGCCCCCACGATACAGGAGAAAATCCTAGTGTGGAGGTAACGTTTTTAAAAGAAGAAAAAAAAAAGAAGAAGAGATATCTCTAAACAATAAAGACAGCTAATAAATTATGAAGGGTATCATCCGATGGAAATCTTTTAAAAGGTAGCTTAATTTATTAATTTGCTTCGTCTTTTGTAATGCATACAGCAAAAGAGTGGAATAATTTGCCAGCTACCGTCTTTCCGCCCGAATACAATCTGGGCGTCTTCAAGGCAAGAGTGAATAGGCTTTTGTGACGCTAAGTCAATGCGATTTACCTTCTAGGGCTTCATCACCACTTACCACCAGGTAGGATTGTGGTCAAACACTGGCTTATAAGTCAAAAGAAAATATATAAATTGCATCACATAACTCTAATGGAAGTAACTTATAGACCACAGACCAACCGACGACATTGTTTATAAAATTTAAACATATAAGTTAAGGTCAATCGATCCAGTATGTAGTAGGTAGCGTAAAAGAATCCACTACTCCTTAAAAGATCATCCTATGTATTTTGTAAAACTTTTAACAAAAAGTTAAAACCGACTTCAAATTGCTAAAAATAAGTTATATATTTGCCACCCATAGGGCATAATTTTTTATCCAAATGTATATGGAACCACCTTTGAAGTATAACCTATGTAATAAAAAAAGAATTATCAAAATTGGTTCACAATCTGCGAAGATGTCGCGTAACATACACTTTAGAAAAAAACATACACCCGATTTGAAAACCTCCTCCTTTTTGAAGTCGGTTAAAAAGCAATAGATGGAAAAGAAGCAGGAAATGGGCAGCATGTTCCTGATAACAACTCAATATAAACTGCGGTTGCAATCCCGCCTGCCAAGCGTGACAACTATGGCCAATATCCTCAAGTGAGGCAATCTATGGAAGAGGCATGTGTTCGGAAGTTCAAGTGGACTTTCATAGGCTGTAGTGAATAAATAAATGAAAGATCTAAAAATAAATAAATTATATAAATTATAATATATTACTTTTTTTAAAACTCCCTACAGAGTTAATTTCCTTATATGAATGTTATACACATTCAACAATTTGATTAAGGTCTTATTTTTCAATCGTCACATACAAGTTATCCATTAAATAAATTATAACCCGACTGAATATAAAAGAGCACTATTTGCACTATTTTATTAATAAAACTGTTAATTTTAATTTGTTTATATTTAATTTAATTTAATAATAAAGTTTTATCTGAGGATTGAATAATCGGCTCTAAGGTGAATGACATTGCCGCATGACATTTTATCGACAGCCCTTAGTTTTTTAAGAGGCTAGGATAACTAAAATAATTTATTTGTATCGGAACTATTTTCAAATGCCCAAATTTTACGAATGACCGTCAAAGTTAAAATAGTTCATCAAAACAGTGAGCACAACGGCTCGCCCAATTAATACAGATATTTAATCCCATTGTGCCACAAACAAGGATAAGGAAATAATAAAGAGAGGGCGATAATAAAGGTCCCAAGGGAACACAAATAATCTACTTTATCCCGTACGTGAGCGAGCTTCGCGACTAATTAATATAAACTTGTGAAAGTTGGAGAAATGATGTGTTGCAGTTAGTTTTATTTTTTGTCGTTTTATAAAACTACTTCTCTTTGGTATTTAAAAATAAATGAAAATACGATCGTAATGTTATCTGCAATGAAGTATCAAGTTGAAAATAAAACTTTTAGTATAAAGTAAAAACCGACATTAGAACTAAAAAGAATAAAGTAATTTTCACGTAATAGCTTCTTACAGTTACTATATCGGGAACCATCCATACTAGTTTTAATATTATAAATGCGAAAGTGTGTTTGTTTGTTTGTTTGTTTGTGTTTCTTTCACGTCGCAACAGAGCGTCGGCATGGCATGATTTTTGTATGGGGATAGTTCGGTGGCTGTAGAGTGACATAGGCAACTTTTTCCGCGGAAAACATCTCATTCCGTGGGAAAATCGAATATGTTGCACAAGTTTGTCCTTCTTTCACGTCGCAACAGAGCGTCGGCATGGCATGATTATTTGTATGGGGATAGTTCGGTGGTTGTAGAGTGACATAGGCAACTTTTTCCGCGGAAAACATCTCATTCCCGTGGAAAATCGAATATGTTGCAAAATTAAATTCAGCTAGGTGGCGCCACCGTGATTCTACAAGACGGACGACGGTACGATGGACGAACACAGAAGGTCAGAATATCTGGATTATTATGTCTTTTACCAAAATTAAGATAAAAATGTATGGATCTGTATTTTTCCACGCAGGACCGGGAAGAGAGCGATAAAAAACATAAAATTCATCAGCTGATTTTCTTCAAACGTTTTGGTGCATCGTAATTCACAGAATAGGCGATAACCTCGCAGACGATATTAAGTAATCCGTTGATGCTCTGCCTACTCCGCAAGGGTTACAGGCGTGATTATAAGTATGGATCAGAAATACTATCACCACCTGTCACGCTTTCACCCTTAACTATTACTTAACAATGGTAGAAACAGTTCTTAGTAAGCCTTATTAATAAGCCTTAGTAATATTTATTGAACGGAAATGAATACAGTTCTTATATGTGGTTATGAATGAATCGGTATTACAATAAGAAAAATTGTGCAAAATTATAAGAAAATATTTTTGAGAGTTCTTATTAACTAACGTATACATAGTTTAAATTGATTCCGCTAGATGTCGTTACTAGGTTTTTTATTGAACGGAAATGAATACAGTTCTTATATGTGGTTATGAATGAATCGGTATTACAATAAGAAAAATTGTGCAAAATTATAAGAAAATATTTTTGAGAGTTCTTATTAACTAACGTATACATAGTTTAAATTGATTCCGCTAGATGTCGTTACTAGATTTTAAAACGCGGTAACGAAATGTTTCCTGACATTTACTTAACTCCCGCCGTTGAGCCGCGCGTCAACTTATAGTGCATACGGTACCTATACGTTTAAATTGTTTCTATTTCGTAGCTTATTCGACTACCTGCTTTCGATTTCGGTTGTTTGTTATTTGCTTTGTGATTTGGTTAAGGTTGAATGGATTTATATTGGCTTTAATTTTCGGATTTGTGTATTTTCTTGGATCGGTTTTGTTGATTTGGTTGGTATTCCTTTATACATATTTAGACTCTGGCTTTGATTTTGGATTTTGTTTATTTAGAACTTCTTCTTTTTCTTTTTCGTTGGTTATATTTATATTGACTACTGCTTTCGATTTCGGTTTTCTGCGATTTGTTTTGTGATTTGGTTTAAGTTGATTCGATTTTTTGGCTATCGCTTTCGGATTCGTGTTGTGTCTTGAATTGGTTTTGTTGTTTTGATTTTAAAAATATTTAAAAGGAATATTTACTCCTTTTAGATATTTTGGATTTGCTTTAAAAAATATTTAAAAGGAAATTTAATTCCTTTTAGGTATTTTAACGTTTTTTATAAATAGGTGTTTTCTTACTTCATGATGCCTCGCAAACGTAAGTCCAGCCTAAGTACATAAATAAAGGAAGCGACCAAGCAATATTTAATCTCAGGAGTGAAGGTGAGGCAAATCCGTTAATGAAGTACAGACCTTTCAAGCAGGGCGTTATGTCAGCAGTAACAAGGCAGCGTGGCGTCTCCTTGGCTTCCTTTACACGAAAGGCACCCAACAGTTACTCACCTTGCTGTGCACTTAGAAAATGGAGGCGTGTATATTTCACCGAAAGAAATTTCCAAGAAAGAATTGCATCACCGCCAAAACTACACTAACAGCCTTCTTTCAACTTTATCAAACCGACCCCTTTGCCAAAACGATGTTATATTCTGAAGTCCCCGCTATTATACTTGGAACACATCTAGGAAGGTGGAAACGCCGTATTCAAGGCGCGCCTGTTGCAAATTGGCCCGGTGTAAAGTCATCAGATGCCCTTGGTCGTGTATACCGTCCATTGCTGCTGCACCATGTTCGGGGTCCTACAGGATATAAAGACCTTAAAACTGTCAACGGTCAGGAATGCGCAACTTATAGAGAAGCATGTGAAGCTCTGCATCTTTTGAAAACGATAATCACTGGAATGAAACCATGGAGGAAGCTGTGCAGTGCCAGTCACCAGCCAAAATTAGGGATCTTTATGCAACTCTCATATCATCTTGCGGGCTATCTAATGCACATAAATTGTGGGACAAATATAAAGAGTACATGGCGGAAGATATTTTGCGAAGGTTACAGCAGACACACGCGAACATGACATACAATGAACACATTTATAATGAAGCACTTGGAAAAATTGAAGATAAAGTAATGACAATGGTAGGCAAAAAATTAAGCGACTTTGGAATGATAAGCCCTCAGCGAACAACCGAAAATGAACTAAGTGATGAAATTATACGTGAAACAAACTACGATATACCAGCTTTGCAGCAGCAAGTAGCCGAATTTGTACCCCGCTTGCTTCCCGAACAAAAACGAGTTTTTGACAAAGTATTAGGACAAATTGAATCTGGAAATGGTGCACTTTTCTTTTTAGATGCCCCTGGAGGAACTGGGAAGACATTTTTGTTAAATTTATTATTAGCGCAAGTACGGAAAGATAAAAACATTGCTGTGGCCGTAGCTTCCCCGGTATAGCCGCCACGCTGCTAAGTGGGGCCGCACTGCACATTCTGTTTTAAACTCCTCTAAATCTAGCCCAGGAAGAATCGCCGATCTGCAACTTTAGCAAAAATAGTGCACGAGGTATAATGCTACGACAATGCAAACTTTTAGTGTGGGACGAAAGTACAATATCGCATAAAAAAGCTGTAGAAGCACTAAATCGAACGCTCCAGGATTTGCGCAGCAATACCGATGTAATGGTAGGAATGGTGGTTTTACTGGCTGGTGACTTTCGCCAAACTTTACCTGTCATTCAAAAGGGCACATGCAGATGAAATTAAAGCATGCCTCAAGTCGTCTATTTTATGGAACAAGGTGACAAAATTCGGTTTAACTACGAATATGAGAGTGCATTTGTATAGTGATATCAATGCTGGAAACTATGCTGACACACTATTAAAAATTGGCGATGGGCGGTTGGAAACGGATGCTGAGGGCTGCGTTAAATTGACGAGAGATTTTGTAATTTAGTACAGAGTCATTCCGAATTAATTGCGAGCGTTTATTCAGATTTAACGAACAACATGCATGAAGACAAATGGTTATGTGAAAGGGCGATTCTTGCACCAAAAAATGAGAGCGTTAACAAAATAAATTCAGATATATTAAGCGAAGTAGCAGGAGAAATAACAGAGTATTTGTCAGTAGACACAGTTATGGACACAGAACAGAGCACTTTATATCCCGTAGAGTTTCTAAATTCTCTTCTTCTGACAACTCAGGTGTGCCCTCACATAAGCTTCAATTAAAATTAGGCATCCCAGTCATGCTAATGCGAAATTTAGATGCTCCTCGGTTATGTAACGGGACAAGGCTGCGTGTGACACATTTGGACGGAACATAATCAGTGCTACAATTTTGACAGGCGTAGGAAAAGGTGAAAATGTTATTATACCACGGATCCCTATAATTCCCACAGATCTTCCTTTTCAATTCAAAAGGTTGCAGTTCCTATTAAGCTCAGTTTTGCAATGACAATTAATAAAGCGCAAGGGCAAACGTTACAGGTAGCGGGGTCAACTTAGAAAACCGTGCTTCTCTCATGGTCAGCTGTATGTAGCATGTTCGCGTGTGTCAAATGCCCAGAATCTCCACATTCTTTCCCCGAATGGAAAAACATATAACATTGTATACAGTAGCGTCTTAAAATAGTGTTCAGTTAGTTTTTTCCAAAATTCCATAATCAATTAATCAGAATTCCCACAGAATTCCTAGTTTTGAATTGAAAGGAATCAGAATTCCTTTCAATTCAAAATTTCCTATTAGCTCAGTTTCTTTTCAATTCCAAATGCTGCACCTCTGACGGACCTATTAAGCTCAGTTTTTCAACTCAAAAGGCTGCATCTCTGACGGATCTTTTATTTGGCTCAGTTTCCTTTCAATTCAGAAAACTGCATCTCTGACGAATCAATTTAGCTCAGTTTCTTTTCAAAAGTCTGCATCCCTGACGGATAATTATGCTCATTTTCCTTTAATTAAAAATTTCCCATTTCTATTTGGAATAAACAGGTTATTTTCATGCTTTCCTATACGCTGCGTGTTAAAACATTTAAATAGGCTGACGAATCAATTTTGCTCAGTTTCCTTTTAATGGCTGCATCTCTGACAAATCTATAAAACTAAGTTTTCTTTCAATTCAAAAGCAATGGATAGTTCATTTCCCAGTGACCATGCAGGCGAAGCCGCGGGTAACAGCTAGTTAGCAATAATTTAAAAATAATAATTTTGTACAACCGACTTCAATATAAATTATTAAGAATAACTCAAAAACTATTGGTCAGACCTTGATCAAATTTATATGGGACCACATGAGAAGCACCAGCTTTCAAATAAAAAGGAATCATCGAAATTGGTTCGCCCAGAAAAAAGGTATGAGGTTAGCACACATAAAAAAAAAACAAAATAAAAACATACAGTTGAATTGAGTACCTCCTCCTTTTTGAAGTCGGTAGAGTAAAACGATTAATTATTATTACAATACTCATGGTCTCTGTTTTCATTATTCTTTACAATTATTTAAAAAACGAAACTGTAATAAAACATATGAAAACTTTACGTACATACTCTCCCGAAAGGACGAAATATCCTTAAACTCTAATTGGCGCACAACTTGGCTACCGTCCGCGTTCACTCTCCTGAAGCAGTTATGTTATCAGCACCTACTATATACTTCTTAGTAATAAGTGTTGATGGCCTCTTACTAGATGGAGGTCTCTGATCCTTCATTAGCACTAGTTCTAAAAAGTTAAACACTTTTTCTCTAGTCTACCATTTCAGTCTTTGCTGCATTCTCGATTAGTATACGCGTTGCCATCTCTTCCTAAACCGTTGTAATTTCTGCTAAATCTGTCGCTACTGTGTCAAAAAATGTATACTTAAATCAGTTATTTCTCTCTCTGGCACTGAAACTATTGGCACATCAACTAAAAAATGTGCAGGCGTTAATGATTCCAATTCTTTTGGATTATTATTAATTGGCTAAAGTGGTTGGAAATGTAAAAGTTGTATTCCCAATTACTCTTTTCAGATGAAATTTGATGGACATAATGCCTGCCTTCCATAGTCCTCCAAAGTTTGGCGACCCAGGTGGAATGTAGCACAACATAGTACCTTCTGCATTTAAAAAGGAAGAAAACTTACTATCCTTTCCCTTTTCCACATTGTCAACAATTCTTTACTAGCTGCTACGAATGTGGTACCGTTTTCGTTCCAAATTTTTCTACACGGGCTCTCTTTCGATATAAAGCTCTGATCGCAGGTAAGAAAGCTTCAGTCGTCATATCGTTCACCCGCTTGACATGAAAAGCATTGGTTGCACAACTTTTCATCATTCCACAATAATTGGTACCGCAAAATCAACTCCACTAATGAGGGCATCCACGACTTTTTCTGCCACCAGGGCGGCGCCACTAGAAAGTGAGGTATAATATTTGATAGATTTCATAGCGGGGAAGTTAATTTGTTCAGAAAATGTAAAGGTTATTGTTTCTTTCTGTACTATTAGCTATATTTTATATTAATAAGATTAAAAATAAATAAACCAAACCACAGATATTAATAAAAGTAGAAAAATTAAAAAAAAAAGTTAAGAATGTGCAAAAAATTAAACAGCAAATCACTGACGCATTGTTTTGTGTATTAATATAATACTCTAGAAACTTATAAACTTTTATTAAAAACCAACTTCTCAATTAAATTACATTGTGTAACAAAAAACTTTACCTCAGTGTCAACTAGCGACATCTGGTGAGCAGAAAATTATTAGCCCTCATTCTAAATGGTCTTGGTACTTTTACTCGTACCTGGTATCATGTAAGTGTGACATAGTCTATTGAAGAAATCAAAGACTAACTACTTTAAAGTTGGTGGTCAAGGGTAAATTAAGAGAATTTGATTTTGCAATGGCCAACAGCTGTCAACCTAGGTCTTCAATTTACGTGGTGGAGCCACGCTGCAGCTGTCTATATTATTACGACCGGGAAAGGACCACGCTCTCACAGAACAATGGCGTAAAACAGCTGTTTAATACTTCTGCATGGTGAGTGCAGAGAACCGTAGACCCTTTTTATTGGAAATAAGATGTTTGGTCTTAGTCGTCAGGGGTATAACCGCATACTGCGTTTATATTTTTAATCTAGAGTAGATGTAGGTGTCTATGGGCCTCAGCGTTCACTTCATGTGGAGTGTATACTTACTTGTCACCCTCATTCTATAAAAAAAAACTTAATTAGCACATAAAGTACATGGGATGTTTATAACTACCGTAAACTTTTATTAAATCTTAAAATCCCAGCTGGATTAATTTTCTGCTTCCGTTCATACGAAGTAATATTTCCTTATTTTATTAGCGATTGTACGTTGTAAATTCAAAGTGGCGAGAACGTGCGTGATTATGTAATTTATAGATTTGCCTTATTACGGCCAGTATTATAAACTTAATTATGGAAATAAATTTTGGGACGGTGGTAAAGCTTTCTTTCATTTCAAACTAGAGTAAGTCAATTACTGTTGCTTAATTTTGCTCGGCGTTTAGTGATACGTGTGATTGAGGTTTTTAATTAATAATCTAAAAAAACATATTATATTATATACATATATTAGGCAAGTAGGGCAATTTTGGCAAGGGAAAAAAGCACTGAACTCGCGTGATCGTCACGCTCAGATACATATATACAGATATGTATTTTTTTTTGAAGTTAAGAAGTTTTCACTTCTGACGTGCAGTCCTACGACTGACAGTGTTTTTTTTATTTCTTTTTGCTGCTGAAAGCCGCCGGTTCGAATTCCGCAAGAAACGAGTATTTGTAAAAAATAATTGTCCCAGTTGTAATAATTTGTTCTTGTGCAATTTATGTATGTAAACTGCCTCTACGATATAGGAGAAAATCAAGGTGTAGCGTTTTATTAAATAAAAAAATTGCGGAAATCGAACTCGGATCACGCAGCGCCGCAGACAACACTTAATTAATGCGCATAGGAGTCGTCGAATGACGAAAATATTTTTTTTTAACTTTAATTTAACATTATTTACAAAGTATTCAGCCATCGCCTAGAAATTAAAAAGTTAATATATAAATAGAATTATAGCATTCTACAATTAACAGTAGTAGTTGGCTACATTCGTAATACGGCTAACGTTACTAGTCAACGCTTTTATAAGTAGACTCCCTTTTTATCAACCGACTTAAAAAAAGGAGGAGGTTCTCAATTTGACTGTAATTTACCTAGAACTTTTTCTAGGTGAACCGATTTTGATTATTCTTTTTTTATTTGAAAGCTGGTGTTCATTTCATGTGGTTCCATACCAATTTGATCAAGATTTGAACAATAGTTTTTGAGTTATCCTTAATAATGCGTATTTAATTGACTTCGACTACATTGATGATGTTCGCATTTTATTTATATTGAATTTTAAATTTTACCACTTGTTTATCCTTTAACTTAATTACTAAGAATACCATTTCTTCAATGTTTTTTCAATAATTATGGCGAAGTGACGACCTGGTAAGAGCTGTAAGTAGTCACTAGGACCGTGCTTTGTGGCATTCGTTGGGCGAGGCCTTAATCAGCAGTGGACTTGTGAAATACTGTAAATATAGGTAAGTATTTTAACGTTCTAGAGCCACGCTGCATCTATATTATGGTTGTAGCACGAATGGGTCGGATTCACTGGGGAAGGACTACGCTCTCATAGAACACCAGTGTTAAAAAGCAGTTTAATGCTGCTGTGTTTCGAATGATGAGTGTAAAGAATCGGAGACCATTTACTAGTAACGAGGCATTCCGTCAAAGTCTTCAGAGGTGACAACGCATCTACATTTTGATTCCCAATTGAGGATAGATGTAGGTGTCTATGGACCACAGCATCAACTTACTCCCTCTACTCCCTCAAGGAATGCCAAAAACACGATCCTGAGCCACCTGCATCCATCTACTTCCTAGATCTTACAAGATGCTTAAAGATGATTACTGAATGTTAATGATTTTTTATTCTATTGTCGTGTAACGGCGGTGTAATAGAATCCACCACGCATAAGAGACAACAGAGGGAAACTGAAATAAGAGATGGAAGCAGCATCTTCCTGGTGAATACTCAATAATAAGAAGAAGCTGCGGTTCTTCAGTTGCCAACCCGCATGCAAAGCGTGAAAACTAAAGCTAATATCGCCTCCTATGCCTCAATCTATTGGGGAAGCCTACGTCAAGCTGTGGACTTTTGAATGGCCGTAATGAATGTATGATGAATGAAAGAATTTGAAGTAGACTATGAGCTATGGCAAAGATATTATGCTTTTTCCAGATTTTTGGAAGCCGTTCATATCTAATTAACTTTTATCTTTCTTACTTCAAAGTTAAGTCATCGTGAAGTAAATTTGATTTATATAACACGAGATTTCAGTTTACTATTAACGTGGTAGAGCCATGCTGCAGCTATATTAATTGTATAGTTGTAGCACGAATCGGCTCGACCGGGGAAGGACCACGCTCTCACAGAATGCCAGTGTAAAATAGCAGCTTAATGCTGCTGTGTTTCGTATGGTGAGTGTAGAGAACCGGAGACCCTTTTTACTGGAAAAGAGGCATTCCATTTTAGTCCTCACGGCTGACAACGCATCTGCATTTTGATTCGCAAACGAGGATAGATGTAGATGTCTATGGGCCACAGCAACCACTTACCATCAGGTAGACTGTGTGCTCGCTTGTTACACTTAACCTATAAAAAAAACTTCTTCTCACAAGGTCTCCCAGCAGTAATGACTTGTTGCTGCGATGGCGTAGCATTTAACTTTTAAAAAGTGCTTTGTAAAATCCAATTTTGAATAAAAATATTTAACTTTGTCTTAATAAAACAATTCTATTACTGGGTGTGACCTCCATTCTGCTTAGTAGTCCGCCTTGGTAGGCATCTTACTTATTTCTGCTGTCTGGTAGCATTGCACTGCTGTTTTTCAGTCTGAAGGGCAAAAAAAGAAACCAGTATAATAATGTCCTAAGCACAAGTGCACTCTCTTTTCCTTAATTTTTATAGTCCATTGGGATAGCAATCCAACACCGCCATTATAATTAAAGGCTGAAAAATATTTCGTCTTAGTCTTGGTGTCAATGCGTCAGTTACTTCTTTTTTTTAAAGCTTGCAAACAGGTGTCCGTGGGCTGCTGTAGCCACTTACTATTTTATTTAAAATAAATTAATAAAAAAGTAGTTTTATTCAATGTGTAGTTCGCAAAAATATAGATCTATCATTATGCCATTTCTTACATGGTTTATTTTTACAGTTACGGAATCTCAATGAAATTTACAAGAACATTTTTCATACCAGTCATTTATTGCCCGTAGTGCTTAATTATTTTCTTTTCATACCACGCCTAATAACTCGGGACCGCGGCCGTGAGTTATTAGGCGTGGTATGAACTGTAATCAACGCCACGGCTCCACCGCATCACGTAAGTCGTAAAACGCGAATCGCATTAGCAAAGGGTTGGCCAACAAAACGCCGACTCTGACGCGTTCCATTGTAACTGTCGCAAAGTTCCGCCTGGTACAAGTTAAAAGTGTTTCGCTGTGTGATATGATTGCATAATATATAGTTATATAATTTTTATGGTTTCATTAAAGATACTTTGGAAAATTGTTTTCGAATTAAAAGTATTGACCTAAGATACAGGTATTAACTAGTTTAGGTACCAGTTCTTCACCTATTAATAGTAATGTGTCAGATGTAAGTACATTTCAATGTATATTGTTGGTGGAAATAAATAAATAAATAAAAATAAAATTGATATTTTTTATTACTTTAGATTCATTCTGATTATTAGTATATCATTGGAGGGTTCTGAGAAAGACGTAAACAAAAGCATTTTGGCCATGAAAGGAAAAGAGGAGATCTCTCACCGGCCAAAATGTTCGGCCCGGGGTGTGACCTATCCTCCTTATGGTAGTACGGAGCTAATAATTTATATTTAGAATCGTTCGGAAACTTCTATAGCGTGATTTAGGCCTCGGTTCGTTTGCGCTTGTTGCACGATGACCGCACCGCCACAACACATGATGAAAAGTTGGATGAATATCTATGGACATATTTTATTTTTAGTACATAAGTAAAAACTCGCTTTAGGTAAAAAGATCTTAATCTTTATAGTGATTCTTTCATGATGCGAAAAATGTAACCAACTGAATCGAATTTTGGAGATTTTCCTGTTTAAAGGCTCCCAATCTATCCTAATCTATTACAGCGGGAAACTTGTTTTTAATATCCTGTGTTTTGATTGGTGAAAAAGGACAGAGTTATTATTTATCTATATTATTGTTTTAGCTTTTATCTGAAAATGAAATCAACTTCTTTTTATAGATTAAGAGTGACAAACAAGCTCACAGTCTACTTGATGGTAAGTGGATGCTGTAGCCCATAGACATCCACATTTATCCTTGATTAAGATTCCAAATGGAGATGAATGTCAAAAAAAAATCAGAAAAGCTGGAACCGAAAGGTGAAGCTGTGGTCGAGTTATTAATTTTATATTTATCCAGTAAACAGTCTTGAGTGAATTCAGAGTTTTCGAAGTGAAATTCATGGCGCCAGATACAGGAAGGGGCCAAACAACGTTTACCAGGTCAATTCGTATAAAACTTAAGTAATAAAAATTTAATTAATAGAATCGGGCATTACTTTGTGGAAATCCATTATAATGAAGTTGTTATAACTTAATTTGCTTAATTCCACGTATATTTAAGTAAATTAAGTTATAACAACTTCTTTATAATAAAAATGTATTATTTTCTGGTTATTCTACAAACATACAGTCAACATTTATTCTGCAAAAGCGATGTCTGCGGATCATTTATAATATGTACTCAGATGATCCCCCGTGTAGTGGCGGGTAAGAATACTCACTACCCCATATCTTCCCGTGGGTGTCGTAAGAGGCGACAGAGGGAAACTGAGGCAGAGGATGGGCAGCAGCATCTTTCTGATAACAGCAAAAACAATAAAAACTGCGGTTGCCAACCCGCTCGCCAAGCGTGGCAACTATGGCAATATACCCCCCATGAGCGACGACACAAAGAAACGGCCCCCAGTCCCCGGCGGCCCCGCTATTCCTGGCTACGGTGGCGACCATGGTAACGTCGGGGCAGGGGGTGCTAAGAATCTCCGGTGGAGGTTCGGTTGCCACCTACGACGACTCGACCTGGCAACTTATAACGCACGTACCCTGAGGACTGACGAGAAGATCCTGAGCTGGAAGAAGAGATAGACAAGTTACGCTGGAATATTATAGGATTATCCGAGGTCCGAAGAGAGGGGAGGACACGGTAATCCTCGAATCCGGCAACTTGTTCTATCACCGGAAGGCGACCATCTGTCCCAGGAGGTGTCGGATTTATCGTCCACAAGTCTCTCGTTAACAACGTTGTAAAGATTGGGAGTGTGTCGACGAGGGTTGCGTACCTTATACTCAGAATCACCAAACGGTATTCGCTGAAGGTCATACAGGTTTACGCACCAACCTCGGCACACCCCGATGAGGAGTATAAGTTTTGCAAGACCCGCCGCAGAAGAACACAAAAACTCTCCGATCACACTCTTAATCTCATGGCTGTTAGACGGGATATGAAGCTGCAGTCTTCAGTAGATATGACAGAATACAGGCAACTGAACAGACAGATCTCCAAATGCATGCGGCGGGACTTGCGCAACTTCAATACAGCTCGTATTGAAGAAGCGATCGAGCGGAACCAGGGCTCCAGTCTTTGCTAGAGATCTGTCTGCCAGAAAGAGCCAACTGTCGAAGCTGAAGACCGAGTGTGGCAGCGTCGTTTCCGGGACACCTGAGATTTTGAGTGAGATTGAGAGGTTCTATAGTAACGATCCAAGAGCGAGTCTTATCCGACACTATTCCGATGATATCCCGGACGTCAGTCTGAGCGAGATTAGAATGGCTCTCCAGCACCTTAAAAACGGCAAGGCCCCAGGTGAGGATGGAATTACAGCGGAGCTTCTGAAAGCGGGTGGAAAACCGGTACTTGAAGTCCTTCAGAAGCTCTTTAATTCCGTCCTACATGGTGGCATTACACCGGAGGCGTGGAGCAGAAGTGCGGTGGTCTTGTTCTTCAAGAAAGGCGACAACGCTCTCTTGAAGAACTACAGACCGATTTCCTTCTGAGCCGCGTCTACGTGCTGTTTTCGAGTCATTACGAATCGTCTCGCACGCAGACTCGACGACTTCCAGCCTCCCGAACAAGCCGGTTTCCGAAAAGGCTTTAGCACCGTAGACCACATACATACCTTCGGCAAATTGTACAGAAGTCCGAGGAGTACAATTTGCCACTATGTCTGGCGTATGTGGACTATGAGAAAGCCTTTGATTCCGTTGAAATTTGGGCGGTGCTGCAGTCCTTCAGCGGTGCCAAGTTGACTGTCGGTATATCGAAGTGCTGAAGTGCTTGTACAGTAGGGCTACGATGGCTATCCGAGTACAGAACAGGAGTACGAAACCTATCCAACTGCAGAGAGGTGTAAGACAGGGTGACGTTATATCCCCGAAACTCTTCACCGCTGCATTGGAGGACGTTTTCAAGCTTCTGGACTGGAAAGGATACGGTATTAACATAAATGGCGAGTACATCACTCACCTTCGATTTGCCGACGATATAGTCCTTATGGCAGAATCGCTGGAGGACCTAAGCACTATGCTCAATGACCTCAATAGTGCCTCCCAACGGATAGGTCTTAAGATGAACATGGACAAAACAAAGATCATGTTTAATGTCGATGTCACACCTATGCCGGTAGTTGTTGGGAGCACTAAGCTCGAAGATGTTGACGAGTATGTTTACCTGGGACAAATAGTCCGACTAGGTAAGTCCAACTTCGACCGAGAGGTCAATCGACGGATTCAACTCGGCTGGGCAGCGTTCGAAATTACGGCACATCTTCTCGTCAGGTATACCTCAAAACTTGAAAACGAGGCTGTACAACCAGTGCGTGTTGCCAGTGATGACATACGGAACTGAGACGTGGTCCTTCACTGCTGGCCGGATGAGGAAGCTCAAGGTCGCTCAGCGAGCTATGGAGAGGGCTATGCTCGGAGTCTCACTGCGTGATAAACTTAGAAATGAGGTTATCCGCAGTAGAACCAGCGTGACCGACATAGCCCAACGGATTAGTAAGCTGAAGTGGCAATGGGCCGGGCATATAGCTCGAAGAACCGACAACCGATGGGGAAAAAAGGTTCTCGAGTGGCGGCCTCGTACCGGCGGACGAAGTGTAGGGCGTCCCCCCACTAGATGGAGTGACGACCTGGTAAGACATGCAGGAAGTCGATGGATGCAGGTGGCTCAGGACCGTGCTTTGTGGCATTTTTTTGGGGGAGGCCTATGTTCAGCAGTGGACTTGTGAAGGGCTGTAATGATGATGATGATGATGATGACTCAGATGAAACTCTAAGAAATGTATTCAAAGAAAAAGGCTATCTCACTCTCACTAATATTTACATTTTAGAAATTTAAATTTTTATCAAACAGAATAGCAACTATTTTCAGATAAAATTTAACTTGAATTCACGTCCAATACGCAGTAAATATAAGCATAATTTATGTACACCTAAAATTAATAATTACATTGCACAGGTATTAAAATATTCAATTATCTGCCATCTGATATAAAAGCTATGGACTTGCCAAAATTTAAAATACACTTCAAGAAGTGGTTAGTACATAATGTTTTTTATACTTTAAATGAATATTTTAATACCAAAAATTAATTTTTATGTAAAGTTTTTGTTTCTTAATTATTGCATACCCGACATGGGTAAACTGTGTAACATTTAATTGCAATGACACCCGCAAATTGTACATACACAGTTTATTAGCTATAAATATTCTGATTCTGACTTTGATATATAAAATATTAGAAATGATGTACATATTTTTTTATAGAAGTGGAGGCAAATGAGAATGCTGCTCACCCGATGAAAAGTGATATAAATACAGTTACATATGGCTGATGGTTCCGCTGCCGTCTCCGATTTGTACCATACAAGTGGCCGGTCGTAAAGAGTTTACGACGAGCTGCCAGTGGTGGAGATTAAAATCATGCATTTATTTTATACTGTCATTATGGTAGAAGTGCCTTGGCCTTCGTTTAGTGGGCTCCGGTGGCTCGTTACAATAATGCCCTGGATAAGAATAGATGAAAGTAGGCCGTGCCACCCGTTTGAGACCCTGGATTTCAGGACCAACGACTTGTGACATAAATTTCTAAATTTTTCGCCTTTGTTTTTTTGTCGGCTCAACCAGGGAACCACCATAAAATAGCCGCGTTATGCTGCTGTGTTTCGTATGGTGAGTGTAGATAACCGAATATCCTTTTTACTGAAAACGAGGTAACGACCATATTAGTCCTCGGATGTGACAATGCATCTGCATTTTGATTCTTAATTGAGTGTAATCTACCATTTACCATCAGGTGGACTGTGTACTCGTTTGTCACCCTCATTCTACATATAACAAAACAGAGCGATATGGAACAGAAATTGAGCAGTAGCATCTTCTTGATAACGACTCAAATTAATAAAAAAATCTACGGTTGTTTACAGCCTATCAAAATCACCAAACATAGGCCTTCCCCATAGATTGCCTCATCGGGTGGATAGTTACTAAAGTTGCCATGCTTTGCAGGTGGGTTTTACGATTAAGATGCTGTTGCCAATCTTCAGTTTAATTTCTCTCTGTAACGATTTACGTCACCCACGGGGTGATGTTACGTAGTTTTATCTTACGACCTTAAAATAAAGAGAGTCGGTTTGACGGCTCCGTGGCGCAGTAGCGGGTTCGAATCAAACAAGTATTTGTTTGGCCTACAAATAATTTTACGGGTCTGAATTGTTTGTCCTTGTGCAATTTACGTATGTAAACTGCCTCCACGATACAGGAAAAATCCTAGTGTGGGGGTAACGTTTTAAAGGAAAGGAGTATTGGGTGGACTAAATAGGATTTTGATTTCTTGTAATCGTGACACAATCATGGATACTGTTCTACAGAAATACATTCCTGCACCGTGAAGGAAGAATTGAAAAATCCAGTATTGTGCTGTGGAATACTAATCCTAAAACAGTCTGGTAGTCGTGGAAGTCAATCGGGAATCTTTGATTTTTGACAGTTTATCTCTTGGTCAACTTCTACGGAATCATCGTTTGAAATACAGCAGTAGATACCCTAAAGCTACCACACAAAACATTCAATTAAAACATTAACTTGAAAAAAATATCCATGACAGATCCCCAGCCTAGTCAACCAGTCAAAGATATCGTTTCTGAAAAAGAAAAGAAAGAAAGAAAACACATTTATTCCAGTAAAGCATACACCACAAAATATAATTTTTCAAATGTTTTCACAAAAGTAATTTTGAATAAGAGCTGTCACAGCTCAGGAGCTAAACGCTTACTGTAAATTTCACAGCATGTGAGAAATTCGGGTTCGCCCACCCCCGACACCAATGAAATTGTTAATTGCAATTAAAGCACTGATTTACAACCTGCTCGGCGGTGAAGGAAAATATCATGAGGAAATCTGCACAACTGTGGAGTGAAAATATTTGGAAAACATGTGTAGTCCATCATCACGCATTGGAGAAATGCGGCGGAATTTCTCCAAAGCCCTTTAAAAATGACGGGAGGCCTGTGCCCAGCACTTTTTTTTTATAGAAGAGCAAACGATATAGACGTTAATAATGTAATGACATCGTACAGATCTAAATATAAACACAACCGTAGTGGAGTCCCACAAGGGAGTGTCCTGGGGCCTCTACTCTTTTTACTTTACGTGAATGATCTACCTGACTTTATCAAATGCAAGTCTGTACTTTTTGCTGACGACATTTCAATTATAATAAGTACTGACACAAAATCCAATTATAATGATAAAATAATGACAGCTGTTATAAGTGTCACAGATTGGCTATACAAGAATAGTCTTAACGTCAATTTAAGCAAAACAAAAATAATACAATTTAACATAAGGAAATGTAAAGAAACTATTGACATTAAATTAAATGGACAAAAACTAGAGGAGGTTCAAAATACAAAATTTTGGGGTTACATATTGATGATGGTTGCACTTGGCAAAACACATTAAAGAAGTATGTACAAAATCAATAAGTTCATTTACCCATTACGAAGACTGTCAAAGATTTCATCTCAAAAAACTGCTTTACTCGCCTATCATGGCTATGTAGCTTCCGTTTTGAGATATGGCGTAATACTTTGGGGAAATGGATCTACAGTTAACAAAGCCTTTATTGCTCAGAAAAAGTGTGTAAGGGCAATCTGCGGGGTTGGTCCATTGTATTCTTGTAGAGAACTTTTTCCAACCCTAAAAATTCTAACACTTCCTAGCATTTATATTTTCGAGTTGGGTATCTTTGTCAAAAAACATTCACAGTTTTTTACAAAAAATAGTGATGTTGTTAGTTTTAATACGAGGTACAAGGATAAACTAGTTCTTCCATTTAGAAAGAAGGCAACCTCTCATAAGAGCTGTTACTCGATGGCAATAAAGGTGTTTAACAAATTGCCTAGCGACATAAAGTCATTGCCTCTTAATAAATTTAAAAGCAAACTTTCTATGTGGTTGGTGGACAAGGCTTTCTATAATATTAAGGAGTTTTTTAATTACAAATAAATTCACTTAATCATGAATGTAATGTTTGTAATGTACTATGATTTTAAATATGACACTATAATAATAATAATAATTGTACCGTTTAAATAATAACTAATTTTAATTCAATTTAATTCCATTCAATCTAATATTTGTAATGTTTTATGATTTTAAATATGACTACTATAATAATAATAATTGTATTGTTTATATAATAACTAATTTTAATTCAATTGATCTTATACTTAAATATTTGCACGTCCTAACAGGACAAAACATGTTGATCTTTTATTTGATGTCACAACTTATTTACCGTGTTTTATGCAAATAAATGATTCTTATTCTTATTCTTATAACGACAAACGAAGCAACGGGCAAAGAGACGGGCAAACGGGCACATGATGCTAAGTGTTGAACTTATATGGGTTGAAATTTTACTTCGTATTTAATATTGATTCTGAATAAGTACTTCATATGTTTCTAGAGCAAATAATATCCGTTAAATTATATCGTATGTGTTGAAGGAAATATCTATCGCGAAACAGCTCACTTATAAGATGACCTAAGGTCGGTCGTTTAACTCCCCAATATGCGTAGTCGATACGAGATCTAAAAACACAAGGTCAACGTTACGAGCTCCTATCGTTGAACCTTATTTTTTTTACTTAACGTTACCACTGATAATAACTTCAAGTATTATTTTTTAAGATTCAAGAATGTCTTGTAACTCTTCCATTTTCATCTGTTTGTAACAGTTCGTGCTGGACATGGGTATTTGTGTATTTACCTACTTATTGTTTATGACACATTAATAAAAAGGATTACAAAGGGCGGACTCTCCCAATTAACCCGGGATGTATGGAGATAATGTGATAGGTGTCAAAACTAGAAATACCGGTACCTATGGAAAGTACTAATATACTTCTTCTTCTGGTGTCTCTCCGACTAGCGAAGGATGGCAGTCAGCTTAGTGAACTCCGCTCTATTCTTCACGAGGCGAAACAGTTCGGCGGCACTCGCGATTCCCGTCCACTCTCGGATGTTACCAATATACTACAATGTATAAATGCACTCTATATGTAACAAATAATTACCTGTTAGTAGACATTCATATAAACACATACGTACACAATACAAGCATATCATACAAACATATACAAATAAACGTATTTATATATAAAGAAATATAATATTTATATATGCACTATCCTACAACAATAGTAAGCAAAAGATGATGCTGTCTATATTAACTC
Source organism: Parnassius orleans (assembly GCA_029286625.1). Classification (NCBI taxonomy): domain Eukaryota; kingdom Metazoa; phylum Arthropoda; class Insecta; order Lepidoptera; family Papilionidae; genus Parnassius; species Parnassius orleans. The sequence continues at coordinate 1,876,898 of JAGSMP010000080.1, read as the reverse complement.
ATAACCTAGTACTTTACTTTTTTGCCATCGCAAAACGATTTGGCGTCGTTGTTACTATCGCTTGGCGGATTGGAGTTCGTGAACCAGGCACTTTTGATCCAGGTATTTTACATCTAGTATATACGAGGCTATTAAACAGCCAACTATGATGGATATAAGGTCTTTGTGGCTTTTACAAAAGTCGCCTATCACAACGCCACGGGGCGAAATCTAGCGATATAAGTAGCGGCACGAAAGTCTAGCGGTGACCGTTATTGCGCAAAAGTCGCGCTGATTGGCTTATTGCGCATAAGTTGCGCTGATTGGCTCATGTGTATCGTTCGCATGCGCTGATTGGCTCTCCAGTCGCATTCGTGCAATTCAATTCGTGTGCGTCCCCTTCACGTTTCGTTCAGCGCTAGACTTACGTGCCGCGACTTATAAACTCTTTGGCGCCGCTACTACATTGTTTTATTTATTATTGCACATGACGATCAATTACTTGAAATATTATTTATTTGTGTTTTCATCCGTCTACAAGGAGAGTGATGTGTTTAGCTAGTATATGTAAACCACGGATTTATAAATTTATCGTTATTGAAAATATATTGCGTGTAATATACTATACCAAGGTAACGTAATGACTATATCCCAAACATATATATGTTGTGCGTATTAAATATATGCATATGTATACATTAAAATTAATACATTACTATAAAAAACATCAAAGTCCACTGCTGACAATGCTACTAAGGAATCCCAAAAAGGACGCGCCTGAGCCACATGTATCCATCGACTTCCTGTATCTCTTACCAGGTCGTCACTCCATTTAGTGGGAGGCCGGCCTACATTTTACTTACCAGTACGAGTCTGCCACTTAAGAGCCTTTCTTCCCCGTTGTGGGGATGGAAGCACATACAGCATACAGCAGCATTAAGTTGCTATTTTACGCTGGTATCCCGTGAGATGTGAGAGCGCGGGTCGTCCCCGATCGAGCCAACCCATTTGTACAACCATAATATAGCCGCATCATGGTTCTACCACGTATAAAACTTAAAGTGAAATATCGATCAAGTTTTAAGACTCTACTTAGAGTAGCAAATTGTAATGATAATTTTATTAGTTATGTAATAGTAGATAATAAAATGTACCTAATTTCAATAACAGATGTTTCGTATCTTTGACGCTGCTTTCCTCTCTCTCTTCATTCGTCCCTAAACTAAGGAAAATATTTATTTGTTTATTAGATTTTTAGCGCATTCCCATAAAACAAAGCAAAGGACAGACTTAATGCTATTAGGCATTATCTACCATTCAAATGAAAGTGGCAAATATAATAAATGAAATACAATTAAAATAGGTATTACTGTTATATTTTTATCCGTCTAAAGATGTCACTAAGGACGAATATAATTTACTTACTAAAAATAATTTTCTTTTCAGATGATAATTGGAGCGTGTAGTGGCGGTTTAAGAGTATCCACTAACCAATATCGTTCGCTGAGTGTCGTAAGAGGCGACAGAATGAAAAAAAGTAGGTTATGGGCAGCAGTGTCTTTCTAATAACAACTAAAAAAAATATGGTTGCCAACCCACCTGCCAAGCGTGGCAACTTTGGAAAATATCCCCCCTATAAAGCAATCTAAGGAGAGGCCTTTATTCGGCAGTGAAGTTTTGATGGGCCTTAACGAATGATAATTGAAAGCTAGCCTGGAAGACTTCGTATAAACGAGCCTGTATTAAGTATTTCGTATTCTTTTTGGATAAATCAAATAATTAAGTGCAGGTGAGACAAGCATTATCCCGGTTCCACTCATTGGGTCTTGTCGTTAGAACCGACGTTGGCTTGTAATTGTGCTTGGCAACTCAGCATTCAAACGTTGGAGAGGATGCTAGTTTTGTGTAGGAAGAGCCAATGTAAAGATCACAAGGGCGCATCATTATTTATGTTATTGAAAAAAAAAAAAAAGCAATCTTGGTCGAACTTAGCACATTCTGAGAAAAAAGTTAACATAACTTCTTTTTTCTCTTAATAATCCTGTGTTTATTTTACTACTAGCTTTTGCGCGCAGCTAGGCCCGCGTGGAGGTCAATAAACGACATAATTTCGAAGAATCACAGCCGACGTGTTACTTCAAGACCTAGGACCTTATAAAATGGTCATTACAGAATTACGCACCAGATCTATCACACAGGAAACGTAAATCTTTTCGGGGTAAAAAACAGTCTAGGTCACTCTCAGGCCCATAGACTATCTCTAATCAAAAACAATGTCGATCCGTTGCCCTGTTGCTGTGAACAAAAAGAAGGCACCAACAAAATTCTACGTGGTAGGATTCCTTTTCTTCGTAGAAGTCCGTATGGGTATATTAACACCGTCCGTATGGGTATATTAACACCCTGTTACCTATTTGTGCTGTCAAATAGCAGCGCTTGCTCTGCTGTGATCCAGTCTGAAGATTATAGAGAACCAGTATAATTATAGACTGCGAGGCATTCCATCTTAGTTCTCAAAGGTGACAACGCATCTGTAGCCTTCTTTGTTTAAAGCTGGCTGCAGGTGTCCATGGACTGCAGTAACAAATTTCCATCAGGTGGACTGTAAGTTCGTTTGTCACTTCAGTTTCATTACAAAAAAGAAAACACATTTTCGCATTTTATAATTTTATTAGATTTTGCAATATCAGTGAAACTCCCCTACAACCGTAGAATTGCGTTGTACAAACGATGTCAGTGACGAGATTCACGTCACATGGACGAGCTCTTAATGCCCCCTTGATATCTGATGCACGCGTCGCGGCGCGATCGTAAAACGGTTTACAGCTGGCAGTTCGCTCTGGAGTGTCGTTCATCCGACGACACCCCAAATGGATGCTTGACCGAGTTCTAACGAGTGGTTCACGTTTCTACTCGTTTTTAGTAACAGTGTGGTAAAACAGATTGAATGAAATAGAGGCGGATCTTTCATATTGAAATTAAGTATGGCGGCGTGACTATAACTACAGAATAAATAATAGAATTACTCTATAACGTGCTCTGTGGGATTATTATAGAATGGGGTGATAAACGAGCACACAGTCCACCTGATGGTAAGTGTATGCTGTGGCCCATAGACATCTACATTTACCCTAAATTAAGAATCAAAATGCAGATGCGTTGTCAGCCGTGAGGACTAAGATGGAATGCCTCGTTTCCAGTAAAAAGGGTCTCCGGTTCTTTACACTCAACATACGAAACACAGCAGCATTGAGCTGCTATTTTACGCTGGTATTCTGTGAGAGCGTGGTCCTACCCCAGTCGAGTCGACCCATTCATGCTGCAACTATAATATAGTTGCAGCGTGGCTCTACCACGTAAAACTAGCTTTTACACGCGACTACGAAAAACCACTTTAAAATCATTTATTTTGCTATTGTCTTGTAGACTATGATATGTTTTAAGAAAAATTAAAAATCAATTAATTTTACGTGCAAAAGTTTCCATAAATAACCATTTTTAAAAATTTTGTCTGTCTGTCCGGGCTAATCTTTGGAATGGCTTAACCGATTGTGATGAAATTTAACGAACAGATAGGGAGCAATGTCAGGGGTGACAAAGGCTATGTTTTATCCGAAAAACTTAATTTTATTTAAAAAAGAAACGAAAAGTTAATAAACTAAACGGTTTTTGATTATCTTAAATCTAAATAACGCCTTCAGTAATAGATCCTATCCAGGCGAAGCGAGGGCGGGTCGCTAGCTGAAAATATAAGTCATTTTCGTCAGTAAATATAGAATTTGTTAATAGCTTGACTACAGCGGCAATTATCGGATCCTAGCATAGCTGAGAACCACCATGTCGACAAAAATATATTACGACATTTACGCGTCAAGGCCACGGTGAAGCTGTATTATGACAATACGAGTGGTTCGGATCGAATGGAGAATGGTCACATTATAACAGAATACAAAGAATTTATTCTGTCCTGTGTAGGCTTTCATATGTACATAATACAACGGGAAAACACTTAGATCTACAATTAGTTAGTGATATAAATACGAAAGTGACTAAGGATCTGGTAAACAACGAATAATTTATTTTATGTATCCGCTTAGAGTTAAGCTGACTACAGCTAGGTACAGTCGATTGCGGTTGGTTTAACTTAGGTGTATTCAATTTATTCATGACTGAAAATGGGTATGGCCGGTTACTTTCGGCTAAAACTAGACTTTGCAAAGTCCAAATAATAATTAAAATAACTGTGGCCTCTATTAACTTTGTAAAAAAAATACAAAAACACCTCTCAAGTATCAGTAGTAGACCGTTATTGCGAATAAGTCGCGCTGATTGGCTTATTGCGCATAATTCGCGCTGATTCGCTCGTGCGTATCGTTCGCACGCACTGATTGGCTCTCCAGTCGCATTCGTGCAATTCAATTCATGTGCGTCCCCTCCACGTTTCGTTCAGCGCTAGACTTACGTGCCGCGACTTGTACCTAATATCTGCGACCGTAGGTTAAGGTCTAGCTGGGATCGTCCAAAGGCTAACAAATGCACTTGTAAAAAATTGCAATTCTGGCATTACCATAAATAAATTAAATACATCACTTTACTCGACTTATAGGTGGCTACACCTTGCTTAAATTTTAAATATAAAAATCTTATCTGTCAGATAACTACATTCCGCTGGATGATTGGATTCAGCCTACAAATACTGTCGTGGTGAGCGTAAGAGAACCAATCTCCAAGTCGTCCCGAGAGCATTGTTTGAGGTAGCTTTGGCAAAAGCCAGGTCACATGATTTCCGATAGATGGCGCTGTAACAAGTTTTTATGATTAAAAATAGATATAAGCGTCAAAAATGCTAACGTCAATCCACTTGCCAAGCCTAACGATGTTATTGATAATCTTTCCTACAATAGGATAGGCCCATATCCAGCCGTGGACTTTTATGGGAAGATCAGTCATGAGATGGGGTTCTGGATAGTTAAAGAGATATCATATAAAAGGAAATATCAAAAACTTTTTTAATACCTAAAACCACGTCGAATAATGAGGACGAACTGCGAAACAAAAAGTGAACCTCGCCTGGCATAAGCTTTGTTGTGGCATTAATAGCTAGATTCTATATAAAAAAAGTTAAAAAGTTTAACAAAAAGACGGCATTTGAATATAAAGGAAATTGTTTCATACCAGTCGAGTATTGGAATAAAAATCATTGTTTCAAGGCTCCGTGGATGCGGGAATTTGTAGTCTTGTTTGTTTAGGACTGAGTTCATCAATTTCGTCAGCTTCGAGTCTAAAAGCAAATATGGTATGTTGTGGAAACGATTGTGTTTCATGCAAAATTTTATTCAGTAACAAAGAGCCGTCAGGGAATATAATAGTACTCGCCATATAATTTCACGATACACGGGCAAACCGAATTCGATCCATGATTAATTTATTAATGTATATTCTGTAAAAATTTTACATAATTAATATATTTACATAACAACGAAGCATACATGTTCACATGTGTTAGAAGTGAAACCTTCAAATGAAATGAAATAATTAAAAATATTTTACGGCAAATGATTTATTTAATATGATAATTTTCTACTAAAAGTGCAGCATAAAATATAACATGAAAATTTAATTTCATAGCAAATAAATGTTACAATCCTTATTTTTAGAGATGCAGAACCTAAATTTTAGTATAATAAATCAAAAGAATATTTTTTTTACAGCAAAATTGCTTCTTAATAGCGACATCTACTTCATTCTATAGGTAAAGTAATTTTATAGAACAAAATTGATTGGCTCTCACGTAAAATAAACGCTAGATGGCCTAAACACGACTAATTTAATATCTATCTCATTCTTTCGTAGGCTAAACCCAATAGATGTATATATTCTCTTTTTAGTGTCGTTTTTTGTTTCATCAAGTTTCATATCACAACGATTCTAAAGAAGTTTTCACAAGTCTACTCTCAGTGGTATCGTGCCAAGAACGCTTACTGCATTTCTTCGCTGAATGGCTTTACTTAGCCTTTGAGCGAGAAAAGAACCTGCCCTCTTATCACCGGCAACGACGATCATTCGCGGATTTATTAATTGCAATTTTAAGTCCTGATTTACCACGTGTTTGATGATGAACGAAAACATTGTGAGAAGGCCTGTATGTCTGAAAGATTTTAAAACACATTTCGTGGAAAAGCTCATTGGGGTAGTGAGGCAGTAGCTTTCTTGCCTAAAATCCTCTTTGAATATGAAGAAGAAGAAGAAGAGGTGGCTTGTGGGGAAGTGGGAATATTTTTTTTCTGTAAACCTAATCCTATTTTTACCTTTGCGCGGCACATCGCGACATTCGTAGTCAGTTATATATTATTCAGTTCGAGAAAGAGTTGCAGGTGCAACATTTTTAGAAGCTCTCATATTTTTCTATGTTACTTTCTTTAAAATTGAATTTTTTTTCTTTTTATTTGTGTCTGATATAAATGCAAGGTGTTTGATACGTTAGTCAAGCGTGATCATTACTACGTATCATACTAATTTGTTACCAAGTGATGGCGACGTAAGAGCTTCCTCCACATTACATCATTTCATTCCCCCAGTTAAGTGAGCGTAGTGACACGAAGGAAAGTACCACAGACCGGTGAAACAGTGTCAAAGTTGCTAGACGTCTAGTACTGTTATTACCAATCCGCCTGCTAAGCGTGGTGATTAAGGCAAATACTTCGTGAAAGGAGACTCATGTCCAACAGTGGTGGACTTTTTATATTATATTATATAGCTATATTAATTGTATAGTTGTAGCACGAATGGGTCGGCTCGACCGGGGAAGGACCACCATCTCACAGAATACCAGCGTAAAATAGCAGCTTAATGCTGCTGTGTTTCGTATGGCGAGTATAGAGAACCGGAGTCCATGTTTGCTGGAAAAGAGGCATTTCATCTTCTAATTCACGGCTGACACCGCATCTGCATTTGGATTCGCAAACGAGGATAGGTGTTGATGTCTATGGGCCACAGTAACCACTTACCATCAGGTGGACTGTGTGCTATCTTGTCACCCTTATCCTATAAAAAAAACTTTTACAAGCTGATGAAGAAGAAATGTTACTGGTGATGCTTCTTCCCATCACGAGCCTATTAGAGATGCGGAAAACGTTACCTTAGACTGTGGTATAACATAACATTTGCCAAAACGTAATATTACTTTGTTTTTCACAATTGTGATATCTATCATTATCGCATCATATTATGGTTAATCACGCACGAATGAAGAAGAAGAATTCAGATCACCATGTCTGTTGGTGGGTATTTAGTTTATTGTGCTTCTTTCGGTACTATCTTGCTTTTCCGGTACTAAATTAAAAAAAGTTAAGTTACTATATACTTTAAGAAATTGACCTTTATGAACAGCTTGCAGGTATAAAAATGATAGCAGAGATAGTAATAATAATGTCATCTCGACATAATTTCGGCCATGGCGGCCAGTCTCAACGAAATTAGCCATCTGTGCTGGACAGGGTTAAAGTGCAGAAGTGTGTGCGTAAACACTTGTGTACTCTCAATTCCTCATTCTTCTGATGGGATGAAAATCCGACACGACCGGAGAGAGGCGAGGCGCAGCATCAACGGCTTTACGTATGAAATGAAACACCGCAGATTTGCTGATACTAGGCTGCTGTTTTGTAATTTTAATATTTTTGAAGTGAAAATTTCTTTATGCATGTTGGGCACTTTCGGGATGGGAAAAAGCACTGAACTCGCGTGACCGTCATGCTCTAACACATATAAACAGATATGTATATATCATCATAACAGCCCTTCACAAGTCCACTGCTGAACATAGGCCTCCCCCAAGGAATGCCACGAAGCACGGTCCTGAGTCACCTGCATCCATCGACTTCCTGCATGTCTTACCAGGTCGTCACTCCATCTAGTGGGGGGACGCCCTACACTTCGTCCGCCGGTACGAGGCCGCCACTCGAGAACCTTTTTTCCCCATCGGTTGTCGGTTCTTCGAGCTATATGGCCGGCCCATTGCCACTTCAGCTTACTAATCCGTTACACTCTGGTTCTACTGCGGATATCCTCATTTCTAAGTTTATCACGCAGATAAACTCCGAGCATACCCTCTCCATAGCTCGCTGAGCGACCTTGAGCTTCCTCATCCGGCCAGCAGTGAAGGACCACGTCTCAGTTCCATAGGTCATCACTGGCTACACGCACTGGTTGTACATATATATACATGGTATATATATATAAAGCACTTTCCACCATCAGACATACTACAGAATAAATAATAGCACAAGAACTTATACATAGATACATTTATATAAATATATTAATAGAACGAAAAATTTTATGAGAAACTATTTTACATATTGTAATCAAGAAAATATTAATATAAATATTTTTTACTTTTGACGTGCAGTCTTATGACTGATAGTTTTTTATTAATTTATTTATTTCTTCAGGCTCATTATTTAAATTTAAAATTAAAACTCCAAAACATTTTAGTTATTTTATAATGTCATTAATGTAATTCCTTCTAAAAACTTTAAAATGTTAATCTTTTTATTCCATCTAAAAAGTCAAATACCTAATAAAACTTTAAAAAACTAGCTTAAAAACTATGATAATGATATAATCAATTACATTATGTATTAGTTATTTAAAAATAATCTTTTCAATTAATTGTTATTTTATTCTTTTCAGTTATTGAAGTTGTTTTGTTACTTTTGTATGTTTTATCATATTATTATAGGGCGAGCCTTTAAACAGGGATTTATTAAGTGATAATTTGATAAGATGTAAATTTAAATATCCACAATTATCCCAAAGTCATGTATAGCAATCAAATATCCCCTTTTTCAAACTGAAGAGCAATGTAACTAATAAAACAATGGCTGACGAGAAGGATGAGGCACTGTAGCCCGTAACCGTTATCATTATCCTCACGACTTACGCCCAAGGAGTCCCTCAGCGGCCATAAAACTGACCGACTATGAAACTTAACGGCATCGCCCTACAACCTTTTCAATTAAGTACATCATGTTGCAACCTGTCTTAGACGTGGTTGGCAACTTAACGTTTGAATTTGTGTTATTTTTATTATTTATTTTATTTATTTTATGAAAGTTCATTATGACTATCTATTTAAAAAAATACTTGATCGCAGAGCCATGGTAGAAAAAGCAAATAACTCGGTTAAAATTTCGTTTTATTCAAGCAACCAAAGTTGCATTACATTACTCGCATTTTCCAGTGTTTTACCAAGTGCTTTAGGGTGACAAGAGGCAAGAGGAAACCCGCACAACTGAGAAATAAAGCAATTGTGGTAGAGCCACGCTGCAGCTATGTTACGGCTGCAGCACAAATTGGTCGGCTAGAACGAGGAAGGACCATGCTCTCACAGAATACTAACATAAAACTTAATGCTGATCGGTTTGTATGTTCGGTGACGTAAACCCGAGATCCTTTTCACTGGTAAAGAGGCATTCCATCTTAGCCCTCCGGGGTAACAACGTATCAGCATTATAATCGAGAACAGAAATGTAGGTGTCTAAGGACCACAACTTTCACTTATCATCAGGTGGACTGTGTCCTCGTCTGTCAGCTTTACTTCTATATAAAAAAAACTTATTGTATCTTGCAAAATAAGTCAAGCAAATATTGAACGTACTACAGAATCAGATTAGTAAACAGATAGTTTGTGTTTTTTGATAAGTATAGAACGTCGGGATCATTAATGCACATATATTATGTGTATGTGCCCACTATGTTTAGCTACGTGGGCATTCCGAACATTTTTAATGTTCGGAATGCCCACGTAGCTTAGTTTAATGGCACATAAACACCAGTTTCCCCATTTTTTTTTATTGAAGTGACAAAGGCTACAGTCCACCTGAAGGGAAATGGCTACAAGAGTCTATGGACAACTGCAACCTCTTCGGTCGATTCAATCTTTTATCAAACAAAAAAAAAAACTATAGATGGATTGCCATATGAAAACTAAGACATAATGCCCTACAGCCTGTAGTTATACTGGTTCTTTATCCCCTTCACACCGTAATACATGTGCATGTACTGCTGCGTGGCTTCAGAAATAAGTAAGATGGTGGTACCGTCCCAAGCCAGACGGACACGGTAGAAAAGGAGTCTTTGTTTTTTTAGGGTGACAAACGAGCACACAGTCTACCTGATGGTAAGTGGTTGCTGTGACCCATAGACATCTACATCTATCCTCAATAAAGAATCAAAATGCAGATGCGTTGTCACCCGTGAGGACTAAGATGGAATGCCTCGTTTCCAGTAAAAAGGGTATCCGGTTCTCAATACTCGCCATACGAAACACAGCAGTGTTAAACTGCTATTTTACGCTGGTATTTTGTGAGAGCGTAGTCCTTCCCCAGTCGAACCGACCCATTCGTGCTACAACTATACTACTAATGTAGCTGCAGCATGGCTCTACCACGTATACCACCTAATCTTCTTTTTTCTTAAAACAAAGTGAAATGGTAAATAAACTAACAGTCTACTTGATGTTGAGTACCTACTGCAGTCAGTTCAAAAAATTTCAAAAAGGAAACTATGGATTAATAGTTTAATACTTTTGAAGTATACTGTATAGTCTATGATAATACTTCAAATAATTCAAAAATTATACGTGAATTTGGAATCGCCAAGTAGGTGAAAGCGGTATGTATGTCAAGAAGGCTCTAAAACTTGGCCACCCTAAGTAACATAAGCTGAAAGGATCCCGGAATATTTCAAGACACAGTTATCTTGCAGACGACGTGAAGGGTTAGTAAGGACCCTCTAGCCGTGCGATTTGACGTCGGGATAAGGGCCCTCCGTACTAATAGATCTGATGTTGCTTATGGAAGAGGCTTCTGGTTTCGATCAATGCGCGTGTGTCTGTTACTTCGTTTGACTTTGTTGTGGTCTAGAGTCGAAAAGTTTATAATTAAACACACTTTTATTATGTATTATACATTAAAAATTTGTTAACTGTTATGGGATTTCAAACGGGACTAAAACCCAGGACACAAATATAGTTATTGGATTTTTCTGCCAAGAAATTTTTAGTTTAAAGAAAAATAGAATAAGGGTGATAAACGAGCACATAGTCCACCTCATGGTAAGTTGAAGCTGTGGTCCATAGATATCTACATCTATTCTCGATTAAGAATCAAAATGGAGATGCGTTCTCTCCCCCTAAGGGCGAAGATGGAATGCCTCGTTTCTAGTAAAAAGGGTCTGCGGTTCTCTACAATCGCCACAAAAACACAGCAGCATTAAGCAGTTAATTAACGCTGGCAACCATAAAAAAGGTTCTCGAGTGGCAGCCTTGTACCGGTAAGCGAAATGTAGGGCGACCGCCCACTAGATGGAGTGACGACCTGGTAAGACACGCAGGAAGTTGATAGATGCAGGTGATTCAGGACCGTGCTTTGTGGCATTGCTTGAGGGAGGCCTATGTTCAGTAGAGGACTTGTGAAGGGCTGTAATTATAATGATGATGATGAACCATAATATGACATACCACGTGGAAAACTAGCGCAGAGTCAGGAAGTCGGCGGTGTTACATCCTGTGCCTCAAAGCACGTAAAGCCTCTGGTCCTGTGTCTGATGTCTCTACGGTCATGTCGACGAGATTACCTACCCATTGGAAAATGAGAGTGAGGGTATAGAGAGTGCACCAGTGATTACGAACACACTCTTGCACTATAATTTCGATCTGGAGTACATTATTAATCTACTACCACACACACACACATATATATATATATATATATATATATATATATATATATATATATATATATATATATATATATATACTCACATCTGTGAGTATCGTAAGAGGGAAATGAAACAAGAGATGGGTAGCAGCATCTTCCTGATAACAACTTAAAAAGCTAGCTAGCTATTTCTAATCAGTTTTGTGTTGTTAATTGTGTAACACATGATTGTAAGCTGTTATTTTTTTATAAGGTCCCGCTAGGTTTCTTACCGGTTCTTCCCAAGACAGAGGTGTTATTTTCCGAACCAGTGCTAATTAAACAAAATAGTGACTTTCAATAAGTATTATTTATAATCAATATTGAATAAAAAAGTTTCTGTTTCTGTTTCTGTTTAAGAAGCAATCTTGAGAAAGGCCTATATTCAGCAGTAAGCTTTTGATAGGCTGTGTTAAATGTACGAATGAATGAAATATAATAAGAATGAAACTGTCATGGCTACAAAAATTATTTATTTTTAGATTTTTCAGCCTCGTGAAACCATTGCTGGATAGAGGCCTCGTCATGAATTAATTAAATGAATCGTATCTTAATTCCTTTCTCTCCATTCACGCATTTGAATTAAAGGTTTGCTTCTCCGTTCGTAATACGTAGGTACGGTTATGGAGTGGAATAATTTGACAGTATTTTTTCATCCGATTCTATTATTCGATCACAATGTGGTAATTACAATAAGGCTGACATATCCTTGTTGGATGAAAGCCTTTTTAAATAAAGATTTGCCGATAGTTACCACAGTGAGAACTGCTAAAATCGCTATTTTTACACAATTAAACAACGCTGCTGTGTGATTGTGTCATTTTACTGGGAGTCAGCTTCGTTTTGATGTATGACGTTTGGTTAATATCCTGCTGTCGATATTAAACATCGATATATCAGAACTTAGTTATTATTCTACCCTTCTATGTACCTACTCTATGATCAGAACCTTTGTAGTGCGATGGTGTACGTGTGTGTGGCTTCTGCGCAGAAAGTAGCGTCATCTGGTGTTATCTGGTGATTATATACAGGGTTATTGTGCAAAAACCAGCCAAATTTGTAGAGAACTGTCAGAATAAGTAATATAAGCAAATGGAGAAGAAAAATTTATTAATTAATAAAAATCTCAAACATTCTGTCCTTTTTATCTTTTAATTTGAAAATATGTGTTAATGCATTATTATAACTGATTTTACTGCGCACGCACCACATTCGTAAGGGTCGATCGGTAGGCAAAAACGTTGTTGCCCATAAATCACATTCAATTTGGGATAGTTAAAAATTAAAGTAGAAACCTTGTTTACTCGTATTTTCAAAAACTGCAATAACGGTGTATTATTATTTATATATTTGAACTTAAGCTTAAAATTTGGCTTCACTTTGAAAAATAACCACATTAAACATGCTGCAGCTCCTGCATCCATCGACTTCTTGTATGTCTTACCAGATCGTCATTCCATCTAGTGGGGCGTCGCCCTACACTTCGCCTACCGATACGAGACTGCCACTCGAGAACCTTTTTTCCCCATCGGTTGTCGGTTCTCCGAGCTATATGGCCGGCGCATTGCCACTTCAGCCTACTAATCCGTTGGGCTATGTCGGTCACTCTAGTTCTACTGCGGATATCTTCATTTCTAAATGTATCACGCAGAGAAACCCCGAGCATAGCTCTCCATAGCTCGCTGAGCGATCTTGAGCTTCCTCATACGACCAGCAGTGAAGGACTGCGTCTCAGATCTATAAGTCATCAGTGGCAATACGCACTGGTTGTATAATCTCATTTTCAAGTTTTGAGGTACCTATACCTGACGAGATGTGTCGTAATTTCCGGAACGCTGCCCAGCCTAGTTGAATCCGTCGATTGACCACTCGGTCGAAGTTGGACTTATCTAGTCGGACTTTTTGCTTTATGTTTATTCTATATTTATTTATATACGGATGATTTGTCTATTTGCTTAGTGCTCCCAAGTCCCAACAACTACCGGCATAGGTGTGACATAGACGTTACTACTATTATTCGACCATGACGATGGCCATGACGATGACGATGACCATGACCATGTCAATGACGATGACCATCACGATGACGATGACCATGAAGATGACGATGACAATGACGATGACGATGACAATGACTATGACAATGACGATAACAATGTCCATGACGATGACCACAACAATGATGACGATGACGATTACCATGACCATGACCATGACCATGACCATGACGATGACGATGAACACGACCATGAGCAGTTTATGAACAACTACTAAGCACTAGCTCACAAGTTCCGGGTTGTAATTGTAATACCATTCAAAGTAAATTGAGCAATAACCAAATAATTTGCTAAAAACACAGACCTTTTGGGACGAATTGGGGCTCTTCGCCTGCCATGTTGCTGCAAATTGCAAAATATATGGGTGTGATGGTATCTTTATTCTCCATCCTCCATCTCCAATTACCAAGAACTTTAGAAATAAGGAAAATATAAAATACCTCCATTAAACTTCGTTAAAACAATGAAAGCTTTCAGATTTTCTATAAACAACCAAAGCGCGGTTAGTCCAATATAAATTCCAATTAAACATACAAAATAGGGGAAACTGAGTCTGATTAAATTCAGACAAAAGGCCCGAAGACGAGCCTGCGGAATACACGCGGCCATCTCAATTGGAGAACGAAACCTCGGTCGCGGAACTCAATGCCGAGGTATTTCCAATTACTCTTCAATCCCTCCATTTTAGGTTGGAGTGAATTAAATACTTCTATCTCCGCCTTTAAATACCTCTTGCTTTATGTAAAACAGGGACGGATGCTTGAGGTTTTGGTGTCGCGAGTGCGGGTTAATTTCTAACAGCCCGCAGCCATATCCTTCACCTTTCATACATAAATTGAAAAGGTAAGTCGAAATAGTTGTTATAATTATTCTGATTGAATTTAAAGTACTTTTACCATTATATTGAATGAAGAGTTCCGTAGTATATACTTGAATAAATAGAATGGCTGTGTTGAGGTCTTTAGATTTTTCCTTTTTTACAGTTTATCCACATGTTTTTATTTAGATTTAAGATAGGACTCTCATGCCTTAAAAAGAAAACTCTAAACACATAACTACTATTCTGGAATTAGAAAAAATGCTTCTAAGTCAGAACGTAACACTGCTCACGTTTGAACTTGAGTTAGGTACGTGTATTTAAGCCGGATTGTAAATTAATGCAAATCCTACACCTGTGTTTTACCCACAAGGTTTATTAGTAATTATTACCCCTATGGGTCGAAGGAATTACGTTATAATTAATAATGAATTTAATTTATATCAGGCCACACGTGCAGGCCACCGAGAAAGTTTTTCAATTAAAAACTTTTTATTGCCTGGTTGTTACATAATTTTATGTTTTAACAAACAATGAGAGAAAATTTGTAAGAAGGTACGTCACTACGTTCCAAATTCAATTAGTTTGGATATATCGTAAAAAGATCAACGTCCCAGTTGTGCACAAAAATGCTGTTGATGTGATTTGTTGAGACTGTAAATAATTGATTAAATCGATTGAAGGACGATTTGGATTTCGATTTAAAATGTCGTTTTTGCGAAACTGATTTTAAAGCTTACTCCTGAACCAATTCGAATCGAGAAACAGGATCGAGTTTCGATCAAGCAGTTGGTAACTTAGGCACATCCGGAGATTTAATTATTCGAAAATAATTTAAAAAAAAATTATTTAATATTTTATTACATAAATAAGACAAAATAATCAAGAAAAAGCTTTCTCGTTCATGTGATTACGAGCACAATCTAGCAGCGGACTGCTGAAGATCTTCGTTCTGATAATTCCAATTGTAAACCGTCATTCGATTGTGCCGTAACTATAGTTTCAACAGTTCAAAATTTAAATGAATTCAAACAAAATTTGATTGATTCAGAACTCGATTCTGTCGGGAGTAGGCCGGCTGTATAATAATAGTTTATTGATTTTCAAGGAAGTCTATAAACTGCCGTAAGAAGCCGTTAAAATTTAGATAACATGTAAAATGGCCGGTAAGCGAAAGCAAAGTAATAATAAAAAGTTAAATGAATTGATATACTATAATATGCACATAGGTAAACAGGCATGGAGAAATTAGAGAATTTCTCTCCTCTTTATACAACAGCTGATTACCAGCTGATCTGTTTCCATTTTCCATTCATGCATATTTCCAGTTGTCTATGATTATTTACTGGTACCCAAGGTGTAACTGCCGCAGGAGAATTATAATACATTAATTGAAGTTGAAAATAGATTTGTCGGTACGATAAGCGCGCCACCTACTGTAAGTAAATTGTACTATGCCTATAACCTTTGCGCAAGTGCAAGCAATAATTTGCCAAAATTTTTACCGCAATCTGATGAACGGTATCAGCGCATGAAATACGAAAACCAAATATTAATTTTTATATATTAGATTACTGTTATGTGAAACAATAAATATTAAACAAAATGATTAAATAACTAAAATATAAATCTACATTGTAAAAATAATTTCTTTTTATGATTCCAAATATCTAATATATATCTACTATACTATAGGCTGCAGTAACCACTCCGTCAGGTAGATGTAAGTCCATTTGCCACTTTATATTTATAGTGAGAAGACAATTAAAATTATTATATTGTATTATCATATTGTTAAGAATTTTCATTGAATTTGTAAGTGCATCTGGAATTCATTTTTAGTGTGCATTCCCAACACGTTGAAAGTGTACACGGTGCCTTCACTCTACATCTTGCCTTTCATGCTAGTGGTATGTCACATAGGCAGTCTTACAATCAGCCTTGCAATTACAAACTGGCTAAGTTTAAATTGATAACCTCCGAAATAAACATTCTTGATCTGTGATTCATAAATGAAATAGAACACAACAAAGTAAAGTGATCGCCTATCGTTAGCTGTTTCGCGAAAATATCCCCGTTGTTGCAAATCGAAAGCATTTCATATCCCTTTCACGAAAACTCATTTCCAGAACCATGCTCCTATTGTGCGTATACGTGGAAAATATAACGAATTGTCTAAACAACTCCTACTACGACATATTTTACGAGACTTTTATTTATAAAAAACTTTTACTTTTATCACAGAGTTCCTCATTAAAATTATATTTTGCTTGTTTGAACAGAATGATATAATTTATGTATTTAGGACAGTGTTTAAAAAAGCGCACACTCCTGATGTGATCTTGAAATAAAATAACTACTAGCATTTTCAATTTACACGTGGTAGAGCCATGCTGCAGCTATATTAATTGTATAGTTGTAGCACGAATGGTTGGCTCGACAGCGGGTCAAGCGCACGTTGCCAGGCTTGTAGTGAGTGAGAACGGAGACCCTTTTTGCTGGAAAAGAGGTAAGTGGTTGCTGTGGTCCATAGACATCTACATCTATCCTCGTTTGCGAATCCAAATGCAGATGCGTTGCCACCCCTGAGGACTAAGATGGAATGCCTCGTTTCCAGTTAAAAGGGTCTCCGGTTCTCTACACTCACCATACGAAACACAGCAGCATTAAGCTGCTATTTTATGCTGTTCGTGCTGCAACCATAATATAGCTGCAGTAAATATATATATTAGGATTGGATTTTTTAAGCGATTCTTTGACGATAATTTTCAGGTCATTATACAAGATTACAAAAATAATAATAATTAAGAAACGCTTTTCAAATAAAATAAAAAGCAAAAACAATGCAATTCTGATAATTTTTCTTCGTTTTATTATTCTTGAATTAAGAAATGATTGTTTTAGGAAATACTTCCAGACATAAATTTAATGCAAATCATTAACAAAATAAAATAAACATTTTTAAAATGGTCAAAAATCTTTTATTAACACCCCACACTGTAGACTCAAAATATAATTTATAAGCTTTATATTTAATGTAATTTTTGCCTTAGAAACTTATCCTTTACCAACATTTAATTTTTTTACCGAGGTGATTCCGTAAGTTTTGCGTTTCGCTAATTTTAAGATGGAAGGAACACTTCAAGTATTTTTTCGGGGCCGTTCTGAATTTTTGTAATCTGGCGAATTCCGATACTATTTCCACATTATGTTTCCACATTATCTTGAGACTTATCTTCATATAATATATATCTTAAGACTTTCCAGCTTTCCTTTGATTGACATATACTTATCTCAAAACAAAAAATTTAATACATCTTATTGATTTCCTGGGTGCTATTCCCGGGTCGGCCCAAAATCAGCTTATGGATTTTCAGTAGCATCTCGGAGTCGGGAAGTAGGTTGTGTTTCACCCCGTGCCACAAAACACGTAAAGTCGTTGGTCCTGCACCTGAGATGTCTTCAGTCGTGCCGGTTGCCGTTCTATCTAGGGTTTTATTTTATTTATTTATTTAATATTAGGGATAACAACACCATAACAAAATAAATAATGTATAGAAACTAGTTACATGAAGAAATTAATATAGGCAATTACAGTTAACCACAACTTAAATTGCGAGTGAACCTAGGATACCGAATTAAACTGAACTTTCATACAGTTCAATTCAGTAAACCTTTAACTATTTTACGCTTATACGGCTTTTGTTTCGATAAACGGGTCAAGATTGTGAAAATTCCTGTTGTAAGTTTGCATAGTTCGAAACGTTACTGAATTACTCCCATACACAGTGGGATAATATGAAACGTGAAATAAGGGTGTGTGCCGAGTATATATATAATACATATATAATATACAGAACACAATTACTCTATACCGAGAGCCCGAGAGCTGCAAACAATTATCGAAACATATGTATAAGCTCCTTACACTTGAGGATTGTCGCTAGATATGACATTTTTTTTTGATTTAATAGGGGCACTCTAATCGGTTTCGATAATTGTTTGCAGCTCTCGGTATAGAGTAATTGTGTTCTGTGGCTTAATTTTTTTTTGTATGCTTTCTAACCGCTTTAAATAAACACCATAATGTGATTATGGTATGGTATGGTATGGTATGGTATTATTGAGAGTATAAAAAGAAGAAATCTAGTTTGACACACAGTGACACAGAAGATGTGTAAAAATATAATATAGTACTTTTTTATGAAAATATAATATTCTACAAAATGAGATGGAGTGTCATTATAATATGTACATATAAATATAAAATTAATAATTAATTTATAAAACATTTCATCGGACTTAAAACACAGTTTAATGTACATCCAATGAAAAACACTTCTATGTATATCTTATAGTACGGTTAGCAATAACAAAAATATTTAAGAGATTGTAATCTTCTCACGTTAAGTGAATTAATTTGTGTAATTAGTTCTAGTGAGAATAAAGATCTTAAACCACAATTTAGTCCCATCGGATTATGACAGCGAAGGAATAGAGAGTGTAACTGTGCTTGCGAACACACTCGTGTATTATAATCCTGTCCAGTGTAGATGGCTAGTCTCCGTTGAAACTGGCCGCCATGACCGAAATTCAGACTGCACGATAATAATAGGAAGGTGGTAGTAGGTAAGTCAAAGGTATTTAGATATACAGGTATTTAAATGTAATTTGCGTACCTCGATCGGCTAGCAAATTCAATTTTTTTATTCAAAATTGAGATATAGAATTTAGTACTTGGCAGGTAATAATGACTTTACTACCACTAGCTCGACGAAATGGAAATGAGCTTAAGAATGCGCTGGACAGGATTATAGTGCACGAGTTTGTACGCAAACACAGGTGTAATAACTATTCCGTCACTCTCTTAGTCAGATGAGACGGGCAATAACCAAACCAACGGCTTTACACGTTTTTCCAAAGCACGCGGAGTTTCCAAGTATTTATTGACAGAAAAACCCTTTTTTGGCCCGGTCCGGTTTGAACCCCAGAACATAATAATCAGCAGTCACGATCACAACCACTAGATTAACGACAGTCAAAGCTTATTGCTTATAATGGTGTTAGGGTTAGTAGTGACGATGACAGTGGACGCAATTTAGGGATGGAGGAAGGTGCTCTTCAAGCTAAGTAAGACATATAATTTTTATTTTTACGCGCAACTTAGCTGATTTATCTTAACGTCTTCAATGTTACGCTTTATTAAACGGACGTCTTTTTTCCCTAATAATTAGCAACTTGAAAACTTGAAACTAACTTTTATAGGCAATTACATTACTAAAAAAAAAAGAAAAGTTTAATACTTTTAACCGACTTTTCTCATATAAACTTCTCACATAAAGAAGGAAGTCATAACTCGGTTATTCCTTAACGCAATCGGACCTAACTTTGGGCAGGGCCATCTCATATTTATGACCCTTGACCCATGTCCATATATCAAAGCGAGCAGTCGTCATTAAGAGCTGACCGTTTCGACCGGCTAAATTAAGATTACATTTGAAAAGGTCCAGATTTGAATAATTTTGAACTTTATGAAGAGGTGATAGGGCTGAGTGACATAATCATTCGAAATCGCGGATTTCACTCGTGTAAGTCCTGTCGTAATTCATTTGATAAGTTGTTTCAAGGCATAGACGAAAGCGGTTTTGTAGGTACATATATTTTTTTTATAGAATAAAGGTGAAACAGTCCACCTGATGGTAAGTGGATGCTGTGGCTCACAGACATCTAGACTTATCCTTGATTAAGAATCAAAATGCAGATGCGTTGTCAATTATTATTATGTATTGTTGTTTATGTATTTTACATTTAAAATTCTCCTCCAGGTTACAACACAAAATTATTTACGCAAATTATCATAATTAACCCTGCAGGTTTTATTTTCAAAAACGCTATATTATCCAACAGGGGCTTTGTTGCCACAAGGGCGGCACCACTTTGGAATAAGTTGAAATATTTGACAGATTTCATGGTGGGGAAGTAAAATTGTTAGATAATATTACATATTGTTTATATTAATTAGATTAGAAATGAATAAAGCAAACTACAGATATTCCTGAAATTAAATTTAAATTAAAAATATTTAAAAAAAGATGCAAAAAGTTAAATAGCACACCACTGAGGCATTGTTTATTTACTAGAAACAAACTTTTATTTGAAACGCAACTTTTCAATGTTGTGGCTAAACGTAGTGATTATATTCTCTTTGGTTGTGGCACTTTGTGACTAATAACTTCAACTCAATCCCAACTAGCGACATCTGCTAAACGAAAGATTATTATCATCGGAGGAAAAGCACGAAGATTTGTTAAGACATAGAGAATCTGATATCATATATCATATAAATTAGAATTTTGCAATAGAACCGCATTGTTATATTAATGCCATTTTTGAATTAATGTATTTTGACACTTCTTGTTATATTATAACAAAAGGACAATGGCGAACTCCCAAACAAATTTTTGTTGACATTTTTTTCTTGTGTCTACAAGTGAAAAATATGTAATAATATAGATTTTGGAATCCTGAACAATTTTTTCTTCATTTATACTGCTGTCGGAAGTTAGGAATTAATGATATTCCAATTTAACCAAAATCACATCAGACTAGGCTGTATGGTACAAGACCTTTGCCTGCCTTCATTGGCAAATCATTACAACAGTAACAACTAGTCAATATAATTTTCAAGTATGCTTATATAGAGTTATTACTAGCATAGAGGCACATTTTATAAGGTCTAAGGTGTAAACTGTGATAGAGCGAATACTAAAATAACGCATTAGTATATTGAAAAGAGTTTTGTGAATAAAATACACATCAGACTAGGCTGTATGGTATTAAGTCCTTTGCTTGCCTTAATTGGCGAATCATAACAATTACAACTACTGGGCAATTTAGTTTTAAATTGTCTGATTTTTTTTTACAGACTCCGATAGACCATAAGCTAGATTAGATAATACATAGTAAGTTATTTTATTGATATCTGTAATGGTGACATAAGTAGACGCTTAGTATTTCCATCAACAATTTTTTCGCCATTGTCCTTTGATTATTAAACCTATTGTCAAGTTATTTTATTCATTATTACTTACTAGGTGACAGGACTTCTTTTCTGCCTAGGAGTCAATCCGGGTAGATACCACCCTCTTACCTGACGCCAAATAGCAGTGCTTGCACTGCTGTGTTCCGGTCTAAAAGGTATTAAGAGCCAGTATAATTACAGGCTGTGAGGCATTCCATATTCGATCTCAGAGGTGACAACGCATCTGTGCCTTATTTGCTTAAAGTTGGCTGGAGGTGTCCATGGACTGCACTAGTCACTTACCTTATCAGGTGGATTGTAAGTCACTTCAGTATTTAAAAGTTATTTACACAGACTATAAAAAGAAATTCTATTTAATCATTTTTGTTACATGCGGTTCCGTGGTGCAGTGGCTTAGCATTGAGTCATTCGTTGAGGGCCGCGGGTTCGAATCTCGCACGGAACAAATATATGTTTGTAAACTGCCTCCACGATACAGAAGAAAATCTTAGTGTGGGGGTAACGTTTAAAAAAATCATTCAATAGTGTGTACCGGCGTTTTCGTTAGGTCAACTTGGAGAACAAGGCATTGCCTAATAATCTCCTTTACATCCCATACTAGGAATAATTTTAATGTAATTAATTTTGTTTTTGCCTTCGCTTAAATAAAATAACACATAAAAATGTAATTGAGACCTAGTAAAATAATTGTTGAATCAAAGTTTAATTATTTTAAGCTCGATTATTTTTATGTTTTGATAGTGAAAGAAAAATGTAGCAAAATTGCTTCCTTCTACACCTTAAGACCCATCTATGGGAGTCAAAATGCAAACATAATGTACACCGAATACATATGTATACATCATTAAGTTGGTCACCCGAGTCGGTAGCTGTATAAATGCGGTATCAAACTGTTTTATTGCGGGCGACGCATGATTTAATGAAATCTTTAATATTGAAGATAAGACCCGGGACGGCGCTCGTAAATTGCCCTGGGCAATATATACCCGGCCTCCTCCAACTCTAATGCCTTCGGCTTGAAATAATACGAGCTTCGACTTTCTTCATTTCTGAAGGAGGGCCACGGCGTTTTTGTGATATAAAATTTTAATTTTGCCACTACGCATTGCGGCTGGTGCCTCGTCGTAACTTTCATAGCGTTGATAATGTCTAATAATCTCATATAATTCTGTCGTTAAACGTGTAATGAGGTTTTCGTCGTGAAAAGAATTTTCTGGGTCGGCAATCTCTCTGTCCCGCCGCGTCGTTTCGTGAAAACTGTGTTCCGACATAAAAATACAGGTATTCGGTCATTAATTTTGGTATTAATCCTTTATGATGTTCATTTTTGGTACAGATAAACTAAATTAAGTTTATGATGATATTGATATAATACTATACTAGTAACTTTAATTTTCCACTTTATATTGTAATGATCGGAAAATCATGCAGGGGTTTAAAGGTGCCTTTATCTTTGTCTATACATATAATAAATCTGTAGAAAAGTCGTCTCTGTAATTCTAAGATATTCTTGAAAAACAAGTCAAGGGGACTAAATAAAGGGTTCTGAAACAAAATTAATGGTTTTTAGAAGTTTTGTCTGTCTGTCTGTGTATTCCGGATTCACGCAAAAACTATTGGACTGATTTACATGAAATTTTGTATGTTATCCGATTACGGAACTTCATAAAATAAGGTTAAGTATTTTCCCTCCTTTAGATGTTAATTTTCTATTATATCTCAGTTATAGGCGGGATGACGGGTGTTTTTAAAATAAATACCATATTTATAAATACTACGTGACAATAATAAACGTATAAATACAACATTTCATGAATGCCGTTACCTCCCGCCGCGCTCCCTCATACCGCGCCTCAAGCATCGCCCTTAAAGTACCGATAGCAACGCAAAAATGTATCTGAATGTTGTTTGTGCTCCCGTGCGATCTCTAGTTTGTTACTGTTATTGTTGTTCTTTTTGTTACTGTTGATTTTTTGTTTCTGTTGACTTTTTACGTTCTTTAATTTGTGATAAACACAGAATGAAGTGATGGCAGTGATACAGAAACGAACGATTTCGATAAAATAACTGGTATCGAAGTTTAGGATGCGTAAATATCTACCTAACAGTTTTGTTCGCACCTTCGTAAATAATTCATTTAAAATGTTTAATAAAACTATAATAAAAATCATTTATTTTATCGGACACGTTTCTATTCAGTGTTATTATTTTACTTTACTAACTAAATAAATTATTCAATAATATGCATTTTATCTATTGCCTCCATTTCTCTGTACAGGGCAACAAACCAAAAATCGAACTTCTTACAATTAAAACACTTAAAGTAATAGTTTTGTCTACGGTACCGTCAGCTATGACGTCATGACGGTCGACAAAGGCAAACTCTAAATAAACGCGTAGCAAAGTTTAAAATCTATCTATATATATAAAAGGCAAACCTGACTGACTCATCTATCAACGCACAGCCGAAACTACTGAACGGATTTCGCTAAAATTTGGCATACAGACAGTTGTAATAACTTAGGCATCCGCTAAGAAAGGATTTCGCCCCCTAAGGGGGTGAAAAAGGGGTTAAAAGTTTATATGGAAGTCCGTCATTTTTAGAGCTAGAAGCCTGAAACTTTTTTTTTTAGAAATAAACAATTACGTGTACTAGGGTTTTTGAAAATTCAACCCCTAAAGGGGTGAAAAAAGGGTTGAAAGTTTGTATGGGGAAACAAGATTAGTTAAACTATTTTATTCGAAACTTCACAGGAGTACTCCTATCAATAAATGAGTAAACAAGTGTTTCAGGCTCTTTCAGAATTCAACCCCTAAAAGGTGGAAAAGGGGTGACAAATTCTGAAAATCAACATGGTATCGTTTTTATGGTTTATCGGGTCGCTGATTACGAAAACAACAACTATTTCAAAATCCAACGTAGCAGACGGGAAATACCTACCATCATCCCCTGTGGGGGTGCGATGTGGTTGAAATGTCAATATGGGTGTCGTTTTATGGTTTTTTGGGACGTTAATTACGAAAATGGCATCGATTATGGTTTGAAACCAACATGGATGGAAGGATGGATGGATGTATGTTTGTATGTAAAATCATCATGGGTTGGGTGACTTGAATGTCATTTTAAGGTTTTTGGGTCGTAAATAACGTAAATGATATTGATAAATATTTTAAACTTAATTTATTAGAATAGAATAGAATATACTTTTATTGCACAAAAACATAAAACAAAATAGACAAGAAGATTTGTACAAAAATTTGCACAAAATTACACCTGAACAAAAAATACTAATTTAAAAATTAAAAAACAATGAAAATAAACAACCAAACCAAATATATTTTTTTACAAATTAATAAAATGGCAAAACCAAAAGAAATACTTAGGTACCTACCTATTTTGTATTGATCTTCAAGTTCCAATCCCTACCAATAGATGGCGTTGGTATCGTTTTAGAACACGGTAACGTTGTGTTTTTTCGAACTAATATAAAGTGAATGGTGAATGAGCGCTTCAACCTGTACCACATACGGTACCTATTCACTGTTAACGGATATTTGACTAGACTTCGACTTTGTTTGCTTGCTTACGGTTTAAGATTTGCTTCGTGTTTCGGATTAGTTGCTTGATTTTGTCTTTCTTACAACCACTGTTCAAACTTGGAATTCGATTTGCTTTGTGATTAGGTATTGTTGATAGAAGTATTTTTTCTCACTGAAAAAATGACTACAGAAACTCTTAAAGGAAAATGGAAGAACATACTGTCATCCCATTATAGGTGACGGCGCCTGTTTGTTTCGTGCTCTTTCATTTTAATGTACGAGCCCAAGAAAATGCGATGGTGGTGCGTTCACAAATTGTTAGATTTATGGTAAATGATTGGCCTAGGTTTTCAGTTATGACCCACGACAGAAATGGCGATAATTGTTCAACAGCAAATGAATATTCAGCCGATATGTTAAAAATGAAACTTACGGTAGACTTTGTGAATTGGTAGCTGCAGGATTAATATTTCCGTTTCGGTTTGAAGTATATCCAAACGGTCTGCTATACACAGAGTCCGGAATAGATATCTGTCCAGTAAGGCGATTACGATTTAGCCATGATTTATCTAATGAACATTTTGACGCCTATCTGCCTTTTGCTGCAAAGAAAATTACACAGCGTCGCATGGAGGTACCTGTCGAAGCGTGATCCTTTTTCAGAGCTTGACCATTTAACTGTTACATCTTTTCTAAACAGTGAAATATCATCTCCAACCAGCGGAACAGATAAATCTGTATCGTCGACATTAAAATATGAAAAAGAAAAATAAATGAAGGTCGAGATTTACTAATTACACAAGAAAAGTCAATTAAAAAGTGCACAAGAAAGATATAGGCAGAACAAGCCAGATTCAAATCGTAAAGCTGTGTCCGCTTATCAGAAAACAAACCTGATGTACACAGGTAAGCTGTTGCAAATTGCCAAACTGCGAATCCAAAAGTGCATAGAGCTATTCAGTCACGTTATGAGGAAAACATTACACGGCGTTTATGGATAAACAAGGTTCATTCTGCTATGGAGTATGACCCCAGTGGTGAAATGCGCTGAAATGGAAGAATGAGACACCTGGTATGTATTGCAGCGCTGGAAAAGTGCAATTTGATCGGTTGAAACAACTGCCTGAACCACTCTTTAGTTTGAATAATGATCTACACCCAGGTCATGACCATTTTATGGGTAATATTCGTAAATATAATGCCTGTTACCAGATGACTTCCTTTGATGGTAAACAGGTAACAGCAGATGGTTTTTCACCGACTTTTAAAGTACAAGGCCAGGTCTACCATTAAACTGAAAATATATTACCAGAAGCCGAACATGACGCTCAGTACCTTCAAATATATTTTGTAGGTGAAGATGATCAAAGCAAAGATACGATGTTCTAAATTTCCTAACTTAAAGCCAAATTTAATCAAATAATTGCAGAACATGCTGCATCAAGTGACCCGTATATAAAAGATCTGAAAAGTGCCATTGATAAAGCGCCTCCTTCAGAGTCATACAAAGTTGTCATACATGCTGATAAAAATCACCAGAAGAACATAGATGTAGGTACAATGTACGAACTACAAATGAAGTGGCTTTAGTGTTAGTGGATCAATAATTTGATCGAAGGGACATCATCCTCGAGAGCAGAAGTAATTCACTTCAGCGTATTAGTAAGATATATCGAGCATATGATGCGCTACAGTATCCATTGATGTTTTGCTGGGGGGATGATGTGTATTCAATCAACATACCACAACGCGATCCCACAACTAAGTTGCCGCTTAATAAAAGTGTCTCTTATGCAAGTTTTTATTCATATAGAATAATGATTAAAGAAGGAGAAGATAACTATTCAGTCAACTATCGTGCCCTTTTTAGTCAATATTTGGTGGATGAATACGCCAAAATGGAAACAGATAGATTAAATTATATCAAAATAATCAAGCCAAATTACGTGCTGATAGTTACATCCATTTAAAAGATGCTATTGGACGACTATATGCACGAAAGAACACAGGACGCTATGACCTATGTTATGAATTACGGCCGGCCTGATCTTTTATCACTTACATGCAATCCTCGCTGGGACGAGATAAAGAGCAATAGCTTCAAGGACAACAATCTCATGATAGACACGATATAATTTCGAGGTGTTTCGACTAAAGGTGAAAAGATCATGAACTTATTGACAAAGGGCAAAATATTTGGTGAAGTGCGATGCTATATATACTCAACGGAATGGCAAAAGAGAGGTCTTCCACATATTCATATTCTTTTATTGCTTCACAAACGTATTACTCCGGATCAAATCGACAATATAATTTGTGCTGAAATACCGGATCCCAAACGTGACCCAGAGCTTCACGAAATCGTTAAATGTAATATGATACATGGTCTATGTGGAACTTTAAATCGAAAGTCACCATGTATGAAAGATAACATGTGCAGGGCTCTCATAATGGAAACTTAAACTGGTGAAGACGGTTATCCGCAGTACTAGAGACGTTTACTAGATGACGGTGAGTTCTCTGTTAATATCAAAGGCACAACCATAGATAATCGCTGGGTAGTCCCTTATAATCCAGTATCATTAAAAACATTTAACGCTCACTTAAATGTGGAATATTCTCATTCGGTGAAATCAATAAAATACGTATGTAAATACGTAAATAAAGGTTCAGACCAGGCATCGTTTGCTTTAGAGAATGAGAAGGATGAAGTTAAAACCTACACAAGTGGAGGATATATAAGTTCATCAGAGGCAGTATGGCGAATCCTTGAATTTCCGATTCATGAGGGTTTCCCTCCCGTAGTCCATCTCGCTGTTCATTTGGAAAATGCGCAAAGGGTTTATTTTAATGAGCAAAATCTGAGTGAAAGAGTGAATAGTCCTCCAACAACCACACTCCTATCCTTTTTCGATTTGTGTAAAGTGGATAACTTTGCAAAAAAATTGCTCTACCTAGAAGTACCTGCATACTACGTTTGGGATAAAAGAAAGTTCCAAAGAAGAAGAGAGGAGCAAACGTTGAAGGCTGGCCAGGGTCAAAAGAGCACGTTCTGGGCAGGGTTTATACTGTGCATCCGAACAATACAGAATGCTATCACCTTCGCATGCTTCTTCATGAGATCGGGGCCCAATTTCGTTTGAGGCGTTAAAACTGTAGATGATCATGTATATTCCATGTTCCAATAAGCGTGCAAAGCTCTCGGCTTGCTTGAAAATGATCAGCATTTGCTCACAGCAATGGAAGAGGCAGCACTTTGCCAATCACCGCAAATGATTCGGGATCTTTTACGATTATTTTAGTGTTCTGCCAAGTATCAGACCCTTTAAGCCTTTAGGAGAAATTCAAAGAATACCTATCTGAAGATTTAAAAAAGGCAATTAGAAAGACAGGGAGATGTGGATGTAGAGCACATAACAGATGTGGTATTTAACAAATGCCTTTCGGTAATAGAAGATGCCGTATTAGCGTTGGGTGGTCGGCTACTAAAAGAGTATGGGTTACCTCAGCCAAGCAAAGAACAATAATTTGAAAATAGAGAGTTTCTCAAAGAGACAAGTTACGACTTAGCATCATTAGAAAACACAGTTAAAAATAATGAAGGATCACTGAATGACGAACAAAAAGCAGTTTACAATCAAATTAACACAAATATTGAATCAAATAAGGGTGGAATATTATTTTTAGATGCTCCCGGTGGAACAGGCAAACATTCCTCATTAATATGCTATTAGTAAAAGTTAGAAGAACTCGCGGAATTGCTTTGGCTGTGGCTTCTTCTGGGATCGCAGCTACACTGCTTGAGGGTGGACGAACTGCTCATGCTACCTTCAAGTTACCACTCAATTTAACAACAGCTGATACTCCCATTTGTAATATATCGAAACAAGTTAATTTTGCTGAAGTATTAAAACATACGATAATGATAGTGTGGGATGAAATAACCATGGCTCATAAGGGTGGCGTAGAGGCTTTAAACAGAACTCTACAAGATATAAGAGGAAATAAGAAGTTAATGGGTGGTGTACCGGTTTTGATGATGATAGTCCTAAGAGATCCACTTTATGGCTTCAAATTAAAATCCTCCTTTTGAGGGGGAAGAAATGGTGTACACGTCAATAGGCTCTGTGGTCAACACAGATGACACAATTAACTACCCTCTCGAATTTCTTAATTCACTGAAACCATCGGGTCTTCCACATCATAAGCTTATTCTGCGCGTGGGCACTCCTGTTATGTTATTTCGAAATTTAAAACCTCCTCAACTGTGCAACGGAACCAGACTAAAAGTAAAAGCGTTACATCGCAATGTAGTGGAAGCCACAATTATAACTGGATGTGCGCAAGGGGAAACTGCATTTGTACCAAGAATTCCCTTGATCCCGAATGATCTTCCCTTTGAATTCAAACGAATACAGTTTACCCTCAAAGTCTGCTTTGCAATGACCATAAACAAATCACAAGGGCTGACATTAAAATTTGCGGGTATAGACTTGAGAGAAAATTATTTTTCATACGGGCAATTCTATGTGGCTTGCTCACGCGTAAGCTCGCCCAGTAGTCTGATAATTTTGGCACACAGTAATAGATTAGCAAAAAATGTGGTGTATAAAGAAGTTTTGTAGTTTACTAACTTTTGCCCGCGACATCCAGTTATAATTGTGGCTTGTACCAGCAGACTCTTTTTCACACGTGGGCGCGATATAACCGAACTCCACGCGAACGAAGTCGCGGGCAAAAGCTAGTGTAGTTATTACATTGGTAAAATAATTTGAAACTACACCGATTTAGTTATTAAAACAGCGCCATCTATCATCAAATGGAAAACGTAGTATATTTTGCCTTCAGTTACTAATAAATTAAATAATATAAATAACTTACATTTATATGTTGAAATAATTAGATTTTTAAAATTACTTAAAAATTCTAACGTTTATTTTTTTAGTATTTTTGTTATTTCATTTTAAAAGGGTAATAATTTTAATAGAAATAGTGACGTCTATCAAAAATATGAAAATTGATAAGGTTTTTATTTCAGTGACTAATCTATATGTTTACTGATTAAAACAGGTCTGTCTGCAATTATTGCAAAATTTTCATTATCATTATTGTTTTATCAAATAGATTTTTATATATGTCGTGGCCAGATCGTAGAATTGATCATATATCATAAAGTAGTATAACATTTCGTGAAATGGTGTGGTTATTTCATGATATTTAACACTGTTTACTGAATATGTCGTGATATAGCTTGACAAAATCAATGAATAGAAATAGTTTGAAGATATTAATAACTAAACACAACGTTGCTACTTCATGATATGGTCATATGACGATATCATTAAATCGTTTTCACCGCTAGCGGCGCTGATAGCTTAATTTTTAACAGAAACAGAACTTTTAACAGAATTGACATCACTTTATGCCATATTGATATAATAAATAAATGTTCGCTTCTATCACTGATATTACTTGATAGTATAGTCTTGGCTTTCATTATTTCATGTAATAATAGTGCCATCTACTTACTTCTAAATAAACTAAAATAGTAAGTCACTGATAAAATTAAAAAATAGAATGCTACTAAATATACGATGTAAATAATTGAAAATTCGTTTGTGGCATCGTTGGATGTTTAATTACTAGGTAGATGTGACCAACAACCATGCAAAAGCTTAGTTTAAGTTTTTATGAATTGTATTTAAACAAATACGGTAGTCCTTGTAGCTCGCCGTGAGATTTCATCATGGCACAGAGACTTCGTGGAAACTAGTTTCCGATAATTAATACTCACATCTAGATGTCTGAGTAATTAAAATAGTCGTGGAGATGTGAAAACCGTTAATATGTAATGAGGAGCCCTGTGCACAGTAGTGAGACTTATATTAGCTGCTACTTTACTTTTTTACCTTTAATGAGACTTATAAATCAGTTTGAAATTTAAGATAGCTTTCATATTTTCAGACATATTAAGATATTTGTGACAGTCCTGCTTTCATAGCTCATATGAGTATATGTAAATGAACAGGTTCTTGCGGAAAAATACTTTAATTAAAGAAAGCAGGTGTTACTTAAACAAAGGTCCATTTTATTTTACTTGTCAAAGGCGGTAATCAAACTCATTAAAACTTAAATTTCATTGTACGTAAGCATTATTATATATTTTAGCATATATTTTAATTGTAATTTGAAGTGTCGATTTACGTTCTCGGCGGTGAAGGAAAGCCTGCATATCTGAGAAGTTTCCCAGTTGAGGTCACTTTTTGGCTAAAAACTCTCTGCGGCCTGTGCCCAGTAGTAAAACAGTTTTTATTTCATTCATATTTTCGGGTATGTTACTTTTTTGTTTTCACTCTACCGTAAATATTAAGGGTTGCAAAGATGAGTAGAACTCATTATCGTCAGCCTATCAAAAGTCCACTAAAATGAACATAGGCCTCCGCCATAAATTGTCAAGTAGCTGGATATTTGCTATAGTTGCCACGCTTGGTAGGCGGGTTGGCAACCGCAGCTATTTTGATCTGTTGTCAGGAAGATGATGCTGCCCATCTCCTGTTTGTTTTCCTATGTCGCCTCTTACGACGGGACGATATGAGGTGGCGGATTCTATTTCACCGCCACAACAAGGCGAATATTTTTCTACTCATAAGTGAAGTGCTTCCCACGTTCACTGTGAATAAAATTTATAAGGAATAAAACCAATTTTAAGGATTTTTGGGCACGGGAGGACTGAGGTGTTTGACGACCTGATGTCATAGTTAGAATAGAATATAATGGAATAAATGCAGTAGTATGCTTGGGTTTGAATTTAATTTTATTAATTATGGGATCCTTAGCAGATGGTAGCACTCAGCCACCTTCCCTATTATAATTAGGATGTTTTTTAATTTCAATAGCCTCGCGAATCATCATTGGTAGGAATCGATGTTCTATTGCAAGGATTTGTTGTCTATCAGATCGGATATAGTGGTTTGGACGATACTAAACATGTTGACATACTTTACACTTACCGGAGCGTCGGTGCTTCACATCAACGATATGTTCTTTTATGCGGGTTTTATGGAACTTTCATCCAAAGATGCGTAAAAAAACCCCACGTAAAAAAAGTTAAAATTAAACGTGATAAAATCCGTAACATTAGTTTTATTCCATGTATAGTATACATCATTATAGAACTGCATTTATGAAATTTTGAAGTCTACTTGAACGAAAAAAAAATCTACATCTATTTTATGGTGCCAATCAGTACTAAATAGGATCAATGATATGAATAAAATATCGCAAATAAACATTATACCGTAAATTGATAGAAGACCATGAAATTCATCATTATTTTGTTAAAACTAAATTAACTTTAATTATGAATAAATGTAAAGAGTAAAATGTAAATAATAATAATAAATTTTGATTCCAAGACAATTTACCTTTCTATGGATACATCGGACGACACGTCCGATACAAAAATAGTAGGTTGCTTGCTAGACATAATATATATTATATATTCACGTGTTCCTGTAGCATATTCTATCTATGCCAAATACCATTCATTTAGGTCTTTTAGAATTAAAAAAACTTTGACAGACATAGAAACACATACACCGAGGTGACTCTAAAATTGATCGAATTTTGCTAAATTTGGCACGAAACAGGATTTCATGATGTTCATAAATTCACATACACATATATAATAAAATAAATTATTAAAAAAATCAAAAACCCGACTGCAAAAAAGACAATTTATACTAAACACTAAAAAGACCGAAACAAGATTGAGAATAGAAAACAAAATTAAAATAAACTATAAACAAAGTAAACTCTACTTCGGTTTAACAGACTATAATATGAGCTGAAAGCCTAATTTAATTACCCGCATTAAGTTTAGTAACAGGCGGGACCCAATTGCAAATTATAAACCGAAAGAAATAATAAATTGCTTGCTTTAACTTGAGAGATTTGTCCCGATAAGTGATCCTCAATATTTTTTATTGCGAATTTAAAGATTTTTTTAAAGGACAAAGGGTCGTCGGAAAGGGCAGAACAAAGTCTGTCTGGCCAGCTAGAAATTTTATAATTTAGAACAGTAAAATTTGGTGGATGGAAATTTTCTTTTATTTTGAGTTATAAATACTTTATTTAAAATTGCGATTGTTGTTATATACACATACGTGCATAATATACATAAGCGATCACGCTTGTCACCCACAGGGGTAGGTAGAGACTGCTGACTTCCACCTTGACACGCTACTACGTCAAAAATTATTTATTTCCAGTTTTATAATTTAAAACAGTATAATTTGGAAGATGGGAATTTTCTTTCAAATTGAGTTATAAAATTATAGTTTTATACTTTATTTATACTATTTGGCACGATCTTGGCACACCTTTTTCGCTTATTTTATATACATAATATCTACGTATATACAGCCGTGAGCCGTGGTAGTTCAAGGGGTAAGCGCTCGCTGTAAATTTAACAGTACGCGAGCAACACGGTTTCGATCCCCAACGGCACCAATGAAATTGTTAATTGCAATATTAAGTGCCGATTTACCACGTATTTGGCGGTGAAGGAAAACATCGTGCGGAAACCTGCATGTCTGAGAAATAAGAAAAAAATAATTTCGAAGGCATGTGAAGTTCACCAACACGCATTGGGGCAGCGCAGCGGACTTTTCCTTGCTCTAAAACCCTCCCAGAAATGAGAGGCCTCTGCCCAGCAGTAGGACTTATATAGACTGCAACTTTAACTTTAACGTATATACATGCTCGTCGATTTAGGGTACACTTAAATTATCCATCTTGAAACTACACCGTGAAATTACATTTTTATTAAATTATAGGGTTGATACGTGTACTTGTTCAAAAGAGAATATATGATATCATTCTAGGTTCGTTCGACGGCGGCCGACGTCACAGGTACTCAGGTGACTATTATCTTCGCTTATACTTATAACACCAGGGCTAGCATGGGCAGGAGATGATTTTATCCCCGGAGAAAGGAGAAAATGTTTATCCCCTCGCTTAGTTTTATCCACCCTTAGAGTGAATATAATACCCACAGTAGACATAATTAGACTTAGACTTAGATAGATTTTTTTGTATGAATATAAACTTCAACCCACGTCCAATGAACTAGATAAATTATCCTTTCAAATGTCAAAAGCAAAACTTTTATCTTTCATTTGGCTCCATGCTACGGACGGGGATATATGTCTACTCGTTATGTCAAACGGGGATATACATCTCCCGTTTGACATAACAAGATAATTTTATCTCTGTCAGTGGATATAATCTGCCCGGCTAGCATGGGCGGGGACAAAATTTTATCCCCGATTATATCCACTGACAAGAGATAAATTATCTTGTTATGTCAAACGAGAAGAAGTATATCCCCGTTTGACATAACGAGTAGACATATATCCCCCGTCCGTAGCATGGAACCAAATGAAAGATAAAAATTATGCTTTTTTGACATTTGAAAGGGACAATTTTATCTTAGTTCATTGGACGTGGGTTGAAGTTTATATTCATACAAAAAAATCTATCTAAGTCTAAGTCTATCTCCATTTTATCTACTGTGGATATTATATCCACCGGTGTGCCCATGTTCTAAGGGTGGATAAAACTAAGCGAGGATAAACATTTTCTCCTTTTCCGGGGATAATTGTCCCCGCCCATGCTAGCCGGGCAGGGGATGAAATTTTGTCCCCGCCCATGCTATCCGGCAGATGTCGGCTAGTCTTGGCTAAGTGTTTGACTGTTTCGCTGTGAGCTGCGGGTTCGAATTCCGCACGGTAAAGTATTTGTATGGCCTAAAAATAATTGATCAGTGTTAATTTTTTACCATGTGCAATTTATGTATGTAAACGCATTCCATCATCTCTTAGGTGTTTCAAAGTAGCTATATTTGTATTTATAAGTAGCTATGTTTATATTATTTTTAAATCCGTTTTAAAAATAATAGGGTTAGTTTAAAATAAAAATACTAGGATTTTGTAATATATCGTGGAGGCAGTTTACATACATAAATTGTACAGGGATAAACATCCAGACCCGGATTAATTATTTATTGTAGGCCATACAAATACTTGTTCCGTTCGGGATTCGAATCCGCGGCCGTCAGCACAGCAAATTTAAAAAAAAACTAAGCCACTGCGCCACGGAGCCGCCATTTTTATTGTTAATCGAGAATACATGTAGAGATCTCCATATATGCCAGAGCATCCACTTACATGGATAAATCGACTGTCTAGAGGACAAACGTGTTAATTATAGGATTGTTGGAACGAAGTTCCTTATCGGACGGTACGAATTTGGCGGATGGGGCTAGGCGAAAAGTGTAGATTTTTCCGTCACGACCCTTCTGGCGTAATGCAGACGGCCTTGACGGCTATACGGAAGCGCGATGGAATAATATCCATCTCCCTTGCACTTTTTCTTATCTTGCCATGAAAGAAATATTATTTTAAATGACGCTTCATTTTAATAGACGCTAGTAATTCATTTATTTGTATTTGTTCAATAATATAATCAATATATAATACCTACGTTTATCAATAATAATATACTACGTAAGGAACTTCGTTTCAACCGAGTGTTCCACGACACTCACGCATGTTTTTTAATTTTCAGGAGAGCGTCTTAATAATAATTTCTTCATTTCGACCAACAAGGATCATATTACATAATCAGTATAATTAGGTGATAACTGATAACATAGCCTATTCATCATCATCATCATCATTACAGCCCTTCACAAGTCCACTGCTGAACATAGGCCTCCCCCAAGGAATGCCACAAAGCACGGTCCTGAGCCACCTGCATCCATCGACTTCCTGCATGTCTTACCAGGTCGTCACTCCATCTAGTGGGGGGTCGCCCTACACTTCGCCTACCGGTACGAGGCTGCCACTCGAGAACCTTTTTCCCCATCGGTTGTCGGTTCTTCGAGCTATATGGCCGGCCCATTGCCACTTCAGCTTACTAATCCGTTGGGCTATGTCGGTTACTCTGGTTCTACTGCGGATATCCTTATTTCTAAGTTTATCACGCAGAGAAACCCGAGCATAGCCCTCTCCATAGCTCGCTGAGCGACCTTGAGCGTCCTCATACGGCCAGCAGTGAATTACCACGTCTCAGATCCATAAGTCATCACTGGCAACACGCACTGGTTGTACAATCTAGTTTTCAGGTTTTGAGGTATACCTGACGAGAAGATGTGTCGTAATTTCCCGAACGCTGCCCAGCCGAGTTGAATCCGTCGATTGACCTCTTGGTCGAAGTTGGACTTACCTAGTCGGACTATTTGTCCCAGGTAAACATACTCGTCAACAAATTCGAGCTTAGTGCTCCCAACAATTACTGGCATAGGTATGACATTGACATTAATCATGATCTTTGTTTTGTCCATGTTCATCTTAAGACCTATCCGTTGGGAGACACTATTGAGGTCATTGAGCATAGTGCTTAGGTCCTCCAGCGATTCTGCCATAAGGACTATATCGTCGGCAAATCGAAGGTGAGTGATGTACTCGCCATTGATGTTAATACCGTATCCTTTCCAGTTCAGTAGCTTGAAAACGTCTTCAAATGCAGCGGTGAAGAGTTTCGGGGATATAACGTCACCCTGTCTTACACCTCTCTGCAGTTGGATAGGTTTCGTACTCTGGTTCTGTACTCGGATAGCCATCGTAGCCCTACTGTACAAACACAGTTTCGATCATCGCCGCAGAAAACACAGTTTTGTGTTCTTCTGCGGCGGTTTGCAGAACTTAGCTCCAACCGCATGGACGGTTTAAATGATAAATGAAAATAGCCTATTGTTAGTAATTAATTGTAATAATAAAGAAAAGTTACATTAAAAAAAATAAAAAAGTAAGAGAATAAATAAAAATCTTTCAGTAAAAACATGGTTGATTTCGGATTATGTATTTGCCAGTACACGAACCATACAACAATGTTTTAAAGTTTAACAAGTTGTACAGCATCGATATAAATGTAGTCCGTAGTGCTTATAACTCAATGCCCTCCAAAAATATAAATTATGTGAAAAGGGAGCTAAGTACGGTACAATTTGTACGACAACGATTGGGGTTATTGGCTTCGCCGATAAAATAGTTGAAATCTGAACAGCCGCCAAGCTCCATAGCAGTTGCTAAAATCATAAGGATCACGCATAACGCCAATCATAACGCCAAATGACACTTCTTGTACACTCTCAGAAATACTCAGAACCAGAAACTTTACATTATGTGACGTTATATTTCAGTATTGTAAGTTTAGAAAACTGACAAAATAAAGTTTTTTCATTTTACACTAGCAAAATCACTTACTAATAAAAATAAAAATACACTTACAAAGAAACGTATACACCATTTTTATTTCTTTATGATATTCCTATAATGTATATTTTGTATAGATCATTAAGGTACGTCCTCTCTTATTCTTTGGTCATTAGATTTATAATTTAAAGAAAGTTTCATTTTACCTATTTTGATTCTTAATATAATTGTAGGATACAATGAGGCTGAAGAAAGAGGCTGCTTCCGGGGTGAAAGCCTCAAAATGTTAAAAAAAATAAAATATTTGTGTTTCTTATTTTAAAAAAAAAACAGTATAATTAGCTTACATAATACGTGTATTATATAAATGCAATATATTTGATTGATATTTTCATTGAAATCTTATTCGTTTTCATTTTGAGACTAGTTTCCCAAACTAGATTCTAAGTAACGCTACGACATAGCTACTACAAGTCGTCTGAAATGTCAACGTAATTAAGGCATCCTAATCGAGTGTGTATGAACAACGTATTTCGTATTCATAGAAATAGTCCCCGAATGGCAGTACAGAGTAATTATAAATAGAGACGAATATCGGGTTGTGTTTATGACAAAGTGCGGTATTCAGTGGTTTGTCTGCGGTCGTAAAGTGCGTGGAGAGGGCCTCGTTGTTTCGAATCTCAGCGCTTTAGATGTGTTACAAGTGATGAACTTACAGAGGGAAATAGGTTTATATACTCGTATATGACGGACAAGCGCGAAGCGTAGTTGTAAAAATACTTGAAAACTACAAAGCCGTATCCTCGTCGAGGCTACACTTGGCGTTGTAATAGTTCACGTGCAGTTGAAAATTCGAATGTTGTCGCCGTGGTAGAGAATCAGAACAACCTTTGATGACAATGTTGCTAATCTGACTGCAGAGGAACAACTTCTACTTGAGCCAATATTTGTTCAAATTATATAATAAGTTTTCACTATCACAAGCACCAGCCTCACGAACGCATACATGTACGCATGCATGTAAACACGCACGCAAGCATGCACGCACACACGCACGCATGCACGCACGTGACTTTATAGTATGCATTTTTTTATAGAATAAGAGTGACAAGCGAGCACACAGTCTACCTTATTGTAAGTGGTTGTAGTGTGGACTATAGACATCTAGATCTATCTTCGATTAAGAATAAAAATACACATGCGTTGTTATCCCTGAGGACTAAGATGGAATGTCTCGATTTAAGTAAAAAGGGTCTTTATAATGTATATACTGTAGATAATATTATTTCATTTCTTTAGGAAGATGTTCTTTTTATATCTTTGTTAGGTAGTTCTGGAATATTATATTTTATTTCGTTGGTTTTATCACTTTCTTGTTGTTTTTATAAGAAATGTTTTTTCTTGTAATGTCAATTTATTTCTCCCGACATTACTAAACATCAAAGTGAACTCATTACTTAAAGTGGATACCATTTTGGTGCATTTATAAAATTCTTAAGTGGAGTTCTTACATTAGCTTGTAATGGTTTGTGAAGTTATGATTTTGTTATTTTTTTGTTATGACGTTACTAAATACGCGTATTTCCTTCTTTATTCTTTCAATTTGTGCTAATCTATTCTATGGATGTGGTAAGTTCCTCTAGTCGACTGTTTGAGGGAACGGAGAAGAATATGATTTTTTTTTAAATATAAAATAAGGGTGACAAACGAGCACACAGTCCACCTGCTATTAAGTGAATGCTGTGGCCCATAGACATCTACATTTATCCTCAATTAAGAATCAAAATACAGATGCGTTGTCACCCCTGAGGACTGATATTGAATGCCTCGTTTCCAGTAAAAAGGGTCTCTGGTTCTCTACACTCGCCATACGAAACACAGCAGCTATCATTACTGGCCCGTAACTTATTTGTTGCTTTTACGGTTAGGATGAATTGATCAACTAAATTGGCATCCGATTCAAGCCGTGTCAAACGTGACGTTGCTCTCTGTTATAGGCCCGCTCATTTCAGGTTTAGAATACAAAGTGATAGTGTCTGAAGCCAAATGACTTTTCGTTTCTTACTCAACTCTTACAAGACTCAATGGACGAGAATTTTTATTTCTATTTCTATTTGTTCGTTATTCCTACATGACTTAATATAACCAATATTTATGTCTAATTTTGAATGAGGTAGGCAGATGAATTCTCTCAATGCGTCACCACTTTTTACTTGCACCATACATAAAATTTGCATACCGGATTTACTCTGATACCGCGGTTCTTCCGGTCCTCTCCTAAGGCAAATGCTGGCCAAATGTCAATAAGAGCCTTAGGCTCAAGAGTTTAACTATATTTCGGGGTATAAATTGTACACGATTCCATTTTGTATGTTAATGTAAAATTTTATTGTGACAGAATTGTAATAAGTAACTAAACATACATATATTCTACTGTTTTATTTATGCGTATAGAGCTTTGATAAATTAAAACCATTGGAGAATAAAGATTCTCGAGAGAGTTAAGGCAACCCCCAATAAATGGAGTGTAATAAAAACTCACTTTTTTAGATTGCTAAGATTGAGGATACCGTCACGCTAACACGGTGCGTGTTGGCGGAGGATTTCAATTGTCTACAATTTTTTTTTACTTCTTGTAGGCTTTAGAAGATATTTTAGTAAATAAGTATATGAAATAGAAATACAAGTAGCAGTTCCGTGCTGAATTAGCACCTGCGGCTCATAGCGCTAACCAAATACTTAGTTAAATTTCAGGAAATTTTTGAGTCGAATAGATAAATACGAAAATTGTACAAGTTGCATCAAGTACTACTAGTTTTAATAGGCAGTAGGACCCTGTTCTGCTGTCTAGGAGAGTTCGTCTCAGTATGTACCATTATTTTAACTATTTCTGCCGCCAATTATCGTGAGTGTAGTAAGATGCGATAAAAATAATCTTAAACAGGAGATGACATCATTTTCACAGCTGAAAATAATAAAAAACTGTGGTCGTCAACCCACCTGGCAAGCCTGGCGACTATAGGAAATATACCTTCTATATTGCAGCATATGGGAGGAGGCCTATGTTTAGTAGTGGACTTTTGATAGTGGAATCTACATCAATCCCTTAACCTAATAACCTAAAAATTAAAAGTAAACGAAACGATATTAAAATTACCGCTACGTACGTAACACGTTCGCCAAAATTAAAACCAAACACAGGACAAAGCCTTTGCAAATAACAGTGGGAACGTATAAAAACGTTTCTAAATATAGTCGGGCGTTTATTGAGAGAGTAATTGACCGGCGGACGGACTTCGCATGCATTATTCACCGTGAATCGATCGCGACG
Organism: Parnassius orleans; assembly: GCA_029286625.1. Lineage (NCBI taxonomy): Eukaryota > Metazoa > Arthropoda > Insecta > Lepidoptera > Papilionidae > Parnassius > Parnassius orleans. Next base: position 1,836,095 of record JAGSMP010000080.1, on the reverse strand, counting down.
CGGAGATGTACCGTAATAAGCATGATCTGTAACTGCAGTGAGTGAACTTGTGCTGCTAATATGAAGTGATAAGCGGTATGAGAAGTGGCGATCTGCATAACCTGATGTGCTCCAACATTTTAAATATTTATGTGATAACAGACGCAAATGTATGATAATTGCTGTCATCTTGAAAGACTTTAGACTTTTTGGAAAAACCACGTTACAGCTATATTATGGTTGTAGCACGAATGGGTCGGCTCGATCGGAGTAAGTCCACGCCTCACAGAATATCAGTGGCAGCTTAATGCTGATGTTTTTCGAACGGAGAATGTAGAGAACCGGAGATCCTATTTACTGGAAACGAGGCATTCCTTTTTAGTATTCAGGGGCGACAACGCATCTCCATTTTTATTCTTAATCGGGGATAGATGTAGATGTCTATGGTCAACATCATTCACTTATCATCAGCCCGGCTAGCATGGGCGGGGGACAAAAATTTTATCCCCCGATTATATCCACTGACAAGAGATAAAATTATTTTGTTATGTCAAACGGGGAGAAGTATATCCCCGTTTGACATAACAAAATATATCCCTGTTCTTGGAGTTAAGCTTTGGAACTGCTTGCCACTAACGTAAACGTTAATAAATAAACAAAACGTGCTCAACAAATAGACTCCTTTAAAAAACAAGTTAATAAACATTATCTTTCCCTCTAATTTCTCCCCCCTCCTTTTATCTCTTCCTGTCACTTTATGATCACTAGTCTGTCATTTAAGTAAATTTCGGCATGTTTAATTATTTATATTTTAGATTATAATATTATTTATAGTGCACTGTACCCATTAATTAACTTTTCACTTCTTTTGTATTTCCCTTTTGGGTTGTCTGGAAGAAATTGCTGTATAGCAATAACAGCGCCTTTTGTTTTTCTCTCTGTTTGTTTCTTGTTATGTTACTTGTTTTTTAGTGTACAATAAAGGGTATTATATTGTATTGTATATTGTATATCTATAAGGGCTATAATGTTCTTAATTTTTTAAGTAGTACTTGATCTCCTTCCTAACCTTCTCAAAATTATGGAAGCCTATGTCCAGCAGTGGGACGTATATAGGCTCTAACTTTATATAACTGGATTATTCAAATCATTACTTATCTATCTGAACACGTACACATACATAATTTTAAATACTGTATTCGTAGGCACCTAACAGGTGAAAATCACAGAGGGCCGAACGAAAACCTGAATGCGCGCTAACATTTTGTGAAGGACACATGAGTACGCAAATGGTGCTTCAAAAATCCCCGATCAAAAAGTCGGACGCGCGGACGGATGGCTAAATTAGATTAGTTAGCGATGCTGGCGACCTTGTGTAGCTGTAGGCGCTTTTAGTTAGGATGAGTGTAAGGATATCTACTCATTAATACATTGAAATACATATTACCTACTAATAGAAATTAAAGTGCAATTTACATTTAATATTATTTATAAGTTCATATAAATAAAATTGAAGTGTTTGTCTGTAATATAGAAATAACTGCCTTTTATTGAGTTGCATGCCATTAAGACGTGAATAACCATTTTTAAATTTTTGTCTGGGCAAATCTTCGGGATGGCTGAACCGATTGTAATGAAACCTGACAAACAGCTATAGGGCAATGCTAGGAGTGATCTAGGTTATATTTTTTACCGACTTCAAAAAGGAGGAGGTACTCAATTCGACTGTATATTCTTTTTTATATGTAACCTCATAACTTTTTCTGGGTGAACCGATATCGATGATTCTTTTTTTTATTTGAAAGCTGGTGCTTCTCATGTGGTCCCATATAAATTTGATTAAGATCTGACCAATAGTTTTTGAGTTATTCTTAATAATTTATATTGAAGTCGGTTGCAAATTTTTTTTAATTTTAAACTATTTCTAAAAAACTTGGAGTTTGTTTTTTGTGAAATTGAAAAATGTACAAAATGGTTTTTGGCGAAGTTGGGGTGGATCGCTAGTTTTTAATATTGTTAAAGTTTTAAATAAGTTTGCAATCCAAACGATGATTAGTAGACGTCTATTTCCACCAATTTTAAACAATGAAGTATAGTGACGTGCGGTTAAAATTGATACCAATTCGATTAATTAATTCATTAAAATAATGTACGCATGAATATGTATTATTTCAAAATTTTATTCGTTTTATTGTTCTTTCTCCTTATTCTACGTTGGTCCATGAAATACCACTAGTGTGTAGTAGTGGCGGTGTAAGAATATTCACTACCCCATATCGTTCCGAGAGTGTCGTAAGAGGCGACAGAGGGAAAATAAAACAGGAGATGGACAGCAGCATCTTCCTGATAACAACTGAAAATAATAAAAAACTGTGGTTGCCAACCCGCTTGCCAAGCGTGGTGACTAAAGCAAGATCCCCCCATGAGGTAATCTATGAGGGAGGCCTATGTTCAGCAGTGGACTTTTATAGGCTGTAATGCATGGATGGTAATGGAAAATACCACTATTGAACATAGGCCTCCATCGTTGTAGGAAATTCGTTACGCTAGGATTGACGATCGCAGTGCGAGACGTCTCGCACGTTTGATGCTGCCGCCTGTCACGAGTATGAGTATTTTTAAGGTATTTCACGTTCGATGCAAAAGAGAAGGCTATACAGCTATAAATCAGAAACCATAAGATTTTTTAGCATTTCCCATAATCGCCTCTTACGCCGCCAGCAGACGGCATACCCTTACGTTACCGTTACAGCCTATTAAGGTATACTGCTGAACATAGATTGCTTCATGGGGGGGGGGGGAGGGGGAAGGGTTATTTTCCATAGTTGCCACGCTTGGCAAGCAGGTTTTCAACCGCAGTTTTTTATTTTAAGTCATTATTAGGAAGACACTACTGCCAATATACTGATTTGTTTCCCTCTGTCGCCTCTTACGACACCCACGGGATGATATGGGGTAGTGGATATGGTTACACCGCCACTACACGGTACGACTCATAACGATAATAATAAATATTACCTGAACGACCGACGACGTTTATCTAGAAAAATTGTAAAGAAAAACATTATATAAAAGTATATAATTTCAACCAAATAGTTAGAGATATTTCCAAGAAAGCAGTTACAGTATATAAAATATAACGTATTCATATTTTTTATTTTAATTATTAAAAGAAAGTATTAAACAGGTTTGCCTTTATCAAAAAATTTTCTGCCAAAGCTTTGACCTCACGGTTGAAAAGTTTAAAAGTATTAAAATTGTACGTAACTCCGCAAACAAAATATTTAATTGGTCTATAATATTTTATTTTTGCCCAGCTGTGAAGCCGTGTGGTCAATACTAAAGAAAAACTAAAAAAACACACTGTAGAAATCGAACTCGCGTACTCCGGCGTGGAAGACATACGTTCTAAGAGCAACAAATACTAAAAAACTAAAAAATAAAACTAAAAAATCCATAACCGCATTGCAGGGCTAAAAAATAAATTAAGTAAAAATTTATCTAAAAAATACTAAAGAACAAAAAAATAGACTAAATGGCAGGATTCGGACTTGCAATGCGATAACTTTGGAACGTGGAAGCTGTCGACTGCGCTAGAGATAAGTGAACACGATTGCAGAGTGGAATTTACTTGGCCTAACCTATCGAGCTAAATGTATGAGTATAGTGTCTGTAACTTTTTTTTATATAGCGAGGGGGCAAACGAGCATGCTGTTCACCTGATGTTAACTGACTACCGCAGCCCAAAAACAACTGCAAATCCAGGGGAAATCCAGGGGCCCGTAGTTGAGTTGACAATTTAAGTTTTTAATTGTAGTTTTTTTATAGTAATAAATATTGTATATTTTAATGTTGAAATAAATAATGCTTTAGAATAAAAAAAAACAAACCTAAATTCTATAAGTATTGACTTTGACTGTTATTTTAAGCGAAAAATGTCGATCAACACCTGTTGAAAAGAAATATTTACCGAGTAAATATTCAATTTGATATTGAGTGCGCTTTTTCAGGCGACTCATTTTCAGCGACGAAAAGGCGATGGAAGTTTTTCATGGACCTCATCTTATCTGTAAACTTCGTCCCGGCTTGATTAAATAGTTCGAATATAGTAAACAAGTTTCAATAGACGACAGCGAAGTAATTTTACGGCGATATTTTGCTTCCGTTATCTTTTCGATTGAGGCTTCTCTCATCGGATATTTTCAAAGGGTAAGTTTTAATGAAAATGTTTCAGATCGCGGTGTTTTGATGAAGTAAGTTTAGCGTAAATATTACAGAACATTGCTTGAATAAATTGAAACAGGAGATGGGTAGCAGCATCTTTCTCAATAACAACTCAAAATTATAAAAAACTGTGTTTGCCAACCCGCTTGAATAGCTTGGCAGCTATGGCAAAATCCCTCCTATAAGGCACGCTATGGGGGAGGCCTATGTTCAACAGTGGACTTTTATAGGCTGTAATGGATGGATGGATTGCTTAAATAAATCAAAACATTCATTTGAGCCTACCAAAAGTCTACAGCTGAAGATGGGCCTCTCACACAGATTACTACATACGTTTTTAATAAAGCTAAAGTGACAAACGTACTTACAGCCCGTCTAATAGTAAAATGCAACTGCAGTCGATGAACACCTGCAGCCAACTTTGAACAAAGAAGGTTATAGATGCGTCGTTTGTGAGGATTGAGATGGAATGCCTCAAAACCTGTAATTACTGACTGATATACCATTCAGACCGGAACACAGTTGTGCAAGTACTACAATTTGGTGGCATAAGTACGTAAGAAGGTGGTACCTACCGATACGAACTTCTATTACGTATTCATAGGGGGTATATGCCATAGTTGTAACGCTTGGCAGTTTTTACTACTTGGAACTAGTAGACGCTGCTTATTTACTGTTTCAGTTTTTTTTTGTGTTGCTCCTTGTCTGTCTCGTTGGTCTAGTGGTTGTAGTAGTGCGACTGCTGATCTTGAGGTCCCGGGTTCGAATCCCGGGTCGGGCCTAAAAAATCATTTATTGAGCTTTTCCATCAAGAAATTCTCAGTAGCTGCCCGGAGTCAGGAAGTTGGCGGTGTGTCACCCCCGTGCCTCGGAAAGCACGTAAATCTGTTGGTCCTGCGCCTGATCTTTCTCCGGTCATGTCGGCTTACTGTCCCATCGGACTATGAGAGTGAGGGAATAGAGAGTGCACCTGTGCTTGCGCATACACTTGGACACTATAATCTTGTCTTGCACCGATGGCTAGTCTCCGTTAAGGCTGGCCGCCGTGACCGAAATTCGGTCTGGAGGATATTATTACTATGATGCTCTTTACGACACCCACGGAATGAGATGGGAAACGAATCCATTACGGATTATTTTCCACCGCTACTGCACGGCATGGTTAAATAATAAAAAAATATTATGTCATTAGCTCGTAAATGACAGCGACAGAGTTAAGATTAGTATTCATTAAAATTTAATTTTGTTATAAATTAAAATAAATAACCCTCCATATTATATTGGGAGGCCGCTAAATTACTATTGTACAGCGTTACAATGACTTCTTTTCTGCCTTGGAATCCGTCTGGATGAGTACAGCTCTCTTAACTATTTCTGCCGCCAAACAGCAGTGCGAGCACTGCTGAGTTTTGTCTGAAGAGTATAAAGAGAGCTAGTATAATTACAGGTTATAAAGCATTTATTTATTACTCAATGCTTGTAATAGCCTTCTTTATTTAAGGTGAGTTGCAGGTGTCCATGGGCTGCGGTAACCACTTCCCTTTTGGTAAACTGTGAGAAAATTGGTCACTTAGAATTTATAAAAAAAACGCGTCATGCGTCCTACGCCTGTTCATTGATGTACTCTGTACTCCACTAAAATTGTTACTAAGTTGTTCGTTTTAGGTACATCAAGTAGTTTGTATAGAGACCGGCGGAGGGCTAAGCGGGTGCGTAAAGAGTGTCAGTATTATACTATTTAAGTGTCAACAGAAACAAAAATAAAAATAATTTCTATTTGATTGTAGTATAAAGGCACGTAGAATCGTACTAATGCGATTGATGCTAACCATTATTTGTAAAAGTTACTGTTTTTTACAGTAAGTTACACTTTTGTACCGATGTACTCTCCTAACGCTCTCGTCTCATGACTAAGATATTGTAAAACGACCTTTATGTAGATGTTACATTACGAAAATGTTCTTACATTTAAAATAACATGTTATTTCAATTATTGTCTACCTAACAATGAGTGAATTCATCATAAATGTGAAAGGTCAGAAAGATCTCCTAAACTTGATTATACACAAAAAAGAAAAAATTGAACTGAAAAGAATAAAATAATTCTCACATAGTTTAATAGCTAGAAATAAAGACCCGTCTCATTCCCTATTTTGCTTAATTTTAGGGGTGGAAATTTTTCTTGAAATTTAAATGAGACCACTCTCGAAGTATTAGTCTATTTAAAAAAAAACATTGAAATCGGTTCACAATCGGTGAAGACAATGAGTAACATACATACCAAAACAACAGTCAAATTGAGAACCTCCTTTTTTTTGATTGCCGAAAGATGATGAATTAAGAAGACTCAACTATCTTAATTGGTATATCCTACAACCGATGGGGAAGAAAGGTTTTTGAATGGCAGCCTCGTACGGATAAGCTAAGTGTTGGGTGGCCTCCCACTAGATCGAGTGACGACGAAGTCGATGGATGCAGGTGGTTCAAGACCGTGCTTTGTGGCATTCCTTTGGGGAGCCCTATGTTCAGCAGTGGACTAGTGAAGGGCTGCAGGGATGATGAAAAATAAACTATGTTGATCAGAATCTCAAGTGTGCCAGCCAATATAGATTAAGGGTCTTAGTGACCGTTATTCTCGTTGCTAAGTACGGCGATTATGGTACAGCAAATTTTTTCCTACGTAATTTTTTTATGTAGTTTTTAAAGTGAAACTTATTTAGGTACGTGGAGCACTTTTGGGATGGAGAAAAAGCACAGGACTCGCGTGACCGTCACGCTCAGATATACAAAATTGATGAAAGTAATGTTGAAAATCTAATTGATTAAATTTTATAAAATTGATATGCATTTATAAATTTGTTTGTATTATATAGATAATAATCATTCCTTTTCATGTTTAATAAATGAAAGTTTTATTACTATATTACGTTGATAACATAATTTCTAATAAACTATACTTCCTAAAAAATATTTCCTAACAATCCAACAATAACCTTTTGAAGCTAAGAAGTTAATAATTAAAATTTTTGTACAAAAGTATAAAATACAAATACAAAAAATATAAATTATTAAGAATAACTCAAAAACTGTTGGTCAGACCTTGATGAAATTTATATGGAACAACATGAGAAGCACCAGCTTTCAAATAAAAATCGGTTCACCCAGAAAAAAGTTATGAGGTAACACACATAAAAATAACATATAGTCGAATTGAGTACCGTCTCCTTTTTGAAGTCGGTAGAGAAGAAGGACGTGCAGTCCTACGACTGACAGTTTTTTTTTAAATCCTTTTAAGTGGACTAAGTAATATCACAATCTCAACGTCGTCTAAATAGTTACATTAAATACTTCATGCGTTATTTTGCCGCCCTTATGGGTGCATTGTATACGGGACAACCCCTGAGGTGCGAGTATAACCTAAAATATAATAAAAAATGAATCGTCAAAATCGGTTCACAATGAATTAAAAATGAGGTGTAATATTTGACAGATTTCATAGCGGGGAAGTAAATTTTTTTTTTTGGAGTTTATGGACTGGTATCTAGACCTTTAGGCCAAGTCATAGGTATTTTTATTCGGTTTATTATAATTTCGCCAAATGTTTATTTATCCTTCATAATACACTGCTTCACAATATGTTGATGCGTCACATTGTGCAGCCCTTGGGAGATTTTGACGGCAACTTGAGTCAGCAGACAGCTGACAGTTGGCGATGGTATCTCAAGGCGCCTAAGCAGATAGACACCTTATCTTGAGAATCACATCACCATCAGAGCACTTGTTTCACCGTTTACACTAATAGTTCACATGCGCAGACACTTAATACACAAAATCGCATCACTTTTACATATCAAAATCCACTTCAAACCATTATTCAAACAATAATACAGGAGCAGCAAACCGCCGCCGATCAAGTTCCCGCCAAAACTCGGGGAAGTTAATTTGTTCGAAAAATGTAAAGGTTAATTCCTTTCTGTACTATTAGTTATATTTTATATTATTTAGATTAAAAATAAATAAACCAAACTACAGATATTAATAAAAGTAGAAAAATTAAAAAAAGAGTTAAAAATGTGCAAAAAATTAAAGAGCAAACTACTGAGGCATTGTTTTGTGTTGTATAATTTTTGTGTACAATCTTATGTAAACTGATAAACTTTTATTTAAAACTAACTTCTCAATAAAATTTGTAACAATGACAAAATGTGTAAAAAAGACGTCAATCTGAGCGAGATTAGAATGGCTCTCCAGCACCTTAAAAACGGCAAGTCCCCGGGCGAGGATGGAATTACAGCGGAGCTTCTCAAAGCGGGTGGAAAACCGGTACTTGAAGTCCTTCAGAAGCTCTTTAATTCCATCCTCCATGGTGAGACTACTCCTGAGGTGTGCAGCAGAAGTGCGGTAGTCTTGTTCTTCAAGAAAGGCGACAACGCTCTCTTGAAGAACTACAGACCGATTTCCCTTCTGAGCCGCGTCTACGTGCTGTTTTCGAGAGTCATTACGAATCGTCTCGCACGCAGACTCGACGACTTCCAGCCTGCCGAACAAGCCGGTTTCCGAAAAGGCTTTAGTACCATAGACCACATACATACCCTTCGGCAAATTGTACAGAAGACTGAAGAGTACAATCTGCAACTTTGCCTAGCGAATGTGGACTATGAGAAAGCCTTTGATTCCGTCAAAATTTGGGCGGTGCTACAGTCCCTTCAGCGGTGCCAAGTTGACTGTCGGTATATCGAAGTGCTGAAGTGTTTGTACAGTAGGGCTACGATGGCTATCCTAGTACAGAACCGGATTACGAAACCTATCCAACTGCAGAAAGGTGTAAGACAAGGTGACGTTATATCCCCGAAACTCTTCACCCCTGCATTGGAAGACGTTTTCAAGCTACTGGACTGAAAAGGATACGGTATTAAATACAATGGCGAGTACATCACTCACCTACGATTTGCCGACGATATAGTCCTTATGGCAGAATCGCTGGAGGACCTAAGCAATATGCTCAATGACCTCAATAGTGTCTCCCAACGGATAGGTCTTAAGATGAACATGGACAAAACAAAGATCATGTGTAATGTCCATGTCACACCTATGCCGGTAGTTTTTGGGAGCACTAAGCTCGAAGTTGTTGACGAGTATGTTTACCTGGGACTAATAGTCCGACTAGGTAAGTCCAACTTCGACCAAGAGGTCAATCGACGGATTCAACTCGGCTGGGCAGCGTTCGGGAAATTACGACACATCTTCTCGTCAGGTATACCTCAAAACCTGAAAACCAAATTGTACAACCAGTGCGTGTTGCCAGTGATGACCTATGGAACTGAGACGTGGTCCTTCACTGCTGGCCGGATAAGGAAGCTCAAGGTCGCTCAGCGAGCTATGGAGAGGGCTATGCTAAACTTAGAAATGTGGATATCCGCAGTAGAACCAGAGTGACTGACATAGCCCAACGGATTAGTAAGCTGAAGTGGCAATGGGCTGGCCATATAGCTCGAAGAACCGACAACCGATGGGGAAAAAAGGTTCTCGAGTGGCAGCCTCGTACCGGTAGGCGAAGTGTAGGGCGACTCTCCACTAGATGGAGTGACGACCTGGTAAGACATGCAGGCAGTCGATGGATGCAGGTGGCTCAGGACCGTGCTTTGTGGCATAACTTGGGGGAGGCCTATGTTCAGCAGTGGACTTGTGAAAGGTTGTAATGATGATGATGATGATGATGTGTAACAATAAACTTCACCTCAGTGTCAACTAGTGACATCTGGTGAGCGGAAGACTATTAGCCCTCATTAACGAAGATATCGTATAACATACTTATAAAAAAAAACGTACAATTGAATTTAAAACGACCTTTTTGAAGTTGGCTCGTAATAAAAATACGTTTTAAGGATTAAGAATCAAATATTCATGCAATAAGTGTAAACAGAAGAGTCGCTATATTTTTTCGAATAACGTAGAACACGTTGCGTTCTAAAACGGCTACTTTTACTCCAAGTCTAGTTTGAGTGACGTTTTAATGGACTCAAAGGAATTTATTCAGGAACGCGTCGGTCGTCGGCGGCCGTGGGATTCGTGGACGGATAATGTGATGCTTGTATTCCTCCTGAGTAGAGACCATAACAAACTTTTATTTATATTGATTTAAGAAGTAAATGGTATTAAATTGTGTACATATATTTTTTAAGGAAATATACACTAAAATTTAAATTGGAATTGGATATACTATGTTACACGTTTACACGTGGTAGAGCCACGCTACAACTATATTATGGTTTTAGCACGAATGGTTCGTCTCGAGCGGGGAAGTACAACACTCTCACGGAATACCAGCGCAAAATAGCAGCTTAATGCTGCTCTGTTTCGCATGGTGAGTGTAGAGAACCGGAGACCCTTTTTACTGGATTTGTTCTTTGATTCTTAATCGAAGACAGATGTAGTTGTCAATGGGCCACATCATTCACTTATTAACAGGTGGATTGTGTGATCTTTGTTTGAAAAACACATAAAAGAAGGAAAATTAAATGAAAAAAATCTGGGTAGAAATAGGGCGTAGCTTTCTTTTTGCCCTCTAAAATCTGTCCACCGTGACCATGGTTACTACTTTAACATTTTTTTTAATTTATTGAGCACAACAGTTTTACATTTTTAATAGTAAATTTTCTATAATTCTGTCAAACTCTTCAATAAATAATACTCGCAAAAGGAATTGTCTGTGAATAAATTAGTTATGAACATTCTGTTTGATTTTCAATAAAATAATTTTAGTCTTGCCTCCTTGATCCCGAAGCAACAATAATGTTCCAAATTTCATCCGGTAGCTCATTCAGAATGTAATAAGAAAAAGTTTAGGTACCACTAACATTATTCTCTTTCGGGAGGATATACTTATTTTATTTCAAAATCTCCTTCAAACTATTACATCATCATCATCATTACTGCTCTTCACAAGTTCACTGCTGAACATAGGCCTCCCCCAAACAACGCGACAAAGCACTGGCCTGATCCATCTGCATGTATCGACTTCCTGCATGACTCACCGACAACCGATGGGAAGAAAGGTTCTCGAGTGGCAGCCTCGTACCGGCAGGCAAAGTGTATGGCGACCCCCCATTAGATGGAGTGACGACCTGGTAAACTATTATATAAAAGACAATAATTCTGAAGTGATGGAATGCTTGCGATCAATTTCAAAAGCTTTTTGTTTTATTAACTGCAGTGAACTGGAATAGGAGTTAAAAAAGGATTGTAAAAATACTCCATAGCTTTTCTTGTGAAATGAAAAAACATAAGTTTCCACATGAAATCCGCTGATAAAGATAAAACGTAGTTTGAGTAGGGTCTACTAGGGAAGTCACTCCGTTCAAAATGCATGAGCTGACTCGTTTCCAACAAGGGATATGTCGGACAATGTGTAGGATATCTTTTAGAGGTCAAACTGTTCTGTTTAATTGTGGTATTAAAGATGTTTTAGTGTATTACTAGACGTTACCGATACGTAGAAATTGCTAAATAGAGTTTGATTAGACTAAGATCTAATTTTACTTCATTGATTGGAATCAACGACAGGTCGTGAATTGTCCTACATACAAGCATGTCCTACCAAATCATTCACGTTTCTCGACTCTTCACACAATGTCCCATTCGAACCAATTATAACCAATATAATAAAAAATAATTTAAATATTTACCCGTAAAAGCTATTATTTATTCTGTGGTAAAAGGTAGATTTGGTACCATAAATAGTGGCCGAAAGTTCATTGATTATTAGTAATTTTACAAGTACAAAAATAGTAACTCCTTATTATACGCACACCATCATGTGAGCCGCATGCTCGTTAAACCGTTGCCTCCTCTTCTATATTTAAAAAATAATATCAATACATTTTAATCTTGTTCTAAATATTTGTTATATTTATACATATATAATATTATAAGTATTTGTTATATTTATACATAGATAATTGCAATAGAATGCAAAAATATCACATAAAAATTTGACTCAATAAAATTTATTTTAAATTGATTTTATGGAGACAATTACTAAAACAATTTTTTTATTGTAATCAAGTCCTTGCATTGGGATGCTGCGTGCATAGATACTTTGGCGGTCTGTTAGCTCAAGAGTCTTCGTTTAGAGCCGAGCATAATCAGAGATGGCTGAATTAACTAAATGGCTCAAATAGCCTCAGAGAAATGTCTATCCATTTTGGTATTTGGTGTAGAGAATAATCGGTCCATGGGCGTTGACGTTTCTAAAACAAACATATCCGCGACTGGTGACAAGAGGGGTTGGTTCTGGTTCTCAGACAAGACTCGGTAAGGAAATGCAATCAGCATTCTTTGTTCTAAATAGCGAGGAGTAAGGCTATATTATGATGATTTGAGGTTTTTGGGTTTTCATTGTAATTTTTCTAATTCCATTCTGAAGCGTATGAATCGTCACGCTTGACAGGCAGACGTCTTAACGCTGCTGTTCATCGCCGTTGTGGGTATTTTACGTAAACGAGATAATACCTCCATTTATCGAAATCCATAAAATTTTCTGATATTTCCTACAGTCTCCTCTTACTTTAACATTATTTTAACAGTTTTATTTTAACAGTTAAATTTCATATTAACCATAAGTTCGCGGTCCGCACCCTGCCATTAGGCTACTGTCGCATACTACACTGTACTCTATCTCATTCTCTCGCAGGCCAAATTCTATACATGCATACGTTTGTCTCTTTTTAGTGTCGCTTTTTCGTTTCATTCAGTTTCAAATCATAACGATGCTAAAGAAGTTTTCACTATAAAAAAGCAAAAAATAAAAACTTTAATTATCATACAGTCCTACTCCCCGCGGTATAGTGCCAAAAACGCTGGCTGCGTTTCTTTACTGAATGGCTATACTTAGTTAGTTTTTGAACGAAAAAAGAACCAGCCCTCTTATCACCAGCAGCGGTTACAAGTCGCCCATATACATAGTTCCTTTGGGAATCACTGCAAGTGAACCCCACGGACCGATAGTCTTTACAGCAAATGGCACAAATGTGTAGTCATCCACATATTCAATCGAACTTACAAGAAGTCACGGGGAAGTAGATAATGAGAAGAGACCGAATCCACACAAACCACCCACACATTTTCGCAAATTAAAAATAAATAAAATCGCTTAGTATTCGTAACGACTTGTGTAAAATTTTCTTACTATGTAGGAAGGTATTGTATTTGACTTTTAATATACGACATGTGGGCTTGATACGGGTCAACGCATATTTTACATTGAATTGAAGAAACCTTCTTCCGGCTCGTGTACTTGAAGGTAGTTTGAATTAATAAAATGTATGACAAGCCTACATTTTTGACAGTAAAAAATATAAATTCTTGATTTGCTTACAAATGGTTCGTAATTTATAAAAATATGTAGAAAGTCTTTCTAAGATCCTTTCAAATTAAATAAGTTTGGGGAATTAAATTTTTATGGTGAACAGTGCTGCAAACAGTGTATTGGCAAAGTAAGAATATTCACTACCTCATATCGTCCCGTGGGTGCCGTAAGAGGCGGCAGAGGAAAACATACCAGGAGATCGGCAGCAGGATCTTGCTCATACCAACGCAAAATAATAAAAAACTGCGGTTGCCAACCTGCCTGCCAACCGTGACAACTATGACAGGGAGCCCTATAGTCAGCAGTGGACTTATATAGGCTGTAATGGATAATGCATAATTATATAGTAAGAATCACAGTTTCAACCTAAATAAATTGTGCTAACAGAATGCAATTAAATTAAAGTAATAGCCTAAAAAAGTCTTACTGTTGGGCAATAGGCTCGTCTCATTTTTTAAAGGGGTTTTAAGGAACTAACGAGTTTATTGCGCTATCGCAATACATGTACAAGTGGCGGGCTTATATAGAACACAAGTACATTTTTTAAGTCGTCCAGTAACTTTTAAGAAAATCGCAAAATATCGTTACCGTTACAGTCTATTAAAAGTCCACTGCTGAACATAGGCCTCCCCCATAGATTGCCACATTGGAGGGATTTTGCCATAGTTACCACACTTTATTTTAAGTGGTTCTTAGGAAGACGATGCTGCCCACCTCCTTATTTGTTTCCCTCGCCTCTAAGGATATACTCCCCCAATACACGGTCAAACACAAACATATTTGCTTAAAATTGAATAAAACTACTTTTACGGATTATATCGCGTTTAATAACTTATTTTTATTAATTCCCGACGTTTCGGGTGCTTTACAGCACCCATGATCACGGACCAACGGAATTAATAAAAATAAGTTATTAAACGCGATATAATTCGTAAAAGTAGTTTTATTCAATGTGTAGTGTTCGCGTAAATATAAGAAATCATTATATTTGTTTAAAAGCTTGATCTATAAATGAATTTCTTGAAGAAAAAGAAAGTCTAAACTAGTTTAAAGCTAAAGCAAATTTTATTATTCGCTGCCGTACCTCATAATATGTATCTAGTCTTGTTCAGACTGGCTGATATTTCCAGTTTCCCTCGTACTTGAATGTCAACGACTCTCAAAGTGATTTTTAAAATAGTTTCAGACCAAGTTCAAGACATCGGGGACCCGTTTAAGTGTACCGCTGAGTTGGAGATTTCCCACTCCCTTTTTGTTTTATTATGTAAATAGAATGGCTCTGGGCTTTCGTGGTGCGGTCTCAGGTATAGAGATAGGGAAAGGGGATAGGGGTAATGCGTTTTAGAGCACAAATCGACCTTACGCATATTTCAAGTTAGCCTCAAGTAAAACTGCAGTGTAATTTGAAAAGAACTAATTCTGATAAACTAATTTACATTCTGAATTATTTAAAATGCTTACATAATTAATTATATGGTATTGATGTGAGAAATCTTTCTAGCGTTGCATTGCCTGCTTTCCTTGCTTTCGGTGCATAGTGTCAGTGACTTATGTAACATAATTTTAAGTAATAAAGTAGATAATTTTAAGTAATAAAGTAGACCTGTGCTTTGCTACGGAGGCATGGCGAACGCTCTGTCCCGGCGAAAATGTTCCACTGGAAGTTAACCAACAAAAACAGTGGGATATTTCGTAGGTAAAGAACGTGCAGAAAGATTTGTTTCATAATTTCCTTTTCTAATTTAATTGTGATACTGCTATGTTGACATTTGAAAAAGGATCTAACACCCAGTCTGGTATTTCCAATTTCAAAATGTCCTGGAACCTTTTATTGAAATCACTGTGGAGATTTTCCAAATGTTGGCAGTAGACAAGCAAGTCGTTGTTGTTGCAGGATACTGATAAATTGGGAAAATTTTGGAACTTACGTCTGCCGATATTCTTCTTGTGTAAGAGCAGCTTGGCTACGAAAGCAGCGAAGACATTTTTTTTATTAAGTTCAAGTCATCGCCTTGAAGTTGGAGATTCATATCATTAAGCAATTTATAAAGGTCTGTAAGGTATGCGATATCATTCTTTTATGTGATGAGGTTGTTGCGCAATTCTGTGTCTTTGTTTTCCAAGAACTACGACAGAGTCAAACAGATTGTAAAATCGAGTCAGACAATTTCCTTGTGATAGCCAACGCACTTCTGTGTGAAAGATCAATCGGTTGAAATCTTCATCATTAGTAACACAAAGTTGATTAAATAATCTGTCATTTAAAGAGTTGTTTCGGATTTTATTGACTGCTCTGATGACATGTTGCAATGATTGAAACAGTCGTTGTTGTCGATGTATAACGCAATGTACAGCAAGCACATCTGGAATTTTGTTTTTTAAGTATGCTATGAAGCCTTTTTGACACCCCGTCATAGCTGGATCACCATCTGTAGCAGCTGATATAATATTCTTCAAGGGAATTACTTTTTCATCACAAAACTATGGATGTCGTAACTATATAAACATTGCTCAGCAGAAACATATACATGTATTTACCTTTTTAGAGTTAGCAATATGGGAGGGGCTGACATCAAAATCATTTTATCCTCTAAGTATTCATTGATAGTATAACAATATTAACAAGTTATTTATTTAATAATTAAAAAAAATACGTAACTAAAAATACAGGATACGCTTTCTAATGGCAAAGAGGAAACGTGTCTGCATTTTGATTTAGCGGATATGTGTAGGCGTTTATCAGCTACAACATCGACTAACCATTAGTTAGAATGTGTGCCTGCTAGTCACCCTCATATATACTTTTAAAATAATCTACTTATTTAATAAACGTAACGGATTGTTGCTAAAAAGTAACGTTTCTTACATATAGGAATATGAGATGAGTGATTAATGTACGGGTATATACGTGTAGTAGCGAGCAAATTATTTCCATTGAACTTATATGTTGAGAGGGGTGAGTTTTCATCTCACCTTTCATTGTGAACTCAGCACATTGTCGACTTGTTTGTCTAAACTCTAAATGTATTGCAATCTTTTTAGTTACTACGACTGCAACCTTAGCTCTAATGGTAGATTTAATTAAGGAGAGAGGTTAAGTTGTGTAAAACTAGAATGCTACGTGCGTAGACACTTTGACAGACTCGAGACTCGTTTGACGTTTACGTTTACGTTACCGTTTTACGTTTCGTTTATATTACGTTTACGTTAACGTATCGTTTAACTCGTTAAACTAATAACGTGGCTGAACTGAGTAAATGGCACAAATATAAAAAAATATGAGTCTTTGAGAGACTGCTATATTTTGTGCTATTTGCTGTATTGGCTTGTGGGGTATAGGTGCGATGAAGTTCCTAAAGGAACTGTATCCGCGACTGGTTGTTGCTGTTGACGAGAAGAGGGTTTAGTCTTGACATCATATCGCAAGGAGCAGGGCTAAATGATAATGTAAAATAATAAAAGGAGTAAATAAAGAAAAAAGACACCGCTTTATTTCAACAATTTTCTTTGTTTTTTAATATTCATTCTTTACAACCTATAAGAAGTATAAAAACTCCGATGGTATGACATTGGTCCCTTGGGACAGAGGTAAAGCCTTAGTGTGGGATGCTACTTGCGTAGACACTTTGGCAGCCTCTCATCTCAGGGGTACCTCGTTTAAAGCCTCGGCGGCATCATCAGAGGCAGCTGAACTAAGTAAGTGGTGCAAATATGAGTCTCTGAAAGATGACTACATATTTGTACCATTTGCTGTAGAGACTATCGGTCCGTGGGGTCCAAGTGCGTTGAAGTTCCTAAAGGAACTCTATCCGCGACTGGTCGTCGTTGCTGGCGATAAGACGGCTGGGTTTTTTCTTGCTCAAAGGCTTAGTAGCCATTCAGCGAGGAAACGCAGCCAGCGTTCTTGGCACGATACCACGGGGAATAAGACTGTATGATAATTTATGTTATTAATTTTAGTTTTCTTTTATTATAATTTGTTATTTGTTGAATTAAAAAAAAATCTATAAAAAGTGCATAGTTGAACATAGGCCTCCCAATAGATTGTCTAATAGAGGGAATATTCGCCATAGTTACCACGCTTGGCAGGTAGGTTGGCAACTGCAATTTTTTTAATTTTGAGCTGTTATCAGGAAAAATGCTGCCGCCCATCTCCTTTTTCGTTTCCCTCTGTCGTATCTTATGACACCCACGGGACGATATGGTGTGATAGATTCTCTTAGGCCACTCTACGAATTTTAATACGATTCCTAATACGATTGAAATTTTGTTAATATCATAATCATCACCATCATCATTACAGCCCTTCACAAGTCCTCTGCTAAACATAGGCCTCCTCCACGAAGCACGGTCCTGAGTGAATTCCTGCACCTCTTATTAGGTCGTCTCTCCGTCTAGTAGGGATTCGCGCTACACTTCGTTTAGGCACCAGTACCATGCTGCTATTTTTGAATATTTTAGAAACTCGAAACAAATATAGATCGCATTCATAGTCGCATATACTATACACTACGGGAAGGTATGCTTTGAAATGCGAAACACGCTTTGTTCGGACCAGGGATTCGTAGCCGCCTGGTGGTCAATCGCTCTCAGATGTGAAGATGAGCCCGCCATTGAGATTTTCACAACCACATTATGCACTTAGATGGCGATAGAGGAGGTAATGTGAACTGAGATGTAGTAGGTTGTTGTAGGAGGCATTGTGAAAAGTTTATCATTTCTAAAACGTCTGATGCAGCCCTGATTTTTTTTCTTTCACAATAAGAACATTTTTTGACACAATCATAAAATGGTATGCGGTAGGGCCACGCTGAAGAATATTATGCCTACAGCTCGAATAAGTCGGCTCGACCGGGAAGGACCACGATTGCACAAAATACCAGTGGGAAATAGCAGCATGAATATGCAGCGTACTGTTGCTTACTTTCGTAGGGTGACAGACGTGAATCGAGAATACCTTTTCTGGTAACCAGGTATTCCATCGTAGTCTTCAGGAGTGATTATTTATCTGCATTTTGATTTTAATCAATGATAGATTTAACCAATGATGATGTCTATGTGCCACAATTCACTTACCACCAGGTTGACTGTATAATCGTTTGTCACCCTATCTTCATAAAAAAGAGCCCAAATAATTACAAATTGTGGTTTTATACACAAAATGTTGGAGAATAATACAATATGTATACTATTTTTAAGTATTATTAAAGAATCCAGATAGTTTTCAAATTCTACGATTTTCTAAGCTACAGCGACTTAGGTAAAGCCGCAGCTCCATTCGCACTTGTGTCACGTGTCATCCAGTCACCCCCATATCGAATTCGTTGGAACGTTATGTGCCTTAAGTGTCCATTATTTAGGCGTTTTCGACTGGGGAGTTTACAAAATCCCGACTTTCGTTTTTATAGGTAGGGTACGGCACAGTTTATAACAAAAAGCACAGTTTTATTTATTTTACAGTGGTATTTAAATGAAAACTTAAGGCTTTAATTCTCTGACACATTTTGTCTTAGCACTAACTTCTGAAGGTAATAAATTACCA
Source organism: Parnassius orleans (assembly GCA_029286625.1). NCBI lineage: Eukaryota > Metazoa > Arthropoda > Insecta > Lepidoptera > Papilionidae > Parnassius > Parnassius orleans. Next base: position 1,816,983 of record JAGSMP010000080.1, on the reverse strand, counting down.
TCGATTACTAATAAAAAGCTAGATACACAATCCCATGCAAAAGTTCTCTAAAAACTGTCGCCAATTGTTTTGACGTAATTCTAGTTGAAATAAATATACATTAATGTAAATTCGACCTTAAATGCATTGCCTAAAGTTGTATTCACAAAGCTACGTACAAATTAAAAGCGCACCCAAATAATTGAGTGGGCGCTCATTCGGTAAGGACATTTTTGTCACTGATTGTGTATCTAGTTTTTTATCAGTGATCGATGGTGACAAACGATTATACAGTCCACCTGATGGTAAGTTAACTGTGGTACATAGACATCATTATTAACGAAATATATCATTGATTAAAATCACAATGCAGTTTAATTATCACTCCTGAGGACTACGATAGAATACCTTGTTAGCTAAAGGATCAGTCACCATACAAAACAGCAGTGATCGATGTAAATTACGTTGAAATTAATTTATTACTTTTCGTTTTTCAGTTTTCTTTTTTTTAAAGATTAATTAATATAACCCAAAGTTATAGAATAGAAGTAAAAGTGAAACTGTATCATAGTTACGGCAAGAATGGGTTATCCTGGAAACTACACTTTCACAGAATAGCAGCCAAAGTAGAAGCCTAACTCTGATGTGTAACATATGCTGGGTGACGAGAAACCGAAATCATTTTACTTTTTTTTAAACGTTACCTCCACACTAAGATTTTCTCCTGTATCGTGGAGGCAGTTTACAAACATAAATTGCACAAGGACAAACATCCAGACCCGGAACAATTATTTGTAGGCCATACAAATACTTGTTCCGTGCGGGATTCGAACCCGCGCCCCCCAGCGCAGCAACTCATTGCTAAGCCACTGCGCCACGGAGCCGTCGAAACTTGTAACGCAGCATTTCATCTTAGTCTACCAGGCCACACATCTGTTTTCTTAATCGAGGATAGATATACATAGGTTTATGGGCCATATTATCCACTACCATCAGGCGGAGTGTGTACTCGTTTGTCACTCTTATTTATGTAAAGAAGTAATTCTATTTTGACAGTAATAATTTCCCTTACCGATTCGGGTAACGGCGTCAACTTCAGATATCTACTGTGCCATAAGTGTGTGTGTATAGTATTACTTTCTAACGAATATCCTATTCACGAGCTAGGAATTAGGACTCCCATTTTTGCCTGAGAGTCCAATCGGGTAGGTATTATCATCTTACCTCTTTTGCTGCCATGCAGCAGTACACTGAGTATAGTTGGACCGTGTTAATTAAATAGACAAGTGTAATAGCAGAAATGATCCAACCTACAAACTGGCCCTAATTTTGAGCTGATTAATAAGAAAAAAGAAGGAAATGTCTCAATTAATCAAGTGAAAGGAGAAGAAAGGAATTAACAAATGTCTTTATATCTTAAAATTGAACTTACAGTGACACCTGATGGTAAAATACTACGGTAGCTGGATGGATGACTGCCTCGTTGGTCTAGTGGTAGTGGTAGTGCGACTGCTGATCATGAGGTCCTGGGTTTAAATCTCGGGTCAGGCCGAAAAAAAATTAGTTATTGGGGGTTTCCGTCAAGAAATTCTCAGTAGCTGCCCGGAGTCAGGAAGTTGGCGTTGTCTAACCACGTGCCTCGGAAAGCACGTAAAGCCGTTGGTCCTGCGCCTGATCTCTATCCGGTCGTGTCGGTTTACCATCCCATCGGATTATGAGAGTAAGGGAATAGAGAATGCACCTGTGCTTGCACATACACATGGGCACTATAATCCTGTCCTGCGCCGATGGCTAGTCACCGTTGAGGCTGGTCGCCGTGACCGAAATTCGGTCTGGAGGACGTTAGTTAATTAATTAGCCCATGGATACCTGCAACCAACCTCATACAAAGAACTATATAGAAAGCTACATAGAATAGTTGCCATCTGAGAGAACTAAAATGGAATGCCGCGCAGCCTGTTATTGGACAGAAACACACAGGACCGTGTTGTGCAGAAAAGTTTTTCAAAACATAAAGTTATTCAGATTTGAAAGATAAATGCATTTTTCCTGTAGTAGAAGCCCTACTATATCATGTTAAATATATAATTTTAAAGAAAATCAAATTTAAATTTTAAATATTTTTATTATTATTTAGAAGTCATTCGTATATGGAAATAACAACAACGTGGTAGAGTTAGTCGGCTCAACCGGGGAAGGACCAAGCTCTCACAGAATACCAGCGTGAAATAGCAGCCTAATACTGGTGTATTTCTTATGGTGAGTTTAAAGAACCGGAGACCATTTTTTACTGGAAACGAGGCTTTCCATCTTAGTCCTCAGGCGTGACAACGCATCTGCACTTTGATTATTTTTTGAGGATAAATGTAGATGTCTTTAGGCCACAGCATCCACTTACCATCAGGTGGACTGTGTGTTCGTATGTCACCCTTTTTCTATTAATGAAAAAATAAAATAAAATATACATTTGTTATGTGGTACATTCACATAAATGGTGTTTATCTTTTATAAACACTCCACTTCAGGAATTCTTCTTGTATCGTGGAGGCGTTTTGCATTTATATATTGCTATATTGTATATAACAATGGCACATAGACAAACATCCAGACCCGCAGTAATTATTTATGGGTTATATTTTCTAATACTTAATCCATGCGGGATTCAAACCCGTGTTTTACAAAGTGGCAGTTTAGTGCATAGGCATTGAAACCTCTCGTGACCATGGGTATTGTAACGCATGGAACGTCATGGAGTTAACGTCAGGAATTTGGAGTAAGTAAGAAATAATAAAAAGATAAAATGTATATATTAATAGCTATTTGTATTATATACTCTGTTAAGGAAAACGGCATCAAGACATTGCAGTTCCGTATTACACCATTAAAGGGAGAAACTTCTGTTGTAAATAAATATATATGTATAAAAATAGGGTAAGGTTACTATATAAAATCCGTGTTTCCGCCGGTACGAGGTAGCAGATGGCGTCTCGCACGTCCCGAAAATTCGAGCGCCTTTAAACTCGGCCCTAGCCGAAATTGTCTGTAAATGTCAACCCATAAACTTAACGTAATAAATTTATTACACTATGAAGACTTTTGTTATTTACCTTACACATTAAAAAATATATATAATTGAAGTGGTCAAATGAACTTAAAGCCCACTTGATGGTAAGTAGCTACTACAGCTCTTGGATATCCGCAATTAACTTCAAATAATAAAAAAAATTGTACAACCGACTTCAATATAAATTATTAAGAATAACTCAAAAACTATTGGCCAGACCTTGATAAAATTTATATGGAACTAAATGTGAAGCACCAGCTTTCAAATAAAAAAAGAATCATCGAAATCGGTTCACCCAGTAAAAAGTTATGAGGTAACACACATAAAAAAAACACATTCGAATTGAGTACCTCCTCCTGTTTGAAGTCGGTAGACAAAAAAGACCAAATACGTGGTCAATTTTGAGGACTAACATGGAATACCCCATAACCTGTAATTTTACTGGGCTCTTTATAATATTTTTATATATTTTATTATATTGTATTATATATTTGTTTTTAAGTTGTCTAAATATAATTAGGTTATAATAAGTGTGACAGTCTAATGAATTATTGTATCTCCATGTCTCTTCTGGAACTTAGCAATTATAGGATGTGCAGATTCTGTTTCTTAGGTAACAAAGACCTCTGAAAATTCTTACTAAGCCTATCCATATATCCATTACAGCCTATAAAATTCCACTGCTGAACATATGCCTCCCCCATAAATTGCATCATAGGAGGGATTTTGCCATAGACAAGTATCGTTGCGATTACAATAGACCAGAATCGCAATTATATTTGTCTTGCTAGACCTGAATAGCTGCCCGCAATCAATAAAAATATTATATTGTATCTTCCAGATATTTCGGATGTTTCTTTCAACGCTCCACTCCATTGCCGGTCTTGTTATTCTAATTACTAACGATCCGCCCCGGCTTTGCACGGTTGATTTCTGGATTTTGATAATTACGCCACCAATCGGATCCAAAGAATCTAAACTATTCTCTAATGAACTTAATCACACACATAAAATTTCATCAAAATCGGTCCAGCCGTTTAGGAGAAGTTCAGTCACATACACACGGACAGAAGAATTATATAATATATAATATGCATTTGTTATACGTATAAATCTTCTTCTTGAATCATTCTGTTTACTAATGAAAACGACATCGAAATCCGTGGCGTAGTTTAAAAGATCTAAGGGTACAGACGGCGGGAAGCGATATTGTTTTGTACTATGTGTTTTACATCTAGAATGTACGAGATGGTTATATGAGCATCTGTTGGAGACGAAGTCCATTGAACTAAAATAAAAATTGTCTGCAACTTTCCAATTTCTAAAAATTAGAATGAAAAATTAAAACTTTATGAAAAATTACATAACATAGCTCAGTACTTCCAAAAAATATTATAACATTTAACAATAGGATAAATTATGAGGGCCAGTGGAAGTCACCGCTAGGGTTACTACGCAACAGGCTAAAAACGTGGACGTTAACGTTATTTTCAAAGTTCTTTTTACTGATATATTTTAAATTAAAAAAAAAGGATTAAGGTGAAATCAGCAAGTATTTTTTTTATAGAATAAATGTGATAAACGAGTACACAGTCCACCAGACTGTAAGTGGGTGCTGTGGCCTCCTCAATCGAGAATTTGATTGAGAATCAAAATGTTTGTCCTTGTGCAATTTATTTAGAAACTGCCTCCACGATACAGGAGAAAATCCTAGTGTGGGGTAACGTTTAAAAAATTAAATGCGTTGTCACTCCTGCGGCCTGAGCATGCCTCGTTTCCAGTTAAATCCTCAGTTAAAGTTTCATTACACTCACCATTTGAAACACAGCAGTATGAAACGGCTATTTTATGCTGGTATTCTGTTCAAAAACTTTATTAAACTAAAGTTCAAAAACTTTATTAAACTAAAGTTCAAAAACTTTATTAAACAAAGTTTGTATAAAAAGGGTTATTATAATATTAAGGAATTTATGGATGATAATAACCACTGGGAATGAGGTGATCGCTACCAAGCTATTTCTAATTTGTTGTGTTTGTTAATTGTGTAACATACATGATTGTAAGCTGTTATTTAAAAAAAAAGTCCCGCTGGGTTTCTTGCTGGTTCTTCCCAGGACAGAGGTTTTTTTTCGAACCAGTGGTAATTAAACAAAAGAGTGACTTTCAATAAGTATTATTTATAATATATAGTGAATAAAAAAGTTTCTGTTTCTGTTTCTGTGAGAGCGTGGTCCTTCCCCAGTCAGACCGACCCATTCGTGCTACAACCATAATATAGCTGCAGCGTGGCTCTACCACGTATAAATGAATGAATCGTATAAATCGAATTCATTAATTTAAAAAAAATGTTCCCTGTCGCCACCGGCAAGCGTTATTCTTTTGAAAAGAAATAAGAAATTTAAAATACCAAATACAGTATCAATGTTTTCCTTGAAAAACTTTACGGTATCAAAGTCACCATAGTCTCAAGCGTCGCCCGTTCATTTGACATTCGAAGATAATGGCGCCTCCTATGCCCGGCTTTTTAGATAACCATGTACGACTCTCTCTGTGATTTTCTATGTTCCTTCTGTTTTATTTTAAGTAATGCCCGCGCTCGTGTTGGGATAGTGGAAATAGGTTTGAGTACCATTCAACATTTGGGCGATATACAAATTATGCTTTAACGTGTTTTCTTTGTATGTTTTTTGGACATTTTTTGATACTAGATTTGAATCTATCTCTGAGCAGATTTGAGCATATATCTTTACACTAGTCTGTGTTATGAGATAGATAAATCTTAATATTTTTTTAACCGACTTCATGAAGTAAGAGGTTCTCAATTCAAGTGTACGTCTTGTTGTAAATATTTAATTAACAATAATTGTTATTTTCCTTATAAATTTCTTCTTTTTTAGCAACCAAAAACTATTATTATTAACTTTTTAGTAATTCGGGCAAAGTTATGAAGGCGGTTTTTATTTTTTCTACCGACTTCAAAAAGGAGGAGGCACTCAATTCGACTGTATGTTTTTTATGTGTGTTACCTCATAAGTTTTTTCTGGGTGAACCGATTTCGATAATTGTTTATATATTTGAAAGCTGATGCTTTACATGTGGTCCCATATAAATTTGATCAAGGTCTGACCAATAGTTTTTGAGTTATTCTTAACAATTTATATGGAAGTCGGTTGTAAAAAAAATTTAATTTTAAATTATTGGAAAAATTACTATATCAATCGGTAGAAGGTTATGGAGCAATTAGACCGCCGCGCTGCTCTAGTGCTTGTTGGTGGAGTTCACGTATCTTCGAGTATTTTTATTCCTGAGACATGCAGGTTTTCCTTCACCGCCGAACATGTGTTAAATCAAAACTTAAAATCGCAATTAATAATTTAATTATTCCCAGAAAGGATCGGACCCGGGTTTCTTGCTTTCTGTGAAATATATATTAAGATATAAAGTCTTAAATCATATGAAAATTATATACCGTTCATTATTTTATAATCTTTTAATAACTGAAGGATATTTTTCATAAAGTTATTTAAAAAGTAAATAATAATTTAATTATCATTGCCATTAAAATTTAGAGTAAACATTAGACTATTTTCTGCGTGGTAGAGCCATGCTGCAACTATATTATAGTTGTAGCATGAATAAATCGGCTCGACCGGGGAAGGACCAAGCTCTCACATATAATACCAGTGTAGAGAACCGGAGATCCTTTTTACTGGAAACGAGGCATACCATCTTAGACCTCAGGAGTGATAACGCATCTGCATTTTGATTAATTGAGGATAGATGTATATGTCACCATCATGTATATATACCATCAGGTGGACTGTGTGCTCATTTTTTATCCTTATTTTATAAAAAAATATTTACCTTTATAACTTGTTATACTAGTACGTTCATTATTCGCACCGGCGGACGAAGTGTAGGGCGTCCCCCCACTAGATGTAGTGACGACCTGGTAAGACATTCAGGAAGTCGATGGATGCAGTTGGGGGAGACCTATGTTCAGCAGTGGACTTGTGAAGGGCTGTAATGATGACGTTCATTATTAATGAAAGCTTAGACTTGTGTCAATCTTGTTTAAGTTAAAAACCAATTCATAAAATAATCACACTCGTGTCTTTTTGTATTCTGTTTCAAGTTATGAAGGAAACATCCCTCCATCACTTGCCCACTAAGCCGCGGATTTGGCGTAAGTAAGTCACCAAACGATTGCCCCGAGTGGAGGATAATAGAGTTGGCCAGATGATTTGTCGGATCGATCCCTATTTTAGGAAATTGGATCTGTAGATCGGAGACGATAAGGAAGGGAGGCCAAGGGGGTCGGCGAAATAAACGGTAAAAGTTTACTGAGAGTCCTGTTATCACTGATTTGCGTATATCGATTTTGCCGCTGTCGCCCCGAACATGTCTTTGTATATTCTTTAGGAAGTTTTTGTTTTGATGTAAGTGTTCAGTTTTTGTTATTTAAAGAAAAAAAGATTCAAATATATATGTTACGTATAATTGTATATATTATGTAGTTAAATATCAATATTACTTTGTGTAATTGTTTTCAAATATCATTTATATTTTTTTTTACTATATATTTTTACACCTACGTCAAATTCTCACCACTTCATGGGTTGACTGTTAGAGAATGCCTCATGGCATTAAGTCCGCCTTTTGTATTCTTTTATAGTATTAAATGAAATAAAGAATAAAACAATAACTAAATATATAACTTTAGCCGTGATTTGATGGTAACTCAGATCTTTATCCGGACGGAAGTAGGAACGTTCAGTAAAACCTATAGTACGTTTTCGCATTTTCCGCAATTACGAATGTATCGACTGACTATTAACACAGATATTTCGTGTATATATAGACATAATGAGTATATATACTAATATACATAATTTAATAGAATTTTCAGACATTATCACCGTTGAAAATAGGCCTCCATAAAGCATGGTGCCACCTGCATCCCTCACCTTCCTTCATATCTTACCAGGTCGTCACTCCATTTAGTGGGAGGCTGCCTTCATATTATATACATACATAAATTTCTTTATTGTATTTTTTATAGCTCAACACATATAATAATTATTAAATACCATAATAAAAATAAGTTCTTAAGAAATTCAAAATAAAGAAACCCTTAAATCATAACAATAAAATACATACAGAAAAAATAATATTATTTATTTATAGATATTAATAAGTTTTATCAATAAGTTTTATATCAACAGCGCCAAAAAATTCTGCGTCAAAAGAAATAGGTAAACGGGTAGTACCAACTTAGACTAGGTGAAAAAGAGATATTTCTCATATAGTTAAAGTTGCAGCCTATATACGTCCCACTGCTGGGCACAGTGTGTTGGCTTCAAAATAATTTTTTTCTTATTTCTCAGACATGCAGGTTTCTTCGCGATGTTTTCCTTCACTGCCGAGCACGTTGTAAATCAGCACTTAAAATTGCAATTAACAATTTCATTTGTGCTAGCGGTGATTGAACCCGGGTTGCTCGCATACTGTGGAATTTACAGCGAGCGCTTAGCCCCTGAGCAAACCCTGAGCATTCCCTGAGCAAAAAATAAGTTAAAAATAAGTTAATGAAACGCGATATAATCCGTAAAAGTAGTTTTATTCAATGTGTAGTGTTCGCGTAAATATAAGAAATCATTATGTAAACACTGCTTTATTCCATATAGTAAAATTAAAATAATCAAATGAAAAGTTAGCGAAATAAATCATCCTAGTCAACGAAAAATTTCATTTCTGACGCAAAAGCGTATTTGTCACTCTACACATGTTCCAATTTTAAAAGAAATATACGCGCACATCCGCAAAACAATTCCGTAAGCACGACATGTACGTGAGTAATTTTAAAGGAGGCCGGAGGGCTCACCGGTACCCGAACGTAAGTGCGTTGCGATAGATTCCCGTTTGGCAACAGATGGCATTGTTTGGGAATGTAATTGATGTCTATGGCTGTTATAGATAACTGCTTTTTTACGTGACGTTGTTATATCTCATGCGGATAAACTAAGATATCACGGGCAATAATGATAAAATTTTACAAAGATTTAAGCCTAAAAGATTCACAGGATGCAAATATTAAAAACAAAACTTTTTTTCAGGATTTAATTTGTCGTCGTTTACGCGGCTACTAATCATAAAGTCAAATAAATTAAAACAGGAAAGGCCGATATCCAACATTGATTCAAAAGGCTGTAAAGCTAATTATAATAAAAAGATGAAATGTAATTTATGTAGCTATATATTTGTTGAATCGTGTAGTGGCGGTTTAAGAATATCCACTACCCCATTACGTACCGTGGGTGTTGTAAGAGGCGACAGAGGGAAATAAACCAGGAAACGGGTAGCAGCGTCGCCCTTATAATAAGTCACAGCGGTTGCCAACCCACCTGCCAAGCATGGCAACTATGTCAAATTTCATTAGAGGCAATCTCAGGGGAAGATTTTTTTTATAGGATAGGGTGACAAACGGGCACACAGTCCACCTGATGGTAAGTGGTTGCTGTGACCCATAGACATCAACATCTATCTTCAATAAAGAATCAAAATGCAGATGCGTTGTCACCCGTGAGGACTAAGATGGAATGCCTCTTTTCCAGTAAAAGGGTCTCCGGTTCTCTACACTCACCATACGAAACACAGCAGTGTCAAGCTGCTATTTTACGCTGGTATTCTGTGAGAGCGTGGTCCTTCCCCGGTCGAGCCGACCCATTCGTACTACAACTATACCACTAATATAGCTGCAGCATGGCTCTACCACGTATAAATTTTTGTTCAGCAATGGATTTTCATAGGTTATAATGATGATGATGATAATTATATTTTCGTTAACAGTTTATAGTCTCATGTCGTAGCTATATTTTCGTCATCAGATGACCTGTATTGCTTGGTACAAAGCTATCTGATATAATAGCGGACAAGTCCACGTAAAATTAATTTACAAGTGAGACCGAAATGTAGAAAGAACGAGGATTTGGAAAAGCTGCCAGCATTAATTCACTTTAAGAAAAATATTATGTTTCACTTGACATATAATATAAGATCTTGGACAAGTCATTTATAGTAACTGTTCCTTTAAGATGAACCAACAAAAACGTGCCCGAGTCACCAACATAAACAGCTTTAGCTTTAAAACAGTTTAAAAAATATTTTGCTGTTTAATCCCATTGCAGAATCTCTATTTCTTTTTTAAACAACCTAGATATTTTTGCTCTTTTGAGAAATTTCCGGTTTTATGTCAAAACGTTAAATGTAAAAAGGGAAAAATCGTATATCTAACTCCTTAGGGCGGCATAAAGTTGACTTTTGTTTTGTTTTAATTACACCCGGCGGGGGCGAGCTGAGTTAAAAAGTTAATTAGGTTTAATTTTTAACTGCCGCGGGAGGGGCTTTGAATCGCGATGTACTGTAATTGTGCTACCGGGGAACGGTTTGATGGAAGAATTTGGTCCATTTGAAATCGTCTTTTGTACATCGATAAGAAAATTTAGAAAGCTGTGTGGCTCGATTTTTCTGGCATCTCTATAATAACAAGCTATACTTTTTTGTCAGAAACGTACACATTCGCGCGCATAACAACTCACCAAAGTTTCATCGTAATCGGATGAATGGTTTAGGGACGCATACAAGACAAAAAAAGAAACATTAATTTTTATGTACATAGATAGATTCACTTATTTCACATACAAATAAATACCTAGTATAATATGTATTGTACTATTTTTGATTGCCTCCCGGTCCCGGATTCGAATAGCGGGTCGTTAAAAAATCAGTTATTAGCAGTGAACGCAAATAAAAAATTATTAGGGTTTCCCCATCAAGAAATTGTCACTAGTAGCCTGGAGTCAGTAAGTTGGCGGTGTTTCACCCCCGTGCCTCGGAAAGCACGTATTTGGTTCTGCGCCTGATTTTGGTCGTATTGAATTTTCGTCCTGTTTGAGTAAGGGAATATAGAGTGCATCTGTGCTTGCGCATACATTTGGGCACTATAATCCTGTCTCGCGCAAGTCTCCATTGAGACTAGCCGCAGTGACCAAAATTCGATCTGAACGATATTATTATTATTATTACTTCTTAAACAGTTGACAATTGTCATCATATTTTAAATTGGAAACACCCGGAAAAATCATTTTCATCATCATAATATTCTCTCTGCGTAAAATAGCAGCATAATGTATCAGGATCTGAAGAACATATTTACTGGTAACGAGTCATTCTATCTGTGGTAAGGCATCGGTCGATGGCTGCCACCCCACCTAGCTTGCCAGCGTCGACAAGCCGTCCCACGCTTCACGGCCCAGACCATCTAACCTGGATTGGTACCAGGGAATACTATCATCACTCAGGGATGGTACCTAACTCTTCTACCATCCATATAGTATAAGTGCAAACTTCAGTGCGAGTGAGACGTATGCCTGTAAACTCGAACCTAGCCGTAGCAATCTAAACATTGTAACTCTAAATTTTAATAAAACTACTATACTGTGACATCTACCACCTATATAAAAACATATACGTCACACATCTTAATCTTTAGCGGTGGCAACGCATTTGCATTCTGATAGATCGCTATAAATATAGCGTTAAGGCCGCCAATTGTATACTTAACTCGATTTTCAATGTTTTCTGTATTTTTTTATTTTGTGATTGTAGGCAGAATATGAAGTATACCTATGCCTTTGTAGGCTCAATTAAAAATAACATTTTACTCAAGTGGTTGCCGCCTGTGGCGCTGCTCTCTATCTCGATTCTCGATTGTCGCGTCAAAAAAAAGTCCTTCGGTTTTTATGTCTTATAACTAATATTACTTTTAATTATTAAATACTTAGTTTCTGATAGTTTACGGGTGTACTATTTAATTTCCACAGTGATGTACAATGAAAATATTTTTATTCATTAATTCATTCTTATTTTTAATCCGAGGTAAGTTGTACGGTTATGTTCCTTAGCATCCTCTTACCATGAATGAAGTGGACTGTGTGCTCGTTTGTCACCTTTACTTGTATAAAAAAGATAAGAAGCGCTTACGTCATCAGACGCTGAAATGCGTAATCTTTAAAATGTTAAATTACACCTCATTTAAAAATACATTCGGAACCCTGTCTGTGTGCTTGGAATTTTTTCAACTGAAATGCAATTAATATGCAAAATTCCATCGAGAATTGCGTTATCTGCTGCCGGCAGCGTAGGAATTTTTTTTTGATAATAAAACTTTTGATTCAGGATAATTCAAACATTATAATTTTCATAAGGACAGTTCGTTCTAATATTTTTAAGCATAAATTATGCGTTTTATTATATTATTTATGTTGCTTTATATATGGTTTTGCTGTTTCATATAATGATTTTAATTTAAAAAGCATGTTTGGGAAAATTATCTGTCGGTAAAAAAATAAAGTTAAGGCCGATATACATCCAGCAGCTGGTTAATAGCTTCATCAAATTTTTGCGAAGGTTATGAAGCAATTATTCCTCCGCAATGCTTCGTTGAGTGTTGGCACATTTCACATGTCTTCGAAATACCTTTCCTCAGACATGCCGGTTTTCTCACGATGTCTTCTTTCATCGCTTTGCACGTGGCATCGATCAGCACTTAAAAATGCAATTATTGAACCCGGATATAAATAATAAATAAATAGCGTAGTATGCAAGCGTTTTACGTTTTTAGTAATACTTCGTTTTTGAATATTTGCTGCACCGCTTCTTATATTACGTCTATCACTCCTAGTATAGCCTAATGAGAATGCCTTTTGGCAGTAAGTCCGCCATATGTATTACTTTATGCATTAAAGAGTAAATAAATAAAAGTTGAATAAATAAATAAATAATGAAGAGGCTTCCTTCCTTAGTTCTGTGACATCCGTGATGAATTATCATTCTTCGTTGACGTAGCCTCTCACTATGTAGGGAGGATTTCTTTAAATCGTCACACTTGACAGGTGTATTGACGAACGCAGTGCCAGATGTTTTGACGTTGCTGCTGTCGCTGGTCTGCGTATTATACGTCTGATGTAAACGAGATGGCTATATCGCCATCTATCGGAAGCCATAGGAGTATACTGCCAATACACGGTGTCATTAAATGTTCAGCAGTGGACTATTAAAGTCCACGGCTGAACAAATACCTCCTTAGATTGCCTCATAAGTGGGGATATTTGCCTTAGTTGCCACACTTAAAGGCAGAATAGCAACCGCTGTTTTTTTCTAGTTGTTATTGGGGATTCTCCTGCCCATCTCCTGGTTTGTTTCCCTCTGTCACTTTTTCGAAACTCACCGGACGATATGGGTAAGTGGATATTCTTACACCGCCACTATACACTACAAGTACAACGTCTCTATATACTTTAATAATTGCCAAAAGAAAAAGAACTCAATCTCTTTTCCTACTTATAAGAAAATGTTGAAGAAAAAGCTTGCTTTCAAAGTGTTCCTTAAGCTTCTAAATTCGCTGTTTGAAACAAAACAAAAGTGGAAACTTTTCGTTTACGGCGAAGGCATCATGTTTTTAGATAAGTGAAGTTACGTACGCAGTTACAATGCGACCGAGGGGGTTTTTATTCTTCTATATATCGAGTTCGTATCCTAAAACGGCTCGCGATTGTCGTCCTTATGTGTGGTACAAGTAATAAGAATACACCGTTAACGTTACAGCCTATCTAAAGTCCACTGCTAAATATAGGCCTCCCCCACAGATTGCTGTATAGGGGGGATATTTGCCATAGTTGCTACGCTTGGCATTCGGGTTAGCAACAGCAGTTTTAAATTTTCAGTTTTTATTGGGAAGACGCTGCTGCCCATCTCTTGGTTTGTTTCCCTCTGTCGCCCCTTACGACACCCACGGGACGATATGGGCTGGTGGATATTCTTACACACCGAAAAGAATACAACGATAGTTTTTTATGGGGAAATGATAACTCAATCTCACCTCTCGGGTATAAACAGGTACAGGTTAAGTCGGACTCGCTTTGACTAAAACCCTGTGGTGCTCCACCTTCTGCATATAACTCAGGGACTCTTTCTTACACATCCGCGGCTCGACCAGTGCCAGCCAATCTTAAGCCCTTCTTTAGACGAGGACAATTTCTCCCTCTGTTCTTTTCCAAAGAAAAGGTGTGCCGGAAAACAGGTGCACCTTCTAAAACGGCCTTGATTTTCACCTGCACAAGTCACCTCCGAGTTCGTTACGTGGATACCAGCGGAAAAACGTGCATTTTGAGGCACAAGCCTTTTACGGCCCAAACGTGGATCCAGACTCGACAGTGTTTCGGCCGCGAGGATAAGGCGCTTCACCATAGCAATACTCCTATTCCCCCGAGACTCCGCTTTCATCCCATATCATCACGTGGGTGTCGTAAGAGGTTACTATGAAAAATACCCGAAAGTCCTTACGGCTACTGAATGACACCAAGAGTAAAACATTCAGACCGGTGACGCATTAAAGGTGCGAGACATCTGGTACTGCGAGTAGTCAATTCACTGCCAAGCGTGATGATCAAAGGCAAGTACATCTTACAATGGGAGGCAATTGTCCAGTAGTTGGCTTTTATGGGTTGATAAAGAAGAAGAAGAAAGTATTCAGAAGTTGCCATCATCGTTATGCGTTTATTTTACAAATATCAACGCTTGTACACTTGGACCGCAGTTTAAGAAGGGTGGCACCAGATGTCGCATCGGTGACAATAAATTTTACCGCCTCTGCATATTCTCACTACAAAACCGTAAGCTGGGATTTGAAACAAACGCTGTGCATTTTAAAATATATGGATATAAATTCGATAGTGTTAATCCAATCATACTTTTTCAAATCCGGCTTTGTTTGGAAGACGGTTTTGTAGATTCAGAGACAGGCTCCACATGTGACTTCTTTTATAAGTTTTGTGTTATTTTCAAAGTATAATTTATATTCTTCATCGGCTCGTACAAATTCACAGCTAGACATGGGCCTCCGCCGTTATAGCGAGGATTACACGGCCTTTTTGGAACGAATTTCTTTATTGGACGGTACGGATTTGGCGGATGGGGGCTAGGCAACAAAAAGTGTAAGATTTTTCCGTCACGACCCTTTCTGACGTAGTGTAGACAGCCTTTGCGGCTATAAGGAAGCGAGATGGAATAATATCCATCTTCCACGCACTTTTTCTTATCTTGCCATGAAAGAAATATTATTTTATTTTAAATGAAGCTTCATTTTAACAGACGCTAGTAGTTCATTTATTTGTATTTGTTAATCAATAATATAATAGGTTTATCAATAATAATATACTACGAAAGGAACTTCGTTCCAACCGAGTGTTCCACGACACTCACGCTTTTTTATATTAGAGTGACTTGACTTGTAGTTTCGTCTCGTGAGTGCGTTAAGAGAATATGAGAAATGTGTAAAAAATCTCATGGGTTACGTAAAATAAACAGACGAGCCATATTATTTACGCGGTAGAGCTAAGCTACAGCTATATTGTGGTTGTAGCACTAATGGGTCGGCTCGTTCCGGGGTAGGACCACGCTCTCACAGAATACCAGCGTAAAATAGCAGCATAATGCTTAATGCTCTACACTCACCATATGTGTTTCGTATGGTGAGTGTAGAGTACCGGAGACCCTTTTTACTGGAAACGAGGCATTCCATCTTAGTCCTCAGGGGTGACAACGCATCTGCATTTGGATTCTTAATTGAGGATAAAAGTAGATGTCTATGGACCACAGCGTCCACTTACCATCAGGTTTACTCTGTACTCGTTTGTCACCCTATACTATAAAAAAATGCAGCAGTACCAGAGGTAGGATGGTACTGCGGTACATCTGGTACTACCAGGCGTGACGATTAAGGCAAATACTCACGCTCAGAGACATATACACATGTGTGTGTATACTCGTATATATAATATATAGCTCTTTTGGGATGGAGAACAACCACTAAACTTGCGTGACCGGTAGCTCTTATACGCTCTTATATTACGCTCATATGCAGATGTGTATATTTATGAAGCAAGGAAAACACCGGTATATGCATGTTATTTGGACCTATCAAAAGCATTTGATATGATATCGTATAATGTACTGTGGAAAAGCTACAACATGACACTAGTTTACCCCAAGAGATTATATCTCTATTGAAACATTGTAATTACACAGTTATTACATGAAGCTTTACGATGTACAATTTGGCTTTAGGCCTAAACTCTCAACCGAACGTGCTATATTGTGCCTCAAACAAACTGTACAATATTATATAGCAAGGAAAACACCGGTATATGCCTGTTATTTGGACCTATCAAAAGCATTTGATATGATATCGTATAATGTACTGTGGAAAAAGCTACAACATGACACCCAAGAGATTATATCTCTATTGAAACATTGTAATTACACAGTTATTACATTTCTGATTATTGTACCAACAATAATCAGAAAAACTGTGTGAGATGGGCAAAAAACACTTTCCAAAGAGTACTTTTTAGAGTGTGGGGTAAGACAGGGTGGGTTGACTTCTCCTCGTCTCTTCAACCTATATATGAATCAATTGATCGACGAGCTTAATAGCACCAAAGTCGGATGTCATATTGACGGTGTATGCATCAATAATATAAGCTATGCAGACGACATGGTCATGCTAAGCCCATTGATCGGTGCATTGAAGAGACTCAAGTACAACACACAGAAAAGTGAAATAATGATTTTCAAAGCAGGCAGCAAGTGTTACTCACTACCAAATGTCACACACTGTGGTAATAGTCTGAATAGAGTTGAGAAATTTAAGTACATGGGCTACTGGGTCACCGAAAACCTAACTGATAATACTGATATAGAGCGAGAGCGCCGGGAGAGCGCCGGTCGTTGCCTGTCCGATGTAATATGTTGGCTCGCTGGTTTGCACGCTGCACAAAACAGGTTAAGGTTACGCTTTTCAAAGCATATTGTCAGTCCTTCTATACATGCAGCCTGTGGGTGAACTGTACACGGAGGGCATATTTCACCCACAGGTGATCACAGATGCGCAGATCACAATGATCTGCGCGTCCAATACAATAATGCGTTGAGAATTATAATGGGGTTGCCTCGGTATTGTAGCGCCTCTGGCATGTTTGCAGAGGCTCATGTTGATGGGTTTGAAGCCACAATGCGCAAAAGATGTGCCTTCATGCTGTATCGCATGCGGACGAGCACCAACATCATCCTCAGTGTACTAGCGGACAGATGGGAGTCACCAATGTTGGGGCGTTGGATAAATCTGCATACTGCAAATTAGATACAAGAGTCGTATTTTAATTTTTAATTTTATTTAATGTTTATATTTACTAATTTTAATTTTCTTTAATGTATTAAAGGTCTGAAATAAATGAATTATTATTATTATTATTATTATTTTGCAATAAAAATTGTAACTAAATGAAGCCTCTAAGGTATGATTATGACAGAAAAAATCTGGTTGCATCGCCGATTTCTATAAAGAATAAAAAAATTTCGCCACAAATATTAAACAAAACGTCATATTTCGCAAGAAAAAGTAATTGGTCTTAAATAAAAGAGAGAAATTAGTCTATTTGCGGTGGAGAACCTCGGCTGGCTGGTTTTTAGCGTGGCTCATTCAGTTTTTACGAGCAGTTGGGATGATTGCTGTATTTTAGTTCATTGGGGACAAAAATTGTTAAAAGAAACAACTAAGAAAAAAAATTCTAGTAAATAATGACACGATTAATGCTTTAACAAAAATAATAGACTACCAATATTTTAATTTCCTATCTGTATTAAATAAACATAATATTATATCTTTTTTAAATTTAAATTTAAATTTGACCTGTATTAGGAGGCGTTTTACATACATGAATTGCACACGGATCCCTGGACCTAGAGGTATTTTCCAAACCAATGGTAAATAATAATTATTAGAGTTGAAAAAAACTTAAGCACACGTGTTCATCATGAACTGTGATAATCCTAGTGAGAATAGTAGGTCATAGTCATGAAATTATTCAATAAGTGTTATTAATAATTCATACGTATAAAATAAATCATAATATTTTTAGCAGTGATGATGTAGACTAGACAATTTATAGACAGGACTAGACTTGACCATTTACCGGTAATTCCATCCATCCATTACAGTCTATAAAAGTCCACTGCTGAACTTATACCTCATAGATTGCCATGCTTGGCAAGCGGGTTGGAAACCGCAGTTTTTTAATATTTTATCAGGAAGATGCTGCTGCCCATCTCCTGCTTCAGTTTCCCTCTGTCGCCTCTTACGACACCTTCGGGACGATATGTGGTGGTGGATATTCTTACACGGCCACTATACAGTTGTTATCAATTGTTAATCATATATACTATAAATTGGCTCTGTTATGTTAATCTTTTTTTTTATTAAATATTGATTTTACTCATAACTAATTCAATGAAAGTGATAATCTCTTCAATATATTTTACAAACGTGTAATTTAAAGATGTATAATCCGAGAGGTGGGACCTGGTGACCTATAGAACGGGTATTATTAGGTCCTTACATATGAAATTAGCGTTTTGTACGGCAGGAATATAAAGTCAACTTTTTTTTATAAAATATATTTAATTAATCAAAGTATGCACCGTTGTGTTGTTCTATGCACTCTTGCCATCTGATAGGTAGTTCATTGATCCCTTTACTAAAAAAACCATGGGGGCGAGAATCAATAAACTCTTTGAAGGCGGTTTGGAGTTGAATCAACATAGGAGTTGAATTTTTTTCCTTGTAAGTAGTTGTCCAAATTCCGGAAAAAATGGTAATCTGTTGGAGCAAGGTCCGAGGAGTACGGTGGATGTCGCAGACATTCCAATTGTAGCTCATCTAACTTAGTAGTTGTTTGTTGTGCAGTGTGTGGTCTTGCGTTGTCGTGAAGCAGCAGTGGCCTAGAGCGATTGACCAATCTCTGTTGTTTAGCAGCTAGTACTTCCTTCATAGTTTGCAGTTGCTGACAATAGATATATGCCGTAATCGTTTGGCCAGATTTTAGAAAGCTGCAGTGAACGACACCGGCGCTAGTCCACCAAACACTCACAACTAACTTTTTCCGAGTCAATTTTCGTTTAGGGCAGGATTTAGCTGGGTCTCCAGGGTTCAGCAATTGCGACGAGCGCTTCCGATTATCGTACAGTATCCACTTTTCATCACAAGTAATGATTCGATTTAAAATCCCTTCATTATTGTGTCGGTTGAGCAAAGTAACACAGCAGTCGACGCGTGTTTGCAAGTTCGATTCACTCAATTCATGAGGTACCCATCGTTCAAGTTTTTTACTTTCCCAATTTGCTTCAGTGGATTAATACAGTTTATCACTTACCTCGAAGCCTTCAGCTATCTCTGAAGTGCTTTGTGATGGATCCGCTTCCACAATAGCTTTAATTCTTCATTTTCCACTTTGGTCTCCGGCCGTCCACGGGGTTGGTTCTGAAGGTCGAAATTTCCAGAACGAAAACGTTGAAACCAAAAACGTACCGCGCTTTCTTTTGCGACACCAGCGCCGTACACATCATTAATCCTTCGAGCTGTTTCTGCAGCACTGGTGCCACGGTAGAACTCGTACTCGTAAATATACCGATATTTCATGTTTTCCATTGTGCGGTAATAAGCGACGCCAAAGAATAAAATAATGAGGAAAAAACAAATGAATGACTGTTTTCAAAACTCAAATGTACCAGCTAAATGAATTTATAAATTTGAATTTGGAATTCTTAACCAAAGAGGAGATATTTCAGATCAAAGTGGTCAGTACGACAAAACGCTAATTTCATATGTAAGGACCTAATATTAAATAACTTTATTAGACACCAGTCTCTCACAAACTAGAGTTAGTTACGTTTATGGTTTAACATGTTTGTTATCAATAATTCTGTACCTGTTTGTGATGAGAAAATAAACATATATTTTATTCTATTCTACCCCCATTAGTGTATAACGTAACCCGGAGGCACTCACTTCAGCTTATTTTAGTAACCTGTTACAAATTCAGTAGTACGGCACGCTTTTGGAATCATTTCGCTGTGTGTCTGACTTAGGGATTTTCGTCTGATAGTTTTTAATGTAGATAATTTAAATTTGCTATAGTTATATAAAGCCGATACGGAAGTTTATTGACCAGATTAGCGATATTTTATTTAAGTTTACTTAATCTAAACTTCTAAACCGACGAGCATGTACGCGTAGAAACACGTAAACATGTTCGTCGTCATCAAGATTTCGTGTGCTAGAGCCATGCTGCAGCATTATTGCAGCTCGACCGGGGAAGGACCACGCTCTCACAGAGTACCAGCGTAAAATGGTAGTTTGGTGCTGCTGTGTTTCGTATGGTGAGTGTAGAGAACCGGAGACCCTTTTAACTTGAAACGAGGCATTCCATCTTAGTCCTCAGGGGTGAGGACGCATCTGCATTTTGATTTGCAATCGAGGGTAGATGTAGATGTCTATGTATATGTAATAAGAAGCAAAACAGCAATATTGATATAAAACTGGCAATGATGTATTAATGCCTTCTACTTCCAGCTTGTTTTATACAGCCTGTGCGTTTCTTGATAAATTGCTGGTTAGGGATAGAAATAGATAAGGAAGATAATATTATAAAAGATGTCTGCGTACCAAATAGTTATCTTTTCAGATAAATTATTTCGATTATAAATATTAATCATGAATCCAAAAATATAGATATATTCGTAATTTAAAGATTTATAAAGATTTATATTGTTTTAAAATTATTTATTTAGATATATTTAAAATGATTATGAAATACTTAGAATTTACTTTTTATTGAGATCGGGGAGAGTTAGATAACTTGATGAAACATATAAATTGAAAAAATAATTATGATAATATTTTTTTTTTAATTATAAATTATTGAAACTTCCTTTTACACTAATAGCTCAAAGTTTCGCTTTGTATTACATAGATATCGATATGGTAAGCCTTTAGACAGAGTCTAGCGATTACGCTAGTACCTATATTTAGCATGGAGCCGAAACGGGACATTTCGGTCCATTAAACGTGTCTCCGAAGCCGAAATGTATCGATTGGCCTCGCTTAAAATATAGCCCGACGTATGCCCGCCATGCGGAAAAATAACTGGCATTTTGTTGGTAGTAATTTTATCATTGACGATTTATGAAATATTTACTTTTGTATTAACATGCTTTAATATAAAATTAAATATGATGCCGTAACAGGCGACAGAGAGAAACAAATCAGGAGATGGGCAGCAGCGTCTTCCAAATAACGATTAAAAATAAAAATAAAGTGCGGTTTCAAGCGGCTTGCTAAGTGTGGCAACTGTCACGCTGCTGTCAATCTCCTGTTTCAGTTTCGTGGTAGTCGATGAGTGAATGAGACTCCGGATCGTAATTGTGGCAATCTATGGGGGAAGCCTATGCACAGCAGGGGACTTGTGATGGACTGTAGTGAGTGAGTTAGTGAGTATGTTTAATTGTAATGGAATTTTATTATTCACTTTCTCCAGTTTTCACCCACTTTTGGACTATTTAGACGTCATTTGAAATTTTGGAGACTTTTTTTTTCTAAAACTAAAATGCAAGTCCGAACTTATAGTTCATCTGATGGTAAGCTGCTACTGCAGTCTATGGACAGCTGCAGCCAACTCAAACAAAGAAGGTTACAAGTGCATTGTCACCTCTTGAAGACTAAGATGGAATGCCTCTCTTTGGTGGCAGAAATAGGCAAGAGGCTAGTACCCATTGAGTTATATGTACTACGTACTAGAAGCTATTCCAAACAAAAATGCACTACTCTGTTTTCGCGCATGCGCGGAGATAGTAGAGTCGCGCAACTTTCTTGTTTGTCTGTCTGTCTGTCGTTCCGAGTGGAATCTTGCAACTCTAATTTCACGCACTTCCCGATGAGCTAGAGACTTGAAATTTTTAAGATAGCTCAGAATCGGATGGCAATGTAGGAATATGAAAAAAAACGTGGTATATAATTTTTTTTAGTACAAAATTTAAAAAATTACTTTCACTTTACGGGAAAATTCCTGGCTACTGATATTTTGTTAAAATTACATTAAAAAAAATAATTGGCATTTGATATTGTATGAATTTTACTAAAAGTTGTAAAGGAGATTGTTACATGGTATTTAAAAAAATAGATCCCACAGCCTCTGGGCTTGTTTTAGCCAACCGACTGCAAAGACATTTTGAGTTTGATGTTATTAATAAAATTTCTATTGCAAAAAATGTGCAAAGATAATAATAGCCGATATCAATATACACCTAATGTATAATTAAAAAAAAAATACAATTTCAAAATTAAAAGTGACCTCATATATTAATTTATAATATAATATTAGACTTTAGAAAACCAAAACAACACACATCGATCCTATGCTGATTACTTTATTATATCCTGGTGATCCTGATCAGGATGCTAGGATAAAGTTATAAAATTATTGTATTGTCATCGGTCCTTGATACGAGTGCACATTTTCAAGTCAATCGGCGGTCTTCAAGTTGGTGAAAATTGCATTAAAAAATTCCGTTACATAGATATATAGATAGATACACGCGAAGCTAATAAAAGCGTGTTATAAATTGCATTGTTATAAAGGTATTATATTTGACATTTTCCACGCTTGCTGTATTTTCTAGTGATAACCCGTGTCATTAAAGCTTAGATTTCAAGCGTCGCTGTGAAACAAGCCAAACTTTTATTATTATTTGAGCGAAAATTGTAAAGGGTGCTTTACGATGAAATTTTACGGTTTTTACCCGCAGAGACTTCGTTACCCCGTTTCAAATTCATCGCTCGTTTTTATTAGGTACCCTTATTGTCTTCAATAAAAATTCTGGGAGATAGACCATAAAGTTTAACGCGGGCAGTACAGTTCCTCCAATTCTTAATAAAATATGTTGTAAATCAGTCGAGATTTGCCGTTCGTGATGATCTAATAATTTACACCACCGTCGTTATGTTTCTCAATCGGGTCGCTTGTGGTTGGTTGATTCTAGAGAGTTGGTTCTGTATGTTAGTTTGCAAATTCCTTGCGTCATAGATTGATACATTCTGCTTTTAATATCATTTATTAACTACCTATTTTAGTTTAGATATAATAATTAATTAAGACTATTAAACCATTTTATAAAATGATTATTGTTTACATAATTTAATAATATCGATATCTACAAAAAACTTATTGTTGATTTTGTTACTGCTAGGCGATAGGTCTCCCATATCTGCCTAGAAGTTCGATGGGTAGGTACCACACCCCGCCCGAACGGGTTCCCGTCTTATCGTGGCGGGGGGGCTTAGTAGCCGTGGCTTGGTCACGCGGTGTGCAAAGAGGAACCACATAGCTGGCCCGAGGTGGCTACTCTGAGGTGGCTTGGCAAGCCCACTTCGGATGTATGTTGGTGGGCTACGGCGAGAGGGATGTCCTCTCCCCCTACCGCTGCAGAAGAGGTGGAGTCGCGGAGGAAGAGGAGTGTTGATATGACGATGCGAGACTCGCCCTATCTTCCGCGACTCTAACGGGGCCGCACCATTGATGCGGAGGTGGTGGGGCTGCGCTGACAGTAGGGTGTCGGTATTACGAGGCACCGCTCTCCCTACCTACCGCAGCCGAATCTTGGTTGGCGGCGGAGCCATAGACCAGACCCGCCGCTGGGGTCAGGAAGACTAGTGCATCTAAGTGTTCGTTTATCCTGGACCCATGGCCTTCGCGCATCGGACACGGGGGCGTCCCTTGCGCAGGTGAATTTGGAGGCCACGGAGAAAAGCGCACCATGTGTTCTGGTACGCCGTACCTGAGAAGATGATGGAGCAGGAGTAGTCCTCTCTCGAGGAGGGGACGGCGTTGGTGGGTCCGGGGATGTGTGTGAAAGCGTTCCCGCGGCACTGTCAATATGCGGAACACCATGGAACATATGAAGGCGGAACACCATGGGGTTTTAGTCGGTGCGAGTCTGATATAACCCGTCCTTGCCCCCGCGAGGCGGGTATACATAGGCATTTCCCCAATGTAAAAAAAGGTACCACATAAGGCTTACCTATTTATGTATAGAGAGCCAGTATAACTACAGGCTGCGAGTTGTTCCATCTCAGTCCCTGAGAGGTGACAATTCGCTTGTTACGGGGTCTAATAGTCTTCTTTGTTTGAAGTTGCAGGTATCATCAATGGGCTGCTGTAGCCACTCTCTCAATCTCAATCTCGATAAAGAATCCAAAAGGAGGAACTAAGATGCCTCGGTTCCAGTAAAAATGGTCTCCGACTCTCTACACTTAGACAGGAAACACAACAGAGCTAAGCTGTTATTTTACGATGGTATTCTGTGAGAGCGTGGTCCTCCCCAGTCGAGATTATTTATGCGTGCCGCAATCATAAGTGCAGCCTGGCTCAACCAAGTATTCTATAATATTATAAGTTCACATTGTAATTAACAATGGCATTGATGCCGGTGGGGATTAAGGTTAAGCTGTGTTTCTCGCGTACTGTGAAATTTACGGTAAACGTGTTTACGGTTAAACGGTTTTTAGTAAACTTTCATATTTTGTAAAATATTTTTAGTATGTATTAATGTAATTTAAACGAAGATGATAGAAATAATATTTAATTACGTTACTAATTGACTGTTTAATGGCGGTGTAAGAATATTCACTAGCCCATATAATCCTGGAGGCGGTAGAGGGAAACAAACCAGGAGATGGGGAGCAGCGTCTTCCTAGTAACAACTAAAAATAAAAATCTGCGGTTGCCAACCCGCCTGCCAGGCGTGGCAACTATGACAAACATCCCAACTATGAGGCAATCTATGAGGGAGGCCTACGATCAAGTAGACCACGGTAAGTAACGGTAAAGACACGAAAAGTAAAAGTAGAGTTACAACTAATGAACATCACAGGTCTCGTATCACTTTTGTATCTGAGAGGCTACAATGTTTGAGGTTTGTTGTTTATTGTCATAAAAAAATGTTGAAAACCCCTTAGTTGTAACTTTAGTCATTTGTACAATGTCTGCTAAATGAACTTAAATTATTATTAAAATGCAATCGCTGTACCCACTAACTCGCAAATTGAACACCGATAATCCTAAGTAACATCATGATCTCCACGTAATGTTCTCTCTAATCTGTATAAATTACAAGATGGCAGCGAAATCGCGCGCTAATTCTGACAAAGTTGGCGCGAAACTACAGTACGGTTCGTTGGTGTATTGTAAAATAAAGTTCTTGTTGCGTTCTGTGATTATTATACAACTTAATTTTCGCATTTTGTGGTTAAGCATGCCCGCAAAATAAACGAAGCAATAGAAACAAATAAAATAGAATATACAAAAGCAAATTCTATTTAGTACGCGTGTTTAATAAACTAATATAAAAATTTAGTTGTAGCTATTGTTAAAGCAAAGTTACTGGCCTCCTGTCATTTTTGGGATTAAGGGGAAGAAAGTGTCAGTCACACTGTCAATGCAATGCGTGTTGGCGGACTTTACATGTTGTTTTCGAAATATTTTATTTTTATTTTCACAGACATGCACGTTTTTACGACGTTTTCCAACACCGCCAAGTACGTATGTAGTAAATCAGCACTTAAAATTGCAATTAACAATTTTATTGGTGACGGCAACTGCCACTGAGCCACGGCTCTCTGTAGTTGTAGCTACCTAGCATTTTAATTCCTACCAGTTAAATAATACTCCTAACAGTAAATAATACCTAATTACCTTCAGTGCTTTTACTTGTAATATTTTGTTGGTGTTAGGTTTTCAGCAGGCGTCATGATATGTTAAATAATAGTATAAAACTGTACTGCAATTTTCATTAACCTTAAGACAGCAAAAACTTCTATCTACCTTCACGATTTTTCTTTTTGATAACTTAATAAGTTTATATTATCGTAGATATTTTAATTACTTATTTACTCGTAACAACACTGTAACCACTTACTAAAACTTGGCTAAAACTACTTATTTCACTTTAATTACGTAGTAACTATCAGTTAATCTGTGACTTTAGTTTATAAAAATAGGTATATATCTGTATTTAACCCTGTTTTTAAAGGGATCGCTGTAGCTTCACGATCGCTGGAACTATGCAACCGTAGTACAAACATGACTGTAGTGCGTAGATTCAGCTTGAGCGCCAAATCCTGAGAAATCGTCGTGGCTTTGGGCCTCTTTCGACACGTCTTATACTGTGGTGTGGTGTAAGTTACAGCAGGCAACGTTTGTATGATTTATTAAAGTCTGAATCTTCATTGATTTTTTTAATGATACTTGTTTTTTTTTTATGATACTCTATTACTATTGTTAATATTCCCGATATCCATTCCAAATAAGCTGAAATCGGTTATGTTTAGAGCGATTTACGATTCCACTTCAACGGATTCCAGTCTATTCGAGCGATAGGGGCTAATGTTAGTTAATTAGCTTAGTTATTTTTGGTTTTTGACAAGGCTGACCCGAGTTTAAGGTCCGGTCCGAGTGGTCTTGTGAGCCCTCTAAGGATATTGTTTGGAGGACTGTGAAGGTAGGCCGGTGTTCCGGCGCGCTTTGCCTAAGAAGATAGGTGGAGGAGTTGTTCTCTACCGAGACCGGGCCACAAAGGTGCGGATGGTGCTGGTGGGGCTGCGAAAGTATGCGAAAGCTTTCTTGTGACTCTGTCTATATGCGGTGAAGTGGAACACCGTGGGAAAGCGGATATGCGTAGGCATTTCCCCATTAAAAAAGGAGCGGTTTTCGACGGTGGTGTTGGAAGGCATGCTGTGTGTTTAGGTGCGTCTTTCTAGCAGAAATGGAGAGTAGGGCCAGGAAAATCGATCGCTCGGTAGCACCTGTTTTACCGACCCCAGCGGCGGATCTGGTCTTTGGCTCCGACGCCAACCAAGTTTCGGCCGCGGAGGGTGGGGAGAGCAGCGCCTCGCAATACCGACACTCCTCTCCCCGTGGCCCCACCACCACCACATCAACCCGTTTGGGGGTTATAATCTTATATGCTTTTTAATTCTTAATCTAGATATCTATCTAGAGTTAAGAATTAAAAAGCAGATGCATTGTACTGTGGGCTAAGATGGAATACTTCATTACCATGAAAAAGAGTCTCTGGTTCTCATGCTTCTTACACAAAACCCAACTTATATATAATAATTGTGAAAATATTGTTATAAATTTGTAAGAGTTTATATAGTTTAATTAGGAATGATAATACATTAATTGAAATTGAATGATATATAACTTTCAAATAAATTCACAACACACGCGCCACCTCCTGTAAGTTAATTGTACTATGCCTATAACCTTGGCGCAAGTGCAAGCAATAAATAAGTTGACAAAGTTTTACAACAATCTGATAAACGGTATGGCAGCGCAGAAAATATGAACAAACAAACATTAATTTATATATTAGAAGATAGATATATACATATTATTATATATGTTGGGTACATATATCGAAAAATAATTTTATTTGAAATGTCAAATCGCCATTAACTTAAAACTAGCAGTAATCATCGCCCAGATAATGTAGATTGATTCGACTCGGCTCCGAGAAGACAAATTCGATTTGCGACGACGCGATGCAAGATTTGACGCCGTGAAAAAATATGTGAGATTTTGTATTAAGTATGCGGAGGATTACATGGATAAATTTTGGTCTTATTTTGCGTAAATCTAATTCCTTTGACAAATCTGTGTTTGTAGATATTTTTTCGGAGTTTTGTTTTCTATTTTCGAATATTTAAGTATGGTTATAGCTTATATACTTGCCACTGCTCAGCACAGGCCCCCTGTGATTTCTAAGTGGCTCAGGGCGATTTTTCCGAACCGATACGACTAAGGGACCTTCAAAATAGGAGCTTCCTTTTTTAAAAAGCCGTCAACTCATTTGCAATTCACCTGGTGTTGCAGTTGTTCATGGGTGTCGGTCGACACTTACTATCAGGTGAGCTGCATGCTCGTTTGCCTGTTCTATAAAGAAAAAAAATGTCTGACACTGCCGCCGCGCTGCTGCAATGCTTTACTTCATCGTTCAATCAATCAATCAATATATCCTTTATTGTACACCAATACGAGGGTGATCCAAAAGTAATGATAATGAAAATAAAACACGGTAATTAAAGTTAAAATAATAATTTATTTTTCTACATAGTCTCCTAACAAATCAATACATTTAGTCCATCTTTTTTCTAAACCCAGGATTCCCTTTGAAAAAAATTCTTTGTCTTGACCCTCCCAAAACGCTTCAACAGCGGCCATTACTTCGCTATCGTCTTCGAATTTCTTGCCTCGGAGGCGTTCCTTGAGCCGAAGAAAGAGGTAGAAATCACTAGGAGCTAGATCTGGCGAATAGGGAGGGTGTTCGAGCAGTTCGAATCCCGTTTCTTGAATGGCAGCCATCGCAACTGCGGCTTTGTGAGCCGGTGCGTTGTCTTGGTGAAACAGCACTCCAGCTCGCAGTTTGCCGCGTCTTTTTTCCTTAATGGCCTCCCGTAATCTTCTTATTTGGTCTGCGTAGTAAGAGCCCGTAATAGTGGCTCCCTTTTCCAAATATTCCACCATAATTATGCCTTGAGCGTCCCAAAAAACAGATGCCATAACCTTTCCCGCCGAACTTGAAACTTTGAATTTCTTTGGCGTCGGTGAGGAGGCTCGCTTCCAAGTCATCGATTGTTGTTTCGTTTCAGGATCAAAATGGTGGATCCAGGTCTCGTCCATAGTCACAAAACGGAACAAAA
The DNA here is from genome assembly GCA_029286625.1 of Parnassius orleans. NCBI lineage: Eukaryota > Metazoa > Arthropoda > Insecta > Lepidoptera > Papilionidae > Parnassius > Parnassius orleans. The sequence goes on along the minus strand of JAGSMP010000080.1, from coordinate 1,788,229 downwards.
AATTTTCTTGATCTGCTTGGAACTTTTCGAGATTGACCTCGAAATGTCAACTCGATTTTATTTTGCTCGTCGGTTAACATTCTGGGTACCCAACGCGCAGAGACCTTTTTCATATGCAACTCGTTCGCAAGGATTCATTGAACGCTGCCATAGCCAGATCCCTGTGACCTCAGCTACATGCCTGATGGTCACTCTTCGATCTGCCAACACAACATCTTCGACTTTTTCACGTTGTCTTCAGTGACGGACGTGGATGGGCGTCCTTCGCGATGTTCATCTTCAGTGGATGTTCTGCCCAGTTTAAACTCCTTGGCCCAGCGTGCAACTGTAGAATATGGAGGAGCAGAGTCCCCAATGTTTCCACTAAGTCACTGTGTGTCTTTTGAAGACATTTTTTCAAACAGAGGTACTTGATGACAGCTCTAATTTCGTTTTTCCATGTTGATGTTATCTCTTTGACAGTTCGTATTCAAATGAATGTATCTCCGGAAATCGTGATCTATTTATATGATTTTTTAGGCTGACGTAGTGAGTATATAAGCAAGCAAAAATATTTTTTGGATTTTATGCGGACGTGAAGTAACCGATTGTCATTACTTTTGGATCACCTCTCGTACATATTAAAACGAGACAAAATGAAATAAATATATAGAAAGTACAATAGGTGGTCTTATTGCTCTGGAAGCGATTTCGAGTCTGGAAAGACTATCCTTATTTAGCAAAGAACTGTTGTTTACAGCGAATTGCAAACAGAGAAGGTGTACATAAATTTGACAATTAAGTAAAAAAATATAAATACACATAAGATGATAACGGTTGAGGATAGGAAGGATAGATACAATAATTAAGGACGGGAATTAGGATGGGAAATATAAAAGTTCCAAGTAATAAGTTTTGAGTAGATTTTTGAAGGAAAAAAGGAGCTGAGCACGTCGAATATATAAAGGCAAGGAGTTCCACAAGCGTACAGTTGTAAGGATAGGTAGGATAGATACAATAATTAAGGACGGGAATTAGGATGGGAAATATTAGAGTTCCAAGTAATAAGTTTTGAGTAGATTTTTGAAGGAAAAAAGGAGCTGAGCACGTCGAATATATAAAGGCAAGGAGTTCCACAAGCGTACAGTTGTAACCGAAAAAGATTTATTGAAGAAGGAGGATGAATGTGCTGGAATACGAAGCGAAAAATTGTTAGTGGAATGTAGATGACGATTGTGAGAGGAGGAAATGAATACAAAGCGGTCTTTCAGGTAAAGTGGAGTAGAGGGATTGACCAGTATGTTGTATAAAGCAGAAAAGATGTGAGTATTCCTGCGAAGGCGAATCGGCAGCCACTTGAGACGTTTACGAAATTCTGAAATGTGATCATATTTACGGAGTTCAAATATGAATCGTAAGCATAAAATTTTGAAAACGCTTAAGTTTATTTAGCTGAGCTTCAGTAACGTCCAGATAGCAAACACCAGCATATTCAAGGATATGCAGAAGTAGGGATTGAGCAAGCACAACTTTAGTGGCAGTAGGGAGAAAATTTCTAAGTCTCCACAGAGAGCTTAGCGCTGCTAACATTTTCCTACTGACTTCATTAATTTGGGGTGACCATGTTAGACAGGAGTCGATATATATTCCTAAATTCTTAACTTTATCACTATAAGGGATGTGAATGCCATTGAGGAGAATAGGTGGTATGAAAGGAAATTATACGTCGTAGAGCCATGCTGCAGCTATATTAGTAGTATAGTTGTAGCACGAATGGGTCGGCTCAACCGGGGAAGGAATACGCTCTCACAGAATACCAGCGTAAAATAGCAGCTTAACACTGCTGTGTTTCGTATGGTGAGTGTAGAGAACCGGAGACCCTTTTTACTGGAAAAGAGGCATTCCATCTTAGTCCTCACGGGTGACAACGCATCTGCATTTTGATTCGCAAACGACGATAGATGTAGATGTCTATGGGCCACAGCAACCACTTACTATCAAGTGGACTGTGTGCTCATTTGTCACCCTATCCTATAAAAAAAAAGTCAACCCTAGTAACTAATCTCGAAATACCAATAATTATTGCTTGATTTTTAGTGGGATTAATGGATAATTCATAAGATTTACACCAGTCCAAAATACAAGCCAGATGAGCGTTCGTTTTATCAATAGCTTTCGGTTAATTATCCAAATAATTATCCAGAGTAATTTGGAGATCGTCAGCGTACAAGTGGTAAAAAGAAGACCAACTGTCTTCTTTTTACCACTTGTGCGCTTATTACTTATAGAATTTATAAAAATTACAAACAAGAGATAAAGACAACACGCCACCTTGTAGGACGCCGGCAACAGTATCAGTCCAAGAGGAACACACATCCTGTACTTGCATACGCTGTCGGCTCCCAAACAAGTAACTACGAAACCAGTCAACTACAGCCAGAGATATGTTGAGAGAGCACAATATATTTAACAAGATATCAAAATTGACTGTATTAAACGCATTGCTGAAATCTAACGAAGTTAGTATTGTTAATTTTTGATTTTCCATACCATAACGAATGTCATCAGTAATTTGTAAAAGTGGTGTAGTCATACTATGACCAGGATTGAAACCGGATTGCAAGGGATTAAGGAGGTTATGTTCTCGTAGATATAAGCTTAGTTGCTTGGACACCAGACGTTCTTACATTTTAGATAGGAAAGGAAGTAAAGAAATTGGCCGGTAATCAGAAAAAAAGTCCTACCAACTAGTAAAACAATATCTAAAAAATATCTGAACAAATAAATTTTCACGTCATATCACAACTAAATCGATCCGGGTGCACCAAAAGCAGGGCCTATTTATTCGCTCCACGTAACCCGGCGTCTGTAATGTTCCCGAGCGGCGTTTTTAGAGAAACTAAACTTGGCTCACATCGTCGTTTCTCTCCAACTTACTCTCCTTTATTGCTTAAAGAGGGTATTTAAATGGTTCACATAATAAATGATTCTTGTTGCTGAAACAAGAATGGCAGTTAGCGTTATTTATTACACAATGTTAACTGTTTGGAATAACGGAATAACTGCTTCCATTTATGTTGTCTTGGGAGTAATAAAAAAAATTGTCTCCTATATTATACTCTGTCTTAATCAAAAAAAAAAAAATATGTCAATTTAAGATTTGATTAAAATTGATCCGCTCTCTTCAATAAATGACAGTACAATAGACGGATATAGAGATAAACACTATTACAGTGAGCGACCATCAACGATTTTAAGTAAGGCCGTAGTATTTTATGAAGATTTAATAACGTCTTAACGTCGACAAGTATTTATTTAAGTATTGGATAAAAGTAAATTTAAAATACTAATTGCAACACTAGTTGTTGTTGTTGTACACTGTAGGGCACTCGCCTCTTCTTATTTCTGGGTTGGTTATGGAGAAGAGTCCGCCACGTTGCCCCGATGCGTTAGCGGCTTCATATCCTTGAAATATTATGGTGCCTTATACCCCACGGTGTTTTTCTTTACTGCCGAACACGTGGTAAAACAACAACAGTTTCGATCCCCGCCGGTATCAATGAAATATTTAATTGCAATTTTAAGTGCTGAAAATGCCTAGTACTATTATACTTTTTGTATTTGCTATTTACTTATTTAGGTATCTGTGGGTAGAATTCATTACACTATATCGCCCCGCAGGTATCTAAAAAGGGAACAGAAGAAAATGGAACAGGAGATAGGCAGCAAACCCGCCTGCCAATGGTGGTAATAATGACAAAATCCAAAATCCAAAACCCTTATAAGAGATTTTAATAACTTTCTCCATAGATACTACAATCTATGGAGAAAGACTAAAGTCAGCAGTGGATTTTTGATAGGCTGTAATGAAGTCGCTCAGCGTGCAATGGAAAGAGCTATGCTCATAGTCTGAGGGAGAAAATCCGTAACAAGGTTATCCGCAGAAAAACAATAGCAACTGACGTAGCCCGACGGATCAGTAAGCTGGAGTGGCGAAGTGCCGGACATAAATCTCGAAGAACCTACAACCGATGGGGGAAGAAAGGTTCTCGAGTAGCAAGCCTCATACTGGAAAGCGCTGTGTTTGGCGACCCTCCACTAGACGGGGTTACGACCTGATGAAACACGCAGGTAGATATGACAGATAGATGGATGGATGCAGGTGGTTGAGGACCGCACTTTGTGGCAATCAATGGGTGAGGCCTATGTTCAGCTGTGGACTGTAATTAATAAATGAATGAATGAACCATCTAAGAAACTGTTTATTGTGTACTTATATTAAGCATAGATATAAAAAAAAAACATGTTTTTATAAGGATAATATGAAATATTTACTTGCAATACATTAAAAATTGCTATAAAACTCAGTTGATATATAATTATGATAATTTTAGTTTTTAGCTTCTTATTGTTATAAATATTTAATGTTTTCATGCTACCTGTAACTGTTGTCTTAATAGGTTTTAACGCTTTTATTAAAGTTATAATTTAATTAACAATATAAATTGGCCCTTAAATATAAGCTTATGTGGGTGAAAAATACCTTGTTACACCCAGTATTCGTGAAACATCATTCACCTTCATAGAATTCTATTCTATTAATAAAAGTGAATTTTAATTTTTTAATTTTTTTTTAAAATTCTTAATTCAATATTAACGTTACAGTATAAGCGTTACTATTATATAAACGTTACTTTATTATTCTTATTGAAAGTAATTTTTTATCTCTGGTTCGAAAAATATCTCTGTCCTGGGAAGGACCTTTTTTTCACAAAACCTAGGAGCACAGCGTAGTAGAAGGTGGTGGTCACGTAATGGTATGTCAGTCCGTGTGTACTTGACCCTGTATTGTTTTCACCCTGGAATATAGTAGTGGATGCTGTACGTTAGAGGGTGAGTTTGTGAGTTAGAGGGTGGTATCTAGGCAGGGCTGATATTGATGGTAAACTCCTTGTTTTTTCCGAATATAGGCGCCCGTCGCAAATTGCATTTTCTTATTCTTTATATTTTAATTATATATAATAATTATTAATAAAAGTTGGCAACTTTGTACGTTATATTTTTTGTGTTCTCCTTTATCTATTTTATTATCATTTTTGTTTGTTAAGTAAGTTTTTAGGTCCGCTAACACGCATTGGGGCAGCGCGGCGGACACTTTCTTGCCCTAAAACCCACTTAGAAATAAAGGAGTGTATTCAGGCTGTAATTAACTAAGTCAGTTTTTTATTTTCAGCCATATATATATGTAAGGTTTAGTAATGCCCGTGAATTTCTCTCAAGGCACCGGCAGCTAACAACCTAGCTGTATCGGTGATCATTGCCACACATGCCGCAGCCCAATATTAAATGTAAAAATAATTTTGCCTTTTATTACTTGTGCTGTAATGTGATGTAGCTGCGAATTCAATATTCAATGATCAAATATTCTTTCTTTCAAATTAAGAATGTCAATTCACTTGGAGCACTGTTGAGGAGACCTACGCTTAGCAGTGGAATATTGATAAATGTGATTCAGGAAGTTGTAGTGAATATGTGAGATAAAAATGAACCCAGTTATGGTAATCTTATTAAGCCACAATATCTAACTTAAAAATATTGTATCTCAAATTATGCGTGAAATTGTAGATAGCTTCTGCTTATACAGCGTTCATATTTTCATCCGATCTTTCCGGCTTACTCTTGTCATTTTGAAAAGTCTTTGCAGAAACGCGTTGTTATTATTTCCTAACATATTTCTTTGCGCATCACGTCCAATTCTTTTAGATATAGAGTCATAAACAAAATATTATCATGAAATAAAACGCTTTAAGCCTTAAGCTTTAAAAGCGAATTTCGCTTGCTCGTAACATCCGGACAAAGTTCCCGTACGTTGTTATTTTGTCTTCGCATCACGTTTCAGGTTCGGCTCCGTGGCCGACGTGTACTTTCTATATCCCCTTATTCCTCGCGTTTTGTTCTTATTGCGTTGGTATAACGCATCGTGACAGTGTCGGCATTATTAAATATTTGCGATCATTAGTGAGGGCCGTGGATCGTTATCCGTTTGTGGAGTTTATCGTTGGTTTGTACAACGCTAACTTAATATACTGGGAATTGCTGTAACAAAAACTTTAGTAAGCTTAGTTAGCTTATTTGCCATATATACTTTGTATTTATATTGGTAGAAGAAAGATATAATTAGGCGAAAATTTGATAGCTTCGGAAGTTGTTATATGCGTAGTATATATGGCAAAATATTAGTAAGACTAGTTCAAACACATTCATGTATTATTTTTATAGAATAAGAATGAAAAACGAGCACACGGTCAACATGGTGGTGATTAGATGCTGTGGTCAATAGACATCTACATCTATCCTTGATTAAGAAACAAAATTGAGATGCGTTGTCATTCCTGAGAACTAAGATGGAATGCCCCGTTTCCAGTAAAAAGGGTCTCCGGTTTCTACACATAGCACGCGAAACATAGTAGCATTAAGCAACTATTTGACGCTGCTGTTCTGTGAGAGGTGGTCCTTCCACAGTCGAGCCGACCCATTCGTGCTACAACCATAATATAACTGCAACATGGCTCTACCACGTTTTTTCTATATTCATCATATTAACTATAGTTGTAAGAAAGACAAAAACGTAAAATATATTATAGATTGGTTTCTCTCTCTATTTACAAAAGTGTCTTTATCTGTCTTAAGTCAGTCAAAGACTGCGCTCCAGAGATCTCCCTTTTCCTCAGGGAAGCCACCCCTTATCTATTCGTAACCATATTCATAGTCTCATCAAGACGCGACACTTGGTTCTGTTAAAATATTAACTAACTCGATAATAAATTCCACTGATTTCATTAAATAGCACGGCGACTATGGCTTTTTTAAATTCAATAGTCATAGCGTAATGAAACATACCCTAAAATCTTCCCGAAGTAACGCAAGAGACCGGGTTCTGAAGTTATTGTGACCGTACATGCAGACAGAAAGTCAGACGTTGCATCTATATCTATACAAATAAATAAAATTGAAGTGTCTGTTTGTAATATCAAAATCACAGCTTTTTACTAAATGCATATGAAAGTATATACGCTACATATAACAAAAAACACATTTTTTTAAATTTTTGTCTGTCAGTCTGTTTGTTCCGGCTAATCTCCAAAATGGCTGAACCGATTTTGATGGGATTTTCACTGGCAGATAGCTAATATTATAAGGAGTAACTTAGGCTACTTTAATTTTAGAAAATAATTAGGGTTCCGTGCCAAAAAAATTAAAACCCAAAATTACACGCGGGCGAAGTTGCGGGGAATAGCTAGTTTTACATATAAAAAGAAAAGAAAAGGAGAAGATATATCATTTATTAGTTTCTCCACAAATACACGTAGGTATTCCGCTCAAGGCAATAATTGCTCGGGGCAAACTGAGCAACAAGACCAAGGCGACCCTGCCACACTATCCTGAATTTCTGCAATATCAGAAATTCACTCGAACCTAACGTCCGCCGCCGTAACGCCGTCCACTACCATCTCGAGACAGCGAAGCCGGCCTTGCTCTTTCTGACCGAGACGAAGGTGTCCTCTCCGGCTGATACTTTGTATCTCTCCTACCCGGGGTACAAATTGGAACAGTCCTTTGTGCCTCGGGCTGGTGTTTGCGTATACGTCAGAGAGGACATCTGTTCGCGACGCCTCGGTAGTCTGAAAGGTTCGGACCTGTCCATCCTTTGGCTACGCATAGACAACGACGACCATCCGCGGTCTACGGGTGCCTCTATGTCACATAGTCACATGTCACATAGCGGTAATGCCGAAACAGACCGACTCATCGACCACGTCCAAATGGCTACAGATTCCTTGCTACAACAGGCATCATCCGCAGAGATCGTGATCCTTGGCCATTTTAACGCCCACTACGCCGAATGGCTCGGTTCACGTTTAACCGATCGTGCGGGGAGATCTGTTCATGATTTTGCCTTGGCATATAGTCTGACACAACTGGTTACTTCGCCTACGCGGATTCCAGATGTGGAGGATCATGCACCTTCCCTGTTGGACCTTCAGCTGACCTCTCATCCGGACAGATATCAGGTCTCCGTCGACGCCCCTCTTGGCTCCTCGGACCATTGTCTAGTCCGGAGTGTGGTGTCACTCACGCTGAAATCGCGGTTGCTTTCTGCAGGCTGCCGCCGTGTTTGGCACTATAGGTCGGCTGATTGGGATGGGATGCCGTCTTTCTTTGCATCCTACCCTTGGGCGGGTTTGCTTCTCGCCGGACGATCCCAACGTTGTTGCTAATTCTGTTGCTGATGTGGTACTTCAGGGTATGGAACTTTTTATTCCTTCCTCTGTGGTGCCCATCGAAGGCAGATCTCAGCTATGGTTTAGTCGCTCCTGTAAAATAGCATCACGCTACAAGCAGGAGTACTACCGGGCCTGGGCTGACGCATCAACGTCCCGGGATGTAAACACCAGCGCCCTTAAAAAGAAGTATAATTCCGCCTCCAGGTCCTTCAAAAGCGTCATTACCAAGGAAGTCAGAGCACATAGGTAAAATTGGCGAGAAACTAGTTCGCCTTCCTTTGAGAATCCGTGCATTCTGGTCTCTCGCCAAGGCTGTCCAAGGGAACTTCTGTCAGCCATCTCTTCCATCTCTGCACAGGGAGGACGACTCACTGGCCCATGACGCAAAGGAGAAAGCCGATCTGCTAGGCTCTCTTTTTGCTTCCAACTCGACTCTCGATGACGGGTGGAACACACCGCCGACAATCCCGCTGTGTGAGTGCTCCATGCCGGATGTGCGGTTCACACAGCGCTCGGTTTGCTAAGCACTTCTCTCCCTGGACATCCACAAGTCAAGTGCGCCTAACGCAGTCCCCCCAATTGTGCCGAGGACGTGTGCTCCGGAGTTGGCCCCGGTTCTAACGCGTCTTTTTCCGTACTCCTACTCTCTAGGCGTAGTCCAGAAATCATGGAAGACGGATTTTGTCCACCCGATCCCTAAAAATGGCAACCGCTCAGACCCGTCTAACTACAGGCCTATCGCCATCACCTCCTTGTTCTCCAAAATAATGGAATCCATTATAAATTGCCAGCTCATGCGGTACCTGGAGGATCATCAGCTGATTAGTGAACGTCTATACGGTTTTCGTCGGGGTCGATCAGCTGGTGATCTTCTGGTCTACCTGTAATGTTCCCAAGCGGCGTTTTTAGAGAAACTAAACTTGGCTCACATCGTCGTTTCTCTCGAACTTACTCTCCTTTATTGCTTAAAGAGGGTATTTAAATGGTTCACATAATAAATGATTCTTGTTGCTGAAACAAGAATGGTAGTTAGCGTTATTTATTACACAATGTTAACTGTTTGGAATAACGGAATAACTGCTTCCATTTATGTGGTCTTGGGAGTAATAAAAAAAATTGTCACCTATATTGTTACGAGCTCGGGATTCGAGACAATTAAAAACTGCTGAGTGAATTACCAAAATTGACACTTTAATTACACAACATAATTACAACTTTAAACCACACTAATAACAAAACACAATTTTACTACAGATCGCTTTAGTTCGCAGTTGTATCGCTTCGAAGTCTTCGCTTGTATCGCCAATTCAATAATGACTCGGTCGCGGTCTATACCGGCCTTATATAGGGCCTCAGATAGTTTCCAGAACCTTCTACTGTAGAAACATCTAGAATGTTCGAGTACATATCGGTCCCGAAATTTCAAGAAGGATCTTGACTCTCCTAGTTCTGCTACTTGATACTAGAGGGCGCTAGTGGCTAGTGTTGCCATGTACAAGACATTAATAGTAGCGCGCAACAATATTATACTCTGACTTAATCAAAAAAAATATGTCAATTTAGGATTTGATTAAAATTGATCCGCTCTCTTCAATAAATGACAGTACAAAAGACGGCTATAGAGATAAACACTGTTACAGTGAGCGACCATCAACGATTATAAGTAAGGCCGTAGTATTTTATGAAGATTTAATAACGTCTTAACGTCGACAAGGATTTATTTAAGTGTTGGATAAAAGTAAATTTAAACTACTACTTGCAATAATAGTTGTTGTTGTTGTACACTGTTGGGCACTCGTCTCTTCTTATTTCTGGTTTGGTTATGGAGAAGAGTTTGCCACGTTGCCCCAATGCGTTAGCGGCTTCATATCCTTGAAATATTTTGGTGCCTTATACCCACGGTGTTTTTCTTTACTGCCGAACACGTGGTAAAACAACAACAGTTTCGATCCCCGCCGGTGTCAATGAAATATTTAATTGCAATTTTAAGTGCTGAAGATGCCTAGTACTATTATACTTTTTTGTATTTAAAGTAACAAGTAAAGTTACAGCCTATATACGTCCCTTTGCTGGGCACAGGCCTCCTCTCATTTCTGAGAGCGTTTTAGGGCAAGGAAATCTCCGCCGCGCTGTCCCAATGCGTGGTGGCGAATTGCTTCGTCTTTTTTTTGATTTCAGACATGCAGGTTTCTCACGATGTTTTCTTCACCGCCGAGGCGTGGTAAATCAGCACTTAAAATTGCAATTAACAATTTCATTGGTGTCGGCGGGGATCGAACCCGGGTTGCTCGCGTACTGTGTAACTTACAGCGAGCGCTAACCACTGAGCTACCACGGCTCTTTTGTATTTGGTATTTACTTATTTAGATATCTGTGATTAGAATTCATTACACTATATCGCCCCGTAGGTATTCAAAGAGGGAACAGAAGAAAATGGAACAGGAGATAGGCAGCAAACCCGCCTACCAACGGTGGTAATAATGACAAAATCCAAAATCCAAAACCCTTATAAGAGATTTTAATAACTTTCTCCATAGATACTACAATCTATGGAGAAGGACTAAAGTCAGCAGTGGATTTTTGATAGGCTGTAATGAAGTCGCTCAGCGTACAATGGAAAGAGCTATGCTCATAGTCTGAGGGAGAAAATCCGTAACAAGGTTATCCGCAGAAAAACAATAGCAACTGACGTAGCCCGACGGATCAGTAAGCTGGAGTGGCGAAGTGCCGGACATAAATCTCGAAGAACCTACAACCGATGGGGGAAGAAAGGTTCTGGAGTAGCAAGCCTCATACTGGAAAGCGCAGTGTTTGGCGACCCTCCACTAGACGGGGTGACGACCTGATGAAACACGCTGGTAGATATGATAGATAGATGGATGGATGCAGGTGGTTGAGGACCGCACTTTGTGGCAATCAATGGTTGAGGTCTATGTTCAGCTGTGGACTGTAATTAATGAATGAATGAATGAACCATCTAAGAAACTGTTTATTGTGTACTTATATTAAGTATAGATATAAAAAAAACATGTTTTTATAAGGATAATATGAAATATTTACTTGCAATACATTAAAAATTTCTATAAAACTCAGTCAGCGTTCTTGGCACTATACCACGTGGAGTATGATAATTTTAGTTTTTAGCTTATGTGGGTGAAAAATACATTGTTACACCCAGTATTCGGGAAACATCATTCGGGAAAATTATTTATGCTTTCACTATTATCGCAATCTTTTGAGATAAAATTCACCTTCATAGAATAGAATTCTATAAAGGTGAATTTTCAAATTTTTTAAAGTTTTTAAAATTCTTAGTTCAATATTAACGTTAAAATATAAACGTTACTATTATGTAAACGTTACTTTATTATTCTTATTGAAAGTAATTTTTTATCTCTGGTTCGAAAAATATCTCTGTCCTGGGAAGGACATTTTTTTTCACAAAACCTAGGAGCACAGCGTAGTAGAAGGTGGCGGTCACGTAATGGTAGGTCAGTCCGTGTGTACTTGACCCTGTATGGTTTTCACCCCGGAATATAGTAGTGGATGCTGTACGTTAGAGGGTGAGTTTGTGAGTTAGAGGGTGGTATCTAGGCAGAGCTGATATTGATGGTAAACTCCTTGTTTTTTCCGAATATAGGCGCCCGTCGCAAATTGCATTTTCTTATTCTTTATATTTTAATTATATATAATAATTATTAATAAAAGTTGGCAACTTTGTACGTTATATTTTTTGTGTTCTCCTTTATCTATTTTATTATCATTTTTGTTTGTTAAGTAAGTTTTTAGGTCCGCTAACACGCATTGGGGCAGCGCGGCGGACACTTTCTTGCCCTAAAACCCACTTAGAAATAAAGGAGTGTATTCAGGCTGTAATTAACTAAGTCAGTTTTTTATTTTCAGCCAGTGGTAAGATATATGTAAGGTTTAGTAATGCCCGTGAATTTCTCTCAAGGCATCGGCAGCTAACAACCTAGCTGTATCGGTGATCATTGCCACACATGCCGCAGCCCAATATTAAATGTAAAAATAATTTTGCCTTTTATTACTTGTGCTGTAATGTGATGTAGCTATGAATTCAATATTCAATGATCAAATATTCTTCTTTCAAATTAAGAATGTCAATTCACTTGGAGCACTGTTGAGGAGACCTACGCTTAGCAGTGGAATATTGATAAATGTGATCAGGAAGTTGTAGAATATGTATGATAAAAATGAACCCAGTTATGGTAATCTTATTAAGCCACAATATCTAACTTCAATTTTTGTTAAATAAATTGCATTTTTAGTTTCTGAAGTCAGGGTTTTAATTCTTAGATATACTATGGTATACTGGTGGTATATATGTTTTAGTATCTTTTTACTAAAAGTTTTGTTAATTTATCTTTTTGAGTGGACTAAGGGAGGATTATAATTATGTCCTCCGGACCAAATTTCGGTTTCTGTTGAGCATGGCCGCCGTGACCTCTCGTTCGCCTCTGCACTGGAGAGAGTTACAGTGCTTGAGTGTGTACGCAAGCACACACTCTTGCACTGTAACCTGTAACAGTCCGATGGGACGGCAATCGGACATGACCGGAGAGAGATCAGGCGCAGGACCCACGGCTTTTACCTGCTTACCTAGGTACGGCGGTGAAACATCGCCAACTTTCTAACTCCGGGCTGCTATTGTGAATTGCTTGTCAGAAAAACTCAATAACTGATTTTGGCACAACCCGGAATTCGAAACCGTGGTCCACATGATCAGCAGTGCTTACGACCACTAGACCAATGAAGACAAGACAACAAGGACAAGTTCAATTGTAAAAACTAGAATGTCTTCTAAACAGTTACTTACTTCTAGTTAGATACTCTCGAGATCAAATAGGGTGATTGTTCTTACGTAAATACACAAACTTTAGTAAAATATTAGTAATGTAAAAAAAAAGCAAAAACCGACTGCAAAGAACTATAAAGAGGATCTTTATCAAAAGCGGTTGACAGGACAAATAATTATTCGGCCATATTATGTTGTGCCGATAGATACCTTTGCAAATTGAAGAGTTTCATAATTATCTCATGGAAATCATCGGATATGGACCTAATTCATATAGAACCACCCCAAAGAAAGGAGTACCATTTCTTATAAAAAACAAGAATATTTTTTTAAAACGTTACCTCTACACTAGGATTTTCTCCTATATCGTGGAGGCAGTTTACAAACATGAATAGCACAACCATAAACATCTAGACTTCAATCAATTATTTGTAGGCCATACAAAATCTTGTTCCGTGCAGGATTCGAACCCGCGGCCCCAACGCTGCAACTCATTGCTAAGCCACCGCGTCACGGAGCCGTCAACAAGAATCATTAAAATCGGACAAGTGGTAAAGAATTAGCTCTGAACATACTTAAAAATATTCTAATGAATTGACAACCTCCTCCTTTTTTAGTAGATTGAAAAATGCGTATTGTAACAAACAAAGAAAATAAAAAAATCAGGTATTGTAAAAAGCATGAATAATAATGATTATTCAAAATTCCCACCGTCCTCGGGGTAGAATCATAAAATCTTTTGGGACACAAAACTTTTTCCCTCGTCACGAAGGAACAACTTTTCCCCCGTTAAGAGGGCGACCTATTATCTTTCATTTCTCCAGTAATTTAACATTCTCCGTACGCTCCGGGAAAATCATGCTATCAAATTCGGCGTCCTACCCTCCATTTCGAGGGTGACAACTTTTTACTTGGAAATCTCCTAATAATTTGCCAAAGTGGCAGCTGCTTAGCTTATAACGATTATCGGGCTCTAAAAGATATCAGCTTTGGTTGTTTACGTTTTGTTAGGGGAGAAATAGTATTAGTGGCAATTGGCTTGTGGCCACTGAATAATATATTTTTTAAATTAATCCTTAAAGTGTTGCCAATTTTGAATCCATATCAGTTGTCAATATTATGAGCGATATAGCTTGTCTAATACCATTTTAGTTCACTAATCCTTAGGACTAAATGGGTTACTCTATTCTGCTAAGTATGTTCTCGTTGCCACTACTATTATGAAGAGTTTTTAATTTTAAATAAACAATAATATCTTTATTGGCGCCGATCCGAATTGTGTTACGGGTAACCAGTACCTTGTTTTCTTGTAGGAAACAGGGCTGGTTACCCGTATTTTCAAAAATGGCAATAACGGTATATCATTATTTATATATATGAACTTAAGTTTAAAATTTTGTTACTTTTTGAAAAATAACCCTGTATATAATATTACTTACGATATCCATACGGTAGAAATTTGTAAGACAGGGAGACTCAATATGCTCAAACCCTTCGTCACTAAAATTGCTTTGAAAGACTAAGAGCTACTAGAATTGAGACGATACGCTATCAACCGTTACCGTTACATCTATTAAAGTCCACTGCTGAACATAGGCCTCCCCATATATTGCCTCATAGGGGATATTTGCCATAGTTGTCACGCTTTGCATGCATGTTGACAACCGCAGTTTTTATTTTTACTCGTTATTGGGAAGACGCTGCATCTCTGATTTGTTTACTATGTCCGTATACATCAATGGCGAATGCAACATCACCTTCAATTTGCCAATGTTATGGTCATTATTGCAGAATAACAGGAAGTCTAGCCAGAATACTAAGTAATAATCTTAATGGTCTTACATTGTCCCCAGTTAGGTTTTAAAACCCCGGTGGACTTGTAAAAGGCTATTGCAATGATTTTGGTGTTGTTAACTATGCGGCATTATACTCTCTCCTTGTCCGAGACGTTCTTTACAACATGTAGTACGCCGTATTTTATACCAGTACCATCACAGTTATCAAGGTCCTAAAAAAATTTGGAACGGCAGAATATATGTACAACACTGTATCCACCTGTACGTCAAACGCAATGTCAATAATTTTTTTTGCCAGCCAGCCGTTTTATAAATTTCGTTATAAAATCAAATATGTTGTGTAATATTAAATGTTTTGTATCCAAAACCTACCACAACTGTATTTATTACATGCTTGCGAGGTAATATTGGGTTATACTTTGGAAAAGAAGATATTCAAAATGGAGCAAAGAGCAAAAGTTAAATCCACTATTAAGCTTTAATAACATAACCTCGTCACTCGTATAATATGAAATAATAAATAGGTATTTCCAACCAATACACGTAGGTATGTTCAGTGGCAAAAGCAGGTACTAATTAAGTTTTTACATAAAGTTACATAATAGTAATATCTTAAAGTATGTACAACTGTGTTGGAATTTAACAAATGGGTCCCAGCTCAGAGAGTAAACAGATTTTTACAGTAGTAGAGCCACGCGGCAGCTTTTGTTGTTGCACGTATGGGCAGGCTCGAGCCGGGGTAGTACCATGACCTCACAGAATACCGGCGTGAAGTGGAAGCTCTGCTTCTGCGTTTCGTCTGGTGAGTGCAGGTTGCCGGAGGCCCAATTCCCTCCCCATCAACATGGTAGCGGAATTAAATGTAAGACTACCCCAGGAGGGTACCAGCAGCCCTGGAGAATCCCTCGCTGAGCATCCACGACCAAGCTACTTCACTCCTGAGTGTGGGTGCTCAGGCTCCTTCGCGTATTCGGGGGAGGGAGGGGGAGCAAAATTCCACTCAAGACAATAATTGCTCGGTGCAAACTGAGCAACAAAACTAAGGCGACCCCTGCCACGCTATCCCTGAATTTCTGCAATATCATGGGACTTCACTCGAACCTAAACGCCGTCCACTACCATCTCGAGACGGCGAAGCCGGCCTTGCTCTTTCTGACCGAGACGCAGGTGTCCTCTCAGGCTGATACTATGTATCTCTCCTACCCGGGATACAAATTGGAACACTCCTTTGTGCCTCGGGCTGATGTTTGCGTATACGTCAGAGAGGACATCTGTTCTCGACGCCTCGGCAGTCTGAAAGGTTCAGACCTGTCCATCCTTTGGCTACGCGTAGGCAGCGACGACCATCCACGGTCTACGGGTGCCTCTATAGATCACATAGCGGTAATGCCGAAACAGACCGACTCATCGACCACGTTCAAATGGCTACAGATTCCTTGCTACAACAGGCATCATCCGCAGAGATCGTGATCCTTGGCCATTTTAACGCCCACCACGCCCATTGGATGGCTCGGTTCACGTTTAACCGATCGTGCGGGAGATCCGTTTATGATTTTGCCTTGGCATATAGTCTGACACAATTACTTCGCCACGCGGATTCCAGATGTGGAGGATCATGCACCTTCCCTGTTGGACCTTCAGCTGACCTCTCATCCGGACAGATATCAGGTCTCCGTCGACGCCCTTCTGGCCTCGGACCAATGTCTAGTCCGGAGTGTGGTGATACTCACGCTGAAATCGCGGTTGTCTGCAGGCTGCCGCCGTGTTTGGCAATTATAGGTCGGCTGATTGGGATGGGATGCCGTCTTTCTTTGCATCCCCTGGGCGGGTTTGCTTCTCGCCGGACGATTCCAACGTTGTTGCTAATTCTGTTGCTGATGTGGTACTTCAGGGTATGGAACTTTTTATTCCTTCCTCTGTGGTGCCCATCGAAGGCAGATCTCAGCTGTGGTTTAGTCGCTCCTGTAAAATAGCATCACGCTACAAGCAGGAGTACTACCGGGCCTGGGCTGACGCATCAACGTCCCGGGATGTAAACACCAGCGCCCTTAAAAAGATGTATAATTCCGCCTCCAGGTCCTTCAAAAGCGTCATTACCAAGGAAGTCAGAGCACATAGGTAAAATTGGCGAGAAACTAGTTCGCCTTCCTTCGGGAACCCGTGCATTCTGGTCTCTCGCCAAGGCTGTCCAAGGGAACTTCTGTCAGCCATCACTTCCATCTTTGCACAGGGAGGACGACTCACTGGCCATGCCGCAAAAGAGAAAGCCGATCTGCTAGGCTCTTTCTTTGCATCCAACTCGACTTTCGATGACGGGTGTAACACACCGCCGACAATCCCGCTGTGTGAGTGCTCCATGCCGGATGTGCGGTTTACACAGCGCTCGGTTCGCTAAGCACTCCTCTCCCTGGACATCCACAAGTCAATTGCGCCTAACGGAATCCCCCCAATTGTGCCGAGGACGTGTGCTCCGGAGTTGGCACCGGTTCTAACGCGTCTTTTCCCGTACTCCCGTAATCATGGAAGACGGATTTTGTCCATACGATCCCTAAAAAAGGCAACCGTTCAAACCCGTATAACTACAGGCCTATCGCCATCACCTCCTTTTTCTCCAAAATAATGGAATCCATTATAAACTGCCAGCTCATGCGGTACCTTGAGGATCACCAGCTGATTAGTGACCGTCTATACGGTTTTCGTCGGGGTGACTCAGCTGGTGATCTTCTAGTCTTCCTGATTCATAGATGGGCGGAGGCAGTAGAGTCCAAGGGGGAGACATTGGTCATTAGTTTGGACATTGCGAAGGACTTCGATCGGGTTTGGCACAAAGCGCTTCTTTCGAACCTCCCTTCCTATAGGCTTCCCGAGAAATTGTGCAATTGGATCACCAGCTTTCTTGCAGGTCGGAGCATCAAGGTCGTTGTAGATGGTGCATGCGCTGACTATAAGCCTATTAATGCTGGGTTTCCACAAGGCTGCGTGCTATCACGCTATTTCTTCTGCATATCAATGATATGTTACGACTTACGAACCGGTAACATTCATTGCTATGCGGATGACAGCACTTGTGATACACCGGCCGTGCCAATATTTCTCGGGAAAACGTCGCCAAGTACCCAAAAACTTGTGTCTGAAGTCGAGTCTTTGCTGAACAAAGTCTCGGATTGGAAGCGACTAAACTTAGTCCAGTTTAATCCTCAGAAAACACAAGTTTGCGCGTTTACCGCTAAAAAGAACCCTTTTGTCGTATCTCCTCAGTTTCAAGGCAATCCCCTTGTTGCCTCAGCCAGTATCGAAATCCTCGGCGTCGACATATCGAGTGACGTGCAGTTTCGTGGTCACTTGGAAGAGAAGGCCAAAATTGACCTTTAAAAAGCTTGGCGTGCTCAGCAGAGCGGGACAGTATTTCATGCCGGCACACCGCCTGCAACTTTACTACGGCCTCACATGGATTACTGTTCCCATCTCTGGGCTGGGGTTCCCCAGTGCCAGCTCCTTCCACTTGACTGCATCCAGCGCAGAGCGGCTCTAATCGTCGACGACCGAGTCCTTTCCGATCGGCTCAATTCAATGGCGCTGCGAAGAGATGTTGCATCCCTTTGCATTTTCTTTCGCATTTACCACGGGGAGTGCTCTGAGGAATTGTTGGGATTAATCCCAGCCTTCAAATTTCACGAACGCACATCGCGGCAAAACTCCCGATACCATCCACACCATCTGGATGCTTGGCGGTCCACCACTGTACGTTTCACTAGGAGTTTTCTTCCGCGTACGACCTCTCTGTGGAATAGTTTACCACCGGTGATTTTTCCGGACCGATACGACTTAGGGACCTTCAAGAAAAGAGCTTACTCCTTTTTAAAAGGTCGGCAACGCACCTGTAATTCCCCTGGTGTTGCAGTTGTTCATGGGCGGAGGTAGTCACCATCAGGTGAGCCGTATCTTCCTATAAAAAAAAACAATAGTTTTCTGCTTGAGATGAAGAGAATAAATGAGTGCGTTAGAATAATCAGTGTATCTATAGTGTATTTATGTTTGACCACACCACAAACCTTATCTGGTTGATTTTCGAAAGGTAGGTACTGTACTGTGACCAGGCATGTCGCATGTGTGACGGTGCTTTCCGTCGTCGGGCCGAGTATTTACCTGTCTCTTTTTATTGTCATTTCGTGAAAAGAGAGAGAAAGAGAACAACTTTAAGCATTTCTTAAATTGACGCCGATTTTTATGAGTAATGCCGTAAACTTTTAACAAAAAGTAAATAGCGACTTCAATTTTTTTTTAAATTAAATAAATTCCATTTTTTAGTTTCTGAAGTCAGGGTTTTAATTCTTAGATATACTATGTTTTTGTATCTTTTTACTAAAAGTTTTATTAATTAATCTTTTTGAGTGGACTAAGGGAGGATTATAATTATGTCCTCCGGACCAAATTTCGGTCTCTGTTGAGCATGGCCGCCGTGACCTCTCGTTCGCCTCTGCACTGGAGAGGGTTACAGTGCTTGAGTGTGTACGCAAACACACACTCGTGCACTGTAACCTGTAACAGTCCGATGGGACGGCAATCGGACATGACCGGAGAGAGATCAGGCGCAGGACCAATGGCTTTTACCTGTTTACCTAGGTACGGCGGTGAAACACCGCCAAATTTCTAACTCCGGGCTGCTTGCTTGTCAGAAAAACCCAATAACTGATTTTGGCACAACCCGGAATTCGAAACCGTGGTCCACATGATCAGCAGTGCTTACGACCACTAGACCAATGAAGACGAGACAACAAGGACAAGTTCAATGTAAAAACTAGAATGTCTTCTAAACGGTTACTTACTTCTAGTTAGATACCCTCGAGATCAAATAGGGTGATTGTTCTTACGTAAATACGCAAACTTTAGTAAAATATTAGTAATGTAAAAAATAGCAAAAACCGACTGCAAAGAACTAGAAAGAGGATCATTATCAAAAGCGGTTGACAGGACAAATAATTATTCGGCCATATTATGTTGTGCCGATAGATGCCTTTGCAAATTGAAGAGTTTCATAATTATCTCATGGAAATCATCGGATATGGACCTAATTCATATAGAACCACCCCAAAGAAAGGAGTACCATTTCTTATAAAAAACAAGAATATTTTTTAAAACGTTACCTCTACACTAGGATTTCCTCCTGTATCGTGGAGGCAGTTTACAAACATGAATAGCACAACCATAAATATCTAGACTTCAATCAATTATTTGTAGGCCATACAAAATCTTGTTCCGTGCGGGATTCGAACCCGCGGCCCCCAGCGCTGCAACTCATTGCTAAGCCACCGCGCCACGGAGCCGTCAACAAGAATCATTAAAAGGGGACAAGTGGTAAAGAATTAGCTCTGAACATACTTAAAAAATATTCTAATGAATTGACAGCCTCCTCCTTTTTTTAGTATATTGAAAAAATGCGTATTGTAGCAAACAAAGAAAATAAAAAATCAGGTATTGTAAAAAAGCATGAATAATAATGATTATTCAAAATTCCCACCGTCCTCGGGGTAGAATCGCAAAATCTTTTGGGATACAAAACTTTTTTCCCTCGTCACGAAGGAACAACTTTTCCCCCGTTAAGAGGGCGACCTATTATCTTTCATTTCTCCAGTAATTTAACATTCTCCGTACGCTCCGGGAAAATCATGCTATCAAATTCGGCGTCCTACCCTCCATTTCGAGGGTGACAACTTTTTACTTGGAAATCTCCTAATAATTTGCCAAAGTGGCAGCTGCTTAGCCTATAACGATTATCGGGCTCTAAAAAGATATCAGCTTTGGTTGTTTACGTTTTGTTAGGGGAGAAATAGTATTAGTGGCAATTGGCTTGTGGCCACTGAATAATATATTTTTTAAATTAATCCTTAAAGTGTTGCCAATTTTGAATCCATATCAGTTGTCAATATTATGAGCGATATAGCTTGTCTAATACCATTTTAGTTCACTAATCCTTAGGACTAAATGGGTTACTCTATTCTGCTAAGTATGTTCTCGTTGCCACTACTATTATGAAGAGTTTTTAATTTTAAATAAACAATAATATCTTTATTGGCGCCGATCCGAATTGTGTTACGGGTAACCAGTACCTTGTTTTCTTGTAGGAAACAGGGCTGGTTACCCGTATTTTCAAAAATGGCAATAACGGTATATCATTATTTATATATATGAACTTAAGTTTAAAATTTTGTTACTTTTTGAAAAATAACCCTGTATATAATATTACTTACGATATCCATACGGTAGAAATTTGTAAGACAGGGAGACTCAATATGCTCAAACCCTTCGTCACTAAAATTGCTTTGAAAGACTAAGAGCTACTAGAATTGAGAGGATACGCTATCAACCGTTACCGCTGCAGCCTATTAAAGTCCACTGCTGAACATAGGCCTCCCCCATAGATTGCCTCATAGGGGGGATATTTGCCATAGTTGTCACGCTTGGCATGCATGTTGACAACCGCAGTTTTTTATTTTTACTTGTTATTGGGAAGACGCTGCATCTCCTGATTTGTTTACCACATAGGTAAAACCGTATACATCAATGGCGAATGCAACATCACCTTCCATTTGCCAATGTTATGGTCATTATTGCAGAATAACAGGAAGTCTAGTCAGAATACTAAGTAATAAGCTTAATGGTCTTATATTGTCCCCCCGGTTAGGTTTTAAAACCCCCGGTGGACTTGTAAAAGGCTATTGCAATGATTTTGGTGTTGTTAACTATGCGGCATAAGTTGCTGTTTTATTACTAATGGTCGCCGTAATTCAATAAATTTTTAGTTTTGTAAATTAAACAAGTTGTATTGCGCTGTCAATTGTGTGTACATTAATATATAAAACGTAGTATATATATATATATCTATATATATTCCGCGGTACTTATTCATAGACATTGACGTGGTAGAGTCACGCTGCTGGTTGTAGCATGAATGGATCGGTTCGAACGGGGTAGGACCACACTCTCACAGAATACCAGCGTAAAATAGCAGCTTAATGCTGCTGTGTTCCGTATGGTGAGTGTAGAGATCCGGAGAACCTTTTTGCTGGAAACGAGGCATTCCATCTTAGTCATCAGGGTAACAACGCATTTTATATTTGATTCTTAGCCGAGGATACATGTAGATGTCTATGGGCCACATCATCCACCTACCATCAGGTGGACTGTTTATCAACCTTATTGTATAAAAAATACATTGACAGTATGACCGTCAACAAACGACATAATTTGTCCAAGCGACAATATAAAAAAAAGTTTGACATTGGTAGTATGAACGTACACAATGTACGTTTTATTTAATTTAATGTATTTATAAGACATATCAGATATACATTTTAGCTTTCTGCAATCCTCCATACAAAATTTAGCTATGTCAAATCTCACACTTCTCCGTTCGTGCAATATGCTTAAAAAGGGGTACAAAGATTTCCCTTAACGTATTAACATATAGATTTTATATGTGTTTCTGTATTTGTAGGAATGTCAACTAAGAAAATTCCCTTTTTTTTTTGCACTCCTCCATACATAATTTAATTATGCCAAATGTCACATTTCCCCGTTCCAAAGATTTCCCTTCACGTATTAATTATATAGATTTCATGTGTTTCTGTGATTGTAGGGAATGTCAAATAAAAAAAAATGTTTTTTTCCATGTACATGAAGTAAATAATATAATAGTTGATTGATTTTAAATTTCTTTAAAGAATAGCATAATGACCAGAGTACCGGTAGTACAGTCGTCTGGATTTGAATGCTAATAAACACTTGTGCAATAACACAATTTGTCAATGTGTGGTGATCAATCTGGTTGTTTTGTGATATTTAATGTCTTTGAAACAATATAGCCTTTTATGAGCTTTACAGTTAGGGCGAGTAATTGCCTTCGTGTTTGTGCGTACACTTTTGGAAATCTGTTGCACTTTTCATCATTACAGCATAGATAAATTTTTTATAAGTCCACTAATGAAAATTGTGAAGGAGGCCTTATTACATCGTAACAGCCGTTCACAAGTCAACTGCTGAATAATAATATTCTCTTCCAATGAATGTCGCAGCACGGTCTTGAAACACCTGCATCAATGAGGGCTAATAATTTTCTGCTCACCAGATGTCGCTAGTTGACACTGAGGTAAAGCTTTTTGTTACACAATCTCATTTAATTGAGTAGTTAGTTTTTAATTATCAGTTTCTAGAGTATTATACGAGTATAATATTAATACACAAAACAATGCCTCAGTGGGTTGCTCTTTAATTTTTTGCACAATTTTAACTTTTTTTTAAATTTTTCTACTTTTATGATTATCTGTGGTTTGGTTTATTTATTTTTAATCTTATTAATATAAAATAGAGACAATAGTACAGAAAGAAACATTAACCTTTACATTTTCCGAACAAATTAACTTCCCCGCTATGAAATCTGTCAAATATTATACCTCACTTTTAAGTACCGCCGCCTTGGTGGCAGAAAAAGTTTGTGGATTGCCCTCATTGACTTCGTGTATTACTTAATAGGTTGTCACTCCATCTAGTGGGCGGCAAACCTATACTTTTATTCCATATCGGTTATTCGAGATGTTGCGCATTTGATAACTACTAATAATATTTGATAAAGTGATCAAAATTGATGAGAAGAATATCACCATTTAACCAGAATTAAGGTAAGTACGATCTTATAAAATCAGTTTTACTTTAAAATGATTTCTGAAAAAATCATTTCGGGAATAAAATAAAATTACATTTACGGTAGAACAATTTATTTTAAACTAATACGAACGCATAGTAGAATTTAGGATATATATTTATAATAATATAATGGTATAATAACAAAACATTGACAATATAAAGCGATAACTAAGTTTATCAACATTCGATAAAGCCATAGTGATTGCAATCGAGTTATGTACAAACGGACATGCCGATTTTTAAATATTGAACGATATCAGTTACAATTTTCGATTATTAAAGCTATAAAGAACATGGCCAATGACACAACAGTCTTATCCCTAAAACATATATGTATAAAATACCACCTATTGTTTCAACCACGTTCAAAAAAAAGAAATTATAATACTGATTTTTCGATATAGAGAAAAATATAACCTAAAATCTGATGCAGATTTTGGCAGGACCTGTGTCGTTATATTTTTATATTTCCTGAACAATTTATTAAACAAAAAGGGCAACGTGATGGGCATATATAATATTTAGATAACAATAATATTTTCGTAATATTTGATTATTCACAAATAATTTCTAAGTGGTTGCGACAAAAGATACACGGCGATGAGGTTAATGCCAGTGCGAAAACTGAGAATACTGCATAGGTTTTTTGATTTGAAGTCAGTGACTGGGAAGACAGAGGAAGACTCTTTATACTGATTTTGTTATATAGTTTACAAGAAAGCTATTTTAATGGATTAATTTACACAAAAGATGAGTACAGGATTATAAAAGTACAAAATGAGCAAAATTAACTGCCAAAAGGCATTAGTAAAGGACACGTCTGGGTATTATTTACAAAGTAGTCCACAGACGTCTATTTTATATTATTATACTTAAATTAAGAGCACGAAACTAGGAGCTTTCGCCAGGATTAGAAAAATACAGTGGTAACCTCATTGGATTAGTGCCAAGCCTTTGTTGTATAAATACGAGTACATCTAGAGTACAAAAGCAGTCTCCAGATTAAATTCGGTAACGTAGCTTAATGATATAAACTATTTAGAATTTGAAATACTAAAAGTACAGGTTTTGTACTTTTTCAATAATTCATATTTTCGATGGTTAAAAATCACTTATTTCTGGATCTGTGTCGGCGTATTTACATGTGAATGGATTTCTCAGCCAGGAACAGAAAGAACGGTCACTGTGCTGTTTATATTTCGCTGTTGTATGTTTCTTTGCATGCGCTCGAGCTACGGCCGTGCGACGTGTCGGATAGGAGTCAAGGGAAGATGCGTCAGAATCTCTAGGTACTGAGTCATAGCCCGATTCAGCTCGTCTCGACGTAGCCGCGGGACTATGTTTCCCCGTTCTTGGTGTTGATTCATGTCCACTATCATAGCCATCGGGCTTTGAACTCGCAACTACTCTAGCGACAACTTTATCACCTTTATCACTCTTTTCTGTACGTGGTTCTGTTGTGACTACTGGCGCCGTAACTTCGAGATGTAAATTAGATTTCAAATCTCGAAATGCATTTGACGGTGCTCCATTTCCAGGGACACGTTTTTCTTCTCTTAAATTAGGATCGGACGCTCCATCTGGATGTCTTAGCGAAGCGATCCTAGCATCTGTGATATCATTCCCTCGGTACCGTTCGAATGGGCCATAGTCGTTATGTGTTACATCTAAATCTTGATATGCACAATCATCTACAGCACTTCCGGGTCTTGACATAGAACGTTTGCAACTATTACATATTTTGTCACTAGGTCGATAAGCAGGTTCACTATATACAGATCCGTCCCCATTATATTCTTCAGTATCTCGAACATTGCATAAAGACAATGATTGAAATTGTGGAGCAATTCTAGAATTAGGAACATCATTTTCATCTAATATTCTACGTGAGCCATATAATTCTGTCAACCCTAGTATATCATCTACTCTTGATCGAGATGATTGTAAGCTTTCATGAGGATTAATATCACCTAATGGTTGTTCATTACTAAAGTTTTCAGCATAAAATCCCAATTGCCTAAGATATGATTCGTTTCTAATTTGTCTCTCTACTTCACTGTATAGTGATAGCGTATCTGTGAATGTTGAAGCTACCGTAAGATTTTCTTGACTTAGAATTCTCAGAGGATGATTATCGTAATCTTCTTGGTCCATTTCAGGAAAAGGATTTTCTGAAAAGCCCATACAAAATGCAATATCTTCCTCGGTTACTTGCAGACAACTATCCTGCATTGGAACTGGTTCTAATGGTTCTTCAACTTCAATTATCTCCAACATTTCGTCATCATCGTCATTATGTCTTTTCATATTATGTTGTTCAATTTCTCTACTACGATTAGAAATTATTTCATCGTCCATTCTTAACCTTTCCTTATATTTGGAATCTAAGCTCTCCATTGACACTTCTCTGCTACTTAAGCTACTAGGCTGCATTAATGGAAGTGCAGGGGGTATTTCTGCCATTTCTTCACTGTCATCATCGTCATCCGGATCATTTTTAACTGCTGATTTTGAACTACTTGATCTTCTTGACATGTGATCAGCATATGGGGGCCGACATTTTCCTCTTCTATTGCCATTCCTTTAGATCCTGCCTTTAACCCTGTTCTTATAGTTGATTCTTCTACATGTATGCGCTTGGCTGTATCTTTCAATAATTCCATTTTATGAGATACTTCGGAGTCATCCGATATTCTAAGACCCGGGTCTCTGTGACCAGGTTGAATTTTGTGGCTAGGTGAGTTATGTCTAGATTTATGTATTTGCGAAGTTTGATTCTCAACCCATTTCCTTATCATGTTTTTCTTGTGATTGTCCATATATCCATACCCTAGGCTTTCATTTCCATGTGAGCTTAAAACACCAACTTGCAGAGGAATTGGGTTAGATGGTACGGGCACAGAGTCAAATTGCAAAGGGGATTTGCTTTCTTGCATAGGTCCATCGATCCATGTTTCACGTTTTTTGACTTGTGTTTCTTGTATAATATGTCGAGCCTCGACTAACCGAGATTTCGATATCCTTGGGCCATCAATCCAATGTTCATCACTTGTATTCTTGCCCTCTTCTGAAAAGGATTTTACACAGGTTTTCTTTATAGGTGTGTTTTTTGAAGTAACTGAATGCACAGGAGATGATTTCGGAGTTTGGTTACTCGGCTGAACTCCACTTTTTATAGGAGATGACTTCGGTGAAGAATGTAATTTATGAATCGGACTTTTTTCTTCTACAACTTTAGATAATGTTGATTTATGTTTTTGTTCAGCTGCAGACCCTCGTAATGCTTTACTTAAAACGCATCTGTTATCCCCTGAGTTTATGTGTGGTATATAAACAGGAGGATGTTCTCCGTCAGTTGCGTCATCCATTGGGCCTACGTAAATAACTGTGTCGGCGGATAAATCACTGCTCGAAGGATCTGGTTCACTGCTGCTTGGTTTAGAAGCATCTTCACCAGAACTTCCACCAGACCCGGCGTTATTATTAGATGAAAATTTAATTTTTCTTCGTCGCAATCTATGTATTCTTGATGCTAACTGGAGAGTTGTGAGAGTGTCGGAATAGTTTTGTACATTTGGTGACACATGAACGATCATTGCGGTGTGACACGTTAAGGAACCAAGGCACTCTTTAAGGACATGCGTTAGATTATGGTCACGATATGGTAAATGGCGTTGACCGTTAAAAATTGCTAGTAGAATATTCCCTAAACCTGATAATGGAATTCCTCCATTAGCTTTTCCTCGTTCAGAGTTGCCCAAGTCAATGAGATGTAAGCGGCTTCGGCCTCCAGCAACTGAAAATAAAAATTGTGTGATCTTTATTAAAATTCTTATAATTGCACTTGAAATTCATAAAAAAATGTCCAAGCCCTTAATAACAATAATTGATGTTTCATTACCATTAAAATAAATTGTTGTTTATATATACAATTGTACAAGTAATAATTTAATGTAGGCGTAGAATTATTTTACGTACCAGCACCTTTTCCTCCAATGCTGTATTGATAAACGTGTAGAGTGTACAAGAGATGGCTATCTTTTCCTTCTTCTTTTGCTCCTCGCGTGGCTAATGCGGCATCTAAATAGAATGCGGCTTTTTCAGCGCTATGCACGCGCAGTTCTGATTGATTTTGTAAATGAGTGCCAAATAGTGGGTCATCGCGAAGATATACACCCGGTGATTGTTCAGTATCTGTGTACAAAATAACAGCATAAAATTAATAACAGAATAATAGCATAATTCAATTGGCATAAAGATTTACAATATAATTAAATTAGTTGAATTTAATTGAAGACTATAGGTTATCACTGGAAGTTTAGCGTCATAAATATAGCTAGTATTTATTATTTCATATTTTAATTTGTAATTTTGCATGCAATTTTGACAAAATATGTCTCGGGGCCTAATTTGTAATTTACATTACCATATTTATTCATGCAAATAAATTATGGTTATTAAAACCTATGTATATACAGGGTTAATTTGCAATATACGGCCGAATTTGCAGAGAAGGTTCAGATTAAGTAATATAGGCAAATGGCGAAGAAATTTTAATTAAAAAAATCTTGATCGTTCTGACCTTTCTATCTTTTAAATTGAGAATGTGTGGTAATGCATTATTTTAACTGATTGTCATTCATAACTATCTTACACACACACACACATACATATATATACTATTGTATATGTATATACAATATTGTATAATATTATAAATATCATCTTGCTAATAAATACACTAAAATATCATAAGAACAAAGTGTGACAAGATAACACCAACACCACTTCTCCAATACGACTCTAACCTTTACTGGACCACCATCGTCGACAAAACGACACGTGTCTAGCTTCTAAACGAGGTATCAGCAGGAGAAATACACTCTTCGATAGACTACCAAAGCTACCACGCTTAACAGTTAGTCATTGGACCTTGCTAATGAAAACTATTTTGGGCACTAATTCTATTACGAGTATTTCGCGCCTCAACTGTGCTATACCTATGTTATTTATGTTTTCTAACTTACTCATTGGTCAAGTGGTGGTAGCAGTAAGAGCGACTGCTGATTAGGTCAGATCCAAAATCAGTTATTAGTTTTTTTAAGACATTCTCAATAGCAGCCCGGAGGGAAGAAGTTGACGGCATATCACCCCTGTGCCTCAGAAAGCACGTTAAGTCGTTGGTACTTCGTCTGATCTCTTTCCGATCGTGTCAGATTGCCCTCTATGGGAGTGCAGGAATAGAGTGCACTTTTGCTTGCGTACACATTCGTGCTCTATAATCTCCTCCTGCGCGGATTGCTAGTCTCCGTTATGATTGTCCGTGACCGAAATTCGGTCTTGTGGGCAATATGTAACTCTTATGTGGACTTATTTCACAATTCGGTTTGGAGGGCATTATATTATAGTATGCTATATTCATAATTTTAAATTTGAAGTAAAATTTATTCAGATGAGTGAACTGTATCAACTTAACCTAATTAATTTTTTTTAAGTTACCGTTCTGATAAGGTGATAGGAGATCTCGTATCTGGTTGGTATTGGTGCACAGTTCCACTGCGGAGATCCTGACAGAGAACCGGGTGCCGCATTTGTGCCGCTGCTCTGCTATGCCACGAAAAAGCCAAGTGATGGCGCAGGGTATGGCTCCCAGCGTCCCAGCTGAGTCTGGTCGCCCCAGCATTGTGTACGACTTGCCTGCATCCAGAAAAAAATTATTGATATATTTAATATACTTAGAACCCTGATAAGAGCCTGAATCGCTCAAAGGCTAAGCGATCGCTGTAAATTCCACAGTCTCACTAAATATCTTACTAGCGAGCAACCATCAAGGTAGAGTAAACTGTCAGGAAAGATTTTAAGAAGGTGGGGATATATAATGAATAAGTTAATATAAATTATAAAAGAAATAAGTTTCGTTATATCATTTATTTTTATTTTGTTGGAATCCACGATATATTAAATAACTTTTTTCTCAGTATTCAGTATACTTATCAGTATCACAGTATATAAAAAAATCGTCAGGTGAGAGATTATCTAGAGAGGTTAAATATGTATCAGAGTACTTGCCGTTTGGTTGTGGCATAAGCAAATACATCAAGGTTGGTGTGGTAAGAGGCGATTTTTGGAATTTCCCTGACGTTCCTGTAGCTTATTTTGTATAACTGCCAGATTTAAAACATTCAGACTGGGGACGGAAAGCAGCATCCACAGTACATTATATATGGTACAGCAACTGCTACTGGTACCGTTACCATTACAGCCTATTAAAGTCCACTGTTGATAAAGGTCTCACATAGATACCCTCATAGGGGGGTATACCATAGTTGCCACGCTTGGAAAGCGGGTTGGCAACCGCAGTTTTTATTTTTAGCCCTTATGAGGAAGACGCTGCTGCCCATCTCCTGATTTGTTTCCCTCTGTCGCCTCTTACGACACCCACGGGATGATATGGGGTAGTGGATATTCTTACACCGCCACTACACGGTAAGCTTTCTGCAAACATTTAAGATTAAGGTGATTTTTTTGTCTATTCCGGTTAAAGCTAATGATAAAAGATGAGAAAGTGTGATTGCTACAGGTGCGTTTTTAATTTGCCTAAATCATAGAATATTTGCGTTCGTATACCTGGCGTGAACAGATTGTTATTGTTTGGCTTATACTAACGTGGGAAGCGCTAAGATAATTAAAACGAGGTACGAATTATTCACTCAGTTGGTTTCTCAATCCCCAAAATAAGCGGGATGATGCACTAAGCCCGGATTCGGCAAAATTTCAACCGTGCACGCTTCGAAACTTTCATTTAGCCAGAGCTCTCATTCAATTTGCATTTAAAACCGTAATCCTCGTAGTGGGAGGTAAGTTTTACAACGTCGGCTGAGAAATCGCACCTTACTTTATTAACTACTAATGTCAGAAATGTAAAGGTAATTATGGAAAAGTTTTTAGTTAACAGAAGTTAAAATATACACTTTTGTATATGCAAGCTGGCTGACTAACAATCTGAAACATAGATTTAGTCACTATATTATTATATTAATTTAATTATGATTGTAATTATGATGTATATTATGATTGTAGCACGATTGGTTCGGCTTGAATGGAGATGGACCTCGCTCTCACTGAATACCAGCGTGATTTTTTTTTATAGAAGAGGGGGCAAACGAGCATGCACCGGCAACTACGTCCTTGATGCTCCGATCAGCAAGGAAACTGATGATCCATTTGCACAATTTCTCGGAAGCCCATAGGAAGGGCTTCCAAAGAAGCGCTTTGTGCCAGACCCGATCGAAGACCTTTGCTATGTCCAAACTAACGGCCAATGCCTCCCCCTTGGACTCTACTGCCTCCGCCCATCTATGAGTCAGGTAGACCAGAAGATCACCAGCTGATCGACCCCGACGAAAACCGTACTGGCGGTCACTAATCAGCTGGTGATCCTCAAGGTACCTCATGAGCCGGTAGTTTATAATGGATTCCATTATTTTGGAGAACAAGGAGGTGATGGCGATAGGTCTGTAGTTAGATGGGTTTGAGCGGTCGCCTTTTTTAGAGATCAGGTGGACCAAAGCTGTTCACCTGATGAATGAATTCGGGACTACGCCTTGGGAGTAGGAGTACCGGAAAAGACGCTTTAAAACCGGTGCCAACTCCGGAGCACACGTCTTCAGCACAATGGGAGGGACTCCGTCAGGCCTACTTGACTTGCTGATGTCCAGGGTAAGGATTGCTTTGCGAACCGAGCGCTGTGTAAACCGCACATCTGGCATGGAGCACTCACACCGCGGGATGGTCGGCGGTGTGTTCCCCCGTCATCAAGAGTCGAGTTGGATGCAAAGAGAGAGCCTAACAGCTCGGCTTCTCCTTTGCGGCATGGGCCAGTGAGTCGTCCTCTCTGTGCAGAGATGGAAGAGATGGCTAACAGAAGTTCCCTTGGACAGCCTTGGCGAGAGACCAGAATGCACGGGTTCCTGAAGGAAGGCGAACTAGCTTCTCGCCAATTCTGCCGATGTGCTCAGACCTTGCCTTGGCAATGACTCTTTTGAAGGAGCTGGAGGCGGAATTATACTTCTTTTTAAGAGCGCTGGTGTTTACATCCCGAGACGTTGATGCGTCAGCCCAGGCCCAGTAGCACTCCTGCTTATAGCGTGATGCTATTTTACAAGAGCGACCAAACCATGGCTGGGATCTGCCTCCGATGGGCACTACAGAGGATGGAATAAAAAGTTCCATGCCCTGAAGTACCACATCAGCGACAGAATCAGCAACAACGCTGGGATCGTCCGGCGAGAAGCAAATCCGCCCCCAAGGATAGGATGCAAAAAAAGACCGCATCCTATCCCAATCGGCCGACCTATAGTGCCAAACACGGCTGCAGCCTGCAGAATGCAACCGCGACGTTAGAGTGAATGACACTACACTCCGGACAAGACAATGGTCCGACGAGCCTAGAGGGGCGTCGGCGGAAACCTGATATCCGTACGGATGAGAGGTCAGCTGAAGGTTTAACAGGGAAGGTGCATGATCCTCCACATCTGGAATCCGCGTAGGCGAAGTAACCAGCTGTGTAAGACCATATGCCAAGGCAAAGTCATAAACAGATCTCCCCGCATGTTCGGTTAAACGTGAACCGAGCCATTCGGCGTGGTGGGCGTTGAAATCGCCAACGATCACGATCTCTTCGAATGGGATCTGCTGTAGCAAGGAATCTGTAGCCATTTGGACGTGATCAATGAGTCGGTCTGTTTCGACATTACCGCTATGGGACCTATAGAGGCACTCGTAGACGCGGGAATGGTCGTCGCTGTCTATGCGCAGCCATAGGATGGACAGGTCCGTACCTTCAAGTCTACCGAGACGTCAAAAACCAATGTCTTCTCTGACGTATACGCAAACTCCAGCCCGGGGCACAAAGGAGGAATTTCATATCTCCGGCTGATGCCGGAGAGGACACCTGAGTCTCGGTTAAAAAGAGCCAGCCGGCTTCGCCGTCTCCAGATGGTAGTGGACAGCGTTAAGGTTGGAATGAAGTCCAACCTTAACGCTGGAAACTGTGAAATAGAATCTTTGTGCCATTGTGTTTCGCATAATGAGTGTAGAGAACCGGATACCCCTTTTACTGGAAATTAGGCATTCCATCTTTGTCCTCAGAAGTTACCACGCATCTGCATTTTGATTCTTAATCGAGGATAAATGTAGATGTCTATCATCATCATTACAGCCCTTCACAAGTGCACTGCTGAACATAGGCCTCCCCCAGGAATGCCACAATGCACGGTCCCGAGCCACCTACACCCATTAACTTCCTGCATGTCTTACCAGGTCGTCACTCCATCTAGTGGAGGGACGCACTACACTTCGCTTGCCGGTACGAGGCTACCACTTGAGAACCTTTCTTCCACATCGGTTGTCGGTTCTTCGAGCTATATGGCCGGCCCATTGCCACTTCAGCATACTAATTTTTTGGGCTATGTGGGTCACTCTGGTTCTACTGCGGATATCCTCGTTTTTAAGTCTATCACGCAGAGAGACACCGAGCATAGCCCTCTCCATAGCTCGCTGAGCGACCATGATTCTTCCTCATACGGCTAGCAGTGAAGGAGCACGTCTCAGATCCATAGGTCATCACTGGAAACACGCACTGGTTGTATAATCTAGTTTTAAGATTTTGAGGTATGTCTGACGAGAAGATGTGTCGTAATCTCCCGAACGCTGCCCAGTCGAGTTGAATCCGTCGATTGACCTCTCGGTCAAAGTTGGACTTACCTAGTCAGACTATTTGTCCCAGGTAAACATATTCGTCAACAACTTCGAGCTAAGTGCTCCCAATAACTACCGGCATAGGTGTGACATGGACGTTCAACATGATTTTTGTTTTGTCCATGTTTATCTTAAGACGTATCCGTTGGGAGACACTATTGAGGTCATTGAGCATAGTGCTTAGGTCCTCCAGCGATTTTGCCATAAGGACTATATCGTCGGCAAATTGAAGGTGAGCGATGTACTCGCCATTGACGTTAATACCGTATCCTTTCCAGTCCAGTAGCTTGAAAACGTCTTTCAACGCAGCGGTGAAGAGTTTCGGGGATATTACGTCACCCTGTCTTACACCTCTCTGCAGTTGGATAGGTTTCGTACTCTGGTTCTGTACTCGGATAGCCATCGTAGCCCTACTGTACCAACACTTCAGCACTTCGATATACCGACAGTCCACTTGGCACCGCTGAAGGGACTACAGCACCGTCCAAATTTCGACGGAATCAAAGGCTTTCTCATAGTCCACATACGCAAGACAAAGTGGCAGATTGTACTCTTCGGTCTTCTGTACATTTGCCGAAGGGTATGTATGTGGACTATGGTGCTAAAGCCTTTTCGGAAACCGGCTTGTTCGGGAGGCTGGAAGTCGTCGAGTCTGCGTGCGAGACGATTCGTAATGACTCTCGAAAACAGCACGTAGACGCGGCTCAGAAGGGAAATCGGTCTGTAGTTCTTCAAGAGAGCGTTATCGCCTTTCTTGAAGAACAAGACCACCGCACTTCTGCTCCACTCCTCCGGAGTAGTGCCACCATGGAGGACGGAATTAAAGAGCTTCTGAAGGACTTCAAGTACCGGTTTTCCACCCGTTTTCAGAAGCTTCCCTGTAATTCCATCCTCGCCCGGGAACTTGCCGTTTTTAAGATGCTGGAGAGCCATTCTAATCTCGCTCAGACTGAAATCCGGTACATCATCGGAATAGTGTCGGATAAGACTTGCTCTTGGATCGTTACTCACACTTGCGAGTGGCTCCAACGATGACGTTTACAGCTGCCCATAGAACCTCTCAATCTCACTCAAAATCTCAGGTGTCCCGGAAACGATACTGTCACATTCGGTTTTCAGCTTCGACAGTTGGCTCTTTCTGGCAGACAGATCTCTGGCAAAGACTTTGCAGCCCTGGTTCCGCTCGATCGCTTCTTTGATACGAGCAGTATTAAAGTTGCGTAAGTCCCGCCGCATGCATTTGGAGATCTGTCTGTTCAGTTGCCTGTGTGCTATCAAATCTACTGAAGACTGCAGCTTCATTTCCCGTCTAACTTGTAGGTGTCTATGGGCCACAACATTTACTTACCATCAGGTGGAATGTGTGCTCGTTTGTCATCATTATTCTATAAAAGGACTGGGAAATGCAGGTATACTAAAGATGGAATATTTGCTGTTTTGTGTATTAGTGCACCATACGAAACACAGCAGCATTAAGTTGCTATTTTATATTTACGCTGGCATTCTGTGAGAGTGTGGTCCTACCCTGGTCGAGCTGATCCATTCATGCTACAACCATTATCTACATCGTCGGCTCTATTTTTCTAATCCATAAACTTTTTTCTTTGTCTTTCTAATTAAATTTTAATAAATACAATTTTCCCGCATTGTAATGATTTAATGTGCATCCGTAGAGAAGTTAAGTCCGCAAATGCGATATATGAGACCGCCTCGCACCTTCTGGGTGTTTATCAAACTTTCAATTAAGAGCCGGCTCGCCTCTTTCCCATTTGAATGTAAATTCCCTCCCGCCGGGAGAGGTCGGAGGAAAAGTTTCGCCGAGTAGTGCTCTAGTAAATAGTGGAACGGTTCGGGCTGGAGTGAATATTTTAGCTTATGCTAGAATGCGAAATGTTTTGATTAATGCCATAAAATGTTTTGCGTCTTATTGTTTTGTGCTTACTGCTTCAATAAATAGTGTTAAAAGCAAAATCCTTAAAATCGAAAAATAAACTTTTTTATTAAAAATAGATTATAAATAATAGTTATTGAAAGACACTCTTATATTTAACTTAACATTGGTTCGGTAAATACCTCTGTTCTAGGAACAACTGGCAAGAAACCCAGTGAGATATTTAAAAAAAAATAACAGTTTACAATCTTTTAATATGTTACGCAATTAACAACATTTTTTAGATTTTTCAAGATGATGATTCTAAGCTAAAAACTGTTTAAATCAAATTTAAAAATATAAAAACTCAAACAACGCATGTGTAACCGTTCCGTATCGTATAGTTGCGACCAATTTGAAAAAAAAAACTTGTCAACGTATGAGATTATAGAAATAAAAAGAGAAGTTACAGTCTATATACGTCCTACTCCTGAACATAGGCCTCCTCTTACTTCTAGGGGTCTTTAGGGCAAGGATCCACCGCACTGTGCCAATGCGTGTTGGCAGACTTCACATTATCTTCGAAAACATTTTTTTAATTGCTCAGACATGCAAGTTTCCTCACGATGCTTTCCTTCACCGCCGAGCATGTGGTAAATCAGCACTTAAAATTGCATTTAACAATTTCATTGGTGCCGGCGGGATACTACACACTAAAATATACAGCGAGCGCTTAGTCCCTGAGCTACCACAGTTATTTAATAGAAGTGGTGTTCAGAAAATCTACGTAAATTCTACTGTTGTGTGTGACAAAGTAAATATAATTGCTTTTCGACACGCGTTTCAATGTAATGGATTTATTTTAATTCAGTTTTGGATAACTTTTGATTGAAAAATGTAAAAAATATTGCAGATACTATATCCGATGACAATACAATTCCATGACCATGGCCTAGTATTTTCTAGGACATCTAATGATTAATACATGTTGTTTAAGTTTTATTAAACCTTAATATTATTAGAAACAGTTCGTCTAAACGATATAGTAATCGAATACGTACAATATTCAAAAATAGTGTTTTGGTAGTAGAGATGGTAAAGATGTCATTGAACTTTTGGTAAGACTCTTTTTCTGCGAAGAAGTCAGTCTAGATTGATAATATTCTCTCAACTGTTTCCGCCGTAAAGTAGCACTGAAATGTACGGACACCTGTAGCTGTTTCCCGGTTTGAAGGGTGAGGGAGCTAGAATTACTACTGGCTATGTGGCATTTTATTTTGGTACTCAAGTATGTATAATATGTGGCTTTCTTTGTATGCAGTTCGCTATAGGTGTCCTAGTCGTGTTTGGCTCATATAAATTAAGATAAATTGTTAGATTGTTTGTCACTCCAATATTGTAAAATGAAGAACAAAGAAACATATCATCGCCGATATTAATAAAACTTAAAAAAAAAACTTATATAATATAGATAAAATAAAAAAAAACAGAATATAATCATCGAAATTGATGCGATTAAGAGTTATTCGCCCATATGTCATGCAGATGTTTTTGAAAATTGAAAAGTTTGTTGCCTTTCTCATGAATTTAATTGTAGGTATCTTCTTTTGAATAATACAAGAATTATTGAAATCGGACAACGCAGTAAGGAATTATCACTGAACATAATTGAGAACCTCCTTTCCTTGAGACATTTTTGAAGTCGGTTAAAAATACTAGTTACTTGTCTTAATACTTAGCAAAATTATTAAGGCTAATAGAAATATTTAAATTGAAAGATTAAGAGGTAAACGTCTGTCAGAAATGTGTTACTATAGAAACTGTAACAGAGCAAGATCCCAGGGCCACCAGACGTCACTCATTTTCTGACAAACGAAATATGTAAGATTGAGTAATATTAGTATGTAATATGATCGCATGCCTCCCTGCTAGCTTGGCCAGAGGGCCATTTTCCAGGTATCAGGTAATCAAGATACGTAAAAACATTGCTCACCTCACGTTAATTCTCCCAGCTGATTTTTACGTATATGTTAGATAATATGCTTAAAATTAGTCATCAACACTCCCAGACAATTTCCGTCGGCAGTATCGCTTTGCAGACGCTTTAAAGATCCCAAAAAATTACTCAATTTTACTTAAATTCTGAAGCTCCATTTTTATATGTTAGACAGACAAATCCAAGGGGTCAATCATTCCCTGTTATATTGAAATAAGCTAATTAGAAGATATCTATTTGTTCGGCTGAGGTCGGGTCATATAGTCTAAAATTCGGAGTCTATGAACAAGTAATTAATATTAAACTGGAATCGTCCCCATTTACTAGTACGAGTAATGAATTCTAAGTTTGTAATAATTTCTTAATCGGTAACTTCAAGAGCTAATGTATCGTATTATGCATGCAGCACAAATCGATAGGTCAGAGAAGAACCACGCTCGCACAGTATACCAGCGTGAAAATGTAGCATAATATTGCTGCGTTTTGTATGGTGAGTGACAAGAACCGGAGACTATTTTTACTAGTAACGAGGTGTTCCATATTAGTAGTAAGGAATGACACTGCTGCTTTATTTTGATTCTTAATTAAAGACCGATGTAGGTGTTTACGGGCCATAGCATCAAAATACCATGAGGTGTACCGTGTGCTCGCTTGACATCCTTACTTCTATAATGTGTGGCTTCGACAGAATATCAGCGCTGCGGTAACTCTGTTAATGTAGCATTATGCAGCCTCTTTGTTGCTGCAATCCATTTTGTTGTATATTTAGTTAAGTTTTAAAAATTGATGTTTTGCAAGTTGAAACAATAAATAAATATGTTCTTTCTTTCTTTATTTCTATAAAAAAATTGTCAAATCCAGCGTACCTAGTCCTGCATGTCCGAAGCAGAAGAGGCAACCGTCGGTACCGTTGATGACGGCATGTATGACATCAGTCAGCGCGCTCGAACAAATCTCCGTCTGCAACAACAGGAAATACGAACATCTGATGATTTTATAGAATTTAAATTCTGGAAACAAGTTGTAATAGAGTGAGGCCACAGGATACACTGAGGTAGCGGCGTGGTGCTACACTGCAATGTTTAAGGGCAGGTTGAACAAAATATCGTATTTTAGACACGATTTTGACGCGCGAGAATTGATACTTTTTGAAATAATTTATGTTCCGAAAAAAATATATGTATACACGAAATACTCAATTAATATTTTTTACTAATAGATTTTTTTAAATACTTTATATTAATAAAAATTATAAAATGTCTATAATACTTTATAAAATTATAATTGAATCGCCGGGTAAAAAACTTTGACGTTTGAGTTCTCGTTTTTTTGCGATTACCATATAATATTTTTCGATAATATGAAAGGAATGTTGTTGAATTAGGTTGTTACACTCAATTTTTTATATTATTAGTAAAAATGTTTCAAATAAAGTAACTTTTTTTCCACCGAATGTCGCACGCTTAATTCGTGCTGGAAAATACGCATGCAGCGGAGAAGGGAGCGCTAAAAGCCTTTTAACATAGGAAATCCTCGCCTTAGTGCCCAAATTGGTCTCCTTCATTTATTTTTATATTATTCGATGTTTTATTTATAACTTATTAGAGCCGTGGTTGTTTAGCTCACTGTAAATTTTAAAGTTACGATCTCCGCTGGCATCAAATAAATTGTTAATTGAAATTTCAACTGTTGATTTACTACGTACTCGGTGATGAATGAAATAATCGTCAGAAAACTATAGTGGCTTCTGAAGTCGTCCTACACGCAATAGAGCAGCGAGGTAAATTAATTGGTCCATAACCCTCGCAGAAAAGACAGGAGGTCTGTACTGTTCTGTTATGGAAATACGTCCCACACTAAGTTGCTGGCGTAACTGAACTATAGACTGAAACTTTTTTTTATTCTGTGTACATTTATTATTAATAATTTATTGTTGTTTCAAGTTATGCTTAAATAAATAAATGAAATTATATATCATGGAATTCGTTTGGCAGGATGGTATATTGTTCCATATAATATTTTATGTCTGAATCCTAAGCAGCCCGTTAACGTTACCCTTACAGCCTATTAAAAGTTTAAAAGTCCATTGCTGAACATAGGGCTCCCCCCATTGATTGCTTCATATGGGGATATTTGCCATAGTTGCCACGCTTGACAAATGGGTTGGCAACCGCAGTTTTTAGTTTTAGTCATTAGTTTATTTCATCTTAAGCATGTAAATGTTTAATTTTTTAATTGCTTTTAGTTACCACATTGCTTGCACACTAGCTACTTAGCTATTCAATATGAAATTCGTAATAGTTGATACCAAAAAAATGTAATTATAAATACAATTATATGAAATTATTATTTTTAATCCGGTTTTTTACAAATTTCACTTACAAAACGATTCCACGTTCTACTAATAACTTTTCAAGTTCAAACAAGTCAATGAATCGACTGATTTTCATGTAAAATTCTCAAAGTGAACATAACGCTATGAATAATTCAAGCTAAACTGCTACTTACATCGTGCTCGGCGCTAAGCTGGACTAAGCTAGACTCGGTCGTGTTTTCTTTCGCGAGGATTCCCAGATAATTAAACGGACTTAAGGTACGCTCGAAAGATTAAACCGCTTCGGGGCAACAAGTTTATTGGTCGATGTAGGACATGACCGGTAACTTAGTTGTAAACTTTGTCGGCCTTATTACAAAAAGTAGTTTAAATTTGCCTCAGGTTTAAATTAGAATCTGTTACTCGGCGGCGAAGGAAATCATCTGCATGTCTGAGAAATAAGAAAGAAAAAATATTTCGAAGATATGTGAATTTCGCCAACACGCATTTAGGCAGCACGGCGGACATTTCCTTGCCCTAAAACCTTCTCAGGAATGAGAGGAGTCCTGTGCCCAGCCGTGGGACGTATATAGGCCGTAACTTTTTAATTTTAACTTTTACGCGAAAGGTATTCCGCGGAAATATGCGGAATTTTAGTTCACATATTAAACTGTACGCATATTAAAATGTATAGTAACTATGGAGTTTAACGGCAAATATCAAATGTCGCGAAGACAGTGGCGCCGCGGCTATAGGACAGTTTTAGTTAGAACTACTCTTTTTAACTATAGTTTAAGCACAAGGGATTCCACGTGAACGAAGACGCTGGCGCAGCTAGTTTTGTGATAAGACTGTGTCAGGTGTCTTCATTATAGACGGCTGTGTATGTTAATTGATCGCAAGTCATGCAAGGAATTTTCTATTACAAAAAGACAAAAAGAAGGAAACTTAATTTCTTAACGAAGATAACATTATAATTATTTGTCTAGTACCGTTAGTAAGTGTTAAGTAGCTCTCCCGGATATAGTAAAATCGACTTCCAATTGATTTTAGAAAGCGCTTATGACAGGTGCATCAGTTAAATAACGACATATTTTTTTCCAATAATATTATGACACAATTAAACATTTCTAAATCATACTCTTTTTTTTCTTGTTCATATTTTCGTATATTAAATATCCTTTATAATAAGCGGAAGGAAGAAAGAAACTCCTCATCCAAACTTTTTATCATCGTCGATATATTCATTGAAAATTTGTAGACACCCTACGTAGGGTACGGCTTGCTTGTAAGGAAATATTGAAATAATTTTAAATGAGCGTTTTGATGAGACCCCTTTGTTATTTAATTGAAAATACTCAGATACGAAGTCCAGGAAGTTAATTAAATTAATGAATTTACTTTAAAGATTAATACAAACATAATGTAATGCACCATAATATTATT
Organism: Parnassius orleans; assembly: GCA_029286625.1. Lineage (NCBI taxonomy): Eukaryota > Metazoa > Arthropoda > Insecta > Lepidoptera > Papilionidae > Parnassius > Parnassius orleans. The sequence continues at coordinate 1,747,268 of JAGSMP010000080.1, read as the reverse complement.
TTATGATTTATTTGGGAAAATATCTTGACTGGTTGTTTGAATTCGTTTTAGCTTTAATTTTATATTCATCAAAATATTCTTTACGTGATATGGGATTCTCTTACGATGTAACCCTCCCTACACGGTGGCACTACTGTGGGTGTCGTAAGAGGCGGCAGAGGGAATCTGAAACAGAGGATGGGCATATTCCTGCATCTTCCCGATACCAACTCAATATATTAAAAAAAAAACGGTTGTCATCCCGCCTGCCAAACGTGGCAACTATGGAAAATATGTTTAGCGGTGGATTTCCATAGGCTGTATGATGATGATAATGACTTTTACATAAAGAACATCGGTCAAATACGACCTGACCAAAATATGAAACGACCACCAATGATTGATACGTCAAAAAATAGTGACTTAGGTGTATACTCGTATTAAATTACGGAGTCCAGCTTATTTTATTGGAGCCGGTAAAATAATTTAGCTTTGTAATAAAAACCTCATTTCCTTACTAATTTTATAGGTTTTGAACGCATCTAAACCCATCCCGTTTTTATCTGTGGTACACGTTTCATCATAACACTAAAGTAACAATACCATAATGCGTTTACGTTTTTTAAATACTAGATTTTATTGTAGATTTTTTATTTATTTTTGTAGTGTATTATCAATAACATCATTTTTAGATGGGGATATGGATTAAGTATTCCGAAATGAGTTGCAAATGATAGGTTGACAGTAAATATAGAATGTACTAATACTTAGAACGGAACGTATTATGAGTATCTCTATGTAGTCTGTGGTATTATGACATGAGGGCTGTCAAAGATGCGTAAGCAATAAGCATCATATCATATTAGTCTGTGTTGGTAGAGAGTAATTGTGTTCTGTGAGTCTGTGTGTCATAGCGTGAGCAAAAGTCAAAGCACCTGTGTCTTAGATACATAACAGTGGAAAGATTAGAAATGCTGTTGATTCATTTTTGCGGTTTTAGCCATTGACTTATATAGTTAAGTATATATTACTGTATAGTTTTCATATCAATGGTTTTAGCTGAGGTTGTAATCACGCGTTCGAAGCAATTCAGTTAATTTCACGAAATAATTTCGATAGTACTTCCTATGAAGGTTAAAACAATAACGTATAATGTCTGGGTGGATTTAGCAGTCATTGAGATAGGCAGTGCAGTGCGTTGGCAGATGCAGCGGCGTGGTAAGCCCCCTAAGCCTGCGTCCGCTTGTGTCCACTGCCCGCTGAATTATTACTGGATAACATGGATAGGTATACCCATAAGCATAATGCGTGTTTGGAGTTACAATTTGAGCATAATGCACAAAATCGTTATTAACATGAAGTCTCTTCGAGTTTTTAATTTTGTCAGGTTAATTTATGCTTCTGATAACCCTATGTCAAGCAAGTTTATCAGAAATGTTTAATCTTGTTAAACAATATTTGTCGTTATTCGATTTTTTACTCTTCTCAATTATATTTACAACTATATTTGAGGAACGAATCTCTTACCGAACTGGATATTTTGCTATGTATATATTTTTTCACCATCAAAGCGATTTTTATTTTTTATTTAGTCAAATCTTTATACGTGGTAGAGTCATGCTGCAGCTATATATTAGTAGTAGGTATAGTTGTAGCACGAATGGGTCGGCTCGACAGGGGAAGGACCACGCTCTCACAGATTATCAGCGTAAAATAGCAGCTTAACGCTTAACTTTTTACTGGAAATGAGGCATTCCATCTTAGTCCTCACGGGTGACAACGCATCTGCATTTTGATTCATAGTCGAGGATAGATGTAGATGATGTCTATGGGCCACAGCAACCACTTACCATCAGGTGGACTGTGTGCTCGTTTGTTACTCTTATATCCTATAAAAAAAAACTGAATTGGCTGTAAGACGTCTTACCTTTGCCGAATATTGAATATCGACAACTAACAATGTTAATGGGACTTTTAGTGGGAACTTGACCATCGGCGAAGTATTCTACGAGTATCAACGAGAACTCGTGGACTAAGTATGATTAGTGGAAACAAGTGTAGGAGCACTACTGTGGATACAACACCAGGAACATCAGATTATTTTGTTCGCTTAGGCGATACTGTCGTCATCAACTTTCCGCTGGATTGAGCTGTTGACAAAATCTCCCAAAAACTTCGTAATACGACGCATCGGCATATTGTGAAGAAGTTTTTCAAACAAAATATTTTAAAGGATAATTTCTTGTTATTTGACACTGGCTAAAGTATAACCCAACAAGTCTGTAACCAAAGAAAAGAAAACAATCTTAATATTTGGTGTGGTCCTAGTTATAACTTGTTTATAACAAGTTATTAAAAATAATAATATTATAATTATTCTTCAAAATTTATAACAATTTAATAGTAAAAAAATCTTTTAAGGTATATACAGGTTATTATGCAATAACTGGCCAAATTTGCTGAGAAGGTTCAAAATAAGTAATATAGGCAAATGGCGAAGAAAAATTAATTTAAAAAAAAATCAAAAACATTCTGTCCTTTTTATCCTTTAAATTAAAAATGCGTGATAATGCATTATTTTAACTGATTTAACCTCGCACGTGCACATTCTTAAGGGTCGATCGGTAGGCAAACACGTTGTTGCCCATAAATCACATTCAATTTGGGATAATTTAAAATAAAACTAGAAGCCTTATTTATTCGTATTTTCAAAAACTGAAATAACGGTATATCATTATTTATATAACATTTGAACTTAAGTTTAAAATTTGGCTACTCTATGAAAAATAACCCTGTATAAAACCGCCTAATATTGACTATTTTGACGTCACCTTTTTGTAGACGTACTTCATTGCAAGTGGGCTTTATAATCAGTTTTATTAAACACTAGCCTGGTAAAATTTAAAAAAGTCTCTATGAATTTAAGCCCAACTAAAATTAAGAAACGCTTTTATTTTAACACAGTGCTTACAATACTTTCGAAGGCTCCGTGACGCAGAGCCTTAAGAATGAGTTGACGCGCTAATGGCCGCGAGCTCGAATCCCGCACGGAGCAAATATTTGTATGGTCTGCAAATAATTGTTCCGAGTTTGGATGTTTGTCCTAGTGAAAATTATGTATGTAAACTACGCCCACGGTACAGGAGAAAATCCTAGTGTGGAGGTAAGGTTCTTTTAAAAAAAAAAAAAAGAAAAAATAGAATACGTTTTATTAAGATTCGCTTAAAAGAGTTTATGTTGTGAATATTTTGTCAATTTACGATGATTTAAAATGAAACAACTATATACCGTATATTTTATTATATCAGTATTTTGTTAAGAAAATGAAAAAAAAAGTTTTAAGAGCAATAATATTGCATGATTTAGTTACTTATCTGTTACAAACGATGCTTATTTAATTTCTATGACATCAGCTTGAGTGGCAATTTTTATGCTTTAGCTATCAACTAAGATTCGAGAGCCTGAACTGTAGTTACTCAGGGGCTAGGTGCTCGCTGTAAATTTTACAGTACGCGAGCAACCCGGGTTCGATCACTACATGCTCGGAGGAAACCTGCATGTCTGAGAAATAAAAAAATATTTCGAAGACATGTGAAGAAGACAATCTGCGTAAAGGACGTATTTCAATGTGCGCTGCCCATATTATATATTGAGTAGAGAGTGAAATTTCAATTATCTGTGAGGTATCGTAATGTATAACGATATTTTTGATATAAAAATGAATTATAAACAGATTAAACCGTATTTTTATGCAAATGGATATTCTATATTTTTCTTTAAACAAGTTAATTTTTTTTCAACCATCCATTCATTGCAGCCTATAAAAGTCCCTAAAGGTCTCTTCCATAGATTGCTTCATAGGGAATATTTAGCCATAGTTACCACTACACGGGTAAAACGATAATATAACTTGCACGAATAGAAACTGGCAACTTCTTCTCCAACATCAACTGCAACGCTGTCTTGCAATAAGACAGCGTTAGGGGGTAAATCTATTTAAATGTAACAAGCTCAAAGCTCGATGTGAAGTATAACTACCATCGCGAGGATATTGATTCAGTGCTACATTTTTATAAAATTAGGGATAAAGAACACAGTCCACCTGATGTAAGTTGATGCTGTGGCCCATAGATAGCTATGTCTATTCTTATTAAGGTCAAAATGTAGATGCGTTGTCATCTTGAGGACTTAGTGAAATACATCGTTACCAATATAATGATGTCCGGTTGTTGTCTTTCACCATACTGAACACAACGGTATTATTCAGCTTTATCGTGTAGTAATTCTGTGCGAAAGTGTTTTTCCCCGGTCAAACGAACCATTAGTGCTGAAGCCATAATAAATCTGAAGCGTGGCTCTATCAAGTAAAACCATAGCTTTTCCTGTAATATGTCAATAATGCATTTTTAAAAGACCTTTATCTAGCAGTGGATGAAGAAAATAGAACAAGGCCATATAGTGTAAGAAAATAACGAAACTGGAAAATTTTAGATGGAAAAACAACATTCCTTTTATCAGAAATCTCTTATTAATATTATGCTGTGTAAAGTGGTTCAGTATCTAGTAATAACTTGTTCATATGAACTTCAGTAGAACAACAAAGCGGCGCGTCTTATTTGTGCCACGTATGACAGAGAGCGTGCAGTCTGCACACAATCCCATTAATATTGTGTAATCCCTTTATCCGGGTTCCCAGCGAGTGCGTTAGCCACTTACCAAAGCTTAATTTGTAGGCATTGTAATTACCTTAGTGCTTAATTCAAATTAGTTTTGTATTCGGCTGTTTTCCGAATGTTTCATGTTCGCGGTGTTTATTATGTCGGCCATGTTGCGTTTATGAAGCTAATAATGGCAATTAGAATTTGTGATGTGGGCATGAAATCTATTTCGAGAATGGTTCGATTATATTTTATTAAAAATTAAACTCTTGTATTACTTACATACATATATAGAAGAGAAATACATAATTTGGAATATTAATATTTTTTAAATAATTAACCTGCATGATATTATCCATATTATTATACGAATATAATGTATATCCATGTATTCCACGTATCCATACACTTGTGCATCGATGAGACGATATTTTATTGTCTTGTAATGTAAACAAACAAGTATAAACTTTTTAATTTTGCTACCAAAAAAGTATAATAACCATTAACCACAGAATTTATTCTTACACTAGTGATGCAACTCGAACTCTGTTTTCACTCGAGTGAATCGAGTGAATTTGTTTAATTCGGTATTCGAGTGAAAATAAATTTTACTATTCACTTGTAGTATAAGGCGCCGCGGGTGACGTCACTGGTTACACCCAAATTCAAACTCGCATCTGGCATGTTGTAGTCAAATATGAACTTAGTTTGATTTATAATATCGTGATTGTGCTATCATTGTTGTTTATTTTTTGTTACTTCGTATAAGTAGTCCATAATATAAAAGGTGATTTAAATATACTTCTTTGTTTAAAGCATAAATGATAACAATGAAACAACAAAATAAAAATCGTCAGTATGGTATTATTTTTAAAAATGGAAGCGATTTGTGAGATATGCGAAAAGCAGTTTATAGATTTTGAAATACTACACGTCTGTAGTAAATAAAAAACATGGATATACTACAAATATATTCATATTGTCACATATTACTTATTTAATAAAGGTACCTATTTAAAAATGTTTTAACTAAGGTAATCGCTATTCTCAACTCGAGTGATAAACTTCAATCGATGCAAGGATTGTAAATAGTTAATTCGCATAACTCAAAAACTCGAGTACAACTACAGTGACATGATAAAACCCGAGTCACAAAATTCTACTCGAGTCACATCTTTATCTTACGGTCAATGCAGTGTCTGTCTACAATTTAGTGATGGACTCGACTTACTAATTCGAACAATTTATTGATATATTATATAATATCAATTAGCTGATTAAGTATACTCGTAATTCGTGATAGTTAAATTATTAATAACATTAACTTTACGCTACGTCATAAAGTTAGAGTGATATTATTTTATGAAAATTGTCTATACGCAAATCAATAATATATAACTACCTCTTAAGTTAAGTAATAATAAATATCTTGGATGGAGGAACACATATAAAAATAATTTGTAACAAACTGACACAGCTTCTTTCCGCCAATTCGAGTTGCGTAACTCGAGGTACTATTCGAGTTACGTGAATTTCAACTCAAGTTAACTCGAGTCGAGTTTCTTCCGAGTTGGCACATCTCTACTAGAATTTTTTTAATATTACATTATCTGAACCAATGACATGAACACAAGTATCAAAACAACTCTTTTTTTTCAGTTTTCTCGATTCCGTCTAGATTTTCATAAAATCTTTATGCTATTTACAATAATAAATTGGTATCATTTTTTTGTATATAATACCATTGAGGGACGCAAAAATTTCTAGTGGGCCCTAAAACGATTGACTCCTTTATTGAAAGTTGTTGTAACATATTAATATTACACAGAGAGGCGTACACACTACGTATCGTATCTAATCCCTAACCGAGCTGTATCCTACCTTCGAATTGGATGTAGCGTAGATAATAAAATAGGTTCCAGCTAGATTAAAACTAAGTGCCACTGATCTAAGTATTCAAGTAGGTCATATAATTGGGTCATCATATAGTATACGTTATTGGTTCGAAGAACCTGACTTCCGATGGGAAGAAAGTATAGTGGGACTAGATGGAGTGACGACCTGGTAGGACATGTAGGAAGTCGATAGATGCAGGTGACTCAGAATAGTGTTTTGTCACATTCTTTGGTGAGGCCTATGTTCAGCAGTGGACTTGTGAGGGGTTGTAATAATGATGGTGATTTAGGTAGATTCGATATAGCTCGAGATACCACCAAGTGATGACGGAAACAGAACTTACATAAGATACGTATTTGCAGATCGTTTAGAAGCGTATTTTTTGACAACTTTGGAGTAGGCCTATGAGAAACCAAAAAAAATATTTGAAGAAATGTAAACACTTAATATGTCCACCACGCAATAGAGCAGGGGCGCAGCGAACATTTCCTGCCGTAAAACCTTTTAAAATTAAGGGAGGCCTATTCTCAGTATTAAGCTCGCCTTTTGTACAAATTCTTTGGTGCAATAAAGAATAAAATAATAATAATTATTATTATTATTACTTGTGATGATAATTTTCAGTGAAAGTTATTAAAAAAAATCAAACTATTCATTACTTTTTAGTCAGATACCTTAATATTTATGTCATGTAAACCAGGCGAATAATATAAGTAAACGTAAAAAGATTTAAATTTGTTGGCATGGCGGAGAAAGAACCAAGCTCTTTCAGAATACTGTACTGCGTAAAATAGTCGCATATTGCTGCTGTGTTTCGTGTGGCAGAGAACCGGAGATCCCTCCTACTGGTAGCGAGGCATTTCCCTCAGGGGTGAAAACGCATATAAATTTTGGCTTCATCGAGAATGACTGAAGGTGTCTATGGACAATAGCATCCATTTAGTATCAGATAGACTCATTTAACCCTTAATTTTATAAAAAACTACGAAAAACTTAACCAATTGAAAAATATTACGTACTATAAGTTGATTCTTAAACAATTTAATAGCAATTTCCCAAACGCGATACATTTACATTATGCGGTTTCATCTATTACATAACATCGATTTTGATGCAATTTTCGTATCGCTGCAAACTTTGTTACGTAAGATGGGGCCTCTGAAAAATTCAATGCTCTGTGCAATGGACGAACGAAATTGCGCAATACAAGTACAGGCGCATATTCACCGATTTACGAACGATAAATTCTCGGCGTTTTAACAATTTAAACATGAAAATTCGCAAATGGAAGAGAAATTTTCGCGCATGAATTTTCAGTGTCGGGGAACGCGACTGTGGCTGCTCCCGTACAGTCCCGGGTTATGAATATGTGAGAAATTTTGTAAAAATACTTAACTAAACTAAACCGTACAATGTTGTACCTTCTTACATATAAATAAAATTAAAGTGTCTGTCTGTAATATTGAAATAATTGGTTTCTATTAAGCTCATGATATTAAGACATAAGCAACCATTTTTTTTCTATGTCTGTCTGTCTGACAGAAATTGTAACTGACGAAGATTAGCTCGAACTGACAGACAGACATCTGTCTGTCTGTCAGTTCAATTGCGAAGAAAGTTTATAATCAGATAGGTGCATAGCCAATGTCAGGAGGGATCTAGGCTAAATCTTATCCGAAAATCTTGAAGATATTTTTTTACAAAATACGTGAAATAAATAAAATAAACGTCTTTGATTATCTTTAAGTCTAAATAACGCCACAATGATAGATCCTATCCAAGCGAAGCCGGGGCTTTAGTATTAATTAAAACTAGTTTTTGACAAGGTCATTTTCGTATCGTTATGTACTCGTAGATATTTTAAATAAGGGTGACAATTTCATTGAACCTATCAGAAATGAGACGAGGACTGTGCCCAGTCGTGGGACGTATAAATGTTACTTTTAGGGTATTACCACACTAATCGATCGATCGTCGATCGATACCATTGATCGACGTCGATCGATGTAGACTTATAGACATATTGTGACTGATAGACTCCTTGGTTAAGAATTGAAATGCAAGTGCGTTATCGCCCGTGAAGGACTAAGATAAAATAACTCATTAATTAACTACCCTATCAGTAAAAGACAAGGAATTAGGCATCTCTTATAGATGATGTTTTAAGAGGGATATTTGCCATAGCTACCATCCTTGACAGGCGGGTTTGCAATCACAGTTTTTTTTTTCATTGAGGTGATTACAAGAAGATGTTGCTGCCAATCTCCCGTTTCATTTATTTCTCGCACCTTTAACGACACTCAAGGGATGATCCAATCCACCTTGTATGGGATTCTCTTACGCCAGAACAATACGGTGGCTTTGACTTAATATTATTCCAGCATTTTCCCAATAAAACCGATATTTTGATACATGTATGGGGTGACTAATGATCAAAAACTCCACTTTGTTAATTGTAAGAATAGAGTCTGGCCTATAGACGCCTTGGTTAAGATTAAGAAATAAAATGAAAATGCGTTGTGTCCTCGAGAGCTAAGATAAAATTTCTCATTTTTTTATAGAATAAGGGTGACAAGCGATCACACAGTCCACCTGAAAGTAGATGTACTGGCCCATAGACATCTACATCAATCCTCGATAAATTACTGTTTATTTTATTTGCGGTGTATTTCCAGTATTTATAGTATTTCCTTGTTTGTTTTTTTTATTTTCGCAAAATGGTGAACAAAGTGTATAACGTAACATCCCACAAAGAAAAAAAAAACCGGGAAGCAAACACATTCAAATATTGATGTCAATAGTCGGTAAGTATTTACATAACATAATATACAATATTTTATTATATACAATATTAAAAACAAAATATATACTAGAACAATTAACCTAAAACTAAAAACCTTAAAAAAATATATTATAATAACTAAAATATATTATTAAAAAGGAGGCCTTTTAGGCAAGGTTCCGAAGATACTGGCAGCGTTCCCCCTTTGAATAGCTAGACTAATTCTTTGTCCGAGGTAGCTGCCAGCTCTTCGGTCTCCTGTGACGTCGACTAACCTTTTTGCTATTTAATTAAAAAGCCTTATAGCACTAGGACCCCACGGACCAATGGTCTCGACACCGAATGGGACAAAAACATATTCGGAGCCTAGACCCCTGTATTTCCATGCTTTAGCTTTCTCAGCCGCTTCACAAGCCGCACCAGCTCTGTTGTTGCTTCTATGTAGATGGGAAGGGACCAGCGTGTCTGAACAGGCCCATCTTCCATGGAATCAAACTCATACCGTTCGGTCTCTTGCCATCGTCTCTTGCATACCTGACGGCTCAAGTAGACTTGGCACATTGACGGTGGCAAGGGACCGGATTAATAATCAAAATGCAGATGCGTTGTCACCCCTGAGGACTAAGATGGAATGCTTCGTTTTCAGTAAAAACGGTCTTCAGATCTACACTCATTATACGAAACACAATTTTACGCTGGTATTCCGTGAGAGCGTGGTCCTTACCTGGTCGAGTCGACAATAATATAGCTGTAGCATGGCTCTACCACGCATGTCGTTAAATGTCAACATTATCTTGTGTCAATACCGTTACAGACTACCAAAAGTCCACTGCTGAACATAGGCCTCCCCATAAATTACCTCATAGTTGCTACAATTGGCAGGCAGGTTGGTAACAGCAGTTTTTTTTTGTTATTAGGAAGTCGCTACTGCCTATCTCCTGGATTGTTTCCCACTGCGTCTCTTACGACACATCCGGACGATATTATATATAATAAGGTATTGGATATTCTTACACCGCCACTACATGTTAATTATAAGCATTAATTATGTTTTTTCTGTATTGCTACACGTCAAACTCTCACCATTCCACTGGTTGACTGGTAGAGTGACTAAAGGCACTAAGTGCGGCCTTTGTATTCTTTTGTTATAGAGAATGCAATCCAAAATATTAATAATATAATATTTTCTTAAACACAAAGCTACAATAACAAAAAAATAGATAAAGAAAATTAATAAAATTTTAGAAACAGAATGGATTTGTCTTTTCCAAACTGACGTTTTTGTAAAACGAAAGACAGAATTCCTTGTGACATAAGTTATCCGCTTTATTTTTCGTCGTCGGACCCCGGGGACTTGGTTTGAAAGAAACGTCCTCACGACCCGACCAAGTGGCATGGTTGTTTGAATATCCGATGACTTTGTGTACGTTAATTTTTATTTTTATAATGGATTTGATGTCTGAGTTGCTTTTTTGCCAGTAACTAGGGCGTGGAAATGTCAAATATAATGAGTACAGAGTTGACTTTAGAAAAGGAAATTATCGTTATTTTATTCATGCTTATTGTGGAATTGTGGAAATTATTTGTTGCTTGCGTTAAGGTCAAAAATAAAATTATTATGTCAAGTAACATCCTATATTATTACATTATATTTCGAACTGTTGAGTACAGGTCTCGCTATTATTATTATACTTTTATTTGAAAGGTAATTAATACAATCAAGCGTTACTTTGAAGAAATTCATTATATTATAGATGTGGAAATATTTAGTAATTATAAAAAAATCCGCTTAAAACATAAAAGTTAAAGTAAAGTTACAGCCTATATTACGTCCCACTGCTGGGCACAGGCCTCCTCTCATTTCTGAGAAGGTTTTAGGGCAAGGAAATGTCCGCCGCGCTGCCTCACATGTCTTCGATATTTTTTTTTTGATTTCTCAGTCATGCAGGTTTCTTCACGATGTTTTCCTTCACCACCGAGCACGTGGCATAAAATTGGCTTAAAAAGGTGGCTTAAAACATAAAATGGGACAAATGGTGAGCTGGATTCTCACACATAGCAAAAATAAAATTGTCAATAAGTTTTATTAACAGTTAATATATTTACGGTACCAGATTATAAATAGACATGACATTTTAAGTAAATGACAATGTCCAGAATCGCCCTGTGCAATAAAAGCATCGGACATACACGATAATTAATTGTCTATTTTATTATATAAGTTGCACATAATTTTATAACACGGACTAGCTGCATGCCGAAATGAATATTAAAAAGTATTCTATCTGACTAATAACATTAATCACCGCCATCTTCGCCAAACGTCATGTGGTGTCGAAAAATGATTAGGGATGCCCAATGTTGCATATTTTTTAATCTGAATCACATTTTGAATTTATTTCGAATAAAGTGCAAATAGAAGCTTGAATAAAAACATTCGATTACCATTCCTTTATTATTATTCCCTTAAAGTATGATTTAAAAAACCTTCTATACCTAATCAATGAGGTCATACTCGATTTTAAATTATAGGTAGTTAGAATAATGCTGAAGTGAACAAAACCTACATATTTCATCATGATTATTATTCAGGGTTTTCTAATGACTGTTAAAAGTGTGTGGTTTACTTCTAAATAAACGATGACTAAAGAATTTACGACAATTAATATAAAAAAACACTTATTTTTACTTCATGAACTATAAATGTTTTGTTTATAAAAAGTGTTATTATTCATATTGTTACAAGTATAGAAGAAGTAGAGAAGTATCGTGTCATTATAAGTAAAGTAGGACATTGTCATACTTGTTATGGTATTAATATTATCGTATGACAAAAGTTGACGTTATACATAATATGGCCATAGTAAATCTTATTAAATATCAATAAATCGTATCGTATTTAGCACCCCTATTTTTGACTTCACTAAATGGTCACTTGTCACTTGTCAGTCTCTCACATAGAATACGCCAGTTTATTTTAAGTCTATGGTCTCTCACTCTGTCAATTACATTGGCGTCGCTGTCGCTCGCTCTTCGTAATTATATCGGTGTGTTTTGGTGACTTTCGGGACTATCTATTGAATATTACGACTTGGCTATTTTAACGGACTCTGATTGCTTTCAAAAACGATTTACCTGGCTGCGATTTTCGTAACTGTGTACCGCTCAAACGATAAACTGGCACTCATAAACGGAGTTACGCATACGCAATGGAAAGTGTATTTTGTGTAAAATGTGGCTCTGCTGTTGGTTCTATGTTTTTGGAAGATGAACAGATTCGTCACTGTGTACAACAACGGACTGCACCTCTTTTTGTAATTACATTTCTACTTTGTCTGCATATTTCGATTCTCGTTATGTATTTAGAAGATGAACAATAAACATGAAATTAAATCTGTGTTTTATTTCTAATTCAAAAATAATAAGTTAATGTAGGTTAAAAAACAACTTACTACTTAACTGGTAAGGCTGGTTTCATAGTCACGCGTTTTAACAGCGCCGTCCAGACGCAAAGGCTTCAATGCACTAGATAGTAAACGCGACTATATTCTATGGCATTTATATGTTGCACTTACTTACATTTAGGCTTTAGAACAAAAACTACATACCCAATTATCTAGGTAGGAACTAAAAATAGCTAAATGTTTTGGATATTGTTTTCAGTTTCTTAAAATCACTCGCAGCTATGAAAACCATAATGTTCGTGGTTCGATTATAACCTCAAAATCTGATACTTTTTGAAATATATCTATTCTGCAGCTAGTCCGCTTTAAAAATAAGATCATAGGAATTTACTAATTATCGAAAATACATCACATAATTTTCCGATGCTCTTGGTTACAGGGCGAACAATGTATGGGCGCAGAGCAATGTCCTTTATCTATCCTGAGAAATATTTTCCTTAATTTTAATATTGTGCAAAATTTGACTTCGTAACACAAATTAATGCCGTGTCCTGTGTATCGTGGAAAATGCCAGAAAAATCCAGTATCCTCCGAAAGATGACGCTACAATCACACCGTTTATAAATGACGTACTGATAGCGAACGATATAAGATATTAAGTCCGTCCTTTGTAATTTTTAGTTGAATATGATTGCACTATAATATAAATTATCATCATCATCATCATCATTATTACAGCCTATCAAAGACCACTGCTGAACATAGGCCTCCCCATAGATTACATTTTATAGGGGATATTTGCCATATGGGGGATATTTGGCATAAAGGGGTATGAAAGTGAACGCAAGACGAAAGTGATGGTTTTTGAAATAGAAAAAAGTAAAACGTTATGTGAAATAAGAAAAGGGGAGTTGATTGAGCAAGTGGATGAGTTTGTATATTTGGGATGTGTATTTAGCAGGGATGATAGATATGATAAGGATATAGAACGACGAGTGAACGCAGGAAATAGAGTGAATGGCGCTCTACATGCTATTGTGAAAAGTCAGAATGTCTCAAAAAAGGCACGTATGGCAATTCATAATGCTGTGTTAGTCCCTACTTTAATGTATGGTAGTGAAAGCTGGGTCTGGCAGAAGAAGCACGAGAGTAGAATAAATGCTGTAGAAATGCGGTCATTAAGGAGTATGCTATGGCTGAATCTGAATGACAGGGTGAGAAATTGTGTGATAAGAGAAAAGTGTGGTTTGCAAGATGACGTTGTGATCAGGATTAAGAAAGGAATGCTTCAGTGGTTTAGTCATGTAAAAATAAATGAACGAGAAAAGAATGACAAAGCAATTTTATGTTGCAGAAGTGAACGGCAGAGTCGGGAAGGGACGCCCTAGACGAAGGTTTATCGACGAAATTGGCGATATATTGAAAATGGGCCAGATTAGGAGTACCCTTAACCGACGAGCGTGTATGCGTAGATATATGGATGTAAAGGAGGTGAGAGAGGCGTGTCAGGGTCGTGCCAAATGGAAGTCCGTAGTCTGCCTACCCTCTGGGTAACAGGCGTGAGTGTTTATGTTTATGTTATTTGCCATAGTTGCCACGATTGGTATGCGGACTTGCAACCGCAGTTTTTGTTTTCAGGCTGTTATTAGGAAGACGCTGCATCTCCTGGTTTGTTTAACTCTGTCGCCTTTTACGACACCCAAGGGACGATTTGGGGTATTGGATATTTTTACACCTTAGGATAGGATTAATTAAAAAAAACTGCTACAATTTTGAAAGTTTAATAGAGTCCATTACTTCCATTTCCTCCTGTAGGTCTTGTGAGAGGCGACTATGGGAAATGCTAAAAAAAATACTAGTAACGAGGCATTCTATCTCAGTTCTTAAGGATGACAACGCTTCTGCATTTTGCAATCTTAATCGAGGGTACATGTAGATGTCTAAGGGCCACAGCATCCACTTACTACCAGGTGGACTGTAGACTCGTTTGTCACCCTTATTCAATTAAAAATATATATATTATACGTTTGCACGAGATGTATAATTCCTAGATCGGCGACAGGCAACAATATCAAAGGTCCATGAAGTCTGGTACTGTGATCGCAAATCTGGCAGACAGATAGGCCGCAATTAAGGCAAATCCTTGAGAGAGCCATGTCGAGCAGAAGAAGTTTAGGGGCAGATGATGAAAAAGTGTAAGTATTCACCTGTGGATCGTCTTGCGAGAAAATGGCGTCAAAGGCAAACATTTTGGGCGCCGCGACGCCAACTTTTCTGTCTTCGGGCGCAACTGCTGCGGCTGACGCGGTCTCACATAGCGTCACTTGTTTCTTACGTTTGTCCAGCGAGAAGGTTTGTGTGCCGCTCGTGAATGGACCTTCGCCCGATGCTCCAACACGAAGCATCACCTTCACCTAGAACAAAGAAAGCACATATTTAAATTAACTGGATACTGAAATGAATCAAATAGTAGGTGTCCACCGCGATGCCCCAATGCGTGTTGGCGAACTTCACATGTCTTCGCATTTTTTTTTATATCTCAGACATGCAGGTTTCCTCACGATGTTTTCCTTCACCTCAGAGCACGTGGTAAATTAGTACTTTAAATTGCAATTAACAATTTCATTGGTGCCGGCGGGGAACGAACCCGGGTGGCTCGCGTACTGTGAAATTTACAGCGAGCGCTACCTATCAGAGCTACCACGGCAAAATAATTTCCTAGAATAAAATTATATTCTTTTTATTTAAAACGAGCATAATGTTCACCGACCGTCCATAAGCATCTACCTATCAAGAATCAAAATACTGTGTTGCCACCCCTGAGGACTAAGATCGAATGCCTAGTTACTGCTACAATCATCATACGAAACACTATTAAGCTGCTATTTGTGTTCGTATTCTATGAGAGTATAGCCCATCCTCGGTCGAGCCTACACAGTTGTACTATCGCCATTATATAAATGCAGCGTGGCTCTATCACATACTTGCAATAATTATAGCCATAAATAGGTAATTTTTTTACGTGGTAGAGCCATGCTGCAGCTATATTAATAGTATAGTTGTAGCACGAATGGGTCGGCTCGACCGGGGAAGGACCACGCTCTCACAGAATACCAGCGTAAAATAGCAGCTTAATGCTGCTGTGTTTCGTATGGTGAGTGTAGAGAACCGGAGACCCTTTTTACTGGAAAAGAGGCATTCTATCTTAGTCCACACGGCTGACAACGCATCTGCATTTAAATTCGCAAACGAAGATAGATGTAGATGTCTATGGGCCACAGCAACCACTTACCATGAGGTGGACTGTGTGCTCGTTTGTCACCCTTATTCTAAAAAAAATTGTTTTATCTTGTTACCACCACCCTCTCACCTATTTCTACCGCCAAGCAGCATTGGACTTCTGTGTTCCGGTACGAAGGGTATCGAAAGTCAGTATAAGCACAGACTGTGGGGCATTCCATCGTGATCCTTGAAGGAGACAACGTATCTATAACCTTCTTTGCCTAAAGTTCCTTGCAAGTGTTCATTGGCTGCAGTAGCCACTTGAACAACAAGGTGGACTGTAACTCCGTTTGTTTCTTCAATTTTATAATAAAAAGCTAATGCATCTTGGAGAAATGAAATCCTAGAAGAGATAGAACCATTAAAAATTGTTAGTTAGTTTGTTCAGTTCCAATTCATGAGCAAGGCAATATTCATTAAATATGATATTCCTTCCTTGTTTCGGTATGACGATGAGGATGGATCAGACAACACTCAATATAGTCTTCGCTATGTTAGAAGATCGTCTTAAATCCATTAAGCCTTCCAAACATGCAAACAAACATACTTTACTCTAATCCAACGTAAGCTCACGAATAATCTTTTTTATCTGTGTTAAAATAATAAACAGCTACGTTCCCATTCACGGTCGCTCGCTGCGCACAAATGCAAACAATATTAAGGAAACCATTTAGTGATGTTCGCGTGCCACAAAAGGGTTTTATCGTATTGTTGAATCGTTGTACGGTTTTGTATAGAAAACGAGCGTGGATTCACTTTAAAGCCGTTGTTTGTGATGGTTCGTTAAGCGGAGATTTCGCGAGTTTGATACAACTACAACAACTTCCCCGTAGGGATATTGTAGGTTTTCTTTTTTTTGTTATCCAGTCACTATAATATTGCTTCTTTTTAAAATTAAAGTAAAGTAAAGTTACAGCCTTTATACGTCCCACAGCTGGACACAGACCTCCTCCCATTTCTAAAAGGATAATGGAGCAGTTAGTCCGCCTATTCCCATATTCTTGAAATATTCTTAGACATTCCAGTTTCCTCATGATGTTTTCCTTACCGTCAAACCGACGCCAGCAAATGTGGTGATTTCTTTTGATTACAATATTTTTTCATCCCCATCGCGCTTACTAAGCTGTTGCGTAGTGAAAAAGTTCGATAATTCATCAACCAATTTCGTCCCGTAGCGTCGGTATCTTATGTCAATAGATCCATTACTCAGTGTTTGTCACCTATAATCTATTAAAAAAATGTATTTCAAGTAGAATTAAAATTTTGGTAAGTCTAATTTTTTTGACTCTTTTGAGCGGACTAAGGAATATCCTAAGTTTGAATGTCATTTAAATGGTTACATTAAAAACTTAGGGCGGTATGTTTTAATTTTTTTTTAAATTTATTAAAATAAAACATTAAGATCGGTGTACAATTGACGAAGATATCGCGTAATATACATACAAAAAGAACATACAGTCGAAAGATTCTCCTCCATTTTTAAAGTCATCTTGAAATGAGCCGATCCAATCGCTAAAAATTAAGATAATCAAAATCCCATTGTTCCGAGAAGATATAGATATCGGTAAACGTTGATGTATCTGTGGTCGGAAGTAATTACAGCCAATATTTCGCCAACAGGGACATATCTTTATGGACGATTTTGAAAAAGTTAATGTCAATTTCATCACTAAGCTTTTAAAAGTGTGCAAAATACGCCGTCGCAATTTAAAACACTTTAACATTTTGCAATTTTCCTAAAAGCAAAAAGATTACGACCATTGTTCTAAAAAATATTTCATATTCTTCAAACTGCTTCTTATATTTCTGAAGAAAATTAAACTTGGATATAAAGTAGATTTCTAATAACTGACTGACAACGTACATTACTTTAGATTTACTAGGTGCTAGGACTCCTTTTCTTCTTCTAGTTCGTCTGGGGAGGAACCAAGCTCTTACTTATTTCTGTAGCCAAATGGCAGTGCTTGCAAGACTGTGATCCGGTCTGAAGGATATAGTATATATGCCTTCTAAGTAATATGTTTTAACAAGACTTAAAAGAAGAGTGCACAGAAGTAGGGAAATAATGACAGAAGAACAAAAGAACCAACCATTGGTAAGGGAAAGATACCAGGTATGGTTTTTCGAAGTTATACTTCTTTTGGGGCGTTTGGTAAAAATGATGAGAGTGAATTTTTACGATGCGCGCGCACACCGACACCTAAAAACGACACCATGAAGTTGTTACGATGCGCGCGCACACTGACACATAAAAGCGACAACTTCAGTGGGTAATTATCTCTCAAGTTTTTTTGTTTTGTTACGCTAAAGAAGTATAACTTCCTACGTGCGTACATAAGTACACACACACTTTTTAAGTAATAAAGAGTGGAAGTATTAAACAGCATGCTGTTGTAGAAAGTACCGGTATAAGTACAGACTGAGAGGCATTCTCTCTTAGTCCTCAGAAGTGACAACGCCTGTATCTTTATTTGATTGAAGTTGGCTGCAGGTGTCCATCGGCTGCAGTAGCCACTTACCGTCAGGTGGACTGTAAGTTCGATTGTCACTTGAGTTTTATAAAAATGTGATAAGGTAACTAATACAACTCTAGCTACCCTACATCATATGTGTCACCCCGACAGGGAATGGACCACGCTCGCATAGAATACTAGTGTTAAATGGCAGCGCAATGTTATCTCCTATGTTTCGTATGGGGAATGACGAGTCCCACAATAATTAATTCAATCATTAAAATATTCAATCATTAGAGCTGACAGCACATCTGCATTTTGCTTCTTAATCGAGAAAAGATGTAGGTCCTCTGCATCCACTCACAGATGGACTATGTGCTTGTTTGTCAACCATATTTAAATAAAATGTTGTATATTTGTAAACTACTATAATATAATATTTATTACATTGAATTATTATACAATAATATAGTAAGTAGTGATCATTATGCATGTGTTGTTAGACCTTGTGTACGTGCGGTGACAGCCTAACTATTCATTGATGAATTACATCCTTTCGGACCATCAAGTTGAATTCGCATAGAGTTGAAATCTCAAAAGTTTAATTTACCACAATGTGGTTTTTTCTCGATTTCGCAAAATGTTGAATTCTTATAAAGTTGAAATCCTTAAAGGTTGGATATCGCTATAGTATGTTGTTGACTATAAATAGCTTCCAGTACGGGCTTTATCTACACACGCAAAACCTCTTTAGATACTAAAACCTCTAGATAACTAGTTTATGTTAAATGCTTGTCATAAACTTGACAATGTCATTTTAAATAATCAGTTTATTCATGAAATTGTTTATGATAGGATACTCCAAATTTCTTTATTTGTAAATTTCTAAATGGCTCCCTATAAAACAGTGTCCTTTACAACAAATAAAAAGAAACAGAAACTTCTCGTAATAAGAGGTAAATACACATTAACCAAAGATGGTAAAACAAATCAGAACGGCACCTCCCGATGGAAGTGCACAAATCGGGACGTTTGTTCTGCAACTGTTACTTTAACCAAAGATGAATGTGACGTAAAACGTGAAACGAAACATACCTGCACACCGGATACTAATAAAATTAAAGTAACACGGCTTATAAACGACATTAAGAGAGAAGTGTGTATTAATTTATGTTCTATCGAGCAGATATATGAAGAAATGGTGCAACATTTCACCGAAACCAATCATTTATTTCCTGTAACCGAAATACCATCATTTATTTCAGTAAGAAGTACTTTATATAGAACCCGGAAAAAATTCTTGGGCACAAATTCGCTAGTTTTCAATAGAGTTGAAGATGTGATAGTTCCGAAGAGACTGCCTAAAAATATCACGGTTTATGAAGATGGAGGTCAAGAAAAAATTATCGTACTTTGTTCTCAGACTGCCATAACAGCAATGAAATCGTCAGAACTGTGTAGTTACAGTGGTGATGGTACATTCAAAGTTTCTCCACGCCCTTTTTATCAACTTTACATAATCCATCTAGACGTATTTTCAGACGAAACCACAGTTAATGTATTTCCTGTTATATATGCATTTCTTCCAAATAAAACAGAAAAAACCTATACAAGATTATTCAATTTGATAAAAGAGAAGCTGCCTGTGGTAATAAAAACATTTAAATGTGATTACGAAACGGCTCAAATTAATGCTGTCAAAGCAATATTTCCAGATGTTCATTTATCCGGGTGTTTCCAGCACTTTAATCAAGCCGTCTGGAAAAAAGCAAAAGAATGCAAAATTGCAAGAGTGACAAGACCTACAAGTAGCGACAGAAAAGCAAGAAGCATCGTTAGAATGTGCTCCTATTTTGTTTTAATTCCTCCCACTTTCATGAAACAAGCCTGGAAAAGTATTCAACAGGCTGCACCATCTACGCTAAAAATGAAGTCTTTTTTAAAATACTTCCAAGCCCAATGGTATGACAAAGATCATAATATGATAAGTTGTGCAGGAGACACACATAGGACCACAAATAATTGCGAGGGGTACCATCGGCGAATTAATGCGAGATTACCACGAAACCCTAACTTGTACCTCGTATTCCGTACACTTTTAAAAGAAATGAAGCATTACGATATAAAGATCGAAAGGTATTTGTTATTTGCACCATTCAAAAAAAATAGGCGGACGAAAGATATTTTGTTTGACATTAAGTATGCATCTTTATTAAAACAACTGAAAAGAAGAGTAATTTCACCAAAAATGTTTCTAATGAAAATCCATTTAACCAGATTAAAACTTGGTTTCTAACTTATTTTTTTAATTATACCTTATTTTAAGTGGAAGAAAGTTGATTTTGTATTTTAGTTAAGTTTAGTTCAATAAAACAGCGTACGAAAGGTATTTTAAGTGGAAGAAAGTTGATTTTGTATTTTAGTTAAGTTTAGTTCAATAAAACAGCGTACCTTATTTTAAGTGGAAGAAAGTTGATTTTGTATTTTAGTTAAGTTTAGTTCAATAAAACAGCGTACGAAAGGTATTTTAAGTGGAAGAAAGTTGATTTTGTATTTTAGTTAAGTTTAGTTCAATAAAACAGCGTACCTTATTTTAAGTGGAAGAAAGTTGATTTTGTATTTTAGTTAAGTTTAGTTCAATAAAACAGCGTACGCCAACTACTAATTTGTTTATCTGTCAAAATTGCCCTTACCTTATAATGTTATTCGATTCATATAGGTATTCCATAGGTGGGATGTAGGTAATCTAAAAAACAGTTCAATAATTTAAAGGATTCAACTTTATGGGATTCAACATTATACAAATTCAACTTTTTGGGAAATCATAATTCAACATGTTGGAAGTCAACTTTGTAGGATTCAATATTACACAAGTTCAACTTTTGAGATTTCAACTCTATGCGAATTCAACTTGATGGTCCGAAAGGAATTACATTACGTGATTAGAGGTTTGTATACATGTAACGTTAATTTGAGAAATGCGCCTACAAATGAATAATAAATAGTTCAAAAGCATCCTAATATCCTAAAAGGGTGAAATGGGGAATATTAAATGAAACTAATTTTACGGATTTAATCGAGTTTCATTTTAACTTTTTAACTACCGACGTTTCGGGAACATTGTCACTTTTGAATGAATAAAAAGTATGCATGAAAAACACAATTTTGTTCGTGTTTTAAAATCTAAACGAAGTCTTGTTAAATATTTAAACGTATATAAAGGAGGGTACATACTAGATTACACGCGTAAACCACCGTAAACAATTCCACACATCCAAACTCACTAATTCAAGATGACAAGCAGGTGTAATTAATTCCTAACTAATTACTCGCTTAGCGTTTCGCGAGACGCCGCCAGAATTATATAACTAATCACAGCATGAGGAGGAACTTACGTTCAACTATTTTACTTAGCGTAAATAATTAGATAAGTTACACGTTTTGTGGGTGCTTTGTTACACCTGGTTTTGGAGTGCAGTCAAATGTTGTACACCGCAACCTGTGTTATAATATGATACAAGTGGTAAAATTTAAAATTTTGTACAACCGACTTCAATATAAATAAAATGAGAACATTATCAATGTAGTCGAAGTCAATTAAATACGCATTATTAAGGATAACTCAAAAACTACTGGTTAGATCTTGATCAAATTTATATGGGACCACATGAAAAGCACCAGCTTTCAGATAAAAGAAGAATCATTCTGAGGTAACACACATTAAAAAAAATACAATCGAATTGAGTACCTCCTCCAGTTTTTGAAGTCGGTCAAAAACATGTCTCCTTTACTTATTTCGTATTTAGTATGTACCCTATATCATGAACCCATAATAATCTACTGCTGGTTATGGATCCCTTCCAAGTGGATGGATTCCTTCAAAGTCCCAGAAATCGCCAGCTTTAACAGGCGGATGAGCGATCGCAGTTTCAGATATCGGTCTACAGACATACCCAGTCTCTTTAGATAATTTTCCTTTAATTGTCTGATGTCATAATTTTTCTTACATAGATATGGATTTGTAGATAGATTTTTTACCATATCCTCGCTAAGAAAACCACATCTTTCTATTGACAATCCGTATTTCTAAGATGATAATTACGATAAATTGCCCAAATTAAAACCAAACTTGAGATAAACTACATCATTCAATTATTTTTCGCTACAATTTAGTGCGAGCATGGTTTAAAAAACAGATCAACAAAAAGTTGACACACGCTTAATTTCATAACTCTACGTTAACATCAATAGGCAATCAGCTATTGCTGTAAAGCCGGCCTCATATTGTCGGTCGATAGCGCACGTCGCTTAGCCAGCTCAGAGGATTTTGTACGAGACTTCGAATCATGCGCTCCGTTGAATACTTTCATCATCATTCCTTTACCCAAAAGGGGTGTATAACTGCGTAAAATTTTTTGAGGCACATATTTAAAAAAAATTATAAAAAGTAAAGCCAAAAACATGATTGAGTTAGTGAAATGTTTTAAGTCAGTGCTAAATAATGGTGTAAAGGAGAATTAGAGCACCGAAATTGAAATTAAAAGATAATTTTTTAATCTTTTTACTGGGCAAAGGAATACCACAATCTCAATATTGTCTAAATAGTTACATAAAAATTTAATATAATCTATTTTGCCTCCCTTAGACGGGAAATTGTTTCTCCACATGTATGATACTACCCCGGAAGAAAAATCTTTTTAATATTCTTTTTTTTTTTAGAATATGGATGACAAACGAGCACAAAGTACACCTGATGGTAAAAGGATGCTGTGGGTCACATAGACATCTAGATCTATCTTCAATTAAGAATCAAAGTGAAAATGCATAATGCCTCATTTCCAGTAGTAAGGGTCTCCGGTTCTCTACACTCACCATACGAAACATGCAGCATTAAGCTGCATTTTAAGCTGGTATTCTGTGAGAACCTAGTACTTCCCGGTCGAGCCGAACCATTCTTGCTAAAACCATAATATTATAGCTGCAGCACGGCTCTACCACGTATATAAAAAAACTAGCTTACTAAAACTAAAACGCGACTTCGCCCGCGTGTAATTTAGGGTTTTAATTTTTTTGCGCGGAACCCTAATTCTTTTTCTAAAATAAAAGTAACCTAAGTTACTTCTTATAACATCTGCTATCTGCCAGTGAAAGTCCCGTCAAAATCGGTCCAGCTGTTTTGGAGATTAGCCGGAACAAACAGACAGACAGACGGACAGACAAAAAATTTTGTTATAAATACCGTATATACTTTCATATGCATGTAGTAAAATGCTGTTATTTTGACATTACAAACAGACACTTCATTTATATTTATTTGTATGTATGTATATAATATGTATGTATAGATGGATACTAACTACAAGATTACTTAGATTTACGCTTAAAGTCTGTGGTGTGCAATAAAATGTATTGTATTGTATTAAACTGCATTGTAATGTATTATACTGTATCAAATAAAAGTAATTTTAAGGATTTTATCACGTTTAATTTTAATTTATTTCTATTACTCACTTGGAATCGATTGATCAACATACTTTAATCCAACGCCAAGAATACCACTTCAAGACTTAAAGATGCTAATAACTCGTAGATAGACCTGAAGGAAGTCCTGGAAACTAAGGCTTCTAAAAGAGTTATGGAGCATTCGTTCTCTGCGCTGCTCCATTGCGTGTTGGGAGACTTGCAGTCAAAAATTTTATCTTTGACATGCAGGTTTCCTACCGATAATTTCCTTGACTGCCGAGCATGTGGTAAATCAGCACTTAAAATTGTTATTAACAGTTTTATTGGTGCCGTCGGGGTTTGAACCCGGGGTTGCTCGCATACTGTGAAATTTACGTCGAGCGCTTAGCCCTTGAGCTATTAAGCCAGCAAGCTTTTAGATGATATGCAATGAACATAATGTAATTTTTTTAATATACTTTCAGCATCTATATTAAAGAAGAGTAGAATCGAGAAAGTGAGGTGCAAGGGGAAACATGCCAGATATTTCCCTACATGAGATGTTAACCTCACGAAGTTGGTACAGTGTTGTCAGATGTGGGTTCTGGTGACCGAAGGATTGCGTCAAAATCGAAAAATAAGGTAAATAAAACAGACTCACAAGTCTGTGCCAGTGGAGACTATCTATGTAGGTATCAATCCAAATATCTAGTGGATAGGAACTCTATATAGCCATGACCTTAAAAAAACAAATTTTATTTAATAGTGACTATTATCTTTTCTTTGTTCAAAATAAATAATAAAACTTCACTAACTGAATATTATGTACTTCTAATCACTATCAAATAGAGAAGTTAATTTTACCCTTCACCATTAATTCTGTAAATGCAAATGGATTTCAATAATTTAATATTCACTTTGACTGTAATGTCGCATTAAAACCGTCCGTTTATTTCAAGCTGAATCTCTAGTTCTAAAATAATCTTAATTACAATCCAATAAGGTGCAGGATATATTTGGTGTTAGCAAACAGCGCTGAGCTGTACAATGACGAATAAATCCTTAAATCTTGAATGACGTCCCGCTCGGGAATGGTATCACTTCGGGGACTCGTCTCTGACCATATGGAACTAACGTTGCTTATCAGCCGGTCTGCAGAAATTGGAATAGTCAATAATTAACATTTTTTTAACTGTAATTTCTAACTGTACTCATTTTATGCCTAGGATTTAATGAATCTTTTATATACTTAAGGATATACTTAATAATAGAATATACTTAAAGGGTTACCGTTACCGTTACAGCCTATTAAAGTCCACTGCTGAACATAGGCCTACCCCATAGATTGCCTCATATGGGGGATATTTACCATAGCTGCCACGCTCGGCTTCCGGGTTGATAACCTCAGTTTTTTTTTAATCGTTATTAGGAAGACGCTGCTGCCCATCTCCTGATTTGTTTCCCTCTGTCGCCTCTTACGATACGCACGGGATGATATGGGGTAGTGGACATATATATACACCGCCACTACGCTATACTTAAGGGTGGTCCGATATAAATTTAGAGAAAAAATTTCAAGAAAGTGGTACCTACACAGTAGGACTCCTAGGCAGAAAAGAGAGGCATTCGTATATTCTCACTAGATCAATCAACAGTTCAAGTGATTATGTGTGCGGTTACACCTAGTTCTACCCGGCTACTTCTAGGTGCAGCCTATTGCTTTTGGTTAAACTTAGGTGTATCATATATAATTTATAAATTAGATAAATATCTGCAGTTTTGGGGTGGCCCTTGGGTCTACTGTCGCTGATATTACTTGATACGTATATCCGTGTTTTTACAAATTTAACAGTACACCTAAATATAACCAACCACTGCTGGCCGCACCTAGTTATAGCCGGCAAGAACTAGGTGTAACCGCACTTCGGCTTTTAGCCGTAACAATTATACTATTGAGACATTTGATTGTCAAAGGTACAATTAGAAAAATTGGATTGTACTACTGAGACGTTGTTTTAAGTAGTTCCATTAATTAAATTATGTTTACAAATTTTAGTGGTACATATATTGGCAATGTGTTCATGTTTTATCTGTACTGTAAGCTACTACAAACGAGTATACCTATATATTATGTCTCATAAAATTTGGTCCATTATTTCTTAATTAGACGGGACTGTAAGAGGTTGCATTTTATTACCCGAGAGCACTACGGTACAGCGGCTAGCTGCATTATTTTCAAGAAAAATGGAAAGCTCTTTCAATCTTTGTCCTTCTTCTCAAAGCTAGAGACTATAGCAAAAAAACTTTGTAGAGAAATAATCAAACGGTTTTCTATTATTGCGAAATATTTTATTCAACTAAACATCATTTGCTTGTACACAATACAAACATGTGGATTTTGCAACAAAACACAAATATTCTATAAAAAAAATTAAAGTTTGAAATTGGAATGTATTAATAATTGGTGACGTACCTAGGTCACATAGCAGTAATTTTTGTGTGGGTTAGAGGCACGTTGCCTCATAGATTTGTGAGGACTACCTGGGTAGGACCCCGCTCACACACACCAGCGTGAAATAGCAATATAACGTTGCTGTGTCTCGTATAGTTGGTAACTAAAATCGGTAACCCCTATAATTGATAACGAATAACGAACCATTCCATATTAGTCTTCAGGGTGACAAAGCATCTGTAATTTGATTTTTAATCGAGAATAGGTGTAGTTATTGATAGGCCTCAACATCCACTTACTATCAGGGTAGACAGTGTGCTCGTTTGGTATCCGTACTTGTATTAAAATATTCACAAGTAGTTCATAAAACACAATTAGTAAGCAGCAATAAAGTAATTCTTCTCATTTCCTGACTGTGCTATTTAAAGCCATGAAATAATTAGACAACCATCGCTCGTCCTAACTTTCGTGCGCTTATACGGACTGTCTTAAAATAACAAGGTGAATTTCATTATAACACGAGACAGCGACGTTTATACCATTCCGGGAGATGACAAATAACCCGTAAGGAAATAGGAGAAACGGTGTGCAGATTTCGAGAGAAAAACAAATCTAGCTGTCAACAAACAAAATGGCTGCCGACAGCGATGTGAATTTTTTGCGCCATCGTAAACAACGCAACGAGAAACTCATTTGGGGCTGTCACGCGAATTAAAATTATCTTGTCTTGAGATGTCGTAGTGTCGTTAGGAATATTAATGATCGGTTTGAATGGAAATTTAGGGTTTTGTGTTATTAATTTACAGCGTTGCTATAATACGAGTGCTTACAGTTGTTAGTAAAAGTTTTTGAAATAATGATTCATTGGAAAGAAGACTTTAATATATGTTTTATTTTAACGAGCGACTTCAATACTTTTTTTATAGTAGATGTTGAGACCCATAAACATGTAGATGTTTATAATGATGATGAACAACTTTTCCCGATTAAGAATCAAAATGCAGATGCGTTGTTACCCCAAAGAACAAAGATGGAATGCCTCGTTTGCAGTAAAAATGATCTCCAGTTCTCTACACTCACCATATGAAACACAGAAACATTAAGCTGCTATTTTACGCTGGTATTCTGTAAGAGGGTGTCTTCCCCTGGTCTTTCAACTTTCAGATTTCAGATACATCGATTTACAATAGTATAAATTTTAAATTCTTAACTACTTACATAAAACTTTTAGATCAGGCTTCCATAAACCTGAGCAAATGACATCACGAAAAATCCATCTAAAGATAACAGAAGCAACTTACCCTCAGTCCCCTTATCCAGATATTTTACCCCGTAAATCGACTCGCGGAAAATTCAAATCGCGCGGAATTGGGCCACCGGCGCCGCCGCTGCAATCGTGACGGTGCGCACGCATTCGTGCATAAAATTAAGCCCGGGTAATGAAACGTTGGGCATCTTCCTATGTGCTAAGCTGAGAAATTTGTGTAATAAAGTATAGCGAGACGCCTATCCGGCTCAGCGGTCGCGGGGTGGCTGGGGTTTAGGCGTTATTCGCTTATATTGGTTATTGATCGCTATAGCGTGTATATAGCGTTTATTATGTGTTAAAAGAAAATTAGTAATGCAAAAATATTGCAAGGATAATGTTTTATAACTCATCAAGATCTTTTACGACTGATGTAATCAGTGAGGAGACGTGCTGAAGTCAACCATAAAACATTCAGATCAATGGACAGATGGGTGCAAACAAATTTCTCGTTGGAACATGGTTATCAGGGCCGCTCAGTCTGGGCCCGCGGGTTTATCGACGGGTATTTACGATGTTTACACCTTTTGACGACAATATTGACGAGTAAGATACCGTTGAAATATATCGTTTCTTCATTCGTTATTTTTTATAGTTTTAGTTGACATCATTAATTTTAACTTCCTCGTTGGTTTAGTGGTCATTAGCACGATTTCTGACATGTGATTTTAATCTCGGGTCATAGCGAATTTCGGGTTTTTCTTTCAAGATATTCTCAATTGCAGTTGGCGGTGTTTCACCTCCGAGCTTCGGAAAGCACGTATAGTCATTGGTCCTGCACCTGATCCCTTTTCGGTAGTGTCAGATTGCCGTCCCATCGAGCTATGAGAGTGAGGGTAAAGAGAGTGCCAGGTGCTTGCGCACATACTCTTGCACGATAATCATATCCGGCGCAGATGCCTAGTTTCCGTTGAGACTAGCCGTGACCAAAATTCGGGCCGGAGGACATTATTATAATTTTTTTTTATTAGGACCTAGCACTGGTAACGTTTTAGACGTTATTTGTAAACGCGACTCAACACACTTCAGATTCTTTAATTTTTTTTTACACAAGTGGTAAAATTAAAAATTTTGTACAACCGACTTCAATATAAATAATATGGAAACATCATCAATGTAGTCGAATTCAATTAAATACGCATTATTAAGGATAACTCAAAAACTACTGGTCAGATCGTGATGTATGGCACCATATGAGAAGCACCATCTTTCAAATAAAAAAAATCATCTAAATCGGTTCACCTAGAAAAAAGTTCTGAGGTACCCCACATAAAAAAAATACAGTCGAATTCAGTACCTCCTCCTTTTTGAAGTGAGTTAAAAATTAGATTTACAATAGAGTGATTAAGGAGCGTACGGTCCATGGTAAGTGGCTACTTTAAGCCAAAGCAACAATCAAACTCCGAACAAAGAACACAGAGCGTTGTCATAACTGAAGCGGCTTAAGATCAAATGTCGCACATCCTGTAATTATAATAGCTCTCTACTCATCAAAAGATACTGATCAAGTTACAGCCCAAATACTTCCAAGAGCTGGGCATAGATGAAAAAAAAAACAGAATCGTGGAGAAGCGCGGAGTGGCAGACTAATCTCTCCATAACCACCTCAGAATTGAGAGGAGGCCTATTCAGCAGGGGGACGTAGGTATAGGGTATAACTTTATCTATAATTTACTTATCTCTTAAGCTACTACAGTCCAATTTTTAAAAGTGGGCATATTTAAGTTATTAAACTCAGTTTAACAAAACTGTCAGTCGAAGACTTATGTTCTTTATGTTCAAGTCGAGTGTTACTTCGATCGCAGAAAATCACGCCACGACGTCACATATTTTCCCCGATGATAAAAACAAAGGCACTTATTATAAATGTTACGTTCAGTTTTATGTTCCCGCTGGCGTCGGGGGATGTGCGAAAGATGTACTATCCTGTATGAATTATGCATGATTTCTTACTCTGCCATTTGCCTCCGTTTTTATACAGGGAAATAATGTTACAGAGATTGCGCCCGTACATTGTCACCTTCGGGTTATTAACTCGAATGAAGTGGCAGTGTGTTACTACTGGAGGGTTAATGAAATAAACAGCCAGGTATTATAGCCTCTTTTGCGCACCTTGAACGCGAAGTGAGGTTGAGCTTTACTGTCGATTTGACTAGTTTACGTACGATAACCGCTTTCATTAAGTTCGGTATAATATGAATTACAATTTGCATCTGCATCAAATTATTACACAGAGTTTGGCCCTGAGCAACTTTTAGAGATTTAACTGGGATTTGCACCCTGTAACTGCAACACAGTAGTATACTATAGAGCACTAAGGCCATAGCCCCTTAAAAGAAGCAAAATTCGTGTCCTTTGGAAAGATTTGTTTTGAATATAAGTAGGAATAACAAACGTCCACCTGATGGTAAGTGGATCTTAAAACATATTTTAACAAAACATAAAAGAAAAACATGTCAATTAACTTAAAAACAATTTACAAGTACAAAATAAGTGGAGATATGAAAGGCAAAGCTCTAAAAGGTCCAATTAACATTTGGTGTACATTAAATCAGAGCATACGTTCCGCCCCCGATCGCGGGCCCTGAATGAATTATGTAAATCGTCTTCAGCGGTTAACATCGTAATATTGTAAGCGACACTTTGAACCCCCAATCTTTACGTTGAAATAAAATGAGTAACTGGAACGGGCACGTGTGTGCCTTCTTATCATAAAAAAGTTAGACAAAACAGTAAGAGACTACACAATAAGTTACAAATTAACTGACGAGAAGTGATATTGAAAATGGAAATATATATATGTGTGTGCGTGCGTGCGTGTGTGCGTGTGTGTGTGTGTGTGTGTGTGTGTGTGTGTGTGTGTGTGTGTGTCTATCTCTCTCTCTCTCTCTCTCTCTCTCTCTGTGTGTGTGTGTGTGTGTGTGTATGCAAAATGCAACGGCTGCATGCAGTTGTAGCGTAATAAACAGCATGTAAAATTGCAACCAAAACCTGTGCTATCAACAACGTGGACGTGATACGTGAGACACAGGTTCCTACATATTTTATATTTATGTTTCTGAATATAATTTATATTTCATATATACAAATATATAAGTATAATATGAAAAATATACAAAATTTAATTATAAAATATTTGGAATAAAATTTCATAACACTTCTAGTATTTTTATATATCTTCGTGATCAAAATTCTTACCGCGGAGATGGTATCAGAGCCAACATAAATTCGGGAGGGAGCCGCAGGCGCGTTGCTCAGGTGAAAATTATCAAAGGGAACGGCTGCCAGATTTTAACTAAACATTGGACGAGCAGAGTTATAGCAGCCTGTGATAGCAATGTTTTCTGTTAGGTTATCTTTCTTATGGTTTGTAGATATCAACGACTTTAAAGATAGAGGCAAATAAGATAAAATTAATGAATCGGTACCAAAAGTATATTAAAAAAATGAAACTTAATACAATAACTACAACAACTGTAAATGCGTATGTGGGAGAAATGTTTAGAATGAGAATATTGTCGCACAGCCTGTAATTAACACAACAGTGCAAGCACTACTGTTTGGCGGCAGAAATAGGTGAAAAGTGGTACCTAACCCCAACTCGACGGATTCCTAGGCATAAACGGAGTCCTTCAACCTAGTAATTTTGTTCTTATGTTTGTAAAGCTTTCTAGATTTTAGGTAATTCAAAGTATCTTATATACACAGAATTATCATACATTCAATGATTTATAAAATAACTTGTAAATTATGAATATAATAATGATTATATTCGTTATCTAAATTATATAGATAAGCGCTGTGCGAGTTCAATAATCGAGTTTTATGATACCCTTGGGAAAGGATAGAGGGATAGGATTTTGGGATTAAAATGTATATACGGTGCTTGCTAATGATTCGGTATGTAAAGAAAATTATACGCCATGTTTATTTCGAATTCTTTTCGAGATTCTTAATTTCTAAACCTTATTTTGCCATTTAAAATAATTAAAAATAACAAATGGTTTTTATTACTATTATATAAATGCATGAAATTTTCATGAAAACTTTAAATAACGTCATAAACTGGGCTGAACAAAGTAAGGCAAATATCTAATGATTTAAAAATCATATTGTCTTGCTTGTCAAGGTCGAGTTATCGTATGTCAACGTTTCATTTTTTATTCTTTGATTGCTATTTTCTAATTTGATTGATTCACAGTAACCCTTGCGTTAATTATTGATTTGCTACAAGAGACTGCCTTCCTAAAGTTTGTATTATTTTTTATTAACAACCAATTTGTGCGATGTTACTCCGTCAATTTATACAAAGTAAACAACAATTATATACGCTACGCCAGAGAACACTTTTCTCTTACGTTTGCGTTTTGATTTATACTTAAAAACGTATATATTACGGTTTTTTTCATTACAATCACTAAATGGTATAAAACGAAATCGTTTATTATCATCCTTCTGGGTACTCACTTAATATTTAAAAACTTTTAGAGAAATATTCTTGTATTATGCAAGTTTGACTGCAATTTTTAATAAAAATAGTAAACATTTTGGCGTTTAGTTATCAAGTTGTAAAATGTAACTTCACATTAAATAGCACCTGTGGGAAGCCGGAGCCAGTCGTTAGTATTTGATACAATTCAAAGCGAATATATTCTTCCTCGACTAGATATTTGTGAAATTAGGAACGAAAATGCAAAAAGATAAGGTTGTGACTTCACAAACTTAGCAGACAATCACGATAGGTAGGTACCGGTGAAGTTTACATTTCTGGAAAACAAATATGCCCATCGACTTTAACGTTTGGAAATGCTGTTTTCTTATGTGAAACTTTTCGTTCCTGATCTATATCTTCCTTTACGTACGTACGTACGTACGTAATAACTTTATTGACATCTTAAAAACAAGAAAATAAGAGATCTGTTCCCCATAGAGAGACGTTTACATGTTGTAACTTATTCTACAATTTAATGCAAGAAATTTTGGTTTATTGGAACTGCGATAGGGCAACCGGCAAATAAGCGTGGCGGCGTTGCAAAACGTTGCTAGCGGTTTATGTTTAGCTGCTCTGTAACGTACTAATAATGTTGAATACGTTTAAAAATTTATACTCATTATGTAAAAAGTAGTCAATTTCTAGTATTTCCTTCTAGTCTCGCCAGTTTCAACAAGCTTCAAATTGAATAAATTTTATAAGATAAAAGATATCCATCAAATTAATTATATCTTAAACTGTAATTTCTAATTTATTTATGTTGTATTTTATCATAGCAAATGACATTTTTTTAAAGGTATAGTTCCAAATTGTTCATGAAATTATGGTATTTCATAGGGGAGGGGGGATATTTGCCATAGATGCCCCATTTGGCAGGCAGTTTGGCAACTGCAGTGTTCTATTATACTTTGACATATCTCTCTGTTGCCTCATACGCCATCCACAGGACGGTATGGGGTTGTGGATATTCTTGCCACTACACAGCGATTATTTTATTTACAATTTTAATATATTTATTCAGATTTATGTATCCAAACTAGACGAGATTACTACAAACAACTACAAAATATCCCAAATAATAATAGTAACAAAGACAAAATAATAGTTTAAAACACAAGAATAGAATCTATGAAGAATCGATTATACGTGGTAGAGCCATGCTGTATTATTTGTTTGTTGTGAAATGATCTTTCACTGTCACAGAATTCTAGCGTAATACAGCAGCATAATACTGCTGTGTTTTGTTTGAAAAGTGAAGAGAACTGTAGATACTTTTTAATAGGAACGAGGCACTCAGGTTATTCCTTTGGGGTGACAACACATTTGCATTTTTGATTCCTACGCGAGGATCAATGTGTCTCTAGGCCATAAAATCCACTTACTATCAGGTGATATATATACATAATATACTTTTGTCCTTTGTTACCCTTCTTCATCTTCATCATCACATAAGTCCATCGCTGGACAAGGGCTTTTCCCGTTCTAGGAAGGATTTGCCTTAATCGTTACGCTTGGCAGGCGGATTGATAATAGTGCCAGACGTTTCGCACCTTTGACGTTGCTGCCCATCGCCGGTCTGGATATTTTACGCCAGGCGTAAACGGGTTATACCGCCATCTATCGGAAACGATAGCATATTTCTGGTACATCTTACAGTCCCCACTTACGACACCCACGGTACAAAATGGGATGAAGGGTTCTCTTATGCCACTTATATACTATATAAAAAAGTAATCCCTTTTTAAAGAACAACTTGTGTAGAGAAAAACGTTCGCTACTTACTATAAAAGATACTTTATTTGTTTCACAAGATATATTATAATTTATGAATAAGCATCATGATCTTTATAGGCTTAATTCAATAAAGAGGCCAGTGTGCCAGTTTACGAGGAAATACCTCAATAAAATATTAAAGTACACACTTCCTAAGTACGCCATAATTCTTAAAACCCGAGCAGCGCCGCGGGATGGAACCGGGTAATAATATTAAGTGAGAGAGGGCTTTTGGAGTGAACTCGTTTAACCGGCGGCCTCACGCTGCGTTACTATAGTGACTGGCAACACATGAAATATTCACATAAGCCCTCCGCTTTCATTGTCTATGCTTCATTTTTTTCTCTGGCGCTAGGGTTTTGACGTTACCTGTCAAAATAACGACACTGATAATTGATAACGCTATGACACTCCAAGTTTTTATAGAAAGTTACACAAATGTACATGTGTAGGTTTATACAACTTCAAATAGTAATAACGAGTGGGGCGTTTATTTTAGTTTCTTTCGGACATACCCGTAGTGACACTTATACTCTCCAATTATAGTACTTAATAAATAAAATAATCCCGCAAAATTACTTATGTATCCCGCACGTCCTGTTTCCTATTATTTACATGTTTCCTATTCGTTGAATAATATCTCTTGGGCATCGGGATTTTAGCACTGTTTATTTTTAAAACTTACAAATTAAAGAAAGAAGAAAGATTTTCTTTTTGTAATAATTACATATTTAAACTAAAAAAAATCAGTTATGGTTGTTCGTTGTTCATAAACGCCCTGATGATACCATGAGGCGAAACCGGTTTTTATAGTTAATAAATTAATAATTTGAAATATCTATTGTGAAAAAGTATAGGAGTGTAGGTATATCAAAATCACAAAAATGAAGATAAAGTTTCACCAAGTGAAAACAATCGCTGGTATAAATTATTTAAAAAAAACGTGGCAACAATGGTAAGTATACCCCTTGTAGCAACCCGGGCAGCAAAGTCAAAAGTGTGAGAATTATACCAAGCGTGATGATTAAGACCAGTCGCTATTGTTCACCAGGGAACTTTTACAGGGTGATGAAGAGGAAGAAAATGATTCAGACGTTGTCGCCGTGGTCGACGATCGTTAGCTTAGTTAGAACTTAAATTGAGGTATGTATTTATTATATTACAATAAAGTGTCGAGTGAAATTGATTCGGATAATCTATCTCATTTTTTTAGGTTCACTAACGATCGAACGTACAAACTTACAAACGTACACATACAAGACAACACGCACACGTTAAAAGACGCAAGAATCAGCCTATACGTTGGGGTTTGTACAGAATATTCAAATATCGGACTCATAACATATTTCCAAATAGGATTTTATAAATTTAAATTATTCTTATTTTTTATTTACTTCGTTTAAAATAAGGATTTAAACAGATCTGATAAGTATTCAAAAAAATTGTATTAAGGAATATAAAAACCAATTATAATGAGCTATGAAGTAGCTTTTTGCATATATTAACCGTACAGAAGATGTCATAATTTGTACAATACTTGGTAAACAAAACTAAAAATGGAAACCATACATTCGATTAACGAATCCTCCGCAACGCTGGTAAGAAATTCCAGCCACCGAATTTAAGACGTAGAAAACATTTCTAATTTTAAGCCGAATTAAATCAACTACACACCATGAAATTGGAGCGCTTTGGTTTTATTTCCTTAATAAAAGAACTCTTGGGGTACAGCTGTAACCTCTTGAAAGGGTTAAACTCAATTACCGTTTACTCAAGTAATTGCCGTGAATTAAATCAAAATGAAATACACAAAGTGACTACAGCTTCGCGTTCCTCTTGCGCGACAATTGATAGCGGTGGGCAGTAAATTCGAATGGAGACTGAATCGCCGCAAACGATCTCGTAAAGTCCGGGAAAAAGCACTCCACTATATTATTCTGAGGTGGCAACGACGTCTAGTAGTGTTACCAGCCCTGTTGCAATCGGAGCAATTACATTTAATATATTTGGCGATATATTTCTAATTACGTATATGTAAAAGTTTAAGATGTTTTTAGTCGATTTTCAATTTAAAGTGAGTAAAATATTGATTATGGACTACCTTACAGTTTTAATAAAAGTAAGGGTGATAAAAGAACACACAGTTCATCTAATTTTATAAGGTTGCGGTGACCCATAGACATCTGCATCTATCTTTAAGCAGGAATCAAATTCTAGATGCGTTGTCACCCCTGAGGCTAAGATAGAATGTTTCTTATCGGCAAAATGCTGCAACTTTTCGCTATTATTCTGCGAGAGTTTGGTTCTTCAACCCATTTGTGCTATACATAATATAACATTATGGCTCTATTACGCTTACACAGTTTTGATACATAATTTGTCTGTATTTAAATATTGAAGTCTAAATGACGTAGATAAATAACTCATAATTTTTCGACCTTTACCCTTTTTTCGTTTAAAAATGACAACAAAATAACGGCAGATTTTTCGGCGTTTCGTTCTCCCATTTTTTCAAATTTACCGTATCTTCTGCGTCAGAACTTGATCTTAAAGTGATCTATAATTTAAAAAAAAGTGCGTTAGAAAAACAAAATGCTTATTATTTTCAATTTTTTTTTGTTTTTAACTTATTTTATTCACAAGAATATTGGTTCTAATATCGAAGTCCTCTGTATATTCGTTTGTATACCTGATACAATCTATATAATATTAATAGTATAATAATAAACTTTATTTATATAAAAGTGATTAAAGTACATGCTTACCATTACATCGTTTGTACTATTTATGAAATATGATCTTCAATCTAGTGGATGTAGCTCTGCTCTCCTAGCTAGGTTACAGAATAACCTGTGTTAAGGAGTAACAGTCTCCTCTTTTTGCTCATATTGTCAAAGACACATATAAAATAGTTCGTCAGTTAAAGTTTTCAACTTTTTACTTAGTTACTTTAGTGCCAATATCTTGAGGGCGAAATCAGATTTAAGCAAAGTTGCCGGGTGATCGTTAAAATTGCAAGTGTGCAGGGAGATGGACAAACTTGTAAATTTAAATCACTAAGTCTAGCAAGTTGCGGGAACTTTGCAGAGACTTACTGCAAATTGGATTACTGCAGGCGTACGTGCGGGCTAGTTTGACACGTTAGCGGTGTACAGTGCGTCTAAAGTGCTTGATGGCTGGTGTAACTAATTTAGCCTGCGACTTAGAATTAATGGTATCAGAGAATTAAAGGTAGAGTTTAACAAATCAATTTCCTCGTAGTTACAGTTTATTATCTTGACGGCTCAGACAAGATATACATATATAATTTATAGAATCAAGCTCTATGGATCTGAAGAGTGATTTTACTTTCAAATAGGTAGGTATGGAGATTTTTTCTTTGGCAATTAACTCGTACGGTTGTTCTTTTGCCAGTGCCAAGTAATAGAAAATTTCCTTTATTTCTTTATTCGTTCAATAACTTTCCCACAATAGGTCGCAACAATCTCTCAAAGACTTTGCTGATGCATAACATTGCGAAGTCTTAGGGAGATTTCGACGACAGTTTAAGCCAGCAGATAGTCGATGACGACAGTATCAGCGAACGAAATAACTTGAGGTTTATATCAACATCGAAACACTTGTTTCGTCGTAGGAGTAGTATAATAAGTATCACTAATCCATATCATATTTTTATATCATAATTTTTTTTCGTCATTAATTATATCTAAAAAAAAATTTTTTACTAACTTGTCATAAAATTGTTACACAAATTTTTTCACACATGTGTTACTTTTCATACACGTTATTTTTTTATACATACGTTTAATGCGTGTTGTAACTGTATGTACGTGTCTTTGGTTTGTATTCCTGGTCAAAACTTTGCATATGTTAGGTATTTATATTTATGTAAAAGTGAATATAAACTGTTGTGTACATGTAATAAATAATTAAATAAATTTACTTCTTACCATTATTTCAAATACAAATCAAAAGCTACGATCCACCGGAGGTCCAGTTCCGCCAAAACTATCCCGAATAAAGTTAATAACGTAACTAATAACAAAATTATGATAGTAACAAAACCGAACAGCAATGGTTTCTAGCATTTAAATTTAATTCAAATTAAATAGGCGCAACCTGAACGTCGGAAAAGAGTGCCTCATTATACATCAATGGTCCTCTTAAGCTGTGTGAAAAAAGAAAACGTACCTTGAATCAGACAGACAAAGCAATTGGCGCTCAACCGACACTAAAGTAAATTGAGTTATAAGAAGTTTGACTCTTATTCCATGTTTTTAATTTGCATTTAATTTCTTTTATGTATTTTTAATTTAATATTCTGTGTTAGTTTTACGTGCTTTACGTTTTGTTAAAGTATTTGATGTAATATTGCAGCATAGTTATAAAAAAAAAAAAAATTTTTTTATCAAGTATTGTTTTTATAGAATAAGAGTGCCAAACGAGCATATAGTATGTCTAGTGATAAGTGGATACTGTGGCTCCTATATATCTATATTTATCGTCGATTAAGATCCAAAACCCCTGAGTTGTCACCCCTGAGGACTAAGATTTAATATCTCGTTCCCAGTAAAAAGGGTCTCAGGTTCTCTATACTCACCGTACGAAACACAGCAGAATTAAGCTGCTATTTTACGCTGGTATTCTGCGAGAGTGTGGTCTTTCCCCGGTCGCCCCGACCCATTCGTGCTACCACCATAATATAGCTGCAGCGTATCTATATTCCGTATAATTTTTAAACAA
Organism: Parnassius orleans; assembly: GCA_029286625.1. Classification (NCBI taxonomy): domain Eukaryota; kingdom Metazoa; phylum Arthropoda; class Insecta; order Lepidoptera; family Papilionidae; genus Parnassius; species Parnassius orleans. The sequence continues at coordinate 1,708,606 of JAGSMP010000080.1, read as the reverse complement.
TGGCGCCTGATTTTGGAATATTGGATTATAATAGGTCGGGGAAAAAGTTTCTTCGTATTTTATAAACAAATTCAAGACATTTTTATTAAGTTTAGTTTACATTTAATTATAATATAGAAGTGCCATTTTGTTCGATAACTTGTTGCCATCTTGTAGGTAGTGACATAATCCCGTTGCTGTAGAAATCTTGGGATTTTTAATCAAAAAAATGCGACAAGTAGTTTTGACAGTCCTCTCTTGATGTTAACCTAACACTACTCAAAGAATTCTGGAGAGACCGAAAAAGGTGAAAATCTGAGGGTGCAAGGTCAGGACTATATTATGGTGGATGCATTAACACTTCCCAACCAAGCTCTCTCAATTTTTGCCGAGTGGCCAAAAATGTGTGTGTTCTGGCGTTATCATGATTAAAGACCACTCCTTTTCTGTTGATCAATACCGGCCGTTTTTTCTCACTTTCTTGCTTGAGTCTCATTAGTTGTTGGCAGTAGAGATCCAAATCGATGGTTTTTGCCCGGCGGTAAAAGCTCATAATAAACGATGCCATTCCAATCCCACCATACACACAGCATCACCTAATTGCGTGTTAATCCGGGTTTCGCTACAGTGTGGGGACCCTACCCTACCCTTTGACCATGATCTTTTTCGCACGTTATTGTCATAGGTGATAAGCTTTTGATCACCAGTGAGCAATCTTTTCAAAAATGGTTCGATTTCATTACGTTTCAATAGAGACTCGTAAATGAGTACATGATTCATTAGGTTTCTTTCAGTGAGCTCGTGTGGTACCCAAATATCAAGCTTTTTTGTATAGTCAGACTTTTTCAAATGGGTCAAAACTGTTTTGTAGTCAATCTTCAATTCCTCGGCTTTGTTGTAACTATTAATATACCGATCTTGCTCCATTTTTTCAAAAATGGCATCGACTTTATCCGTATGAAGGCGAACAGAGCGAGTTGCATTTTTGACATCAAAATTACCGGACTGAAAACGCTTGAACCAACTTTGTGCTACTCTTACTGACACTGCATTAAGTCCATAAACGTCACAATTTTGTTCGCTGCTTGAGTCGCATTTTCCCCTTTTTATGTAATAAAACTTTAGAATGTATCGAATTTCTTCGTTAGATACACTCATTTTGGCGGACAGAAAAACAATTGAAAAATAACGGGAAAGTGTTTTTTACTTTTTATTTTTATTTTTCTTAATGTCCTATATATATTGATATTATAGCTAGCCAGATAGAAACAGTACAACCAAAGAGATTTTTCTTCAATTTTATACAAACAAAATACGAAGAAACTTTTTCCCCGACCTATTTTTTATGTGTCAATGTAATCATTAAAAATACAAAGTAATTATCGATCTATGGTAGCTCAAGGGCTCAGCGCTAGGCTAGGAACCCAGGTTCCATTACCGCCGGCATCAATGAAATTGTTAATTACAATTTTAAGTGCTGATTTACCACGTGCTTGTTGGTGAAGGAAAACATTAAAGGAATAAAAGATATTTCTAAATATGTGAAGTCCGCCAACATGCATTGATATAGCGTGACAGACCAATTGCTCCATAAAACCCTTTCGTAATTAGGGAAGCTTGCGCCCAGCAGTGAGAATTATAAAGGAATTTACTCTACATTAAACTTCTCTATCGAGTTACGTGAATATAGATCGCCTATATAAAATGGGATAAAACTTTTATCACATTGAATCTTGGAGGAGATGTTACAGGTAACGAATGTCTACATGCCTATTTGCTTACGGTACATAAGGGCTCGCCTCACCACTCAAGCTGTCCATAACGAAGCAAGTTTGAAGTACATTTACGTGACTTTACAACGTGACAATATTTACATTATCAAACAATTTTAATTAGATCACACTTATATAAAATACTTTTGCCTTTTTATTTTTAAAAAATTTCCGCAATATCTTTATGTTATTTAAGTATGAATATAACAAACAAAAATGTGTCAACCATTCAGACATCCGTAAAGGTATTCCCATCGGTAACCTTTGGCCAATGGCAGTAGGTTACTTTGGTCCAAAGTGATCACAATGAATTTTGCTGTTTTGCACATTTGCAACTTTTACGTTAAGGCATAAGATTTTTTTATAGTAGAAGGGGAAAACGAGCATGCGGCGCACCTGATGGTAAGTGCCGACCGCCGCCCATGAACAACTGCAAACCCCAAGGGAATCGCAGGTGCGTTTAAAAAAGAGTAGTCTCTTTTCTTGAAGGTCCCTAAGTCGTATCGGTCCGGAAAATCGCTGGTGGCAGATGATTCCACAAGGAAGTTGTGTGAGCAAGAAAACTTCTTGTAAATCGCACAGTGGTGGACCGCCAATCATCCAGATGGTGTGGATGGTATTTATTTATGTTCAAGATTTACGTTGTAGAGTCACGCTGCAGCTATATTATGGTTGTAGCACGAATGGGTCGACCGGGGTACGACTACACTCTCACAAAATACCAGCGTGAAATAGCAGCTTAATGTTGCTGTGATTCGTATGGTGAGTGTAGAGAACCGGAGACACTTTTTTCTGGAAACGAGGCATTCCATCTTAGTCCTAAGGGATGTCAACGCATCTGCATTTTGATTCGTAATCGAGGATAAATGTAGATGTCTATGGGCCACAGCATCCACTTGCCATCAGATGGACTGTGTGTTCGTTTGTCACCCTTATTCTATGAAAAAAATATCTGAAATCTAAATATATATTAAATTAGTTCTAAAGGCATTCAATTTTAGATTTCATTCGTGTTTTGTTAGGGAAAACACATTTCAGGCTTCGTAAGCGAATTCTGGCATTAATTAAAAAATGTGTCAACCAATCAGACATCCGTAAAGGTATACCAATCGGTACCGTTGGCCCCCTAACGATTGTTCCGACGCAAGTTTAAAGAGCGATTACGTGACTAAGCGCGAAAGCGACGGGACACTTCTTCTGTGCCACAAATTAAACAAGTTTCCAATTCAAAACGACTGCCGCTTCGCCAAAGTTAATATTAGTTAAACGCAGCTACTGATTCCGACCTGTTTTGTTTAGGAATTTGTGCCAGGTTGCTTTAAGTGTTACGTTTTCAACATCATCAAAAATTATATTAGAAAAGTTAGATTAGTTTCTATTACAATAGATTAGATTACGATAACGCTACCTCTCTACGATATGCTTAAAATTATATATATTTATATTGTATATTTATTATGTGATAAACGGTGTTGGTGTCAAATGTATGTAAATATTACTTATATTCCTACTTTATGTAAATTTGTCACTGTTTGTTTATCAAGAAAATAAAATTACTTTAGCATGAATTATTCAAAATGCAAAATTATATAAATTGATCGGACTTATTCGAAGGCCTAATTCCTAAAAAAGTTATAAGAAACATATACTGAAATAAATAAATATCGGCCCTCCACTAGATGGGCAGATAGGTAACCTGGTAAGACATGCACTTTTGTGGCATTTATAGGGAGAGGCCCATGTTCAGTAATGGGCCTGTGAAGGGCTTTCATGATGATGACGATTTTGAATTTTCACAGAAATAATATTAGCGCTTACACAAACATTTCATACACAAACTATCACCACAAGGCCATCACAAGTCTACTAGTGAATGTCAATCATTTCCTTTGTCAATTACTCTTGTTTCTTCTTTCTCCTGTGGATACTTTGACTCTTGTATCTTCTGCGGATTCGGACTCTAGCTCCACGTTACAGATTTTAGCCTACAGAGACATTTCGAGCAAAATCCTTTCCATCGCAAGTTTAATATTATCACACAAACAAATAAAAACAATTTTTCGAAGCCTTATATCAAAATATTTTCCTTTTCGACCTTTAAAAATATTACGAAATTCATTTAAAAATTTACTTGTCTTCGTAAATTGTTTAAAAGCAGACATAACTTAAAAATAAATTTGAACGACCATTGCTACCGCTCTTCTTACTTTTCAGACATATTCTGTGGTCCTTAATAAGCTTAATTTATCAAATTAAATTAATTTAATGAGGTAAGTAAAGTTTAAATGAACAACATTACATATTCGTGTGAGGCATAACGGCTGGCCCTCAACTTTTCTTACCTTCATTAAAATTTTCACAACTCCGTACGCCTCCGTATTGTGAGAGCCGAACTTGCGACGAAAAATGTACGTGACTGAGACTTCAAAGGTTCAACTTCTCGGAGGGACGAATTAGGCGAGTTAAGAAATTTGGTACTGAGCGAGTTGTGAGAGTAATCGTGAAATATTTCGCCTCGTAAACGAACGCGTCTGTGTGTTTGTCGACAACACTTAGTATAATGTTCCCAAACTACAAGCTTAATGCATGTTTCAAATTGTAAACGAGAGTTTTCTTTTAAAAGGCAAAACTCGCTAACACAATAAAAGTTACTACTTATACGTGTGTCCCTTATTGGTCTGGGACTTATAGGTTTTTTCTTCTTTTTTTTTAATAAGATAATAAGGGTGACAAACGAGCACACAGTTCACCTGATGGTCAGTGATTGCCCATAGACATGTAGCTAGAGGACTAAGATGGAATGCCTCGTTTCCAGTAAAAAGGGTCTCCGGTTCTCTACACTCACCATACGAAGCACAGCAGCATTAAGCTGCTATTTTAGCGCTGGTATTCCGTGAGACCGTGGTCCTTCCTCGGTCGAGCCGACCCATTCGTGCTACAACTACACTAGTAATATAGCTGCAGCATTGATCTACCACGTAAGAACAGTAGCGGCACGAAAGTCTAGCGGTGACCGTTATTGCGCATAAGTCGCGCTGATTGGCTCGTGCGTATCGTTCGCACGCGCTGATTGGCTCTTCAGTCGCATTCGTGCGCGTACCCTCCACGTTTCGTTCAGCGCTAGACTTGCGTGCCGCGACTTGTATGTTTATGTTCGACTTGCCTTACTCGGAGCACAGCAGTCCAGGCACTGTTGGCGGTGTGAAGTGTATGGTGAGCCAGTACAATTAAAGGCTGAGAAGCATTCCATCTTAGCCCTAAGAGGTGACAGCGCATCTGTTGCCTTTTCTTGTTTGAAGTTGGTTGCAGGTAATCATGGGCTGTAGTAGCCATTTACCATCAGGTGGGCTTTTAGTTCGTTTGTCGCTTCAATTTATTGAAAAAAATTATAAAAGGTTTATTAAAAGTTACTATACATTTTAAAGTTTTGGCTAAATCATAGTCACTATATATAAAAAAATTAAGGATTTCAGTAAATGATCATATTTAAAAAGACAGTAACTACCTATGCCTGTATTTCTAAGATTTTTAAATAAACAGAAATTGAGCCAAGTAGTTAAAGAATATTATCAATATTAAACAGTTTGACATTTACATTGCATTAAAGATTACGAAATAAGTCATATTATGACATTAAATGTTTAAGATAATTCCTATAAAAGTAATTACCTGTAGTTTAAAAGAACTAAAGATAAATTTATTTTATTTTATCCTGGTGATCCTGATCAGGATACTGGGATAAAGTTATTAAATTATTGTATTGTCATCGGTCCTTGCGAATTTTTAAGTCAATCGGCCGTCTACAAGTTGGTAAAAATTATATTAAAAGATTACGTTACATATATAGATACGAGTAGATACTTGCGAAGCTAATTAAAGCGTGTTAATTAGATTATTCACTACATGCGCTAAACAGATAGATGATTCTCTGTTTAGCGTATAGATCTACCTGTAAACAGAAAAATTGTTTGTTATTTAATTGTTGTAAACAGTAAAAAAAAATGTAATGAGATTTATGGTACTGCTAAGATTGCTAGTCAGCTTGAAATTTAGCGACCTATCGTACGAACAAGGCTGATGGAAGCGAACTTTTGTCTATTTTTATGTTATTATATACATACAATAAACTAGAATAAAATTTTATTATTATGTACTAGCTGTTCCCCGCGACTTCGCCCGCGTTTAATTTAGGGTTTTAATTTTTTTACGCGGAACCCTAATCATTTTTCTAAAATATAACTAACCCAAGTTACTCCTTATAACATCAGCTATCTGCCAGTGAAAGTCCCATTAAAATCGGTCTAGCCGTTTCGGAGATTAGCCGGAACAAACAGACAGACAGACAAAAATTAAAAAAATATGTTTTTGTTATAAGTACCGTATATACGAGTACATTCATATGCATTAAGTAAAAAGCTGTTATTTTGACATTACAAACAGACGCTTCAATTTTATTTATTTGTATAGATATAGATGTGCATAAATTGCGGCAGAGACTGGCAATTATATACAGGATTCCTAGTTTAGATGCTAGGGCTTAATCGGAACGTGTGTATGTATTTAAATCGAATAAAGGATTATTATTATAATTAATTAAAACCAAGCGATTTGGAAGTAATTTTACGTATATTTAACATTTTTCCTTAATGAAAAATGAAGATCCAAACAAAATGAATTACCAGAAAATGGTCTCTGAACGATTTATCACGTACGTATGTTTATGCCGTAGTAATATCAGCACAAGTTATCCTCAAACTATCTCTTTAACGACCACTAAACCATTATTACTAAAAGAGTAATCAAACCCGGAACAGCGGTTAGTCCGTTCGACATCGCTAGGCACATGCCGTGATTTATGGTGCGTCTAAAAAGCTGGAGCATCGTTAGGTTGGCGCGTGTATCGCACAACAATTTGCCGCCGGCGTTGATGTGCCTGTCGCAGAGAGCGTTCGGATAAGTTTTGATATGCTGTGTAGTACAGTCAAAAGGCAAAGTGTAGAGAAACCGTTTGTTATTATTTTTTAAAGTAATCAATGGCGCTTTTGCAGAAATATGTTACAATTTAAATGGCGAGTAAAGTATTTAACCCTTTATATCCTAACTTTTTGATATTACTCTTAGTTTAAATGACACTATTATAATTAATTCAAGTAATGACTGAATAATAGAAATAACCGAAGTGTTAAATCTATTACAATTTTATTCAGTTATTTAGTCTAAAATATGCAACAATTATTGTTTTTTAACTTGTCATTTTTACTATAATAACAAATAATTTCTCTGCATCATATTAAACCATAACATGTCTGTGGGTAACGTAAGAGGTGTAAGAGGAAAACTGAAACAGGCGATGGATTGCAGCATATCTATATTCTATACATTCTATACAAATAAATAAAATTGAAGTGTCTGTTTGTTATGTCAAAATAACAGCTTTTTACTAAATGCATATGAAAGTATATTGTCTGTCTGTCTGTCTGTCTGTTTGTTCCGGCTAATCTCCGAAACTACTGGACCGATTTTGACGGGACTTTCACTGACAGATAGCTAATGTTATAAGGAGTAACTTAGGCTACTTTTATTAAGTAGCCTAAGTTTTAAATTAGAAAAGGAATTAGGGTTCCGCGCAAAAAATTAAAACCCATAAAATCCAATCATAATAAACTTCACGCGGGCGAAGTCGCGGGGAACAGCTAGTTTCTGATAAGAATACAATAATAAAAAATTGTAATGGGCAACCCACCAGCCAAGTGTGCCAATTATGGCAAATATTTGCCCTATGAGGCAATCAATGGAGAGGTCTATGTTCGGCAACAGACTTTCGATGGGCTGTAATGAGTGAATGATCTTAATTATTTTACAGATTTCTTTGTCGAAAGTCTATAATAATATAACGAAAAATATTTTAGTATGGACATTAAAACCCAAATTTTTCTAAGGGACTGCTTACAGAACCAACAATCTTTGTTATATTTTTTTTGCGAAATATGATTACGTAAATTATAATAATGTTTTATTTTAAAACTTTAAATACTTATCGTATACAAAGTATTTGAATAACAAAAAGTTATAGGTGAATCATAAATAATTATTTTTGATTGTATTAAATTATAAAATCCCACTCAAAGTAAACAAATAATAAAATAATTAATGACATGATATTAATTTCGTGCGATTGTATCTCCAGCTATAATACATTTGAAGGACACTTAACTACAGTTGTCTTACGCTATCATTACGACTGGACCAATGGGAGACAAGCAATAAAGAAATTTTCTAACAGCAAAACTTATGGGATCTCGTAATGTCTTCGAGTATGGTTGAAACATTTGTCTTGAACATCGTTAAGCCATTCTTAGCACTAGTACTTTAAAGCCAACAAGAGACTTGGGGAAATTTACATGGCAATTACCCTAAATATTTAAGAAATCTTAAAATATTACGTAATGACTAAAAAGAGTAAGTTTTTTAAATGAGCAAGTGAGGAGAAAGTAAGGCTAGGTAAAAGAAGTTACTAAGGTCGAAATCGGCCCTGTCATATATCTTTCGAACAAAGATCTTTAGAATTTACAGGCTGGTGATTCAATGTTCCATTACAATTTTATTCAGTTATTTAGTCTAAAATATGCAACAATTATTGTTTTTTAACTTGTCATTTTTACTATAATAACAAATAATTTCTCTGCATCATATTAAACCATAACATGTCTGTGGGTAACGTAAGAGGTGTAAGAGGAAAACTGAAACAGGCGATGGATTGCAGCATATCTATATTCTATACATTCTATACAAATAAATAAAATTGAAGTGTCTGTTTGTTATGTCAAAATAACAGCTTTTTACTAAATGCATATGAAAGTATATTGTCTGTCTGTCTGTCTGTCTGTTTGTTCCGGCTAATCTCCGAAACTACTGGACCGATTTTGACGGGACTTTCACTGACAGATAGCTAATGTTATAAGGAGTAACTTAGGCTACTTTTATTAAGTAGCCTAAGTTTTAAATTAGAAAAGGAATTAGGGTTCCGCGCAAAAAATTAAAACCCATAAAATCCAATCATAATAAACTTCACGCGGGCGAAGTCGCGGGGAACAGCTAGTTTCTGATAAGAATACAATAATAAAAAATTGTAATGGGCAACCCACCAGCCAAGTGTGCCAATTATGGCAAATATTTGCCCTATGAGGCAATCAATGGAGAGGTCTATGTTCGGCAACAGACTTTCGATGGGCTGTAATGAGTGAATGATCTTAATTATTTTACAGATTTCTTTGTCGAAAGTCTATAATAATATAACGAAAAATATTTTAGTATGGACATTAAAACCCAAATTTTTCTAAGGGACTGCTTACAGAACCAACAATCTTTGTTATATTTTTTTTGCGAAATATGATTACGTAAATTATAATAATGTTTTATTTTAAAACTTTAAATACTTATCGTATACAAAGTATTTGAATAACAAAAAGTTATAGGTGAATCATAAATAATTATTTTTGATTGTATTAAATTATAAAATCCCACTCAAAGTAAACAAATAATAAAATAATTAATGACATGATATTAATTTCGTGCGCGATTGTATCTCCAGCTATAATACATTTGAAGGGACACTTAACTACAGTTGTCTTACGCTATCATTACGACTGGACCAATGGGAGACAAGCAATAAAGAAATTTTCTAACAGCAAAACTTATGGGATCTCGTAATGTCTTCGAGTATGGTTGAAACATTTGTCTTGAACATCGTTAAGCCATTCTTAGCACTAGTACTTTAAAGCCAACAAGAGACTTGGGGGAAATTTACATGGCAATTACCCTAAATATTTAAGAAATCTTAAAATATTACGTAATGACTAAAAAAGAGTAAGTTTTTTTTTAAATGAGCAAGTGAGGAGAAAGTAAGGCTAGGTAAAAAAGAAGTTACTAAGGTCGAAATCGGCCCTGTCATATATCTTTCGAACAAAGATCTTTAGAATTTACAGGCTGGTGATTCAATGTTCCATAATAATTTTTTTTTTCTAAATTATGTTTCAAATGTATGTTCTAACCCAAAAGTACTTTATGTCATCGTTTTTTAAATATCTATTTCAAAAATCAGAGAAAACTGTGCAAGCGGTTTGGATAAGGCATTAAGCTCGTCAAAAGTATGGACTTTGATGAGCTTTATGTTGTAATGTTTAGCAATGGTGCTGAACATAGGCCTTCCCCATAGATAGCCTCATAGGGGGATATTTGTCCTTGTTGCCATGCCTGGCAGGCGGGTTGGCAAACGCAGATGTTTTATTATTTTACGTTATAAGGAAAATGATGTTGCCCATCTTATTGTTTGTTTCCCTTTGTCACCTCTTACGACACCCACAGGGCAATACAGGACAGTAGATTATCTACGCTGCCACTATATGATACAAATAAATTTAAAAAAATTCTGCGGCTGACATTCGATGGTAAGACTCACGACTCCTTAGTCAAGTACTTTAACCATTATGCCACGAGGCCAGTCAACAAATAAGTTAGAATTAAAACAATAGTGCAAAGAGCTCAGCTGGAAAAGCACAGCTTGCTAACGGCGCCACCGTAACAAGCTACGTAGCTATTAGTTACATTAATACACCGGCGGACACGGAAATTCCATAACTATCCTTTATTCAAATTTATTGTTCTGCACTTTAATAAAGCCGCGTATTCTCTGCTACCCTCCAGAGAGACCGTTGAACTTTGCGGTCGCTGTTCGCACTTGTACGAAACTAATAATGTACGGCTAGGATTCCCAGATTCGATATAAAAATCTGGGACATGTTATTTCTTTTATTAATTTCACACTTCCGTCAGAATATTTTTGGAACAATATAGTTACAAACGAGATGGGCTGTCTTCTTTATGGACCAAGGTGGAATGTCTCACAGTTTGTAGTTGTAACTGGCTTCCTCCTCCTCTAAGCTGGAACCCAACATTGGGAACAATGTAACATAACGACAGAAATAGGTGAAATGCCTACTCAGACGGATTCTTAAGTAGAAAAAGCGCTTCTTAATTGTCTCTCTCCAATATCTACATTCTATACAAATAAATAAAATTGAAGTGCCTGTTTGTAATCTCAAAATAACAGCTTTTTACTAAACGCATATAAAATCATATGCGGTACTTATAACAAAAACCCAATTTTTAAAATTTGTCTGTCTGTCTGCTTGTTCCGGGTAATCTCCAATATGGCTGGATCGAATTTGACGGGACTTTCACTGGCAGACAGCTAATGTAATAAGGAGTAACATAAACTAATTTTATTTCAGAAAAAGAATTAGGGTTTCGCGCAATAAAACTAAAACCCATGAAATCCAATAGTTATAAATTCCACGTGGACGTAGTCGCGGGGAACAGCTAGTATTAATTTAAATCATCTTTGTAACAGCAAACAATAAAGTCATTATAATGTGACGGCAGATCGCCAGGATCTTCATTATAACAATGTTAGGATGTATAAGGGCGATATTAAGAATATTTAAAAAAAAGTTTTTTATGTTAATGTTTATGGTAAAATATGTATATTATGTACAATTATTAACTAGCACTCGGTGTAGCTTGCTGAAAACGAGACTCTGACGATCGAATGATAGCGAAAATAAAAATATTCAATAATGACGGACTCATGTCGTACTGGCGCTGATGGGGAGCAGCTCTATCATTGTTACGGTTCAGATTATAAAATGCAAGGTTGCACTTTGTAAAAATAAATGAAATAAATTGCAAATTATCAATTCTTGTTCAAAGAATTTATTCACTACGATATTAAAAAGTGTCCGATAAAAAACCGGTTGTGTGGCGACACAACGTTTAGCGCAGCTTTGCAAATGTTTGCGTTTTCGGCGTGCAGCTTTTTGGGAATGAAGTGTGAATAGCTGTTTGTCGATGCGCTTGCCGAATTATTATTTTCATTTTCACGAATCTGAATGTAGATTTAAGTGAAAAAGATAAAATCTACCACATAGTTCGTAATATGAGTAGAATTGGGAATTATTTTAAATCATGAAAATTTAAATTTGTCAGGGTATTTCCTTCTCACCTATTTCTACCATACTCGCAGGACATCCGCAATCTTGTTTCAAAATGGTCATTCAAGGGTAAGTATGTCAAGTGAAGCCTTATTTATTTGTAGTTGTTTGTAAGTCTCCATGGTAATGTCCATGGCAAGTCTCAACAAGTGCCCGTGCTTAATGTATATCATTGTGTTTTACCACGTATTTGGCAGTTAATATATGGAGAGAAGAAATCAAAAATATAATATGGAATTTAAAATTTCGAAAACGTACTGAAAGCAATATTCCGAGCTATAGTAGGTTACGCCGAGGTTTACGCATCTTTGGCCTTTTCCATCATACGCTTGTGTTAGCATGACACTTTGTGTGTATATGTATTTGTGTTTGTGCATCTAGACGTTTTAAGAATGGATGACAATACAATGATATGGTATTGTGTGCAATTAATACGCTTTTTCTCAACTAAGTCCCGGAAAATATGCAGGACCTATCTTTTTCTCTTTTTATATAGAATAAGGGTGTAAAGTGTAAGGGTGTAGAAGCGGTGTAAGTGAATGCTGTGGCCCATGGATATTTACATCTATCCTCGATTAAGAATCAAAATACAGATGCGTTGTTACCTCTGAGGAAGAAGATGGAATGCTTCGATTGCAGTCAAAGGGGTCTCCGGCTCTTTTCTCTTACCATACGAAACACAGCAGCATTAAGCCCCTACTTTACGCTGGTATTGTATAAGAACGTGGTTCTTTGACATTCGAGCCAAACCATTCGTCCACCAATCATATTACAGCTGCAGCGTGGCTCTATCACGTAAAAAAGTATATCTTTCAAAAAGTTTAAAATTTTTATGTAACATAAGCTATATATATAATAATCCCTAAGAATGTGGTGATCGCTACGATTCTATTTCTAATACATAGTTCAATTGTAGTTGCAGTGTAAATTATTATGAATTATGATTTAAAAATGAGTCCAGTTGAGCTTTTTGTTGGTTCATTCCAAGACAGAGTTTTTTTTAAACCAGTGATAAAGGTTTTGTTTGTCATTGAGTAAATATAATTTACTATTCTATTCTTTTTTGATTAAATAATTTCGACCTGGTGCTGTCGTTAGAATTATTAGCTCATAGTGACGGAAAACGCTTATTATTATTATTATTATCAGGAGCCTTTTAAAGCTCACTATTTAATATTAATAGGGTTACACCGTGGGGTTGCCACCCCTTATCAGGGTATCCATGCGTATACATTATGTACAATGAACTAGACTCTGCGATCCTATTCTTTAGTAACGAGACATTCCATATTAGTCCTGACAGTTTTCTCGACTCGTCCACATGTTTCACTGATTACCAAGTACTCTGTGTGCACATTTAGTAACAAAGAAATAACTCGCATTCGACGTTAGAATGCAGCATAATTTTCAATTTAAAAAGGCGGCTTCATATGATTCAGCCTCGGCGCCTGTCTATAAGAAGGAAGAGCAGGCAATTACGCGACAAGGCAATCGATAACAGCCTCCCAGCTAAGCCTGTCATTCGATGCTCAGAAACAGAAGAAAGAAGTTTTTTGTCTATATGCATGGATGTCGTGGACAGTGATGTCAACAAATAACGCACTTTAAGCGACTCCAAGCACTACCCGTTAGCGATGGTATAAAAACATCTAAGAAAACTTTAAAACCATGCATTTATCATGAGCTGTGATGATTCTAGAGAGAATTATTCTGGTGATCCTGATCAGTATACTAAGATAGTTTTTAAATTATTGTATTGTCATCGGTTCTTGATACGAGTGCAAATTTTTCAGTCAATCGACCGTCTACAAGTTGGGGAAAATTACATTAAAAGATTCCGTTACATAGATAGATAGATAGATACACGCGAAGCTAATAAAAGCGTGTTAAAAAGTTCAGGTGATAAGCGAAAAGATTATACGATAGACTAGCAACAAACAAACATTTGATATATATTCTTGGATGTTTTCGACAATAGCGACAATTTTCATTAGTTCTGCTGCGACAAACATGTGTCTGTGAGAAAAAACTTCGACGTCGAAAAATGAAGAGTTTTCATTTAATTTAATTAATAACCCGATTACAGCGCTACCACATGACGCAGACGTTATTCCGCTCTGTCCGGTAGATAGCGCGAAGAGTTCTATTTGAATATAATACTCATTAAGTAATAACTAGACAACAGCGCCACCTATCGGATGCATATACGATTCCTTTTTGCCTATACCAGTATAAATTTTGAATTTCAGTCACCTTGGTCGATAAATATAGGATTTATTAAAACATTGAGTACAGCGCAACCTATCACATCCTAGCTAGGATCCATTGTCTTGATAAATCAAATATATTGTGTGAATATGAACTTAATCGGTCAATTCGTTCAGAATTTAAATGTTCACTAATAGATGCGACTCCATATCATCCCATGAGTGTCGTAAGAGGTGACAGAGGGAAAAATTTCAGAAGATGGGCAGCAGCGTCTTCCTAATAACGACTAAAAATAAAAAAACTGCGGTTGCAGCTCGCTGGCCAAACAAATATCCCCCTATGAGGAAATCTATGAGGGAGGCCTATGTTCGGCAGTGAACTTTAATAGGCTGTAACGGAAACGCTGTGACCTCAATCGTTCGTCTTTTAAAAGTTACACGTACACTAAGAGACGCACCAACGATTATATATTATCAAAACTATCAAAACGAGGCAGACGTTGTCCTGCCTGTGTAGTGTGTACTTACAATTTTAATCGCTATCAGTTGAACGGTAAGTTGATTTGCTGCAGCATCATCTAGCGGTGGGATACAACAAAGTGTATAGCATAAAAAAATTCTCCATGAAAACTTACATAAATGGGACAACTTGGTGATCGGTTAAATGGTGTCGATGTCTATTAATCTCAAATATATATATTCAAAGTCCATTTTTTATAAAGATAGAGATATAATACCACGTCACTGTGCGCTGACAGCTTAACAGTGTTTTTATTTGCTCCGCAATAAAAATTAGTTAAAATTAGAAAATCGAACTTTCAAATGTTTTAACTTGCATATTTACTTAAAAAAATAGTGAAGTTATGGTTTGACATTAAAAGTATAGTGATAACACGCGTGATTTACTAGTCATTAAGAAGATAATTTAAAACTGTTACTTTAAATATTACAAACGATTACGCTCGCTTTGCCCAGTGAGGGTTCAAACGCTTATTATTATTATTATTATCAGGAGCCTTTTAAAGCTCACTATTTAATATTAATAGGGTTACACCGTGGGGTGGCATTATCTGGGTATCCATGCATATGTACAATGAACTAGACTCTGCGATCCTATTCTTTAGTAACGAGACATTCCATATTAGTCCTGACAGTTTTCTCGACTCGTCCACGTTTTTCACCGACTACCAAGTACTCTGTGTGCACATTTAGTAACAAAGAAATAACTCGCATTCGACGTTAGAATGCAGCATAATTTTCAATTTAAAAAGGCGGCTTCATATGATTCAGCCTCGGCGTCTGTCTATAAGAAGGAAGAGCAGGCAATTACGCGACAAGGCAATCGATAACAGCCTCCCAGCTAAGCCTGTCTATCGATGCTCAGAAACAGAAGAAAGAGGTTTTTTGTCTGTATGCATGGATGTCGTGGACAGTGATGTCAACAAATAACTCACTTTAAGCGACTCCAAGCACTACCCGTTAGCGATAGTTATATAAACATCTAAGAAAACTTTAAAACCACGCATCTATCATGAGAATTATCCTGGTGATCCTGATCAGTATATTAAGATAGTTTTTAAATTATTGTATTGTCATCGGTCCTTGATACGAGTGCAAATTTTTAAGTCAATCAACCGTCTACAAGTTGGGAAAATTACATTAAAAGATTCCGTTACATAGATAGATAGATAGATACACGCGAAGCTAATAAAAGCGTGTTAAAAAGTTCAGGTGATAAGCGAAAAGATTATACGATAGACTAGCAACAAACAAACATTTGATATATATTCTTGGATGTTTTCGACAATAGCGACAAGTTTCTTTAGTTCTGCTGCGACAAACATGTGTCTGTAAAAAACTTCGACCTCGAAAAATGAAGAGTTTTCTTTTAATTTAATTAATAACCCCATTACAGCGCTACCATATGAAGCAGACGTTATTCCGGTCTGTCCGGTATTTGAATATAATACTCACTAAGTAATAACTAGACAACAGCGCCACCTATCGGATTCATATTCGATACATATATGATTCCTTTTTGCCTATGCCAGTATAAATTTTGAATTTCACTCACCTTGGTCGATAAATATAGGATTTATTAAAACATTGAGTACAGCGCAACCTATCACATCCTAGTATAGCTAGGATCCATTGCCTTTATAAATCAAATATATTATGTGAATATGAACTTAATCGGTCAATTCGTTCAGAAGTTAAATGTTCACTAATAGATGCGACTCCATATCATCCCATGAGTGTCGTAAGAGGTGACAGAGGGAAAATTTTCAGGAGATGGGCAGCAGCGTCTTCCTAATAACGACTAAAAATAAAAAAAACTGCGGTTGCAGCTCGCTGGCCAAACAAATATCCCCCTATGAGGAAATCTATGAGGGAGGCCTATGTTCGGCAGTGAACTTTAATAGGCTGTAACGGAAACGCTGTGACCTCAATCGTTCGTCTTTTAAAAGTTACACGTACACTAAGAGACGCACCAACGATTATATATTATCAAAACTATCAAAACGAGGCAGACGTTGTCCTGCCTGTGTAGTGTGTACTTACAATTTTAATCGCTATCAGTTGAACGGTAAGTTGATTTGCTGCAGCATCATCTAGCGGTGGGATACAACAAAGTGTATAGCATAAAAAAATTCTCCATGAAAACTTACATAAATGGGACAACTTGGTGATCGGTTAAATGGTGTCGATGTCTATTAATCTCAAATATATATATTCAAAGTCCATTTTTTATAAAGATAGAGATATAATACCACGTCACTGTGCGCTGACAGCTTAACAGTGTTTTTATTTGCTCCGCAATAAAAATTAGTTAAAATTAGAAAATCGAACTTTCAAATGTTTTAACTTGCATATTTACTTAAAAAAATAGTGTAGTTATGGTTTGACATTAAAAGTATAGTGATAACACGCGTGATTTACTAGTCATTAAGAAGATAATTTAAAACTATAGATAATTAAAATGAGGGCTCAAGCGCGTACGACTCGAGTGTGTGAATCATCGCAGCGGCTAGCCAAGTCCCTTGTCGTTGATATTTTGTTTTCTAATTACCCGTCTTAATAATTTCAATAAGATCAAACTTCGCCTAAAATAAATTCATCAAAAATGACAAAAACTTGTACAAGATGTTCTGCAAATATTCGTAAGGAGTATTTGGTATGTCATAAATGTAATGATTCTTATGATCTCATGTGTGCAAACTTGACTCAAAATAATAAAAACACCTGGATCTGTTATGCCTGCCGTTGCAAAATACCAAAGCGTGACAATAAAAATACTCCGGTCCGCATCAGCGCCTCGCAGCCATCAAATACATCACCTCCTGGCTCTGACCATACTAATGTTACCATGCGATACAAAAGTCGACAAGGAGTCACAGGCAACCTGATAAGCGGGAATCAGCCAGAATACATCGTTGTCGGACTCACAATTGGAGGATAAACATGTTTCTCCCATGAAGAACATATCTAAGGAAGAAATACGAGATAGAGTGAGGGATGAACTTAGCATTGCTTTTACGCATTTTGAAACTAATTTGTTGAAAAATATGGAGACAAAAAACAATAAACTCATGGAGCGAGTAGAGCAATTGACGACCTCACTTAATTTCTTCGAAGAAAAATATGAAGAAATTCGTGCTGATATACAAAATAAAAATGAATTACTGAAAAAGTTAGAACATGAAAATAAAGAGTTAAAAATTATTTCACGGACTTCAGTGCGAGGCTTGCACAAATGGAACACCATTCGAGGGCTAGCAATATAGAATTACATTGTATACTAGAACACAAATCAGAAAACCTTGTCACATTTATAAATCAAATTGCAAATTTATCAGAGTATAAATTAAGTGAAACAGATATTGACTTATGCACTAGAATATCAAAAATGGATGAAAATAGTTCCAAATCACGCTCTGTACTCGTAAAGTTTGCTAGCCCAAGAGTCCGAGATGGTTTTCTCGCATCGACAATGGTCTTCAATAAGAAACAGAAAGACAAAGACAAAAAGCTTAACTCAAGTCATATAGGGATATCAAGAGAACGAAAACCTATCTATGTTATGGAACATTTGTCCCCGGCTATGAAGTCTCTTCATGCGGCAACCCGTGTTAGAGCTAAAGAAAAGGGCTATAGATATGTATGGATTAAATTGGGACGCATATATTATGTAAAAAAAACAGAGTCATCTGAACATAAATGTATTAAAAATATTGAATCTCTCAACAGTCTAAGCTAACTAAACTAATTAAGGTAGGTTAATTACAATAATTCTTACAAATGTGTTGGGTTATCTTACCACAACATACGAATATATTATGTTCATGTTATTACCAAAATGTCCGAAGCCTAAGATCGAACTTTAGAGATTATAATTCTTACAGAAACGTGTTTAAACTGCACAGTTTATGATTCTGAAATCTTTGACAACAGATATCCAGTGTACAGAAGGGATCGTGCAAATAATAAACTTGGTGGCGGGGTTCTTATAGCAGTATCTAACAATTTAACATCTTGTAGAATATCTAATTACAATACTGAATGTGAAGATCTTTGGGTAAAGGTTAAGATTTTATAGGCAAGAAATGTGAATTTCTTAAAATCTCTGTTGTGTACCTACCACAACCCCTAAATCAAAACTTATTTGGAACATTCATTAACAACACAAATCAAATCATGGATGACACAAAACACACGTTAATACACGGGAACTACATAGCTCTGGTACGTATCTTTTACCGATTTTAAATAGCACTAATAACACACATAATTTACTCTTAGATTTCTTGGAATTAAATGACTTCAAGCAATTCAATTCTATTATAAATAGTAATAAAAAAAAATTGACTATATTTTATGTAACTCCGAAATAGTAAAGATTAATGAATGTTCCAACCCTATACGTAATGTTGACACTTACCATCCACCATTAGAAATATCTATTGCAATACCATCTAGTTATTATCCGAATCATGTGAAATTACAAAAAAATAACTATTTTAAAGGCGATTACAAACAGATAACTAAAGCCCGGGACGAAATCTTATGCGCAGATGAACTTTTAAAATATGATAATATTAACGACATTATTAATAAATTCTACCCAATACTTTATAAAATAATAAATGTTTATGTGCCAAAAAGTAAAAAATGTGGCAATAGGCATCCAGTATGATACAACTCCGATTTGATATATCTATTGAAGCAAAAAAAGAAGTTTCATAGAAGATACAAGATCTATAATAATCCCTTAGACCTACTAGAACTTCAATACCTCCGTCACGACTGTGAAATACTTACAGAAACATGTTATGATAAATACATATCTACTATAGAACACGAAATAGGTAGAAATCCTAAATATTGTTGGACCCACATTTCTAACAAACGCAAAAACTCTTCTGGATACCCACCATCAATGTATTTAGGAGACAAACAATCAAACGAACTAAAAGAATCTTGTAACTTATTTGCAGCGCACTTTTCTAGTGTCTATAACACCCCAACAAATAACTCACTATATTTGCTCGATTCGCAGCAACAGCTTCCTGAAATGTCCAATATATACATATCACAAAAAAGCATAATAAAAAATAAAAATCCTTGATATAAAACAGAATGCTGGACCTGACAATGAGCCCCCTATATTCTTAATTAAATGTGAAAATTCAATATACTACCCCTTACAACTAATTTATAACGTTTCACTTAAGACAGGGAGTTTTCCCGATAAGTGGAAGGAAGCACGAATAGTACCTATTTATAAAAATGGAAAAAAGGAACTTGTATCTAATTATCGACCTATATCAATCCTCTCTACCGTATCAAAGATTTTTGAATCACTTGTCCACCCATTCATATTCAATCATGTTAAAAACCACCAACATGCCAACATGGTTTTATGCCTAAGAAGTCTACTAATACTAATTTGCTCAATTATGTTTCCAATCTTATTAATTCGGTTGACAAAAACCTTCAAGTAGATGTTAATATATACCGATTTCACTAAGGAATTTGATAGGGTGGACCATAATATACTTGTTAAAAAACTCGTATATTTTGGCATTTCTGATACATTTTTAAGCTGGTGTAAATCCTATCTCTCTAATCGAAATGCCAGAGTAGTAATTGATGGCGAGTGTTTGGATTCTTTCAATGCCATTTCTGGTGTTCCGCAGGGATCAAATTTGGGGCCTTTATTCCTTGTTTTGCTTATTAATGATATAGTAAATGTATTTAAAAATTGTCAGGTTTATTTGTTCGCAGACGATTTAAAAATAGCTAAAGTTATAAAGCAAGAATCTGACGTAATAGACCTACAAGCGAATCTTGATAGACTTGTAAAATGGTGTAGAACAAATCGAATGCCGCTCAATCCGGGCAAATGTGGTTTTATAAAATTCACAAGAAAAAAAATCCATTAATGAGTTCTTACAATATTTTGGGTAAAAAACTTAAGGAAATCAATTCCATTAGAGACCTGGGCGTAATATTTGATAGCAAATTAAGATTCGATAAACATATTAATTCTATAGTGACTGCTTCTTTCAGGTTTCTCGGCTTTTTTTTCAGATTAGTCCGTAGCAAGCTTGAATATTGTTGTCAAGTATGGTCTCCCGCTTACAAAAACCACATTGAAAGAATCGAACGTGTTCAGAAAAGACTCATTAAACACCTAATCTTTCGTTTTAAGGCGTCAAGTCATAGTGAGTGCTACAAAGAGAAACTCGATTACTTTAGGATGAAACCACTGGCAGTTCGTAGATCTCTTCTTGATTTGAAATTTCTTCATAAACTCTTCAATGGTAAAATTGATGACAGTGAGCTGTTGAGTAGATTTAATATTAATGTACCTCGGAGACCTCCTCGCAACCCATGTCCTTTCTTTAAGACTGATAGCACTCGAACAAAACTGGGACAGAATTCTCCAATAACACGTATATCACGCGTATACAATGTATGTGTAAAAAACATAGCAACACTGGACATTGGTTGTGACGGGCTCACACTTTTTATGAAAAAATGTAGACAGTTTAGAAAATTAATTAGTAAATAACTTTATGCTAAACTTAACTTTTATTTATGTTACAAAAACTATTATCTATCTTTTGTTCGTAAAAACTTACTTTTGTTCCAACTACCATTAAAATAGGCAAATTATAAACAATGCTATTTTTTTAGAATGATGTGTTCTCCTGTAATTGGTAGTACATAGTAATTTGTAGATGTAAGGCATGTGTTAGAAGTAATTTAATATGTACAACTGTTGGAGATCCATACAAATAAATAAATGAATAAATAGATAAAAAATGAAGGCATCACCAAACTACACACTTCTGCATTTTGCAATCCTGTCAATTCAAAGTTTGTCTGGAAGAAATTGGCGATAAGACCGCCCACTGCAATAATAAAATTTGTTCCTTCTTCTTGTATTCATGTTTTAATTTTAGTGTACAATTAAGAGATATATCTATCTTTCTATGCATCTTAAGCTTACACGAACGTAACGGTAGTTTTCAGTTTCTTAACCTAAATCCTAAAATATTTTGTTATTAGTTACTACCAACAATTACATCAGCATGGAGATAAATTGGTATTATAGATACTAAAAGCAAATATATTTTCACGTTTAAATGGATGCACTTAATTTCATGTTCGATTAATGAAATCAAAATAAAATGTCTATCAAGATCAAACGAAGTGGCTCAGATAAATTATGTTAGACAGATCTTATTGATGCTTCTTTCAGCTAAAAATGAACAAGAATATAGGTCACATATCAAAGATTCGATTGTGAATGTGTGTTTATGATAAAACAAATTTAGTAGACTCATACTTTTACCATCTCTTCGAAATTTCGTACGATATTACGTAATCTAATTTAGGTATCTCATAAAGAGTACATCTAGACCTTATTTAGATAGACGTATAATAAACTATTGAAATCAGCGACACTATCTAGCGCCTAGTTGATAATTAGAACTTTACATCACTAGTGCGATTGTTAAACATTGTTTATTTTTATATTATGCACTGACATTATTTAAAATAGATATAATATTTTAGGTTGCAAAATATTATCATAATGAAAAAGCACACACGCATTCGCGGAGTAATTCCCACTGGCAAACAAGTTCTGCCAGAGCTACATACTGGGATGACTTTCGCAAAAGTAGAAATGAAAAGTTAAAAATAAAATAAAGATATTTGTCAAACATAGTTTTTGTAGCATTTTAGCATTTTCAACTCTCCTCTACATGATATTGATGACGGGCTGCACACGGATAATAGAGCGGCTTATGATTCCTCCAATGTCTGATCGAAAAAAGCGATTAGAATTATTTGCTACAATAAGAATGTTCCAATGAAATAAAAAAGAGTGCCTATAACTCTAGCCTCATGACCCATTAAGTAGCGTATTTATTCCACAGGGCTGGGCGTGGAGAAATGCAAAGAGGGTTAATTCCGTGACTGCCGGCAGTTTATTCAATTAACTCAATAAATACCTGGAGTCAACAACAATAGACATTACATTAATCGCACGTTATGTGATATGCAATATTTTTACGCTAAAATACCAGATACAGATACCGCTAAGCACGATATAGGGGTAAATAATGAGTAGAAAGTGTTAAGTAAGGTATAAATCTGCTCGATTCCAGCCTTGATGTTGTAGGGAGAATTGCCTTGATTTGCTACGCTAAACCTGTTTTTTTAAATAATATAAGTTTTGTAATTTGTATTTTTTTAAACGTTACCTCCACACTGGGATTTTCTCCTGTATCGTGGAGGCAATTTACATATATAAGTTTCACAAGGACAAACAACCAGATCCGAATCAATTATTTGCAGGCCATACAAATACTTGTTCCGTGCGGGATTTGAACCCGAGGCCCTCAGCGCCGAAACTTAATGCTTAGTCACTGTGAAACACTCACACCACGGAGCCGTCGATAAACCAGTGCTTGACTGCTATCCCACCTGATGGTAAGTGGTGATGCAGCCGGAGATGGTTTATCGAATTGGTGATAGCAGTACCAGATGTCTCGCATCTATGACGGTGCTCCCCATTTATCGTCAGCGTAAAGGAAATGACAAAAACATAAGAAGTTATTAAATATTTATACGCTTCATGGTCACCTCTTACGACACCCATGGAACGACATAGTTATAGACTAAAATATTAATATAACGAAAATTGTATACTTACTTAATTAATTAACTAATAATAATTTTATGTAATGAGTAAAAGGTATAACTTTATCATCTGTGGACTTGTGAACTTTGTGTTGCGGCGCTGAGGGTCGGACGAAACCAGTATTTGTACAAACATTTTTTCCGGTTCTTAATGTTTGTCCTAGTGCAATTTATGTATGTTAAGGTCAGTTCACACAGACGCGACGCGACGCGACGATGCTTTAAGAGGCCAGTGGTTTCGCGCAGCGCCGAGAGACGCATCGCGACGTCGCGAGGAACATCGTGAAGTCGCTGGCAGCGCACTGCTCTTGCACGCTGCGACTACCGACGAAGCGCCGTTGCGTCGTAACGCACCGCGAGGCATCTCGAGGTGCAGCGCGGCGTAGCGCGACGCCACATGATTAATACGCTACGGTTTCTTTACTCATGTAGCTACACCACTGGGCATTTTCGAATTATCTGAATAAAATGTGTATCTTTTTGTGTAGTACATAAAGTTATATTTCGTATCACTATCTTAAAAAGTGCGCGCCGCGTCGCATCGCGTCTCGTCTCGGTGTGAGCTGACTCTAACTGTCTCCTCGATACAGGAGAAAATTCTAGTGTGGGGAAAACATTTCTTTTAAAAGAACAAGGACCCGTAACGATGAATGATGATGACTGAAAGTTGCTGTGTAAACAACTGTACTAAGTATGAGGACAGTAATGCAATAGTGTTATTTTCGTTCATGTTAAACGCTACGTCCAGCAAGATCATCAAAAAGCGAGCGAACATTCACTCTCTTTAAGAGTGCCGTTTAGATAAAACTTTAATAAAAAACGTTAGTTTACATAAATACATGAATTTTATTTAGATTTCATAAACATAAAAGTTTTATTTACTATATTGCTTATAACATTCGTTAAATAAAGTCTATATTTGTGTCTTTTGTGATTGTATTCTGTAATATTTTTTTTTAATTTAAGCTTGCTTTAGTTATATGACAGGTATATTACAGGAGGTATTTTAGTAAGGATACCTCTTCTTGAAAACGTAAAATTTCTCCGTTGAACACGGGCCTCTCGGTCACGTTTGACAGGCGGTTTGATAATCATCAGTATCAGACATTTCGACTTCTTGTTATTTTATGCCAGGCGTAAACGTGATGGAAATATCGCCATCACGAACGGACGAAATATTTTGATGGCAAATAAGATTTTTTTATTTGTTTAAACTCAGAAACTAAATCTTTATGGAATGTTATGCTAGCTGTTTAGACTTCTAAAGCTAAGCTTTATTATATTTGCGTTGAACGAAAAGAACTTTGTCTCCTGAGTTACCACAGCTTACTATAATGTAATATTCATAAGTAAAAAAGACAAAACACGAATTAATTGAGTTTGTGCTGTTGTGAATATGCTCTTTTGAACACGTGAGGATTTTTTTTATAGGAAAGGGGGCAACCGAGCATGCGGCTCACCTGATGGTAAGTGACTATCGCCGCCCATGAACAACTGCAACATCAGGGGAATCGCAGATGCGTTGCCGGCATTTTAGGAAGGAGTAGGCTCTTTTCTTGAAGGTCCCTAAGTCGTATCGGTCTGGAAAAATCGCTGATGGTAATCGATTCCACAAGGAAGCTGTGCGAGGAAAACTTCTTCTTAATCGCACAGTGGTGAACCGCCAATCATCCAGATGGTATGGATGGTATCTCGAGTTCTGTCGCGATGTGCGATGTTGAAATTAAGCGGCTGGAATCAGTCCGAAAATTCCTCAGAGCACTCCCGTGTTAGATGCGATAAAATACGCAAAGAGATGCAACATCTCTACGCAGTTACAGTGAGTCCAGCTAATCGGAAAGAACTCGGTCGTCGACGATTCGAGCCGCTCTGCGCTGGATGCGGTCAAGTGGAAGGAGCTGGCACTGGGGGGCCCCTGCCCAGAGATGGGAACAGTATTCCATGTGGGGCTGAACCTGCGCCTTGTAAAGTTGCAAGCGGTGTGCCGGCATGAAATACTGTCCCGCTCTGCTGAGCACGCCAAGCTTTTAGAGGCCAATTTGGCCTTCTCTTCCAAGTAAACACGAAACTGCACATCACTCGATATGTCGACACCGAGGATTCGATACTGGCTGAGGCAACAAGGAGTGCCTTGAAACTGAGGAGATACGACAAAGGGTTCTTTTGGCGGTAAACGCGCAAACTTGTGTCTTCTGGGGATTGAACTGGACTAGATTTAGTCGCCCCCAGTCTGAGACTGTTCAACAAAGTCTGGACTTCAGACACAAGTTTGTTCCGGTACTCGGCGACGTTTTCCGAGAAATATTAGCACGGCCGGTGTATAAAGCATCACCAGTGCTGTCGTCTGCATAGCAATGAATGTTACCGGTTTGCAACATATCATTGATATGGAAAACAAACAGCGTTGGTGATAGCACGCAGCCTTGTGGAACACCAGCGTTAATGGGCTTATAAACGGAGCATGCACCGTCTACTACGACCTTGATGCTCGATCTGCAAGAAAACTGGTGATCCAATTGCACAATTTCTCGGGAAGCCCATAGGAAGGAGCTTCGAAAGAAGCGCTTTGTGCCAAACCCGATCGACTTGAACTTGGACTCCACTACCTCCACCCATCTATGAGTTAAGTAACCTAGAAGATCACCAGCTGAATTACCTCGACGGAAACCGTACTGGCGGTCACTAATGAGCTGGTGATCCTCAAGGTACCGCATGAGCTGGCAGTTAATAATAGTTTCCATTACTTTGGAGAACAAGGTGATGGCGATAGGCCTGTAGTTGGACGGATCTGAGCAATCGCCTTTTCATGGATCGGGTACACCAAAGCTGTCTTCCATGAGTTCGGGACTACGCCTAGGGAGTAGGAGTACCGGAAAAGACGCGTTAAAACCGGTGCCAACTCCGGAGCACACGTCTTCAGCACAATAGGTGGGACTCCATCAGGCCCACTCGACTTGTTGACGTCCAGGGAGAGGAGTGCTTTACGCACCGAGCGCTGTGTAAACAGCACTTCCTGCATAGAGGACTCACACCGCGGGATGGTAGGCGGTGTGTTCCCCCCGTCATCGAGAGTCGAGTTGGAAGCAAAAAGAGAGCCTAGCAGATCGGCTTTCTCCTTTGCGTCATGGGCCAGTGAGTCCCCCCCCCCTCCCCACTCCTGTGTACTCGTTTCTCACTCTTATTATATAAAAAATATTAATGCACTTTTAATCGATTCAATTGGAACAAGTGTGCAGTTAAAATGCTAAGTATGCATTACATGTCTATTTTATTATTAATTATTTTTATGTGATACAATTCAAAATTAACGTAATTTTAAAAATAAAGTATTAGGTCATTAATTCAACGTTTATCATAACTTTACACGATACTTATCTACGTGTCTGTGAGCTTTAATGTAAGTTAAAATATCAAATGCGTGACATCAGTCCATATATTAACTCAACACTCATATTTCAGTTAGTTGAGTTTATATATTCCAGGAGTGAAAGCGTATTTTTCTATAGTTTCACGTTATTATTAATTCAATGTATATAAAATTAAGAACGGTTATGAAACTGTTAATCGTTCTTTAATGTTAAAGCTTACATTCTCATTTCGTTTAAGATAATGTTTTTTTTTAAACTTTTTGATAATAATATTATATGCCAGACAATAATACTCTTTTGTTTATAAATTATGTGTATTAGTTACTTTTTTATATAAAAGTAAGGGTGACGAACGAGCATAGAATTGACCTGATGGTAAATGAATGCTGTGACCCATAGACATCACCTTGCCAATGATTGCTTGTCGCCTCGTAGGTATAAAGTATCTCCGGTTGTCTACCCTCATTACATAAAACAGCAGGATTATGGTGCTCTTTTACGTTGGTATTCTGTGAGAGTGTACTTTCGATCAAGTCGACTCATTCGTGCTGTAAGTAGTCATAATACCCTACATCGTTGCTATACCAAGCAGAAATAAGTTGGTTAAAGTTAAAGTTAAAATAACAGCCTATATACGTCCCACTGCTGGGCACTGGCCTCATTTCATTTCTAAGTTTTAGGCAAGGCAATGTCTGCAACGCTGCCCCAATACGTGTTGGCGAACTTCACATGTCTCGAAATATTTTTTTGAATTTCTCAGACACGCAGGTTTCTCACGATGTTTTCCTTCACCGCCAAGTAAGTGGTAAATCAACACTTAAAATTGCAATTAACAATTTCATAGGTGCCAGTGGGGATCGAAGCCGGGTTGCTCGCGTACTGTGAAATTTACAGCGTGCGCTTAGCCCCTGAGCTACCACGGCTAAGTTGGTTAAGCACTTAAAAAAACAATAGCGTGTCCATTTACACACTTTAAAATTTTATTATCGAATATAGCCTCCTAAATAAGAACCCACAATCAAAACCTTTTTAATACTTTAATTACTTTGCTGTTTGCAAGTGCCTCTCAAAATAAATTTTGGTTTATATATAACAAACAATGCTCTTCAATTTAACGAATGATTGAAGTGCAGTCCGGTTAACAATAGGTAAATTGGATTTGAAAGCTAACAAAACGACACTTGGTATTTAGAACAAACCCTCGCCGCATTTAACACAATTAAATTCACGTTTAAAACGCACCGACTTCTCTTATTTGGATAGAAAATCGCTTTCATAGTTGAATAATAAATCGATGCGGGGTCCATTGCGATCACGAATATACGTTTGATAAGCTTATTACTACCGCAAATGTCCACGAAATTAATTAGTCTCGGGGTCCCGACGGCCCGGAATGTGCTATTGATGGTTACTGTTATGGTGTATATTATATGCGGAAGCGTTTGAAGTAGTAACGTATTTCTTTATAGAATAAAGGTGACAAACATGCACATAGTTCAAATGATGGTAATGATGCTGACGCCCATATACATCTACATATATCCTCGATTAGGTATACATCTGAGGACTAAGATTGAATGCATCGTTTCCATAAAAAGGGACTCCAGATTCCCTAAACACACCTTACGACATACATAATTAAAGTATGTGAGGGCGTGGTCCTTCCTCTGCCCAGCCAGCTACTATTACCCATTCGTTCTGCAACCATAATATAGCTGCAGCATGGCTCTACCATGTAAAAAGTAAAACACAGGCTGAGAGTAATTAGTTGCATTTGGTATAATTTGCTATTTTTGTGTGGATATGCTCTATGCTGCCGTAGCATATCAAGTCCCTACCAGTTTCGGAAGTTCGATGTTGTCAATTCGCGATCGCTCCTATAAACAAGCTCAAAAAACGGTCGATATTTTCAACATCGTCTTGGTATCGCGAAATAAATGGTGGTGATAAAATATTATGACTACGAAGTTGATAGTAGTCCGTGTTATGTCGGCGTAAGATAATTTGTCACCTCATTTCGTCTCATGGGTATTATAAGAGCAAACTATAAAAAGATCCAGAAAAAAACTCATAGTTTATAATAGATGGAGGTATAATCAACCCATTTATGCCAGAAGTAATATATAAGGGCAACCAGGAGCAGCGTCAAAAGTGCGAGAAGACTGATCCACGATCGCTAATTCATCTGCCATGTATGACAATAATGACTAAACGTCCCTACAGTGACTTTTGCGGGCTAATGACGAAGATAACAACTATTACACCTTTTCCGCTACAGTTTTTAACTTACATCAATACTTGTAAGGCAATAACAGGCATAGGCAGGTGAATTTGTGTTGCTACGTAGCCGCTATATCAAAATGTTGTTGATAAAAATGCAATTTTCTAGCTTTAACGATAGGTTCACACGAAACATAGTATGGCTTAAATATACATTCTAGCTTGGTTCGTGTACCGTAATGTATGTATGTTTTTTTGTTATAAATTGAAGTGACAAATACCGTGTAGATACAGTGTAAGAATATCCACTACCCCATATCATCCCGTGGGTGTCGTAAGAGGCGACAGAGGGAAACAAATCAGGAGATGGCCAGCGGCGTCTTCCTAGTAACGACTAAAAATAAAAAATAAAATGCGGTTGCCAACACGCTTGCTAAGCGTGACAATCTATGTGGGAGGTCTATGTTCAGCAGTGAAGTTTAATAGGCATTAATGGTAACGGTGTAACGGAAGTGACAAATGAAGTTACAGTCCACCTGAGTATTAGCAATTACACTGATTCTCTATACCCTTTAAACTGGAACACAGCTGTGCCACATTACAGCTTGGCCGCAAAAAAGGTAAAACGGGGATACCTACCCAAACGGTCTTCTAGGCATTGAACCAGCCCTACCAACTTAGTATCTATATACTTAAGTTGTAAGAAAAGAACTTTATGCCACTTGTTTAATAAAAGTCGTGAGCTGAAAAGGTTACGCGTTTTAGGCTTTATGGCAACGAGCAACCCAAGTTCGATCCCTGCCAGTACCTCTAAAAATCTGCACGTGTTAGATTTTTTAACCAACTTCAAAAAAAGGTGGAGGTTTTAAATTCAACTGTTAATTTTTTATGTGTTTTACCTCAGAAGTTTTTTCTAGGTGAACCGATTTTGATGATTCTTTTTCTACCAGTAGATTTTGAGTTATCCTTAATAATGCGTGTTTAATTGACTTCGACTACATTGATGATGTTCTCATATTTATATTGAAGTCGGTTGTACAAATTTTTTAATTTTACCACTTGTTTTTCACTTATGGTAATCGTAATTCGTTGGACTATTTGCTGCTTCAAAATTTTCTTAAAAATGTTCATGCTGACGATTTTCCATTAGAGTGCAAACATTTATTATGTTAAGAGTGCAAAGGTTATTGTATTGTGTGCACATGTGAAATTAAGACTCAATATTAATAGCAATGAATTAATCCACTAGATAGAGTAACAACCTAGTGAGACATGCAGGAAGTTGAAGTTGATGGATGCAGCTGTAATAATAGCGATGATGATGATTAATAGCAATAAATTTTATATTAGTTATTTAAACATAATAACATAACATAAACTCTCACGCTTATTACCCAGAGGAGCAGGCAGTGACTACGGATTTACATTTGGAACGATAGTGACGATTCTCTCTGGCTTCTTGCACATCCATATACCTCGTTCAATATCGTCGGTTAAGGGTAGTTTTAATTTGCTCCATTTCAATATATCTCCAAATTCTTCGATAAACTTTTGTCTAGGACGTTCCTTGCCAACTCTGCCATTCACTTCTTCAGCATTTACATCGATTTTATTGTATATTATTTTATTGCTATTTATTCCTATCATAGCTATTTGTGCTACCAAGAAAAAGACATTAGTGTCTGTTGTATTTTGGTTTGCAAGTTGAGAGAGCCAGGATCATTACAGACTATATGGTATTTCATCTTAGGGTTTAGCGGTGAAAATGAATCAGTAACCTTCTTTATCTGAAGCTGTTTGCAGGTTAGAGTCGGGTTAGCTCTGCGCTCACCGTTAATTTTTCTGTACGCGAGCATTTCGTGTTCGATCCCCACTGGCATTAATGAAATTGTTAATTGCAATTTAAAGTACTGATTTACTACTTTCTCGGCCGTGAAGGAAAACATCATGAGGAAATCTCCATGTTTGAGAAAATAAAAAATATATTTCGAAGACATGTAAAGCCCACCAACACGCAGAGGGGCAGCACGGACACTTGCATCCACTAAAAAGCCTTTCAAAATAAAAGGAGACCTGTGCCCAGCAGTGTGAAGTATATAGGCTACAGCTTTAGCTTTTGCAGGTTCATATTTTACATCCTGAGGCTACATCTATAGGCTATTCCTACTAACAATCATATGTAAACAGTCAGTCATATAAATCAATATCAATCAATAGATATATTGGTATAATCAGTCTAAAGGATCTAAAGGAAATGGTTTTAACTCTTTCAATACCGTAAATTTTAACAGTATTACAAAACGCATAGGTTTCGTAAAAGAAGCTAGGTACGTATACATGATAAATACTGTTATTAAAAGTCCCATATTAATATTCATTCTATCTAACGAACGGGAACCGGTGATAATTTGAATGAAAACAAGCGGTTAATTGATTAACGGGCCCCTGCCACCCGATCTCGTCTCGTTTTGTTGAATTTAATTTTGTTGTGGATAAAATTGTGTCTTTGAATAAAAAAGGATTCATACTGTAAAAAAATATTCAATTTCGAAATTGAAAAACAAGAAAAATTATTTATATACCATAATTAACAATCAGATAATTCTTCGACTAATATTGCAAGTATTTGAACCAAGTAATTAGCTCCGTCTTTTGTAACAGGTACAGCAAGGGAGTGAAATAATTTGCCAGCGTCTGTCTTTCCATTCGATTAGTAATTGTGTTTTGTGATTCGATTACAATCGGGATGTCGTCAAGGCAAGAGTGAATTAGTTTTTGTTACGCCAAGACAGTGCGATTAAACATCAAGATCTTCATCACCACTTACCCTCAGGTGAGACTAGAGTCTAGGACTGTCTTGTAATAGGTATAAGAATATTAACAGTGGTGTCTAATAGAGTGCACACCGGAGAATGTTTAGGATGCACTAATATTCTCCGGACCGACCAGGACAGGATTAAAGTGCCCGAGTGCTTGCGCAACCACAGGTGCACTCCTTATTTCCTCGCTCTCATAGCCCGATGGGACGATCATAGACACGGCCGAAAAGAGATTGTTCGCGGGGCTAATGGCTTCACGTGCTTTCCGAGGCACGGAGGTGAAAAACCGCTAACTTCCTAACTTCAGGTTACTATTAAGAATTTATTGACAGAAAAATTCAATAACTGATTTTTTTGGCCCGACCCGGAATTTGAATCCGGAACCTTATGATCAGCAGCTACAACCACTAGACCAACAATGCAGTCAGGATGCACTATCACATATACATACAAACACCTACCACACTCTTCAAAACTATACGCCATACTATTTAATGAATGAGAAGCCGAAGCCGAAGCCGTAGTCGAAGTCTGTCAGATGGTGGTATACCATCTCGTATATGAATATGACAGATGTAAAATTGCTCAGAATGTTAAGTGGTAAACTGGTACTGTAATGGAGAATCTAAATCAAGCATTCTGGTTATTGACAAATTCTTTGCTACAATGACAAGAACCTGTGCCCAGGAATTAGTATTTAATGTGGTAGGCTCACGCTACTCCCTGCCTCGAGTTACCAGAATTTAGACATTATACAATGCATTTATTCAAGAACTTACACTCATACAGTTTTTATACAGAAAATAAAATGGTACATAAAAACATCAAAGATAAAAATAAATAAGAGAAAACAGACATAAAATAATCCGATTGCATGAGTGACGTAATGCTGACAAGGCCACTGACTCAACATAATGCTATTGCAGGGTTGCGGTAGCGTTGGTTTTCAGCAATGCCAATTGAGGTATCAATTTCAGGTACCTATTATTGACTAGTCATTATATTCAAATAAAAAAAAATACAAAAAGCGAAAAACACACGGAAATAAGAGCATTAAAAAGACGAACCGCCAAATAATAACTCCAACGAACTGCTAAAACAAGTAAAAACTGATGCAGACGACGTAAATCGAAATTGCCTAAAAGGGTGGTGACAAACTGCGCATAGGGTCCCGAACCATTGTTCACATTTAGTGCGAGCAGCGGCGAGCGCACAAGCAGTGTAATAGCTTACATTAGTTAGCCGCGGACTCGTCTGGACAGTTGCGAACACAATTTTTGTCATGTGATTCAATAATTTTAGTAGGTAATGAATTATATTACATACTTGATGACTCACATACATTAACCGCTTAGGTGTTTTCATTTATTGGAACGAAGTTCCTTATCGGACGGTACGAATTTGGCGGATGGGAGCTAGGCGAGAAAAAGTGTAAGATTTTTCCGTCACGACCCCTTCTGACGTAGTGTAGACGGCCTTGACGGCTATAAGGAAGCGAGATGGAATAATATCCATCTTCATCGCACTTTTTCTTATCTTGCCATGAAAGAATTTTATTTTAAATGACGTTTCATTTTAACAGACGCTAGTAATTCATTTATTTGTATTTGTTAATCAATAATATAATACGTATAGGAAGTTCGGTCCAACCGAGTGTGCCACGACACTAACGCATGTTTTAACTTTAAACATATCTTCTTATTTCGCAAGTTTTTACTTCAATTCGTTGATATCGAAAATATTTCAACATGAGACAATATTATTTATTTATTATAATATATTTTTATTTATTAATACAAGCATTATTTTTTAACTTTCTTTACGCGGTAGAGCCATGCGACATCTGCTATACTGTGGTTGTACTCGGCCGAGTTGGCTCGACCGGGGAAAGACCATGCTCTCATAGAATACCAGCACAAAATACCAGTTTAATACTGCTGTGTACCGTATGGTGAGTGTAGAGAACCGGAGACCTTTTTTACTGGAAACGAAGCATTTCATCTTAGTCCTCACTGGTGACAGCGCTACTGCATTTTGATTCTTAACCGAGAATAGATATGGATGTCTATGGGCCACAGTATCCAACATGCTCCGTTTTAGTTTATAAATTCAAATTAAAAATGACACCACCATGACATTCCGTAAGTACCACGAAGCGCGGTCCTGAGCAACCTGTGTCAATCAACATCACATGGTTCATCAAGTGGTCTGTTTGTTTAGTAAAGGTCAACTTAGAGAGACTTAATGCCATGTTAATAATAATAGATTATAAATTCTAGTAAAAATTACATCATCATAACATAACAGCCAGTGAAACTCTAAAGCGCGGTACTGAGCCACCTGCGTCAATCGACATCGCTTAGTTCATCAGCTGGTCACTCTATCTAGTGAAGGTCGACTTAGAGATAGTTAATGCCATGGAATAAATCTAATTTAACGGATTTATCGCGTTTTATTTAAAAAATCAAACACGTTAAAATCCGTAAAATTTGATTTATTATATATAAATTCTAGTAAAAATTACATCATCATAACATAACAGCCAGTGAAACTCTAAAGCGCGGTACTGAGCCACCTGTGTCAATCGACATCGCTTAGTTCATCAGCTGGTCACTCTATCTAGTGAAGGTCGACTTAGAGATAGTTAATGCCATGGAATAAATCTAATTTTACGGATTTATCGCGTTTTATTTAAAAAATAAAAGTAAAAATCAAACACGTTAAAATCCGTAAAATTTGTTTTATTCCATCTATAGTATTCGCGTAAATATTAGAAATTATTACTTAATGCCATGTTAAAATGTGCATAGATTATAAATTAATGATTTTTTTCAAGTTATAAATAACACCATCATCATCATCGTTACCATCAACAGCCCGGTAAATCCTAAAGCTCGGTCCTGAGCCACCTGCGTCATTAAGTGGTCACTCTATCTAGTAAAGGTTGCTTGCTGAGGTTCGAGGCTCGAGAGCCCTTCTTCCCTAACAGTTGATGTTTGTTCGAGCTGTATTGGCATTTTAGCTTAATGATCTATTGGGCTATGTCTAATGCTTACCGCACGCGGGTATAAACCTCTACTTATTTTGATAGGTTTATCTTTCGCCCTTTAGGATATTAAATAATTGTAAAGTTACATCCTATATACGTTACACTGTTGGTCTCAGGTCTCTTCTTATTCTGACAGAGTTAGGGACTATTCCGTCGCTTGACGATTTCTTTGTAATCCAGGGGGAAGTTGAGATATAAATTTACATTTATATATCAAAGCGACGTCCACACATAAAATCGGATTAGAGTTACTTGCGGGTCGGGTTCATCATCATCATCATCATTATTACAGCCTTTCACAAGTCAACTGCTGAACATAGGCCTCCCCCAAGGAATGCCACAAATCACGGTCCTGAGCCATGTGCATTCATCGACTTCCTGCATGTCTTACCAGGTCGTCACTCCATCTAGTGGGGGTCGCCCTACACTTCGCCTACGGGTACGAGGCTGCCACTCGAGAAACTTTTTTCCCCATCGGTTGTCGGTTCTTCGAGCTATATGGCAGGCCCATTGCCACTTCGGCTTACTGATCCGTTGGGCTACGTCGGTCCCTCTGGTTCTACTGCGGATATCCTCATTTCTAAGTTTATCACGCAGAGAAACCCCGAGCATAACCCTCTCCGTAGCTCGCTGAGCGACTTTGAGTTTCCTCATACGACCAGCAGTGAAGGACCACGTCTCATTTCCATAATTCATCACTGGCAACACGCACTGGTTGTACAGTCTCGTTTTCAAGTTTTGAGGTATACCTGACGAGAAGATGTGTCGTAATTTCCCGAACGCTGCCCAGCCGAGTTGAATCCGGCGATTGACCTCTCGGTCGAAGTTGGACTTACCGAGTCGGACAATTTGCCACAGGTATAAGGTGGTATAAGGTCGAAGGTGTTGACATACTCGTCAACACCTTCGACCTTAGTGCTCCCAACAACTACTGGCATAGATGTGACATGGACATTATACATGATCTTTGTTTTGTCCATGTTCATCTTAAGACCTATCCGTTGGGAGGCACTATTAAGATCATTGAGCATAGTGCGGGTGGGGTTACCGAGAGTTAATTTGAATGATTGGATTCCCACTTTTGGAGTAAAAATAATGTGATATTTATATTTATGGTAGAATTTGCTTTAATCGCCATGCTGAGCAAATGGATTGGCAAACACAATATTCGATGTTTTGCAACTGAGCTAGTCCACGTCTCTAGGCTGAGTATTTACGTTTGGTGTAAACCAATTTTTCAACAGTCGTATGTGCATTTTAAAATATATATATATATATATATATATATATATATATATATATATATACATATTTTTTAAATGCATATTTACTCTTTGTTTCTTTCATTAAAGATTTCAGAAATTTATTTTTTGTACGTGGTAGAGCCATGCTACAGCTTTATTAGTAGTATACATGTAGCACGAATGGGTCGGCTCAACCGGGGAAGGACGTAAAATAGCAGCTTAAAACTGCTGTGTTTCGTATGGTGAGTATAGAGAACCGGAGACCCTTTTTACTGGAAAAGAGGAATTCCATCTTAGTCCTCAAGGGTGACAACGCAACTGCATTTTGATTCTTTATTGAGGATAGATGTAGATGTCTATGGATCACAGCAACCACTTACCATCGGTGGACTGTGTGCTCGTTTGTCACCCTATCCTATATAAAAAAAATCATGCCGGAGATTGCTGAACGCAGAGATTAAATACATTACGTAAATACGTTGGCATATTCCTCTTTTCACTTTTTCTAGATCTAAGTCACATTAAGTTAAAGACAACATAATTTATGGGGCTATGAATGGCTACGTGTTGCGTGCGTGACTGTACCCGGCGCTGGCCAGAAGCCAAACGTAGATAATTTGATAAAAACGCTCACCCTACAAGGCTTACTGCCAAACTGCTTCTTTATGGCACTTATTAGCCGATGTTAGTGGTAGTTAGTGCACTAACACTCGAGCCTAGTCTAAATAAACTTTATACGCTTGTATTTTATTCATTAAAAAAGTTGAAAAGAACGATTGATCTTATTAGTAGATTTATAGACTATATAAATCCCAATGCTGACTAAATGGCATTCTCTCATTTCTGTGACGGTTTTGTGCTTCAACGTCCTCAAAATATTTTATTCCTCGGTTATGAATCGGTTACGGTGGATATCGAATTCTGTTTTCTCGAGTAAGTACCAAAAAAGTTTAAATAAATTTTTTGGTGTGAAAACAATTATTTCAGAAATTTCTTTGATTTTGAAATACGCACATTGTTCCTTTAATAATATACAGAATAACTTACGAGTATTGCCATAAAAAAAGAAATTGACGTCAGGTAAAGTTCGCCAATTCGCATTGGGACAGCGTGGTAAGCACTTCCTCACCCTCTTAAAAATAGAATAGGCCCAGCAGTGGAACATTTATAGGCTCTTTAACTTTTATATGACATAAGTTCATAGAAAGAAAAACTTAAAGAAAGAAAAGGAAGCATACGGTATGAGTCAGATATATAATCTTAAAACAATAATAAACTAGTTCCTTGCACAGTGGGTCGAAATGTGTCGTATCCCACGTCCAGGCGTACTAACTGACGGTTTTTATACAATTATACCGCCTTTGTGTACGGCACTCGTAAACACCTGCGCTGAATTAGCGCTACGGTTAACTTTATTATTATAACCATTCGAAGCTTTAATGCGTTTATTTCATATACAATTAAATCAAATATTACTTGTATTTACACGTATGTAAACAGGATTTTTTTTTATAGAATAAGGGGTATGCAAACGAGCACACAGTTCACCTGTGGCAGGTTGATACTGTGGCCCATAGACATCTATATCTATGCTCGATTAAGAATAAAAATACCCATTGTATTTTTATTCTTAATTGTCACCCCTGAGGTATAAGATGGAATGTTTTTTTCCAGGGTCTTCGGTTCTCTACACTCACCATACGCAACACAGCAGTATTAAGGTGCTATTTTACAAAGTTAATGTGTGAGAGCATGGTCCTTCCCCGGTCGAGCCGACCCATTCGTTTACAACTATACTATTAATATAGCTGCAGCATGGCTCTACCACGTATGGGACTTAATTGCTAGTTTTTTAAAAGCTGAAGGTAGCCTAGGCTTACAATGATATAAAGACATCAATCAGAGTTATGCCAAGTATTCAAGACTTCAGAAATTAAAAATAAATAAAATTTAAATTTAGTTTTGTTCCACTTATTTAATCTATCATCTTACTTTACTTATCTTTACGTAATTCCCGTAATCTTACATCTTTGCGTAATTCCCGTAAATGTGTGTGATATCTGTCACAGTAACGATTAACAGCTGGCTAAGTGTCCTCATTAGCAGTGGACTGTATTAGGATATGATGAAACGAGGTTATGGAACTCCATGATTTGGGTAGGTCCCAGTACTTATTTCTATTTCTGTTGTTAAGCAGTGGTAGATCCACTGCTGTGCCCAGGTTTGGAGGGAATAAGACCTAGTATCATTACAGACTGAGGAGTTTTCAACTAAGTCCAGGGTTTGTTTCTGCTGCCAAGCAATAGTGCGTGCATTCCAGTCTGAAGGGAACAGAAAGCCAGTATACAGGCTGTGAGCCATTCAATTTTAGTCGTCAAAGTGACAATGCACTTCAAACTTCTTTGTTTAAAGTCGGTGCAGGTTCATAGGCTACAGTAGCCACTTACTATTCGATGGATTTTATAAAAAAAACATGCGTGAGTGTCGCGAAACACTCGGTTGGAACGAAGTTCCTTTCGTAGTATATTATTATTGATAAACGTATTATATATTATTGATTAACAAATACAAATAAATGAATTACTAGCGTCTATTAAAATGAAGCGGCATTTAAAATAATATTTCTTTGATGGCAAGATAAGAAAAAGTTCGAGGAAGATGGATATTATTCCATCTCATTGGCACTATAGAAAGGGGGTCGTGACGGAAAAATCTTACACTTTTTCTCGCCTAGCCCCCATCCGCCAAATTCGTACCGTCCGATAAGGAACTTCGTTCCAAAAATATATTAGTTTGACTGTCAGATAACATATAACATAAGTTAATAAAGTAAATAATAGTTTTTTTCATTTTCTCGGTGCTATCATGGACATTAAGACATAAAGAAATTCTTAGGTACCGGATAACGGTCGAATACTTTCTTATATTGGACGTGACCCACAATGTACTGGGTTGATTTTTCACAATGGAAATATTTCGGTACCGGAATTAAGAGATGGCCGAAGATATTATTTGTCGATAGATAATATGATTGCGTTGTTCATATAGTTTCAAACCTTTTTTTTTTTCATTGTTGCTGATGACAGATTTGCGCTTTTGGCTAGCACAGTAATATTGGTTTTATTCAATGTCTTAATAATATTAATATGTAAAAAGTAAAGTAACATAATTTTTTTTTTCTTTCTTTTTTTTTTAAAACGTAACCTCCACACTAGGATTTTCACCTGTATCGTGGGGCAGTTTACAAACATAAACTGCACAAGGACAAACATCCAGACCCGAAAAAATTATTTGTAGGCCATACAAATACTTGTTCCGTGCGGGATTCGAACCCGCGGCCCTTAGCGCTGCAACTCAATTGCTAAGCCACTGCGCCACGGAGCCGTCGTATTTATATTTCATAAGAGATAAAGAGATATGTATTTATATTTCATAAGAGGCGACAGAGGGAAGCTAAAGCAGGAGATGGGCAGCAGCATCTTTCTGATCACAGCTGAGTTAAAATGCCAAGCGTGGCAACTATGGCAAAATCCCCCTATGATTCAATCTATGGGGGAGGGCTGTGTTCAGCAGTGAACTTTTATAGGCTGTAGATAGATTGTAAAAAGACCCTAAATAACATCGTAGTCCAATATTATCTAAAACAACAAATAACATCTGAACGTAGAATAATTAATACAAATGATTGTTATATAGTATGTCATTATCATCGACAGCCTTTTGAGTTTCGAAATACTACCAACGTAAGAAAAAAGAAAAACCTGCATTTTAAACTAATTTAACTACTCATTCGGTGCCAAGAAGGATAAATGTTTTTTTTTTTAATATACAATCTTAATTATTTTTTTAAATACTAGCAATGCTAATCACATGCATATGCATTACTAATACTCCCTTTAACCACTCGTGGTAAGCTTAAAATGCTTGTGTTAGGAGTCGTTCACGACAGTAGTAGCGGATTCGAACCCACGATATTTGAGTTCTCGGTCTGCATCCTGCCATTAAGGCTACTGTCGCTTCAATTGAATTGAATTTTTTTTTAAATATTTATTAAAAATATTAGACGATGCACTTTTTGTCAATGGTTTCGAGAATACACACGAGTCACTTTCATAAAATATGCAGTGCAAAGTTCCTCGTCCGAAAATCATACCAAATGCAGGGTAGGCTGACACTTGAAGCATAATTTATGATATTCTCCTTACGCTCTACATGACTACTTTTATTATTATTATTTTTTTGCAAAAGATATGATTAAATTATATTCTGGAAGAAAGCCACTAAATATAACATTATAATACAGAAAAAACATTTCCCGGATTGAAATGTTTCCCTCGCATCAGGAGCACATCAGAGAAAAAAAAATAGGTCTATGGTCCACGTTAATATCAAACCCTCTACTGTATAAATCTTGTATGAAGGATTTTTGTTTGTTGGTCCAAATTGCAAGCAAAGCGGCAATATACTTTGTATCCGCTCCGCTTGTAATTTAGTATTAAAAAAAGATTGTGAATTATAACAAAAATCTTAGTAAAAAAAACATGTTTACATAATATATTGGATCTTCTTATATATTTTGTCGTTACGATACACGCGCAACCTACTGTAAGTTAATTGTACTATGCCTATAACCTTCGCGCAAGTACAAGCAATAAGTTGACAAAGTTTTACGTATGGCAGCGTATATAATACGAACAAACAAAAATTCTATTTTATATATTAGATTACACAATACGCTTAATTGTACACCAAGGAAAGATAAACATAACGAAATATACAAATACTGAGGGAAAACAAAAGGCTGTCTTATTTCTACACGGCATTTTTTTCCAGACAACCCGAAAAATAATTAAATAAAAGAAGGAGAAAGGTTAACGAGTAGGGTGCATTATAATAATACTAATGACGATAACGATAAAGACTAATGTACCAATAGGCAACAGACTTTAGGCAATAGACGAGCGACCTTGAATGGATATCCATTAGGAAACGTACGTCCGTGGAAACTTATGAGAAAGTTAAACAAATTAAATTGAAAATTTTAATAAGCCCCGAAAAGAACCCTACCTTAGTTAACAAAACAGCTGATGACCTTGAAACAGCTGAACCGATTTTGATAAAACATGTCTAAGTACCACCGTTACAAAACCTGATTTTAAATAAAAAAACCGCACCCAAATCGGTTTACCCGTTTAAGAACTACGGTGCCACAGACAAACGCACAGACAGACAGACAGACACACATAGCGGTCACACTTATAACACCCCTCTTTTTGCGGCGGGCGTTAATACAAATTAATAATATACGAACGAGTTAATTATTCTTGTTAATCGCCTTTAGTTGGAAGAGACAGCATTTCTCTCGAATTTTTTTTCAGTTTAGGACAATCACTGGACAAAACGATTGCCGGTCCATCTCGGCAAAAATTTTGTCCTCCACTTGGACCACGCCTGAAAAGGGTCTTACAATCAATAAGAAGTTTAATCCCACGGGTGAAGGACATTGATTTCATAGGTTGATACCAGTTGGAAAGCAAATTGAGGAAGGAAGTAAAGTGTAAAATAAATCTAAAACGCTTAAAGTATGTTACGTTTAAAAAAGTATTAATATGTCATTTAAAGGGGAAAAAATCGAAACCATAAAATAAATAATAGACGGGACGCTGCGTACATTTCAATTGACAGTGAGACGAATGGGTCGGCTCAACCGGGGTAGGACAACGATCTCACAGAATACCAGTGCAAATTAGCAGTTTAATGCTGCTGTGTTTCGTATGGTGAGTGTAGAGAACCGGAGACCCTTTTTACTGGAAACGAGGCATTCCATCTCAGTCCTCAGGGGTGACAACACATTTTGATTTTTAATCATTCAAAGCATAAAATAGTAAAGACTTTTATGAAGTTTAATATGAAGAATTTTCGCGAAGAGTCAACAACTCTTTTGTTGTTTAAACAAAGCACAAAAATGTTCTTCATTTCAGATAATAGTGTACATATTAGTCATTTATACGATAAATCCCAAATAAATTTTCATGTTTATAGATTTGTTTTTTAATCGGTTCAAGTAGAAGTATTATACAAAAACTGGACAAGTGCGAGTAGGACTAGCACCCTAAGGGTTTCATATAAAATTAATTATGAATGTGTATTTAGGTAAGGTAAGCATCGAACAGTGCTCTAATGAAATGGTAAGTCGGACTGAAGGAGAAACTTAACTATACAGTTGAAAAAAATATTCTTCCTTACATCGGTCTACAACACGGTCGATGCTCCAACTGCAAATGTAAGTTAATAAAGGGTGTCTCAGCGCCGATTTTAAACTTTAAACACAATTTCTCGGCTACCCGCGTGTTTAGCGGGAGAGGAGCGGTAGCATTCGGTAGGTGATGAGTGCAGTCTTTTTAGTCGCTATGTCACAATGGTCTGGCGCGCACCGCGCGTACGCAGTAGAGGCGTACTTTTTCAACGAGTTTTCGCTGAGGGAAGCACAGTGCAAGTTATCAGCTGTGTAATCTGATGAGCAAGTGTAATCGCTATGAAATCCGCCGTTTAAGTGATGCCCCGAGTATTCAGTTAATTAAGTCGTGAGTAAAAAAGTTTAGAGCGACAGGATGGTTATTGAAAGATTCAATTGGCCCTCGAAATAGACCTGTTCGATCGATTGAAAACATCGACCGCGTCGCCGCTGCGGTCGCGGAGCATCCACGACGATCAGTTAGAAAACATGCTGCCTCTTTGAATCTCCATCGTTCAAGTATTCAACGAATTT
The DNA here is from genome assembly GCA_029286625.1 of Parnassius orleans. Taxonomy (NCBI): domain Eukaryota; kingdom Metazoa; phylum Arthropoda; class Insecta; order Lepidoptera; family Papilionidae; genus Parnassius; species Parnassius orleans. The sequence goes on along the minus strand of JAGSMP010000080.1, from coordinate 1,665,914 downwards.
TGGCCTTAGACTTAAAATTACATCAAGACTACAACACACTTGACAACAAGCGAAAAATTTTCTGTCAGAAGATGTTTGAGTTAGAGATTCAGAGGAAAATGGGATGGCCAATGTTTATTTTAGCGATGAGTCACACTTTCACCTCGAAGGGTACGTCAATCTCCAAAATTGCCGTTACTGGTCATCCAGCAATTCAAAACAAAAACATCAGAATGCATTACACAGCCCCAAAGTTACTGTATGGTGCGCAATATCGGCGAAGAAAATCATCGGGCCATTTTTCTTCGAGAATGATTGAGGTGCAACAGTTACAGTGACGAGCAAGCGGTATATCGACATGATTATTAACTTTTTTGTACTGCAACTGCAAGAAGAGAATGTTGACGAGTCCGGTGTATGGTTTCAGCAAGATGGGACCACAGCCCACACAGCTAGAGTCTCCATGGACACACTAAAAGCGTTGTTTCCGGGAAAAATCATAAGCCGCTTTGGAGACATATTGTGGCAACCCAGATCTCCCGACTGAACCCCAGCTGACTTTTTTATGGAGTTATCTCAAAGCAAGAGTTTTTGATACCCCTCTTACGAATTTGGAGCAGCTGAAGATTAAAATAACGACAGAAGTGAGGGCCATATCAGTTGACGTTCTGCGGCGTGTTTCTGCAAATTCGTTAGTCCGCTTTGAAGAGTGCATTCGCCGTGATGGAAGACATCTTGACGGTGTAATATTCCGTACATAAAATTCGCACTAATGTAATGTAATGTAATTTACTGCAATTAAAATATTATAAACACAGTTGTTTTTTTTTAAATATAAATATTGTAGGTTTAAAATCGGCGCTGAGACACCCTTTATTAGCAAAAAATATTTATAATTATAATTTTATATTATATAACTACAAATTTTAGATTTTTAATTCTTTCCTTTACTTGTGGTCTAATTATCAAAGAAGATTATTATTCCTAAATTAACTAATAAACTACCTAAAACCTTAAAGGAAGATATCAATCCTAAAAATATTAAACACAAATTAAAAACATAATTTACATATGAATCAAGTAACATAATATAATTTAAGACTAATATATATAAACTGTTTATAATTTAATTACCATATTATAATTATATTCTAAAAATATAAAATAATATTTCCTCCGAACAATCCGAGTAGTGTATACAACACTACTCTAACCAAACATTCACTCATATCATTCATTTTATTTATATCCAAGTGTCCCTAGTTAATTTGTCATCGCATCACAACATTGATAACTCATCCTCATGTCTATTTATATAGAAGCCAGCGAACTACCTTCTTACTCGAAATTATATTAAAATGTTTACGCTCGAAAGACGCAAACTGCAAGTGAGCAGAAAAATCTTAAATAGGTTTGTGTTGCACTGTACTTGTGAATTTTGCATGTTATGTATTTTTGTTGTTATAAAATAAGAAATAAATAAATAAAAGGCCTTGCTTGTCTTAGATCAACGGGATATACTCTATAAGTTTTAAAATATACGACATAAATGGCTCTATCTTTTGATTGCGTTGACTTAGGGGCTTGATTTTTATACACTTTTGTTCTAAACCTCCAAGGGACCGTTGACGTTAGTATTTGATACTATTTAAAACTTTTTTAGATAACTCTACACGTTCCTGAGAAAAAAGTCTTGATAGACGGAGGGACGTAAATCCTTAAAGAATAGATTGGATAAAAAGCTTTTCTTTTCAAACAATTTATTTATATAACTGTACTGGTAAACGAATTTATAGTCCACCTGGTGGTAAGTGGCTGCAGCCCAAATATCAAACATAAACTTCAAACAAAGAAAGCTACAGATGCGCTGTCACTTCTGATGACTATGATGGTATACCTCACAGCCTGTAATTATATTGGCTCTTTGTATCCTTCAGGCTGGAACACAGTAGTGCAGACACTGCTGTTTGACGGCACGAATAGGTGAATAGAATAGAATAGAATATAATAATTTTTTATTCAATATAGATTACATGTGTAATTCTTATTGAAAGTCATTTTTTACTTTACCACTGGTTCGAAAAAAGAGGTGAGAGGGTGCTATCTACCCAGACAGGCTCCTAGGCAGGAAAATAATCTACCTAGTAAAAGCTCTTTAAGATTTTTTTTATCATTGTAGGATATTAAAGAATACCAGTAGTGTTAACAACGAAGGGGTTTTAAGTGTATTATTTTATTTTATACTTTCTTTTTTTTTGAATATTTTGTTATAAAATATTTTGTCAGCCATTCAATAATACAATTTTTGCATCTCATCCAACAAACAGTCTAGAAAGTGTTTTATCGACTGTAGCTGTCGCTAACCTAAGACAGATGCGTAGGGACCGAAACGACTATATGTAGATTGCAAACGCTTAAAATTCAACGGAAGGTTTCCGGAAGGTAAGTTTAATGTTTCGTTAAAGATTTAGCGTCACGACGTAGATAAATGTAATGGAAAGAAAAAAACCAAATGGTTTAATTAAAAAAAAAATCTGGTTTGGATCAAATGTAGGTAAATAAAATTGGTTGTTGGTTCATTACGATATTTAACCACAATATTTGAAAAATTAATAATAAATATTTTAAAAATTCCTTCTTATTTCACAATAGCAAATATATCGGCTATAGATGAAAAATAAATCGGCGAAAAGAGTTCAATACCATCAAGAAATCAATAGGGCAATAATTGTGTAACTCTAATAAGAATCATGGTCAGCTTCATTTTGACGTTAGACGTCTGGTGTCTTATATTATGTAAACGTATCTCTATTAAATGCTGATGCATTTTTACCACGGTTTTATTAACTCGCTTTTTCCTGTTTATCAGTTTGGTACAAATTTTCCGATTGATTTTAAACTTACTTCCCGTTGAGCTAGACTTGAAATTTTAAATATAGCTTCGAGCTTCGACCTGGAAAACAGTGAAAAATAAACTCACCTTCTTGTCTGTCTGTTTGTTCAGTCTAAATTTCAAGTACCTCTAGCCCTAGCTCTTGCTCTAGATTTAATCGCAGCTCAAATAAATGGTCTCAATTTTGAATTATAATTATTTATGTTCATTTCATATAAAATGTTACTATAATAAAAGTCGTTGCGCTGTTGCGGAGTGATTTTTACCGACAAATAATTCCCACGAAAGTTACAAAATAGCACAGCCGATTGTTCATTTGCTTTTTCATCATATTTGAAATTATATTTTTGTGTAATAGAGAGCCGTGGTAGCTCAGGGGCTAAGCGCTCGCTGTAAATTTCACAGTACGTAAACAACCCGGGTTTGATCCTCGCCGGCACCAATAAATTTGTTAATTGCAATTTTAAGTGCCGATTTACCTCGTGCTCGGTGGTGAAGGAAAACTAAAAAAAAATTCGAAGACATGTAAAGTCCGCCAACACGCATTGGGGCAGCGCGCTTGCCCTACAACCCTCTCAGAAGTGAGAGGAGGCCTGTGCCCAACAGTGGGACGTATATAGGCTGTAACTATAATAAGTGGCTATTGTAATCGATAGTCATTTGACCAACTTGTAAATATCACAGATATACTAGTTCTCTTACTCTTGAAACGGGAACATACGAGTACCGACGCTTGGTGCTAGAAAAAGTTAAAGGGATGTGAGAAACCCAGATGGATTCCTAAGCAAAAGGAATTCTATCACCTTCTTAATTATAAGTATTATAATATTTTTCAAGTATGATTAAATTTGTTGTTGGCCAATTATGATATATAAAAAAAATTTAAAAAAGTATTGATTTTCAGAAATTTGAATAAGGACATTTAATTATCAAGTAGCTATTAAAAAGGTTAATATTAATCCTTCATTGGAGGTCGCAAACGCAGCAACAACTAATTCAATAATTTAAAATTAAAAATTTTGTACAACCGACTTTTTGAGTTATTCTTAATAATTTATCCTGAATAAATTATTAAGAATAACTCAAAAACTATTGGTCAGACCTTGATTAAATTTATATGGAACCACATGAGAAGCATTAGCTTTCAAATAAAAAAATAATCATCAAAATCAGTTTACCCAGAAAAAAAGTTGTGATAAAACACAATTTAAAAAAAAGAAACATACAGTCGAATTTAGTACCTCCTCCTTTTTGAAGTCGGTAGAAAATGAAGACCACCATCAGGTGTCCAGTTTGTCCGTTTGTTTAGTTGTTAGGCTAAAAATAACCATTATTTTGTGTTGCTAAAACGAGAAACACAATTTAATGTCGAAATCAATAAATTTCATATCACAGACGTATCCCAACCGGTAAGCGCTCACGTATATTTGGTAATCCGTCCCGTCTATGTCCTCCGAGACCCTTCAAAGCCTCCAAATAACATTAGAGCCTAATAACACGAGTGAGATTGTTTTGACGCGAGATGTAAGATTTACTGGCACGTTTTGTTGCAGGATTGGTTCGTCAGATTAAATTGATATTTAAAAATGAGTGCACACGTTCTATAAACCTTCAAGTTTTGTTTGGTATTATTGCAAAGCTAAAGCTGTTTCATCACCATCTTCATCATTATTACATGCAGAGTCTAGATAGCATCCAAAGAGCCACTCAAACCACGTTTAGCTGAAAAATATATAGAACTACACTCAAGAACGCTTGGCAAGGAATTGCCAACCCGTGAAAAATGTGGCAAATATACTATGGGGCAATCTATGGGGGGGCCTGTGTTTAGCAATAGTTTAGCAGTAAACTTTTGATAAGCTGTAATGATGATGATGATGATCTCTTTGTATTGATATCACTGATCGAATCTGTATTACGTTACACAGACCACTGATTGAGCATACGTGAATCAGAACAATAAGTAAAGCAATAGGAGCATAGTGTTCATTTGACAGATTTGTCAGTTTTACACATTGAGTATTTGGGTTTTCTCTTAGTATATTCTGAAAAATCTTTTGACCTGTGATGTTTTATCAAAACACGGTGCAAAAAATACTGCTACATAAAGGCAAAGGTGTACTAAGCTTCTATTTGAAGATTTTCCATGACATAACAAGCCGATAACGTTAAAAAATGCATTCGTTCGCACACAATAATCCGGCGCATTTTGGTATCGCAAAGCCGCGGATACTGCTGCTCGGTTTGTTTTTGCCACCGTTCACGTTTGTCATTTAACTTTATCGGGGACATACGTTGCTTCTTGAATTGCAAATTTTGTTTGTTCGCAATCGCTTAATCGTAACTTTTTCATCGTTTAGTTATTTAGATAAAGTCATTTATATATCTATTTATATTGTTTTTTATAATTTTTGAATACATAACTTTTATTACACTATTAATTGATATTATCTTGTGGAAAAAATCTCTACAGTATCTTAAAAAAAATTACGTTGCAAATGCGAAAAAGGCTCAACGTGACTTTTTGACGTGATTGAATGGTAGGGTTGCGTAGCAATTAAAAAACTAAGGGTCCAATTGCACGCGATGAGTGTAGGATAAAAAGCATGTAACGCGACAAAGATTATGCGAAGTACATACGTACCCTAATAATAGGTAAAATCTCATGCAAGCTGCACACGTGCTTCTTGTTAGAGTGTCTTTCAACACGTTAACCCTGCCGCCGCCGTCGTAATTGCCTGCGCGCATAAATAACCAAATAAACAAGGGACGCCGTGTAATGAGCGTGAATGTTTTTAGCCCTTTATAGCTTGTTAAACCATGAAATTCTGTATACGTTGATATAAATCAGACGTTGGACTTAACCCTTTTTTAGAACACTTAAGTTTTTGTATCTGTTCACATATGGTGAAAGTATCTTTTAACATTCTCTAATTGAAGGGTTGATATATCCGATATAATTGTAGAAACAGTTGCTGTTTTTAGCACCTATTATGTTAAAAGAATAAATGTTGGTATCTGTTAGAGGAAAATAATATATTTATTTTTTAAACTTTAATTATAATTATAAACTGTAGGCTCGTTTTTTATGTTGTATATTCGCCGTACCTAGCTGTTACATCCGCCATCTATCGGTGTTTATGCCATCTTTCTGACATTTATTTATCTATGTAGCCTAATACGGTAACCACGCCACCACATGGAAATTTAATTATTTGCTACAGTTAGAATTATAAGTACGTTTACATTTTGACCACGAACGTAAAAAAATACACAGACATAATGTTGCACTAAAAATATGTGAAAAACCTAAAGGCCTATAATTTTTATAAGCACAGAAATTCATAAAGGTCCGACAATCGGACTGCATACTAGCACTGATTGTTGTTTGTGTGCGGGAACTTAGCGTATTGACAAACGAATTTGTAGAACCTTGGGTGCTTCACACATTTTCAATGTAGCATAATGCCCGTATTTATTGTAAACGCACTATCACTTACAAGCGGCATTTACGAACTCTTAAACTTTGAACCGACTGCAGTGACTGCACTGCTGCTTGGCGGCAAAGACGCCTTCCAGTTCCTGACATTTTCTATAGTTCACTTCTTGTGACATCCACGGGTCGAAATGTGGTGATAGACAATCTTACGCTGGTAATGTATGGATATTTTATTTTCCGAATTTTTGAATATTTGACAAACATAATAGTAATTTAATAACTTTCTTTATTATATAAACAAAATTCTAATAAGTTACAGTTTGAAATACAGATCAAAATCGTATCGTATCAAAGCGTAAATCTGTTAAATATGAAACATTTAACTAGTTACTACGAGTCCAGCAGTTTGTGGTATCTAGGTATCTAGTAGTCTAGTACCAGACTTTGTGAGGTATTGTAGTTATAATTCCCGCAGCGTGCCTCGTTAGACAACCGCCTTATGACATTAGCGGTCTGTCGGTAAGGCACGTCCGACGGTCTACGCTCTATGCCTTCGGGTCGTTTCTACCGATGCACTGCAGACGAAGTGTTAACTCGTTTTTATTATAACGAACGTAATGAAGCGTTTCAATTGTGAACTATTTCAATTATTCTTAATTCCTTATCATAGTCTGTTTACACTTTTTAGTTATTTGACTTTATATATACATTTTTGATGAGAGGATTCACTGTAATATCGCTAAGTATGTACTCTGGTCGTATTTAAGCTAGCTTTAGTAGTTCTATATCGTCACGAAACTATAACAGTTAGTAAATGCAAATTTATACATACAAATAAATACAATTGAAGTGTCTCTTTGTAATATCAAAATAACAGCATTTTACTAAATGCATATGGAAGTATATGTACAGTACTTACAATAAAAATAATAATTTTTAAAGTTTTTGTCTGTCTGTCTGTATGTTCCAGCTAACCTCCAATTTTGACGGGACCTTCACTGGCTGTTATAAGAAGTAACTTAAGCTACTTTTATTTTTGAAAAACAATTAGCGTCCCGCGCAATAAAATTAAAACCCGTAAAATCCCATCGTAATAAATTTCACACGAAGTCGCGGGGTGCAGATAGTAAAACATATAAGTATTACTTTAAGGGAATTAAATGCGTAATATGGCACAATATTTTAAACAAACTCACAAATTGGAACACCATCGCTGATTGTCTAACATTTTATTATATTTTATTACGACTTGGGACGCACGGGACGATTCATTTGCCATATATCTTAAAAGTCGTTTACAACGTACATGATATGAGGCCATTGTAATCATCACTCGTCGCCAGGGATGTTTATTGTAATAAGGTACAATGCAAGTTATAATTTATCAGTATTATGACTAAGACGGGTTTCAGAAGCCCTGGAATTAAGTAAGAATAAACTGCGTATTCTGGCAAGAGCCCTGACTGGACACTGTTGTCTAAAAAAGCACATATTAATTACGTGTGTTCTCGTCGCCGCGCCCCGTTGCTCCTCGTGCCCACTGCTAGGACGAAGTTGCTTCAGAATGCACCATTGACACGTGCCATACACTACGTTAATATCATCTCACAGGATATTGACGTATTTACATGCAGTCAGACGAAGTTCACAATAGCAGCATACAAATGCGTTGAAAATTGTAATTTTTTTTAATTAGTGTTTTATTTTATAATCATGTTAATATTATTATTCATTATTTTATAGTCATTATTTATTAGTCAGTATTTTTCTTATATTTAAGTTAGTTATAGCATCGCATTGGTTAATGTAATGATGTTATAATTATGTAATAAATAAATAAATAAATGTCCATCCTGAGACTAAGCAACTCCAGGATGTGAAGATTCTGTTCCTTAACTGAAGAAACACCTATGCAGATCCTAACTGATTGTGGACCCTTAATGCGCAAACGTAACACTCATCTGGAAAACTATGTACTCCGCCCAGAAGAAGTGAAATTGCTCACAGCTAAGCAACTCCTTCAATTTATTGAGGACGTAGAGCTTAGCAGTGAACTATAGCCATAGCAGCGATCACAATGGATCTTACAGATCGCAGTGATACTGGTCTTTCTAGACTTGCATAGCTGCTTGCACAAATAAAAAAAAACGGTATTCGAACTACACTCTTGCAGCCGCACACTACCGCAGCCCAATTTGCGTTTGGCCATTTTTTTGGAGCTAGGTATGCTTCCATGTATGTAATTTGCGGTCACTTATTACAGGTCATTATTGGATGTACTTGCAACCTAAATGAGCAATTTTTTTGCTAATTTAGGTTACAAGCGCATGTAATCGCCACAATAAAGACATGAATTTCAAAATATTACTAGCCTACTGTCGTTGGTCCCTAATACATCTGTTTCTGTATCAGTTTAATAATTCTTTGGAAATAATGGTTTAGAAGTGTCCAAAGAGAAATAGTAAAAAATAAAAAGGAATACATGTCGAAGAAAGTTAGAGTTTGTGTTGTTCAACATGAAGTAAATTGTTCGTCCAATTTGTGAATTCCATGAAAGCGCGAACACTCGAGAAAAACTCTTGAAATGGCCCTTTTAAGGTAGCTTACTGCATAAAGGTACATTCACACTATTTAAGTTTCGATGTTTTTAAAATTGATGTAAATATTATATACACATGATATTTTTATAAGGAAATAAAGTTAAAAAAAAAAACTATTTAGAACCCAACGGACTTTAGTTTTTTTTTTGTTTTTTTTTTTTGCTTTTAGTTTTATTTTTATTTATTTATTTATTTTTACTTTAAAAGAAAGAGAAAGGTATATTGCAAAGAATGTAGAAGAGTCATTGCAGACACAATCAGTTTTATTACAAAAAGTAGTTTACAGGCACACACAGTGAGGTACTTTGTTTAAAGTTGGTGCAAAGATTACTTTCGTGAGAAAGACTCTTCCTTAATCAAACTTTAAGCATGACTCTATCAATAAAACACGTTTTGTAATAAGACGGTTTGAGTTTAAGAAGTGAAATTGCGAATATTTATTAAAAGCTAAAACCTTGAACTTTGCCACAGAATCGGCTTGGTAAATTATCTTTAGGATGCATTTTCTAGAATGTTCAGAAATTACCCTTGTTAAACTTTTCACTGTTGGTCGACATGACAAATAGAAATAATTCATATCTTTCTCGACGTGACTTGACATGACATGGACTGTGTGTTCGTTTGCCACCCTAATTCTAAACAAAAAAATCTTCTAGACAGGAGTATTTAGATTTCTTTTAAACTAGCGTGATCACAAACGTTTGTGTGATTTCAGAACAAAAATATAGTACTAAACTATTACATACGGAAAATTATACCGCTTTTAGAGTTCGAGTGTAAAAACACCTTTATTGGCCCTTTGAGCCGAGACGAAGTCGAGTCACGGTCGAGTCAATGATTTAAAGGAAGGCGCTAAGTCTCGACTCCGCTAATTGGTTGCGTTTAATAAGACAACTGATGATCTCACACTAATGAGCGCCATAATGGCGAAGCTTTGTCGATACCAATCTCTTACTTACTAAGGTCGGTAATAAAATACACTTTTATGGACTTTATCGTTCTCGTGTAGTGTGTTAAACTGAAAGTAGTTACTATAGTGTATATGTAGCTTTAACTTCTCATGATCTATAATAAATAAAAGACGGACGCATCCTGGATCAATAACCAGCTTAATGAATGATATCGAATTCAACAAAAGTCAATCCCGTTTTTGATCTGTATTTATATTGTGAAACGAAGTCGCAGACATGGTGTTACATTTTTTTGAAGTTAAAGTTTCTTTAGACGCATTGGACGCTTTTTGTATCGGTAAAATCTTATGAGTTCGCTTTATCGACGAGCTGAACGTACAGTAATAGCAGCAGTTTAATAATATAAATGTAAATTATTTATTATGTCAATTGAGTTGTATTTATATATTGTACTTGGCTTGCGCAGCCCACTATGTATTTTGATTAAATTATAATATTATAAATAAACCATGTAAGAAATGTATATCATTGATTTCAATGTCAATGAATTTCATTTAAAAATTATGAAATTTAAATTTTTGAGACTGCAATTAATTTTGAAATCCAAAAAAAAAAAGAAAACACCATTATTTCATAGTTTTAAGTTTCATCTTCTATCAGCAGTCCCCGATGACTATCAATTAATTTTACATTAATGTTATAACATAAGTGTTATATCAATACAGGTTATGACTGGGTAAATTTAGAAGAAGGCGTCGCTATTAACATGGGTATCATTATTGAAGAGTGTTTTTTTTAATATATTATAATAATATTTTTTATTTTCAAATGTCGAGAACTATCAATTAATTAAGAACAACTAAACGCGATAAAATTTGTAAAATTGTACAATGTTCAAGTTATCACTTTAGCGTGCTTTTAAAATAAAAACACCGTCAAACAGCAACACCTTTTCAACCTCAGAGTAATTACAAGCATAATGTATGATATTACTTTAAGCATAGAACTTACGTGTGTTCTACAAGGAATTTGTTCCCTTATATTTTTAAGACAGTTTTTTTTTCAAAGATACGAAATAGGGGCATCCTCTTTTAAGAAATTGACTTCTCTACATCCGTGCATCGTGCTAAATCTCTTCATTCTTTCAAAAGTAAAACGTATCACTTAGAAAGCTATTAGACAAATTGCTTAAACTTTTCGTGCACTTTTCATTTCTACACTTTGACAGATATCATTTATACATATCTATACTTACATGCATTGACATCTTTTTAATTTTTTCATACATCCTCTTCTATTTAAAGATTGTTTGCATCATTCCTCTACGCAAAGGTTGTCTGGAAGAGATCACTTCCAGAGTGATAAGATCCTTTCGTACATATTCTTTAAATTATACACTACTCGTTTTCTGTATTTTAACACTTCTTTTGCTTAAGATTTTATTATATTTAAGGTAACATTATACATTAAGTAGTAAAACTAATTTTTACGAATTTAATCGCGTTTAACTTAACTTTAATTAGAATATGCGTCTGCAGTTTGATTTGTTTGAAAGTAGCTCTAGTCACGGAAAGTTAAGCGTTAAGAAAAGTTGAGAAACGGTAAGCTAGCGAGGTATAGGCATATTATGCGAAGGGAATTAAAGAATGTAACAAGAAAAATTTTGGCTGTGAAAGTGGGTAGATGGAGGCCTAAGAAAAGATGGATGGACTGTGTCAAGGATAACATGCGTGATGAGTGAGTGAGGAAGATTTGCTATCAACCCTAAATAACTTAAGATAAGGGCAGGAAGAAGAAGATGTACTTAAATTTGGGATATTTCGACTCGTGGTCACGAGAGAAATCAATTTGATTCGGTACCTTCTGTTTTTATACTGCACTAGAATTCTTTTAAGGCAATAATAACAGGGCAACAGTTTTTTTTATAAGAGCTCTTCACTTTAGTTCTATTCTGTGTGTGATTTAAGTTTCGTAATCGATTCATCTCACGACTTACCAAAGAGAGTTTAGTCGGCATTTTGTGAGCCACTCGCCACTAACCAAGTTACTCTGCGGCGCTCTCTACTAATGTCATTAGACTACAACGCGTTTTTATTTTATTCAGTTATTTGCAAGTTAACATTAAATACTTTTTCAAAGAAATTTGCTCGCCATATTTGGTGATAATGACAAATTCATAAGTAAGTTTTTTTACGAAATTAAAGTGACAAACGAACATACACCTGAATGCCAGGACATATACCTGATTGTATGTGGCTATTGCAGTTTACAGATGCGTTGTCACCTTTAAGGACTCAAATGGAACGACTCACAGACTCTTATTATATCGTCTCTATTCATATAGACTACAAAAATAGGTAAGAGAGTTCTAGGCAGAAAATAAGTCATACCACGCGAGCATCCCGGGTTCGATCCCCGCCGGCACCAATGAAATTGTTAATTGCAATTTTAAGTCCTGATTTACCACGCGCTCGGCGGTGAAGGAAAACATCGTGAGAAACCTGCATGTTTGAGAAATAAGAAAAAAATATTTCGAAGACATGTGAAATTGGCCAACACGCATTGGGACAGCGCGGCGGACATTTCCTTGCCCTAAAACCCTTTCAGAAATGAGAGGAGGCCTGTGCCTGCGGGACCTATATAGGCTGTAACTTTAACTTTAAATTTAACCTAGTTAAGAATGTGTAAAAGTCATCTATTTACAGACCAATAATCAACTTCTACTTATAACTTCGTCTGAGCAGCAATGCATCAACTGTTGTATTTTACTTTGAAGGGTAAGAAAGACAAATAATTGTGTGCTCTAATCCATTCCTGCTTAGTCCTCAGAGCTGTGGCACACAACAGCGCATTTGTGTCTCTCTTAGTTCGGAGTTCACAGCATGTGTCGTACTTAACACCACAAAAACAATTTAGTTTCATTTTTATAAATAAAGAAGTGGATATACTTAATCCTTAGTTACAACTGTAAGCTCGCTTGCAACTTCACTGAAATAAAATTATGGCATTGGAATAATAAGATCGTGAAAGGTACGTAACAGTAACACGTAAATATTTTGAAAAACGAAATACAGAGTAAGCTTTTCGCAGAGGAATCAATTCCTACATCAGTGAATATTCACATAAGATAAGACGGAAAGTGTTATAGTTGCATGTTAGTGTAAAGTAGGAAATTAGAGAAATATTACACCATAAAATAGATTTCAAATTAGTATCCAAACTCAATATAGTTTAGAAATTTTGCTACTAGGTGGCAGGTCACCTTTTCTGCCTAGGTATCCGTCTGTGAGGCATTCCATCTTAGTCCACAGAGTTGACAACGCATCTGTAGTCCCTTCTTCGTTTGAAGTTGGCTTCACGTGTTCACGGACTGCAGTAAACATTTATTTATTTATTTATTAATCAAATTTTTATTTAACCTTCTTCTTCTTGATAGTAATCAGGTGTATTATAAGTTCGTTTATCTCTTCAGTTTAATAAAATACAACATACCTTCCCAACTCCCGTAGGCTCCTTCACGCCAAGTCTTCGTAAGAGGGCGGGAGGTGGCGGCGGCGCGGCGCGGTGCAGTGCCGCCGTGAAGCCGCTCATCGTGATGGTGTCGTCGTCGCGTCGTCGCCGTTCCCTGTGGGGAGAGCCGCCGTTGCATTTTGTTGTAGATGCCCTGTGAAAAAAAAAGCTGTTTTATATGCACTGTGAAATAGACAGATTTCCAAATATTACATCGGTCATAATTATTTTATCGGTATATGAAAACGGACCCATGTTAGACGTTGCTCTTTTCTATTTCCTCTAAATTTAGGTTCATTAACTGTTACATTTATTAGCAGGAGAATGAAAACGAATTAAAATTAGAAATAAATAAACAATGGTACGGTAGACTATATTTGTTTATTTCTGATTTTAATTTTATTTTATCTGCTAAATTTCGTTCCGTTGATATCATTAGAGGCCACTGTAGGAACTGCCAGAAAATTTCATAACCTTAGGGATTTTATATCTTGTACTCCTCAGATTTACCTCAGGTGACGAAAGGTTGCGTTATAGGTGCAATACGTCTTTCAGTGCGATCTCTATTCGTGTCGCCTCGTTAAACACGCACGGGATGATATATATTACACGGGTGATTTCTGGATCTCCACAACAGCTACATCCCGGGTCCAATTATAAATCTAAACCATTCAGGGAACCACTTAAACACACACAAGAAATTTCATCAAAATCGGTCCAGCCGATAAGAAAGACTTTAGTGACGAACACACTAACAGAAGAAATAAATATGTAAAAGAATTATACCAGTATCGACAAAAGGAATACAAACCAAAAGTGTTTGTAGGTGGTAGAGCTGGTAGCAATACTATGGCTGTAGCAAGAATCATTCAGTCCTTCACTGCTGACGGTATGAGGAAGCTCAAAGTCACTCAGCGGGATTAAGTCCGTAACGATGATATCCGCAGAAGAAATAAAGTAACTGATACAGCTCAGCGGATCAGCAAGCTGAAGTGGCAATGGGCCGACCATATAGCACGAAGATCCGGAAACAGATCGGTAATAAAGGCTCTAGAGTAGCAGCCTCGTACTGGCAGGCGCAGCTTTCTCGACCACTACTAGATGGAATGACGACCTGATGAAACACGCAGGCAGTCGATGGATGCAGAATTCAGGACCGTACGTTGTCCTGATCTGTAATCTGTCTATGTTCAACAGTGGACTTGTGATGGGCTGTGTTAGTAGTAGCACGAATCGGTCGCTTGACTGGGGTCACCACGGTCACACAGTTTACTAGCGTTAAGTAATAGCATAAAGCTGTATTTTGTATAGTTAGTGTAAATAATTAGAGATCCTTTTCAGTGGTAACGTGGCATTCCATTTTAGTCCACGGAGGACAAGTGAAGATGCACTTTTCAACGATAGATTTAGTTATCTATAATTCACAGTATCCATTTATCAATGGTGGACTGTAGGCTCGTTTCTCACATGATTTTTATACTGAAATAAAATATTTTTTTATTCATTATAAATTATAAATAATTCTCGTTGAAAGTAATTTTTTACTTTTTACCACTGGTTCGGAAAAAAACCTCTGCCCTGAGAAGAACCAGCAAGAAGCCCAGTGGGACTTTTCAATAATAAAAAAAGAATCAATCAATAAGCACGAGGAAGTCTGATGACCGACAACGTTTACGTTGCGTCGTTCAATTTCCAAACCTTTGGAATTCGAACGTAATAAATGAATGAGACGTGGTGTCCCGGCTGACCTTTTTACATTTTTCAAAAATTCGCCCCGCGTCAATACCCGGGAGCATAAAGGGGCTTGCACACGATCCGGTGATGGATGGAGTTTACGTGACGACTGAGTACGGCCCGTATTTTATTTTAATGCTGCTACTAGCACCTACCCAGTGCTGGCTTAAAATTGAAAATTCTCGCAGTATTAGAAAGCGGTTCGACGTTCGGAAGATGATGTCGAATATCCTTATTTAATATAGTCCATTGAAATTCACGCCACGATTGTCTCCGCATATAAATAAGACATTAAAGCTAATAATCAGCGGGGAGAATCTTTTTTTTTGGATTATTGTCATCATTATTTCTTTTTACGTCGTTTCTTGAATATTTTGTTGCGGGTTAGCAGATTTCGTCCTTAGAGGCTACATAAGCTATGTTGAGGGTGAATTTATGAATATCCTTATCAATGTCACTTCATGTAACTTATGGTTGAGTATGTGTTACTCAGGCTTAGTAGTCAATTACTAGATTGAAAACTATAGGGTCTATGTTTAAAATCAAGCAGAAATAATTGGAGAAAAATATGTTTCATTTTGTTTTCGGGTTATAAGTTAGTGGTTCATGTTCCTCACTCTGTATGAATGCTTAATTAGAAGCCAACTTATTTTTAGCTTACAATATCGATCCCCAGTTATATCGATAGATATTTTGCTTTAGATCCAAATAAAATAAAATAACAATTTCACCATTAAAAAGTTAGCTGAATGTTTCTGGTGAGAAACGAATCGTAAAACCTTCAGCCTGTGATAAGTTATACAGACCAGTAAACTACTGCATTTGTGCCTTTTTTATAGGATAGGGTGACAAACGAGCACACAGTCCACCTGATAGTAAGTGGTTGCTGTGACACATAGACATCTACATCTATCTTCAATAAAGAATCAAAATGCAGATGCGTTGTCACCCGTGAGGACTAAGATGGAATGCCTCTTTTCCAGTAAAAAGGGTGTCCGGTTCTCTACACTCACCATACGAAACACAGCAGTGTTAAGCTGCTATTTTACGCTGGTATTCTGTGAGAGCGTGGTCCTTCCGCGGTCGAGCCGACCCATTCGTACTACAACTATACTACTAATATAGTTGCAGCATGGCTCTACCACGTAAAACCTACTTTTATACTTTTTTTATAGCACACTTTTATACTTTTTTATATCGTGTTCATTGATACAACTTGTAATAAAAAACTCATATTACTTTATTTTCTTTTCTTTTTCCCAACCTTTATTTTCTTTAAAAACTCATTGTTACGTGTTCCTTACATTAGTGTGTTATAAAACAGCATTTAAAATGCCAGCGGCTATCGTTTTGCATATTTAAAACGCTGGAATAAAAAAAGAGTGTCCGTTATTTGTAGTGTATAAGGCGACAGTGTGGCCCGGCGCAACGACTTCGCCAGTGGCGTGTGCCGTTCGCGTGCTAACTCCCCTCTTAGTTTCATGTGCTCAGAACTATTAACATTCTTCTATGGGAATGTTTAGATAACTCTCGACTTTGGTTGCTGAACGCTACGGGCCCTTCGTGCATCGTATATGCAGCGATTAGACCCCAATAGGGGGCAGGGTTGACTAATTGAAGGGTCATAGATATATTGATTTGTTTCGGTTCAGGTTGTCAATTTGCTAAATACTTTATGCTTATATAACTTTGTTTCAATTTTGGAACTAGTTACCTTAAATAATAAAATGAAATAATTGTTTTATTTTAAACTAAGCGAGAAACTAAGTGCCAATACACCAAATAAAATAACGAAACTGTTTTTTTTACATTTTTATCGAATCTTCTGGAATCTCTAGTTTATAAACAAGAATCTTCCTTTGTTTATAAAAATAACTTGCTCACTCAGTCTCAGTCACTCTTCTACCCTGGAGGATATAAGAGAAAGCCTGGAGAATAGATAAGTCATAATTCTTATACTAATCGAGTTCACTAATGCTTTTAACATGGTTGACCATGATATTCTCCTAGCTATGCTCGTAATCTTCAATTTTCTTCCACCGTTGTTGATTGGTTTCAGCGAGCTGTTCGTAACGGTCAAGACATATCTAACTGGTGTCACCTCAGGTCTGCCCTGCCGCAGGGCGGAATATTATCTTCACTTTTGTTCTCAATTTTCATTAATTTATTACTTTCTCATTTTAACTGCTCTTATATTTTATACGTTGGCGATTTACAAATTTATATTCAAGCCAAAGTTGACTCTATTAATACCGCTTTGTACAGACTGAATATGAACTTGAACCATCTTAATAATTGGTCCCGTAAATTATAAGTAGGTTTAAAAGTTTATTCGAATAACATAGACGTTTGTCAAGCCATTATAATTGGATGCGCCCACCAGTTATCAAAACTTGACGCTGGGAGTGTCTCACCTGTCACGTTTGACGGTTCTAATATACCCTACTTGGCCTATTGCCTAAATAAAATAACTGACTTAAAGTGCATGCAGCACATAACCAATGCGTTTACCTTGAGAAAAATATATAAAGTTACAACTTTTATACAGCCCACTAATGGACACAAGCCTCCTTTCATTTCATGGTTATGAAGCATTATGTTCACTGTGCTGCTACGGTGCCCTAGAAATTGTTTTTTAAATATTTTTATTCCTCACATAATATGTAGGTTTCCTCAACCTTTATGGGAAAAATACATTTAGACAGCTCATATGAATGAAATTATATTTTTTTTACAATTCACTATTATTCTAACAATTTAGGATATATTATTTAAACGCTAACTGTAGACAGCACGGATGTTAATAATTGTACTACATTTAAATTGTAATTACGGAATCATGAAATATTTAATAAAAATAGTAAATATTAATAAAAAGATACACGCCCTATAAGCGACTTACTTAGTGCAATGATGGATATAGGATTTCATAAATCAATAGCTTTCAATCTGACGCACACTTCACTTAACATGATGGACGTTTGTGTTACGACTTATAGTTGCCATCGATCAAGAGATTGGTCAGTTTACCTTAGGGAAATGAATGTGAGGGGGTTTTGACAAAACGGAAGTCTTTTGAGGCGAGTTAACCTGACGTCAATGATTCCAAATACGCATGAAATGTATTGGATTCATTGATTAAAGCTAAAGTGAAGATGGATAGAAAAATGTAGATTTAGAAATGTAAATTTTAACAAAAGACAATTTGTTTTCAATAAACTTTTCGACAATTATAAATTTAATACATAAATATAAGCTTATAGTTTTAGTAAAAATTACATCTTTTGATGTTCACAAAAAGGTTTTCTTTTGTAGAATAAGGGTCCAAAACGAGCACTCAGTCCACCTGATGGTAAGTGGTTTCTGCGGCCCATTTACATTTATCCTCGATTAAGAATCAAAATGCAGATTCGTTGTCACCCCTGAGGACTAAGATGTCTCGCTTCCAGTAAAAAGCGTCTCCTGTTCTCTAGACTCATCATACGAAACAGAGCAGCATTGAGCTGCTATTTTACGCTGGTATTCTGTGATAGCGTGGTTCTTCCACGGTCGAGCCGTCCCATGTGTGCTACAACCATAATACATGAATGTATTGATTAGATTTTGCAATAGTGTTTCAAGCGTACATTGTTACGTTATTGAATATAAATCAAATTCAACAAAAACTATGAAAATAATAAGCTCTGGACCAAATAAAATAACGCGATACAACAAACTTGAAAGGTTGAAGATAGAAATCTTGCAATTTCAAAGGATGTTTATGCCCCTATGATGCCGCTGATTTCACGGGCCGGTGCTTTTACTGAAAACAATCCAGGAAAGGTCGAGACTTGACATTTGATAGAATGCTTCTTGGAGCATGAATAAGCCCACGAGAGCCTTTGGCTGCCTTGTATTTTATTATTTTAGCTGATTTTTAATTTCGAATCGCTGTTTTATATAAAAAAGTAAGTACCCATCTTTTAATAAACTGCTGCAGATTTATTTGTTTTAACAGAGGCTGCAGCAATGAATATTAAAGAAATTTATAAAGTCATGAATACTAGGTATATTGGTACGATAATTGACCTTATTGTCAGATCTTAGTTCTATTGTTCTTTATAGTTTTTTTTAAGTGAAACTTCTTTATCGACATAGTGGAGAAATTTAGTACGGTATCAAAAAAAAGGTTACAATCACCATATGAAATTCTGTGAGGACATGGCCCTACCCCGTACGAACCGACCCATTCGTGCTACAATTATTATATAGCTGCAGTATGGCTCTACCACGCAAAATTTATGGTCTATTGCATTCCCAATCAAAATAAACAATACAAAAAGCGGACATAATATCAATAGACATTCTCTACCAGTCAACCAACTTTAGCATTTGCTAAAATTTAAAAAAAAATTTATATAGTAAACATAAAGAAGAAATTGATAATAAAAGAAGCCGTGTCGTGGCGGCGAAAGAGATCCACAACACAGAAGGAAAATGAAACAGGATATGAGCAACACCCTGACAACAACTCAAAAAAACTACTACAGTTGCTAACCAGCCTGCCAAAAACTTCAGCAGTTTAAAAAATACGTTGCCTCCACTGTAGGAAAATCTCCTGTATTGTAGAGGCGATACATCTATAAATTGCACAAGGACACACATGCAGACCTGGAACAGTAATTTGAAGGCCATACAAACATTTGTTCCGTGCACGATTTTAACACGCGCACCTACAGCACCGCGGACAATTGCTTAGCGACACATTTTACGCTAATGAGTCGTTAAAATAATAATAATAATGTACTTAAGACCGAATTTCGGTCATGGCAGCCAGTCTCAACGGAGACTAACCTTCTGCGCAGGGCAGGATTATAGTGCCCAAGTGTATGCGCAAGCACAAGTGCACTCTATTCCCACACTCATAGTCCGATGGGACAGTAATCCGACACGACCAGAGAGCGGTTTTACGTGCTTTCCGAGGAACAAGGTTAAAACACCGTCAACTTCCTGACTCCGGGCTGGTAATGAGAATTTTTTTGACACAATAATCCAGTAACTGATTTTGGCCCAACCCGGGATTAGAACCCGGTACCTAGTGATCAGCAATCGCGTTTACGACCACTAAACCAACGAGGCAGTTAAAATAATATCCCTCCTGTATTGCCTCACAGGAGGATATTATTTGATATGGGGTAGGACTTTGTTCAGTGTACTTTTGATATAGGTACTGTGATGGGTAGATGTATAATAGTAAAGGAAAAAACTTATTATGACCATGGTGTCCATACATGACACTTTTTTCGAAATTGTTTTATTTCAACGCAAGCAATGAGATTTGCGTGACGGCGACAATAAATCCTGGCATCACTTTAAACCATTCGTTTAATTCTATTAAATAATTCATTGCGCCATAATGACATTAAATAGGGTTATAAACGATGTTTACCAACAGACTGCATTATGGACGTAAGCTGATTTTTTAACGTAAGTTAAGTTAATGAATTGGTATACTCGTAGATTCTTTTAGATTCAATTATCTATACCGTTACCGCTTCAGCCTATCAAGAGCCCACGGCTGAACATAGACCCAGGCTGAGAAGGATATTGCCATTGATGCCACGCTTGGCAGACGGGTTGGCAACCACAGTATTTTATTTTTTAGTTATAATAATAATAATAACAATCATCACTTATTGCTTTAAAACAAGTAGTAAGTTGTTACAATATTGTTGGGTACCCTCTTTTAAGTAAATAGATACCTGTAGTAAAGTGCCCCGCTCTTCCGTAGTACAATTATGTAACTACTTTAAATTAGAATTAAATAAATAAAATCATAAAATAAATAAAAAGCTAAACAATTTAAAACTTCCAGATAAGGTATATTTACGTTATATTTACGATATTTGCGTGATTGTGTGCAAGAATGTGTGTGTTTATGGATTTATTTATTAATTTTTTAGTTGTTATTAAAAAGACGATGTTGCCCATCTCTTAGTTTGTTTCCCTCTGTCGCATCTTACGAATATATATTACATCCTACATATATATTATAAATTAAATTATATCTGAATAATTTGTGTTATAATAACTTATTATTATTAAATTATTTAAGTGCAATAATATTAAATAGTTTCTTGAAATGTATTAAAAAATAGTCTAATTATAAAATAAAAAAGTTACAGCCACTACTAGTCCCAGAAATGGCCATAGGCCTCTCTTACTCGTCTCGTTATTCATTTTAAGAGTCATGGAGCATATGTAAGTACGCGTTGGCAGACTTCTAACATTTCGATTTCCTTTTCTTAATAGTACGTTTCCTTATGATGTTTTAAGAAATCACTTGCTTAATCAGCACTTAAAATTTTAATAAACAGTTTCATCTACGGTAGTTGGAAATCGAGCTGGAGTTAGTCTCGTATTATAAAACTTAAGGCGAAAACCCTGTCTGTTTAGTAACCTGACAGTGAAACTAAACAAGTAAACATCGTAGTTCCGCTATTTGACTGCTGTTGTGAGCCCTCTCGCAGCTATAAAGTTTAAGTCACAAGGTTATTCTGAAATCCTAGTAACATAGCAACATAGCATACCTTTAAGAAATAGTATTCGATATTATCTTCTTAAGGATAGCTAACGAACAGAAGTTCAAGTTATGTTTTTAATTTTTAATTTATTCATTTAATCACAACGTTTAACGTGGTAGTGCCATGCTGCGTCTATATTATAATTCAAGCAAGAATTAGTCGGCTCGATCGCGGAAGGACTACGCTCTCACAGAATACTAGCGTAAAATTGCAGCTTAATGCTGCTGTGTTTCGTATGGTGAGTGTAGAAAACGGAGACATTTTTTGGAGACAAGGAATCCTTGCGAAATGCGGAATTTTAGTCTTAAGGGTGACAACGCATCTGCATTTTGATTTTAAGCCGAGGATAGATGTAGATGTTTATGGACAAATAGAATCCACTTGCCATTAGGTGGACTGTGTGCCCGTTTGTCACCCTTATTTTATAAAAAACTACAAGATAACATTATACGAGTATTAATACAGCTAACTCCAGCTCCTACACTAAGCACCGCTCGTATCTCAGGACCCTGGCATGCGATTATACAAAATGATTTGACCCTAACCTTATTACATAATTATATACGTATGTAAGACTTAGAAATGGATATTCGCAGAAGAACCAGAGTAACCGACAAAGCTCAATTGATCAGTAAGCTGAAATGGCAATGGACCGGCCATATACCTTAAAGAACCGACAAGCGATGGGAAAGAAAGGTTCTTGCGTAGCAGCCTCGTACCAGTAAACAAAATGTAGCCTAGATGGTTTCACAACATGGTAAAAGATGCAGGAAGTCGACGGATGTACGTGAGTCAGGACCGTGTTTTGTAGCCTTCCTTTTGATAGGCCTATATTCAGCAGTGGACTTGTGAAGAGCTGTAATGAATGAATGAATGAATAATAGAAATTTACATAAATATACATACGGTATACGGTATACCAAACATAAAACATATATTGTATTTGGATTTAGATTCATAGGAATATTTGAGATTTAAAGCGGTACTCCTAATAACAAAATCTTAAGGAGACGTTACCTTACTGGACGAAAAAGTACGTGCTATATTTAATTAGCTATTTAGTGTCATTACAAGTAAGAGAATAGAAAATGTTCATTAGGGGCATTTTACGGTCATTTATTTTTAATTAATTATTATTATCAATTATTTTTAAATTTATTATACTAGCTACCCGCCCCAGCTTCGCACGGGTGATTTCTGGATCTCGACAACAGCGCCACTTACCGGGTCCAATTGTGAATCTAAACCATCCAGCGATCCACTCAAATACATACAAAAATCGCTTGATTTCATCCCGTCGGTACATAAGAGGCGACTTTAGGAGAGGCCTAGAAAATTTTGTGACTGTCAACGATAAAGTCAAAAAGTAAACTCATCAGTTTACTTGAATCATCATTCACCACCGAGAACGTGGTAAATCAGCACTTAAAAGTGCAATTATTAATTTGACTGGTATCGGCGGGGTTTGAACCCAGGTTGCTCGCGTACTGTGAAATTTAAGGAGAGCGCTTAGCCTCTAAACTATTGGAGGTATTATAGGAGGTACATATAGGTTTTGGTCTAGTGGTCGAAAACGCGAATGGTGATCATGTTAACCAGGATCGGGCCAAAATTAGCTATTAAATTTTGTGAAGAAAGTCTCAGTAGAATCTCGGAGTCAGAAAGATGGCGGTATCTCCACGTGCTTCGGAAAACACGTAAAGCCGTTGATACTGCGTCTGATCTCATTCCGGTCGTGTATGATTGGGTTGGAACGGCCATCGAACTATGAGAGTGAGGGAATAGACATTGCATCTGTGCTTGCGCACCAACTCGTGCAATATAATCGTGTCCTTCGCTCGTCTCCGTAGATTGGCCGCCGTGATCAAAAGTCGGTCTGGAGGACATGATTATCTAAAACAGATATAAAACCCTCTGACTGGTGATGGAAAATAAATTTAAAGGTCCGTGACGTCTACTGCGATTATCAATCCTTCCTTATGTAGAACTGGTTACGGACTCGCTAGAGCTTATGCAATAATATAATGATTATTGATTGTGCACAACATTTTGCTTAACATTCAATGGTAATATAATTAGCTAGCATAAAAAACCAGAATTATAAAAACTAAAGGCCGATCTTGCATCGGTTTCTTTATTTGAACCGACAATCGAAGTTCCGCCTACAGCATTCGAAATTGAAAGCCAGGTTCCCAATGTCGTGACAACATTAAAATTTGTCTTCGAAAACTTATGCACGCTATGAAAGTTTTGAATTCAAACAATTCCAGTTTACACCTTTTATTCCTGACTAGACGATTTTTTCCAACTCCGTATGGCAGCCAGCCAGGGAAGCAATAACTTTTGCATATAGTCCGACGCGTGATAATTTATTGCAAATTGAACTTTATATAGTTGACACAGGGATCGCGTGAAAGTTTTAGAAGTGTGAAAATAAGTTAGCATAGCGTGTATTGTTTGGGAAAATGATGGCAATAAATATAAAGAAAGGCTTTAACAGGACTGTCCAATCGCGTCGAAGCGAGCTTTTCAATACGATAGATACTCGTACATTTTAAGGGAGTTCTTTTTACAGAACACTGAAAATGCTTGTCATACGTCGCTATTTTAAAATTTTATTGTATTTAATATTTGATATATTTATGTTACGTTGTTGCCGCTAGGAAGTTTTGATGGTAAAATTTTAAAAGTAATATATTTTTTAATTTAAATACCACTGGAGCAAAAGTTCTATATTATAAAGTCTATAGGAATAAGTTACAATGAATATGTCTATTTTTTAACGCCTAAAGGATTTTTTTTATAGAATCCTACTACTACACCAGATTCACACATTTTACAGGCTACATTTCGAAAATCTATGTAACATTTTCAAACAATAAACTACGGCCAAACTGGCCTTACTTTGCCAAACTATAAATCCACTTCCTGACTCTTCAATATTGTGGGGTTTGAGGAAAATGTCTTACTATTGGTTTAATATTTTGATAAGTAAGAAAAATGATTCTTAGAGCCAGATTTCTAGAATCAGCAATTTTTTTACTTTAGTTGCAGGGAAAATTTTAACAATTAAAAGAATATAAAACATATATTTCATATTATCTTAAAATATTATTTCGAATATTTTTAGTTCTTGTTTTTAACCTTTAAAATTATATTTTAGAGATGATAAATTTTTCAATCGTTAGATAAAAGTTATCCATCGAATGTTATAACCTGACTGAATATAAAAGTCAAAAAATTGAACTATTTTATTCATGCAACTGTAACTTTTTGCTAAAAGTGTTAATTAATGCTAACCATTAGACTTTTGTTAACTTTCATTTTCTTGCTTAAAAATAACAATTTCTTCCAATTATTAAAAAAACCTATAAGCAATATTATACTAACTTGTCACCTGACAATTTTCATTGTATTTATGACATATTAAAGAGAATCGCGATAACTCATGCGGCGATCCTACTTCTAGACTATATGAGAAACAGTCCTTAACAAGAGGAATATAGTCTGGCTCATAAGCCGTTAACGTGGGGTATTAATATAGGAGGTTGCCGCTTTGTATACACAACTCTTCATTAGACAGATCATGGCATTGTTGCGTGCGGGAGTTTGTTCCTTTTATAGACGAATCGGGGGTTTTTTCAACCCACCAAGGCGGCGTAACTGATGAGAGGTGAGAAGGTTTTGATAGTTCCAACAATAATTTAGGGCATTTGCTAAGTAAAAGTACGATGCTTTTTATATAAAATTTTGTACGGAAATTTTATAATTAAGCTATTGCAAGAAAGGTGTTCCTACTTTTATCGTCATCATCATCATCATCATTGTCATAAGTCCTTTAAAAGTCTAATTATCGCCTAAATAATTCCACGTAACACGGCCCTGAACCACCTGCATCCATCGAAATCCAGCATCTCTTACCTGGTCATCACTCTATATCACTCTATATAGTGGGGGACGCCCTACACTTCGCTTATCGATACAAGGTAGTCACTAAAAGACCTTTTTTCCCCATCGGTTGTCAGTTTTCGAGCTATATGGCCAACCCATTGCCACTTCAACTAATCCGTAGGGCCATGTCGGTTACTCTGGTTCTACTGCAGATATCCTCATTTCGAAGTCTATCACGCAGAGAAACACCGAGCATCTTGAGCTTCCTCATTCGGCCAACAATGAATGAACTACGTTTCAGATCCATATGTGAACTCTATATGTCATGTTCCTACGTAAGTCCCAAAATATTCTGACGGGATTCTGAACAGCGTCCCGTCAGGACTCTGCCTAAAAGTTTTTTCTTACTTAATCCTAAGGTTTCTGAAACGAGTTAATGATATATAGTTAACAAATTGTGTATTTTTCTATCGCTTGTCGCTTCTGAATTACGTCTCTAATATAGATCATCCTCCCTAAACTAGGGATGCGTGTATAAAGTGTGCATTGTATTGCCTGATGGGAAAGTTTCGGTAAAGGGTGTGGGCGATTTTTACTGTTTGACGTCCAGCACTTATTAGTATAGACAAAGGGATCATTTATGAGGATATGTGAGATTAGTGATACTTAGGGCTGTGAGAGCAGTGATAGCTGAAGGGCTAAGCGCTCGAAGTAAATTTCAGATCATGCTATGAAATTTTTAATTGCCATATTAAGTGCTCATTAACCACCTGTGATGGGAAACATCATGAGATACATCATGACACTTGCATGGGACTGAGCTAACTTCTCCTGTTTCATGCACTAGTGACTGACAAATAAGGCTTTGGATATAGACAAACCCTGCTATCTAGAGAAATCTTAAGTAAGATAATTGAAACGTACTTGAGTAAGGATTTCAATTTCGTTCGAATCGATAATTTTCATTGAATTTACCTATTTTTGTAATCAAATGTATAAGTTATTTACACACCATTATTAATAAAGCATTGTTTAAAGCTGATCTACCGTTGAAAGTAATTATTACCACACAGAATTATTTTAGTCCTCCCTTTTCAAAACCAAAACCATTGTTTTAATGATTTTAAAATGTTTCCTTGCTGAATAAATGTGTTTTCTATTTTGATTTTCTTTAAAATTTTATCCACCCCGTAACAAAATTGGAAACAGCCTGTGAAAGGTTATAAAGCTGTCGAAGATTTACATATCTTTCTTATCAACAAACTCGTTTACGGAAATGGACTGTAGTGCTAAAGATTTAAATCTTAATGCTATTTGGTGTTGAAGGAAAGTGCAACTCCTTTATTGCAAGCTCTTTGCTATAATGTTGGTATTTAAAGTAAAAAAATAAGAAATGTTTTGACGTGTTTTGGAATGATATATTTCATTAGTTTAAAAATGACAAAATATTTTTTTTTAGTTCTTTAAGCACAGTAATTGTACAATTATAGGACTTAATGTCTTTTGATATTCTCTACCAGTCATTCACGAGCTAAGCAGAGAAACATTAACTCTCCCACAATATAAATTATTTGTCGTGGTGTTGCGTAAGAGATCGTGGTAGAGCCACGCTTATTATGGTTCTAGCATCCATGGGTCGGTTCGACCGGGAAAGGACCATGCTCCCACAAATACCAGCTTTATGCTGCTGTGTTTCGTATGGTGAGTGTGAGAACCGGAGATTAATTTTAATGGAAACGAGTCAATCCATACTAGTCCTCAGGGATGACAACGCTTTTGTATTTTGATTCTTAATAGAGGATAGATGTAGATGCCTATGGGCCACAGCATCCACTTACCATTGGACTGTTTGTTTGTTTGTCACCCTTATTATATATCAAAAACAGAAAATTCATCACCCCATTTGAACCCATAGATTTTGTAAGATATGGGAAATCACAGAAACAAACAAAGAAAAATGTCGTCTAAATCTAAAGATCAAAAGATTTGTCCTTAGTGTCAAAATTTTTCTTCAAATTTATATGGCCCCTAATGCAAAATTATCTTCTTTTTATATTAGCCTGTTTAGTAAAAAATATATATAAAATATACATTATAGTAATTTGAATCGGTTCAGTCGTTTCCGAGAAATCGGTGAACAAACATAAAAAGAACATACTAGTCGAATATAAAACCGTCCCGTTTTTGAGCTCGGTTAACAATCTTATCGAAAATACAGTTTGGTTAACGATCATAAACCTCTTTCCTTGCCTTCAATAGAAACAGATCTAAATTGCAGTTACACACACAGGTTGATATTTTATACGGAACAATATTTACCCTCTCGACATTCAAGCTTTGACATTTATAAAATAGGAATCGTAATCTTCTCTATGCCCCCGGGTCTTGTAAAGCTATAAAGAAGAATTTTCACGTGTTCCACGGCTCAGCTTCCGAAGTTACGACGCTGTATATTGCTTATATTTTATGTAATCTATTTCAGTAGAGAACTGTGATATTCGCGAATGTAAAGTTGAAGCTGTGATTTCGCGATGCCGTAAGTTTAAAACAAGTATTTTTTGTACGCGCTTTTTGAGTGACTTTGTTTTGAACGACTTTTGTCTATATTTTCTTCTTGTTATAAATGTTGTCTAATATTTGTTTGCATCTGTTACAACTTCGAGCCCAGCAGTTAGTTTATATCAGTGTTTTTCAAAGTAAATCGTTGTTTTAAAGATTATATAAAATATTTGATCTTTACCTTACTTCAATTTTTAACACTGAGGTTAGGCA
Source organism: Parnassius orleans (assembly GCA_029286625.1). NCBI lineage: Eukaryota > Metazoa > Arthropoda > Insecta > Lepidoptera > Papilionidae > Parnassius > Parnassius orleans. Next base: position 1,637,622 of record JAGSMP010000080.1, on the reverse strand, counting down.
AACGTGTAGTTGGATGTAGTTGGAATGTTTAGATAAAGCGACGATATGCTTTCGATATAATATACTTTTGTTACGCTAGACCAGTACGATTTGACATCTAGGGCTACATCACCACTTACGACCAAGTAGGATTGTGCATTTTTTTTTAACTTATCATAAGCACTGGCTTATGATTAGTAAAAAAAAATATGCGCAACGTGGCTTATGATTAGTAAAAAAAAATATGCGCAACGTGGCTCGCAGTAATTAGTACTATTAAACCGAAGATCGTGCTAAGTGGAACGCCTAAGTATAGGACTAATCGATAATAAATGCGACTTATCGATCGTCCTATCATGAGAAATTAAATGATCACATTGTAATGATAGTACCAATGTTGTGGGCCGTATTAAATAAACTTTATTATCATTAAACCGCGTTATAATCTCATTTTTATGTGTATATATGCATAAAAATGTTTAAAATATCCTTACCCGTGCGTGTTCAAAGTAATCCGCATACAAACCAGTATTGTAGGTGAAAAAAGAAAAGAAAATTTGTGAAAAAATATACGTTACGAGAAGCGAATACAATAACAAATAAAAATAAACGTAACAGAGAAATTCCGGGAGTGCGCTGAAATGAAATTCCATATTCGTTGTTGAACCCCCATTCGCGGGGGGGAGGAGGCCGCCCGCGAGCCCGCGCTGCCACGCGCTGCGGAAGACAAACGACCGAAGTACATACTTCATTTAACACTAGCAGTTGGTACCCTACGTTGCGTGATATATATTGAATCCGTATCTACTTTTGAATATGGAAGTGACACTTAAATATTTTTACCGTTCGAAAGCTTAATGTACAGTTTTTTGATGTTAAAAAAAATAACAATAAAAACAGAAGGTACCACCCATTTAGTTTTGTGTGGGACATAAATCGATTAAAATCGGAAAGATCTTGTGACTTCCAATAGCTAACAGTATAATTACCTCATATCACAAGATGTCAAAATTCCAGAAAGCGAAAGAAAGCATATTAATAATGATAATGGCCTCCAGACGGTTTCGGTCTCGGCGACCCGCCTCAATAGACACTAATTATCTAGGCAGAACAGGGTTATAGAGCACGAGTGTGTGCGCAAACCCAAGTGCACTTTTTCTCTTAATCTCATAGTTTTTTTATAGGATAAGGGTGACAAAGGAACACACAGTCCACCTGATGGTAAGTAGTTGCTGTGGCTTATAGACATCTTTATCTATCTATCCTCGATTAAGAATCAAAATGCAGATGCGTTGTCACCCATGAGGACTCATATGGAATGCCTCATTTCCAGTAAAAAGGGTTTCCGTTTCTATACACTCACCATACGAAACATAGCAGCGTTGAGCTGCAATTTTACGCTGGTATTCTGTGAGAGCGTGGTCTTTCCCCGGTCGAGCCGACCTATTTGTGCTACAACTATACTACTAATTGTGTGCAGCGTGGCTCGAGTACATAAAAATAGTCCGATGGCATACCAACGTTTGATTCACGTAGTCATCACTGTAACTTAATTTATAATCACAAATAAAGATGATATAAGAAATAATATAATTTGTAAAATTGTTTCATAATATCATCCAAATTTATTTGAAAAATGCATTCTGACAAAATGCTGTTCAAATAAAAACTATCGTATGAATGGCGTATTGTGAAAGAGCGAAATATATTAATTACAGTAGTTTCATCCAGCCTATATCCCGCAAAGCAAGCCAGTGCTGGCACAAGCTCTGCCTCCTGTCAGATTGTGGCACTGAATCTACTTGGATTAACTGGCGCGGTCTCTCCCACTGTTTGATATAACTCTATTACGTATTGCAATGTTAATAATGTCGGTGTTTTGGCAATTGCGTAATTGAAGTTTTAATCAATTAGAGGCCATTAAATTTAATAAATTTAAATTATTAATTGAATACTAATATCAAGTTTGTCACAAGAGTTAAGTACTATTATGATTCAAGGATTTTTAAACCTATTTACTGATATTTCTGCTTCCCTTTTGCGTATCCTATAACTGTGTGTGAAAATGTCTACATTTCTATTTCGGCACGTTTAGGCACTTTACCGAATGTGACAATTTTCTCACAGAGTCGGCGTCATTCTAGCGTTAAAGTTACAGCCTATTTTACGTCCCACTGCTGGGCACAGGCCTCTTTCTGAGAGGGTTTTAGGGCAAGGAAATGTCCGCCGCGCTGCCCCAATGCATGTTGGCGAACTTCACATGTCTATGAAATATATTTTTTTATTATTTCTCAGACATGCAGGTTTGCTCACGATGTTTTCCTTCACCGCCGAGCACGTGGTAATTCTCGCGTATTCCTAATGAATTCCAAATTTGAGAATATATTTCGGCACTATGTAATGAATAAAAATATATATATATATATATATATATATATATATATATATATATATATATATATATATATATATATATATATATGTCATTAAACTTATACATCGACTTAAAGAAGCTGTGGTTATAAATTTAATGGTAAGGCGTTAGTAAAGAGCGTTTAGTGGAGCGTGCAGTAACAATGCCACACACGCTGTTGCATTCCAGTGTCCTGAGTATCTGCTGCTCGATTCGAATGGGGAATACACCTCTACGCCACACGCCCCGCCGCATATTGTCCTTAGGCCTAAAACCTTAGCCACACATGCTGAAACTTAATGCGTCTTTTGTTAAAAAAAATCAATTCAAAATTGGTACATCTCCGCAGTATCATAATTGAGGGGTTGAAAACTAAAGTCAAGATAATATTATTTTGTCATGTAGATTAAAATATACGTACAAAGATCCATGATAATCGGTACGTTAGAAGTAGCCAAAAAATCTGACAAACATTTTGAAATAAATTTTAAATTACAATATTAAATTGGTAGATCTCCGTAGTATCATAACTGAGGGATTAAAACACAGAGTTAAGATAATATTATTTTGTCATGTAGATGATTTATACGTGGTAGAGCCACGTTGCAGCAATATCATGGTTGTAGTACGAATGGATTGGCTTGATCGGGGTAGGACCACGCTCTCACAGAATACCAGCGTGAAGCGTGAGTGTAGAGAACCGGAGACCCTTTTTACTATTAACGAGGCATTCCATCTCAGTCCTCAGGGGTTACAATGCATCTGCATTTTTTTTTAAAACGTTACCCCCACACTAGGATTTTCTCCTGTATCGTGGAGGCAGTTTACAAACACAAATTGCACAAGGACAAACGTCCAGACCCGGAATAATTATTTGTAGGCTATACAAATACTTGTTCCTTGCGGGATTCGAACCCGCGACTCCCAGTGCAGGAACTCATTGCTAAGCCACTGCGCCACGGAGCCGTCATTTTGATTCTTAATTGAGGATAAATGTAAATGTCTATGGGCAACAGCATCCATTTACCATCAGGTGGACTGTGTGTTCGTTTGTCACCCTTTTACTAAAAAGAAAATGAAATATGTGTACAAAGGTGACAATCGGTACATTAGAAGGAACCAAAATAATTCGACATAAAATATAGAAGAAATTTATGAGATAAAAGGTAAATAATAACAAAAACCCTTTAAATAAAATTACACTGGAATTACTTCTACAAACACAATAGCTTTAATGACAACTAATTTCAATAAGATAATAAAACAACTATATTTAAATCACCGTCAATAGCCTAATAGAAATTTAATATCAACACGTAATAGAATCGTCGGCTTCAGACACAACCAGACAGACCATTGTAACCGCGATTTAAACAATAGCGCTCGACTTTATTACACGTTTCGTATCTGTTTAACATCCCAATGTTTTCTGTCTTCCCGCCATTTCGCCAAACGTAACTTATTGGAAGTTTCTAATGAGATTAATGTGCAGCCTTTGAGATAAGCAAGATTAGCAATTAGTATCTTGTGACAAGGAAATGTTAGTGTGTGTTGAACTTAAATGTATTGTGCTTAATGTTATCGAGATCATTATACATTTTTGAAGTAATTATGCAGATCTAGTTCCTTAAAAATTATCCGAAATATGGTTATATGGTAGTTATAAATAGCCGTGAGTGAAAATGACAGGCTTTAGGTTGTAGGATTGCATTTTTGTACAGGACCCCGTCTGAATAGGGAAGAGGATACAACTGTCATGTGTCGTACATATTGCATCTGCCGCCAAGCAACAGTACACTTTGTAATGTTCCCATCTGAAAGGTAAGCGACACAGTAATTTACAGGCTGTTAAGGTATTTCATTGTGGCATTCCTTGGGAGAGGCCTATGTTCAGCAGTGGACTTGTGAAGGGCTGTAATGATGATGATGATGATGAAGGCATTTCATCTTAGACCTCAGGCATGATGAAGTGTCTTCATCATTTCAGCTAAAAGGTAATTGCAGGTGTATATGGTCAGTAGTTACCATCAAATTTTATACCTTTGAACATTTGTTCGAAATACAGTATAATATTAAAATAGCTACAGAAAAAACGATTTCTCGTAGCAAATTATATTTAAAATGCATAACCATTTAATATTTACATTATAGCCATTATAGTTTAACTTGATTATCCATAAACTTATGCAATACTTGCTTTCATCAAATTATTTTTATTTAAACTTAAAGTATTTTCCAATAGAATTTACCAGAAAAGGCGTTTTCAAACGTTGAACGCCACTGAAAAATGGCACGTTGGGTTCCCATTTCTAAGCATTGCAGCGGGGTTTTTATTTCTATGTAAATTTACATAATGATATTTTTGTCGCGCGACTTGTGGTAGAGATTTACGGCGGAAAATCTTGAGGGGGTGCGTGCAGGAGCTTAACTTTACAATGTACATATATAACAGAAGAAAGTTATGTAACTTTCTCATGTAATAATACAATATATAATAGGATTTAAATATTATGGTTTTCATTTAAATATTTTTGTAATATTTTGTAGATTGTTTACATAGTAAATATTCAAAATGATTTTTCATTCCACGTTGAGATGAATATTCATTCCAAGTTAACGACTTTATTCGCCTATATAGACTTTATTAACTCGAATCCATATGAGAAATTACAATAAATTGTATAATAAATTATATATTATGCATCTTTATTACTATTTTATGGTGTACTTATAATAAAAATCCGGTGGACTGTGTGCTCACTTGTCACCTAATTCTATAAAAAAGTCAGAGTTTTTTTTTAATAATTCTTTTAGGTAAGTAAATATTTGAGTAGACAACTTATCTAAACAGCATGTTAATTTTCCCTTAAGCTCTCTTTAAACTACTTTCTGAATAACCGGCAAAGTAATCGCTCAAGTCGATCTAAAGATTACCAGGATGAAGCTTGAGCGAAAAAAATCAAGTATCGACTTATGTTTGAGCAGTGAATTATAATTTTACTTAATTTATAAGTTCTGTTTTCAGATCAATTATTATCTCTCTATCTGTCTATTACAGCCTATAAAAGTCCACTGCTGAACATACGCCTGCCCTATAAAAGGAATTTTGCCATAGTTGCCACGCTTAGCAGGCGGGTTAGCAACCGCAGTTTTTTTTATTTAGCTGTTATCAGGAAAATTACATTTGCACCTATTTTAGTTTCCCTTTGTCACCTCTTACGATACCCACGGGACGATATGGGGAAGTAGGTATTCTTGCAACGCCACTACACGGTTGGTTCAATAATTATATCCTATTTAATTTCTTAAAAAATAGCTATGCAATTCACGTTACTAATATTCCTTTAAGAAACTACTTGGTAGAACCATGCTACAGCTATATTAGTAGTATAGTTGTAGCACGAATGGGTCGACTCGACCGAGGAAGGACCACGCTCTCACAGAATACCAGCGTAAAATAGCAGCTTAGTACTGCTGTGTTTCGTATGGTGAGTGTAGAGAACCGGAGACCCTTTTTACTGGAAAAGAGGCATTCCATCTTAGTCCTCACGGGTGACAACGCATCTGCATTTCGATTCTTTATTGCGGATAGGTGTAGATATCTATGGGTCTCAGCAACCACTTACCATCAGGTGGACTGTGTGTTTGTTTTTCACCCTCTCCTACAAAAAAAGAACTCCACGTAAGTATTAAATGCTTGTGTTGGGAGAGGTTCACGACAGTAGTCGCATGGCGTATTTGAGTCCACGACTTTTGAGTTCGCGGTCCGCATTCATAACCATCACTTTTACTCTGCCTCTTTATTATGATAAGGATTTGGCTGCATTGCCACGCTTGGCAAGCGGATTGACGTTCGCAGTACCAGACGTCTTGTACCTAGGACGCCGCTTCCTGTCGCCAGTCTGGGTATTTTACGTCTGGCGAAAAAGAGATGGTTATGCTGCTGTGGCGGCGCTTTCGTCGCGTCACAAACGAAACGCACCGAAGCCTAAATCGCGCTATCAAAGTTCTGAAGTTACCGCGCTATATATAGAACAGCTCCGTACTAACACACTGGGCGTAGGCCGCTCCCCGGGCTGAACACTTTGCCCGGCGGGAGATCTCTCCTTTTCTTTCTACGGCCAAAGTGGTGACCCCGACGTGATATGAACACGCAACCAACAACCTTCGCATACTGCAACTTTCAAGCCTTCGTCATTATTCATCAATGTTCTAGATTTAAGACTAACCTTGTTAAAGAAATAAACCTTTTTTAAATTTCTTTTTTTATTATCTTCAAGGACCCCTACTACCACTGCCTTGTATGTATTACTGCCATATATCGGATCCTCAAGATTTTTAGGCATTTTTCATAGTTATTTTTTACGACATCCACGGGATGAATGGGGAGATTGGTGCAAGCGAATCACTAAAACCCGCAATATGATTTTCTAAGTAGCACTTTTGCCTAACTAGTCGTTCTGGGTGTATGTTCCACCCTCTTACCTATATCTGCCGCTAAATAGCAGCGCTTGTTCTGCTGTGTTCCGTTCTTAAGTTTATAGACAGGTAGTACAATGAGGGCTAATAATTTTCTGCTCACCAGATGTCGCTAGTTGACACTGAGGTAAAGTTATTTGTTACACAATGTAATTTAATTGAGAAGTTGTTTTTTAATAAAAGTTTATCAGTTTCTAGAGTATTATATTAATACACAAAACTGACAAAATGCGACAGTGGTTTGCTCTTGAATTTCATCCACATTTTTAACTTTTTTTTAAATAACCACAGATATTCATAAAAGTAGAAAATACTTTTATGAATATCTGTGGTTTGTTTTATTTATTTTTAATGTTATTAATATAAAATATAGCTAATAGTACAGAAAGAAACAATGACTTTTACATTTTCCGAACAAATTAACTTCCCCGCTATGAAATCTGTCAAATATTATACCTCACTTTCTAGTGGCGCCTGGTGGCAGAAAAAGTCGTGGATGCCCTCATTAGAGGGTGTAAGGCAATTTATATTAAACCGCAGAAGTGTCAATGTTTCTGTGGCCTTATTTGTTTGAAGATGGTTACAGGTGTCCATGGACTGCACTTGCCACTTACCATCAGGTGGACTGTAAGTTCGTTTGTCATTTCTATTTTACAAAAAAAACCTTAATATTTTTGAACATCTGATATTCATGTGTAATTTATTTGTGTGATATGAATGCAAAATTATAAGTTGCTAAATAAGCAACGTGATTTATTCTGCAACAAACAATGAACTATGACCGGCGCGAGCGGAAATATTTCCATATGCTAAATTGGGTGCAAAGCGGATTTCGTATAACAATCGTCCCGGAAAATTGCGAGTTACGAGTCTTTTTATTGATATTTACTAAATATACCTGACTTGGTAGGGCAGACTAGAAACCAGTCGAATGCCTTTATTTTTATAATACTCCTTCTTTTTCTTAATATCAGTCGGTAAGTATACCAATGTGAAATAGCAGCTTAATGCTGCTGTGTTTCGGATGGTGAGTGTAGAACTGGAGACCGTTTTTACTGGAAACGATTCATTCCATCTAAGTCTTCAGGGGTGATACCGCATCTGCATTTTGATTATTAATCAAGAATAGTTGTAAAGACTTATATGGACCACAGCATCCACTTAGCTTAAAAATAGGTATTTATATGGGGTAGTTTTCTCATCTGGTTGGGCTATATAAATATATAAATCTGAATGAAAATGATAATTATACATAAATATCAATAAAATAAAATAAATACATAAAAGTACATGCATAAATAAAAACCCAACCAGATGGAAGCCCTCGGCAGGGCGACCAAACAGCCGAGGGTTAGAGGGTAAGGGAAACTAAACGGCGGACAATGCGGGCGGTATCGAGAAGCACCACCTTCTGCATTTGAGTGTCACCTCAGATGACCTGAGAGGCTGACCGGGATTAGCCCGTTCGCAGAAACGACCACAGGAATAATTTGGGTCAGCAGACCACCCCACATGTCGGTCACCTCGTGAGTGTGACCAGTCCAGATATTTTGTTTGCTTATCTATTTATTATTATTAAAATAAACTATTTCTGTAAATATAATTATTTATTGATTGCTATAGCAATGTTTCAAATATGGCAAAACTAGATGGTGTGTGATGCTATTTTTTCTTTCAACTGACTTTGTACCGTGTACAAGTGAAATACAGTCCATTGTTTCCACTTACATCTTTTCAAATCTTTTATCGAATGACATATTTATAAGACTTGATGATCTAAATGAAATGACTCGTGCCACCAGTAGTTGTATGATGGGTCGACTATGGCAAAATATAACGCACAATAGAAGGGGTCCCACTTAACACCAGTGGACTGTTAAGGACCGAACAATTAGAAGATATATTATTGTTCCAAGATCTGAATACATAGAGTATGTTACCGTAAAGTGTGTACTAGAGACACGGAGTAGCTTTATTACGATTGCAGTACGAATAGGTCATCTCGGCGCGTAAAACAGCAGTATAACGCTGTAATGATTCCTATGGCGAGAGTTGAATACCTCAAACCATTTCACTGGTAACGAGGAATTCCTTAATGGTTCTCAGAGATTACAACGCACCTGCATTTTGATTCTTAAGCGAGTACAGAGTAGCTCTAACGACTACACCATCCATTACCATCTGGTAGACTACGTGCTCGTTTGTCACTTTTATTTCTTTAAAATAAATTAAGAGGTGATTTACTCTAAGTTATATTGGAGAACTAAAATTCAAGGACCTATTGAACCTGAATAATAATTTTTTTTGCCACCAAAAAGCACAGTGTGCACTGCTGTGTTCCGATTTGAAGAGTATAAAAAGACAGTATAATTAGAGGCTGTGAGGCATTACATCTTAGTCCTCTGAGGTGACAAGGCACTGTGCCTTCTTTGTTTGAAGTTGCCTGCAGGTGGCATTGGGCGCCAGTAGCCACTTGCTAGGTTGACTGTTAGTTCGTTTGTCGCTTAAATTTTATAAAAAAATCCGCTAACCAACAACGTGAAACCTTCCCTAATTTACCCTCGGGGGATTGTTTGATATTAGTCATACCTCTCAATGACTGATATCAATTTAGTACGTGAATAAAGTCCGCTTCAATGAATTGTTAAATCAAATGATTAAAAAATATATCTATATAAAGCAATATCATTCATTCATCTGTGAAAACAGAAAATACACTATTTATTTAATAGTCGTGATTAAAAAGAGAGTAAGGCCGAGGGCGACGCATTGCCTCGCCAATATCCGAGATAGATGTATAGTTAGTTGTTCGAAGCATATTTTTTTTTGTGTTATATAAATATAATGTGCCATAAAAATATGAAAATATGTATATTCACGTATACATATTTTCATATTTTTATGGCACCTTCCTAAGTTTCTCTGCTTGGCTCGTGATTGATAAGTAGAGGATGCCTAAAGGCATTAAGTCCGCCAATTGTACATTTTATGTGCAATAAAGATTTCTAAATAAAAAATAAATAAAACTGTGTATCGACGTGATAACGAAATAACTTTTAAGGTAAAAAATAAGGAAAACAATAAATTAAACCCCTTTTTGAAAATTATCACAAAAATATTACGTAATTAATTGAACGGTTACTGTCCCATTGAATTTTTAAACAAAATTTTATTTTTTACAAAAAAATAAAAAAGTTTGAAAACACTCAAACAACACGTTTTAATCATGAGTTGTGATGGTTCTAGTAAGAATGGGGCTAAGTTATAATAACGAAAATATTGTTTTGGCATCGGTTAACAATACGTACAATATTGTACGTGGTAGAGCCATGCTCCAGCTATATTAATTGTATACTTGTAGCACGAATGGGTCGGCTCGACCGGGGAAGGACCACGCTCTCACAGAATACCAGCGTAAAATGGCAAAATGACAGCTCGATACTGCTGTGTTTCGTATAGTGAGTGTAGAGAACCGGAGACCCTTCTTACTGGATACGAGGCATTCCATCTTAGTCTTCAGGGGTAACAATAATGCATCTGCATTTTGATTCTTTATTGAGGATAGAAGTAGATGTCTATGAGCCACAGCATCCACTTATCATCAGGTGGGCTGTGCGCTCGCTTGTAACTTTTATCCTATAAAAAAAAAACGTAAGTTCTATTCTAATAATTTTATTACATTTATACAAACATACTTTTAAATAAAACTAGTTTTACGGATTTTATCGCGTATATTAACTTATTTTATATTCCCGACGTTTCGAGTACTTTACAGCACCTATGGTCACGGGGGGGACTGAGGTATTTGACGTTCCAATGTCATAGTTAACCACGGTTACCTCCAGATTCAAAATTATTAATTTTTGTTCCGACCTACGCAGTATGAACTTACAGTATCTTGAAGTCTTGCAGTTGTATGCTTGGGTTGCGATTAATTTTATTAATTATAGGATCCCAAGCAGATGGTAGCACTCAGCCATCTTCTCTATTGAAATTAGGATGTTTTTTGATTTCAATAGCCTCGCGAATCATCCTTGGAAGGAATCGGTGTTCTTTAGCGATGATTTGTGGTCTATCAAATCTAATGTAGTGACGGGGGCGATTCTGTACATGTTCACAGTTTGCAGACTTCCCGGAGTCTTCAGTAAGTTTTCAGGTAAGTCTAATAAAGCGAGTAAAAGCAATAACTTTGGTTTCACCACTAGACTCCCCCCTGCAGTAAGTGTGTGGTGGCGATTCATTACCCCATATCATCCCGTGGGTGTCGTTAAAGGCGACACAAAGACGAAACTAAAATAGGCAATAGCATCTTCCTGATAACATCTTAATAATAACAATGACGGCTCCATGGCGCAGTAGCTTAACAATGAGTTGCTGTGCTAAGGGCCACGGGTTCGAATCCCGCACAGAACAAGTATTCGTATGGTCTACAAATAATTGTTCCGGGTCTGGATGTTTGTCCTTGTGAAATTTATGTGTGGAAACTGCCCCCACGATACAGGAGAAAATCCTAGTGTTATGGTAACGATTTAAAAAAAAATAATCTCCAGTTGCCAACCCTCTTACAACACGTGGCAACTATGTCAAATGTCTCTCTTATGAGTCAATTTATGGGGGAGGCTAATTCCAGCAGTTGACTTTTGATAGACTGTTATGGTAACGGTAAATCTCCTAAAACGCATACGAAAGTTAACGGCTGTTGTGAAATTCAGCAATTCTTCAATAATAATATACAACATAAAAAAAAGAAAAGAAAAAGGCCGTTGGGAAAAGTAGCTGTTTTCTAAACAAAACAAGTAAGTTCGTTTTTAGGCGAATTAATTTATTGGGCCTATTTAAATCGCGCCCGTTTTAATCTTGATTAACTAGTTAGATAAAGGCGACAAATCGAGCGTGCTACTGCCGGAGTTTCCGTTTGTTTTCCAAGCTCGGCTTATCTTTCTTTACCTTCAATTACAAAGAAAAGTGACGACGTAAAAGTCCAAACTTTTCCGATACGTTTCAGCGAGATTTTTAGGTGTGAAAACTTGAGCTCGCTTTTGTTGATTTTATATTTAAATCCTTTCATTTCTTAAAAGACAAATCAAATTCAAATTAAAACATACTTTATTAATCAACTAACATAATATAATTATAAACGCATATATATGCTATATCTAATAATATAATATGCATATTTATATTATAAAAATATTAAATAATATTTCCTACAAACATTCTGTATATATCTGTTACCAAATAATCACTCATGTCCATTTATTCTATGTCCAATCGCATCTGAGTGTCCCTAGTTAACTTGTGATCGTATTATAACATTCACAACTCACTCTCACGTTGTTTTTATATAAAGGAGCGAACTATTGTCTTACTATGATATTATAAAATGTTTAAGCTCAAAAGATGGCGAATTGCAGTGCGCAGAAAATCTTACATTAGGTTTATGTTGACTTGTACTTATGAATTATGTATATTACGTACTTTTGTTACAATGGAATAAATAAATAATAAATATGAAAGAAACGAACAACGGGCCTGTGATAGCGATGTAAAAACAATCCATTACACCCTTTAAGGGCGAGGCTTATAAGGCGATGTCACAAATTGTTTGAAAGATCTCACATCTTACGATAAATGGTATAATCATTTCGCTTATGCTTGAATTAAAACACCCAGACCGGTAACGGTGAGCAGCGTTACAGTCGCATGATTTCAGGTACTGTGACCACCAATCCGGGTGCCAAGCGTGCTGATTATGGCAAATCCTCAAAAGCTTTGATTGAGATTCCCTGGACCAAAAACTCTTCCAGTTCCTTTTTTTCTTATGTTATCAGTCTTTTTTATAGAAGGGTGACAAACTAGCACACAGTTCAGCTGATGGTAAGTGGATGCTATATACATCTACATCTATCCTCCATTTAGACTTAAAATGCGTTGTCACCCCTAAGGACTAATAATGTGAAATATTATGGAGTTAAAATTTAACGCTTGCCCAACTAAGCTAGTATGATTTAAATGCTAGAAATACTCAAATACACAATGCTAATACTCTACTATCCTAGTAAAACAAACATACTTGTTTATCTAGGAACAAGGGGAGTTATCAGCGCAAAACGTTATCACTGACTCTGCAAATAACGGAGTGTATCCCCCTCTCAAATACAGCTCTAATGACAATGCAAATGCAGCGTTTATTGCGGCTGTTGCAAGTGAGATAGTGCGATGGAGCTCCCGTGGCTAAGCTCCCGTATGCACTATTTTAGATTCGTTAAGTTACTTGTACCTACACGGGCGGGTATTGAGTAGTTAGCCTGTACATAGACTTCGATAGTTCTATTCATCGACGTAGACTACCGTTGTAGTTAATTAAAGTCGGAAAAATTTACTTTGCCAATATCCGCTCAATAAAATAAAATGATGTGTCTTACCTAGTTTGAAGAGCACCCCACGCCCTCCCTATATTGCGTGCACTATCCCCGTCACCACTAATCCCAGCATCCCTACTCCCACCACCACTACACTAGGAAAGACACACCACCGATGACAATACGACACGTGTTTCGCCTCTACACGAGGCATCTTCAGGTGTAGTAGACGCTACGGTGGCTGACCGCTAAGATCATTTAGCTGTGACGGGGATAGTGCACGCAATTGAGGGAGGGTGGGAGGTGCTCTTCAAACTAGGTAAGACACATCATTTTATTTTATTGAGTGGATATTGGCAAAGTAAATTTTTCCAACTTTAATATAATAGATTTCCGCAAAGTAACGCCTGATTCTATTAATGATGTTGTAGTTAATTTCTCGCAAGTATAAATAATTAAGATTTTTTGTTATAATTTCATTTGGAATGCGTTGTGGTCTTTCTGCCAAGACGAAGAAAGTTGAAAAAGTTTAAAATTATCTAACCTGCAAGATTGTTCTGTCTGCTTAAGAAAAAAAAGTAAAAACAAACACTGAAAGAAAAAAATGATTTCCTCATAATAGCTTTTGAAATACCTGCTAAAACATAAGTGTACCCAACGTAGAAATAACGCTATGACATTAGAAGCTATTACGACTATTATATGGTAATTATTTTATTATTTTTAGTTTTTGAAGTCGGTTTTCCATTTCTTTTTAAAGGTAATTTATTACCCTTTTCAGTGAACTGTGAAATATCCTAATTTTCACTTCTAGGGGTGAGTTTTTAAAAAAACGCGGATCTTAGCTTATTAGTAGTGCCTTACTCATAAAACTCGACGTCAATTTAATAAACGTTTAAAGTTGCTCTATCTTTTTCACTAAATGACAATAGAAGGAGAAAGATATAAAGATTATCTTATAATTATCTTTTTTCTCAGATTTAATGAAATTTTAAGTAAGTGTAGTAAATTGAAGAGTCTATTTTCTCCATTTATGGTATTCGCTATAATAGATAAAAATTGTCTCGCATTACGCCGTTGAAGACGATGATGCGTTCGGAATGGCGTATATTACACTTCTTTCCCTCTCTTTACACTCATTAGGTCTTTATTCTCGAATGCCACGCATTGCAGATGTAAAACATGAGCTTACTGGAAGCGTTATAATAGAAGAGTTATTTTGTTAATTATAATGACAATAGTTTCTTATAATTATCGTTATTTTCGTCATGAACACCATCAGCGTTCTCTTTCTTCTTCATCATTATTTCATAACTATACTATATTACTTCATAACTGATTAACCCGCCATACTAAGCATTAACTTGATCATTACCTATTATTAAATTCTTATACAGCTACTAAGAATGATTTTTTTTGTCAGACCACTTTGAGGTTTGTATCAAGGTTATTATAAAGCTCATGATGTAAAGCAAATTCTAACACAATTTTCTGGAATAACAAATACACCTTTCTTTTTCAAATACTTAAATCTATTATTTCGTTATTAACTCTAACATTAACTCGTTTGCACAGCTACTTGAAAAGCACCATAAATTTTTAATATAAAACTTTCCATGCTGTGTTAAACAGAATATTATATAATGTGATATTTGTTAAGGTTTTTCTTAAATATATTAATGGAAAAGAGAATTAAGATGTTTGCAATTCATTGCTTTATTCATTCATTCAATTATAACAGTCTATCAAAAATCCAATACTGAACATAAGCCACTTCCATAGATTGCCTAATAGGAGGATTTTGCCATGGTTTCCACGCTTCGCAGGCAGGTTGATATGGAGTCGCCACTACACAGCAAAATATTTAAAATTCATTGTGTGTTTTGTTTAAATTTACAGTTATATCCAGAAATTAGTTTATTTCGATGTACACAAAATTCCTTTGAACACGCAACATTAGTGAGACGCCGCGTCGGTGCCGCGTTGTGCCGTGAAGGGAGACATTAAATTCGTTCCTCGTCTTGCAACATTACCCCCGACCACCAATGTTGTAACTCTCGGATATAAATATGCCATCGGGGATATGATGCGATGCGCGTCGATCTGTTGTTCTGTCACATTTCTTCACGTTGTACTAAAATAGACTTGATTTTTTTCTATACTTATCAATGAGAGCGGCGTGACTTTTTACTGACAATAAATTAATGGCCAAATTCTCAGTAGCCAGCACACTAAGTAATTGAGGATATATAAAAAAAGAAATAGTTTCTTTTTGGGTCTGAAGTCTGAGGCGTTGTGATTTCGCCCATGTCCCTAGCACTGCTTCTGAACCCATCATATAGCATTAGTGATATCGATCACGAATGCTAGGTCATAACTTCTGGTTAGGTATCACTCTCTTACTTATTTCCGAAGCCAAATAATATTGCTTGCACTGCTGCGTTCCAATCTGAAGAAGTGAGAGAGCCAGTATAGTTACAGACTGTGATGCTAAGATGCATCTTCAGAGGGGACAACATAATATCTGAATCTTTCTTTATTTGAATTTGTTTGCCCATGGACTGCAGAAGCCACTTACCATCAGATGGACTGAAAGTTCGATTGTTATAGATTTGACAAAAATTAGATTAGATTTAAATTTAGAAAAAAAACGAGTAGGAGTTTTATTTTAATATAGACCTATGAAAGTAAAGGAACTATAGTTATTACATCTTTTATTTAAGTTACAAATACGCTGAATTGACTAGATTAGACCGCATAGCACAACGCTTCTGTTTGCTATAAAATCTAAACTACAACATGTAAACAGTCACATGCAGTGAGAAAATTTTACGCTTTCGTAAGCTATTAAGCCTTATCAGAAAGGTATAAGGTTTAAAGTGTCAAAAGTGTGCATAGTGCACACGAATGTACTATACATTTTAGAATGCTAAAGATACGTTAAAACGTGGCTTATGCTGTAGCTGAAGTGAACGCTACTTTTACTGCCGTTGTTATCTAAATGCCCGTAGCTCTATAACATATCCACGTAATATTCTGTTACGTCTTACGACAACTTGATGCCCTACTTCCATTGTAATCCGTGTTGTTGGTTGACAGTGCAAGCGATAAATGCTTAGTAGTGTGGCAACATGTTTTTAAATTATCCTTTACAAACACTTAAAAGAAGATTGATGTTTCATATAGAGATTTTGGTAAAACTATACATTAAGTAACAATTAACCATTATAAAACTTTCTTGATCATGTAGTAGCGGTGTAAGAATATACACTACTCTATATCGATCCTTGGGTGTCGTAAGAGGCGACAGTGGTATTCCAGGAGTTGGGGCAACAGCGTCTTCCTAATTATAAAAAAAGAGGCAGTCTATGGGCAGGTCATTGTTTAGCAGACTTTCATGGTCATGACTTTTACGGTCATGTTTTTTTTTTGCAAATTAACGTATAAAGCTTTCGATATTAATAAATCATTCTTTGCTTCTTGGTTCCACCTACACTGTGACCACACCCCACTTCAAGACTCCCCTTGGCTAAGTAGCAGTTAATGCCGTGTTACGGGATAATTAATATCAGAGTAGACACTATTTTATTTCATTACTTATGCGACAGTAACATGCCGTATATTTTGTCTAAGTTGCAAGTTTGTATGAGGAAAGTTTCTATTAAGAGTAGTACATTCGTGTTATTATTTTTTTATTTAAATGAATAATTTTGTGATAATTTACTTTTCATGCCTCATTTTTTTTCTGTTGAAAATTTTCGGTAAGGACTTGTTTCACTTACTTATTTTAAATAAGAGTTTTGGTATAATAATTTTTTTTATAGAATGTTGTGCTTTTTTGTAGTTTCTATAATGTTGTGTATATACGTATGGTGTTTAATATTAATACGGTATTTTATACCAATTCGCCGAGTAGTAGCGCCGTTAAGGAATCCGCTACCCAATTTCCTTTTTAAATACTAGTAATGCTATTAAAAATTACTAATTATCTATTTAACCACTTCTGGTAAGCTTAAAATGCTTGTGTTAGAAGTGGTTCACGACAGTAGTCGAATGGCGGATTCGAACCCACGACCTTTCGAGTTCGCGGTCCGCGTCCTGCCATAAGGCTACTGACGCTTCAATTATAATAAAATATTATCCCGTGGGTATCGTAAGAGGCAATAAAAATGAAACAAGGGTTGGGCAGCATGGGCAGTGGTAGAAGCATCTTTCAGATAACAACTCAAAGTGATAAAAAATTACGGTTGCTAATCTGCATGCCCAGCGTGGCTTCTATGCCGAACATCTCCATAAAGCAATCTATCATCATTATCATCATCATAATTACAGCCTTTCACATGTCCTCTGGTGAACAATGCCACAAAATACGGTTCTGAGACACCTACATCCATGGACTTCTTGCATCTCTTACCAGGTCGTCAATCCATCTAGTGGGGGACCGTCCTACACTTCGCTTACCGGTACGGGGCTGTCACTCGAGAACGTTTATTCCCCACCGGTTGTCGGTTCTTCGAGCTATATGGCGGGCCCATAGCCACTTTAGCTTATTGATCCGTTGGGCTACGTCGGTTACTCTTGTTCTACTGCGGATATCCTATGTTGGATATAAATCTTCTGATAGACTTTAATTATGATGATAACGATGATAATTATACTGTTAAACCATAAAATACAATTGTTTTTAATGAAACGTTATCCCCCACATAAGGATTTTCTTCTGTATCGTGGAGGCAGTTTACAAATATTAATTGCACAAGGACAAACATCCACACCTGGAAAAATTATTTGTGGGCTATACAAATACTTTTTTCGTGTGGGATTCCAATCCGCGGCCCCCAGCTCTACAACCCATTGCTAGGCCACTGTGCCGCGGAGCAGTTAAAATTGCAAAAATATTGAAAATTATTAGAATGAATAAACAATTTATTTTTTATTAATTTGTCACACAGAATAAGATTTCATTAAAATCGCACTTTTAATCTCGACTGTATTAATTTACCGACAATACTACCTACATGTTGGGACTAACATGTTCTTAAGTTATAATGGAACAAAAACTCAGTAGATGAATAAATCTTGTGCCCTTTACTTGTATATGTGTTTGTTTGTTATTGCAGAATACGTGCAAGCTTGTAGGAATTAGCGAGATAAACTTTGTATGCAAGCGCAATTAATATCTACGATGTAGATGCTCTTAATTCGTACATTAACAAAATAAATGGTTTAAGCACAAATACTGAGCAATGTTTTGGTGAATTTCGTTTTCATTCCTTTATTTCAATTTTAGAGCTATAGGAGAGATAAAAGTCACCCCATTTTAACCCGTGTTTAACAAGTAATATGATGATATCTTTCCTGCCGGTCGATTATCGGCTGGCTTTTCGATTCTACTAGAGCAACGACAAGTTTTAAAATGATCTATCTAAAAATTTCCTCATATAATGTAATGATGCCCACAATGCAACTCTCTGCCCGCTACCCGACGCACTTCGCCGGGTACGCCCATCCTGTACCCTGTACAGTTAGCAAAGCCATTTTATACAACGCAGCTATGGCCAATAAAGCTCAACTTCGAAGTAAGTCTGAATAAAACATTATGTTCTAACATGTAAACCAATTATTTACTGACTAGCAATCGAGCCAACCATACCCACAACTCATTAGAAACGTGTGCTAATCGCTGAGCAACGTTGATACAGTACCGTATATATTGTAAACATATTTTCCCTAGTTTATTCCACATAATATTATGTAAGGATATAAAGATATCGTTTAATATTCTCAGGAACGGTGTAAGCTTCAAGGAAGGCAATTTATCGCCAGTTTCGACGCAGTGCAAGTGCTGTAACACAGGATGCAATATAGAAAAGAATCATATAGCAGCTAATGCAGCTAATGCTGTAAGGGACTGGTTATTTAAATATTCATTCAAAAACTTTCAAAGGTCGTGAATATTAGTTTGCATGCAACATGAAAAACCATGACCAGACCATGGCCAGACCATGTTTCTTTTGTAGTCTTCATAGGAAGCCTATATTTAGCAAAATCTTCAGGTCATCAATTTTTTTATGTATTATAATTTTATGGAGTAATTTTAAAGTCTATTTTAATGACTACTTTTAATTTTGTCAGAGTAAAAGATTTATGTATGGATATTCTATTAGGTATGATTGGATTGGCATGTCCTTTCGACGAAAATATCAAAAGTTCTTATCTCTTTGGTAAAGTTTTTTTTATAGAAATATTTATGTAAACGACATTTTGTTTGAGATAGGTTGATAGGCTGTCCTTTTCTAAAAATCTGGGAGGAGCACCTCATAAAATAGTAAGATTATAATTAAAATTTAATTAGTAATATTAATAGATAAAATGAAGTATCAATGAAAAAAAACACGTTGGTAACCTAAGCCTAATGCTGTTACAAATTGGAGTTTGTTTAAATATTCAGTATTTATCGTCCTTACTATAAACCTTATGCAATATTTACATGACCAACCTCTACGCCCTTTATAACCCTTATCATAAGGTGTATAATAAAGATTAAATAAATAAAAATATACCTCTGATCATTGTTAGTAGGTATCCTAAAGTGAAACTGATGTCGTTGATCTAAATGTAAGATGTTACATTCGACAAAATTTGTTGCGGTGTTAATGATATACATATATGTTATGATATAATATATTGCTCTTCGCTAAACATTCCATGATGAAGCTCTATACGGCGCTACTATTTATAATCGGTTTAACGGGTTTAAGTGGGGCACTGTTAATCTCACTGATGATCTGCGTTAAAGACGTAATTTTGCCACGATAGGCAGATAAGCAAGAGATTTTCCGGTTAATCGGTGCTAGAATAGTCGTGGAATAATACGATTGTGCTATATACACTGTGTATTTTTATTTTTCTTCTTCAGCCAGTATAAGGCCATTGCTGAACGAGTCATTCTTGTTGCGAGAGGTTTTGCCTTAATCGCCATGTTTGGTAGGCGTATGGCGATCGCAGTACTAGACGTCTCACATTTTTGAAGCTGGTCTTCTCTGTCTGGGTATAATAAATAAAATTACGTATGACGTAAACGAGAAGGATGTATCGTTATCTATCGGAGGCCTTAACATCCCTCTGCATTACTGATGGTCGTCCCTTATGAAAATCCCTGAATGAAATGAGATGGATCCATTAATGTGGCAGCGAAACACGTGGCATTTTTTTTTGTTGGTGGTATACTATGTACTTACTATTATAGTGATTTGAGTGGTTAG
The DNA here is from genome assembly GCA_029286625.1 of Parnassius orleans. NCBI lineage: Eukaryota > Metazoa > Arthropoda > Insecta > Lepidoptera > Papilionidae > Parnassius > Parnassius orleans. Next base: position 1,617,124 of record JAGSMP010000080.1, on the reverse strand, counting down.
TTGATGGACGTGAGGGCCCACTCTATAATACGTGATTAATTTTATCATCATTATGACGCATCAGGTGTTTTAAATGAATAGTTCTTTATTGTTTTATTTCATTTATTTTAACATATATTGACAGAATTATTATATAAGTGCACCTGAAGATTATACATTGTGTTGACGACAAACCATGCATTTGAACCAAAAGGTTTGCTTTGTCGTTCATAATGTTTACAGCAAAGGAGTAGAATAATTTGGCAACATCTGTCTCTCCGTCCGATTATAACGTGCGTATTTTCAAGGCAAGAGTGAATACGATTTTATTAAGCTAAATAATAAGTTAAGATAGTATATAAGCTAGTTTTTGACTTGAATAAAAAATTACACATAAGTATATGAAAAACTATATTTGTAAAGACGAATAATGCAAAGGTAGCAATGAATAATTTATTCCATGATTTTAATGAACGTCGCCACAAATCATACTCGTAAAATTCATTTGAATGCGACAGTGAACAGTTCAAGACGAAAATAATTAAAAATTTCATCAGGCGAAACGACGCACCGTTCCGAGTGAAACGGCTTCCTCATTGTCGCGACTTTTATAGATTAATAACGAGAGGGACACAAAGATGAAGACATTATAACCTTTCTAGAAAAAGTATAGTCGAAGGAAAATGAGCAAGGAGACTTGTGAGGCCATAGGGAAAGAGTTTCCGATTGTGAAGGCGAAAAGATTCAATATAATTTAAATATAAATAAAGTATTTAAGTACATCATAACATGTAAGTTTTGTATAATTGTATAACAATTAACAATGACAAACAAGCCACAATCCACCCGATGGTAAGTAGACGCTGAGGCCTTTACATACCTCTACATCTATCTCTAATCAACAAATTAAGTGCCGATGCGTTGTCACCGTTGAGGACTAAGATGAAATTTCAGAGACGTTTAGTTTTTGTCTCACAGTAACATTATGCTACCATTTCATGTTAGTTTTCTGTGAGAGCGTGATTTTTCCGCAGTCAGGTGATACATTTGTGCTACAACAATAATACGCTACGGCGTAGCTTTGTTTTTATACGTTTTTATTGTGTGTCTATAAATGAAGTTATTCGTGGGCTATACGAACTTAACTAATACTTAGTAATAATTCTCTCATTTTCAAGGGGTCATGAAGTAGGGTTTGCCCAAGTGCTATAGTGTATACGTGGTAGAGCCATGCTGCATCTATATTAGTAGTATAGCTGTAGCACGAATGGGTCGGCTCGACCGGGGAAGTACCACGCTCTCGCAGAATACCATCGTAAAATAGCAGCTTAACGCTGTTGTGTTTCGTATGGTGAGTGTAGAGAACCAGAGAGCCTTTTTACTGGAAAAGAGGCATTCCATCGTAGTCCTCACGGGTGACGACGCATCTGCATTTTGATTCGCAAACGAGGATAGATGTAAATGTCTATGGGCCACAGCAACCACTTACCATCAGGTGGACTGTGCGCTCGTTTGTCACCCTATCCTATAAAAAAAAAGTGTTAAATAGCGGTTTTTATCATGTCCTCAAAATATTTTTACGTCGGCAATAAACTGTGTAATATTTTCTACTTACGCGAATACATTTTTTTATAGGAGAGGGGGCAAACGAGCATACGACTCACCTGATGGTAAGTGACTACCGCCGCCCATGAACAACTGCAACACCAGGGGAATTGTAGGTGCGGTGCTGGCATTTTAAAAAGGAGGAAGCTCTTTTCGTGAAGGTCCCTAAGTCGTATCGGTCCGGAAAAATAACCGGTGTAAACTATACAGGAGAAAGGTCGTACGAGGAAGAAAACTCCAAGTAAAACATACAGCGATGGACCGCCAAGAATCCAGATGGTGTGGATGGTATCGGGAGTTTTGCCGCAATGTGCAAACATACTACACATTGAATAAAATCTATTGTGTTTAATTCTAACTTATTTTTAACTTCCGACATTGCAAATGTTCTGCAGCAACTATGATTACGGATATATACAATATATATGTACAACCTCCTGATATCGCAGTTAACAGGGGTAAGATTCAGAGTTTTTAATAGTATTTTTGCCGGAAATTGAAAGTAAGTTAAAATGAAACGAAATAATGATTAAATTTATGCGAATGCTATGCATTGAATCATTTTTGTTTACGGATTTTGTCGAGTTTTTTTTTTTAAAGTTATTATTTTTAATCCGGGGACCAAGGGTGCTGCAAAGTATGTAAAACATCGTTTTTTTTTAAAATAAGTTTTGAAGTCTTTTGTAAGGATGTCATTTGTATATTAGGAAAATGTTAAATGTCTACCTCAGATGAAATGGGCCAAAAGATCGAATTTAACGCAAATGTAAACTTTTCATCAAAATAATAATAGTAACATACATGGTGAAGCGCTTAAAATTGATTACAAAATAATAATAAAAAAATCAGTCAATACTGGTTATGTGGCCCTGCGTAAAGGGCGGCACTAAAATACTCAGAATTTAAAAAGGATAGGGCGGCGGCGGGGTGCTGGGCAACGCACCTGCGATCTTTCTCTCATTCTATGAATACAAAGAGGATCTGGTTAGCACAGCATCACCGGGACGTCTTGCTTTATTACGCCTTACAGGCCAGGAGGAAATATAAAATAATCTTCTAATTAAACTTGGTCCTGTACGCTCTGTTTATTAAATACTATTGAGGGATTCTACTTATAAAATTAGGGGGAAGAAAATTTAAGAATCATTATGAACAATATAGGTTGCTTTTTTCTGCTAAAACTTCATTCAATTAAAATAATAGAAAATACCTACAATGTTATCACCGAAACAATTAATGATATAATAGTACATAATATGCTATGTTGCAAGTACTAGGTAAAATTAACCAAAATCAAATTTTATTAATAATTTTATAACATTTATAGCCTATATACGTCTCACTCCAGGACACAGGCCTCCTCTTATTTCTGAGAGAGATTTATGTCAAGGAAATGTCCGCGGCGCTGCACCAATGCGTGTTGGCTAACTTCACATGTCTTAGAATTTTTTTTATTTTATTTCTCAGACATGCATGTTTCCTCACGATGTTTTCCTTCACCGCCGAGCACGTGATAAATCAACACTTAAAATTGCAATAATCAATTTTGCCCTTGCACCTGAGCTACCACGGCTCTACCACTTAGAAAATTAAGAGTATTTAAAGTATTTAAATACTCTTAATTTTAGTTAGTATTTAAATACTCTAATAGTACAACTCCTTTTTTTCGTAAGAGTCCATCTGACAAAACAGCTGAAAATCACTAAAAAAACTGCTGTTGCTAAGGTTAGCTGAATTTTTAGTTGGTTGTTTGGTTAATCTGAAGGACGTAAAAACAACTGAGGTCCAGCGCTCAAATCCCTCGTCGGACCAGAAAACAGCTATAGGTTTTTCTGTTATTAAATTCTCATGGTGGTGTTTTACCCCAAGAAGTTTCAAGTTGTCGCAAAGCACCTAAAAACGTTGGTCCTGCGGTAGATTTATCTCTGGTTTCGTCAGATGACCGATAAACTATGAGAGTGAGAGAATAGAAATTGCACCAATGCTTGTACACATACTCGTTTTCTAAAATTGTATCGAGCGCAAATGGCTAACCGCCGCGCCGGAGAGAAATTTGGTCTGAAGGACAATTACTCGTATATATGTACATAAACAATATTTTGTGTAATAATCTTTAGTTGTAACTACAAGTTATTTTTAAATTAAACCTACAAATTTAAATAAAACTAGTTTTACGGATTTTATCGCGTATATTAACTTATTTTATATTCCCGACGTTCCGAGTACTTTACAGCACCCATGGTCACGGGGGGGACTGAGGTATTTGACGTCCCAATGTCATAGTTAACCATGGTTACCTCCAGATTAAAAATTATTAATTTTTAATCTTTTTTTTTTTTTTTATAGAATAAGGGTGACAAACGAGCACACAGTCCACCTGATGGTAAGTGGTTGCTGTGGCCCATAGACGTCTACATCTATCTTCGTTTGCGAATTTAAATGCAGATGCGTTGTCAGCCGTGAGGACTAAGATAGAATGCCTCTTTTCCAGTAAAAAGGGTCTCCGGTTCTCTACACTCACCATACGAAACACAGCAGCATTAAGCTGCTATTTTACGCTGGTATTCTGTGAGAGCGTGGTCCTTCCCCGGTCGAGCCGACCCATTCGTGCTACAACTATACTATTAATATAGCTGCAGCATGGCTCTACCACGTAATCTGGAGGTAACCGTGGTTAACTATGACATTGGGACGTCAAATACCTCAGTCCCCCCCGTGACCATGGGTGCTGTAAAGTACTCAAAACGTCGGGAATATAAAATAAGTTAATATACGCGATAAAATCCGTAAAACTAGTTTTATTTAAATGTGTAGTGTTCGCGTAAATATAAGAAATCATTATGTAAACCTACAAAGGTTCTTTAAAGCTTTTCGTTAAGAGTTATTGAAAGATACACTACCTTTCTTTATTCGTTCTCTAATTCCGTTCAAGAATGAAATATTTTTTTTATTAAATCGGGGTAACAAACGAACTTTCAATACTCCACCTGATGGTAAGTTGCTGTGGCCAATAGACATCTGCAACCAACTTCAAATATCTGCACCAGAATATTTAGCAACAATGTGCGTATAACATGACTTAATTGATTGCTCTTCTTTCTACCATCCGACAACAAGGCGCTCGGCGTATACACAAGTGCACTGGTATTGAAGGTTTTTACTTGTCGTCATCAACGAACACACTTGACAAAAAGAGATCAGCTTTCATATATGTGTAATTAAAACTCTTAGAATGATTTATGTTTGCCTTTCTCCTATAAAACTAAGTTATAGTGCTTAGACTCGGGTTTGATATGGAACAGCCGAGATAATGACGGACTTTATGTTCGCCTATCCACTTTTTTTCACGGCTACAACAAGATTATTATTGGGATTTTTGTGGTTGAGAAAGGCTTCTTTCTAGCCTTGGACCCATTTTCATTGATATCACTTACATACTTCTGTGATTAAGCAGCAGTTCACCAAAGTGTTACGGTTCGAATGATTTGGCAGCTATTTTATGTACAGGCTGTTAGACATCTCAACTTATTTTTCAGGTGTGACAACGAATTTGTGAACATATTTGTTAAAAGATGGTTGCAGTTGTCCATGGCCATGGGATCAGGCCTTGTGCGCTCTTACCTAAGTCTTAATATAGCTAGCTAGTATACTTTATACTGAGAATATTTTTAGTATCACAGCATTCAAATGAGATATAAACATAAAATTATAAATATATCGATAATTTTCAGTAAAAAAGGTTATTTGAATACAATACCTATCTAATTTCAAAATTTAATTAATGCCTCGAAAACAGGAATCGAGGCAAAGGAATTTTCCCGCCCATTTTCCAATAACAACCGTTTCCGCTATCAATCAGCGGCCTCTGAGGACAGATCGCGAAATAGATTTCGTCCCGGGATCGACTTTTTAACAAAATTAAAGTGCTTTGATTTCCCTTAGTAACAAGCGGACCCCGGTAGGTAGCTGCTCAAATCATCGGTCCTCGCTTCTAGCTGATTACATTATGCAAATGATACCGCGCCCCTGTCTTGTCATCTATACTTAACAAGGATGTAAAAAATTAAACCTTTCTGGAATAAACACTTCAAATATTTTTATATCATGAGAATAACATAACATAACAAACAAATTATCAGTCTAAATGTAATTTTTTACAACAAGTTTGATTGAATTGATCTTCAAATATTCGGTACGAATAAATAATTTTAAAGAATCAAATGACATTGAATATCTAGTCAAGATCTTAATTTTATTGATGGTCCATTATAAGAAGGCTAATATTACCCAGTTTTTGGCTTAGATCTTAGACCGTTAATAGACTTTTAAATTATACCAAAAATAATAATTAAAAAATCAGATGTGACGTAACGTTGCAAATAATTGTTTAATGTTTTATTTAAGATTCTCCTAGTGGCACTCAAAGTAAACAAGATACATAATTATATAACTGAAAGAAGAAAGTGATGAACAAGTAAGAATATCTTATTACAGTCGTAAAATATATTTTATAGCTAGTTATAGTCGTTTGTAATAGTTATAAGATAAATGTATTTTGAACATTTATATATTTGCATTATATTTATTTCATTTTAAAAGTAAAATTTACAGGCACCATTTATTTTAGCTACATTACACACAGGAGTCTCTTTTAGTGTCCTTATGTCTGTTGCACTAAGTTTTCCTTAAACAGATATCTTTGTTGTGATCGTTTCATCACCCCCGTTTTGGGGACATCGTAAGATTAGCGTAAAGAAGTATGTTTCTATTTGAAGATACCATTTCTTTTAAAATCTCGACAATCCCCGAACATCTGAGGCTGGTGGCAGGGTTATTACATTCCGATCACATCCATCGTAAGGCGATCAATCGATTTTCTACCGACTTCAAAAAGCAGGAGGTAGTCAATTCGACTGTATGTGTTTTTATGTGTGTTACCTCATAACTTTTTTCTGGGTGAACCGATTTTGATGATTCCCATATAAATTTGATCAAGGTCTGACCAATAGTTTACGAGTTATTCTTAATAATTTATATTAAAGTTAGTTGTACAATTTTTTTTATTTTTAATTATTGTATTTACCTACTCCCTAAATTTTTCTAATTCGTACCGAGAATCGATTTCTCTAATTCATCATGTATTGCAGATTGTAACATAATTCTGATTCTGTTTAAATAAACAGAATCAGAATTTATGTTTTTATTTATTTTTAGTTTTTGTTTTTTTAATGATTTTTAGTGAAGGATGTTAAAGTGTGCGTGCATATTTGTGTGGATGGGTGCGAGCCCCCGTTTGCGTGTATTTGGGTACGCCCTTTCGTTTTTCCTCTCAAGAAGAATTTATGATAGCTTCTTCGAACAATTTCTTTCGACGCTTGAGTACATAATTTTAACCCAATTAAGCTATCATTAAACTCGAATATGTAGTTTTAAACTACTAGTAGTAGTAGGACAAATCGCACATGCACGGTTTTTGGTTACTTGACTTGAACTCCATGAGTTAAATTACCTATTTAAGGAACATGAACCGACGTTCACATGCCGAATCAAAAATGTCTACCGTTACTTTAACAATCGTAATGGTAAATTATACGCTGGCTGCCCACAAACAACTCCTTTAAATAGTTCAGAAAACGAGGGCGGGAAGCCGGATGGCTCCGGGGGCTATGCCTGATCCGGGTTGCATTTTAACGATCCCGCATTTGGTACGCCCCGCGACGCCTCTATTGGCCTCGGGCTGTGAATGCTAATTCATTCGCGGTATCGCTATTCGGAAATTTTGCAACTCGCATCGAAGAGATAATATATTCTAATTTCAAAGAATCAGTAAAGTTAACTTTAAAGTTACATGAAGCAGTAAAGTTATCAGAATTAGAATATATGTTATACGTAGGTGTATACGTGGTAGAGCTACGATTCAGCTGTGTTATGGCTTTAGCACGAATGCTTCGGTTCAACCGGGAAAGGACCACACTCGCGCAGAATACTAGTGTAAATTATTACAGCAGAATAATACTGCTGTGTTTCATAAAGTGATTAATGATAACGATTTATAAATATTTTTTACTGGTAACGGGGCATTCCATCTCATTCCCTAGTAATAATATAACACAACGGAATTTAGTCAAAAATAGAACTGCCATCCATTTACCAACAGGAGCAAGTCGTTTTTTACAAAATTGGGTATTGGATTCTCTTAGTAAAAGTAAAAAATTACTTTCAGTAAAAATTATTTGTAATGTATATTGAATAAAATTTATTCTATTCTATTCTATTCTTAAGCCGCCAACACAGCGATTTCGCTACTTTTAATTAGATAAAAATATTTACCGCCTCATTTTTAAACAAAAGGGTGAAACAATGATGTTTACTGGACACTTTTATACTTGGAGGTAAGTGGTGATGTAGCCCTAGATGGTAAATCGCACCGTCTTAGCGTAACAAAAGCTGCTTAGAAGACGCCCAGATTGTATTCGGACGGAAATATAGACGTCGTCAAATTATTCCACTCTTTTGCTGTACGCATTACAAAAAACTAAGCAAACCGTTTGGTTCTAATGTGTGGAATATCAACAACAAAAGGGGTGAAGACCTGCCGACCGCATGGTTGTATATTTTTTTAATATGAGAGGGGGCAAACGAGCTTGCGGCTCACCTGCCCGGCTAGTATGGACGGGGGACAAAAATTTTATCCCCCGATTATATCCACTGACAAGAGATAAAATTATCTTGTTATGTCAAACGGGGAGAAGTATATCCCCGTTTTACATAACGAGTAGACATATATCCCCCGTCCGTAGCATGGAGCCAAATGAAAGATAAAAAATTATGCTTTTTTGACATTTAAAAGGGATGATTTTATCCTAGTTCATTGGACGTGGGTTGAAGTTTATATTCATACAAAAAAATCTATCTAAGTCTAAGTCTATCTCCCATTTTATCTACTGTGGATATTATATCCCCCGGTGTACCCATGCTCTAAGGGTGGATAAAACTAAGCGAGGGGATAAATATTTTCGCCTTTCCCCGGGGATAAAATTGTCTCCTGCCCATGCTAGCCCTGCTGATGATAAGTGACTACCGCCGCCCATGAACAACTGCAACACCAGGGGAATTGCAGATGCGTTGCCGGCCTACTAGAAAATTTATAAAATCTTTATGTGAATCGAAGCTTGAGATTATAAGTTATTAAAAAAATCAGTTTGTTGAAAAGTTCTTCGGTTACTTTCAAGATTTCAAGCCTCTCTCAACAAACATTCATAATAAGAAACGGGAGACGTAATTTAGTATTAAAATCACGTAAACTTTTCGGCATATTGTAAATTTTTAAACTACAAGTTCCAAAGTAGTTTATAGTCTGCTCTTTAAAAATTTAAATATGTGTCCGGTAAGTTGTCATCGTTCTTCTGGCTGCGGGAATAACTCATGTGCACTTTCAGAGACTGTCAGATAAGAAAGAATGAGAAATGAGAATGGCAGAGGCTCGGATTCAGTGACTGATTCACAGACAAAGCAACAAGATGTGACTTGTGTATGACCACGAAGTCACAGTGTGGAATGTTATATACCTGCGACCTAGGTGTCGGCGATCAAATTAATCAAAGTAAAAAAATATTTATAATGAATGGAAGCTGATGTGATCTTATCTTTGTTTTTTATCTTTTCGTTAGAAAAAGGATCAACAGAAGTACATGTTAGTGCCATCATAAAAAATATGTAGTAAAGTAAATGAATAGTAGGCTTTATAGAAAAATGTTAATTTAATTAATCATTATCATCATCATTATTTATCATAACAGCCCATCACAAGTCCACTAATGAATTCCTCCCCCAAGGAAGTCCACAAAGCACGGCCTGAGCCACGTGCATCCATCGACTTCCTGCATATCTTACTAGGTCGTCACTCCATCTAATGAGGGGCTGCCCTACACTTCGCTTTAATTAAACATACGGGTTAATTAAATAGGTAATGTTAATTGTAATAAATATATATCGTAGACGATATCAATCATTTCGGTAAGTATCGAAATGGACTATATTTGAATTCATCCATAAATTATTATTTAATACTGACACGGTAATCATATTTCCGGCACGTGTTGCTTATTTGCGTTAATATGCACTGTGGAGTAAATATGATTAACCACAAACGAGTATATTTGCAAATTAAAATGTTTTTGGTATATTGATTTAAAATTAGTATTTTTTTTGTTGACAAAATATGTAATTTTTACCAAACTTTTAACTTTTAATTGTAATTTAAGTTGGCATTTGAGACATTTGAGTATAGTCGGTCAAAGCTTAAAGTGAAACTTTAATTCAAAATAAAGTCTTTTTTCGTAATTAATTTTGCTTTATTTTCAAGCATTACAATCTTATTATTTTTATAATCTTAAAGAATTTTTTTTTAATAAAAGGTCTGCTATAAAATAGAGTACTATAATATATTATTGAGGACAATGATGTGTGGAAATAACTCTTACTCTGCAAATCCCCTTCATTGTATTGCAAGTTCCCTGGCTAATGACATAATATCTAACAATGGTTAAAATAGACATTATAAAAATATTAATATACATTTAACCACAGATCTATTACACCCATTTAACATTGTATTGATTTTGTTCATGGAGTAAGTACCACAGAACCTTGGCACAGAACACTACTCTCTACCGAGGTTCAACGTAACATACGTACTCAAACATTTTGTTATATTTTGTAAACTATGTCATTGAAACATAGCTTTAAAAACCGGTGTAGATTTTATCTTTCACTGACTTCGACTATGACTAAATGTTAACATTGCTTATTTAACAAACTTTGTAACAGAATTGATCAATAAACAAAAACATAGAACCGATACAAACCTCAAAAAAATAAGCAGAGTATTTCGATTTCTAAAATCCACAATAACTCAAAAGAAAATGATTTCCAAGAACTATATAAATCACATCAGACATGAAATAAATCAATCGGAGAGTCAGTGGGAAGGATGAATGGTAGCCGTCAAAACAGTACCGTAAAAAATTGCATCTGGCGAACATAGCAACGCAACTGAGCATATCAATCATCTACAGAGATCGGATCATCGATCGCGAACCTAAAATTCAGGAATCACAATATCTGTTTCTACAATTTTTTACTCAAACGAAGAGTTTTCAAGGTCTCCTCACCCAAGACCAAGTTGTGTTTTGCAAGTCGTTGCAGTCGCTATATGGACTCGCTTATTTACAACAAACACTGTGTTTGTGTTATAAAACATTACTCTGTAAAAGAAGTAAACAAAAAATTGTTTCCTGGCTCGCTTCCTTAAATTATGACTAGACAGAAAACTCACACCTAGCATAAGGGCAACTGTCATTCGTCATCGTTTTATTCTATCTTTTAATGTTTTTTTCATTTATACACTAGTTATTAATTTTTGTGTATAAGTAAACCAAGCGAAAACCGTAAACATAAATTGTTAAAGCTAAATGGGTACCCACGATACAGGATTACATAGTGTGGGTACCAACGGTTAGTTGTTTTCTGTGAAATGAATATTTTTCTTTTATTTTTCTTTTCTGTAAAATAAATATTTTTCTTTTATTTTTTCTTAATTACGAGAATCACATGTATAACGCACTGCATCAATGAATTTAGTAGTTAGTATTGTGTGCAATGCAAAATATTTTAAGCAAACCGTACATTTGTCTAAATTATCTAATTAAGGTATAATACACTGCCACAACATTATGGCTTTAAACCACTTTTGTATGTAATTTATGTGTGTAAGGTATTAAAATGATCAAATCGAGAGCTATAATAACATTACGTACAAAATTTAACCAAGCATATTTTAATGATACATAGGACCAGCGTAATTAGGTAAAATTTATTAGCCTACTAAAATTCCACTGCCGAACATAGGTTTGCCCCATAGATTGCCTTATAGGGGAGATATTTGCCATAGTTGCCACGCTTGGGAGGCGGGTGGGTGACCGCAGTCCTTTGAAGTTTTGAGTTGTTATCAGGAAGACCGGCTGCCTATCTCCTGTTTCAGTTTCACTCTGTCGCCTCTTACTCCATGGGACAATATGGGGTAGTGGATATGCTTAAGCTGCCACTACTGCGCTGCTTTAGTGCGTGTTGGCGCACTCCACATCTATATTTTTTTATAGAAAAAGGTCCAACGAGCACACAGTCCACCTGATGGTAAGTGGATTCTGTGGCCCATAGACATCTACATCTCTATCCTCAGTTAAGAGAGAGTCAAAATGCATATGCGTTGTCACCTCTGAGGACTAAGATGGAATGTTTCCAGTAAGCACGAACTCCGGATCTTTATACTTGCCATACGAAACACAGCATTATTAAGCTGCTATTTACGCTGGTATTCTGTGAAATCGTGGTCCTAGCCCGGTCGGGCCGACCAATTCGTGCTACAACTGTAATATAACTGCTTATATTAAATTGTAATAAATTTATTTTGTACAACCCTCGTTACTATATTACTTTAAAATTACGGCAAGTGCATAGTCCCTGAGCTACAATGGCTCTTTAAAACTAATATTACTGAAAAAAAAAAGATACGAGTATGTACTTAAAGTGTAAAATATTCAATCAGCCCGAATTTTTATGCACCCTCAGTTTTTTCGTGTTCCGTAGGTCGAAGCAATAACGATATCAGGCAGGTGTTCTGCGTGTTCCACGCGTCAGTCGGGCGATACATCGGAACAAATGGACGAACGTGATACGAATAAGAGACACTGACCCAAATACACTGAATCGTCTTATAGCTTAGCTTAGGGCTGCTCACGTGATCAAGTCGGCCTTAAAAACTAAATATTATTATCAGAGTTCACTTGAAAAAAATTACAAACCTGAGTTTTGTTTAAAGTTGCAGCCTATATATGTCATCGCACAGTTGGGTACGGCCTCTTAATTACTGACAGGTTTATGTTCTTCTGTATGTGCGAACTTCATATGCCACCGAAATATATTTAGACATGCGGGTTTCTTCACGATATTTTCCTTAACCAACGAGTACGTGGAAAATCGGAACTCAACATTTGAATCAACAATTTCATTGATGCCGGAGGGGATTAAGCCCGGGTTACTTGCGTACTTTGCAATTACGGCGAGCGCTAAGCCCTCAGTTACCACGACTCTTCAAGTTTTGAATAGCTTTTTTTATTTTATTTATTTTATTATATTATGTTTTTTTTTTGTTGTAATTCAATGTTCTATGTAATGTTATTTCATATCGGAATACCAGTATTCTATTAAATATAACTAACAGTAGGGATTATATCGTGTTAAAATCCGTAAAATTAGTTTTATTAAATGTGTAGTTATTCGCGTGAATATAAGAAATCATTACCTGTATTTAATATCACTAGTTGCAAATTGCAAGGTGCACATTTTCCTTTCGACGCAGTTTTAAATCTACAAAACTAAAGTAAAAGTTACTTGTGGCCCATATAAACATTAACCGTTGGGTCAGTGTGGCCCGCGGACATTGGTTTGGACAGCCCTGTGTTGTTCGAATCTACGCTGGGAGCGTTTAGTGTGTGCTCTATTATGTGTAAGACGTTTCAGTTATGAGATTCATTCAATTTTAAGATTAGATTATAGATTATTATTGTCTCCCTTTTGAAAGCTAAATAAAACTCTCTACGATTTAGAGTAAATGCCTACATTTCAAGCGAAGCGTATTTTGCAAAAACTATAAATTGAATTTAGACCTAAATTACATCATGACGCTCAAGCGTTACATAGGATACGATCAGCTTGAGTTAATATAATATACAATCACAAAATTCATCTTCTTCTTTATCAGTCCGTAAGATAGCACTGCTAGATATGGTCCTCTACTAATATGGGATTTTTTTGCCTAAATCGCTGCGCTGTGCAGAAAAATTGGCAACCGCTGCCAATCTCCTGGTTTTTTTTTCTTTTGTCGCCTCTTACGACATCCACGGGACGACATAAGTTAGTGGACATACTTACACCGCTACTACACAGTATGAAGTGACAAGGTGTTTTTCATCTTAGATATTTTATACTTTTTTATTTTTATCTTCAACAATAATCGAAAAGAAGGAAGTCTTTACAATTTCTTACAAAACCCAATCACACATTCTATAGCCATTATCCTAATGCAATTTCCAAACAGCCCGTTCGGAAACCAACTTTTCCAACAGACGACAAGAAAAAATAAAATATTAAGGATAATTGCGTATCGCACGCCTCCAGTTCCAATTCCGCAAAGATCCGCACGGAAACCGAAGCGGATTCGAATACAAATGCGGATATTGCGGCACCTTACGCGGTCCAACGAGCCGAGCGCGACGCTCCCAACGATCTGTCGTCTTATTTGGAACAGGCCACGGCGATTTCACGGCATAGCAATGATTCGATAATAACGTTCGGTTATTGAATAGGTGGCTTTATATGAGTTTTCGTCGGAAATTATTAGGGAAATCAATTTAGAGCTCCGTTTGAACGCACTCAATTAAACTTAAAGGGAATTTTATGCAAATAATAGCATAATATTTTTCACATTTTTTATATGTATTTCTGTATTTCTGCCAGAGTTGACTGGTAGAGAATGCCATAGGGCATTAAGACCGTTCATTGTAATCCTTAATTTAAAGTGTCTTACATTTATAAAAGATCTACTTATTTAGTAAATATAATTTTTATGAAATCATTACAACTTTAAGTTAATTACTTTTAGTTGATTACCTTGAACACTACTAGATCATTATTGACAATATGATCTACGGAACTGAGATGTTGTTGATTGTTGAAGATGCTCAAAGTCCCTTAGCTTTGAGCGTCGTCTACAAACGCCTCTCGCCTTTACTGCGTAATTAAACGAGGTTATGCGCAACAACAACAAGAATAATTGGCATAGTCCAACGGATCAGTAAGCTGAGTTCGGCTGGTACCATTGAGGCAGAAACATATTCAATATCTCATCATAATCTCGTCTATAATGAGTGACTAATTGGTGAGATACGCTAAAAGTGAATAGTGCGAAAATTAGTAGGCGCGCAGTAGACTGTATAGGTATTTATTCCACATGTAAAATATGCTGAATCATAAAAAAACAAAAGTCAATTTTATTCGCTCTTAATCCCAATCTGTATTAGATTTACACTATCTGTATCAATGTCTGTATCACATTTAAAAAAAAATCCACTCCTCAAGCTCTGCCACCCTAGAGTCAGCCCTCCTGAATCTAAGCCTTAATCAGCTGCTATGTATCAGCAAAAAAAAAACGGATAAATGATTGCGGTGAAATATTACTCATTTTAAAACACAGCATAATGACAAAACCATGGTTTTAAATCAAACAATAAACTTTTCTCATCTAAAAGTTCCCCCCACCGCCGGCACCTCGTAATTCATCCCCCACCGATAATCGCGCTATAACTTACACTAGTGTACGGGTAATGCACCTCCGCGCACCGCTAATATTAAACTCTGGTAATGTCGCCGTGATCAGTTTTAAAATAAAAATTTATAGTTCCACGGGGCGAATAAAGACGTAAAATACAGATTTATGGTGATCGGACTCAAGATAAGTTTTGATAGAAATATCATTATCGTTTCCGGATTTTATTGAAATTGTTGAATCTATCGGTAATAAATTACGATACTGTGGTAACTCACTCGTCGGTCTCTTTAAATTTATAGACGAACTACCAGAAATGAATTCCTATTGCCAACAGCACTAAAATTGTTAATTGTTGTTTGTTAGCAAAGAAAAACATTTTCATTATTCTTCTTGGTCGTTTGATAATAAAAAACAAACATGTGGAGTCTAACGCGCACTAGAACTGTGTGAAACACATATTTTACTTTAAAGCATATATAACAGTATATTAAAATTTACCACCATTATTATAATTGAAAGAAATTTCTTGAGGAGATTGTGGCCTTCGACAGATGGCGGATAATTATCTCTTATGGTCAGTCAAGAAGAGTCTAAGGTACGTAGTAGAGCCACGCTGCAGCTATATTACGGTTGTAGCGCAAACGGGTCGGCTCGACCGGGGTAGGACCACTGTCTCACAGAATACCAGCGTAAAATAGCAGCTTAATGCTGCTGTGTTTCGTATGGTGAGTGTAGAGAACCGGAGACACTTTTTACTGTAAACGAGGCATTCCATTTTAGTCCTCAGGGATAACGCATCTAAATTTTGATCCTTAATCGAAGATAAATGTAGATTTCTATGGGCCACCACATCCACTTACCATCAGGTGGACCGTGTGCTCGTTTGTCACTCTTATTATATAAAAAAGTCAAGCATCATTCAGTTCACTAATGTAGGAGAGGACTATGTCTAATGCATTATTTATAGGCATTACGATGGCTCATTATGTGTTTTATATCAAAGCTCCTCCTCTTCTCCTCCTCTAGGAGTACCCTTAACCGATGAGCGTGTATGCGTAGATATATGGATGTAAAGGAGGCGAGAGAGGTGTGCCAGGATCGTGCTAAATGGAAGTCCGTAGTCTCTGCCTACCCCTCTGGGTGACAGGCGTGAGTGTTTATGTATGTATGTTTTATGTATATCAAAGCTTTGCAGTATTCTAGCGATAGAATACATATCCTCAAATATATTATTTTACACGTCTATCGTTCGATCCTATCGTTTTAAATTTAGATTTATCCTGGTAAAACTGAAAACAGTTTCCAAATTTTGTCGGAATTTTTGATGATATGCAAATAAATTAAGATGAGAGGCAGATGTTAAATTGGATTTCATTTTATTGAAAATTTCCTAAACGTTTTATTACGCTTATAATATTGCGTATAATTTGCTGGAACAATTTGCAGCAATATCTTCTGTTCGCTGTTTATTTTTGCATGATAAAAGGTAAGTCCAATGTGTTAGATCCAGGTTTATTAGTATGCCACAATTGTCATCATTGTTATCTTAGGGATTTTATTTTGTATTTTCGGGCTTGACTGTAGTCTTTTTTTTGTGACAAGCGTTCACACATTTCACCCGTTAACACTTAAGAAATAAGTTGCAATGCGCCGTTACCAGTAAAAAATGGTGTTCGACTTTACACTACACTGCTATTTTATGCTGGTATTCTCTGAGAGAGTCGTCCTTCCCTAGTCGAATCAGATCATTTGCAGCCATGATACAACTGCAGTGTGGCTCTACTACGTATCAAATTACCGTACGTACCACGTACCGTCTTTCCATTTTTAAATGTATTCTAAAAGACAATGGTTCGCAAAGTATGCTTTTTATTTTATTTTATATCAAACTTTCGTATAATTCATTTTTAATATTCATATCTAGACCAATTTAGTTGGTTCAATCGCTTTCATCTCGCAAATATTACTAGCGTTGAGCGGAATCAGAATGCCTTGTATGGTGAATTTCTAAAACTGGATTCAATTGGCAACAATACATTTTAATTTCATTAGAGTAACAACTGAAAACATATTTATTCTTATACCAAACTAACTAGGTACAATCTATTTCCCGAAAGGAATTCACACCGAAGCATGCGAACTAAAATATAGCGTCAAATTTAAATTTCGCGAAAAGAGAGACGATTTCTGTTGTGTTTTGTATGGTGAGTGTAATGTCCTCCAGACCGAATTTCGGTCACGGCGGCCAGCCAAAACGGAGACTAGCCATCGGCACAGGACAGGATTATAGTGCCCAAGTGTATGCGCAAGCACAGGTGCACTCCCTATTCCCTCACTCTCATAGACCGATGGGACGGTAAACCGACACGACCGGAGAGAGATCAGGCGCAGGACCAACAGCTTTACGTGCTTTCCGAGGCACGGGGGAGACACCGCCAACTTCCTGACTCCGGGCAGCTACTGAGAATTTCTTGATGGAAAAGCTCAATAACTGATTTTTTTGCCAGACCCGGGATTCGAACCCAGGACCTCATGATCAGCAGTCGCACTACTACAACCACTAGACCAACGAGGTAGTCAAAATGGTGAGTGTAGAGAAAAGAAGACCCTTTTTGCTAGCGTTTCATCTTAGTCCTCGTGGGTGTCAACCATCTGCAATCTAATTCTCAATTTATAATATAGCTAGGGTCCGTAGCAAACCTACATTAATATTTAGTTTTAGTACTGGCAATCTAAAAAATTCAATGTAGGTAACATTTTCACTTCATACCTGTACAGTTCAAATTGAGGTTCAAACAGTCTATTCTTAAATTGTGCTGCACATATGGCCAAATACTCAAGCGCTACTCAATTTTAAGACGTCGTAAGTCTGGTGGTGTCACAGTCACTTTGACTTAAAGTGATAGAAACAGCACGAGACTTAACGGCGTCTAAAAATTGAGTATTTGGCCATTATGTGCTCAATCAAAGTATAGTTACACAAGTGGTAAAATTAAAAATTTTGCACAGCCGACTTCAATATAAATAAAATGAGAACATTATCAATGTAGTCGAAGTCAATTAAATTCGCACTATTAAGGATAACTCAAAAACTACTGTCAGATCTTGATCAAATTTATAGGTGTAGGTATAGGACCACAAAAGAAGCACCAGCTTTCAAATAAAAAAAAAATCATCAAAATCGTTTCACCTAGAAAAAAGTTCTAAGGTAACACCAATAAACAAAAATACAGTCGAATTGAGAACCTCCTCCTTTTTTTAAAGTCGATTGAAAATACCCCAAACTAAATTTGTCTCCGAACTGCAACAATCAACAAAACATACAATCCACACCTGAATAGTGTCTATAGACCACCGTGTCCACTAACCATTAGGTGGAGTATGTGCTCGTTTGTTTGTTACTTCTATAAAAAGGCTTGTACCCACTTACTATCAAGTACGCATAAAAGGAAATTAAAAAGCTAGTGATATATTAACTCTCACAAAATGACAGAATATCCAATTCAACAAGCGATTCCGTTTTATCGGGTGAGTTAATATGTTTTTCAATATAATTGTCGGATGATTTACGCATATTTGCTACCACCAGTCAACAGCTTTATTGGGAGGGAAGCTATTTGCGGACTTGTTAATTGTTATGACGCAAATTTACATTTCCAATGCTTATAACACAGCGGATCGGTAAAGTGGCGCTCACGGTTTTCTTGTAATAATAGATAAGCACAGTTTATATAGATTTTTATATTTCTTATTATTTTTTAAATATTTTAAGCCACTTCAGTTCAGTTATTTTTTCATTACAGTTCATCGAAAATACATACTGTAAATAGGCTTTCCTATAGCTAGGAAACATTTGCCATAGTTGCCAAGTTTATCAGGGTTGGCAACCGCGGATTTTATAATTTATTAAGTTGCTATCAGGAAGATACTGCTGCCTATCCCTGTATCCCTCTATCGCCTTTTACGACACCCACCTAATAATATAGTATAGTGGATTCTATTAAGCCACCACTATACGGCAAAACCACTCCAACTAAGCTTTAAATACTTGTATTAATAGTGGTTCACAACAGTAGTAGAATGGCGACTTGGAATTCCAACTTATGACGTTATGAGTTTCACGGCGTAGCAAAATTTTAATTTAGTATTTTTTTATCTGTAATAAGAATTTTAAGAATGACCATAATAAATTCTAAAAAAATTAAAGTGTATTAGTATTCCTCTAGGTACACGAAATCGTTTTACATACTTAAATTACACATAGATAATCGTCCAGAACCAAAAAAATAATTTTAGGTCATACAAATATTCGTTCCTAGCGCGATTCGAACCCGCAGTTCAAATTCGCTCCAAAACTAACCACTGTTCTAACGAACCGTCAACTAACGAACTTTAAGATGATGATAATGTCCCTAAATACATAGCATCAAAATTCTGATCTCAGCCAACTACTAGCAATGTCACATTGATAAGCTCCTAGGTGATAATAAGGTCCTAGAAAAATGCTAGACGTTTAAGCCTAGCATTTTTATCATGTTCCTGTATCCAGTATCATGTACCTGTTCATTTTTATTTCTAACAGAAACAAAAGATGCAAAACAACTTCCAAAAACAGTGCTCCAAATGTACTGAAAAAAAAACAAACATTTTCGAAATCCGGATGCGGTGCGAGTGTCCGTGCTTTCGCCGCATGCAGTCATTGTATTGATTTTACATCGGCCTGTAGACAAAAATGAACATCGCCTACTAAATGTTCGAAATTCGAAAATAGGTACTTAATAGAGATGTATTAACTTTTGATTGTCAAAACTGCAAGTCGAGTGGTATTGCGATTGTTAATTCGCCTGTCAAGCATAACGATTAAGGCAGATATTTTCTGCAATGGGGGAGGCCCATGTGAACTTTAACGGGCTGATGAAGAAAGACAAGAATAACCAATCATTAATACAGGCGTAAGCATTTTAAAATAATAAAGTAATAAGAAACTGTGGTTGCCAATCGTGGCAAGTATGACAAAATCCTCCCTATGAGACAATCTACGGCAGACGCTTATGTTCAGCAGTGGATTTTTAGAGCCTGTAATGGAAGCATTTTAAAATCTTAAGATCGATACCTATTCATAATGTACAAAGACGCACAATGTCCATATCTCCATTATCCATTCAATTACAGCCTATAAAAGTCCACTGCTGAACATAGGCCTCCCCCATAGATTGCCTTATAGGGGGGATTTTGTAATAGTTGCCACGCTTGACATGCAGGTTGGTAACCGCGGTTTTTTATTATTATGAGTTGTTATCAGGAAGATGCTGCTGCCCATCTCCTGTTTCAGTTTTCGTCTGTCGCCTCTTACGTCACCCACGGGATGATATGAACTACTACACGGTTTGTTGTACGGTACAATGTCAATATCTAACTAAGCGAATTTCAATGAAATCTCGTCACGAACCAGTTGACGAATGGAGAACAGGCAGGCAGATGTCAAGTACGGTGTCATATTCACATTAATTTTGATGTAGAAGTTTTCCTGCTCATAACCAAACAAATAACACACACGTTAGTTACGTCTCCATTGTTGGAAATTGACTCCCCGACACGCTTTTCTTATTTGTGTATGCAATGTTTCAATTTGATGCCATAGTAGAAATCAAAACATTATCTCCTCAGCTTTCAAATTAATGCAATAATCTATCGGAAGTCGTCAAAGAGTAACAGATTACAGAAGTGTATATGTACAAAAATTGTTACGTTTAGTTTAAATAAAACTAATTTTACGGATTTTATCGCGTTTTATTTACTTCTTTGATTTCTGACGTTTCGGGTGTTTTACAACAAAAATGTTTTACGTTGTGGGTGGTTTCCAGTTATATAGTTAGAATAGTTTCAGTGATGAAATTGATGTGCTTATTTATGTTATGTGATGATTTATATATTTATTTTAATATCATCTATTATTAGAAACTATTTTTCTCTAAATATTGGCTTAATGACTTTTGTTCAATATTACATCTTTGTAGTGTTGCTTAACTAACTCAAATCCTCGTCTTAGTTTTGTCTGTTTTTTATTCAATGTGCTTTCTCTTATTTAGTTTGTTTTTAGTACATGCTGTGTTTATCTTTCATTTATTACTACACTTATAGATGATTTCACTAAAAATCTATTTTTGATGTATTTGCAAGTGTAAGTGATCGTTGATAAGCTTTGTTAAAAAAATAATACCAGCAATGAATAATATTGCTGTGATTCCTATGGTAAGTAACGAGTACTGGAGAGCCTTTGTACTAGTCAAGAAAAATTCCATCTTAGTAATTAGGGTGACAACGTAATAATTCGAATATAATTCTCTAATTCGAATTCGGCTTTGGTTATAATTCGAATTAGTTCCCGGAACTTAATTATTGTCAGTTTCTCTGATCACATAGCCACATGTCAAATTATGAATGTATTAAGTTATGAAATTCAAAGTATATAAAACTGGCCAAGTGCGAGTCGGACTCGCGTATGAAGGGTTCCGTACCATCGTACAAGATTTATACTATGTATGCAAAAAACACGTTTCAAATAGGGAGCCTCCTATAATTTTTAATTTATTTTAATTTCTATTATTTTTTGTTATAGCGGCAACAGAAATACACATTCTGAGAAAATTTCAACTGTCTACCTATTTACGGATCATGAGATACAGCCCGCTAACCTACAGACGGACGGACGGACGGATAGCGGAGGCTTTGTAATAGGGTCCGTTAGCTATCCTTCGGGTACGGAACCTTAAAATGACAGGTAGGTGAATGAAGAGCAACGAATTAATCAATGTCTGCGTCAGTCAAGAAATTTAATATGACAATATTTTCGTTTTCGAAAGATTCACTTCTGCGAGTTTAATGAAAATAACCGTTGGGGCGTAGAATATAATTAGTGAGACCGTGAAATCTACTTACTTTGTAAATGGTTTCCTTCTTAAAAAGGCCACTTTGATCTTTGATTCCGCGTTGTCAATTGCCACTTGCTACTTATGCGAAGTTTTTTATCTTTTATGTTTGAAACAATGAATTATACTTTTATCATCTTCGAATTAATGATATTATCAAAGCTGGAATAAGATTTTAGCTTAATAAGTCACTGCAATGTTGTTTTAGCCAATCCGTGTTCGGATATAGCTAAATTATATATTTAATAAATTAGTTAAATTTGTTGCTCTTGCCAGATTTTATGTTTTGTTTTTGAGGCTCTTTAATAATAGTTCAAAGAGGTAAAATAATAACCGAAAAAGATAACATCGTTAAAGTTATTTACATTATCTTATATACTATATAAAATAAAATATGTAACTGATTATAGGCTGGGTGCTTGCCATATATTTCATAGTACGTGGCTTAAAAGCACGTACTTAGGAAATGTATATGCACGTGTCAGTGGAAAAAGCAACATAGGGGAAACTGCATAACTGTGAAATTAAAAATTCAGCTTCCCGCTCCAAAGTCTCTTAAATAAGGAGAAGCCTGTGTCTAGAAGTTAAACGTACGTAGGATGTTACATAAAGTATTCAGATTGATTTCATTCTCGTAAGACTCCCTATAATATTACTGATTTGCCTATTAAATTGCCTATTAAACTGTTTGCACAAATAGTCTACTTGTGAGTTTCTTGTCCCTTCTTCTCACAAAATCTCCCGCAGGACGGGTTTGTTGAAGCGATGTCATAGTTTTATTGACTTTCAAAAACTTTGCTAATTTTGAATAAAAATATTTTGACTTAACATGATGTGACGCTAAATATCTGTTATTATGTAATTGCGAAATTACAGCATGCAAGGAAGGGGATTCTCTAAAATAATCAAACGCTGAAATAAAGTGGTCAGTAAACTAACTGACCGTAACCCGTAGTAGGGAAATGTAATGGACCAAACATTGGATGCCCGATACCGAGCCGTACATAGTATGAAACTGTACATAGGATGTTTTGTTCTGTCGACGATTCGACAACGATTTTTACGCGTGTTTTTTCGCAACCTGATAGCGTGTTCAACGAAATGAGTGTTTGACTTTCAGGTGGTAGCAAATTGTTTGGAAAAATAAATTTGTAAGAGTCAAATTATAAAGTCATCGGGTATATATTGGTGATACAAGCAAAACAGCTGATGTCGCTGGCTGTGCTTACTTCTATGTGCTGTGCTTTGGATTACCATTATCATTACAGCCTATCAAAAGTCTACTGCTGAACATAGAACTCCCCATGTATCACCCCATAGGCTTATACTGGCTATCTACAATTTTTATACGTGGTAGAGCCACGCTGCAGCTATTATGGTTGTAGCACGAATGGGTCGGCTCGACCGGAAAGGACCACACTCTCACAGAATACCACCGTAAAATAGCAGCTTAACGCTGCTGTGTTTTGTATTGAGTGTAGAGAACCGGAGGCCCTTTTTATTGGAAACAAGGCATTCCATCTCAGTCCTCAGGGGTGACAACGCATCTGCATTTTGATTCTTAGTTGAGGATAGATGTAGATGTCTATGGGCCACAGCATCCACCTCCACATCACACATCAGGTGGACTGTGTGCTCGTTTGTCACCCTATACTATATAAAAGACTCTTCAGACCGGAACACAGCAGTGCACGTTGCTTTGGGGTAGAAATGGGTAAAAGAGTGGTACCTACTCAGACGGAATCTTGGGCAGAATATAATTCTTACCATCTAATGAAAGTCTCTTGTCCTTCTTATTTATCACTAGCCTATAAATTTCGATGACTGGATATGGGCACCTCACTTCGTGGAGACAATTTGCCTTAAGCGTCACGCTTGACAAGTGGATTGACTGTCGCAATACCAGACATCTCGCGCTTCTGATGCTCCTGCTCGTCAACGGCTCGGGCATTTTATGTTTGATGTAAACATAACAATTAAATTACCTTTTATCGAAAACCACGGCACCCACGGGATGAAATGTTATGATAGATTCTCTTATGCTGCCAACACGCTTCGTTATGACAGTGGTACATGAAAATTTATGACAGTCCTAAGAAATGTTAGTAAAATGGAATAATTTACCCCACGCTATTTCTTCGATTCTAGTAATGGTTTATAAATTTAATGTACAAGGTTATTTTATTTATCTATTACAGCTTATTAAATTCCACTGCTAAATATACGCCTCCCCACAGATTGCCTCATAAGGGAAATGTCTGCCATAGTTACCACGCTTCGCAGGCGGGTTGGCAACCGCAGAATTTATTTTCTGTTTGTTTCCCTCTGTCACCTCTTACGACATCCATGGGACGATATGGGGTAGTGAATATTATTACATCGCCGCTATTTCGTCAATAAAGTTCATATTATTAATATGAATTTAAAACGTGTAAAACAATAATACCGAAGAGTTTATACGAAAAACTATGTGAGAAAATATTCATTGCTTATTACATTAAGAGTACAATATAGTACGACGATAGAGTATGAAAATAAAGGAACATCTATTACGTTGTATGTTTAATTCATCTATAAAATGTTAATCATAAAAGAGCTTCCGTGTAATTTATTTAAACTTTATTGAACCTCACATCAGTAGAGGATTTAAAGGCGGACTTAATGCTAAAAGCATTCCTGCGAGTCAACCTTAGGGCAGTGATAAAACTACGAAGGCGGTTACAAAGAACATATGTATATATACCGATTAACTACAACCGAGATAACTAATATAATGATGATGGAGCTTAGTAGTTATCAAGCAATTTTAGGAGATGAGCCCGAAAATTCGTCTTAAATGTTTGTAAAAACTTTTCAGGCAGATCATTCCATAGGCGCGTGGCTTGGTCAGCAAACGATCAAGATATGAAACACGAACTGTGAAGAGATATGGAGAGAGCAAGAGTCTCTGATAAAAGAGCTGTCTGTCAATGAGTGTCGCACAGGAACTGAAACATATGTTTCAGACAATTCGGAGTGTGCTTTTCGAATTAAATTTAAAAAAAACTGTTAAGTATCCTAATGTGTCTTCGCTGACAAATAGGAAACCATTTAAACTGAGTGCGGAATAAGGATACACGATCAAACTTGCGAAGTACTTTTTTGTATTATATCTTATCTTTTAGAGGATAGATATTGGTTTTCACTGTGTATATAAAATGTTAAACCCGTTATAAACTTTACAACACGTAATTATATTCACGTGTATAATAATTTTAAAATTTTAAAATAATTATCAGAAGAATAAATAAATACTAGCAACAAAAAGTGCTCCATCTGTAGAACTGTGATGACAGCCTCAATCTGTCAGGAACGATATTTAAGCGATATTGTCTCATTCAGATAAGCCGTAACTCGACCGTCTGGCTTACGTCCAACTGTAGATAAACTAATTTGACGCGTCGATAATTTCATAAATCGTTTATGTATCATTCATTGTTATTAAAACAACAGTTTTCCATTTGAATAAATAAAACAAATGAATATGTAATAGGGTAAGAACATTTGCATACCGCATTCAATTTGCATTAATGACAAGTGGACTGCAAAATGCAGACAAAACACTCACATATTGTCCAGAGCCCGCAGAAGTCGCGGAAAAATGTGACTTGTTTACAAATTTCTTTCCAGTTTCATATTCTTGAACTTATTAACACCCTACGTTATATTTATAATCTGAACAATTTATTAGCTAACTTATAAAATAACCTACTTAGGTAAATACTCCAAAACCGTGTAGTGGCGGTGTAAAAATATCCACTACCCCAGAGGGAGACTGAAACAGGAGATGGGCAGTAGCACCTTTCGAATAACAACTCAAAAAAACTGCGGTTGCCAACCCGCCCGCCAAGCTTGGCAGCTATAGCACAATCCCCTGTATAATCTATAGTTAAGCGGTGGACTTTTATAGGCTGTAATTGATGGATGGATGGATACTCCAAAAATAAAGTTACAAACTAAATACGTAAACGAAGATATGTGCCCAGCTGTGAGGAATCATTTAGTCTGGCACGCTGCTCTAGTGCTTGTTTTAAAGTTTTCTCTCGATGTTTTTCTTCACCGCCGAACACGTAAATCAGCCCTCAAAATTACAATTATCGATTTCAATGGTGCTCGGAGGGATCAAAAGGTTCTTAAGCTACCGAATGACAGTTCCTTTATTAATTTAACATATGCCATGCAGTGCAAAATAAAATCACTGAATTAGGACCACATAGGTGGCGAGTTATGGTCGAGTTATTATTTTATATTGACGCTGTAAAAAGTATTGAATGAACCAAATTAATTAATAAATAAAATGGATTGAATGAGGAGTAAAAACAACGACGTCAACTGCCGGAAAGGGCATAACATACGTTGTGTTGTCACTACAGCCCATTACAAGTCCACTGCTGAACATAGGCCTCCCCAATAGATTGCCACAAAGTACCAGATACCACCAGTATTACAGAGGTCATCACTTTATCTAGTGTCGAGTAGTCAAACACTGCGCCTGACAGTACGAAGATGGCATTCGAAAATCTTCCTTCCCCATTTCTTGTCGGTTCCCCGGGCTATATGGCTGGCCTATTGCCATCTCAGGTTACTGGTCCGCTGGACTATGTCAGTTACTCTGGCTCTTCTGCAGGTATCCCCGTTACGGATTATATTTTCTAGAAGAATCCCGCAACATAACTGCTCTAAAATATTGTACCACTCGAAATATAAACAACACATAAAATTCAACGTCCTCTTTTATTGGTTTTGGTGGATAGCATGTTCTATGAATTATATATTTTTGCAAATGTGGCGAACGTGATCGAGTTTCTAGCACACGAATTTGTTATATCCTAGCGCTTCTGGTTGTTCTGCTTGTATCACTAAAATTTGTAAAATGAAAATTTGAAGTGTCCCACATGTGCCCCAAATGTACATACACCACGTGTTCTGTGGTAAAAGAATCTCGTAGGAAAATGAAATGCAAATACATGTGAATACGTCCGCAATGAAGAATTAGAGTAGTATATACTATATACTAAGTAATATTTTAGAAAAACGTGTAGGTTTTTTTAGAAAAAACGAAATATTAATTAAATGGTATTTGATTTTCTTAAATTCAAATAAAGCCACATCAATAAATCCTACCCAGGCGAAACCGGGGAGGATCACTAATAAAAATATTTCATAAATATTCAAGTGAATGATATAGGTGACCTCATGGCTGATCAGACTATAAATTTAAAACAAAATAATAACTGAATACAAAAGCGGTCTGTTACATCATAGACGCTTCGTGGCAGTATCAATGTGTGCTTTGTTCACTTCTTAGTTTATCTAATAAAGGAATACAATTGTGTACTATGTATTCATTGAGACAATGGTTTTGCCTTATTAAATAATAATGAATGAGAACCACATTTAATATTAACAAAGGAAACACACATCTTTACTTGTTTAGTTGTTATTTTGTACGTAGAACCACGCTGCAGTACGAAAGCGAAAGGGTCGGCTCGACCGGGGTAGACCTACGTTCGCACAAAACCAGCGTGAAATAGCAGCTTAGTGTAGCTTGTTTTGTATGGTAATAGACTCATTTTTACTGGTAACAAGTCCTTCTTAGTCCTCAAGGGTGACAACGAATCTGCATTTTGATTTTCAATAAAGGAGAAATATAGGTTTTTATGGGCTACCATCAGGTGGTAGGTTTAATAGTGATAGAGCCATAATGCTTCGTACTATAAATGTTCCGTACGGTGAGTGTAGAGAACCGGAGACCCTTTTTACTTTAAAAGAGGCATTCCATGTTAGTCCTCACGGCTGAAAAAGCATCTGCATTTTGATTCGCAAACGAAGATAGATGTAGATGTCTATGGGCCACAGCAATCACTCACCATCAGGTGGATTGTATGCTCGCTTGTCATCCTTATGCTATAAAAAAAAGGTGGACTGTATTTTTTTACGGAAAAGGAGGCAAACGAGCATACGGCTCACCTGATGGTAAGTGATCACCGTCGTATGTTTATTTGCCACCCTTACTTCTTTAAAAGAATAGTTTGTTTAATGCTGTATTTGAAACACTTTGACCAGATTCATTGAGATTAAAATTACATTACCTGGGCAATTCCTTCGCTGGACTCGACTGCGTCTCTTGGTGACTGTAGGACGCCATTTCTTCTAAGCTAATTCATGATTTAACACTCTTATTTTAAGTCTTAGTTCATTGCACTAAAATATAAAACACTTTCATCTAATTGAAATATTTTCGCAAAAGCTTAAATAATAAATTTTTCTAAATAATTTAAAAAATATAGATAGAGAATTTTACTTTTATCCAACAATAACTTAATTGCGAATTAAAATAACTTGCAATGAGAGCAAATAATTTTCCGCTCGCTAGATGTCGCTAGTTGGGACTGAGGTGAAGTTTTATGTACACAATGTCACATAATTGAGAAGATGCGTTTAAAATAAAAGTTTATCACTTTCTAGAGTAATATGTAAATACACAAAAAATCTCGCAGTTGTTTACTTTTTAATTTTTTATAAATTTTATAAATCTTTTTCTGTTTTTTCTACTTTTAGGAATATCTGTAGTTTAGTTTTGAAATAAATTATGAAAAAAGAAATATTAAACCTTATATTTTCCTAACTATTATACAAATTACCTTTACCGCTACGAAATCTGTCAAATATTTCATATTATAAATTTATATAATAATTCCTAAATGGCACCGCCCTAGAAAAAGGCCCTCATTACAATTAATGTAAAAAATGGAATTTCCGTAATTTTATCGTGATGATATACTGATTGAAAATGTATTGGCTATTACCATTTTCATTCAAGAAATAAATTAAATACGCGAGCGAGAACAGAAAATTGATTTCGAAGGATAAATTTGGTATGTTGAATCGAGAGGCTATTGGGAAATTCACATGAATCGTTTAAAATGGAAAATTACGTCGTCCTCTTCATATGATTTATTTTAGTGGTAGCTATGAGTGTATAGATAGCTATAAATACGGTCTCAATTTCATGACTGAATGAATGAATTACAGCCTAACAAAAATCTACTGCCAAACATAGGCCTTTCCGAAGATTGCCCCATGGTAGGGATTTTGCCATAGTTGCCAAGCTTGGCCGGCGGCTTGGCAACCGCAGTTTTATATTATTTTCATTTTAATAACCAGAAAGATACTGCTGCCCATCTCCTGTTTCAGTTTCCCCCTGTTCCCTCTTACGACACCCACAGGATGATATGGGGTAGTGAATTCTCTTAGACCACCACTATAGCTTAAAATATTGTGATACCAAATCCGTCATGTCATATATGCAAATCTTACCTTTTACATAATATGTGTGAAAAACGAACATACAGCCCATCTGATGGTAAGTGGATACTGAGGCCTATAGATGTCTACATTTATCCCCGATTAAGATTCAAAATGCAGATACGTTGTCACCCCTGAGGATTAAGATGAAATACTTCGTTCCGGTTTTCTACACTCACCATACGAAACACAGCAGCATTAAGCTGCTATTTTACGCTGGTATTCTGTAAGATCGTGGTCCTACCCCGTTCGAGCCAACACATTCGTGCTACAACCATAATATAGCTGCAGCGTGGCTCTACCACGTATAAACCTGCAACGGGGGAGGCCAATGATCGACAATAGACTTTTGAAGACGAAGAATAAGAGTCTAGTGTCAGACCTTACAAATATCCTCATTTCTAAGTTTATCACGCAGAGAAACACCGAGCATAGCCCTCTCCATAGCTCGCTGAGCGACCTTGAGCTTCCTCATACGGCCAGCAGTAAAGGACCACGTCTCAGTTCCATAAGTCATGACGAATTATATTAGGTGGTTGCCAAAGTTTGTTTTATATTTTTTTATATGAACAAAAACAGTTACAAACTATGATAATACATAACGGTTAATTTAAATGAGAAGTAATCAATTAGTAGACATTTTAGCCATATGTTTTATACAGCTGCGCAATTTGTAAAAGGTGAAGGAAATAAGTTTTGTCATATTTTGTCATCCCACACCAATTACAGCGTAGTAGATAAGTTTCAAATTTGCAAAAAATTGTATGACTATTAATTTTCATCATAATCATGATTGTAATCAATTATATTCATTCAACTATGAAATGTAATGAAATGAAATACGAGTATATTTTTTTTGGACGTAAGAAATGAAAATGTCTCTTTTCAAACGGCATTTTTTTGCTATTTTTTAGTAGATTTGGAAAGAAATAGTTTAGAAATGAGATTCTACTGACCGAAGAAGAAACGACGGTAGAAACTCCGCAGTCGTAATCACAAATTCGTCACTTCTATCGGTTAATTCTAAGACAAAATCCGAATATCTTAATTAAATAGGCTTTGTTAATAAACTCGTAAAGCAAGCCTTGAAACTCCGCGTGCGAAGTGGTTTCATGACCAATAAAACGCTTCTATTGAAACTCGTTAAAGCGAACGATTTCCTGAAGATTTATTTGACAAGTTTATAGCAAATATAGCCTCCGAATTGAGGAATTAATTTTGGAACTTCTACACGAGCGTGATTTCATCCTCGCTGCGGAATAAGGAGCTTTATTTGTATTTATAAATTCTTGTATGTTTCATCTGCCAGTCAATATTGTGCTTTATCGATATAACTGTTAATTACAATTGCAAGTGCCGATTCACCACGAATTTGGCGAATAAGAAAACATAGTGAAGAAACTGTCTGAAACATAATAACAAATCGAATAGTGTGAATTTTGCTTTAGCTTGTCGAATTTTATCTGTTTCATAACCTTAACAGGAGAAAAGGGATGTACCTAGGGGTGGGAGGTATGTAGCTTCATACTATACTTTTTACTGTAGGCCTGATTGAACCTGGGACCATGATCGGTAATCGCGCTTGCGACTAATAGACCAAAGAAGCAGTCAATTGTATTTCGTTTACACTTAAGTTGGGAATTGTTCGATATTATCCTTGTTTATTAAATCTAACGGTCTAGAGCGGTGCCTAGTAATAAGACGTAATAACTTGATTCTCTAATGCCGCATTAAAAATATTTATTTTTGGCCAGTATTATTTAACCCTTTACTTTAAATTACCAGTAGTCAACGATATTTACTACGTGTAAGGGTGAGAGTAAATTTGAATATTAAGAAAAAAAAATTTAGCACAAATACAGATTATATACAAAAATTCTGTTAAGAAAAACATTATTGTGATTTTCCCGTTTACGTTTTCTACCCTAAAAGATGTAAGCAAACATAAATTTGCCTTTCTAATATAAAGAAAGCTAGCTAGCTCTCGTCGTTCATATTGTCTGCAAATGACAATGATTCCTAAAGAATTTAATCTTAAAATGCGTTACAATAGAAGAATGAGATCTAAACCTTAGTTTGAAAAGAAAACATTTATTTTATTATTAGAAGATTGTAATTTCGTTTTTATGCAGAGATTATTTCACATCAACAGTAAGTTACAGTAGACATTTATCATCAGGTGGATATCAGTCGTAATCGCAATAAATACAGACTTTGTTAATTAAAAACGTACCACCTATCGGATCCTAGCATAAATATGAACATATTAAAAATATGTGTGAATATGACCTCGATCGGTCAACTCGTTTAGAAGTTACACGATCACTAACAGACGCACCAACAATTATTATAATTAAAAATAATATCTGTATTAAATGAACTAATTTTACGGATTTTATTGCGTTTGATTTGACATTTTAATACGCTTTTATTAGCTTCGCTTGTATCTATCTATCTATATAAAAGAATGTGTTAATGTAATTTTCACCAACTTGTGGACGGCCGAATGACTTGAAAATTATAAGGGTCATTACAGCTTATGATCAATGTCATCAAAGTTTTTTAACTCTTATATTATTATTTCATATGACATCGGGACGTCACACACCTCAGTCCCTTCGGGACCATAGGTGCTGTGAAGCAAACGAAACGTCAGGAATTAAAAATTAAAATTAAACGCGATACAATATAAGAAATCATTAAGATTGTTTGTAGTTTTTCGAATTTTTATAACGTAAATAAACATTCAAAGTTAATACGCGAAAGCATAAACCGCGAGACGCCATCAAAAATTTTAATGCCGGGAGAAATGGGTCTTAACTTTTTTTTTAAGAAAACAACGTGGCATGAGAACTCGGCAGCTGATGCTCTTTAGAACGAAGTGGAGACTTTATATACAAAATTGTTTCATAACAACTACGGAGCGATAGAATGCGACGTAAATAAAATATTTTTCTTGAATTATATAAAATTGTTTGAGATTTTACTAATGCTCGATTCTTATATTCAAGAAAGTATTTTTCCTTGATATCTGTTAAAACCATAGTGCAAGTAAAGATCGTTTCCATTCAAAACTATTCTTCGGGCAACTAAAGCGAAAAAGCTTTAAGCCTCGTTTATGAGTTGTATGTTTTTTTCATCCACTAATAATGCTGTAGAACGGCTCGCAAGAGAAAACGATATAGGTAGTTCTTTTTTCAAATATTGTAAACAGGTAATAAATGACGGTTCCTTGGCGCAGTGGTTTAGCATTACGTTGCCGCGCTGAGGACCGCGGCTTCAATACCGCCCACAATAATTATTTGTATGGCCTACAAATAATTGTTCCGGGTCTGGATATAATATTAAGCCCGAGAATAATACAAATCAACTTTTACTAAATCATAGACTGTTCTTAGGACCGTCTTCTGCAAAACAAATAAAATTTGAGTGCCAGTTGCGTTAACCCAGCTAGATACATACCATACGACATACTGCTATAAAAATAAATTATCAGTCTAGCTGGCAGATGTTACTTGTATCTCTTTGTCAATCCAGTATCATTAAAAAGCCTACCAAATCATTTATTATTCTGAATTATAGCTACCTTAATTGCGTTAGATTAAGATTTTATTGCAAAAGGTAATAAAGTAAGTTGAAGTACTGAGAATTCCTTTAGTAAGCCCATAAAATTAATAGTACGAAAGATATATTGATCAATAATGATTTTAATACTTAAATTAAAGGAAGCGTTCCGTCATTAAATTGTTTGACTGATAATTTCTCTATTTTATTAGTGAAATAAATCATAATCTATGCTTGTTTATGTTTTTCGCCACTACCGAACGCGTGGTAAATAAACACTTAAAATCGCAACAAGTGGTAATTTTTTTTGTACAACCGATTTCAATATAAATAAAATGAGAACATCATCAATGTAGTCGAAGTCAATTAAATACGCATTATTAAGGATAACTCAAAAAATACTGGTCAGATCTTGATCAATTATATTTATATGGGGATCACATGAGAAGTACCAGCTTTCAAACAAAAAAATAATTATCAAAATCATCCATCAATAAATAAAAATGCTGCTGTGTTTCGTATGGTGAGTGTAGAAAACTTTAGACCCATTTCACTGCTAACGAGGTCCCGTTTTAGTCCTCGGAGGTGACAACACATCTGCATTTTGATATTGAACATAAACCTTTCACATAGATTTCCATGGTTGACAGTGTGGTAGGTAAACGCAGTTTTTGATTATTTCAAGCTGTTATCAGGAATATACTTTTATTTTTATAGAATAAGGGTGACAAACGAGCACACAGTCCACCTGATGGTAAGTGGTTGCTGTGGCCTATAGACATCTACATCTATCTTCGTTTGCGAATTTATATGCAATTTCGTTGTCAGCCGTGAGGACTAAGATAGAATGCCTCTTTTCCAGTAGAAAGAGTCTCCGGTTCTCTACACTCACCATATGAAACATAGCAGCATTAAGCTGCTATTTTATAGAATAAACGTAACCAACGAGCACACAGTCCAACTGACGGTAAGTGGATGCTGTAGCCCATAGACATCTACATCTATCCTCGATTAAGAATCAAAATGCAGACACGTTGTCACCCCTCACGACTAAGATGGAATGCCTCGTTTCCAGTAAAAAGGGTCTCCGGTTCTCTACACTCACCATACTAAGGCCAGGAGCACTGAGGTGCTATTTTACGCTGGTATTTTGTGAGGGCGTGGTCCTTCCCCGGTCGAACCGACCTATACATGCTACAACCATAATATAGCTGCAGCATGGCTCTACCACGTAAAAATATGATACTGCTGTCCATCTCCTCTCTCATTTCTCTCTGTTGCCTCTTACAACACTTACGGAATGATATCGAAGTGGATTTTATTAAAGTGCTGTTTTTTATTTAATTGATGTTTCTTTTTTATTATGCTTAAGTGCTGTTATTTTAAAGTGCCATGTTGTGGCGTACAGTAATAAAAAAAATTATAAAACTATACTAGTATTTATTTTAGTGAATGTTTCACTATTTCACAAAAATAAATACACGATAGGTTTTTGTTACAGAAAAATTCTCACAAATAATTAAATTAAATATCCGCGAGAAAAATACAACATCTAATTTATAACGAGAAATGTGAACTTTAATGAAACTTAAAAAGCAAACACGTTGTTGACACACTAATGCAATTAATTTTAATTACTTTAAATATTCCTTTACCAAGTCGAGCTTTCTAGTCTGCCTCCAGGGATCGCGCTTCGTAATGCAGTCGAAAAGGGACTGAGTGAACACTTTTGTGAAGACGTTAAAAATTTATGGGCTCACTTTGCTTTGCTCTTTTATTGCCAACACTCTGTAACTGTACGTAATAATTAAAATGGAAACACGTCTCGCTAGCTACTGAATAAATTCTAGCTTTAGTTACTGCAAAATATGCATGTGTGAAAAGAATGACCACTACAAGACAAAATAACCTTTTATTCTTCTATAAACTATGGCTTTTTAGTTCCTTGAAAGCTTTCACTTTTTGTTAAAAGTTTTTTGTGCTCTCTTGGTCCACTATTAAGAATATCACAATGTCGCCTAAATAGTTACATTGAAAACTTCATCCTAGGGGTGAATTATTATTATTCATATTAAGTCACTCTTAGGGGTGGATCTTTTTCTTCAAATTTAAATGGAACCACCCCGAAATGCAATCTATTTAATTAAAAAAATCTTCAAAATTGATTTCAATAGGCGAAGATATCGCGTACCAAACGTACAAAAAACATAAAGTCGAATCGTGAACCTTCTCCTTTATTGAAGTCGGCTAAAATACAAGCACTCTTGGAGGGAATGGAAAGTATTTTACGCAAAAAATAAAATATGGACTATGATCTTCTTTAACAACCCCTAAAAGTCCATTGCTAGTCATGGGCATCTCCCGTTATAGGAATTTACCTTAATCGCCAGCCTTGGCAGGCGAATTGGCGATTGCAGATCCAAAAAAAACACCCTTAACTCACCGTCGCTGGTCTGATTGTTAGCGTCTGGCGAAAATAAAATATATCAGAAGCCATGAGATCTTTCTGAAATATATCATAGTCACCTCGTATCAAACCCATGGGACGTTATGAGATAATTGATTATTTTACACCATAACCACACGAACCATATTATAGTATGATAGTATGGTAGTATGATAATATGATACCGTGTAGTGGCGGTGTAAGAATATCCACTATCTCATATCGTCCCATGGACGTCGTAAAAGGCGACAGCGTGAAACTGAAACAGGAGATGGGCAGCGTCATCTACCGGATCACAACACAAAATAATAAAAACTGCGGTTGCCAACCCGCTTGTTAAACGCGACAGCTATGGCAAAATTCCCCCTATGAGGCAGCCTATTAGCATTGGACTTTTATATACTATAATGGACGGTACTCATAACCATTATGAAACCGTAAACAATTATACTGGCCAATTGTCTGTTGTGAATATTCTAGTTCAAGTTCCATTCATAAAATCATTATTATCTTTAATTTCATCAGTCATTTAGCTGTAAACAACTGACCTTCCCAGAGAGTCGTGCGCGTCTCGCGTTTTAGATGCTTTAACCTTTTATCGGTCACAGTAATTTTGTGATTAGCGATGAGAGCTATCAGCAAAAATATACAATGTGGTTAACTATAACATATGCTAAAAACTAAATTATTGAAATTTGTGGTACAATAAATATCTTTATGCAATATTTTAGAGTCCTTTAAAGTGAAATTTTCTCCTAAACGTGGCGGTGTGAGAATATGTACTAGCCCATATCGCCCCGTGGGGTCGTAAGAGGCGACAGAAGGAATCAAAGTAGGATTTTCTTCTGTATAGTGGAGACAGTTTACATACATAAATTTCACAAGAACAAACATACAGACCCGGAAAAATTATTTGTAGGCTATACAAATATTTGTTTCGTGCGGGATTCGACTCGGGCCCCTCAGTGCTGCAATTCATTGCTAAGCCACTGTTCCACGGAGCCGCCAAAATATGCCGTTACAAGGATACAATGTTGTCTGCCACGTTTTCTCCTAATTGAAATCTGTTTGAATTAATAACTAAGCCGTAGGAGTGCTACCTGGAGTCGATTGATACTGAAACATTTCAAAGTGATAATCGTAATACTAAGCACTGGCGATTAACCATATTCTCGGCAGTAGAAGAAAATATCATGGGGGACCTACCTATCTGAGAAGTTAAATATTTCGAAAATGTATTTAATCTACCAATTTGCTCGCCAGCAATTTGTCATATTCCTATATTTAAAAAAAAATATCGCTATAAACCCTTAGCTATTGCGCTACGAAGCCAGCAATGCGTTTTCCTTCTCCATAATTCTTTCAAAAATGGAAAGTCGGCGCCCAGCAGTGAGGCGTGTTGCTGTTTACTTTAAAAAGGATTGGTGTATAAGTCTCAGTTTTAAAGAACTTTCTAGATAAATATTCTTTAACAAAAGTTATAGCATTTCATAACGTGTTTTGTGGGTCCGTTTGTCACCTTTATTCATATATGCACCAAAGTTTGTTAGAAAATATATGAAATTAATATACTTAAAGTTTAAGCCCATTTCCATTCAATATGCAAGCTGGATTTTACTGGAGTATTGGCTTGGCGTCTGTCCAAAAGCAACCGCTTTAAGATTTAGTTTTTAAAAGAGAACTAGAACTATTCAGACTACAAAATAAATAGCCTTTTAAAGAACTAATTACTTTTTAAATTACATCTAGCTTTGCAATAAACATAAACTTCAAAGACTTACAATACACATTGCACGTTACCGTTACAGCCTATTTAAGTCCACTTCTGAACAAAGGCCTCCCCAATAGATAACCTCATGGCAACTATGGTAAATATCCCTATTCGCCATAGTTGCCACGCTTGGCAGGTGGGTTGGCAACCGCAGTTATTAATTTTTAGTCGTTACTAGGAAGACGCTGCTGCCTATCTCCTGATTTGTTTTCCTCTGTCGCCTCTTACGACACCCACAGGAAGATATGGAGTAGTGAATATTCTTACACCACCATTACGTAACATTAATTTTTAAAACTATCAAAATAAATAACAAATAATTACTATGTACGACTGTAATAGATATTTTTTGTACGTGTTAGGGTCAAGCTGCAGCTATATTATGGTTGTTGCACGAATGGGTCGGCTGGATCGAAGAAAGGCTTCATTCTCGCAGAATACCCGCACGAAATAGCAGCTCAATGCTGCTGTGTTTCGTTTGGTGAGTGTCGAGTACCGGAGACCCTTTTAACTGCTAATGAGACATTCCATATTAGTCCTCAGGGTGACATAACAATGTCAAATGATGGTAAGTGAATCCTGTGTCACTTACCATCAGGTGGACTCTGTGTTTGCTTGTCACCCACCCTTATTTTATGACAAAAACATATTATGAGAGACATTACACAACATTAATTTTAACTAAAATTGGTTGACAGAATACTATGACAAGTTATTACCATCTACGATTTTAAGCCGTTGAATGAAGCCATTACCTTGTTTTATAATAATTGTGTATTAGATTATATTACTATAGTACAATAAAAAAAAAATTCTTGAATTTAGCATCTATAAGTAATCGTTAAATACAACTAAATTCTATAGATTTAGTCGCGTTTCATCATCATCATCATTACAGCCCATCACAAGTCCACTGCAGAACATAGGCCTGCCAAAAGGAATGCCATAAAGCACGATCCCGAGCCATCTGCATCCATTGACTTCCTGCATGTCTTACCAGGTCGTCACTCCATCTAGTGGGGGGACGCCCTACACTTCGCTCTACACTTCGCCTGCCGATACGAGGCTGCCACTCGAGAACCTTTCTTCCCCATCGGTTGTCGGTTCTTCGAGCTATGTATATGGCCGGCCCATTGCCAATTCAGCTTACTAATCAGTTAGGCTATATCGGTTACTCTGGTTCTACTGCGGATATCCTCGTTTTTAAGTCTATCATGCAGAGAAACCCCGATCATAGCCCTCTCCATAGCTTGAGCTTCCTCATACGGCCAATTAGTCGCGTTTAATTGAAAAAAAAAAATTTAAATCCTGACGTTTCAATATTAGCTGCACTCGTTCATTCACAGGGGGGCAAGGGTAATAAAGATCATGATGTTGTAGTTCAGCCGAAGTATCAGCAGCTACTAATTAGTATTGTAACTTAAGGTACCCGTACTGTCATTTATTTTATTTTGTGCTTTTGATCCGATTCTCGTAGAATTCAGGTATATCAATTGAGGAGAAACCACCACAAGGCTTTGATACACTTTAAGCTCTTTCTGTATAAATCGTGACTAGTTATTGATGATTAACATTTATGACATCACGACATTGAAAACCTCAGTACCTTATGATGTTAGGTCCTGCAGAATTCTCAAAAAGTCGAGGTTTCAAACAAGATAAAAAAAAGTTTTTATCAATTTCTTATCGCGTAGCCTTATCATTACAGCTTACCAAAAGTCCAATGTTGAACATAGGCAGCATCATTCGGAGATATTTGCCATAGTTGTCACACTTAGCAAACGCAGTTTTTTTATTTTATAGTTGCAATAAGTGAGACGCTGCTGCCCATCTCCTGATCTGTTTCCCTCTGTCGTCTCTTACGCCACTCACGAGAGGGATGCGACGTAAATATAAGAAGTATTTAAATGAACAATCGTAACAAAAACACGCCAATATAAATATTTTACGACAGAAATCACTCTGTGGCGACGGCTCTGTGGAGCAATGTGTTGCGGCGATAAGGGCCGCGGGTTCTAATCCCGCACGGAACACGTATTTGTATAGCCTACAAATAATTGTTCCGGGTCTGGATGTTTGTCCTTGTGAAATTCATGTATGTAAACTGCCCCCACAACACAGGAGAAAATCTTAGTGTGGAGGTTACGTATTTAAAAAAATATATTAAAAAATTGAATTGAAAGCTAAAATTAAACACGTAATAAAAGCAAAAGTCTTTTTCCACAATAGAAGAAAAAAAAAAGATTTTACGGCAGAAATCACTCCATTAAAATTTCCATCCGCCTAGCAGCCGATCGATTAACTTCCGTAATACTCTCGAAACAAGGGGGCATTAGGTCAGAAATTTTGACAGCCTCCCATTCCTCACTTAATTCATAAATTAATTAAACTTGGCCCGGCTTTGGAGACAAACTTCGTTGTCATTTGTAATGATAAGCAGGCTTCATTAGGATTCACCCCGGCGCCCCGCCTGACCCGGCCTAACGAATGGGTCACTGCAGATTTATCTGCGTAATGCCTTATTTAGCTAATTGTCTTCACTACATCCGTATGCTTCTGGGGTGTGGAAACGATTTCCCGGGAACTTAATAGGGCTATTTTATAATTCTGTTAATTTAGTACAATACCTACTGTTGCCGTAACAGTCTGTCAAAATTCCACAGGTGAACATAGGCCTCTCCTACAGATTGACTCATAGGGGAGATATTTGCCATAGCTGCTACGTTTGGCAAGCAGGTTAGCAACCGCAGTTTTTTTATTATTTTTGGTGCTGCTCATTTCCTGATTTGTCTCCATGTCGCCTCTTACGACACTCATGGGACAGTATGAGGTTGCGGATATTTTTACATAATCAATTCAATATTATCAAAAATAACAAAAAAAAACTTTAAATTTATTTTTTAATTTTTTTGAATTTATACTATTTTTTTTTAATTTCTATAATAACTTAATAACTTAATAACTAGTAAATGTATAAATCGCAAATTAGTACATTACTTCGAAAACTAATCAAGAAGCGACTGTACCATGGTAACAATGTGCATATAAAATCTTTATAATCCAGCAGTTTTTCATTTTTCATTCATTTCAATAACAACACATCAAAAGTCCACTGCTGAACATAGGCTTTCGCCATAAATTGTCAAGAGATTTATTCCGTAATTCATTATAAAAGTTACGCACTTTTAAATTCTGTAAAATAGCAGAAGAAATGTTTGTTAATTAAACATACGTTATAAAGAAGTAAAGGCAGGAGCAAAGGCTTTAATGAAATTGTTTGACGCCTAAACCAAACATTGCTCCCGGAAATTCAAAGTAGGCCTCTAAAATTGTTCCCGAGGAATCATCAAAACGACTAATTTATTATATTTTCATTTTTGTCTCAAACTCTTTATAATTAAAGGCTGGTTTTCGTAAGTTTTTAAGTATTTTTTTATAGTCAAAAGTAAAATGAAATTGTGCCTATTCTATTTTTAACTAAGCTTGATGATAAAGACATTATTTCTAATTGACATTTTTAATAATAGTATTCTGAAAAATTATTAAAATAATGACCTAATTATAAAGGATACTAAACAACTAAAGTAAATAAAAGTAGCCGTCATTGTTGGAGACTCAATCAAAAAGTTTGACCAAACAACGGAACAATCTGTCACAATAGTTATCGAGGCGTTTACGGATATGGTTTGGAGGAAACAAAACAAAACTGTCAAACTAATTAATTTCAGTAAGTAACTATGTAAATGGACGTAATAAAGTGCCCAGCGTCTGCTGAAAGTCAAACGAGACACACGTCAGAGTTAATTGAAAAGCGCAAAATTAAACTTTTAGTAAGTAAAGCCGACTCCAAAGAACTTAAAAAAAAATTAAATAATTCCGCATTCCGAAGTTGATGCTAAGACATATTGTATACAGTAATTAAATCCCCGACTTCGGAATGTAATATTTTTATGTATCTTTTTAAAACGTTACCTCCACACTAGGATTTTCCACTGTATTGTGGGGTCAGTGTGTGTAAAACACATAAATTTCACAAGGACAAACATCCAGACCCGGAACAATTATTTGTAGGCCATACAAATACTTGTTCCGTGCGGGATTCGAACCCGCGGCCCTTAGCGCAGCAACTCATTGCTAAGCCACTGCGCCACGGAGCCGTCTATATAGTTATTTTTATTTTTTATAGAATAGGGGTGACGAACGAGCACACAGTCCACCTGATGGCAAGTGGATGCTGTGGTATATAGACATCTACATTTATCCTCGATTAAGAATCAAAATGCAGATGTGTTGTCACCCCTGAGGACTAAGATGGAATACCTCGTTTCCAGTAAAAAGGGCCTCCGGTTCTCTACACTCATCATACAAAACACAGCAGCATTAAGCTGCTATGTTACGCTGGTATTCTGTAAGAGCGTGGTCCTACCTCGGTCGGGCCGACCCATTCATGCTACAACCATAATATAGCTGCAGCATGAATCTACCACGTCAAGTTTCATTCTTTTTAGTTTTTTTAAGGAGGTCGGCTTGTAATTTATGTTAATAGTTTAATAATATTTTACAGTAAAAGAACATATAGCTGAATTGAAGCACCGACGTATCGGGAAGTCTGCAGTGTGTGTTCAAGATCGTCCCCGCCATTACATTAGATTTGATAGACCACAAATCCTCGCAAAAGAACACCGATTCCTACCAAGGATGTTTCGCGAGGCTACTGAAATTAAAAAAACATCCTAATTTCAATAGAGAAGATGGATGAGTGCTGCCATCTGCTTGGGATCCTATAATTAATAAAATTAAATCCAAACCCAAGTATACCACTGCTAGACTTCAAGATACTGTAAGCTCATTCTGCGTAGATCGAACCAAAAATTGATATTCAAAAAAACTGAAGGTAGCCGGGCTAACTATGATATCGGGACGTCAAACACCTCAGTCTCCCCGTGACCATGGGTGCTGTAAAGCACCCGAAACGTCGGGAATTAAAATAAGTAAATTAAACGCGATAAAATCGGTAAAAATAGTTTTATTCAACTAGAATTTTGTCTAAATAACTTTATCTCCTATTGTGCCACCTTTATAGGTGAAGATTTTTCTCCAAATTCAAATTGGAGTACTCCTAAAATATAAACTATTAATAAAAAAAAAGAATCAACAAAATCGGTTTTTAACTCACGAAAATATCGCTTAACATTAATATGTAAAAAAGAACATATAGTCGAGTTAGGAAACCACCATTTTTTTAAGTCGAATATTTTTTTTATTTTTTTATAATAATGCGTGTTGGCGGACTTCACGGAGTTCATACGCATTGCGCGGTGGAGACTTCCTTGCTCTAAAACGCTCTCAGAAGTGAGAGGAGACCTGTGCCCAGCAGTGGGACATATAATATAGTCTGTAACTTTACTTTACTTTATAATAATTGTTTATTCGTTTTAAGAATTTGTGTTAAAAATTGCTTATCTCATAAAGATTGCTTGCATGTTTTTAATTGTGTATAAATGTCTTTTACCACAAAACTACAATTTTTTTTAACCGACTTCAAAAAGGAGGAGAGGTTCTCAATTCGTCGGAATGTTTTTTTATGTATGTTCATCGATTACTCGAAGACGCCTGAACCGATTTGGAAAATTCTATTTTTGTTTCAGAGGGAATACTTTCCAGGTGGTCCGATTTAAATTTTATCGAAATCGGTCAAGCGGTTTTAAAAAAATCAACATTAAATTATTTTATTTATATTGAAGTCGGTTGTACAAATTTTTTAATTTAACCACTTGTCGAGTTG
Organism: Parnassius orleans; assembly: GCA_029286625.1. Lineage (NCBI taxonomy): Eukaryota > Metazoa > Arthropoda > Insecta > Lepidoptera > Papilionidae > Parnassius > Parnassius orleans. The sequence goes on along the minus strand of JAGSMP010000080.1, from coordinate 1,574,311 downwards.
TTAAATTAAAAATGTTTACGTACGTAACGTTTCTCCTTACTATTATTAATTCTCCTTACTATTATTTTTAAACTTCTTAAATTATAAAATTCTATTTTTATTACAGTGTGGGCAAACATCTCTATGAAAATTAAGCATTTTATTAATTTTAACTTTGAAATGTCATTTTATTCTAATATGTATCGTACAGGAGTCGTTCTTTAAATATAATTTGAAATATATTTTTAATTTTTAAAACTGTGTCTACTTAATTATGTATTATCACCAATACATTTAATACCAACTGTAGTTTTAGAGCTTCAGAAATAATATAGTTTTAAAAAACTACAAGCTTTATCATTCTAATTTACTCGTTTAATAACTGTAGTAGCATAATCCTCCGTCCCAGGAGAACATAAGTCGCAAGAGCAATAAACACGATTGCCCGACAACATACGCTAATGAAATTTATAATCCATAAAACCGTGGAGCGAAACTGTTGTTCTATAAAGTGTAATAATCATAAAATTCGCCGCTGTCGGACTTACATACGGCTGTTCTAATCGTGCGTAGAGCTCTATACGAAGCGCTGCTGTATCAACTTTATTGGTCTAAGATACAAAAATATAAGGAGGAAAAGTAATAAAAGGATTGGTGAGGAAGTTTGAAATCTGTTCTAGGTCAGGTTCTCACATAAGAAAAATTTGAATTTTTAAAAGTTTAAGTCAGAGCCCCTATATACGTCCCAATGCTGGGCAAAGGCCTTCTCTCTTCTGGGAGGGTTTTAGGGCAAGGAAATGCCGGCCGCGCTGTCTCAATACATGTTGGCGAACTTCACATCTCTTCGAAATATTTTTTTCTTATTTCTCAGACATGCAGGTTTCTCACGATGTTTTTCTTCACCGCCGAGCACGTGGTAAAGCAGCACTTGAAATTGCAATTAACAATTTCATTGATGCAGGCGGGGATCGAACCCGGGTTGCTCGCGTACTGTGAAATTTACAGTGGGCGTTTAGCCCCTGAGCTACCACGGCTCTCAAGATTTTTATTAGGATTTCATTTTTGAATGAACACACCAACAATGCTAATACATTCCTCATATTCTTTTTAACCACCCCAAGTACGCTAAAAATGCTTTTTCAACGAGTGGTTCAAGTTTCGAAAGGTAGATTCAAACTAGTGAATTTTAATGATTTTAAAACTCAGTTTTAGCCAATTGCGATTTCAAAGTTAGCGGTCCGTGCCTCTAAGCATTATGATAATGTCGCTTCAAAGAATAAAACATTAATATTCATATGCTCTTTATATTGTAATAATACTAGTGTTTTTGACGTGATGATTGATGTAGAATATAGAAGAGTTTGAAAACACTTCAATTCGATCAAAGAAGACGTGCGTACTATTTTGGGTGAATGTATAATAGTATTAAAGAAGAACATTTTGCCTATTGACTTGCTAATTTATTAGTATTGTAAATGTCTAACTAGCGCGTTGCGATAAGATTAATGCAATAGCAATTTATAATACACACTACCGCTGCAGCAATTTAGATAAAGAGCAGAACAGGTGTAGAGTATTGAATTATCTATGGATCACACAATGACGAGTGAGTGTTTTTTATGCTCGTACATTAAAAGTCACAGAATACCAGCGTAAAGTAACAGTTTAAGGCTGCTGTTTCGTATGGTGACCATTTTTACTGGAAACGAGGCATTACATTTAGTCCTTAGGGGTGACAACGCATCTGCGTTTTGATTCTTAATCGAGAATAAATGTTGATGTCTATGAGCCACAGCATCCACTTACCATCAGGTGGACTGTGTGCTCGTTTATCATGATAAAAATTGTAATTATAAAAATTTGTAACTACAAAAAAAGTTTATTTTATTCCCTATCTTATTCTTATCTTCATCGGCTTCAATTTCACAATAGGTCATGGACCTCTATCTTTATTGAGAAGATTTGCCTTAATCGCTACACATGGCAGCGAGATAGGCGATCGCATTATACGTTTGGTGTAAACCAGATGATTATATCGCCATCTATCGGAAGCCATTAGATCTTTCTGGCATTTTCCATGGTCGTCTCTTATGACACGTCGTTGAAATGGAATGATGGATTTTCTTAAGCCGCTTTCATCCGGCCATCTTTTACAGGGATCAGAGCCAGAATATGATTATTTCAACTATTTATGGTATATTTCAACTATTTATGGTATATGGAAGTAGTCGACGTAGTATAAATCGGTTAGGAAACTTTCATGTTCTTTGTTATACGATGTACGATGTACCAATGTGTCGTTATGCGAGTACGTCAGTCGGTATATGTACATATGTACGATGTACGAGTGTGTCGATATACGATGTGCGATATACGAGCGTGTATACTATGTTCGATATACGAGTGTGTCGTTATACGATGTGCGATATACGAGTATGTCGTTATACGATGTACGAGTGTGTCGTTATACAGTGTACTTACGAATGTGTCTTTATGCGAGTACGTCGGTCGGTATAAGTATGTACGATATACGAATGTGTCGTTTTAAGATTTGCGATCTACGGGTGTGTCGTTATATGATGTACGATGAACGAGTGTGTCGATATACGATGTGCGATGTACGAGTGTGTATTTATACGATGTACGATGTACTTACGAATGTATCGTTATGCGAGTACGTCGTTCGGTATAAGTATGTACCACGTACGAATGTGTCGTTTTACGATTTGCGATCTACGAGTGTGTCGCTATACTATGTTCGATATACGAGTGTGTCGTTATATGATGAACGATGAACAAGTGTGTTGATTCTTGTGTAATATTACTCAAAATTAAACAGTATGTTACATTTCGAGTAAATTTTTCACTATTTAATTTAGAAACTGATAAAATGTTTAATTAAAGAGTCGAATAAACAAATGATCGGAAGTGTTGAACAGGAATGGTTATTTAGAAGCAACGGAGCAGCTGTGGAAAAGCGGAAAATCCGTCGATTTCCCCCGTTTTGCATTAACACCCAATGAATGCACGCCTTATTGGAGAGCGGCGGCGGTTTGAAGAAGTTTTGCACTTACAATAATTGTTGTTCCTTGCAATAAAAAAATCTTCTAAAGTTGATTACACATTACATTTATAATTGTTAAAGAATTTTAAAACCAAGCGTCAATATATAATGCGGTGTATTTAAATATTAAACAATGTAAATATTGAAAATATAAATAAAAAAAATCTATTGTGAAGAAATGTTGTACGATAATGAAAATTTGTATTTATTGCAATATAATTTTTGACGTCTCCGGAGCTGGATGTTCGTTCTTGTGAAATTTATGTATGTAAACAGTCCATACGATCCAGGAGAAAGTCCAAGTGTGGAGGTAACGTTTGATAAAAGAATTAGAGATTAAATTATTAATGGGGGAACTGAACATTGAACATTTCGAACAAGCTTCGTCAAATGAAAAAAACCTCCTAGCGTAGTTGGGACAAAACCTTCTACACACGATATGTTACTGATAATAAACTCTATTTACGAGAGACGACACCGATGTCAAACTCAGCACCAAGTGCTAATGGGACACAAACAAAACTAGTTTGTGTAAATTGGCATAAACTAGCCTCGTTATTTTATGTCTTTAATTTCACCCGGAAAACTAAAATCACAGTAAAATCTGACAAATGTTTTTACTTGGGTGTAAATAAAACTGTAAATAAATAACCGTTTAGTTTAGTCTAACAGCAATTATTTTTGAAATGATGCATCATAAATTCTAGCAGAGGTTTAGCTTTAACAATACAGGGTTATTTATCAAAAAGTAGCTAAATTTTAAACGTAAGTTCAAATGTATAAATAATAATATACCGTTATTGCAGTTTTTAAAAATACGAGTAAATAAGGTTTCTACTTTTATTTGAAATAATCCCAAATTGAATGTGATTTATGGGCAACAACGTTTTTGCCTACCGAACGACCCTTACGAATGTGTGCGTGCGCAGTACCACGCATTTTGAATTTAATAGATAAAAAGGACAGAATGTATGAGATTTTTTTAATTAATTTTTCTTCACAATTTGCCTATATTATTTATTCTGATATTGCAAAATAACCCTGCATAATTGCACGTTTAGATATTTTTAGGTCAGTTGTTCATTTTTTTCTTTCTTTATTAACGTAACCTCCACACTAGGATTTTCTCCTGTATCATGGGGGCAGTTTACAAACATAAATTGCACAAGGACAAACATCCAGACCCGTAAAAATTATTTGTAGGCCATAAAAATATTTATTCCGTGCGGGATTCGAACCCGCGGCTCTTAGCGCTACAACTCGATTGCTAAGCCACTGCGCCACGGAGCCATCTAATAATTCTGTCATTATAGCCTATCTCTTCCGAGTTGTGAAATTATGATTTCTCTTTATTTGAACGTTCATACAAAAATACATAATTTTTATTTTATTAATATGGCTTACTAACAGTCAACGTACACAATTATATCTTTTTTTTATAGGATAGGGTGACGGTAAGTGGTTGCTGTGACCCATAGATATCTACATCTATCCTCAATAAATAATCAAAATGCAGATGCGTTGTTGTTACCCGTGAGGACTAAGATGGAATGCCTCTTTTCCAGTAAAAAGGGTCTCCGGTTCTCTACACTTACAATACAAAACAAAGCAGTGTTAAGCTGCTATTTTACGCTGGTATTCCGTGAGAGCGTGGTCCTACCCCGGTCGAGCCGACCCATTCGTGTTACAACTGTACTACTAATATAGCTGCAGCATGTCTCTACCACGTATATCTTAAATAACAGAAAAATTTCTTAAGCTAAGTGTAGCGACTACATACTAGTAAACACAGCATGCACTATAACCAAGACTTAAGTAGTATATTTTTCTTAAGTAGTATTATTATTAAAAAGTTAACAAATTTAAAAGAAAAGAACTTAGTTTATCTATACGGTAATAAAATTCAAAAGCCGGTTGAACTAGTAAAATTTCAAAAAAAATATCTAAATTCTGACTTTCAAATATCGTACGCATTACACTTCTAAATAGGAAGTAAATATTAGGTCCTTACATATGAAATTGGCGTTTTGTACGGGAGGAATTTTTGTAAAATACTTTTGTAAAATACCTATATTTAATTAATCAAAGTATGCACCGTTGTTATCTATGCACTTTTGCCATCTCATAGGTAGTTCATTGATCCCTTTACTAAAAAAACCATGGGGGCGAGAATCAATAAACTCTTTGAAGGCGGTTTGGACTGCCGCATCGGAGTTGAATTTTTTCCTTGTAAGAAGTTGTCCAAATTCCGGAAAAATGGTAATCTGTTGGCGCAAGGTCCGGGAGTACAGTGGATGTCGCAGACATTCCAATTGTAGCTCATCTAACTTAGTGGTTGTCTGTTGTGCAGTGTGTGGTCTTGCGTTGTCGTGAAGCAGCAGTGGCCTAGAGCGATTGACCAATCTCGGTTGTTTAGCAGCTAGTTCTTCCTTCATGGTTTGCAGTTGCTGACAATAGATATCTGCCGTAATCGTTTGGCCAGATTTTAGAAAGCTGTGAATGACACCGGCGCTAGTCCACCAAACATTCACAAGTAACTTTTTCTGAGTCAATTTTCGTTTAGGGCAGGATTTGGCTGGGTCTCCAGTGTTCAGCCATTGCGACGAGCGCTTCCGATTATCGTACAGTATCCACTTTTCATCACAAGTAATGATTCGATTTAAAATCTCTTCATTATTGTGTCGGTTGAGCAAAGTAACACAGCAGTCGACGCGTGTTTGCAAGTTCGATTCACTCAATTCATGAGGTACCCATCGTTTAAGTTTATTTACTTTCCCATTTGCTTCAAATGAATTAATACAGTTTTATCACTTACCCCGAAGCATGCAACTATCTCTGAAGTGCTTTGTGATGGATCCGCTTCCACAATAGCCTTTAATTCTTCATTTTCCACTTTGGTCTCCGGCCGTCCACGGGATTGGTTCTGAAGGTCGAAATTTCCAGAACGAAAATGTTGAACCCAAAAACGTACCATGCTTTCTTTTGCGACACCAGGCGCCGTACACATCATTAATCCTTCGAGCTGTTTCTGTAGCACTGGTGTATACCGATATTTCATGTTTTCCATTGTGCGGTAATAAGCGACGCCAAAGAATAATGAGGAAAAAACAAATGAATGACTGTTTTCAAAACTCAAATGTACCAGCTAAATGAATTTATAAATTTGAATTTGGAATTCTTAACCAAAGATATTTCAGATAAAAGTGGTCAGTACGACAAAATGCTAATTGCATATGTAAGGACCTAATATTATACTATTTTATATATAAGGACATATTCTTACATGAGTTAGTTGAGATTGTGTCTGCAATCAGAATCGTCGCATTATATCTATTATGAAAAGTCTCAAGCCGGAACAAAACAAACTTGTAGTTTTTCGGATTAACTCTTTTGTGTCTGGCCGCTTTGTCTGTTTTTGGGCGAGATGAGGGGGTTCTTTATGTGATATGTATCACAAAGGGACTTTTACTGTTAAACGTCTTAGACTGCATCGGATTTAAACTAAAATTGACTAAGAAAAACAACTTTTATTATGTTATACACCTAAATTCAAATGTAGTTGAGACAGTCTATATAGCCATTCAGCGAGGAAACGCAGCCAGCGTTTTTGGGACTATACCACGGGGATTAGGACTAAACTTATTACTAATTAAGTTATTAGTTTTAGTTTTTTTTTAATTATAGTTTCTTAATATAGTTTTTGTTAATTATTATTATGTACGGGCATATATTTATTTAATATTACACTATGTAAATTAACTGACACGGGCCCGTAGATAATAAATTTTCATTGAAAAATAATTTTTCAATGTAATCGGAAGAGAAAAGCAAGTTTATTTAATCATTATTAAAGTACCAAAGCCGCTGTTTAATTCTTAAATCTTGTATTTTAATAATCTAAGAAAAAATATTTCTTATCATTGGCAAATTTAGTGTTTATTACATTATATCGCGTAACAAATGCTTTTAAAGTTTTTAGTTGGCAGTTTATCTACTTGCCTTCAAACAGGCGGTTTTACTTTTTATAAAAAGTTTAATTTTTTGACTTTTTAATAGACTAAGGAACTAAGCAAGCTCAACGTAACGACTAGAATGACGTCTAAATAGTTGTTTTAAAATCTTCATGTACCACCACTATTACATGTGCTACTCCTAAATTATAACCTATTTAATAACCTATTCATTAAAATCGGTTCACAATTGATGAAGATATCGCGGCAAAACATACACTCGAATTGAGAACTTCATTCTTTTTTGAAGTCGGCTAAAATAGAATCTACGTCCACTCCGTCAGCACATCGGCTAAAAATAGAATCTACTTCCGTTCAACGTCCAAAATTCTGGAATCAGAAAAAACTGGAAAAGCAGATATAAAATAAACGCATTTTGCTATATGTAAAAAGGTATCTTTTAAAAGTAAAGGTTTTCTTGAGGTTCGTAAAGACGTCTTTTTTCTTTAATAATTCTATTCGGACTGGTTTATTATAAATGTCATGTACATGGCCTTTACCGATTTTTAACACCTTATTAAATCGGTAAAACATTTACGCTATTCGAGATTTAAAAGGCCGGTTTGCCTCCATTCTATAATACTTAGTGAGGTACTTAAGCTTTTGACGGGAGTATACAGTGCTAAAAAAGCTTCTATAAAATCTCTTAAAAGTGCAGTGCCAGTAAAATACTGACGTGATATTCCGTATATTGGTTAGGGGTTTTCTCAGTCAGATCAAATTTATATGGGACCACATGAGAAGCACCAGCTTTCAAATAAAAAAAGAATCATCGAAATTGGTTCACTCAGAATAAAATTATGAGCTAACACACATAAAAATAAACATACAGTCGAATTGAGTACCTCCTCTTTTTTGAAGTCGGTAGAAAATAGAATGCCTCTGCCACTCAGCCTGTAATTATACAGGCGTGCTTTCTTTTCAAAACGGAACTCAACATAATGTACACAACAGATATAGGAGACAGAAAGGTAAGAAAATGGAACCTACTCATACGGAATAGGAGCCGTGGCTCAGTGGCTTAGCAATGAGTTGTTGCTAAGCCACTGCGCCACGGCTGGGGGGGCCGTTGGGTGCCGCGGGTTCGATTCCCGCATGGAACAAGTATTTGTATGGCATACAAATAATTGTTCCGGGTCTGGATGTTTGTCCTCGTGCAATTTATGTTTGTAATCTGCCTCCACGATACAGGAGAAAATCCTAGTGTAGGGGTAACGTTTTGTTTAAAAAACAAGAGGAAACAAGAGGAGCCTTATCACCTATAAGTCTTAACATTTATCTTTATTCATATACATAACCCTTCTGTCCGTTTGTATGTGACTGAACTCCTCCTAAACGGCTGGACCGATTTTGATGAAATTTTGTGTGTGTGATTAAGTTGATTCGAGAATGGTTTAGATTCGCAATTGAACCCGGTAGGCACTGTTTCCGAGATCCAGAAATCACCCGTGTGGACCCGGGGCGGATATGTTACGGCTAAAAGCCGAAGTGCGGTTACACCTAGTTCTAGCCGGCTAGAACTAACAAGCCCAAGGGCCGCCTTAACCGCACCTTAATTTACTGTCGCTGATATTACTTGATACGTTTTTCCGTATTTTTACAAATTTAACAGTACACTTAAATTTAAACATCTACTGCTGGCCGCACCTAGTTCTAGCCGGCTAGAACTAGGTGTAATCGCACTGACTAACAGATATATATTATAATAGTTGTTGCTTCTGTTAATGATCGTTTAACTTTCGAACGACTTGACCGATTGAGGTCATAATCACACAATATATTTAGTTTGTCGAGGCGATGGTCTAAAGCTATGCTAAAACTGATAGGTGACGCGTTAGTTAAGTTATTAACAAATTCTTTATAGACTAAAATGACTAATATTCACGCTAAATGTTGGATTAGTGCCAAAAAGAAAATCACAAAATATGGACCCTATATGTAGCGCTGTGGTCGTCTAATTATTTTAGTTTTTCTATAAACTGTAAGAAATCCGGAGTGTATGTTTTTTTAAATTTACCCCCGTATAGTAATTTCCTCCTGTATCGTGGAGGCAGTTTGCATACATATATTGCACTACTTTACATTATTTGCACGCCATACAAATACTTGTTACGTGCGAGATTCGAACCCGCGGCCCTAGGCGCCGTAACTTAATGCTAAGCCACTACGCCAGCCAGATTGGAGTGTAAGTCATCACGCTACCCAAAAGGACAGAACAATGTCTGCCTAGTATATATATAAAACAGAAAAGTAAGTATGGCTAGATCATCCGTTTAGCTTCATAAATAGTAGAAATGATAATGGTACCTTTTAAGTACCAATGAAATATTTAAGTACAGCCCATAAATGAAAGTTAAAATACAATAGTTTTTCAGATTGACTCCGCTCGTACTCAAATACATATTAAAAGCGAAGGGCACAAGGAAACGAAATACAAAGGATTAAATACAAAAGGCAAAAGAAAAACGTTGCGTCTTGTCTCCTTGAACCTGACGGTTTATTTAAAAGTCCGTCTGTTGCTCTGCAATCTGCTTAACATGATGTGTCAATTTTGAAGACAAAAGTATTTTATAGTTCCTTAATTTTTATTATACAATGAGAGTGACAAACGAGCACACAGTCCACCTGATGGTAAATGGAATAAATGGATGCTGTGGCCATTGACATCTTTATCCTCAGTTACGAATCAAAATCCCCCGAGGACTAAGAATACAAAACACAGCAACATTAAGCTGCTATTTTACGCTGGTATTCTGGTCCCCCGGTCGAACCGACCCATTCATGCTACAACCATAATATAGCTGCAGGGTGAACTTTTTTCTAGGTGAACCGATTTTGAGGATTCTTTTTTCATTTAAAAAATTTGATCAAGATCTGATCTGAGTAGTTTTTGAGTTATCCTTAATAACGCGTATTTAATTGACTTTGACTACATTGGTGATGTTCTCATTTTATTTATATTGAAGTCGGTTGAACAAAATTTTTAATTTTACTACTTGTTTATAGAATAAGGGCGACAAACAAGCACACAGTCCACCCGATGGCAAGTGAATGCCGAGACCCGTAGACATCTACATCCGTCCGTCTACGACTAAGAAACTAAGAATCAAAATGCAGATGCTTTGTCACCCCTGAGGACTCAGATGGAATGTCTCGTTTACAGTAAAAAAGGTCTACGGTTCTTTACACTCACGAATCGAAACACATCAACATTAAACAGCTGTTTTACGCTGGTATTCTTTGAGAGCGTTGGTCTTACCCCGGTCGAGCCGACCCATTTGTGCTGCAACCATACTATAGCTGCATTTTGGATCTATCAGATATGAACTTGTATTTAGTAACAACAAATAAAATGGAGCATTTTCCTTATAAAATTAAAGTAAAAATAAATTTACAGCCTATATACGTCCCATCGCTGGCCACAAGCCTCCTTTTATTTATTGTCCTTATATTATTTTATGTTAAGATGTTATTAATATTTTTAAGAGTTTTTAAAGCTGTTATAATACAATACTTAATTTAGATCACAAATATTTTATTAAAATGGTGGAATGTAATGGCGTTATATACTTAGCTATCTAACTTAAGCTTAGCTTATTTTGCATTAAACTTTTGGATTTTTTATTGTTTTCGATAAGCAGAATGCATAAATCTGATTTTCCCAAAGTAAGAATATAAAAAAGATTTAATTCGTAACCAAATTTAAAAAAGAAGGTCGTGATACGAATAAATTTGTTTGTTAGTTTTTTTAATGTATTTCACACAATATCTAATAGAGAAGATTTATATTTCATCTTCTTCTTAGTAAGTCCGTAAAGTCCACTGCTCTACATGGGCCTCTACCGTTGTAGAGAATAGAACATAATTATTTGTATTCAAAATAGATACGAGAATAATTATTGAAAGTCATTTGTGCTTTTATCACTGGTTAGAAACCTCTGTCCTGGGAATAACCGGCAAGAAACCCAGCGGGACTTTTTTATAAACAGTAATTTGTAGTACTTATTATAATTTATTTAATTAAGTATGAAAATATTTAAAAACAGCATGGTAGCGATCACTTTATTCCCAGGGGTTATTATCAATCATGTACCCTTTAGTAGTATGATAACTCTTTTCAAACAATTTTGCTTTAGAAGAGGACGTACTTCTACATTAGTACCAAATAATTTTCAATCAGATTCGTTGATAGTTAAAGTCGGTTTATATTTTTTAAACAATCCAATTATTAGTTGAATAATTATGCAATATAAGAAGTTTAGAGAAGTTTCAAATTATGTGGTTTAATGCACCATTTACTGCATCTCTTACCCGAAATTTTGACTCATTTAGTATTAAGTTGCCAGTTTAGTTTACAAACTATTTTTAATGACATGCAGAAAATATTAATAAAGTTTCCATGTTCAAGAGTTAGATCTTGTTTTTAAAAGAAATATTTTATATAGATTTCAACTTATTCAGTCATGAAACGTAATAAAATAGTGAGATCTATTTTCAGGTTTTCTCTTATAGAAATTTTTTCGGATATATCTTTAATAAATTAATATTTAAATTTTTCATTTTAAATAAAATTGTTGATTGAGATATATGTTATCGCGTTCATTTAACGAATAAATAAATAGACATAAATGCAAGTACCAAATGAATTATTAATTACATAAAATTAAATGAAAAACTGTATTGCATTAAATTCTCAATGGCTTCAGCGAAAATATCACAAACCTCTTTAAATCATTCATTTAACACTTAAATAAATTAAAAACGTTAGCACTTCACAGTACACGTGCACTGTACTGTACACACGATATCGGAGCGTGCGACTGCCTGGTACACGTCCGCCGCCCTCCACATCGGACGCGCTACTAACCGCCCTGAACTTCAGATACTCTATATCTAGTTCTAGTTCATCTCTCATACCCTTTTTACTTCCTGCTCCGGCTATACGCCTGGTATGCACGAGTCGTCTTAGTGAAAATTTACTTAAAGTGCCAATTTTTAGTCGATATGTACTTCATAATGTAAACGTAGAGAGGTGTATGCCAACTTGACTTAGTAAATTAAAATATTTATTTACTTTGAAATTTATACGAAACAAGTTCTTAACTAATAAAAAGTGATTATTTTAAAAATATTTTCTTAAACCTGTTCTTAAACTCTAAAAAATAGTGAGTTGGAGAATGGTAGTAAATACGCTAATTTAGGCATTTAAGCAATTTTATGTAAGTCTGAAATTGCGTAAAATTAAATCAAAGTAAAATTTGATATTATTGAAATGCCTATTATTCAGCGATAATCTAATTAGGAGTTGCAAAAAATAATTATAAATAGTTACCATAAAATATGCTAAGACATTATTGATTTTCAAACAACTTATGTTATACTGACATAGCTGTGTTTTGTAGCAGATGCATGCCATATTGTAAAAGTAGATTGTAATTAGTTTTTGGTATAAACTAGTCTCTTTCAATAAAGAAGTCAAAAGAGGAAGAAAATGTTATGTCAACTAAAATCAATTTTTTTTAAACCATAGTTTAAGCACGAGACTACCAATAAACCACGTGTTGTAATAACTTACGTTTGTCTAAGTTGTAACTTATTTTTTTTAATTGTTTTGCTTTGTTATGGCAGCGTAACAGAATCCGTCATCCCATTTCATCTCGTGGTTGTCGTAAGAGGCGACTATATTAAAGCATATGCAAAAAAGATCTTATGGCTTCCGATAGATAACGGTATAACCATCTTGTTTACGCCAGACGAAAAATACCGACTGACGGGCAGCAGCGTCGAAGGTGCTCGCGTCTGGTACTGCGATCGTCCATCCGCCAGCCAAGCGTGACGATTAAGGAAAGTCCTCTCTACAATAGGAGAGGCCAATGTCCAGCAGTGGAGTTCTACTTGCTTAATAAGAAGAACCAATGTTAGAAGACCATGTTATTAACCGACTTCAAAAAGAAGGAGGTTCTCAATTCGAGTGTATGTTTATTTTGTATTTATGTTACGTGATATCGATATATTACGCAGATCGTGAACCAATTTTGATGATTCTTTTTATTAAATAGGTTATACTTTAAGGGTGGTACAAAATAAATTTGTAGAAAAAATTACATCCCTAAGAGTAGCAAATAAATAACTTCTTTTTTAACAATTTGAAGTCGGTTTTTACTTTTTGCTAAAATTTATAATTATTATAATAAATTAATACTTAAAAACTTAATATTTTTTTACGTGGTAGAGCCGTACTGCAGCTATGCTAGTTTTACATAGATGCAGCACGAATGGGTCCACTCGACCGGCATAGTGCTGCTCTACCGGCTAGATGCGTTGTCACCCGTGAGGACTAAGATGGAATGCCTCTTTTCCAGTAAAAAGGGTCTCCGGTTCTCTATACTCACCATATGAAACACAGCAGTGTTAAGCTACTATTTCACGCTGGTATTCTGTGAGAGCGTGGTCCTTCCCCGGTCGAGCCGACCCATTCGTGATACAACTATACTACTAATATAGCTGCAGCGTGGCTCTACCACGTATAATCTAATCTTAATCGATGACAGATGTATATGTCTATGGGCCATAGCATCCACTCACCATCAGGTGTACTATGTACTCGTGTGTCACTCTTAACCTACAAAAATAGGTATTGTAATTAAAAACATGTTTATTTATAATGAGACTCGTTATATCATTTACATTCTCCAAATGGCACAACGACTAAAATATTGAAACCAAATCCTGAACTAAGCGGCTAAAACTTAACGCAACTACTCCTCTAAACATTTTCTAAAATCTCAAGCCTAGTATGTAGCATTTGGATATGTTCCAGTGGTCTGCGGTGGGCGTTTGTTGTAGTAAATCTTGGTGAGGAGTTGGGTGTGCGGTGAAACCGCGGTAGAGACGGGAAGTATTTCTATTGTTATTTGAAATAATATTAATGACACTGAAAACTATGCAAACGTTATTATTCCTGCTATTCTATGCAAAATATAGGTTTTTAATGCTAATATCTTTAAAGATTCGTGTAGGAAAATTAGCATTTTATAATGGATGTAAGCTCAATAAGATGAATTCTAAAATCAATACAGTTGAAAACATTTAAAAAATATTTCTTGAAATTCCTATTTAATTAATTTGTATTTGCATAACAATAGTTAAGTATCTCGTGCACTATAATCTGACCTGATGATTTATCTCCGTTGAGACTAGCCGCCGTAATCGAAATTCGATCGGGGGGATATTATAGTATAATTTAGTAGATATAGAAAAAAAGTTATAATACAAAATGACACAACTTCATAGCTACCATCATCTTGAGAACAATCTGCTGTTTATTATGGGCCTGTATCAAGCACCGGCTGTAAATGCCATATATATTATCATAACATATGGGGTTAGCGACCGTATTAGCAACTACCTCACATCAGTGACTAGCAGATTGCTAATTGCAAATTCCTTGTCTACAATGTTATAAATTGATCCGTGAATGAAATACTATAATTTATTTTATAATAGCATCATTTACTAAAGTAATTGCAATTTTATACTTACTTATATGCTGCTTTATATAAAATAAAATAAATTACTAACTCTTAATGCAGTTAAAATTGTACACAAATACGAGACGAGCGTTTTATTAATAGGTTCAATGTATACACCGATTCAAGCTTACAATCATTCATAACGAATTTTTCTCATAAATTCATTATCTTGCAGTTTTAATGCAAATAAAATCAATTTAAATAACATAAACGTGTATGAAAATAGTCCTTGAATGTTATTTCAATCTTATGAAAAATTTACTTAAAAATATCTCTGCTCACACAAGATATATGATGAGATTCAGCGTGGCATGAAATTAAAATGGATCTATGTCAGCGAGCACTATATTTTCTCTTTGGATACGTCAAATGGAGATCATTATACATTTTCGAATTTGAATTTAGCAAGCTAATGTAACTGCGTTTATCCTTCTTTTAATATTAAAAAAAATATATAAATCAACCGAAAACTATGATAACACTAAATATTTATTAATGAAAAATCTACGGTTGTTTTCAGTGTTGGTTAATTTTTTTAAAAATTCAAATTCGTGGAATTATTTCGAATTAATGTTCCATAAAAATAACAAAAAATAATTTTTCATATTTTCCCGTGTCCCTACCGTAACCATGCCATGGTACTTGAATCGAGTGTTAAAATAAGTTAAATCAAACGCGATAAAATTCGTAAAAGTAGTTTTATTCAATGTGCATTGTTCGCGTAATTCTTATATAAATAATAAAATTTATTAATTTAAACACTGATTAAGTATATAATTTTGAGAGCCGTATAGTAGGATAAAACAAATCTTATACTAAATCATTTAGGCGAAAATTTTTGTACCAGCGAAATTTGAATAAAATGTTTAGCGCCTGTACCAGCAATTATTTTTGTTGGAATATCAAACGCATCGACAGTTGCATTAACCACCAAACCAAGCGGTGTAAATTTTGAGGACTAAGATGCAATGCCCCATAAATTGTAATGATACTCTCTACCCTTAGAACTGGAACTCAGCAGAGGCCTGTAGAACGACAGAAATATGTAGTTGGTACCAATTCGAGGGACTCCATGGCAGAAAAGAAATTTTATCTGTCTAACTATAATTATATAAGGTAGCATCAGAAAACTAAGTAAAATTATTACTTTTTCATACTTTATAAAAGTATGAAAAAGTTGCCTATTGTATATAAAAATGCCTTTATTTACGACTATCTATCAGATCAAGCTGATAGAAATATGTTAAAGGATTTGACATTCATGATCCTGGTGAGAATATTGTGTCTTACCTACTCGTAGTCATTAAATTACTGTCATAAGTCCGCAAACTTTTAGATACTACAACAGTATGCGCGCTCGTTACTCTTAAAGTAAACCCTCAGTAAAGCTTGCAGCGTTACATCATGGCGGCCGTTTTATGAAAAACGCGTGGCCACGCCGCACGCCCCGTTCCACGCTTTCTATTCTGATCTTAAGATTAGAAAGTCACATAAAAACACACTGAAAACATTTGTCGACATAATTGAAAGGAGAAGTGAATAGTTCAATGTATAGTAGTATCTATATTTTACTATGCCACTTAGTATTATTTTCGCTGCATTTATTATGTATTTATATTTAACTTACTCCAATATTCAAATATATTAGTAGTCTTTTGTCATCATTATGTCGTTTCACTTCTCTCCTAATTCCGCGCCTTAGATGGTGACCCTGCTTGGATGAATGGAATGCACGTAATACATTCTGCGTTACTCTGTACAGAATGAGGAAATAAACTTGATAATAAAATAGCATTACATTGTAATTATTTGGTTGCAGCGGTAAATGCATCTGTTGTGTTGGTTAATGATCTCATTACTACGCTATTATTACCCATAATACAACCATAACGGTCTAATGAAGTTAAATATAGCCCTGTTCGTTTCAGTGAGAAACTTTTTGTAAATAATTTTTCATAAATTACGTTGGTATAGTAACGCATTTCTGTATTATGGGCTCGACCTAGTAAAGACTACGCACACAGGGTACCACTGTAAAAATCTGTGTAATAATGTTGTGTTTCGTAGTGTGCAACATGGGCCAATCAAAATGTGCATGAATTTTCGAATCTGAACGGAGATGAAGCTTAGATTGGCTCATAGGGTGAGGGGATTTTGCTATAGATGACACGCTTGAGAAGCGAGTTGGCAAGCACAGTTTATTAATATTTGGAAGATGTTGCTGCCCATCTGCTGCACGTAGGTTATTATAAAATCCAGCGTTTCCACTAGGTTACTCGTTCGTCATCATCAACGGATTAGTAAGCTGAAGTGGCAATGGGCCGGCCATATAGCTCGTAGAACCAACAAGCGATGGGGAAAAAAGGTTCTCGAGTGGCAGCCTCGTACCGGTAGGCGAAGTGTAGGGCTACCATAGGCTACCACCAGCGATTTTTCCGGACCGATACGACTTAGGGACCTTCAAGAAAAGAGCCAACACCAACACGCACTGGGGTAGCGCGGCGGACATTTCTTTTCCCTAAAACCCTCTCAGAATTGGGAGGCGGCTGTGGGAAATGAGGCTATAACTTTATTTTACTTTTTTTTAAGCGAGTACCTTAATGGTTAAATTGTACGAATTAGAAAACTTTTTTGTTATAGGATAGAGTGACAAACGAGCACACAGTCCACCTGATGGTAAGTGGTTGCTGTGGCCCATAGAAATCTACGTCTATCCTTATTTGCAAATCAAAATGCAGATGCGTTGTCACCCGTGAGGATTAAGATGGAATGCCTCTTTTCCAGTAAAAAGGGTCTCCGGTTCTCTACACTCACCATACGAAACACATCAGTATGTTAAGCTGCTATTTTACGCTGGTATTCTGTGAGAGCGTGGTCCTTGCCCGGTTGAACCGACCCATTCGTGATACAACTATACTACTAATATAGCTGCAGCATAGCTCTACCACGTATAAAAAAGTTAAAAATCGTGGGTTTGAGTCCGCCGTTTGGCTATTTGTGACCAACTCCTATAACGAGCAATTTAGCTTAGTTAGAGTGGTTATCGGGAATATTAGTAATGTTAATAGAACTGATAGCGATCTTTAAAATAACTGTAAATTTAAATTATGTTTTGTCCACTTGTGGTATTGGCGTATGAAGATCCATCATCACATTTCACCCTGTGGGTATCGGAAGTGACAAAAGGGGAAATACTAGAAAAAATCATGACTTACATGATTATGATGGTGGCATAATCATCTCGTTGACGCAAGAAGTGAAATACCAAGATCGGTGACAAGCGGCAGCGTCAAAGGTGTGACATATCTCGTCTTACGATCATCAACCCGCCTGCCCAGTATGACAATTAACTAGAACTATATAATCCTCGTTGGTCTGGTGGTCGTAACCGCAATTGCTGATCATGAGGTCCCCGGGTTCGAATCCCGTTTCAGGCCAAATCAATTATTCGGTTTTTCTGTCAAGAAATTCTCGGTAACGGCCCAAAGTCTGAAAGTTGGTGGTGTTTCACCCCCATATTTCGTATACCCGTACCATAACATAACCATACTCCATAATTTCTCCGGTCGTGTTGGATTACCACCCCATCGGAATATGAGCGTAAAGGAATTAGGCGTAAAGAAGCTCCTGTGTTTGCGCATACACTCGGGCACTATAATCCCCTCCTGCGCAGAAGGCCAGTCAAGAGTTAGCTTTGTTACTGGCTCCTGTACTGAAACTAGAACCGTCAGACGCGGATCCTTGACTCTGATGTGTCGACTGCAGTAACCAACATATCGACGACAGCCGTAGACAAAGAGCGACGACAACAGTTGTCTGTATTGTTCATAAGAGCGCTTATCGCTTAATAATAAGGCAGAGGCAAAAGCCGTAATTTAAAAAAAAAGTGTTAATATTTTTAATAATATGCTTTTATACTTCCGTTTCAATCTCTTGTGACAATCTAATAAATAATTTGAATTGCCTTAAAAGAATCAAATAACTTTACAATGTACATTCCGTGCCAGATTCTAGGAGGGCTTTGTAATCAGGAGCGCGAAATGCGACCAGTCCTCGGACAAACAATTTCCTGTATTAATTAAAGGAAAGACGACCTGTCGTTTGGGACCGACTCATTTACAATCCTTTATCGGTTGCCCTTGGAAACTCCTTTAGATGTTAAAAGGTTTTTTGATGTCAGAACTTTCAGAGGTAGGCGTAATGGGAGCGAATAAATTAAACACCGGATGTACCTACATAGTATTTTTTGTTTTAACACTGCTTTCAATATAAGGACAATAAACTGTGGGGAATTATTGCGTACAGCAAAGGAGTGGAATAAGTTGCCAGCATCTGTCTTTCCATCCGGTTACAGTGTGGGTGTCTTCAAGGCAAGAGTGAATAGGCTTTTGTTAAGTCAGTGCGCTTTACCATCTTAGGCTACATCACCACTTACCATCAGGTGGGATCGTAGACAAGCGCTGGCTTAGTAGAATATAAAAAAAAGTAATTTACTTTGTGGTAGGACTCCTTTTCTGTCTGTTTAGGTACCACCCTTTTAACTATTTCTGCCGCCAAATAGCAATGCTTGTTTAGCATCAGAAATAAGTAAGAGTTGCTGTGTGCTGTGTGCTGTGTGCATATTTGCTGTGCTCCGGTTACAACGGTATAGAGAGTCAGTATAGTTACAGGCTGTGATATATTCCTTATTAATCCTCAGGCATGGCATATTGTCTTCTTTGTATTAAGCTGGCTGCAGGTCTCGAACTGCGGTAGCCACTCACCATCAGGTGGGCTGTAAGTTCGTTGGTCATTTCAATTTTTATATAAAAATGCAGGTTTCCTCATGATGTGTTCCTTCACTGCCTAGCATTTGGTAAACGCTTGTAAGTTACCACGGCTTCATGAATAAATAGTTGATAAAAATAAATATAGATACTGTAATAGCGATTGTAGTAAGTCATCAAGACATACCAATTGACTCCAGTACAATTTTACAGCAGAGAATGGCTCTCTATAACATTCACATCGGAGCACAGTAATGCAAGCGCAACTATTTGGCAGCAGAAATAGTTAAAAGGGTTGTACCTATCCAGACTAACTTCTAGAAAAAAAAGGAATCATAGCAACTGGGTCTGGTACTGCGATCGTCAACCCAAGTGTGATGATACTGCCTTCAATGAAAGAGGCTCGTCCCACAGTGGGCATTTACGGTCTGATACAGAAGAAGACGGAGAAGAAATGATAACTGACTAATCTGACGCTAAATGGAGAATATTTTCTTATCTTTTCTCTTAAAACAACTAGAAAAAGATTAAAGGAAATCATTCCAATTCTTTGCCCCAAAATTCTGAAAGACAAAAGCTTGTCTTTTTCCGCTTCATCATCTTTTTTTTTAAATACATCACCTCCACACTAGGATTTTCTCCTGTATCATGGGGGCAGTTTACATAAATAAATTTCAAAAGGACAAACATCCAGACCCAGAAGAATTATTTGTAGGCCATACAAATGCTTGTTCCATGCGGGGTTCGAACCCGCGGCCCTTAGAGCTGCAACTCATTTCTAAGCCACTGTGCCACGGAGCCGTCAAATCCGTCAAGCCGGAACCATCAACTTGTAAATTTTAAACCACCCACTGATGGACTTAGACCTTTACTATTATTTTAGGTTTTGCTATATTTAAGAGCCGTGTTAGGCGAAGGGATTATCGATCGCCGTAAATTTCACAGTACGTGAACCTGGGTTCAATCCTCGTCGGCATCAATAACATTATTAATTGCAATTTGAAGTGCTAATTTACCTTGTGCTTGGAGGTAAAGGAAAACATCGTGAGTAAACCGGCTTGTCTTCTGAGAAATAAAAGAATATAGTTTTCAAATACATGTTAAGTCCACCTACACGAATTGGGGCCATGGCGGACACTAGTTGCCCTAAAAGCGCTCTCAAAATGTGAGAAGGCCTGTGCCCAGTGGGATGTATATAGGCTGTAATTTTTTCCTGACTTTACTTCTTATTTATATACCACTCTCTCCGTCCGGTCATTTCGCTATGTGTTCATTTACTGTCAAACTATGAGCCCTTCCTGGCATTTTACGTAGTCCGTCTACGCAAGCCACGGGACAAGATTGTAGGTGTTAACACAGTTCCAGACCAGATCCGCCGCTGGGGTCAGAAAAGCTAGTGCTTCTGAGTGCTCGTCTTTCCTGGCCCCATGGCCTTCGCGCATCGGACACGGGGGCGTTCGTTGCGCAGGTGAAGTTAAAGGCCGCGGAGGAGGGCGCGCCATGTTTTCTGGTGATGGGGGTGGAGTAGTACTCTCCCGAGAAGCGGCCAGCGCTAGTGGGGCCGCGGATATGTGGATGTATGCGAAAGCGTTCCCGTGGGCCTGCCAATATGTGACGAAGGTGGAACACCATGGGGTTTTAGTCAGTGCGAGTCCGACATAACCCGTCGTTGCCCCCACGAGGCGGTTATGCGTGGGCATGTCCCCATATAAAACAAAAATAAAAGGTGTTAAGATAGTTATGAGAATCTCATATGGCACCAAGACACTGCAATGCCTCTTAAGAGTTAAATGAGGCACGGTTCTGAGCTATTCGCGTGCTTTTGGTATATTTATTATTTCATCTAGTGATAGTTATAGAACTTAACTACATCTGCCAGTACGGAGGTATCTATTTGACAATTGAATTACATAATTCATTATTCTTATTTATCCAGGAAGAAATTACTACGTGTGTCGCATATCGCTAAGCAAATTGAATAGAATTAGAGACAGTATACAATTCATTTTCTATCGACTTTACTGAATTGGAAATTAATGTGATTCGATGGCAGATAACTGACGCCACAATGCAAACGCGACACTGTAAAGCTAATTGGCCCGGATTACCAGTGCTGAAATCTATTCACTATATTCACAAAAGGGTTTTTTGTTTGTAATAATTCTGTGCTTCTATGTCTATAATTATAGGGTAAGTAGAATATTCATGCAATATTAGATGGGTTACGTATACACAAAACGGAGCTTAAATTTCTAAATATTAATCTCCCAATAAGCTGAGATAGTCATATTAATAGTATTTTAATATGTTTCCTGTTTTCCTTTGATCATTGAGTTTGATTGAGTAGTGTTTGGTTCAATTCCGAGATGAGGTTTGTTTTAAACTTATAAAAAAGCAATTTAGTTATTTTTTTAGATTTAGCTAATGTCAAAATAAGTTAACTGATATACATTTTGTTTCCTCGGGCAAATTTCGGGCAAGTTTCTTACTTGTTAGATACAATTCCAAATTAAGTTTAATACTTTTTTATATACTTATTACACATAATTAATTCACTAGTTGTTTGCTTTTACATCAATAATTTTTTTCATAACATACGTTAATTTAGTTTTTAAATCATGGCTTATTTACCTGTAATTGTGCATATAGAATAAGACAATATTATACTTTTAGATTTTGTATGTTAAATTGTAACAATTGTCGTTAGACTTATTTCAAATAAATAAATTAAATACATTCTCCCTGGATTTATCTTAATCGTCATGTATGGCTGGTGAACTGAAGGTCAAGACTTTTGACGCTGTTTTTTATTTTAATTTTAAAATGTTAACCAGAATGAGCGCCAATTTCTTTTACTTTAAACTAAACTCTGGTCTTCTGAGTTAATAAAGGCCTATCTAGCCAAGGAGTTTTTGGCTTGACCATGAAACTTTGACACTGCTGCCCGTCGCCAGTCTGGATATTTTGCGTCTGGCGTAGACGAGATGGTAACCACGATCTATCAAAAGCCATAATTTTACTAATTCGACAAAAAAAATGGATTACCTTACACCGCCCCTGCACAGAACGGCTGATGTAACTTTTTTTATTTTGCAAAAGGATCTTAGCAAATAATTTTTCTCCATAAAAAAGCTACTGCCAACAAGTTTTTACTAAATAAGAAAATTAAAAAACGAACTTTAATTAAACAAATGTTTAAAAATAGAAGCATGACGAAGTCAGTCTTCATTTGCAAAGGAATTCCGTAAGTAATAAAAAAGTCAGTACAAGGACCCCTTTTCGGCCACCCCTCACAAAAACACAAATACCAATGGTGCATTAAGCTCACTTAAATTTATTTGCCTTATAATATTTACCTGCCCACTGACCCGTTTAATTCGTACCCTAGTCCTTGGGGACGTGACCTCTGCCAATGCACTGCCACGTCACTTCAAACAGTTGTACGTTTCATGACTTTAATGTTCATTTGCTCGTTTTTATTTACACTGTCGTCTTTAACTTAAGTGAATAAGGATCAAAATCATAATATTACAGAAATAAATTCAAGTTAGGACAGTTATAGGTACAAAGAATAAACGAACTTTAATAGAGAAGAATACGGTGCAAAATAAGAATTTAGTGACTTTTCGGGGGTATGACTGCACAGTGGTGAGCAGAATGCAAAGATGCGTTTACATTTAGAAGCGACATTGACTTAAAAAATTACATGTTTATTTTAAAGAATAAGTGTACAAACGAGAAAATAGTCTACTTAACGGTAAGAGGATGCTGAGGCCTATCCGTGAATAAAAATTAAAATGTAGATGCGTTGTCACCCTTAGGACTACGATAGAATGCCTCGTTTTTTACTGAGTCTCCGGTTCTCTACACTCACCATACGTTACACAGCAGTAATTAACTGCTGTATTCGGTGAGAGCGTAATCTTTCCTTGGTTAAGCCGATCAATTCGTATTGCTACCATATTATAGCTGCAGTATGGCTCTACTACGTAAAAAATGTGAGCAAAATATGGGTGTTTGCCGAGGCATTTGATACATATAATATAGAGAATGATTACATATTGATTATGGAGCGAAGATTACTTAAATAATATACTGATAGCGTGAATAAATTCTGTGAGAGCGTGGTCTTTCCGTGGTCGACCGATTCATTCGTGCTGCAACGATAACATAGCTGCAGTGTGGCTCTACCACGTTAAACTTAAAATTTACTCCTTAATTTATTACAAGCAATTTTAGCACAAAGAGTCGCGTGAAAAATATTCAGCAACCCGGTTTTGAATCCCCCAGGTACCAATGAAATTCTTTATTGCATATTTTTAATGCTGATTTACCATGTGCTCGGCGGTGAAATAAAACATCGTGATGAAACCTGTAAGTCTGAAGAGTAAAATATTTTCTAGGACATGTGAAGTCCTCCAACGCGCACTGGAGCAGCCGTTACAGACTATCAAAAGTCCCCATAGATTACTTTATATTTGCCATAGTTGCCACACTTGGTAGGCGGGTTGGCCATCGCAGTTTTTTATTTTTTAGTTGTTATTATGAAGACGATGCTGCCAGTGTTCACGTTTGTTTCCCTCTGTCGCCTCTTACGACACCCACGGGACGATATGGGGCAGAGGATATTTTTGAAGGACTAATTGCTCCATATGCCCTCTCTGAATTAGAAATGTGAGGACTGTATATTATATTGTATAATATAGGAATAAGGTATATTGATATATAAATAGATATTGAAGAGGTAACTCTACTATTGAAACCTTTCATTATATATGTATCATTTTATTGCTTTATCCAGACCTGAAATAATTTTTTGTTGACCATACAAATAGTGTTACGTGTGGGATATAAACCAGCGACCCACAGCGCCGGCCAAAAGCTCAGCCGTAAGTGGGACCTATAATGCTCGTATATAGGCTGCTAATGTATGTTTTTAATATGGAATGTTTTTTTTTTGGGTTCAGTGCACGCAAATGCAAATAATATTGGTCGTTGGAATTCTATTGCAAACTCGTTACCTGACTTATGGGTAGGTTTGAATGGATGAGTTCCTATGTTTGCACAATCATTTGAGGCACTTTTTTTTTTTTTATTCTTAAGAAAAAGTTACATACCCGCTAAGATTTTCTACTGTATCGTGAAGCAATTTGCTTAAACAAATTTGTACATTGATAAACATGTGTGGGATT
The DNA here is from genome assembly GCA_029286625.1 of Parnassius orleans. Lineage (NCBI taxonomy): Eukaryota > Metazoa > Arthropoda > Insecta > Lepidoptera > Papilionidae > Parnassius > Parnassius orleans. The sequence continues at coordinate 1,549,768 of JAGSMP010000080.1, read as the reverse complement.
AGAACCCGTGGATCCGCAGCGCCACAGCGAGATCGCTTATTGCGTTACCTAGCCGCCCTTGGATGTGTGCTGTTGCACAGAAGTAATTGCTATGGTCGAAATGTGCCTAGCGAAACTCAAATTGTAGCATACACATAGATTATATTTAATACACTAAAAAAATAAAAAAATCTATTGTTAGTAATAAATTATTTTGACATAATTGAAATTTCAACGTGGTAGAGCCATGCTGCAGCTATATTAATAGTATAGTTGTAGCACGAATGGGTCGGCTCGACCGGGGAAGGACCACAATCTCACAGAATACCAGCGTAAAATAGCAGCTTAACACTGCTGTGTTTCGTATGGTGAGTGTAGAGAACCGGAGACCCTTTTTACTGGAAAAGAGGCATTCTATCTTAGTCCTCACGGCTGACAACGCATCTGCATTTTAATTCGCAAACGAAGATAGATGTAGATGTCTATGGGCCACAGCAACCACTTACCATCAGGTGGAATGTGTGCTCGTTTGTCACCCTTATCCTACATTAAAAAAAAATCAGAAACTTTTTTATTCAATATAGGTTATAAATAATACTTATTGAAAATCACTCTTAAGTTTAATTTACTACTGGTTACCGCGTAAAATACACATATATATATATATATATATATATATATATATATATATATATATATATATATATAATTTAATTTTAATACGTGTGTGTGTATAATACTACTAGTACGTCGTGAAGAATGTCGATAGAGGCGAATTTCCGACGTCTTGTTTGACACAAGGCCGGCTGCTGTCAGTTCCCATCATATCGTGTCAAGACCCCTGTTACTCGGGCTCAGTTAATTGACTCTTCCATTTTAGGGATTGCTGGATTAGCGAGAAATTCCGAAAAACATTCGGGATTTCATCCCGGGAAGTCCTGCCCTTTTATCCGGTTTACGTAAATGCTTTTAAACATTTTCTTTTACAGTAGTTTAATAGTTAAAAGGTTAGCCATTACATATAATATCTATTTGTATCTTCATATTATTATCGCGTATATTTATATGTTTATACGCTTTTTTATTAAGTAGATAAATAAATTGATGACTGCATTGTTGGTCTAAGTCTCGTCAACGCGGCTGCTGATCATGAAGTCCCGGATTCGAATCCCGGGTCAGGTTAGTAATCAGTTATTAGCTTTCTGTCAATAAAATCTCAGTAGCAGCCCTGAGTCAAGAAGTTGGCGGTGTTTTACCCTGTGTCTGGTAAAGAACATAAGCTGTGGGTCCAGCGCCTGATCTCTCTCCGGTCGTGTCGAATTACCATCCCATCGGGCGAGAGCTCACCTGTGCTTGCGTTAAAACTCGTGCACTATAATCCTGTCCTTCGCAGATATCATACATAAATCTAATCAAAGACCGTCTTATGGAAAAGCCTATTTCAGTCGTAGTAAATAGTCAAAATGTCGAGATCTTTCGAAATTTGGACATCCACAAAATCGGCTCTATTACAATTACTAAAAAAGAAGAAAAGATTTAGTTGAATATATTATTTTTATTTCTTTTTTTATATAAAAAGCTGTGGTGGCCTAGAATAAACCTAGGCATAAATTTCAAATGGACAAACATCCAGACGAAAGACAATTACCTATGTTTAGGCTTTACAAACACATGTTCCGTTTACGATCCACGCTACTCGCTGCAGGGCTTTGGATTTGAATCCCAAAAATCCCAAAATGAAAAATGCTCAGCCACCACGATACCGAGCCTTCGTCGATATAAAAAAAAATGTTTAAATTTAATAAAAAATATTAAATCCATAAGGTGCGACGGAACATAACATTATAATATGTCTATTCATCCATCCATCCATTAAAGCCTATAAAATTCCACTGTTCAACTTGGGCATCCCCCATACATTACCCCACAGGGCGGGATTTTCCAATAGGTGCCACGTTTGGCAGGCGCGATGTCAGACGAAGATTTTTTTATTTTTAATTGTTATCTACTGTATGCTGCTGCCCATCTCCTGTTTCAGTTTCCCTCTGTCGCCTCTGACGACACCCACGAGACGATATTTATAGTGGATATTCTTACACCTTCACTACTCCATTGTATAATAATATGCTGTTAGATATTTTTAAGGTCCGGGTAACAGATAATGATCTAACAAAGACACAAATACTTTGGACGCTTCATGTCAGTGGAGGTGCTTAAAGTAGCAACTAGCTAAAAGGAAGTTAGAAAAAAAAAACAATGAAAGCTATATATAAAATACTTGATAATTCATAACAGAATTCTGTTGTACTTAATAAGGCGATCTCGATTTAAAGGAGAAAAGTCTAGGTGAAGATTTTCAATTGAAACTGTGAATATACGAGTAAAATATCGTATTTTAATGTTAAAAATATATACTATGCTAAAATATCAGGACTTAGCTTTGTAATGTAATCCATCAATTTATGTCCTGTCGCATAGGAGTTGGGAATAAAGATGGATCACTTCGAATTCATTCCTAAATGTGATGCATTAGAAAATATATAAATATCACGAAATGTGACAGCTTTTTTAACAGACAGGATCCGGGATTAGACACAATCACACCTTAATATTTTCTGACGCAAACAGATGGGTGTTATAGATTTAACGTGTGTATGTGTGTATCTGTGTGTCTGTCTGTGGCATCATAGCTCCCAAACCACTGACCTCTATATATGGACTGGCTATACACCGTGACATAATGAGGCGAATTGATTTTCGCCATTTTGGCGCTGACAACAGAAGTGAACGTCCACGGAACTAATAATAGAGTGTGACGAATTATATAGATAAAAATTCTATACCCAGGCCTACCCGTAACGTCCATTCTATTTATGTATCATATTAATAAATAATATAAATAAATGTATCAATTAATACCTAGGCCTTAGTCGCAAGCTTTATACCTCATATAAAACCAAGATCGACGCTGCGTTGGTCTATTTATGTTTTTATTCGTAACTACAGAACGGATTTTGTTCCGGGTTTCAAATGAGGAAATACCTACGCATACCAGCTTAGCGGGGGCAAGAACGAATTATGTCGGACTCGCACCTACTAAAGCCCCATGGTGTTCCACCTTCGCCACACATTGGCAAGGCCACGGAAACACTTTCGTCTTGTAAACACAAAGTCATCATCAGGCGACCTTTCTACACTTGGCTATGGCCCTTGGGTCTGGGGGAAAACAAGGAGAGAAGAAATAAAAAAACATTCGAAATAATAATCTAATACTTTTATACTTACTGGTATTGGTACTATCAGAAAATATTGTGGGTTATACTGCACTTTTACAAAGAGGTGCCTTTCTCATATCCAATAAAACAGTCGCATGTGAAGTGTTTAGAACAAAGATAATAATTTTGTTTCGGAAGCCAATTCCCAATTTTTTTGTTTTTTAGCCATAATTTTAGTCTAGCTTAAGTTGGAAACCTGTTAATTAATAAACATTTGATAATTATCTGTCGTCGGCGACTTTGGGTGTTTACAGATATGGGTAGAAAAGAACATCGATAAGTATTATAGACAAGGAACTCGACAACCCTATTGAATTTTATTGTTTGTCAAAACTGAGTAATATAAGGCCAAACATGTTGGTAATTACGATATTAAAATTAGTAACAAATTTTTAAGTCCATATATTATCAAATAGTTTTAATTTGTTTAATATTAGCTGTAAATTCACTTACTTGTGGAATGTTATCCCACTTTCCTTTTGGTAACAAGTTTTACATATTAAGCACATTCATTATTACTTAAAATAATTCTTATTATGTAACTAAAAACAAACATAATCAAACCACATAAAATACTTTCATTTTTTAGTTTAAAAGTTCAAAATACAGAGATACGATTTAAATAACACAACAGACTTTGGCATATTATGTCAATTTTAGTTCCAGGTACGGACAATGAGGGCGCTTCAAATCGGCATAACCATTTTGTATGGTATTAGGGATGCCCGATCTGAATCGATTTTCTGCAAGTTCGATTCACGGCCATACGATCTACCAATTTTTGAATCGATTCTAGGGAATGCGATCTTCACCCAGATCGAATCGTATGCCTATAAGATCCTATGAAAAAATCGTATCAACTAAAACCTAAACATCAACCGAACCGTAACGTATTAACGTACGAACCGATCTTTGCATATCTATCGTATTGCCGGGGAGGGGACAGAATAACTAAAACAAAGTAAGATTACCTACCTAAACATTGAATGAGAGTAGCTTCGAGTTACATCAAAAGCGGTAATGTATGAAATATGAAGGTAGGTATGATAATATTTTGTTTATTTAATTATTGGGTATAGTGTTCTATGATCTATCATTCTTGTTAGTGTTCTATGATCTATCATTCTTGGTATTATTGCGATAGAAAAGTTATACTAGCTGTTCTGTTATTTTAAAATAAACTATTATTATAAAATACTTTTTAATATGGTCCCGCCAACCTAATCAACTCTTTGGCATTGAAGTAGGTATCTGACAATTGTTGCAACATCGGTCCCTTCAGAACGGCTGTTTTCCCTAGCTGGAAATACATTAACAGATAGCCGTAATAGGCTAGATCCAGTGCGGCTGTCAAAATTATTATTTTTGAAGAGTTTAAATGTAGATAGCTGAAATTTATAATGTAAAACCTGTTTTATACTTTTCAAAAATAATAATTTGGAAAAACTCACTGGATACCGTAATAGGCATTGTTAAAATAAATAATTTTGCATGCATACTGTGCTTTTCTTTATTTTTATAAAATTACGATACGATTTTCCGAGATCGAATAAGATCGATTCAATTCAATATGATTAAATCGCGAATCGATTCACGAGGTTACGATCCATTAAGATTCAGAAGATCGACTCAAAACAAAAAATCGGGCATCCCTGTATGGTATAGCCAGTCCAGCGTACTTGTATATATAGAAGTCAGTGTCCCAAACGGATGAAAAAATTTAGATTTATATTTTTTTGTTCTAAAGGTGACTTGCTCGAGAGTGTTCTTAGCTATGATTCCAGAAAATATTTTCAGCCGTTTGAAGATCTTTTTGTTTGGGGTTTTTTTTTAAATTTTCAATTTAAGTTATTAAAAAAAACCGAAAGTGACAAACGAACGTGCACAAAGGTTCACCTTCACCTGGTGGTTCATTTTTTTAGTTATTATTTGCGTACGCAGAAGTTACTAAAATCTTTATGACGTCACTGCTTACCTGAAACAAAAGATATAAAAATTAGTATTTCGCTCTATTTTGGCTTCGCCTGGGCAGGATTTATCAATGTGGCGTTATTTCGATTTGAGATAATTAAAGACCATTTATTACCGGAAGGAAGTTAGCGCAGAATATTTTTTTTAATTATACTGTATGCCATTTTTACTGGAAAAGAGGCATTCTATCTTAGTCCTCACGGCTGACAACGCATCTGCATTTAAATTCGCAAACGAAGATCGATGTAGATGTTTATGTGCCATAGCAACCACTTACCATCAGGTGGACTGTGTGCTCGTTTGTCACCCTTATTCTATAAAAAAAAAAACTGTATGCCAATTAATTGCTCCTTAAATGCTGTCTTAGAATCCGTAATTACTCCACGTCTATTACTATTAGTTAATTTATGAGAAAACTTTTAAAAAAGTATACGAGGCAGTTATTTCGATATTACGGACAGACATTTCAATTTTATTTTTATATATATATATATATATATAGATTAAGATGTTATAAAGCAACTTCAAATCAAAAGAGGTCAAAATGGTGTCATACCGTAAACATTGTTTTCATGCATATTTTACTCTTTCGTTAAGATGTGAATGAAGAAATTTGCTTTTATTTATAGCAAGTTGTAATATGTGGTAAAAAAGAAACATTTTTGTTTTCCATAAATTTTTATCGATAAAAGAAAAGAGCCGTGGGAGGTCAGGGGCTTAGCACTCGCTGTAAATTTCACAGTACGCGAACAACCCGGGTTCGATCCCCGCCGGCAACAATGAAATTACTAGTTGCATTTTTAAGTGCTGATTTACCACGTGCTCGACGGTGAAGGAAAACATCGTGAGGAAGCCTGCATGTCTGAGAAATAAAAAAAATATTTCGAAGACATTTGAAGTCCGCCAACAAGCATTGGGGCAGTGCGGCGGACACTTCCTTGCCCTAAACCCTCTCTGAAGTGATAGGAGGCCTGTGCCTAGCAGTCGGACGTATATAGGCTGTAACTTTAACTATAACTTTTTAAAAGAAAATTAGGAACAAGACAAACATTAAAAATGCAATTATTCACAGAATAATAAAAACATTTTAGTAATAAACGGAAAATTACTAAAGAAACAACAAAATTAAATAAAAACTTCTACTTTTATCATTTACACAACGAAATGCTTCAAAATATTATTTGTTACACACGTAATATTCTATTCACTTTACCGGCCATTTCACCTGACGTACAAGGAAAACTTAAATCTAAAATTAAGACAACAGCACACCGCTAAAATAAAATAAAAATAAGAGAAATGGCGGGCCGAGGAAAATGACAAGTAAATGCCTCATGTCAAAAGTCAGGGCAGGAGTTGGGAGGGTCGGAGCAAGCGGAGTGAACGTAATTTCAAATTGCCTCCTTGTACTACGTAGCGGGTTCGGGTTTTTGGCACCCACTTTAATACGAATTGTACCGTGAAACTTATGAAAACGCCGTGATAAAAGAATTCAGTGATGGTACATCATTATATTTACTATATTAGTATAGAAGAACAGAAATTGTTCACGATCGAGTAAATTATATATATTTATTACATACATACATAAACACTTACGCCTGTAACCCAGAGGGGTAGGCAGAGACTATGGACTTCCATTTGGCACGATCCTGACACACCTCTCTGTCGCCTCCTCCACATCTATATACCTACACATACACGCTCGTCGGTTAAGGTTACTCTTAATTTGGCCCATTTTCAATATATCGCCAATTTGGTCGATAAATTTTCGTCTAGGGCGTCCCTTCCAGACTCTGCCGTTCACCTCTGCCACATAAATGTGCTTTGTCACTCTTTCCTCATTCATTCTTTCTACATGACCAAACCACCGTAGCATTCCTTTCTTAATCCTGGTCAGAACATCATCTTGCAAACCACACTCTTCTCTTATCATACAATCTCTCACTCTGTCATTTAGATTCAACCCTAACATACTCCTTAATGACCGCATTTCTACAGCATTTATTCTACTCTCGTGCCTCTTCTGCCACACCCAACTTTCACTACCATACATTAAAGTAGGGACTAACACAGCATTGTGAATTGCCATACGTGCCTTTTCGGACACCTTCTGACTTTCCACAATAGAGTGTAGAGCCCCATTTACTCCATTTCCTGCGTTCACTCGTTGTTCTATATCCTTATCATATCTACCATCCCTGCTAAATACACATCCCAAATATACAAAATCATCTACTTGCTCGACCAATTCCTCTTCTATTCTTATTGCACATATCGTTTTACTTTCTTCTCTTTCAAAAACCATAACTTTCGTATTACTTGCGTTCACTTTCATTCCCCTTTCTTTTAATGACCTGTTCATTCTTAACCCGCATTCTTCAACTTTCAATTTTTTCAAACTGCTGTCTATAAATAGGTTGAACAGCCACGGTTCTGTGTTTGCCATACACATCCCTGTCCACTCTGTCATAAGCCTTTTCCAAGTCCACGAACGCACAAAAAACCTTTTGGTTTTTGGCCAAAAACTTCTCCGCGATCATACGCATGGAAAAGACCTGATCCGTTCATCCCATTACATACATAAATACTCACGCCTGTCACCCAGAGGGGTAGGCAGAGACTACGGACTTCCATTTCGCACGATCCTGGCACACCTCTCTCGCCTCCTTTACATCCATATATCTACGCATACATCCCATTCCCTTTCTTAATCCCGCTTGCACATCCCAAATTTTTCCATCATTATCTTTCATAACTCTTTCAATTAGCACCTTAGCATACAGTTTTCCCACAATGCTAAGAAGGCTGATACCACGGTAGTTTTTACAGTCCTGCTGCGATCCTTTTCCCTTATATATTGGGACTATCACGGCTATGCACCAGTCTCCCGGTACCCGCTTAAGTTCCTAACACAAATTAAACAAGGTGTACAGCAGGTCTGCCACCACTCCCTCTCCAGCCCTTAGCATTTCGAGTGATACTCTATCATATCCGGCTGCCTTAACTGCTTTCATACTTTTCATTGCTTTCATTATTTCATCTATACCTATCTCTCTATCTCTTTCATATTATTTCGGAGTTTCTATTTCATTTAATTCAAACGTCTCATCACTCATAAACACGCTTTTTGTATTACTTCCATCTCCTTAAACTCGAAACTTCGTCATTCAGAATACAGCCATTCTGGTCTCGTATAGAATTCATTTTAGGCTGTTTTGATTGTCCCCTGGCAGTTCTTACGAGTTTCCAGAACATTTTAATATTTGCCTGGAAGTTATCCGATATTCTTCTATCATTCTTATCCGTTATTTCTTGCTTTTTCCTTTCAACTACTACTTTTACTCTCTTATTTAGATGTCTACAGATTGCCTTTTTTCTTTCAATATCATCATTCATACCTCTAGAATAACTAGACTTGGTTGCTAGTAAATCTAGCCATGAATCTTCTTTGCTTCAACTTCCATTCGTACCTCATCATCCCACCATAAAGTGTTATTTTTCCTTCTCAAAAGGCATTCGTTCTCTTAGTTACACCACATACTTCGGTAGCTGCATCCACCAAACCTTTCTTGACATTATACCACACAGTCTCCAAGTCTAAATCATTCATACACAATTCATCCATACCACTTATATTTTCTCTCAGTCTATATTTGAACTTCTCTTTCACACCTTCATCTTGTAACCTGTCTGTTCTTATACGCTGCAACGCAGTGGTAGACACAGATGTCCGATGCCGCCAACGTCTTAATAGACCATTAATTCGGCATAAGATCAAGTAATGATCCGTCCTTACGTTGGACCCTCCGTTAAACCCTTGTATCTACCACTGCGCTTCTCATTCTTTTATCCACAATTATGAAATCTATTATGCTTCTATCACCACCTCGTTCCCATGTATAGATTTGAATTTTCTTATGACGAAAGAAAGTGTTCGTCACAAAAAGATTCTTTTCCACCCATACGGTGAGGAGGCTTTCACCATTCTCATTTACGCTTTCATCACCAAACGTTCCTAATATCCTTTCATAACCAAACCTCTTCACGCCAACCGTTGCATTAAAATCTCTTAATATAACAATATTTTCATTAACCTTGCATTTCATTAGCACCATCTTTACCATCTCCCAAAACTGCTCTCGGATATAAGTGGGCTTAGACATGTCTGGAGCGTAGACCCCTAGAACAAACAACTTCTTTAAGGTCAGTTTCATTCATACCCAAAGCAGTCTCGGGCTTACACATTCATACTCTTTCACACAATGACCCATTCTTTCTGAAAGGATGATACCGACTCCCTGGCATATTTATTATTATTTATAAATATAAATATAGTACATATTATGGTTTAATATGTTGTTATTATTTCTTAACCGTGTGGCCTTGTAAGAATATTCACTACCCTTATTGTTGAGCGGTAAACTAAAACAGGAGATGGACAGTAGCATCATCCTGATAACAATTCAAAATTATAAAAATCTACGGCTGCCAACCCGCCAGCCAAGGGTGGCAACTATGGCAGATTTCCTGTGTGGCAATATATGGGTAGGGCTATGTTCAGCAGTGGACTGTGATAGGATGTAATGGATTGGTTGGATGGTTATTATTTATTGTCCTTGCGCGTAACTATACACGCGGAAATGTTACACTAAAACATGTGTGGCCTAGGTCCTACAATTTCGTTTTGTCATACACGAGATACACGCACACACATATGCAACACAGTTGTAGGAACTTGATGTGTTTGTGTGTGTAAATTGTAGGGTACTTCACACATTTCCAGTAAAAATTACGTCAGTATTTTTGAACGTCTGTGTGTCCTTGTTAACCGTGGTAGGTCAGGGGCATATATGTAGATCTCTCTCTTTTTAAGGCGGATTTGCCGAAATAGCTACGCTTAGCAGGAGCTCATCCGACTATTATGCATTTGGTTACGTCAATGTCGGTGGCCATGAGGTCTTACTTGTCTACCACAGTTCCCTTTATGACACCCACTAGACGATATGTATGCGGTGTAATTTTACTTAAGACAGAAAAAAGATCAAGTTTTAATACACTACAAAACGTAACGACCTCAAATTAAATGATGTAGCAACTTATGTGTCTACCTAATTGAGAACTGCCAAGATATTTGAAAGTTTTCTCGTAGTTGAAATCAGTAAGAAGAACATCCCGTTGACCATCAACAGGTGGTCCATATTCAGCAGTGGAATTTTACGGGCTAATTAAGAAGAAGAGGGTTAATAAATGGACGTTACAATGACATTGTTTATTTTTATTTTTTTATTTAATATAAAGGCATTAAATAGAAATATACTGCCAATGTGAAAGACACATATTTTAGTCGCAATACAACGAATGAACCCATCCCTCAAACAGATTATTAGAAAGTAGAGCAAATGAAAATATAAAAAGTAAGTAAAAGTAAAGTTACAGCCTATATACGTCCCACTGCTGGGCACAGGCCTCCTCTCATTTCTGAGAGGGTTTTAGGACAAGGAAATGTCCGCCGCGCTGCCCCAATGCGTGTTGGCGAACTTCACATGTCTTCGAAATATTCTTTTTTTATTTTGATTTCTCAGACATGCAGGTTTCCTCACGATGTTTTCCTTCACCGCCGAGCACGTGGTAAATCAGCACTTAAAATTGCAATTAACAATTTCATTGGTGCCGGCGGGGATCGAACCCGGGTTGCTCGCTTACTGTGAAACTTACAGCGAGCGCTAACCATCTGAGCTACCACGGCTCCCTGAAAATATGTAATAAACAATTTACAAAATAATTATTGTTTAAAAAAAACATTTAACAATCTCAAAACAATCATGTATAAGACAAGATCTCTCGTATATTTTGATTTTTTGAATTTAGAACGCGGGAGCTATTTACACTCGAGGATGCTGACAAAAGCTCGACTTTAGTGCGTGCTGAATTGAGATGCGCCTGTGGCCTCGCGCCTTACGCCTGTAGCGTCTATTCAATGGCATAGAATGGAAAAGCTGCCGGGTAAATATCAGCGACCGGCTGGACAAAATAAACAGAATGTTCTATAAAATATGCATAACTTAGCATGAATAGGTGACTTTTAATATAAAATTTAAAGCAAAACTAACTTTTTAAAACGTATCTGGTTTTTAATAATGATACGCAATTCGGACGTGCTGTGAAGTCTTTAATGTAATAGTATCAGTGTTAGACTAAAATGCCAAACGATGAATTTTAGTTAGCAGTACATAGTGCTATTTGAATTCACTACAACATTTCCTACTACACGACCAAGGTAAATAGACGGATGGGTGTAGTTCGGCCTTCCCATTTGAGTTGTCCTAGGGCCTCCCCATTTACGTTCCGTCTTAGCTACCGAGTTCGTATTACTACCATATAAAGCATTGATGTGTGACGTCACGTTTAACGAACGCCTAATTAGCTTGGTCGGTGAATACAGTCAAAGTCGACTCGAGACGTGTTCCATTATTTATTATGAACGTTGGTGTTTTTATATATATACAATATTTCGATCACTGCAGCGTTATAACAAACACGACAATGTGATTTCGTTGTAACAGTGATAATGACTTAAAATATTAAATTAAATTTTAATATCAATTAAAGTAAATTTTAAGGATCTTCTCGAACATTCTCATTAACACATCCTTCTTAATAAGGTAAAAGCACTTTTTTAGCTATTTTTCATAGTTATATTTAACATTAGCCACCCGCTCCAGCTTTGCCTGGTTAGTTTAACCTATTAGCTTTGCCAGTATTTCGATTTCTCAAGAAAAACACTATTTTTTCCGGAATACTATAGCCTAGATCACTCCTTGCAATGATCTCTATCTTTTCGTGAAATTTCATCGCAGGTTCGGCTATTCCGAATTTTAGCCCAGAGAGACTGATAGACAGACCAAATTTTTAAAAGATGAGTATTCATATCTTAAAAGCATGCAAATATTCCCCAGAGTTTTAAAAAGTTTGTTATTTCTATATTACAGACAGAAACTTCAATTTTATTTATATGTATAGATTATAAATCTAAAGAGGCGTATTAAAGTGTCCCATGCTAAAATAAGCAAAATATGACAGTTATGGAATCCCCTCGGTATCTGTCCGTTACAGCATTTTCTCTAAAGATATTTTTACGCAGACGATTAAAACTGTGCATAGTTGTAAAGTGCAGTTTACAAATGTTATACGTCCGGATCAAAATCGAATTTCGTCTAAAAATAGTAATTAGTTTTTAACTAACAAATAACTACTGGTCAAACCTTGAATTTATATGAGACCACATGAGAAGCACCAGCTTTCAAATAAAAAAAGAATCATCGAAATCGGTTTACCTAGAAAAAAGTTATGAGGTAACATACAGTCGAATTGAGTATCTCCTCCTTTTTGAAGTCAGTTAAAAAATGATATGATCTTAGCATAAACATTATTAAGAAATAGGTGTAATAATGAGCCAATATTATCAGGCTTTAAACATTAAATCATTATTCTATAACAGGGATAGAATCTGAATTTAAAAATTTGCGCTCTTAACACGTAATGTTAAAAAATTTCTTCAAAGAAATTAATAGAAAAATATATAAACAATTTAGGTATTTTTTTATTTCTCTGCCATTTCTTCGGATGGATACATTCAATTGACCCCATCGATCTCTATTAAATTACCACAATAGAAAGAAGTGCAAACTCGTTTATCTGTTCCCGTTTCTATTTTGCCGTTTTTGTCGAGTTTCTTAGGTGAGGTCACTGTAGAATATAGTTCTCGCACTTCACTATAAACAATTGCATCGCAGTCTTTTTCACTTCTCTGAGACTGTATAAACTTAAATTGTCTCATGTATTAGCTATTAAACAGTTTAAACCTTCCAATATCATGAATATAATATAATAACTTAATTCTTTAATGTTAGATTTTTAGTTGCTGTGGCCCATATACACCTACATCCATCCCCGAATAAGAATCAAAATGCAGATGCGTTGTCACCCCTGAGTAATAAGATGGAATTCCTTGTTTCCAGAAAAAGAGTCATCGGTTATCTACACTCACCATACGAAACACAGCAGCATTAAGTTGCTGTTTTACGCTGGTATTCTATGAGAGCGTGATCGTACCCCAGTCGAGCCGACCCATTCGTGCTACAACCATAATATAGCTGCAGCATGGCTCTACCACGTATAAATTAATTCTAATTAGAATACGTTGTACTATTAATTATTATGTACTTAGAGCTGCATCTTTTTTTATATAAAACTGAAGTGACAAATGAACTCACAGTCCACCTGATGGTAAATGGCAATTGCGGTCGATGGACACCTGCAGTCAACTTTAAACATAGAGGGATAAAGATGCGTTGTCACCTCTGAGGTCCAAGCCTGCCATCATGTATGCCTCTCAACATGTATTATGCTGACTCTCTGTACTTTTCAGAAAGGAACACAGCAGAACAAGTACTGCTATTCGGCGGCAAAAATAGGTTTTCTTTTCTTCCTCGCACAACTTCCTTGTGGAATAGTTTACCACCAGCAATTTTTCCGGACCGATACGAATTAGGGACCTTCAAGAAAAGAGCCTACTCCTTTTTAAAAGGCCGGCAACGCATCTGCAATTTCTCTGGTTCCCCTGGTGTTGCAGTTGTTCATGGGCGGCGGTAGTCATTTACAATCAGGTGAGCCGCATGCTCGTTTGCCCCCTGTCCTATAAAAAAAAAAGTGGTACCCACCCACAAAAACTCCTAAAGCAGAAAAAGAGTCCTTACATCTACGTAATTAAAAATTTAAGATTTTGATATTTATAGTTATAGTTAAATTTAAAATTAAAGTTACAGCCTATATACGTCCCAGTGCACAGGCCTCCCTTCATTTCTGAAAGGCTTTTAGGGCAAGTAAATGTCCACCGCGCTGCCACAATGCGTGTTGACTTACTTCACATGTCTTCGAAATATTTTTTTTCTTATTTCTCACAGGTTTCCTCACGATGTTTTCGTTCACCGCGGAGCATGTGGTAAATCATCACTTAAAATTGCAATTAACAATTTCATTGGTGCCGGCGGGAATCGAACCCGGGTTGCTCGAGTATTGTGAAATTTACAGCCAGCGCTTAAGCCCTGGGCTACCACGGCTCATTTATAGTTATATATAAACATTTATTTTTATCTTACTAATATTAATAAGACTGTAATGCTTCGTTATTTTAAATTTGTTGGCAGTTGAACAAATAATATTTCATACTTCTTATAACAAATGGGCATATAAAATACAAAGCGCTTATTTATGTGTTGTGACTAATTCGATACTCACCATTACTCCCGTCGCCGAAAAAAAAAATCATAAACTTCAAATCCTGCATTTGATTTTGATCCCAACTGCAATATATTTAGGTATTACATCAAGATCGCTCGTAAAGATCAGAGAGAGCGTGTTGACGTGATCATTATCCCGCTCTTTATGTTGACGCGTGATTGATTCGTCGCCGCAAATGGATACAGTCGCTGTAGCGAGAGTTGCTTAGACTGGAATTTAACCCATGGAATAATAATTTTTAGAATTTGTATTGAAACAAAATGCTAACATTCATTGAAAAGATACCCGATTCATGAATACAGGTACATAATAATGAATCCAACAATTATTCTGTGTGCGAACGTACCTTTCATGTTACTCTCCTTTAGAATATAAACTAAACACAAGCCAAAGCATTATTCTAGACTACGTTCATCTAACAGTACTTGCATATGTATATGCATCTTATGATTGGGTATCGCCATACACTGTCCTAAATTATTGAATCATAAGGTCATGAATCGTTTGGCACTAGCATTAAATCCAAGTATTTTTGTTTTCAAATTAGGTGATACTTCTTGGATTGCACGGGGGTGGCGTTGCAGGGTCAACAATTTTGAGTCTTAAAGTTATAAAACAGCTAAAACCCCAAGGCGAAAAGTCCACAGCAGTGCACGGAGTGCTGCTTGCCGACAGATATAGGTAAAAGGATGGTATCTACCAAGATAGACTTCTAGGCACGTGATTGAGCCACGCTGCAGCTATATTATTGTTGTAGCTCGGATGGGTCGGCTAAACCGGGGTAGGACCACGCTATCACAGAATACCAGCGTAAAATAGCAGCTTATTGCTGTTGTGTTTCGTATGGTAAGTGAGAACCGGAGACCATTTTTACTGGAATCGAGGCATTCCATCTTAGTTCTCAGGGGTGACAACGCATCTGCATTTTGCTTTTTAAGCGACAATAAATGTAGATGTCTATGGGCCCCAACGTCCACTTACCATCAGGTGGACTGTGTGCTCGTTTGTCACCCTTATTCTATAAAAAAGGCAGAAAAGGAGTTCAACCACCTAGTGCCTTCTATAGAATACTGATTGATAAGTATGAATTAGTACCTCATAATATCAAAGTGACAAACGAGCTAGCCCACCTGATGGTAAGTGACGTTTGCTGACCGTAGGCATCTGTTTAACCATTTTCCATCCATTTTTTCACCCTTAAGAACGAAGATGAAATGCTTCGGTGCCATATAATTTGAAGAAGACATAGTGTAACGAAGTAATAAAGCCCGACTTCATAATCTATAATGTGTAAGTTATTTCATTCTTTTACTTTTTTAATACGTTTTTAACCCTTCCCTTCTATTGCGCGTTGCAGCCGCAGAAGAAATAATTGTGGAAATATCGTTTAAAATTTTAGAAGAGTTATATTGTTTAATTGTATATATATATATATAACGGTACGGCAACGCATAAAATTCGAACAAACAAACATACATTTTTATATATTAGACTTAGTTTTACCGTTTTGAATGATATTTAAGGAATATCACTAGTTCAAGATAACGATTACAGTGTTGTCTACATAGTTACATCAACATATTCATCCTCGCGGTGTGCGCCTTTGCATTGTCATGGTGCGTTAGGATGCGGCTTCTTGGCTGTTTTTCCCTAACTTTTTCAAAGACACTGGGCAAACAAATGGCGGTGTGTCGTGCAGACAGAACCCGTCTGGGAGAAAAAAATGCAATTATTTTTTTCCACACTTCTTGCCTGCCTCAAGCCAGGGCCGAACTTTTACTTCAACATGAACTTCGCAACTTTAAACATTGGACTTTCACCGACCGCCCTGTAATCGGTTGCTATTAACCGTTTCCGCAAAAACTTTCGCCAAACCAGGCAATCATGAATCATTGTTGGTAATTTATGTTCGTCGACGAACAGCGACCGTCGGATGCGCGGCTCATGTTTTTGCCGGGGGCGAACCGATAATCTGGGGGGCCGTTACAAATGCGCCCGGATTTGCGACACGCCAGGGGAATGACGCGATAAGTGGGATAATTTCGTACATACATACTTTATACGGAAATAGGCGTATGATAGATATAGTAGATAAGAAAATAGGTATAGCAATGTATTAAATAAATGTGCTTTTTAATTGAAATTTTAAGTACCGATTAACCACACGACGGCAGTGAACGAAACCTACACGAGGTATAAAAATATTTTATTAGTCTTATAAAAAGGGTAAATATAAATTATTACATGATTAATAATAAACCCTGGGAATGAGACAAACTGTTTGTTATATTATATTGGTAAATAAAAAAATGACTTTCAATAAGTATTATGTATTAATCTATATTGAATAAAAATTATTCTATTCTATTCTATTGTGTTGTAAAAAATTGTACATCCTATTTTAAATTTTTTAATATTACCGTGAAAAAAAAGTTTCGCTGGCTTTCGTGCTGACACAGAATAAATTATAATACAAGAAGTGCTGGTTCTTTCCAGGACAGAGATTTTCCGAAGCAGTGGTCAAAGTAGAAAATGACTTTTAATAAGAATTAATTATAATTTACATTTAATAAAAATTATTCTTTTCTATTTTATTCTATTCTATATCGAAAACATTATTTAAAAAAACCTTTTCTATGTAGCCTAATATGTAGGCTGTTTTAATTATTTTTATACTCTGTCTACTGTCTCTATGATAATTTTTAGGGACTTTATTTATGCTGCATTTTATCCCATGAATAACTTTTTTTCAGGTGATTGAAAAATCGGTCCTTAATCAACAAGATATAATTGCACTTAAAGTTAAAATGAACATTTTTGTAGTGTTAATAGGAGTCGCACTCAGGATGTTCAGTTTAAATTTCAAAGCTTTGTAATTTAAGGCAGTTGCTGCTCTCGAAAAATACTTTATTGCTGTAGTGAACAGTAGTTGTTTAATTTTTCCACCATATTGCTGTTACAAGCGAATAAAGAGCGTTTGACTGTCGAATATAAATTTTGGAACGTCGATAGTCGTTGATTTTTAACGTAATGCTTACAAGATAAAAATGAACGGATAGTCTAACCTGCACGTTTTAACCGTACAAATATATCTTAATATGTAGGAAATGGTTTTGTTTGTACTATTTTCGATAATCCTTTTTTGAATTGTATTGAATATGTATCGCTTTTTTAATAATAGGATTTTCTCCTGTATCGTGGAGGCAGTTTACAAACATAAATTGCACAAGGACCAACATCCAGACTAAGGACAATTTAAGTACGGGATTCAAACCCATGGCCATGAAATTTCTAGATCTAGTCGTATTGCGAAGGCATGAGAGAATGACTTCCGATAGATGGCGGTGTAACAATCTCAATTTCCCCTTAGTAATATATTGAAATGGAAGATGGCGAGCAGCGTCAAAGGTGCGATACGTCTGATAACGCGGTCGCCAATCCTCTGCCAAATGTTGCGAAAAAGGCAAATCCTCTAAATGGAAAAGGTCCATGTCCAGCAGTGGACTTGGACTGATAAAGAAGAATAATATTTCAACGCACTAGCTCTAGGAGTCCGTCTGGCTTAGTACCAACTTCCTAGCTGTTTCTCGCTCTAAGCAGCAATGCTGGGTGCATTCTTGTCCAAAATAATTACAGGTTGCGTGGCATTTCATCATTGTTCTCAGGGATGGCTAGGCATTGGGCTTTCTTTATTTTTTTTTATAGAAGAGGGAACAAACGATCATACGGCTCACTTTGTGGTAAGATCACTATCGCCATTGAACATCTGCAACACCAAACTAATTGCAGGTGCATCGCCAGCTCTTTAAAAATAATAAGCTCTTTTTTGAAGGCCCCTTAGTCAGATCGGTGAGGCAAACCGCTAGCAATTGTCAATTCCACAATATGGTCGAGCGTAGAAAAATATTCTCTTAAATGCACGTCAACGGAATGCCGACCATCGCAATGATACATCTTACTGAGAGTGATGCAGAGGTTTAAGGGCTGTAGAAACTACTTTCCATTAGGTGGACCGTTAGCTAATCATCGCCATCATTATCATCATCATTGTCACTATAGCTTAACAAAAACCACTGCTTAACATACGCCTCCCCAAAAGATTGCCCAGTAGGTGGGATATATTTATGTTAGTCACCACTCTTGGCAGTTGGGATGGCAACCGCAGCTTTTTATTATTTTGAGTTGTTGCCAGTAAGATGCTGCTACCCGTATCCTGTTAAAGTTTCCCTCTGTCGCCTCTTACGACAACCACGGGATGATATGAGGGGATGGTCTCAGTTAACTTGATTTTCATTAATAATATTAAAAACAATAATTAATCTTAGAAAAAAGCTTAGTGAGTCACGTCCTTATTATATTTATTTTAATCAACGATACCTTCTAACGATCCCACTATAACTTAGTTTCTTCTACTTTAATGAGGAAAATATTGTAAGTTACGACTTGTCTGGACTTAACTTACTTAGCGGGTGAATTTTTTCTCGGCCTATTAACACAAGCAATAATCGCACTGAGAGTACAAAAAGCAATCCTGTTAATCGAAACGGCGGCCGTTTGTTACCGTCGTACGACCGGCAAATGGACAAATCAGATTATTTCAGCCGCTATGAGTCCGTAGATAACATTTTTCTTGAACGCAATTCATAAGCGAAAGCGATTCAGTTCGTGAAGTTAGAAGTTTTAATGAGGTATATATAATATTCATACGTATTACAAAGGTAATATGAGCATTTTTTTCAACTAAGTTTCAGACTTTAGAACTGGTTATAGGAAAGACTTAGAAAAGACTGCGTCAGTAGATATATATTTCTTTGAAGATTTGCTTATACTCGATACGCTAAGAACATGCAAATATTCGAAAATCGTGGTAGCTCAGGGGCTAAAGGTCTCACTGTGAACTTTTTAGTTCTAAAGCAATCCAATGTCAGACGCCTCCGGCGCAAATGAAATAAGTGATTACATTTTTAAGTGCTGATTATCTGTGATGAAGAAAAGATTCATTCAGGAACCTGCAAGTTCAAGAAATATAATATTTTGAGGACATGTGAAGTACGCCAACACGCACTAGAAAGAGAAGCGGACTATTAGTTTCCAGAAACACTCATTAATAAGAGGAATCATGTGCACAGCAATTGGACATATAAAGCTGTAACTTTACAACATGCTGAGTAAGCAGGTTCATAAACACACAGTGGATACCCTCGCACTGGGAATGCTAGCAGCATGCACATCTTATCACCAGTCTGAAATTTGAGTTCAATGTTTTTGTGAATGGATTTTCTGACTTCAGTCCGTCACCAGAGCCTAGTACATTACTCATCAAGGGTACTTCTATTGCTAGCTTATTAAATGGAGCAATGTAACTGCTAGCATTAGTTTAAATTAACATTTATTACTTAAAAGTGTAGCCGTGAGAGCTCGGGAGCTAAGCGCTCGCTGTAAACTCCACAGTACGCGAACAACCCGGGTTCGATCCCAATTATAATCCAAATGAAATTATTAATTGCAATTTTAGGTGCTGATTTACCACGTGCTCGGTAGTGAAGGAAAATATGTCTGAGAAATAACAAAAACAATTTCGACGACACGTGAAGATCTCAAACACGCATTGAGGCAGCGCGGTGAACATATCCTTGCCCTAAAACCCTCTCAGAAATGAGAGGAGGCCTGTGCCTAGTAGTGGGACGTATATCGGCTGTGACTTTAAGTTTAATTTAACTACGTAAAACAAAATTGACCATAAAGTAATTTTAAGTTCATATAGTGTTGTTATAACAACAATAATTTAATATTTGTTGCGTACTGATTTTATTAAGTTTTCTCATGCCGTTTTTTACAAGTAATTATGGTTTTTTATAAATTAAAACAAAAAA
Source organism: Parnassius orleans (assembly GCA_029286625.1). Taxonomy (NCBI): domain Eukaryota; kingdom Metazoa; phylum Arthropoda; class Insecta; order Lepidoptera; family Papilionidae; genus Parnassius; species Parnassius orleans. The sequence continues at coordinate 1,529,367 of JAGSMP010000080.1, read as the reverse complement.
AAGTAAAAAAAAATAGTAATACTTGCTTTAATTTTCTATCATTATAACACTCTGCTATTTTAACACGCGCCTCTTATGCTTTGAACCACTTTCATCGCAAAGCTATAAATTAAGAGATCCCCACTAAGTCCCCATCGGTTCGCGCGCCCCGCGGCGTTACTCACCGGCCTTTAAGCGAAGACATCGGTCCACTTGAGTGGAAATTATCTTAGGTAGATTATCCTTATTGTTACATTTTTCTTCGGCCCCCAATAACTAACTTGATTTAGGAACTCTCTTTACCTATGGGTTTATTGAGACGCATTACTCCACTTATATTTAGATCTCATACCACTTTGTAGGTTGCAAAGAATTATTTTGCAAGAAAATAGTATGAACATTTATTTTTGCTTTTTTTTCACACGGGTAGGAAATGAGACGCAGTCTTTTGTTTATCAAGTGATTTGCAAAATATGCATATAAGTCAAGTATTTCTGTTTATTACATTTCTTATTTAAATCAAAAAGCGATTGAGAAAAATAACAACGCATTTTAATGTCTGATTTCCCTCCGCAGATTTCTGTCCCATCAGACTATGGGTGAGAGGGAATTAAGAGTACATCTGTGTTCACACACTCGTGCACTATAATCTTGTCCTGCGCAGATGGCTAGTCTCCATTGAGATCGGGGCCCGTAACCGAAATTCAGCCTGGAGGACATTATTATTTATGCGATTTAGAAGATATAGCCATAATAGCATGACTTACTTTGTGACCCTATAGGGCCTATACTATAGTACTTCAAAACTGCGCTATAAATAATACTACTCTGCAACCATGCAGAAAGCCTATTATCTAAAAAAATCTTAAACATTTTATAGTGCTTCATCCTAGAGTGAGATTGTAAATCGATTTTTGTTATGCCTGCTGCTTTTCAGTAGATAATATCTTCTTTTATCGTGTAATAATAATTATCAAAAAATTATTATTTTTTAAAGAATTGTATGATAAAGTGTAATGACGTGAAAGTTATCTTTTTTTTTTTCTTAAGAAATTAATTAAATTAATGTCTTATATATCCTTTCCGTCATTTAGCACATAATATTATATTCATTTGGACCATACCCTGCGGCGCTATCAAGGTCTAAATTGCAAATTTAATACAGCTATTTGCATGAGAAAAGAGGCTATGTTGAGTCGTTTTTCCACTCAGTGATTTGTACTGTTTATCTAAATTCTATCTAAATTAGATGTGTGTTTAAAGTATTTTGCGTAAACAAATACCATTATTTTGTCTCCAAGCTCTCTGATTTAGCTTTTTACATTGTCTTTTTGCCATTAATTTGATGTAATGGCAAATTTACTGCCCATTTCTGTTTAAGTAATTTATATACAAAGACGATCTGTTTAGCGAATTTATTTAAGAGAGATCTGTTTTATTATTAATGTAGAAGAAAGTAAGACGATTTTTCTTGTTGCTTAAATGCCATAAAATGTTATATAATTATATAATTAAATATATTATGTTATATACTATATACATTGTACATATACGACTCTATAGGACTGTGACTTTGCGTTTGGTTGCGGTGCTACGGGGCCGAGAGTTTGAAACCCGCACGGAACAAGTGTTAGTATGACTTACAATTAGTCATCCGACCGACCAACTACGCTTTCACAGAAGACGAGCGTAAAATAGTAGTACAATGCTTTGTATCATATGGTGAGAGACGAGATCCCAAGACCGTTTTTACGAGTTACAAGGTATCCCATATGAGTCCATAAATGACAACGCATCTACTTTTTAATTCTTATTCGAGAATAGATGTAGATGCCTATATGAACTATAAGTACAATGAACTAAAGGGATGCTTTTCAGTATGTATTCTCCTCGGGTTGTCCTTCATACGTATGTTGATAAAATAACACTTTTTATCATGAAAAATTCTTACCTACTAAAAATTGCAATAAAGCTAATCAGACCACAGTAATCCCGACTGACGGAACTGAATAATCCGAAACATTTTCGGTGATAGGTGATTACAGCAAGGCATTCTCAATTTTTGAAAGGCAGTAAAAGTTTCAAACAGGCTAATGGAAAAGCACTTCTATATATATATATATATATATAAATATATATATATATATATATATATATATATATATATATATATATATATATATATATATATATATATATAACAAATCACTGAGAAAATAAAATGAAATACTTAAATAATCAAAGTCTATCCTTCATTATTATGGTCACATAAACAGTCTGTAGCTAGATTCGTGAGAGGCACATGTTCCCTTTTTCAAATATGGGTACAGCCTATATACTTTATCGCCGAGCACATAGTATATCAGCACTTAAAACTGCAATTTCATTAGTGCTGGGGGGGGGGGAGATCGGCGGCGGGGATCTCTTCTATAGTAGAATATGAATCGTGTCGAACCTTGAACGCTGTTGTTTCTCGTTGTTGGTATGTGTATTGTACTACAAATGTTTTGCTGCTACACTTGCAACAAATTACAAATAAAAACAAAGACTACGCTGTTGCTCCTAAGCACTAAGAGGGAATAGTCTCATCAACATCTATATCTGGCCATCACCATAACATCTTTAAACATGTTTTTCGCCTTTTGCGACATCCACGTGACAAAAGGGGGTGACAGATTGTTGTTAATAATACTAAAAACTCAATTACGTCTACGGTCTGACTAAGCTCTGATTAAAAGACAAATAAATAAACTTTCGATTGCCCGTGAAATACAATACGTTAAAGTTCTACGCAACATTAACACCAAAAATTAAACTGTCCTCTTATTCCGGATGCGCCCGAGTCGTTCAAATTAAAATAATAATCTCCCTTCCAGCTGATTAAACACTTTCATAGCGCCACCGACTGTTCACAAAATTACAAATAGACTTGACTGTTTACAGCTCACCCTTACCATCCTGAAATAAGGTCTAAGCTCCTTTAACATTAAATAATTATCTGTAAATTTAAAACTGGCCGATAAAACAAACGCATTGTTTTAACGTCCGGCCATATTTTATTTGAATGTGCTTTTAATTGATCCTCAAAAGCTGACAGTGCGATTGGGTCGAACGCACCAGTCGATTGTCAATGGATACTCGATTGTTTTCACTCGAGTGCTGTATTTGCGATCGCATTATTAGTTCAAGAAAGTGGTGAGGTATGCTTTATTATTTCTGTTTACGTATGTTGCACCCATTCATGAGTGGCAGGCGACGTGGTACGAAGTTAAGAAGACAAATTAATTCAACTGTGATTACAGAATTTCATTCATTTTAACCTAATATGCACAATTTTTTTCATCATTTCCTTAAAATACCCGGATTAATGAGTTACTGGAAAAATAATAATAAATTACTAGAAAAATAATAATAAATAATAAATTTGACGGCTCCGTGGCGCAGTGGCTTAGCAATGAGTTGCAGTGCTAAGGGCCGCGGGTTCGAATCCCGCACGGAACAAGTATTTGTATGGTCTACAAAAAATTGTTCCGGGTCTGGATGTTTGTCTTTGTGAAATTTATGTGTGTAAACTGCCCCCACGATACAGGAGAAAATCCTAGTGTGGAGGTAACGTTTTTTTTAAAACAACAAAAAAAAAATAACATCGATTTTAAACAAGTATGCTACTAGAAAATGTATCTGCTTCCGGCTGAAGTTAACCATTACGGCAACTTCTAAATAACTCTGTGATATTTTTGTTCTTAATCAAGACACTTGATTCAAATATTTATTTCTGCAAATTAGGTCCATTAAATTTTTTTTTAATTAAAAAAGCCATTTAAATTCTTCTTTTTATAAAATGCCTGCCTCTTCTCGTAATGAAGTTAAAAAACTGGATGCTAGGAATCGCTTCGTCTGGTAAAGTATTGTATTATTCAACGCGTCGCCATCTGCTTTAGACGTGATAAGTCGCACTTGAGTGAGCTAACTAAATTTACTGTTCTTTCATTTATATAATTAACCTACATTTTAATATAGTTATGGGCAGATTTTTCAAGACCAAGGTAAAAGTATTTTATAGATTAAAATACAACATTAACAAATTAAAAATTACAATCGTATGTATAAAATAGTTAGTTCACTTGTTTAACTTTTATATTCAATCAAGTATAGAATAAGAGTGACAAACGAGCACACAGTCCACCTGATGGCAAGTGGATGTTGTGGCCTCTAGACATCTACATTTATCCTCGATTAAGGATCAAAATGCAGATGCGATGTCACCCCTGAGGACTATGATGGAATGCCTCGTTTCCAGAAAAAAGGATCTCTGGTTCTCTACACTCACCATACGAAACAAAGCAACATTAAGTTGCTATTTTACGCTGGTATTCTGTGAGAATTCTCATGGTAATGTTTTCTTATATTTACGCGAAGACTACACATTAAATGAAACTAATTTTTACAGATTATATCGCGTTTAATCCGTAGTTTAAACGCGATATAATCCGTAAAAATTAGTTTCATTTAATTCTCATGGTCTTCCCCGGTCGAGCCGACCCATTCGTGCTACAACCATAATGTAGCTGTAGCATGGCTCTACCACTTGATTCTTAAATTTGATGGATAACTTTTATTGCGTTTGTGACGGGTGGAAGGAAAAGGGGAGATCTCCCGGCGGTAAAGGTGTTCTGCCCGGGGAGCGGCCAACACTCCGAGTGGTAGTTCGGAGCTATTCTATATATACTGTTTTTGCTTCGGAACTTTGATATCGCGATTTAGGCTTCGATATATTTTCGCTTGTGGTGCGATGACAGCGCCGCCACACGTTCTTATACTATTCATCATTTTACAATGAAAGTTTGGTGAGTTATTGTGCGCGCACCCACGAACGTCCCTGAAATATGCTATTACACGTAATGATTTCCTGACTAAATTCAACCATGGCGGCCATTTTATACATATTTAATGGGAGTAAGAAACTAATCTGCCAGTGTACTACAACAGACATATATACAACATGCCATTTACGAAATGAATAACACATCCTCAATGTCTCAATATACGGGCGCGTTATCACATTACAATTCTTCAAAGGAGCTTCCTCGCACGTCGATGGGAAAACAAACAACCAACGCTTTTATCTTCAAAACAGAGAAATTGCTCCTGTGTAACTAAACAAACATTCCCGTTTCTTGTTTTTAGGAGTCAGTTACTAGCTTACAAGGTACATATGTTTGAAATAATTCAAACATCCTTAATTATATCTGTTACAGCGTTCGTATACGTGTTATGTAGTGCAATGCCCGTCACTCTCATAAATTTGACAGTTGTGGCGATTATTTGGCATGACTTAATTTCTCTCTCTTCATTTACGTAGAAGAGCTACTTTTTACAATGCCTAGCTTCGGGTGCGCTTAGATATATTTACAATATTCAAACATTATGATTATATACATTATATATTCTTCTTTTTTATAGGATAAGGGTGACAAACGAGCACACGGTCCACCTGATGGTAAGTGGTTACTGTGATCCATAGACATCTACATCTATGCTCGATTACGAATTAAAATGCAGATGCGTTATCACCCGTGAGGACTAAGATGGAATACCTCATTTCCAGTAAAATGGGTCTCCAGTTCTCTACACTCATCATACGAAACACAGCAGCATTAAGCTGCTATTTTACGATGGTATTCTGTGAGAGCGTGGTCCTTCTCCGGTCGAGCCGACCCATTCATGCTACAACTATAATATAAATGCAGCATGGCTCTGCCACGTTAAAAACAGTCATTCTACCATCATAACAGTCTCCCACAAGTCCACAGCTGAACATAGACCTCCCTCAAAGAATACCATAATGATGATGATTATGAAACATAAATATAAATCAAACGGCAATGTGTGGCTTATGAAAAGCCTCATTCATAAATTTGATAGGTCGGTAAATGTTTACATTTTTTCTCGGCGTCAACGGCTAGTAAAAGTCATGATTTATGGTTTAATAAAAAAATGATTATATCGTAATATTTTGGCAGCTTAAACATCGCCGAGAAACTTAGAATAACAAAATTACGTCGTTAATTTAAACCTAGTATAATAATGAAATTATATAATTGTACCATCTGACTTGGCAACATATTTCTGCTCTTACCGGTAGGTGGTGCGATGAGTTTTACTCCACCTCACTCTTCTGAATTTATTAATAACTCGACCACAGCGTACATTAAATTACATTATAAAAAATTTGCTTCAAAACCAAATATAAATTATATACTTTTTTGTTATCTATACAAATAAATAAAATTGAAGTGTCTATAAAAGACACAGTGTGTCATAACAATAGCTTTTTACTAACGTACGAAACTTTTTACGAATGTATACAGGATTATTTTGCAATAACCGGCCAAATTTGTAGAGAAGGTTCAGAATAAATAATATATGCAAATGGTGAAGAAAAATTAATTAAGAAAAATCTCAAACATTTTGTCCTCTTTATCTCTTAAATTCAAAATGCGTGGTAATGTATTATTTTAACTGATTTTACTGCGCACGCACACGTTCGTAAGGGTCGATCGGTAGGCAAAAACTTTGTTGCCCATAAATCACATTCAATTTGGGATAATTTCAAATAAAAGTAGAAGCCTTATTTATTCGTATTTCAAAGACTGCAATAACGGTTCATCATTATTTATATATTTGAACTTAAGTTTAAAATTTGGCTACTCTTTGAAAAATAACCTTGTATATGTTACATACGACAAAAAACAATTTATAAAATTTTTGTGTCTCTCTCTGTTTGTACCGGCCAATCTCCGAAATGGCTGAACCGATTTTTCGATTTTCCGGGACTTTCACTGGCAGGTAGCTGATCTCATAAGGATTAACTTAGGCTACTTTTATTTTAGAAAATAATTAGGGTTCCGCGCAAAAAAATTAAAACCCCTGAAATCCTATCTTAATACATTCCACGCGGATGAAGTCACGGGGAGCAGTTAGAATTAAATAAATATAAAAGAGATAAAATTGATAATAATCGAGCATTTGTTTGACTACTTTCTACCGTACATTCGGCTTTCGGCCGAAGTCAACCAGAGGTAAATAACAAGGCGGAATCTAATTAGAACTCGTAGAAAAATAAATGAAGTGATGAATTACATCACTGAAGTATTTATAATTTACCTGCCCTGGTTGAGCAGGTGCGATTAATTATTTTCATATTTCTACAGATATGCTAATGTCTTTCTATATAAAGGGCATGAAAGTAAAAATGTAATTATAAGTCTGTGATCTGACAATGCAGCCTCAGATTTCTTTGATAAAGTTGGTTACAGGAGCCCATAAGCTGCAGTAGCCATTTATTAGGTAAACTTTTAGCACCTTTTTCTTCTTCTTCATTAGCCTATTTACACGTAAATCTATTGCTGGATACCCCAGAGGTTATATCTATCGCCATCCATAGAAATCAATGACATCTTTTGGCAATTTTAATGGTCATCTTTTATGGTATCTGGGTTCCTGCATTAATTCATTAAATGCAGATAAAACAATAAGTCGCATTTTGGCTTGTTCATAATACTAAAATCGGTGTTGTTTGTATTTTTATAGCAATCAAAGCTACGTTTGAAGCTATTGGAGCGTCAGAAGGCGTGTTTGATGGTTCAATTTGCATCGAAAGTCAACGTTCCGGTCGTAAAGATCTTAACGCCAATTTGTTTGATAGCGTCGCCCATTAGCGTTGTTCGAGTTTCAAATCTGTTCGAGGTAGTTGAGATAATCGAGTTAATGTTTTCTTTAAATACTGATGAGATGTAGATTACTTTGATGAGTTAACTACTTATGAATAATACACTAAAATTTGGTTAAATAGCAAAAAGTAAATTCCAGTAAAATTAATATTTATAGTATATTATAAGTTTACTGTATTTATGTTAATATAATTATAATTATATATTATATGAGTCTATTTTTAAGTTTTTTAGTAGTTTTGTTTCTGATATACTCTATTGTTCATTTAATTTTTGTAACCTATCACATTATTTTCCACACGTCCCGGGTTGACATTAAGTCCGCCCTTTGTAATCCTTTTATTAAGGTGTACAATAAAAAGTAAATAAATAATATTTATTCTTATATTGAAAGTTCATCTTTCTTTGTTCATCAGGTAGACTGTAAGTTAGTAGGTCTATTTTTATTTAATTTAAAAATAATATTGCTTTATAAATCCAGAACCGACTTAATATGACCATCGGGCGAAATGGTCAAACTTGTTTCAAAATTAATGCATTTTATAGTTAAATGACAATGGCTAAAATGCATAATATACTAATTAAGAAAGTAATTAAAAAAACGATATCATATAGTTCGTATAAAATTATATAATATGTATTTTTGCACCTATTAACATTGTCTTTGGCACACGATGCCACATGGCATTCTCCTTAACTTTAAGGTGTTACATTTAAGCTTTTAAATAAAAAATATAATATAGTTATGACTTATACGTAATGATAGACGAATTAAGATGTAGTAGGTACGTGATACATGTATTTAGCAAGCGATGACGAAAATAAGCTTTTAATATAGAGTAATGTCTCCAGTGATATCAACAGGCGATTGTGTCAGGCGGCCCGCATTCGTTGGAGGATCAATTTCGATGGCCAAATTACCTTTCCTCGAATCATTTGACATATACTGACACTAAATTTATCGCATCAATTTAATGCGTAGTAGAAGAATATTAAGTTTGTAACTCGGTTTAAGTTTCTAAATAAACTTAGATGTTAAGCTTTTACGAGATTTTCACAAAGACTATAAATTTTACATTTAAGAAATATTAATAATAAAGACGAAGTTTTTTAGTATAACTTTACGAGTTATATTTAACAGTCTTCTACAGTAGTCTACAAGATCAATAGTAGTACACTTGATGAACATACACGTGATGAAGGTTAAACCCGCAAGATCACCTCTGACGATTAATTCTGTAATTCTGATTGGATGGATTGCAATCTTGAAATAAAACTAATTTTACGGATTTTATAACGTTTCCTTTTAACATTTTATAAATTCCCAACGTTTTAGGCGCTTAACAGCACCCATGGTAACGAGAGAACTGAGGAGTTTGACGTTCTAATGTCATAGTTAACTCTCTCTCTCTCTCTCTCTCTAACAGTTTGTACATCTTTTTTTATAGAAGAGAAGGCAAATAAGCATGCGGCTCTCTTGGTGGTAAGTGACTTCCGCCGCCCATAAAAAACTGCAACACACTTTCGTTTTACAACACATTTTGTTTTTAATGCACAAATTACACATGGACAAACATAAGGATCCAGACAAATATTTGTAGGCCATAAAATACTTATTTATTCGTTCGATGCAAGATTCGATCCCGAGGCGTATAGCGTTGCAGCTAAACGCTTAGCACTGTTTCACCGAGGTGTCATTAAAGATATTATTTTGTAATACCGTCCGTAACGTGCTACGTAGTACAAGGAGTGTTTTATATTGTTCTTTTGCTAGATGAACGTTAAATCCGTGTGTATCTGAACACTCATTATCGATACTGACACACAGTAATTAGGATACGATCACGTCACTAGCTTCTCTGATAGGATGATATAAGAATGTCATTGCTCAGCCAATGTTTGTGTTTTCGAAAGTATGTGTTTCACTCACACTGTGCGAGTTAAGTTTATTAACAAATACTTTTTTAAATAGAACATGAGTGACAAATGAAGACACAGTCCACTTGATGTAAAGTGGATGCTGTGACCCATAGGCACGCACATAATATATCCTTTAATTGTAGCATAGACATAGGTGATAATCAAAATGTATATACTTTGCCCTATGTTAGTTGCTATGACGCGTTTGGGAATTAGTTTTATCAAATTACTAAGATGTTTATTTTTTATAAAACTGTAGTTATACTTACAGTCTACTTGATGGTAAGTGACCACCACAGTCCATGGACACCTTCAGCCAACTTGAAACAAAGAAGGCTACACACAGGTTGTCGTCACCTCTGAGATCTAAGATTGAATGCCTCACAGCGTCACAGCCTGCAATTATCTGGCTCTCTATACCCTACAGACCGGAACACGTGGTGTTATTGTCGTAGCACGAATGGTCAGCTCGACCGCGGTAGGACCACGGTCGCACAGAATACCAGCGTAAAATAACAGATTAATGCTACTGTATTTCGTATGGTGAATGTAGGGAACCGGAGACCATTTTACTGGAAATAAGGCATTCTGTCTTAGTCCTCAGGGTGAAAACCCATTTGCATTTTGATTCTTAATCAAGAATAAATGTGATATCTATAAGCCACAGCATCCACTTGCCATCGTGTGGGCTGTGTGCTCGTTTGTCACCATTATACTATAAAAAACACAGTACAAGCATTGCTATTAACAGCCAAAATATATAAGACGGTGGTACCAACTGACACGGACTTATAGGCAGTAAAGTCCTACCACTAAGTAAAGCTAACCAAAAATTCATTAGCGAGCACGACAAATTAAATTTATATATAATCTTATGATTGTCATTTTGTTGTGCTAATGCAATTATGATAATATATCGCACACCTAGATCTATTTTTTTTATAGGAGAGGGGCAAACGAGCATGCGGCTCACTGATGGTAGTGACTGCCGCCCATGAACAACCGCAACACCAGGGCATTGCAGATGCGTTGCCGGCCTTTTAGAAAGGAGTAGGCTCTTTTCTTGAAGGTCCCCAAGTCGTATCGGTCCGCAAAATCGCTGGTGGTAATCGATTCCACAAGGAAGTTGTGGGAAAACTTCTTCTAAATCGCACAGTGGTGGACCGCCAATCATCCAGGTGGTATGGATGGTATCGCGAGTTTTGTCGCAATGTGCGATGGTGGAATTGAGCGGCTGGAATTAGTCCGAACAATTCCTCTGAGCACTCCCGTGGTACATGCGATAAAATACGCAAAGAGATGCAACATCTCTACGCAGTGGCAGTGAGTCAAGCCGACCGGAAAGAACTCGGTCGTCGACGATTCGAACCGCTCTGCGCTGGATGCGGTCAAGTGGAAGGAGCTGGCACTGGGAGAGATGGGAACAGTATTCCATGGGGCCGAACCTGCGCCTTGTAAAGTTGCAAGCGGTGTACCGGCATGAAATACTGTCCCGTTCTACTGAGCACGCCAACCAATAGAGGCCAATTTGATCTTCTTCCAAATGACCACGAAACTGCACATCACTCGATATGTCGACACCGAGGATTCCAATACTGGCTGAAGCAACAAGGAGAGTGCCTTGAACTGAGAAGATACGACAAAGGGTTCTTTAGCGGTAAACGCAAACTTGTGTCTTCTGGGATTGAACTGGACTAGATTTGTCGCCCCAATCCGAGACTTTGTTCAGCAAAGACTCGACTTCAGACACAAGTTTGTCCCGGTACTGGCGACGTTTTCCGAGAAATATTTGCACGGCCGGTATATAAGGCATCACCAGTGTTGTCGTCTGCATAGCAATGAATGTTACCAGTTTGCAACATATCATTGATATGCAGGAGAAACAGCGTTGGCGATAGCACGCAGCCTTGTGGAACACCAGCGTTGATAGGCTTGTAATCAGAGCATGCACCGTCTACTACGACCTTGATGCTCCGATCAGCAAGGAAGTGGTGATCCAATTGCACAATTTCTCGGGAAGCCCATAGAAAGGAGCTTCGAAAGAAGCGCTTTGTGCCAGACCCGATCGAAGGCCTTCGCTACGTCCAAACTAACGGCCAATGCCTCCCTTGACTCTACTGCCTGCCCATCTATGACTCAGGTAGACCAGAAGATCACCAGCTGATCGACCGACGAAAACCGTATTGGCGGTCACTAATCAGCTGGTGATCCTCAGGTACCTCATGAGCTGGCAGTTTATAATAGACTCCATTATTTTGGAGAACAAGGAGGTGATGGCGATAGGCCTGTAGTTGGACGGGTCTGATGGTCGCCTTTTTAGGGATCGGTGGACCATAGCCGTCTTCCATGAATTTGGGACTACGCCTTGGGAGTAGGAGTACCGGAAAAGACGCGTTAAAACCGGGCCAACTCCGAGCACACGTCTTCAGCACAATGGGAGGAACTCCATCAGGCCCACTGACTTGCTGACGTCCAGGGAGGTGCGCGAACCGACCGCTGTGTAAACCGCATGTCCGGCATGGAGCACTCACACCGCGGAATAGTCGGCGGTGTGTTCCCCGTCATTCAGAGTCGAGTTGGGCGCAAGAGAGCCTAACAGATCGGCTTTCTGCCAGATGCGGCATGGGCCAGTGAGTCGTCCTCTCTGTGCAGAGATGGTAGAGATGGCTGACAGAAGTTCCTTGGACAGCCTTGGCGAGAGACCAGAATGCACGGGTTCCCAAAGGAAGGTGAACTAGCTTCTCGCCAATTCTGCCGATGTGCTCAGACCGTGCTTTGGCAATGACTCTTTGAAGGACCTGGAGGCGGAATTATACTTCTTTTAAGAGCGCTGGTGTTTCCATCCTGAAACGTTGATGTGTCAGCCCAGGCCCGATAGCACTCCTGCTTATAGCGTGATGCTATTTTATAGAGCGACCAAACCATGGCTGGGATCTGCCTCTGATGGGCACCACAGAGGATGGAATAAAAGTTCCATACTCTGAAGTACCACATCAGCAACAGAATCAGCAACAACGCTGGGATCTTCCGGTGAGAAGCAAACCGCCCCAAGGGTAGAATGCAAAAAGACCGCATCTATCCCAATAGGCCGACCTATAGTGCCAAACACGACGGTAGCCTGCAGAATGCAACCGCGACGTTAGTGTGAGTGGCACCACATTCCGGACAAGACAATGGTCCGACCAGCCTAAAGGAGCGTCGACGGAAATCTTTCTTTGTTCATCAGGTAGACTGTAAGTTAGTAGGTCTATTTTTATTTAATTTAAAAATAATATTGCTTTATAAATCCAGAACCGACTTAATATGACCATCGGGCGAAATGGTCAAACTTGTTTCAAAATTAATGCATTTTATAGTTAAATGACAATGGCTAAAATGCATAATATACTAATTAAGAAAGTAATTAAAAAAACGATATCATATAGTTCGTATAAAATTATATAATATGTATTTTTGCACCTATTAACATTGTCTTTGGCACACGATGCCACATGGCATTCTCCTTAACTTTAAGGTGTTACATTTAAGCTTTTTAAATAAAAAAATATAATATAGTTATGACTTATACGTAATAATAGAAGAATTAAGATGTATTAGGTACGTGATACATGTATTTAGCAAGCGATGACGAAAATAAGCTTTTAATATAGAGTAATGTCTCCAGTGATATCAACAGGCGATTGTGTCAGGCGGCCCGCATTCGTTGGAGGATCAATTTCGATGGCCAAATTACCTTTCCTCGAATCATTTGACATATACTGACACTAAATTTATCGCATCAATTTAATGCGTAGTAGAAGAATATTAAGTTTGTAACTCGGTTTAAGTTTCTAAATAAACTTAGATGTTAAGCTTTTACGAGATTTTCACAAAGACTATAAATTTTACATTTAAGAAATATTAATAATAAAGACGAAGTTTTTTAGTATAACTTTACGAGTTATATTTAACAGTCTTCTACAGTAGTCTACAAGATCAATAGTAGTACACTTGATGAACATACACGTGATGAAGGTTAAACCCGCAAGATCACCTCTGACGATTAATTCTGTAATTCTGATTGGATGGATTGCAATCTTGAAATAAAACTAATTTTACGGATTTTATAACGTTTCCTTTTAACATTTTATAAATTCCCAACGTTTTAGGCGCTTAACAGCACCCATGGTAACGAGAGAACTGAGGAGTTTGACGTTCTAATGTCATAGTTAACTCTCTCTCTCTCTCTCTCTCTAACAGTTTGTACATCTTTTTTTATAGAAGAGAAGGCAAATAAGCATGCGGCTCTCTTGGTGGTAAGTGACTTCCGCCGCCCATAAAAAACTGCAACACACTTTCGTTTTACAACACATTTTGTTTTTTAATGCACAAATTACACATGGACAAACATAAGGATCCAGACAAATATTTGTAGGCCATAAAAATACTTATTTATTCGTTCCATGCAAGATTCGATCCCGAGGCGTATAGCGTTGCAGCTAAACGCTTAGCACTATTTCACCGAGGTGTCATTAAAGATATTATTTTGTAATACCGTCCGTAACGTGCTACGTAGTACAAGGAGTGTTTTATATGGTTCTTTTGCTAGATGAACGTTAAATCCGTGTGTATCTGAACACTCATTATCGATACTGACACACAGTAATTAGGATACGATCACGTCACTAGCTTCTCTGATAGGATGATATAAGAATGTCATTACTCAGCCAATGTTTGTGTTTTCGAAAGTATGTGTTTCACTCACACTGTGCGAGTTAAGTTTATTAACAAATAGTTTTTTTTTTAAACAGAATAAGAGTGACAAATGAAGACACAGTCCACTTGATGTTAAGTGGATGCTGTGACCCATAGGCACGCATATAATATATCCTGGTAATTGTAGCATAGATATAGGTGATAATCAAAATGTAGATACTTTGCCCTATGTTAGTTGCTATGACGCGTTTGGGAATTAGTTTTTATCAAATTACTAAGATGTTTCTTTTTTTATAAAACTGTAGTTATACCTACAGTCTACTTGATGGTAAGTGACCACTACAGTCCATGGACACAATTCAGCCAACTTGAAACAAAGAAGGCTACACACAGGTTGTCACCTCTGAGATCTAAGATTGAATGCCTCACAGCCTGTAATTATCTGGCTCTCTATACCCTTCCGGCTTTTATACTCGACCGGGGTAGGACCACGCTCTCACAGAATAGCAGCGTAAAATAACAGATTAATGCTGCTGTGTTTCGTATGGTGAGTGTAGGGAACCGGAGACCATTTTTAATGGAAACGAGGCATTCTATCTTAGTCCTCAAGGGTGCCAACGCATCTGCATTTTGATTCTTAATCGAGAATAAATGTGGATATCTATAGGCCACAGCGTCCACTTGCCATCGTGTAGGCTGTGTGCTCGTTTGTCATCCTTATACTATAAAAAACCACAGCAGTACAAGCATTGCTATTAAACAGCCAAAATATATAAGACGGTGGTACCAACTGACACGGACTTACAGGCATAAAAGAAGTCCTACCACTAAGTAAAGCTAACCAAATAATTCATTAGCGAGCACGACAAATTAAATTTATATATAATCTTATGATTGTCATTTTGTTGTGCTAATGCATATTATGATAATATATCGCACACCTAGATCTAAAGAGAGCTAATTCAAAAATTTCAATGTTTGAGTGCGAATTCCTTAAGTCGCTACCTAGCGACCAATAAAACAGATTCAAAAATAGTTCAACAACTCAACGCTAGGTGACCGTAGAAGCCCCTTTAGTTGAATGAGCAAGCCCCACTCCTTCCCCACCAAAACAGGGACATCGCTAGTTGCAGTCAGTATTACAAACGGAACGCACCTGCCCGACGTAAACAAATACTATAAGTATTTTTGAGTTAAATCAGGAAATTATAGTAAGATTATTTTGAGTTGTCACCGTTTTGATGGTGAGTGCTGAGTAAATTAAATCTACATTTTGAGTTGAACCTGTGTTGTTAGTAAAGTGAGTAATGATTTTGTTTTTATTTAGAATTGTAACCGTGTTGTTGAAAAAAATTTGAATTTGTAGTTGACTCCATTTTGTTAAGTCATTTTTAAACGCTTATATTTCTTTAAAAAACAAATGGAATTGAACTTTCTTGCTAGTGGCCAATAAGTCTTTTCATCTTAATATATACATTATTTTCATCATGGTAACTACACAGCTTGTTGTGTTTTTAGTGAACAGTTTTTAAGTTAGAGCTGTTTAGATGGGCTCCACTACACCACATCAAATTTCACTACATTGAAGCTCATGAGATCGAACACGTTACATCGATGGCTTATTAAATCGATGTGGCGTACCGGACCTGACGATTAGTTAAATTTATATTTTCTATTTCAGAAAAATAATGAATCGTGGACGGTTTTTAGTATATTTACTAAAAACCGTCCACTATTCATTTTGGTAGAAGATAGGGACAAAGAAAACATTAGCCCTAACTTACTGACTCCACATAAAAAGGCAACCTGATATTAGACCTTTAGAACCGGAGTTTCAACAAATAACACAGAAGGAGACTGTAACTAGTAAACAAGCCACAGCTAGAAGGTGACCTCAAGGTGTCATTAAGCAATGAAGGCTGATCTAAGGAAACGCATACCGCCTTATTCGTGATTGATAAATCAATTTCGAGCACGTCTAAACAACAGCAGAATGGTGCAACAAATTATTACATTTCACCAATCCGAAGTGATGAAAGTTGCATTGACGACTTAGATAAGGATCCCAATTTCCGACTGATTCATAAAAGTAAGAATTCATCGTTTTCTTTGTCCAGCACCAACAGTAGTAGCTCTAAGGGTTTATCAAGTTCTAGTATCTCGTCGGACACCAAAAGATAGTGCTCAACCCTCAAAATGCTATGGTTGCTGAAATTAATGCCCAAGAGTCCCTCATAAAAGAAAAAAAAGTTTAAAAAGAGAGTACGAAAACTAACGATGTGGAAATTGAAAGTTGCGAAAATGCTGCGAGAATATGGTTACGTCTATCAAGGCAACTGCTTTTTGATGCATTTTTGGGACTCGGCAAACTTGAAAGGCAGAAAGAATTTGTAGTACCGACACTCACAATAAACTAAATAACTCAAAAACTATTAGTCAGACCTTGATCAAATTTATATGGGACCATAAGAGAAGTACCAGCTTTCAAAGAATCATCGAAATCGGTTCACCCAAAAAAAAGGTATGAGGTAACACACATAAAAAAAGAAAAACATACAGTCAAATTGAGTACCTCCTCCTTTTTGAAGTCGGTAGAAAATAAAGCCTAAATATCTCACTCAAGCACACAAAATCTTAGAGCTCCTAACACTTTTGTTTTTCATGAAATGGAAGGTTCCTAATTTTTTATGTTGCGTTACTATTTTATACGATAATTTTATTTGAAGTACATAATTAAAGAACGTAAAAGGCTGTCATTAGTTTTTAGTTTTTTCAATGTTACTGTTAATTGTTAATAAAAAATATGTTTCATTTGAGTATTTAATTCAATGTTTTCTTGCTAATTCATTAGCCAATGTACCCCTAATGTTGGTCACAGACCCTATATAAGTTGGATTGATATAATTAAATTCAAAATGCTCTTACATTTAAAAGTACATTGACTTTTCAAAAGGGAATCAACTAAAAACTAAATTCACCAACACAGGTTCAACTCTAAATACCAAAAAATATACATAATTTGTTAAACAATACGGAAATAACTACAAATATCCAATTTTCAATTACAAGACAAATTACAAGATTCCTGTAACATCTATCTTCTATCTGCAATTAAAAAGCATTGATCAATACAGAAAACTCCTGCAGTGCACAGGAATACGGTAATCAGTTTTTCGCCTTTTCTGAAAAAAGTGTTTTTTTGTTAACGCTATTTAGATCTATATAGCAAAAAGCCATGCGGCAGCTGTAATAAGATTGCAGCACGAATTTGTCGGCTCAGGTAGGGAAGGACCGCGCTTCAAAGAAGATATATCCTAACCGCCCCGTTGGTCTAGTTGTCGTAACCGTGACTGCTGATCATGAGGTTCCGGGTTCGAATTCTGGGTCGGGCCAAAATCAGTTATTGGGTTTTTCTGTCAAAAAATATTATTAGCCCCTGATTTATCTCACTGCCAGGCCTCATCTCATTCCAAGGTCAATTATGGTATATAAGCGTAAATAAGCAGTGCATTGAAGCAAAGTTTAGTATGTTTAGTGGCGAGAAATGGAAACCATATTGCTAGTAACGAGGCATTCCATTTCAGTCCTTAGAGGCGGCAATGCATCTGCATTTTGATTATACCGCTCTGATTAGACTGCGTGCTCGACTGTCACTTTTATAAGTGTGTTAAGTAGAATTATATGGAACTAAATAAATAAATGTCTTTGTCATTTTAAAAAGATAAAATATGTCTTACATACTATATTTTACTCTGCTCGTTTGACGTTAGTAATACGAATAAAAAGCTACAAATTAGATACCTATATTAAGAGTAAAAACTTACAAAATATACAAAACTGCGTTTGCCAACCCAAGAGTGGGAGCTATGTTAAATATTCAACCCGTAGGAGGCAATCTATGAGCGAGGCCTGTGTTCAGTAGTGGACTTTGATAGGCTGTAATGATGATGATGATGATTTAAGAATATTGTCGAAGAACATTAAATTTAGCTTAGGTATTCAAAGACGCATTAAAATCTGCGAAGATATCGCGTTACTTATATCCAAAAAATACAGTCGAATTGTACCGACGATCGGAGTAACCGGCTTCAAAAAAGAAAACCTTCCCCTTTTTTGGAGTCAGTTACAAACACTATTTATTATTATTTTCATCCGTCCATTACAGCCTATAAAAGTCCACTGTTGAACAGTCCTTTCCTATATATTGCCTCATAGGGGATTTTGCCATGGTTGACACGCTTAGCAAGTGGGTGCTGCTGCCTAATTTTTGTTTAGACACCAGATAGATACCCACGGGACGATATAGGGTAGTGGATACTCTTACACCGCCAATTCACGGTTGGTTTAATTAAATAAATATTTTTACTTTAATTTATCAAAAATAATATGAGAAAAATTAAATGCCAATAATTTAAATTTTCAGAATAGTATATTTAATCAAATTGGCCAACGACAGAGGTATTTAAGAAAATTACGAAAATTTTCCTCGGCCAAGTCTTTTCAGTAGAAATTTCAGAGCGCCCGTAATCAATTCAATTTAGAAGTAAATTAAGGAGTCTTTTATAAGGTTTCGCTCTGTAATTATAAAAAGGCATACTTTAAATCTTCTCCGCTTACAGAACCTCAATAATATAAATGAATTGTAAAGGAACGAAAGAATTAAATATTTTAGAAAAATTGGGCAATGCTTTCCTTAAAACTGAATATTAATAGCAATGATATCATCATGCGAGAATATAGAAAAACCCATTTTAAAATTCTCTTTTTCTACATCAGGCCATGACCACAGTTGTTAATGGACCTTCCCCTTTTTAGAGGATTTGTGACAGGCGAATTGGGAATTACAGTTCCAGACGTTTCGCACATATAACGCTGCTCCATGTCGCTTGTCTGAGTATCGTATGTCTGACGTAAACGAAATGGTTATACCGCCGTCTATCGGGATCTACTCGTATGAGATGAGATATTTCCCATAGTCGCCTCTTACGACACCAACGGGCAAAATTGGGGGATAGATCTTCCTTCTTACTTCCTCCGTTACCGTTACCGTTACAGCCTATTAAAATCCACTGCTGAACATTGGCCTCCCCATAGATTGCCTCATAGGGGATTTTGCCATGGTTGACACGCTTAGCAAGTGGGTGCTGCTGCCTAATTTTTGTTTAGACACCAGATAGATACCCACGGGACGATATAGGGTAGTGGATACTCTTACACCGCCAATTCACGGTTGGTTTAATTAAATAAATATTTTTACTTTAATTTATCAAAAATAATATGAGAAAAATTAAATGCCAATAATTTAAATTTTCAGAATAGTATATTTAATCAAATTGGCCAACGACAGAGGTATTTAAGAAAATTACGAAAATTTTCCTCGGCCAAGTCTTTTCAGTAGAAATTTCAGAGCGCCCGTAATCAATTCAATTTAGAAGTAAATTAAGGAGTCTTTTATAAGGTTTCGCTCTGTAATTATAAAAAGGCATACTTTAAGTCTTCTCCGCTTACAGAACCTCAATAATATAAATGAATTGTAAAGGAACGAAAGAATTAAATATTTTAGAAAAATTGGGCAATGCTTTCCTTAAAACTGAATATTAATAGCAATGATATCATCATGTGAGAATATAGCAAAAACCCATTTTTAAAATTCTCTTCTTTTCTATGTCAGGCCATGACCACAGTTGTTAATGGACCTTCCCCTTTTTAGAGGATTTGTGACAGGCGAATTGGGAATTACAGTTCCAGACGTTTCGCACATATAACGCTGCTCCATGTCGCTTGTCTGAGTATCGTATGTCTGACGTAAACGAAATGGTTATACCGCCGTCTATCGGGATCTACTCGTATGAGATGAGATATTTCCCATAGTCGCCTCTTACGACACCAACGGGCAAAATTGGGGGATAGATCTTCCTTCTTACTTCCTCCGTTACCGTTACCGTTACAGCCTATTAAAATCCACTGCTGAACATTGGCCTCCCCCATAGATTGCCTCATAGGGGGGACATTTGCCATAGTTGCCACTCTTGACAAGCGGATTTTTACCGCAGTTTTTTTTTTTTCAGAAGACCTTACGATTAAAGTTTCATACTACGCGATAAAGTAAAATTTAAACCTTGTCCGTAATATCAAAAATTAAATAATGGTTACTAGGTAAGTTATATTTACTAAAATCTAAGAATAGGAAAGAACATAATAGAATCATTTTATTCAATGAAGATAACAAGAAAAAATATTGAAAGTCATTTAAGCTTTACCATTGGTTCGGAAATACCTCTATCCTGGGTAGAATTAGCAAGAAACTCAGCAGGACATTTTTTTATTTTATTTTTCTTAAAATAATTGTCACTACTTAAGTAACTACATTATCTTACGAGCTGGGCTGAGAAATAAAACGAAGAGTTAAAAAATGAAGTAAACGTGAAGTTCACAATTTCAGTGAGGCAGGGCTGGGATGTCCACTGTCTTTCGTACTAATACATTCATTATTCATATCAAAAGTTCACTTAAAATTGATCCCGCTGGCACCAACCTCATCGTAATATAGAATTTTAACCGCTGATTTACCTCTTATTTGGTGGTGAAGGAAAATATCGTAAAAGGCAACATGCAAATCTTAAGAATTAATAAAATCCCGCTGGGTTCCTATTTGGCTGACTAATTGGTCTATAGCCCTTTTAGAAATGAGAGGAGGCCTGTACCCGTGTGGGACGGACTCTTTTTATTATACTGTTTGAATAAGAAAAAAAGAACATATTTAATCATTGCTGCAAATTACTTTTACAAAAATGAAAAACAAAAAACTAACAAAATATTTTTTAAAAAGGATGGCAACCACAAAAAGGCCACTGACTCAACATAATGCCAAAGTAACAGACACCCGGTGTCCGCAGCGCTGATATTCTGTCGGAGCCACATAACTCGATCTGATTTTGTTTTTCCGTACCGGGAACATTCGAGCGTTAGTAACTTACTGAATTTTTTTTTGCAATTTTATATGCCTATTTACCGTGCCCGATGGTGGAAAACTAAAAATATAATGGATTCTTAAATGTTTCAACTTACTAAATGGATATGTATAGAAAATAGTCATTTAATAGAAATAAAGCACAGTAATATTAAAAAAGGTTCCATATTGACTAAGGATCTCTACAAACTATTTGATTGATAAGCCTTCGGACTGAAGTAGACTCCCTCGGGTCACTGTCTCGCGTTCATAATTTAATTGCTTTCCGAGAATAAAAGATATCTGCCTCGCTTTATTCCCAGTTTTGAATTAATTTCATTATAAGACTTTTGTGTAATAAATTAAAATATCGGAAATCCTAAGTATCAATTTCGATTAATTGTTAACAGATTTATATTGATATGATCGGTATTTATTATTTCTTATGTTAAAATGATATATTAATTAAAAATAATACTTTCAGTTATTACTGTAACATACAGTACTAATAAAATTAGACTTAATAAAAGTAAAAGCCGACTTCTCATAACTAAAATGAATTAAGATATTTCCGCATAATATCTTCAGAAATTGGTGCTAAGGCTTAGTGTATAGAAGCTCGACTTCTGAAGCTATTATGCAGAAAAAATTCATTCATTTTAGTTCTTTGAAGTCGGCTTTTACTTCTGTTGAAAGTGTAATTTTTGACCCTTTTGAGTGGACTACGGAATATCAAAAGCTCGAATGTCGTCTAAATGGTTATATTAAAAACTTCATTCCCTATTTTTCCATCCTTAAGAGATAGATTGTTTCTCCACATTTATATGGGACTACACCTGAAGATTACTATTAAATAAAAATAATCATTAAAAAGCATAAAACTAATAAAAGATAATTTTATTAGTTTTTATGTATTCTTTATTTAACGTAGGTCAAACTGTGATAACATAATGAAAAAAGGAGCTAAATAAAACCCAAGAACATACTCGTTAGTTTCAGCAGAAGATTTACGATTGTCGAGCCTAGATGCTAATTATTTTAATAGGACCAAGAGGGTATATTATTAACACCTTTGCATCTCCTTTAATGGTATTGGTAAACTTAAAAACATCACGTATAAATATATAGAAAGAACTTTGCAGGAAAATATCATAGAATATTAAAGTAAATAACATCGGATTTTAACAGACTCATAGAAGCTAATCTTGGAATTTTATTTCCAATAAAAATAAAATAAAAAGTTTCGATTTTGTGCGGCCAGCAGGACCATATGCTCTTGGCAGTCGGCTAAATACGAGTAAAACATTAACAATTCAAACACTTTCCTCGGCAATAAATTAAGCCGAGCCGCTCACAGGCGGGTAATCTCAAAATGGCGGCGAACGCAATACTTCTGTCGCATAGCGATTAAGGGAAAAGCAGAAAGCGTTATAAAATATTATAGAAATATATTATAGTAATAATTAAAAGCCCTATTTGAGAAGTATATTGCTTTCCCCGCAATCATAACACAACCATCAGGTAACTGTAATTCTAATAGTCGTTAAAATATTAATTGAAAAGTATTAATATTATCGCAAATAGTAAAATTATATATGTAGAGGATCATCAGTTATAATTTTATTATCATTTTAATAGAAAAGAGATCATTCATTTGAGATTTGGATAAACACGTATACTAGTTTCACAATATTTATTTAAAATTATTATTAATCTAATTATAAAAACCAACCAATTTCGCCTTACGGTATTGTAAGGGTTTATAAGAGTAACGAACATATTATGCAAACATACCTGCAGTAAAATAAATAAATTATATCAAAAATCATTCTGTTTCACGCGGGCGTTAAAGGAAAATAATGTCACCAGCAAATGATCTCAATCCCGTTTGTTAGGCTCTGTACAACACGGTCTTCTTCCCCCTTTATCTTAATAAATAAAAAATAAGTGCTTGCGCTTTATACAATGCACGTTTTAATGTTTTAACGTGCATTGTACAAAGCGCTCTTTTCACTGTAGTCCGCTATACTGACTACAGTGAAAGGTTGTCTACAAACTTCCCGCTGGATCTTATAACTTGAGCATAGTAAAGCGATGAATATTTCCCTCTGTTTCCTGAACGCTTCTTCCTGGAGACGTCACAGCCCGTTGTTTGACACGTGATGTCGCTTCCAGCAATGTAACCAGAATGGACTGCTTCGAAGACTTCGTATCTGATTTCATACTGACCGAAATTTAGTTTAATCGTTAAATGCATAATGACCAGTCTGTGAGTTTTATAAATCTAAAAGCAACGTAAAAATTGCTTTTAATTTGAAATAGTGTAATAAATATCAATCAATATTAAAAATTATTAATATCTTAAGAGAATAAATATGCATGTATACTGTTTTACTTATTGTTTTGAGGTACTTTTTCTTGTGTTGGCAATCCGAAAAAAATTTATAAAAACAAATTAAACACAATACTAGTTTTTTTAAAGTAATCGTGTAGATAACGTAAAATGTTTTGAAATTATTATGAACCTATTATTCTAATTTCATTTTAATTTTTAGTGTTTGATGCCATCAGGCCTCTGCCTAAATTATTAAATTTTCTTTGATAGCGCTAGATACTTTTTTATTCTGATAATCTTGTGTACGATCTGATGATACGGGTGGAGGAATAAATTATTATTAATTACTAATCAAAAAAATCGATTCACGCTTGTCGATGATCGCGTATATGAAAAAAAAACATACAGTCGAATTGTCTTTTTTTAAGTTCTGCTAAAAACTAAAAAAATGGGTAGAAGCAAAAAAGGAATTCTAATAATTTCCTTTTAATCTTTACCTCATTATCTATATTAGAATATTTTTAAACATACCGTTATCGTTAAAGCCTATAAAAGCCGCAGTTTTTTTATGTTTAGTCGTTATTAGGGAGACGCTGCTGACTATCTCCTGATTGGTTTCCCTCTTTTGCAAAATCCTCCCTAAGAGAAAATCTTTGGGGGGGGCCTATGTGCAGCAGTAGTCTTTAATAGGCTGTAATGCATGGATGGATGGGTTGATTTAGAAAATGCTTTAGTCAAAAACATCGTGATGAAACCTGCATATGTAAGAGAAATAAAATTAAATAAATATTTAGGATTTGGGAACCCAAAATCCCTTAGTAACGAGAACAGGTCTGTGCCCAGCCCTGTGTCTGTGTCTTCCCCTGTCCCAAAATCCCTTAGTAACGAGAACAGGTCTGTGCCCAGCTGTGGAATGTATATAAACTTTTTTGTTACTTTACCTACTACTATTATTCAAACACAAGATGCAAGTGAAAGGTATTAATATATCAATTAAAATTGTTAATTAAAAGAATTCTAATAAAATGTTTGTAAATAAAAGCCTTGCACCTGATGGCTATTATAGGAAATAGGTTTTCAAAAAGCCTTCACAACAAAAATTGGGAATCGCAGCGGACCCCTCGTGCATTTCAAACTCGCTCCAAACTTTACCACGGTAAATCATCACCCTTCTAGGGTACTGTACCCATTTGCGAAATGGCCGGTCGCCTATTAAATGTCGATTTTTCACATTCGTTTTCCCCTTGCAGAGGGAAACAGTTGATTTTTAAGGGCGTTTCCTTACGTCGAGGGTTGGTTTGATTCTTTAGGATCTTATTCAATTTTTTTTGGCAGTGACCTTTCAATACGGTAATAACTTTGGCGAATAAAAGTATTAAAAATAGTGTTTCGAGATCAAACCATATGTATGGTTGCTTTAGCAAGAAATTCTTGCGCGAGTTTCTAGTCTGTTATTGTTTCTTCGATGTATTTTATATTCTTTTTATAAGACTGTGATAAACGAACTTACAGTTTACCTGATGATTAGCGACTACTGCACTCCATGAATACCTGCACCCAACTTCAAAGAAGGCTGCAGATGTGTTGTCACCTCTGAACACCAAAATGCCTCAGATTCTGTAATTATACTGGCTCTCTGTACGCTACAGACCAGAACACAGGTTTAAGGGCAACCTTTGAAAATGTATATAATATTTTAAATAATCTGTGGATTACCGTATTAGGTGTCATAAGAGGCGACAGAGGGAAACTGACACAGGGATGGGCAACAGCATCTTGCTGACAACACCTCAAACCGCGTGTTGACACCAAACTGCGTGTTGGTGGAATTCACGTGAGATTAAAATATTTTTATTTCTCAGATATGGAGAAAACATCCTATTAAAAGTCCACCTCTGAACTTAGGACCCATACATTGCCTCATAGGGGATATTTTTGCCATAGTATTGTTGTCAACGGCAGTTTTTATTTTTGGTTGTCATTAGGAAAACGCTGCTGCCCACTTCTGGTTTGTTCCCCTCTGTTGCCTTTTATGTTTTCTTACACAGCCACTACACGGTCCAGGTTTCCTTCGATATTTTTCTATTAATAAAATTTAATTTATTCTGCACACGCAAGTCACCTAGATATTGACATATTGTTAAAATAAAAAAATAAAAAATTAAAGGTTTGACATTGTATTATTTTTATATTTGTCAATTGTATGTGAGGCATTCCATCTTGGTCCTCAGAGGTGACACATTTGTAGGCAGCATTGGTAGAAATCGGTTGCAGAAGTCCATGGACTGCAGTAGCCGTTTACTTTTGTTTATATAAAAAACATGACATAAAAAATGTTTTTTGCCGGTTCTGCTCTGAGGTCTTATTTTTGCGAACCGGTGTAGATTTTGAAGCTAATTAGACCTTTTAATAAGCCTCAACTGAATAAAAGTTTTGATTTTAAAGTTAACTAGGTATTGGGTTGGATAATGTAGAAACAACTCTTGACATCCTGTAGAACACGTCACGTATTTAACACGCAGTGTTAAAACCCTTGAAACTCCTCTTCATCATATGTCAAAGCGTATGCTTCCCTACCTGCCCCAGTTCGATGTTACGTATAACTTGATAATGTTAATTATTAAGGAGGATCGATGGCGTCCCCAGGTACGACGGGGGCGCGTCGTGTCTGTCTTAGTTATCAACTAACTTTTGACATAGGATTCACTTGGTACCAACTTATACATGTTTAATAGTCAATAAAGTATAATGGGATATTCGAAATTGTTGTATAGATATATCTCCATTGTGGAAAAATAGGTAGATAGAAATTTAAGAGTTTAAAAAAAAGAAATCTATACTAAAGGACAACGCATTGTTAATATGAAATCTGCGAAGAATATAATATACAAAGGACAATAGGCAAACTCCCATACAAGTTTTAGGGTTTGAATTCCTGAACAATTTCTCTATGACAAACTTAAGATATATTTCAGTTTGGACTTTTGAAGGTTATTTTTTTTATGGGAGAGGGGGCAAACAAGCATGCGGCTCACCTGATGGTAAGTAACTACCGCCGCCCATGAACAACTGCAACACCAGGGGAACCAGGGGAATTGCAGATACGTTGCCGGCCTTTTAAAAAGGAGTAGGCTCTTTTCTTGAAGGTCGCTAAGTCGTATCGGTCCGGAAAAATCGCTGGTGGAAATCGATTCCACAAGGAAGTTGTGCGAGGAAGAAAACATCTTCTAATTCGCATAGTGGTGGACCGCCAATCATCCAGCTGGTGTGGATGGTATCGGAAGTTCTGCCGCGATGTGTGTTCGTGAAATTTGGTGGCTGGGATTAATCCGAACAATTCCTCAGAGCACTTCCCGTGATAAATGCGAAAGAAAATGCAAAGGGATGCAACATCTCTTCGCAGCGCCAATAAATCGAGCCGATCGGAAAAGACTCGGTCGTCGACGATTCGAGCCGCTCTGCGCTGGATGCGGTCAAGTGGAAGGACCTGGCAGTGGGGAGCCCCAGCCCAGAGATGGGAACAGTATTCCATGTGAGGCCGAACCTGCGCCTTGTAAAGTTGCAGGCGTTGAGCCGGCATGAAATACTGTCCCACTCTGCTGTGCACGCCAAGCTTTTAGAGGCCAATTTGGCCTTCTTCCAAGTGAACACGAAACTGCACATCACTCGATATGTCAACACCGAGGATTCCGATACTGGCTGAGGCAACAAGGGAGTGCCTTGAAACTGAGGAGATACGAAAAAGGGGTTCTTTTAGCGGTAAACGCGCAAAATTGTGTCTTCTGAGGATTAAACTGGACTAGATTTAGTCGCCCCAATCCGAGACTTTGTTCAGAAAGACTCGACTTCAGACACAAGTTTGTTCCGGTACTCGGCGACGTTTTCCGAGAAATATTGACACGGCCGGTGCTGTCATCTGCATAGCAATGAATGTTACCGGTTTGCAAAATAGCATTGATATGCAGAAGAAACAGCGTTGGTGATAGTACGCAGCCTTGTGGAACACCAGCGTTAATAGGCTTGTAGTCGGAGCATGCACCGTCTACAACGACCTTGATGCTCCGATGTGCAAGAAAGCTGGTGATCCAATTGCTCAATTTCTCGGGAAGCCCATAGGAAGGGACCTTCGAAAGAAGCGCTTTGTGCCAAACCCGATCGAAGGCCTTCGCAATGTACAAACTCCGGTTGTAGCAAACACGCCATTTGGACGTGTTCGATGAGTCGGTCTGTTTTGGCATTACCGCTATGGGACCTATAGAGGCACCCGTAGACGCACGGATGGTCGTCGCTGTCTACGCAAAGCCAAATGATGGACATGTCCGAACCTTCAAGACTGCCGAGGCGTCGAAAACAGATGTCCTCTCTGACGTACATATACGCAAACTCCAGCCCGAGGCACAAAGGAGTGTTCCAATTTGTACCCCGGGTAGGAGAGATACGAAGTATCAGCCGGAGAGGACACCTGCGTCTCGGTCAGAAAGAGCAAGGCCGGCTTCGCTGTCTCGAGATGGTAGTGGACGGCGTTTAGAAGAAATTCACGGATTAGCGTGGCAGCGGTCGCCTTGGTCTTGTTGCTCAGTTTGCCTCGAGCAGTTATTGTTCTAAGCGGAATTTTGCCCCCCCCCCCCCTAGAATACACGTGGCAGCCTGAGCACCCACGCTCAGGAGTGGAGTAGCATGGTCGTGGATGCTCAGCGAGGGATTCTCCAGGGGTGCTGGTACCCTCCTGGGGTAGTTTTTGATTTAATTCCGCTACCATGTTGATGGGGGGAGGTGGGGGAATTGGTGCCTCCGGTCACCTGCACTCACCAGACAAAACGCAGAAGCAGAGCTTCCACTTCACGCCGGCATTCTGTGAGGTCTTCGGTACCAACCCGGCTCGAGACAGCCCATACGTGCAACAGCAAAAGCTGCCGCGTGGCTCTACCACCGTTAATTATATGCCCAACTTTAACACTTAATCAGTGAAAGTGATTTCCAGAGACAAATAAACTATAAACAGAATTATTAGACGACGTGACGATGAATGTTCATAAGAAAATAATTCTTAAATATTTGCTTATATTGAAAACGCAGATCTTATGAAGTAAATGATGCTAAATAGTAAATAGTACTTAAGTAGATATCAGTAATCTATGGAGTGTCAGTTGTCACATCAGTTGTCAGGCAGACTGACAGCAGCGCAGCTTTTTTGATACCCCTACTCGATTTTCGTTTAATACAATTATACAAATAATGAATATATTGTTTGTGCAAGCGTAAGCTATATTATTGTATCTTATATTATATTGCATTGCCTACAATTCTTTTATATTGCATTCCATAAACAGTTTAAATTTACGAGAAAATACTATTTTTTGTTTTATTCGCATCAAACATTACATAAAAGATAACGTAGATGGAGTGCTATATCTTAAGTCAGTTTTAGTTAAATTATAATGAATTTGTGTTATTGTGTTTATTGTTTGCCTGAAATGCGTTGGAAAAAGTAGTAGTAAGTGATAGGCCTTTACTATATAGGAGTCCATCTGAGTTGGTTCCACCATACAATTTGCAAATATGTATTATGAAAGACCAGTATTTTTAAGAAACTTAAAAAGGTATTGACTCACGGAAACGAGATGTGGTCATTCCCTGTTTACCACACGATGTGGTTCGCACAGAAAGCTATTTAGGGGTCCATGCTCGGGTTTCCTCAGTATAATAACCTTCCGCAGTGCAACGAAAATGATATACCGGACTTCTACCGGCTATTATCACCACAATTGTCACTATTAGCGTAAACGAGCATTCCTGGCATCTCCATACGGAACGCAATTGGGATCTATCCATCGCTTTACTTTATTAAAAGCCCGTCCCAAGAGCAGCATATACCACTCCAGCACCCTCACAGCGCTGTGAAGATATCTTGAGATCACTTACGAATCACCGTCCTCCTAAGGAATTACATTACCAGGTCGGGCCCCCGTCAATTGACAGGCTAGCTCACAAAATATCAAAAATCGGTAGCCTGGCCCAACGAATCAGTAAGCTGAAATGGCAAAAACTAATAATGGATGGTGAAGAAAGGCTCGAGTGGCAGCCTCGTAGCGTCAAACGCAATGTGGCGATCTATTGGGAAAGCCTATGCACAGCTGAGGACTAATCAAGGTGGTGAAGAAGAAATAAATGACAGCCACATCTAATTTATTTGTCCATGATATTTAAATTTAATGTTCATTGAATAAATCATTGCTTAAACAAAATGTAAAGGCTTGTTCAAATACTTTTAAATTCCATAGAGTATTGCCCAAAGATATCGTTAAATATTTTAAAACTATTGATGTTAAGAAAACGTCAGACTTATGGAGGATTTCCGTTAAAGTAATTTTATCTATAATAGATATAATAGCACCTTATCTAGCCACTATATTTAATACAAGCGTCGAATCTGGTGTGTTTCCTGATTTAATGAAACATAGTAAAGTCATACCTTTATTTAAATCTGGTAGTACATTAGACCCCGCCAATTTTAGACCGATTTCTGTACTACCAACATTTAGTAAAATGTTTGAAAAATAATTTTAGATCAGATCTTAAGTTTTTTAATATTAATAAATTGCTACATAAAAATCAATTTGGTTTTACAAGGGGTCACTCGACAACTGACACTGGAGTTGAGCTTATTAAACATATTTTTTGTGCATGGGAGAATTCAGAGGATGCTTTGGGTATATTTTGTGACATTTCCAAGGCCTTCGACTGTGTTTCACTATGAGACATTAATCAGGAAGCTACAATACTATGGTGTCAAGAACACAGCGCTTAAACTTATTATTTCATATTTAAGTAATAGAATGCAGAAAGTTGTTATCAATGGTAAAAGTTCTTCCGGGGTCACCTGTACTAATGGGTGTCCCTCAGGGCCCGATTCTCGGTCCATTTCTATTTCTAGTATATATTAATTACTTACCTTCCCTTATAGGGGATAATCATGATATAGTATTATTTGCTGATGATACTTCCTTGATTTTTCAACTTAAACGTCAATCATTTAAATGTGACGAAGTTAATAATGCTATATCAAAATTAGTGCATTGGTTTAACGTTAATAATCTATATTTGAACGGAAATAAAACTAAATGTATTAAATTTACAACAACGAATGTTATAAATCTGGGTACCAATGTGTTTTTAAATGGGGAAGAACTGAGCCCTGTTGAATCCACTGTTTTTCTTGGCATCACTCTCGACGCAAAGTTTCAGTGGGGCCCCCATCCAAACTAGTAAGCAGACTAAATTCTGCAGCCTATGCTGTAAAAAAGATTAGAGGTCTCACTAGTGTCGAGACAGCTAGATTAGTTTATTTCAGTTATTTCCATAGCATAATGTCTTATGGGATTTTGCTATGGGGAAATGCGGCTGATTCAGAAACTATTTTTGTTTTACAGAAGAGGGCCATTAGAGCTATTTTACAACCTAAAACCGAGAGAGTCTCTTAGAGATAAATTTAAAGAAATAAATATATTAACTTTGGCCTCTCAGTATATTTACGAAAATTTAATGTATGTTCACGAATCGAAGGTAGTTTTAGTAAAAAAAGTGATATACATTCTGTAAACACTAGGAACAAACACAAGCTAGTGATACCAGCTTCTCGACTCCACAGAGTCATTAATTCATTCTTGGGGCAATGTATACGCTATAACAACAAGGTCCCGAAAAGTGTAGAGGCTCTCTCTGTTACCAAGTTTAAATGTTTTTTTAAGCTGAAACTGTATAAAAGGGGTTATTATAGTATAATAACCCTTATGAATACATGGTTGATAATAACCCCTGGGAATGAGGTGGTCGCTTCCAAGCAGTTTCTAAAATAAATTTTATACTTAATTACTTTGTACAACCATTAATGTAAAATTTACTTTAAAAAAAAGTACCGCTGGGTTTCTTGCTGGTTCTTCCCAGGACAGAGGTTTTTTTTCGAACCAGTGGTAAAGTAAAAAATGACTTTCAATAAGAATTACACATCTATATTGAATGAAAAATTTATTCTATTCTATTCTAATGCTTTATAATCTAGTTATACAACAAACTGAAATATATTTAGGTTGATAAAAGCCCCGTTGCTTTTTATATAAAGTAATTTCCGTCGTTATAAAAAAAATACATTTTTACATTTCCCAAAGGAAATTTAAAAACTAAAAAACGTGTTTTATGTAAACGTTTAAGTAGTTATAAAATCAGAAAGGGAAATTATTTTCAGTAAAAGCGCACTGTACGTTAAAATAGGTCATAAATAAGCACTTAGTCTATTTGTAACTCGCAGCGACATAGTAAATCGCTCACAATGATTAAAATAAACAATGTCGCCCTCCGAGAGATTTTTTTTGTGAAATACTAAGTAAAAGACGAATTCCAAGAACGATAAGAGAGCACGTCGCGTCTGATGTTTGGTTGTGGTTCAATTTATAAGCTTAGGTTAAGGATTAAAGGATTTTTTAATACATCCCTTTGCCTGTATCATGGTGAATGCATGCTTATCTATATGGTAGAGCCATGCTGCATCTATATAGTTGTAGCACAAATGGGTCAGCTTGACCGGGGAAGGACCACGCTCTCACAGAATAACAGCGTAAAATAGCAGCTTAATGCTGCTGTGTTTCATATGGTATATCCCATATAGAAAAGGCGTATCACTTACTACGACTTTTCCGGAACCGGAAACATTTTTTACTGGAAATTAGGTATTCCATCGTAGACCTCAGGGGTGAGAACGCATCTGTACTTTGATTCTTAATCGAGGATAGGTGTAGATTTCTATGGGCCTCAGCAACCACTCACCATCAGGTGGATAGTGTGCTCTTTTGTCACTCTTATTCTATAAACATTCAGAAGTAGTTTAAAAACTTGTCATAGAGCTTGAAAGTGTTATTGGTTCTGTTAAACATTAGATCTAATCAATAAGAAATCTAAGAAATCGCAACGATTATTACATTGTGGCGGAATAAAGGATTTTGTTTTCCTATCGTGCTTCATAGGAGACATAAAAGGTAAACTTGGCAAATACTATTAAGAGCTTGACGGCTCCGTGGTGCAGTGGCTTAGCAATGAGTTGCAACGCTGGGGGCCTCGGGTTCGAATCCCACACGAAACAGGTATTTGTATGGATTGCAAATAATTTTTCTAGGTCTGGTTGTTTCTCCTTGTGCAATTTATGTTTGTAAACTGCCTTGTATTACATTTACAGCGTTGGACGATACATACACACTTCTGGCATATAATATTGAGCCCCTACAAGGTCCTACGAGAGTTCATAAGGATGCAGAGCTTGAACAACCGCAGGGACTTACTTGTCCTATCCTTCTTTTTCATAATTATGAGATACCAGTTGCTTTGTCCTGCACTACTAGTGAAATTTAATTTTAAAGTTCAGTCACGAATGCCTCGTAAGCCCATTGGAGCCTCTCTCTCGTCCGTTTCGCAAAACAGTTCTGGGACCTAATTTACTGGGCGCTAGGATTTCCCAACTTTATAATAAATGCGGTGGGTCAATAGATGTACACAGATGTCTCTAGATGTCAATAGATGTCTCTAGCCAAGATTAAGGCTACAATAAACGATACATCATTTAAGTGGCTAACTAGGTGTAAGCCATTGTTTTATACATCTAATATTGTTTTGTTGTATCTTAAGTTTTTGTAAATTTTTTTTTATAGAATAGGGTGATAAACTAGCACACAATCCACCTGATGGTATGTGGTTGCTGTGGCCCATAGACATCTACATCTATCTAAGATTACGAATCAAAATACAGATGCGTTATCACCCGTGAGGACTAAGATACTCGTTTCCAGTAAAAAGGGTCTCCGGTTCTCTACACTCACCATACGAAACGCAGCAGCATTAAGCTGCTATTTTACGCTGATATTCTGTGAGCGTGGTCCTACCCCGGTTGAGCCGACCCATTCGTGCTACAACCATAGCTGCAGCGTGGCTCTACCACATATATTTTTAAAATTACTTCTTTTTAGTATTTAGAAGCATGCGGCGTATACCTTTAATTGATTCTGCAATTAGTGTCTAAATTGGTGTATGCATACTATATCTGTATTGTTACAACAATCGTTGGTGTACATAAATAAATAAATACGCCTAATGCGCGTGGCGATAACGGTAAACACTTCCCAATTTTAGAAGAAGTCAATTTTCAGCAGTAAACTGATAACGAGCTAATGACAGAGAATGAATATTATGCAGAAGACAAAGAAGGTATTCATGAACTTCAGTTATTATGTTATCTTGATACCCACAAAGCCCTACTTCCAGAATTTACATATAAAGAATTCTTCGTCGTCTAAAGAGTATATTGTATGCACCTGTTATTTAATGTTGCTATTTCAAACCTTTTTGTATATATGCAGAAACGACCTTGACCCTGTATTGTGTAAAATTATATGTGAACTCTTGAAAAAATAGTTCCTTAGCTAATGTGAAAGCGATTGATGCTTGCACCATCGCATATCGAACCCCGCGTCACCTGGTAGGAGCGGTCGCGGAATAATTTATTACATTTCTTAAAAGCCATTACCGGGTGACACCGTCAATGGGCCGACACTTTGCCCCCGCAATTAGCATGAATTTTATACCAGGTCTAAGTTCAGACATGGATGTACATCTATAAAACTTAAAAGCTATAGTTTTTATTTTATGCCAGTGTTGATATGTACGCTACACTCACACATCGCACATCTCCTGGCTTATATCCTTTTGTCGATCCTGATGATTCGGGGGCGGGTTTTAAAAATAATTTTTCAGATCATCATCATTATCATATCATGTAGTCCTTTGCTGAATCTAGGCCTCTCCTGTACATTGCCTCATTGGGGGATATTTGCCATAGTTGCCACGCTTTTTAGGCGGGTTTCAGTTGTTTATTATTTTAAGTTTTTATAATATGAGTTAGTGGATGTACCCTTACGCTGTAATTACTCGGCTAACAGATCAGGTCAGATCATACTGCTCTCTAATAAGGGTGTATTATAACTTATTATAACTAGTTTAATTACAACCAATGAGGAATACCGATATGTTCCTAAAGGGTGCCTATGCCACTGCATTATATGTATGTTTTGAGTTAACTGCTCACACATTGTCTAAGGATGCAATATTAGCCACTTTTCAGGAATTTTTTGCTTTAATGTGTTTATAACTTTCGGACAAATACGCCTGAAATTAAATTAACGTCGACGCTTTCATGTTGGCACTTTTTTACATTTTCTTTTTATACATTATCTCTATTTCTTCTTATCTCTATTATTTTATGTCCCTGCCTTAAAATTAAATTTTTAAATCACTCAAATCTTATTTAGCTCCATTTAGAAAATTACATTTTATAAACTGATATCTGTAGCCACGAGTTAGAATGGTGTTACAGAGATGAGTATTGAA
Organism: Parnassius orleans; assembly: GCA_029286625.1. NCBI lineage: Eukaryota > Metazoa > Arthropoda > Insecta > Lepidoptera > Papilionidae > Parnassius > Parnassius orleans. Next base: position 1,494,329 of record JAGSMP010000080.1, on the reverse strand, counting down.
TTGCTGACTTTGTAACTCATCGATGGCTTGCGAATATAAAATTTATCTTACTTTAAATCGAGACGCGAATTTGAAATTTATTTTATTTTGCTTTATATCACGATGCGAATTTAAAATTTATCTGATTTCGTTTTGCATCGCGTTGAATGTAACATTTCTGCGAGAAATCGAAACCGACGCGAGGTTTGATCGTGAATTTAAAAATGCGGTGCTCCTTGACTTGATGCTTGTAAATTTCCTGAGGGATTTTCACAAATGACGCAACATGTGATGTGTCGATTTCGTAAGACGTTATAATGAAAAAAAATTAAGGCATATAACATACGACTTAATTTTTTCCATTATTGGGATTTTGTCTCGGTAAATATCTAAACGATTTAATAAATAAAACTATCTATATTATAAATTGTAAATAATTTGCAGTATCATGATTAAAATCACAAATATATTATTTTATAATAATTTACAAGTAAGAAATTTTATACAGTTAAACTTAATGAAAACATTTCCAATGATATAAGCCGCGAAATATCACAATTTTGTATTTAATTTCTAGAAAATTTGTGGCAATGTAAGCAAATATATAAGTAAAAATTAATTCTACAGATTGTATAGCGTTTAATTTCCAACACGGGAAGACTAAGGTGTGGGACCTTCTGCTGTCAAGATTACTTTCCGCTTTACTTATTAATTTATGGTTCGACCTACAGAAAATATATTTTTGATTTATCATATTGGGTCATGAAAATGGAATAAGAAAACTTTGTAGAAATTTAGATAATTTTGTATCTTTTTGGATTGCACAGACAAATGAGATCGGGCTCCAAGTTTACCAACACGTGTCCCCAGCATGGCCGTTATGGTGTACAAAACTTATAAGATAGCAGGTCAGTTGGCGCATTTTGAAAAATCTTTTACTCAGGAATGGATCAAAAAAATAGTTACAATACTGTTTTAAAGAAAAAATAAAAAAAATTGTACATACAAATTTCACATAAATCATTATCGGTATAGATTTAAATAATGTAAAAGCAACAGAAGTCTCCGCTTTGTTATTTATGCATTTAATTCCAAAAGGATAAATATACGCCGCACTAGTATCGTAGCATAAGATTCAAGAGCCCTATTACGGAGATTTACGACAAGGACGGAGCAATTCCTTTAAACAACGTATGTTAAAAAAACGCTTCAAATGCCGTCATTTTATTTATGATCACTTATCCAAAACGGAACGTAACCAAATTATGGGAGGAGTTTTAAGTGAACTGGAAAAAGTCTGAGACAGGGGTTGATAATTTTGGATATGATTAAGCGAGTTAAAATTTCATCAACATCAAACATTACTGCACCATTGAGTCAAAAGATGTCTTCTCCTCCTCCTTTTTATTTATCAGCCCGTAAAACGCCATTGCTGAATATGGGCCTGAACCGGTGTAAGGAGGTTTTGCCTCAATCGTCATGGTTGGCAGGCGATGCCAGCAATAGAAGTAGCAAATGACTCTCACTTTTGACGCTACTGTCGCTCGTCGATCTGAGTATTTTACGCCTGGCGTAAATGAGAAGTTTATATCGCCATTTATCGTAAGCCACAAATTCTTTCTGGCAAATTTCTTAATTGACTCGGACAAAATTAGGTGACAGACACATTAATTTGATTTAATGAATATGTTTGCTCTTCTAGAATCACCATTTAAAAGTCAATCATTTAAAGGCGAAGTACCTACGCTGTGGTAATATCCATGATTTGTTTGCCTCCTTGATAGGAAACGGCTTTTTGTACCCTATTAATTACAAAATTATGGTAATCTCAGTCCTCAGAGGTGAAAACGCATCTGTAGTTTTCTTTGCTTGAAGTTGACTGCATGTGGTCATGGACTGCAGTAGCCACTTATCATTATGTAGACTGTATAGTCTGTTCACTAAGATAGTGTCAGTACACACGGAGGCGCACTTATTATTTTGATTTTATTTTATTTTGTTTTACTGTGTTTGTTAAATAAATGTTTTTCTATTCTAAGAATAAAATAGAATACTTTTTTTTCTTATGGTTATTGTAATAAAATATAAATAATAAACACAAGTAAGGTTTAGTAAGGCAAAGAGAGTTTAAATGAAAAATATGAGTGGTTGGTAAACATAAACGAAAGTAAAATAAACACTATTCTTCACCACTCGAAGTGTCGGAGTCATTGCCACCTTTTTTTTAAAAGATAAGGATGGAAAGCGAGCACACAGTCCACCTGATGGTAAGTGGTTTCTGTGGTTTGCGAATCAAAATGCAGATGCGATGTCAGCCGTGAGAACTAAGATGGAATGCCTCTTTTCCAGTAAAAAGTGTCTCTGATTCTCAGCAACGAAACACAGCAGCATTAAGCTGCTGTGTTTCGTTTACGCTGGTATCCTGTGACAGCGTGGTCTTTCCCCGGTCGAGCCGACCCATTCGTGCTACAACTATACAATTAATATAGCTGAAGCGTGGCTCTACCACGTATATGTATACCTGTATTTATAATAAGGAATCAAACGTCATCACGTTTTGTTTCCATACTAATATAGTATTTTTGTTATTGTTTCACTCAAAATTTCATCTTGAGGCACTTCACTGTCCTCCCAAGGACGAAAAAACATTTTCTGTATACGTAGCCGAGTCAACAAAAAAAAGCAACCTTTCACTACGGCGTTTCGTTTTAAAATGCAAAATTTTCCTGCGGATGTACGCCGCACGCGGCGGTCTTTGATGTCGCGGCAGCGCCTTTGACAAGATGCCGCACGTGTCGAGGTGGTGCGACACAAAGGTGGCCGTATCTAAGCGAACAGACTATAAGTTCGTTTGTCACTTAAAAATTTGATGGACCGCTGATGAGCGGCCGCATTACCAATGACCTGATTGTTCAACGTGGTGAATATGGGAAAATCGTCCAAGTCATGAATAGGCCTTTATTAAGCTTTCTCTTACACTCCGGCACTGCCTAACAATCGTTAAAAATTTTGTACGTTTTTAAGCTTATTTTAGGAAGGACCTATGTCCAACAAGTGGACTTAAAATGGCTGTCGATTTGATGCGATTGCCTAATTATGAAGCACTTGACTAAATAACAAAAAAAAAATACTTCGTTTTCATCTATTTAGGACTGAATTTTATTTTTAATATGTATCTAAATGTTTACCTTCAAAATAAAAGAAATCAGTTTCTCATGCTCTGCGATAATCTTGATATCCAATCTCTGAGAGCAACTTTGATTGAGCAAAAACATGTTACCAATAAATCGATTACACGCATCTGGCGAATGTTTTCCGGGTTCAATACGGCTTTTTTACTTAAGTAAGAGTATGATAAATAACATATCAAAGCAAAAAAAACTTAATTTAATGTAATCATTAAATTACGTTTTTTTGTAAATTTCACTTTACATGCTGTTTTATCATCATCGTTTCAGCCATTTATATGGGTGCTGCTGAATATAGGACTCCTCAAAAAATAGCCGCAAAGCTCGTTCTAAGCTATCTTCATCTGTTGACGTCCTGCATATCTTACCAGGTCGTCACTCTACTTGGGAGCTATCGTACCCTCCGCTGGCCGTTACGAGACTGCCACTGAAGGAAATGAATGTTAAAATATTTTCCTTTGCATTTATATCAATATCGATGAAAACTTTAAGGGATAAAATTAACTTTTAATAAAAAATAAAAGTCGTCTTCACAGTCCGGTGCTGAGACAGCGTATAATATAAGAATTAAAGAATTCAGAATGTGATAATTTAATTTTTTATTCTTTTTACTCTTTGAAGTCTGTTTTAATTTTTAATAAAACATATTTTTACTCGTTTGAGCGGACTAAAGAATTTCACAATCTCAATATCGTATAAAAAATTACATTAAATAAGTCATACCCTATTTTTCCACTATTAGGGGGGAAAATTATCCCTCGAGATTTTATGGTACCACCCTGAAGATTTACTATTAAATAAATATAACCAAAATTAAACAAATGTCGCAACCAAACTTATAGTAGGTATCTATGTGTTGGCGACGCGCCTAAAAAATTGTTTATTAAATTCCTGTGAAAAATAATAAACAAAGTTAAAGACTCGTAAAATATATTTAATTATGACAGGCACTTAATTTATGTTAGAAGTAAATATATTCAATAAAATGTGGAACGAAAGTTCGGGGTTCGATTCCCCGGTTGAGCGTTAAATCCATGAAAGTTTATTTTGAATTAATTTAAAGTCATGTATTACATAGTAATCAGCTGTGCAATACGAATAGAAGTATTATGTTAAATTAAATGCTTAATTTAGAGGAAAATATATTTAGCACTTGAGATTTTTTTGTTTTTTGTGATAACAGATAAGAAACATTATGACTGATAAGGATATATTATATAATCGTAGTGTTTCATAATGAAAGAGATAGATGTAATTTAGACAAGGAAGGCATTAGCCTCCTATCGATGTAAAATAACATCGGTCAAATACGACCTGACCAAAATATGAAACGACCACCCATTGGTATCAATCATTATTGATACGTCAAAAAATAGTGACTTAGGTATATATTAAATTACGGGGTCCAGCTTATTTTATTGGAGACGGTAAAATAATTTTGATTTGTAATAAAAACCTCATTTCCTTACTACTTTTTATAGGTTTTGAACGCCTGTTTTATCTGTGGTATATGTTTCATCATAACACTAAAGTAACACTACCATTATGCGTTAACTTTTTTTAAATACTAAATTTTATTGTAGATTTTTTATTTATTTTTGTGGCGTATTATCAATAACATCATTTTTAGATGTCTTATGTCTTTTAAGCTGTATTCAAAATCCTAAAAACTAAGCATGTGACGCATCAACATATTGTAAATAATTTTATAAAATAAGCCACTTTCAGTTAGACTGTATAGGATGAGATACCTTTGCCAGTAGTAATAAAAAACACAAAATGTCAATGGTGTCTTAGATACATAACAGTGAAAAGATTAGAAAGGCTATTGATTCATTTTTGTGTTTTAGCCAATGACATATAGTTAAGTATAAATATTACTGCATAGTTTTCATATCAATGGTTTTAGCCAGAGGTTGTAGTCATGGCTGCAGATTTATTACATCATAACCTCAAAAGTGACGAAATACATAATGGTAACGTTCTATGATCCTCGGCTTTTAAATAATATATTTTCAATATAGGATTGAGATTGTGCCTAGGGGAACGGATTAATCCATACACTAGTCATGTTCGCAATATTTTATAGCCAGGTCACAGCATCTATGGGCCGTGACCGATGTTCTTTTGCCAAACCGCGCGCGGTGCTCGGTTCTCTTTCGCGAATAGCTTTGAAGTAGCTCAGTAAACTTGTTTCTGGTCAATTCGTTCGGGACCAGCTACCAGTTTTATGTTTAATCAAGAAAGAAAAACAAACACATAGGGAAGTGATAGGAAATTAGTGAAAGTTAATGTTGCTCTATTATCGGGAAATTTTGAAGATAATTGCTGTTTCATTTCCTAAAGTATCTTCCACTACCTATGAATACAGTCCACATACGTGACGTCAAGACCGGGACCACTTCAAGAAGACCCGTAATCTTAGTCGTCTAACTTTTCTTCTCAGAAAGGGCAGCGACCGTCCTTGTGTGACACTCCTTCACGGTGGTCGCATCCACCTCGTTGCTCCCGAACCCAACGTGGTGTGATTTCAGTTTCGGGGTAGAAAGACTAATCCCTGTCTGATTGGACCCTTTCAGTTGGATCTTCGTGGCCGGACTGAGAAACCAGTCGAAGGAAGACCTTTCAGTTGAAGGATTGACGCCGAGCGACGCGCCGTGACCCTTTCAGTATGAATGCGCTTAAGTCAACCTAACATTATAAGATGCTTATAAAATACATAATAACATCTCTTAGAAATGCTAAATAGCACCTAAACAAACGCTATAAGTACATAATTATTGTGACCTGCCTGAAATGAGATTAAATAGATGTATTTTCTTACCCTAAGGAATTACAATTTCAATAGCAATTTAACAATTTCTCGATTAATCGATCTCAGTTCGATATGGCTACGAGCATATTCAAAATTACAAAAATTACAATCTATCATTAGCTGTTTCTGGAAACCCACTTTATTTAAGCAATATGTTATATATCATTAAATATGTTTTGGTATATCTGTTGCGTTGTCTTTTAGAACTATGGGCGAATGCTACACACTCGATAATTATCACGATATTTGGATCGTAATCTAGGATTACGATATTTATCGAGTGTGTAGTACAGCGTATCACGGATCGTGATACGGATCGCTGGACTTCTAAAAATCCAGAAATCCCACGATCTGTATCAAGTATCGTCGATAAATATCGAGTGTCTAGTCTCTGGTCGATATTTATCGTGTCAGTAATGGTCAGTATTCATTCTGTCAGCGATGGACACACGAAAATAATTTTCATAATCATCCATTTCTTGGTATTCCCGAATCTAATTTAATAAATTCAGGTGTGTATATTGATCTCTGTCTTGAAGCCAATGCTTCATCCATTTTTTTCTCTTTACACGTCTTTTTAATGCTATCGCCAATATAATAGCAACGCAAGCTTTACTTTTATAGTCACTCATTACGTTATTGGCTTCGGAGTATGTAACGTACACGTCTTTAGTGAATGAAATCTACCGTTGTACTGACGCGATTAGTATCTAATGTGTAGTGCGTAGATTCGATTCAAAATATGGCAAGATAAAAATCACATTAAATATCGTGATAATTATCGAGTGTGTAGCATGCGCCATGGAGATAGCAACAATTTTGACCATAGCTTGCGGAGTTATTAGAGAACGTGCAATTGTCTGCAACATTTTTCTTCAGTTTCATATATAATTCTATAATTTTATAGAATAATATTTGAATCAATTTCAATATAATTTTATAGAAAATCAATTAAAACTGTTGAATCGTCAACAATTTAACATTTAACAATAGAATACCTTTCATAGTTGTTGTTCCTAATGCGCCACATAACACACAGTAACACATTAGAAAGTCTATATTTAGGAGTTGTGGAGTTTCAAATCTCGCAACCAATTAGCCGTTGCCTGTCACAGATTAAATAATTTGTTCTAGAAACTGCTTTAAAGGGGAACAACTTTTAATGGGTAAATTTATTTAAAAATTCATTTTAAACATAGGATAAGAAACTTAATGATGTTTTTCGATATTCTTTTAGTTTTTTTGTTGGTATATATTCAGCTGATAGAACAAAATTTTTTTTGTACAAATTTTGACCCGGCATGGGATATGTACTTAGAACCAGTGGCTTTTTTTAAAAATCAATAGTTACACATTGCATTTTGGTGTGCCATACGAAATTCGTGCATCTGTTATTATTATACTATGGCAATGGCAACGGTCCGCAATCTAGGGTCGCTATTGTCGATACAGAAACAGAAACAGAAACAGAAACTTTTTTATTCAATATAGATTATAAATAATACTTATTGAAAGTCACTCTTTTGTCTAATTACCACTGGTTCGAAAAAAAACCTCTGTCCTGGGAAGAACCAGCAAGAAACCCAGCGGGACTTTTTTTTTTTTTAAATAACAGCTTACAATCATGTATATTACACAATTAACCACACAAAACAAATTAGAAACAGCCTGGCAGCGAACACCTCATTCCCAGGGGTTATTATCATCCATAAATTAAATTCTTCTTCTTCTTCTTCCGCAAAAAAGCCAATGCTAGTCATGGGGGTCCGTTAGCAAATCCTCTTGCCATCCCAGTTTATTTTGTTTGGCGATCGCAGTGCCAACGTCTCGCAGTTCGCACCTTTGACGCTGCTCTCTGTCGCCGGTCTAAATCTTTACATCTGGCGTAAGCGAAATGGTTATATCGCCATCTATCCAAAGCGATGACATCTTTTTAGGGTTTTCCATAGTCGCCTTTTACGAGACTCACGGGAGCAAAACTAATCAAATTATATTATTATGTACTTATTCAAGTACACAGTTTCAATAATTTCAAATGTTATCAATTTTCCAATAATATGGGTGACAAACGAGCTTTCATCTGCTAAAAGTAGGATAAAAGTATAAAAGTAGGAATATAGGATGCTATGGTTCATGGATCCCTACATCTATAATTAATTAAGAATCAAAGTCCAGATGCGTTGTCGCTCATGAGCACTAAGACAAAATGCCTCGCTACCAGAAAAAGGGGTCCTCGTTACAAAAAATTCTCTCTCTTTCTCTCTCTTATTGGTGCTCGCCACTCACTACAAAACACACTAGCATTAAGTTACTTTTGACAGCGGCTTACATTCGAGCCAGCTCTTTCTTGTTGCAGCCTTACTTCAGTTGCAGCGTGGCTCTATCACGTAAATATCTTACAGGTAATACAAATCGAAGAAAAATAAATAATATAAATGTATCTTCGTTTAAGGGTGGCAGCTGTTCTAGTTCATGTAGAAGTCACGAAAACAATTTAAGACTATTGCTTGCTTTTTCTTTGAAGAAACTCATTCAAATAGTAGGAAATAGTTCATGGAAAAATTATATTAAATTGATATTAAAGTAACCAAACATCAAAAAGCTAAATATGAAGCAAATGGGCTTTTGTTTCCGCCGCTACGTCAACATAAATATTCACAATTAGTGTAACGTCGTGTTCACGTGTTCAACTGAAATAAAACTGTGCATTATACGAACAGGATTTGAAGTCGCATAACTAACGCTTATGGATTTTCAACCCGTAGGTGGTTGAAACAATGCCATTCAAGGTTGGAATTAAAGTTCACAACACTCATAAAGGAATCGCCCGAAGAACATTACGGGAGACGTATGTATGTACATATGTGTGTATAAAAGAAAAGCTTATAGTCCGCAGTGACTTCAGCGATAATCACGCTAAATTGACCTTTATAACAAAGAAGATGAAAAATTACTTAAAAAATTGAATGATACATTAAAATTGTCTAAGTGAACTGTATTTAATTGTTTTTCTTTTTTCCTAATGAGGCGGGAGTGGTTGACAATGGTTGTCAATGTATTTATTTTTTCTTTGTATTTTAATGCCTTCAATTTATTCTTTCTTACTTCCTTATGTTAGGAAAATATAACGGAAGAAGTCAGAAGTCAGTGATAATTCAATAATTCCTCTAGGTCGTGGAATCCTATAATGATGTTATGAAATAAACTTTGTTGAATAATAACAATTTGAACATAACAAAATATTATATTAAATTCAGAGTTCGCAATTTTTGTAATATATTATGGAAGACGGAGGTAAATAAGCATGCGGCCCTTCTTAACACAGAAGAGTTGCAGGCCCGTTAAAAATAATAGGCTCTTTTCTTCTTTATGGGTCTGAGGTTCTTTTCTTAAGATTCCTCAATTTATTCTTCACTAAGATTTTATCTGTGATAATTTTAAACCAAGATCCATTCATCATAGATATTAAAATATACAGTGCACTTTTTATATTATTTCATTTATATATTATTATAGTATTATTATTCATTTTTATTAATTTTAATATATAATAAAATTGTTTTATTTTAATTTGTTTTTTAAATCTTATTTTCATACCACTATAATTTTTATAACATTAAATAGGAATAAAGTGTGTACATTCTTAATGGCAAAGCACAGTTCTGAGTACAGAATGCACGATACTTTAGTAAAAAAAAATTGGTTATGTGACTGTATTCTACAAGGCTTTGGTCATTACTGAAAATCATACAGTTATGACTTTTTGGCATACCTTGCGACATACACGGTCAACTGGTAAATTCACATAGATAAAAGTTATAAATGTAATTCCGGGAGAGATGACCACTCAAAAAATCACTAATTTCTCGTTAGTATAATTTGTGTAGTGAGGGAACAACATTTCTCCAACTCCGGCGAAAAAAAAAGTAAGTAAAATGTACCTAATACCTATATTGATTTGTAGCTGACTAAGGAACTGGATTGAAAAATCATTTAAGGCAACCATGGACGCTGTTTAAAGATAAAAGACTATCTACAAAGCTTCTATAACGAGTATAGAAAGACGATACACATAAAATAATTACAAAAAGGATCCATCCTTCCAATTCAAGGGACCATCATCTCTATTCGGCGAGGAAAATGAGAAGAAACTCGCTAATCACATTAAAAATCATTAACAAATTTATCAGAAAGCAGTGATTAAAAATAAGAGTAGTGAAGAATCAATATTATGTGATTCGTCTTATGAAGAAGGTGGAAACAGAGAAGTTGACAACTGTGTAGGTAGTGGAGGGAATTATTATGAAACTCATCTCATCAAAGACTGGCTTCAATGCGTTTTATGCCCACTGGCTACGTGAAAATTGCACCAAGTTTGGTGATAAGGGTTCATTGTGTGGACAGAAAAGAAGAATAAGCTAAGTCTCAAAACCTAAAGGAAAAGAGTGGTTAAAATGCAGATTAACAAACTGGCAATCTCTCCTTGCTGCTATGGATATTTCTACCGGGCATTATGGGAGAGATGGCCAATCGTGATTTGAAAAAAAAGTTAATTGTGAGACTGATTATGTCATAGTTCAACATTTTTATGTGATATTTTAAGAGTTTAATGTTCAAAGTTTAATTAAAAGTAGATTTTTGTTAATTTATTTTTGTAGTTTTTATTTTCCTGGCTTCTTAAAAAACTATGGCCAACTACCCCGGACTTACCCTATAGTTATGTAATGTGTATGTCAATGCTCTGTGCCACAACGAATTATTTCTTTCTTCTTTCTTCCTTTATTCTACTCCTTATTTTTTCAAAATTGCGTAACAAATACACATGACAATACTAAAAAATATCAAAAGAAATCTTTTATAAATTGTAAATTATGTAATAGACAATCTGCACAACGGACAGGTGGACTCATAGCTATCGATTTACCGATGTTTCGGCAGTAGGTACTTGTTAACTACGAAACGTCGGGAATATAAAATAAACTACTATACGCGATAAAATCCGTAAAAATAGTTTTATTTAAAGTACTTGTTAAGTTGCCAATGATTAAAAATAAATAATTAACCTCCATAATACATAGTTAGATAATAGTTAGATATTTTTTGTATAAACCGATTTTATTAAATATATACCATTTTTGGAGAGCATAAACAGTATTCTCCAAATAAAAAAAAATAGTGATATAACGATATGTATAAAAACGTTAATTGGAACAAAATTCATCACCAAGAACTTTAACTTTTTTTAATTGTATACATATGTTGTATGAAATCCCAATTTAGCAATACTAGCTTCTTCTATTTCTTCATAATATATCTTATATCTTTTAGTTTCGTTTCACGTTGAACTCAAACCAAATTGTGACTGAATAAAATGATTCGGAGGAAATACATTGAATATTTTTATTACATACATATTGTCATAGTATGCAAAGCTTTGATTTTAGCGTTACAGTTACAGCTTATATACGTAACACTACTGAGCACATGCCTTCCCCCATTTCTGAGAGCGTTTTAGGGCAAGGAAGTGTCCACTGCGCTAAATGCTTGATGGGAGACTTCACATGTCTTCAAAATAAAATTTATTTCACAGACATGCAGGTTTTATATGTGGTAGAGCCATGCTGCTGCTATATCATACGTGGTAGAGCCATACTGTTGCTATATTATGGCTGCAGCATAATGGGTCAACTCGACCGTGGTAGGACCGATTTGAACCATGCTCTCAAAGAATACCAGCGTAAAATGGCAGCTTAATGCTGCTGTGTTTCGTACGGTGAGTGTAGAGAATCGGATACCATTTTTACTGGTAACGAGGCATTCCATCTTAGTCCTCAGGGGTGATAACGCATCTGCATTTTGATTCTTAAATGGTAATAGATGCAGATGTCCTGCTGACCTTTTTTTTACTTTCTTACTTGGTAGAGCCTATATGCTGCAGCTATATTAGTGGTGTAGTTGTAGCGCGAAAGGGTTGGCTTAACCGGGGAAGGACCACGCACTCACAGAATACCAGCGTAAAATAGCAGCGTGACGCTGCTGTGTTCCGTATGGTGACTGTAGAGAACCGGAGATCCTTTTTACTGGAAACGAGGCATTCCATCTTAGCCCTCACGGTTGAAAACGCATCTGCATTTTGATTCGTAATCGAGGATATAGGTAGATATCTATGGGCCACAGCTACCACTTACCATCAGGTGGACTGTGTGCTCTTTTGTCACCCTTATCCTATAAAAAAATTATAATTATGTGGATCGTGTGCTCGTTTGTTACCCTTATTTTACAAACAAAAAAACTGCGCTGCCTAATGAATGTTGGCGGATTTCACACATCTTCGAAATAATTTTTATTTCTCAGACGATTCCCTTAACCGACGTGCACGTTTTAAATCATGGAATCGAACCCGTGCAGCTCGCGTACTCAATAATTTACGGCGAGCGCCTAACCCCTGACATACCACGGCTCTATGGTTTAAGAGCCAATTATAAGGTGCAGTTTCAGTTACATTCAAATCGCTGCATCAAAGGTGGAATCCGTTGGCATTCAGAATTAGCAAACATGTCAGCGCAGTCCGGCGGCTGCCCTGACCGTCACGAGCTCGTTAGGCGTCGCAAACAAATTTGATTACCTAACGATGTAGACACGTAGACGCGTCCAGCATTCGCACGCGAAGATGCTGTAAGGGAATCCCGTCCGTATATCTAAGATATTGCGAACCTTTCTCCGTTCCACGGGAAAATGTCCTAGCTCAGGTTGTAAAGCACCACGTGAGGACAGATCCTACTAACGAGTTTTTATTTGCTGATACCACTTAAATACGATTTCAATTTCCAGTCGGTTTGTATTACATTGGTGAAGGAAATTTATTAGCTCTGATTGGCCGAATTTACAACAAAATTTATAAAAAGTTTTTTTTTTATGAATTACCTATAAATTTTAAAAACCGTTCAAGGAACTTTTAAAAAGCTGTTTTGCTAGAAAAGTTACTTATCACTAAAATATCTTCAATTCTTGAATACTCAAGTGTATTTAAGAGCCATATCAACTTTGCTATAATAAAACTCTAACACGACGTCTGTCTGAGCACGCATCCCGCAAAAAAACTGTGAACCGATTTGGATGGGACTTTCACTGGCAGATAGCTGATATTATAAGGAGTTTTTTTTATAGAATAAGGGTGACAAACGAGCACACAGTCCACCTGATGGTAAGTGGTTGCTGTGGCACATAGACATCTACATCTATCTTCGTTTGGGAATTTAAATGCAGATGCGTTGTCTGTGTGAGTGTGTCTTGACAGATTTTACGAAGAACTGGCCCATCGTTACAGAGCAATGCATGATATTCTCGTAACATTTACTGTTACGAGAACACCTCCTAATACCACGCAACGTCACCAGAAGAAGATCTTCGTGTAATAGTTCCAAATCTGACAAAAATCTACGATGAATTTTCTGCAGGAGACATAATTTGGGAGATTTTACGACTGAGACGCCACTTGGAAGCCGCCAGCATTTCTTCCGAAGAAGCGGTTCAATGTACTTCATTGAAGCTTCTCAGATTCATCATAAAACGGGGCTATTCTGAATCTGTTAGTCTGTGTTTTTCAGTAGCTTCATGTGAAAGAAGCTTTTCAAAACTCAAGTTAATAAAATCTTACTTAAGATCTACAATGAGCCAATCGCGACTAACCAATCTTTCCATTTTATCTATCGAAAAGGACAAGAAAGTAAATTTTGATAATGTAATAGAATATTTTAGCAAAATTAAGTCCCATATGCATGTTTAGCATTTTTTGTTTTATTCTGGGGGGTGCTTGATAGAAAACCGTCCTGGGTGCCAACCCACGCTACGCCGCCACTGCCTGCAGTGTACCTTCTGCTATTTTCCTTTCGAAGGATACGAAAGTTAGTATAATTACAGACCTTGACACATTTCACCTCAGGAACACAATACATCTGTGACTTTTTCTTTGGAGTTGATTGCAGGTATCCTTTGACTGCTATACACTATTCGGTAACTTAAATGGAACATGTATATAATATTATGTATTAAAAATTAACTTATTCAAAAGGTTCCAAATTTTCAAAAGGCTCCGTGGCGCAGTGGCTTAACAATGAGTTGCTGCGCTAAGGGCCGCGGATTCGCATCCCGCACGGATCAAGTATTTGTATGGCCTACAAATAATTGTTCCGGGTCTGGATGTATGTCCTTATGAAATTTATGTATGTAAACTGCCCGCACGATACAGGAGAAAATCCTAGCGTGGAGGTAACGTTTTTAAGAAGCTAAAAATACGAAAATTTTCTAAACTGGTATGCATTTCTGCTCCGCTGGTGGATGAATTTCACTGACAATACTTGGAATGGTTCCCGCGTAGTGGCGGCATAAGAGAAACCTCATATCCACATGAAGTAGGATACGGGCAGCAGCCGCTTTCTGAAAACAACTCAAAATAATAAGAAACTGCGGTTTCCAACCCGTATGCCCAGCGGAGCAACTATGGTAAATAACTCCAGTAAGGGCTAAGGTATATATATAAGGGAGTCCGATGTTCAGCAGTAGAATTTTGGCGCACTTCATTTGGCACGATCCGATATGCTATTCATACATATATACATTTTACACGTGGTAGAGCCACGCTGTAGCTATATTATGGTCGCAGCATGAATGGGTCGGTTTGACCGGGGTAGGACCACGCTTTCTATGTATGGTGAGTGTAGACAACCGGAGACCCTTTTTACTGGAAATGAGGCATTCCATCTTAGTCGTCAGGAGTGACAACGCGTCTGCATTTTGATTCTTAATTGAGCATTAATGTAAATGTCTATGGGTCACAGCATCCACGTACCATCAGATGGACTGTGTGCTCGTTTGTCACCCTATTCTATAAAAATTTTCTTTTAACACACAATTTCTCACCCTATCATTCAGAGGCAGCATTAACATACTTCTTAATGACCGGATTTTTAGAGCATTAATTAATCTTACTAACCCTTTTTTCATAATTAAATGATCCGACTTCTCTTTCTTAACTTTCGGTATTTAAACTCTTGACCGTGAAACTCGTCCTTCTAACTTCCAATAGATTCATATACTTATTAATACTAATAATATTTATTTATCTATTTCTCCCAGGATTGACTGGTAGAGAATGCCCTTAGGTTAAGGGGTATTACAAAAAAGGTTAAATAAGTAAATAAATAATTTTAATATCATGCCTCTTCTGCCACACCCAACTTTCACTACCATACAAAATATGGACTAAAACAGGATTGTGAAATGCCATACATGCCTTTTGTGACACATTCTAACTTGCCACAATAGAGTGAAGAACCCCTTTTACTCTGTGTCATGCATTCACTGCATTATTGTTACTAATGATTGAATAATTATAATTTATATTTGCAATTGTTGTCACTTGGTGAAACTTCAGCTTCGTTTTTGTGATTTGGATAAACACTTGTATTACAGTTTAACAATATTTATATCTGGACGGATGATCGGTCGGTTTTATGTTTATTATAATAACAATTTAAAATAAATATTGTGAAACTAGTAAGAGTATCATTCAATGAATAATATAGAGCAATAAAAAACTAGTAAAAATAATACAGTTCTTTGGTATTGTGTTTATTTAAGTCTAATTAAAGTTAAAGTAAATAAAAGTATACTACTTTACAATCCCTTATTTTCTTTGACAATTGAATTTTAGTGGAGCATATAGAATAATTAAAACTAACAAAAACCACAAAATCGATGCCGGTAGTTAAATTTCATCATTCGCACACCTGACGCAGCGCGCAATCAACCTGCATTGTCCTGGACATGCCTTTATTTGTCCGACCGGCTCGATAGTGACCTGAGCTTCACTAAAACAGAGCAAACTCAGCACTCGTTAGTTTCGCCCGACATTTAATCACGGGGATAGGCTTTAAATTTCAATGAAATATAGTGTACTGTTAGCTACGAGATATCTGTGCAAGTTAAGCTAATATTTTTTATATAAAACTAGCTAGCCAGACAGACGTTGTTCTGCCCTTTCCGACGACCCTTCCATGAAAAAATCCTTAAATAGACTATAAAAAAAATATTGAGAGTCACTTATCGGGATAAAAACTATCCTATCTCTCAAGTTGGATCAAACTGCACACAGTGTGCAAAATTTCATTGAAATCACTTCAGTAATTTAGGAGTTCATCGCAGACAAACAATGTGACACGTATATTTTATGTATAAAGATTGAAGTGACAAGTGAACTTCGAGTCCATGGTATGGATTTTAAGTGACTACTGCAGCCCATTGATAGCAGTAACTTCAAAAAAGAAGATTATAAACGCGTTGTCACCTCTGAGGACCAAGATGGAATGCATCACAGCTTATAATTATACTGGCTGTCTATACTCTTTAGACCGAAACACAGCAGTGTCTTATTATAATGGATATTTATTGGCGTCAGAAACATTTAAGAGGGTGATACCTACCTAGACGGAGTCCTACGCAGACAAGGAGTCCTGCCACTGGTAGAACTATAACTATATGGCTGACAGACATCAGACATTTTTAACGTGGTAGAGCCATGCTGCAGCTATATTAATAGTATAGTTGTAGCACGAATGGGTCGGCTCGACCGGGGAAGGACCACGCTCTCACAGAATACCAGCGTGAAATAGCAGCTTAATGCTGCTGTGTTTCGTATGGTGAGTGTAGAGATCCGGAACCCTTTTACTGGAAAGAGGCATTCCATCTCAGTCCTCACGGTGACAACGCATCTGCATTTTGATTCTTAATCGAGGATAGATGTAGATGTCTATGGGCCACAGCAACCACTTACCATCAGGTGGACTGTGTGCTCGCTTGTCACGCATATCCTATATCCTGGATGTCTTGTGCTTGTTACCGTATATTTGAGTATGGAATCGGAACTTTTCTATACAAGGATGACAAAAGCATGAATTTCGCAAAAAGCCTGGTTTCATTATAATTTTTCTGTTTAACACGCTTTTATTAGCTTGATTTCACTGTAAGTACAATACATGTATGTGTGTATGTATGTATGTATGTATGTATGTATGTACTATGTATATATGAATGTATGTTTCTATTTATTTAAACTTTATGCACAAAAAAATCGTACATATGGCGGACTTAATGCTGTCATACATCTGTCAGTTATATAGATAATGCAAATTTTCCTAACCGAGGAAAGTTCTATTCCCAGTTGTGGACTATGGCCACGAATAAAATATTTTCAGAGTATTTTCGCAAAATTAATAGAGTAAAATAAGAGTCAGCCAAGCTGCTTCAGTTAGTGCAGTTAAAACATTCGTATTTTAAAACTGTTATTATTCATTAGACATGTAAACTTTCTCACATAATATATAGCTGTCATTCTTCGAGCAAACCATTTATTTCACAGTTTAACAGAGCCTGGGTGATTTGTGTAATATTATAGTTTAATATTCAAATTAAAAAATTAAAAATAAATCTATAATTATTTAAATTAATTCTCAGTACCCAAGAATAAAAGTTTAGTATTGTTATAGTGTTAGGCACGGACCTTGTCTTATATCTGAGAAGGTTTTAGTGCAAGTAACTATATGCCACGATGCCCCAATGCGTGTTGGTGAAGTTAACATTTCTTCGATTTGTTTTTAGTTCACAGACATGGAGGTTTCCTCACAATATTTTCCTTCACCGCCAAGCACCTTAAATCAGCACGTAAAAGTGATTATCTCATTGGTGCCGGTACTGTGGAATTTACGGTGAGCTTTCATCCCTGAGTTATCACAGCTCGCCCAGGCAAACGACTTTGGTTTTAATTAACTTTAGATGAAGATTAAGTTGTAAAAGCACAGCAAAATGCAATTATTTTATGAAGGACGTTTTATTACTAATATCTTCTTATGAAACAAAAGAATGTATTATTTACAATATTTTATTTTAGAAAAGTGATAAATATACATGATACTGATGGAAACATACCGTTTAAGCGGTTGCAGAATATCTACTAACCTATATCGCCCCATGGGTTTCTTAAGAGGCGACATAGGAAAACTGAAACAGACATGGGCAGCAACATCTTCCTGATAACAACTCCACAATAAAAAACTGCGGTTGCCAACTAACCTGCTATGGCAAAACCCGCTGTAAGGCAATCGATAACGAAGGCCTACGTTCAGCAGTAGAGTATTATAGGCTGTAATGGAGAGATGGATGAATTATTTTATATAAAACTTGAATATAAAAGTATCTGAAAAGGATTAAATTGCGATTAGAAAGCAAATCTAAATCAGATCTGAATAAGAGAGTGCGAACAGCCTCCGGCTAAATGGTGATGGATGAATTTGAACCAGTCTCGCACGAAAACATTGTAACAGACGTTGCAACATCGATAAAATTTTACTACTTACTTAGTTTTTTAATAATTTAAAGGGTACCTACAATATGAGGCAATACTTATAAGAAAGCCCTTGTGTGCTCATGGGCTAAGCGCTCGTTAAATTCAACAAAATTTCACAGTATGTGAGCAAGCCGGGTTCAATCCCCACCGGCATCAATAAAATTGTTAATTTTAATTTTAAGTACTGATTCATCATGTGCTCGACAGTGAAGGAAGACATGAGAAATTAAAAATAAATATTTCTAAGAGTTCGCCAATACGCATTGGGGCAGCAGGGTGGACATTTTCTTGCACTAAAACCCTCTTAGAAAAAGCAAGCCTGTGCCCAGGAGTGGGATATTTATAGACTGTAACTTTACCTTACTTTTACCTACATACAGTTGCCATTCAGTGTTATTAAGTTTATTCCTAAAACTAAGGAGTATTCTACTTCTTTTTCTCTTTAAAAGTAAAGGTAACAAACGGGGACATATAATCCTGATGGTAAGTGAATGATGTGCACCTGAGGACTAAGAATGTAACATGAGGTACAGCTGCATTATGCTGCTATTTCATTTGTTTGTATTCTGTGCAAGCGTTGGTCGTACACTGGTCGAGCCGAACATTCGAGCCGAAAATTTGTAATGCCATTAAAAAAATATTTTATCGATATGTAATTAAAAAAATTAAGTGTCACATCACTATCTCCACAGCTATGGAACGCAACGCAAAGCACCAGTGGCAGGAACAAAACACGAAAATTCGATAAATTTTAAAGTGGCGCACGCCCTGACGCCAGCGGCTATTCGTCCCGTTCGACAGCTGCCGAAATTCGCTGCCGTTGCCTTCATTAATATCCCGGCTTTAAAACTACAATTTCTTACACTCTTCAAACTGTAAACGTTGAATAAATAAATTACATGATCACCATGTAAAAAGATAAAAGATTTAATATTTCTCTATCTAATACGTTTTCCTCCTGCCTTTATGCCAAGTTATTTGGTGTCAGCATAGCATGTCTTTTGTTGTTCTAGTCTGAATGTTAAAGAGAGCCAGTATAATAACAGGCCGTGAGGAATTCCTTCTTTGTCATCACGGGTAACCTTATTTCGCAACGCATCTGTAATCTTAATTGTTTGAAGTTGTGGACTGTAAGTTCGTTTGTTACTTCAATTTTATTTAAAAAAAATGTTTGACAATTTTTTTTTATCTAAATTGCGAGACGCCGTGTGAATTCGCCAATTCGCCAAATGTAGCACAAGCATTAACGTCCTGATAGTGGTGATGATGAAAAAATATTAATATAGGCACAACATTTTAAACATTTTCATTGCAGGAAACGCATAAATAGAAAGTCAAATAAATATTCTTTACAAACTTCGACCCGTGTCGTTCGGTTCCCATTGTTTCAGAAAACAAAACGTCGCTTTGTTAACTGAATCATTATCCCATACTCAGTGGTCTCCTTCCGCTTTATACGCAAAGCTTATTGCGATGTCAACTTCGCTTCATTAAATCATTTCATTCTTACGTCTTTTATTCGTCTGATGGCAACTTATTAGGCATTTTACATTAATGCATTCAGCCTTTGTGGTAAATTTTCTATTTAAAAAAAAAGGAGAAAACGTTTTTAATTTTTCCCGGTGTCGTTAGAGATGACTACGAGTAATACAAGAAGTCTTTATTCTGTGTTTGTGTATGTGTTGTGCTTTAATTTTCTTATGTCAGACGTAAAATGCGCAGACCGGCAGGTGGGCAGCTGCGTCAATGATCGTCTGGTACTGTGATCCTCGTAAAGCGATTACCTACCAAGTTTGACGTTAAAGACAAATTCTCTCTACAACAGGAGAGGCTTTTTTTTATAAAAGAGGTACAAATGAGCATGCGGCTCACCTAACACTAAGTGACTACCGCCGCCCACGATCAACTGCAACACCAAGAGGATTACAGGTGCGTTGCCGGCCTTTTAAAAGAGAGTAGGCTCTATTTTTTAAATATCCTAAGTCGTATCGGTCCGGAAATATCGCAGGTGGTCGCTGATTTCACAAAGTTGTGTGATGGACCAACAATTATCTAGATGGTGTGGATGGTAACATATGGATGGCTCAGGACTAGCAGTTGGCTTTAACGGGCTGATGATGATAATGATGATAAAACAGTTAACCAGTCCTCCATATTCTTATCATATTCCATTTGCTTCAACTTTTCAACAGTATAATAGTGTGTAATATTTTTATATAGCTTAATATAGTTATGTATTAATGTCGCTAACACGCCGTAATGCTTGCTGCGTAAGCAAATATAAAAAAAAGCAGCCACTAAGATGCAGTGCTCTCAAGCTATGCTATGCCACTTTAAAGGATAAAATAACCAGTATACTCGTAAATACAGTATATTCTGTGTACTATATAATAGTATTTTTTTAGGCATTTTAACTAAGTCACCAGTAATGAAAACTAATCTAAAGCCTTTTTTGTTTGGAATTGCTTCCAAGTGTCCATGACCGCAGTAGCCACTTAACATCATGGTTCGTTTGTCATCAATTAAAAAAAAAAGGCCGTTGGGGTTTTATTTACGTGGCCGAGCCACGCTACTGCTTTATCATTGTTGCAATACGAATAGGTTGACTCAAAATAACACCGTGAATTAGCATTTTAAAGATGCTGTGTTTCGTATGGTGAGTGAACCGGCGACCCTTCTTACTGGCAATTTATTCTTACTGGCAATTTCATTTTATTCTTAAGAGTGACAACGCATCTGCATTTTTATTCTTAATCGAAAATAAATATTTAATAGATATAATATAATATATCTATGAGCAACAATATCCATTTACCATCAGGTGGACTGTGTGCTCGCGTTTCCCCCTTATTCACAACCATAATATAGCTGCATCATGACTCTACCACGTTTAATACAACAACTTCCTGATTACAAACATACATTAAGAAACTGATTTCTGTAATAACAAAGTGAACCTCTGTATTTAATCTTAACAAAGTAACATTTAAGTACCTCGACTTTACGCACCGCGGCAGAACCCCAGATGTGGAATAATAAGTCGTAAAAATTTTTATATTTCAAAATGACGTTTACAATCGAAGTTAATTGGATTAGGGGATCTCCGTTGGAGACGTTTCGTCAGTCCTTCCGTCTGTTTCAAATTAAAAAAGCCACTAACTTCGCGGCTATGAAAAAAATAAGCTGATGATTTACATGGGCATTAATCACGAGTCTACAATGTTTGTTTAACTAGTACTTTGTAATATCGGTTACGTAAGGACGTAATGGGTAATGCGGTGGGTTATGTTTACAATTGATTATGTTTATCCATTGGCATTTGGGTTATGCATTCCATGTTTTCATTATGTTGATTGCTTCTTCTATATAAATAAACTAGTTTTTTTTTTAAGAATGTATTATAGCACACTGGCCGAAAGTGTTTGAGATGGGTATGATAGTGTACAAGACTAAAATTAATGTTGATAATTTATAATATGGTGAGTATAATTATTAATTATGAAATATTTATAAATAATTATATATGTGGTGGAACAGTTTTAGCTATATTATGTTTGTAACAAGAATGTGTTGGCTCGACCGGGGAAGACCACGCTCTCACAGAATACCAGAGTGAAATGGCAGCTTAATGCTGCTGTATTTCGTATGGTAAGTGTAGAGATCCGAACGAAGCATTCCATCTTCGCCAACAAAGTGTGACAACTCTAACATATCAGAGTGTCATTTATAACAATATAATTAACTCGCGTATAATTTTTCCTGCGCAGAAGGTGATTACTGAAGATGAGCGAAATTAAGTGTACCTTAAACCGCCGAGCATAAATGCGTTATATGGATTTGAATTGGGCGAGAGAGGTGAGAGAGGAAGTCCGTACTCTCTTTTTAACCATCTGGGTGACAGGCGAGAGATTTTATGTTATGCTATAGACATGTGTCAATCGAAAACGATTCGATCGTTTGACCCGGATATTGATGATTTATTTTATAACGATCCAGAACAAACGATTGACAGAACCTTTGTAACCTGTGACAAGGTGAACGTTGTCTAGTTATCACTTAGATATTTTTCAGGACTGGGGCATCCGTACCATTGATAAAGAAAATACTCTTTTCGTGGTAGAGCCACCCCGCAACGCATTATTACTGCAGAACTAAAGGTCGGCTTGACTGCGGAAAGGCAGCAGTATAAAAGCTATCATAGTAATATATTATATTTATCAAGGTTTTATAAAGCAAATTTAGCGAGAAACTAATGTTTAGGAAGATGTGAAGTCTACAAACATGCAATTGGGCATGTGACAGATTCTTCCCTGAATAAAATTGTCAGAAATAAAAGAATCCCTGTGGCCAGCAATGGCACTATTAAGTTGCAAAATTACATTGTATTTTTTTTATTTTAATAGAAGAAGGGTAACAAACAGTCCACCCGATGGTAAGTGGATCCAGTAACCCATAGAAACCTACGTCTATCCTCTATTGGGAATCAAAATATAGGTGCGTTGTCACCCTTGATGACTAAGATGGAATGTCTCGTTTTCAATCAAAATAATTTTCGGTTCTCTACACTTACCATACGAAAGACAGAGGCAATAAGCAACTATTTTACTTTGGTATTCTGTGAGAACGTGGTTCTTCCCGGTCAAGCCAAACCATTCGTGCTACAACCATAATACGAGTATAGTTGAATCATAGTTCTACCACGTGTAATGTTGTTATATGACGTGTAGTTGATATATAAATTAAATAATGCTATGACTGATAAAAATTATAATATTCCTTTGCAAGACATTTAGTTAATGAAGTGTTTAGTACTCCGCTAAATAATCAAAGACCGAGTTATATTTTAAATTAAGGCGCCGAGCAGGTGGCAACGACTACTAGTCGGTGAGAAGGCGCCGCGTTATAAAGAGATCGGGCGACAGTTTTCGCTATTTAATTAAAACTCGAGATTCATTGGGAGCACCTTAATTTTCCGGCACCATTTTCTCTAGCAGATGACGTTTTAGCTGTGCAATTCACAAGAAAATTGCTAGGTTATACTAGATTGAAGTAACTGTATATTTTTACAGCTTTTTGGGATATAAGCAACTACAATTTGAGAAAGGTCTATATTAATTACTTTGCTGATCACATATATAAATAAAGCAAACGCTATCCTTAATCGCTTTAGAGAAACGCGACAGGCCAGAAATTATTTTTGTTTCTCAGAAGAGAACTATAAAAATATTTAAAATTTTATAAAATTGAAGTGACAGGCAAATGAACGAAAAAAACACTGAATGAAAAGTGGATACTGCAGCCCATTTATACCTGCAACCAACTTTAAACAAAGAAGGCTACAGAAGTGTTGTCAACTCTGAGGACTAAGGACAACTTGTGTCTAGATATGAATGAAACATTAGTTCAGCTGTAGATTTGTGAAGAGCTGTAATGTTAATTTTAGCGTGTAGTGGCGGTGTAAGAATATCCACTACCCCGTATCATCCCGTGAATGTCTTAAGAGGCGACAGAGGGAAACAAATCAGGAGATGGGCAGCAGCGTCTCCTTAATAACGACTCAAATAAAAACTGCGGTTGCCAACCCGCTTCCCAAGTGTGTCAACTATGGCAAATATCCCCCCTATGAGGCAGTCTATAGGGGATGTCTATGTTCAGCAGTGGACTTTAATAGTCTGACACGGTAACGGTAATGTCAATAAAGATGTACATAATGGATTAAAACCTGTAGAATCAGGAATTAAAATATCAAAGGGTCAGGAATTAAACAGGACTAGCAGTGTAATTCTGATAAATAAACTTTTAATATCTCGTTTTTCAAATAATTCTGAAAACATTTGGTATAAAAACACCCTCAAAAATATCGTTTATGGAAATAGAAAACACACACGATCATGATCGCGGCTGCAACATTATTATTACCTACAATGTATGCATCGTTTTTGACTAAAGTATAAATTATTTATTAATACAATCAACGGTGATTTCCGACCTCAGTAAGTAGATTTTGTGATTTAAAGACATTTGTCGTCAATCAGGATCAAAATACCGATGAATCTTTGAGACTAAAATTGAATGCCTCGTTGCCGGTAAAAAGATCTCCGTTTGTCGTTCACCGTACGAAACACAGCTGCATTATCTTTGCTGATTATACTGGATTCAGTTTTCTCTATCACAAAATGAAACAAGTTAGATACAAGTCGAGAAGTACGTGGAAATTCAAAATGGCGGCAACAAATATTGCAGGCATTTATCAGAGTTCCTAGCGGAAATTGCATCATGTAAAGTCCGGTTACATTATTTATCAATGCCGTTACTAATGTTTATTCTGTAAACGCCTTCTTATTCCAGTGGTCTAGGGTTCGAATTCCGCGTCGGGCCAAAATCAGTTATCGGGTTTTTCTGACAAGAAATTCTCAGTAGCAGTCCGAAGTCAGGAAATTGGCGGTATTACACAACCAAGCCTCGGAAAGCACGTAAAGCCGTTGGTCCTGCGCCTGAACTCCCTCCGGTTGTGTCGGATTACCGTCCTATTGGAATATGAGAGTGAGGAGTAGAGAGTGCACCTGCGCTTGCGCATACACTAGGACACTATAATCCTATCCTGCGCAAATGGTTGGTCTCCGTTGAGACTGGCCGCCGTACCCGAAATTTGGTCTGGAGGACATTATTATTATTATTCTGTAAACGATTATATACAAATTCCTCATGTTATTCTATTTGATGATACTATCTATGTAATGTCCACTTAGCTAGCTTCCCAGTTATCGTGGGAAAGATAAGAAAAGAACGATAATACATAAGTAGTGGTATAAATACGAAAAAACTTCAGGTCGTAGATTTTTTAAATTATTTCATTTTTCATAAAAAAGTAAAATATTAAGTACTGTACAATATGCAACTACATACTTCAGTATGATAATTAGGCTAACTTAACAGGTCTGTTATTTATACTCAAGGTATTAATATAAATATTATTATAGCTATCCAAACCATTAAGATACCTAGTGTTTAGAGCTCTACGAGTATTAAATAAATTAAAAACTTATATTTCAGCAAAAAGGCATTGGTTTATCATTACCATTGTTGCCATTATTTTGCATTAATTTTTTAGAGTCCCATTAAAACACGCACGGCACTCCCGACTGTCGTATCTTTCGCAATGTTTTAGCGACATCGCGTGACTTTTAACAGAAATGTGAGTTAGTACTAAAACTCATGGTAGGGGCAATGATCTATCGAGTATTTTACAAAGTAAGTCATAACAATATAAATAGAATACCGCTGCCAGCGTCTGTTTATTTTAAAATTTTTACCACTGCGGTATTGCAAAAGTATGACCAGACAGTTTCAACTTTTATTTCCTAGTATATTCGTATTTTACTTTATATTTTAGTTAAGTATCGATTCAAAGATCAGATAAGTCTTTTATTTTATTGAATGAGGCTTTTATTTATTTCATAATTTGAACAATAAGTAAGTTTATCTGTAAAATTAAGCCACTACCTCATATCATCACGTGGGTGTCGTAAGAAACGACAGAGGGAAACTAAAACAGGAGATGGGTAGCAGCATCTTCCCGATAACATCATAAATTAATAAAAAACATGCGTGAGTGTCATGGAACACTCGGTTAGAACGAAGTTCCTTTCGTAGTATATTATTATTGATTAACTTCGTTCCAAAACTGCGTTGGCGAAATAGCCTGCCAAGCGTGGCAACTATGACAAATAATGTGGGAAGCCTATGTTCAGCATTAGGCTTTTGATAAGCGGTACTGAATAGACAAATGAATATTTTTAAAATGATTACCAGGCGTCATAAATGCAAAAAAAAGAGAAATTAGCAAATCAGTGATAGAGAAATTTTCGAATTACTCAGGACCTGATAGATCGAGATGTTTTGTACATGTCGGTTTGGAACGCGGAACGCACTAATCTATCACTTTAGTCGATGCTTTCCGTTACTAGGCTTCAAATTATAGATTTAAATATTTATACCTTTAGCTTTTTAATAGAGGTCGAGGTATTTTTTCAGATCCTTTTCTTTTTCTCGATTATAATAACATCAATTATATAAATGCTCTTATTAATCATCATCATTCATCATTACAGCCCTTCACAAGTCCACTGCTGAACATAGGCCTCCCCCACGGAATGCCACAAAGCACGGTCCCGAGCCACCTGCATCCATTGACTTCCTGCATGTCTAACCAGGTCGTCACTCCATCTAGTGGAGGGACGCCCTACACTTCGCCTGCCGGTACGAGGCTGCCACTCGAGAACCTTTCTTCCCCATCGGTTGTCGGTTCTTCGAGCTATATGGCCGGCCCATTGCCACTTAAGCTTACTAATCCTTTGGGCTATGTCGGTTACTCTGGTTCTACTGCGGATATCCTCATTTCTAAGTTTTCCCTTTGTCGCCTCTTACGACACCCACGGGAAGATATGGGGTAGTGGGTATTCTTACCCGCCACTACACGGACTCTTATTAATATAGATGTTGAATAAAACTAAACGGATTTATCGTGTTTAATTTTGGCTTTTTTAATTTCCAACATTTCGAGCGCTTTACTGCACCCATGGTCACGAGGTGGATTGGGATGTTTTATAGATGTTGAACCATCGAAAGATATTTCGATGAAAATTCAGAGATTAGTGTTCAAAGGTCATTCATAAACTACAGAGATAGATCGTTAAAACATTCTAAACAATGCATTCTTTTATGAAAGTTAAAAATGTGAAAAAATCTTAAACATACTAATCACAAAAGTGAAATATTTACCAACTTCAAAGAATATGAGTACGTACAAATACGGAAATTCAAAATAGAAGCAACCAATTTTAATATTAACATAAACAAAAATATGAATACAACGCTCAGTAAATTATTGCAATATGTGGAGCGTGAATTTTGTAAATTACGAAAAAGTAAAGCAAACGCAAACAGAAGTTGTGAATAATTCTACACTTCTGCACTTTCGTTCCTGCAGGAACACAAAACATTAAATGAAAATATACAAACACAGCAGGGAAAGAAATAAACTACGCCAAATGTTAGATATGTAACAGGAACTGGAACAGGGGAATGCTTTTATTCAATTTCAGGTACGAAGAAATTGGAAAAATATGCAAAAAATAACTAACGCGTTTGGCGTTTTAATAGGATTGCAAACGCTGTCTATGAGGTGTTCTAAGGTATCTTGAATATAACATATTTTGCAACTGGAAACTCGGATACAGGAAACGAGAGTAAAGACTTCCGTTTAGAATATGGTACGGTTATTACTATACAACAATTTTGAAAAATTATATTTTAAATATAATGCACAAGAGAGTTGGACTAATTAATTTATTATTTATTCTTTATCGTAATTATGATATAAAAATTAACAACGTAAATATGAGAAGATTACGAATAAACTCTCATCATAGTTTTCTCTTAATTCTATGAATCATATACCTTTGCTTATATACATATAATGGTAATGGGATAGCGGCCTAATTTATACTCTACTAGCGATCCGCCCCGACGTCGCACGGTTGATTTCTGGATCTCGACAACAACGTGGTAGAGCCATGCTGCGGCTATATTAGTAATATAGTTGTAGAACGAATGGGTCGGCTCGACCGGGGGAGGACCACGCTCTCACAGAATAGCAGCGTACAATAGCAGCTTAATGCTGCTGTGTTTCGTATGGTGAGTGTAGAGAACCGGAGACCCTTTTTACTGGAAATGAGGCATTCCATCTTAGTCCTCACGGGTGACCACGCATCTGCATTTTGATTCTTTATTGTAGATACAGCAACCACTTACCATCAGGTGGACTGTGTGCTCGTTTGTCACCCTATTCTATAAAAAATTCTATTTATGTATAAAGAAGAGAAAGAGAAACATGTTCTTCATTGGGGTTGTGTTTTTAATACAAGATGTTTGATGTTTTAAGACAATAATAAGAATTATTTGTCTGTAAATTTTTATCGTCACGTCGTCTTATAACTGTTTACGTAGGCCGTTAGTTTACTTAGCTATAAAAATGCACTTCATCAAAATTTCAACCATTAAAACTCTAAACTGAAATATCTTCAATTTCTGACTTCCTTTAATAGTAAATCTTAAGAAGAAACTGTTCAGAAATTCAAACTCTATAGTTACTTAGAAATTATCTGTAGATGTAAAAAAAATTGCCAACAAAAATTTATATGCGAGTTCACCACTGTCATTTATGATACTCATAGTTTATATAATACCGAATCGACTAAACGTAACAATATGAAATTTGATGCGAATTCCCTTGCTTCGGAGCTCCGGTTCTTAAAGCTGATCGAATATAATCTTAGAGTATACATAAGAAAGCTATTTATATATTTTAGAGTAAGAGAATTTTATAGTATTCTAAGAACATAAAATGCGGTTTGGTCTACCCTTACTATCGACTTTGCAATAAGTGAATAATAATAATAGTGTATTTTTTTTTTCATAATTGTATTTATAGAGAGGATAACATTATTTCTTCTCCGAGCCAAGACATAGTGTACAGAAAAATTTAAGCGCTAACTTCAAAAGTTAATATATTATGGAAATAATTTTGATGTTTTTATAGTTTTTGAATACTGTTTTGCTTTTACTTTTTGTAAAACTTAAATTTTTGACCCTTGTGAGAGGACTAAGGAATGTAACATGTTCAAGGTAACAACTAGAAAGAATATCGTGATAGTTACATTAAAATCATCATCTTCTATTTTCCACCTTTAGAGATTGAATTATTTCACCAAATGTATATGGGACCACTCCTAAAGTATATCCTATTTAATAAAAAAAAAGAATCGTCAAAACCGGTTGAAAATTGACGGAGATATCGCGATACATATTTATCATAAAACATGTCTAATTGAGAAGTACGCACACACGCAGTATCATGAAAGTATTAAAGATGTCTCTGTGTGTATGTGATTAACAAAACAGCAGAAGCGAACGCTATGGACCTCAAAACATAAAGATATATTGAAATATGAAGTATCAAATATCGGACCAATTACTTAATTACAAAATGGTAAGTTCGTATGAATGAAATAAATAACTTTCACTGACAATTTTAATTTCCACACAATAAAAATCACATAAACATAATTAAGGTTTTCAACACACGTTCCGTTAAAAAGTGCACAAAAATATCTATGAAGGGCGTGGCATTGTGTAAATACTTTAGGGTTATACAGAAACAAATGAACTTGCCCATCCGCTTGATTGATTTATAGCACGTGTGAGGACGTCATGGTGACAGGCGAACATGCAAGCGTCGACGTCCATTTAATTTGGCGATCGTTGTTATACCCGCCGTTACCGTTGCGGTGGTGTTCTGACTTTTTTTAATTATTTACACAGGTGAAAAAACATTGCTAATGCAAAGGGTCCAATGTGTTTTGAATTGGATGTTCGTATTTTTTGTGTATCTTTCTTATTCTTCTTCTTGTCAGCTCGTAACAATCAAATGCTGGATATGTACCTCTCATATTGGAAGAACAATCTGCATTGGTCGTCGCGTTTGGCAGATAAAATGGCATTCTCAGTAACAGGGAGGGTTAGGCAGGGTTAAGTTTTATGATGCCTGTTAATCATTGATGAAGGTTACGTTCATCAGTGGATTGTTTGACAAGCTGAAAGTTTTTTTTTATAGAATCAGGTTGAGAAACTAGCACACAGTCCAGATGACGGCAATAAGATGCTGTGGTCCATAGACATCCACATGTATCCTCAATTAAGAATTAAAATGCAGGTGTGTTGTCACCCCTGAGGACAGATAGAATGCCTCGTTTCCAGTGAAAATGGTTTCCGGTTTTCTACACTCACTATACGAAACACAGTAGCATTAAGCTGCTATTTCACACTGGTATCCTGTGAGAGCGTGGTGGTTTCTTGGTTGAGCCTAGCTCTATCAAGTGGTGCAAATAATTTAAACAGTGGTCATACATTCCTCTTACCATCAGATGGACTGTGTGCTGTGCGAATGATATTATACATATATATATAATCTTAGTTTTTAAAGAAATATTTACTTTTCCTTTATTAAAAGCAATATCATTTTCGTTTTTACAGGTACAGAGCATATTGTTTTTATTTATTTTTTATTCAAAGAACATAATGAACACAATATGTAGGATTTTATTTTCTGCATAAAAGTTTAAATAAATAAATAAAAAATAAACCTAAGCATAACTTAGACAAAAATAATATCATCGCTTTACAAGCTTAAATGAACAATGATAGCATAGCGATGTAACATTTTGTGTTAACATCGTATGCCGGTGTCCGAAATGCCTCCAAGAGTT
Source organism: Parnassius orleans (assembly GCA_029286625.1). Classification (NCBI taxonomy): domain Eukaryota; kingdom Metazoa; phylum Arthropoda; class Insecta; order Lepidoptera; family Papilionidae; genus Parnassius; species Parnassius orleans. The sequence continues at coordinate 1,463,621 of JAGSMP010000080.1, read as the reverse complement.
GCCTTATTGGCTTAATAACAATAAATGTTATTACAACGGGATGAATATTATCCGTTATTGTTATTCGTTATTACCGTTGCCTATTGTAGCATTTATTCAAAATGGCCATCTTAATGCACATAATATGTAACGAGTATTAACGAAAATACAATTGCAAATTTAGACTCAAGACAACGGGATGTGAAATTATGAAACTCGTAGTTTACCTGAAAATGTACCTAGTTAATTAAAAGAGATTTATATCACAAAATTCTTTCTTGTTAAAGAAAAATTCAAATTATTTTTAATATTACGGGCATGTGACTATTTATATGTGACTATTTATTATTTATTTAAATGTGACTATTTCAAATCATCCCCGAATTGCCATAATTGCAATGATTAACATAGGAATTAGCAATCGTAGCACTAGAAACTTTGTGCCACTGACGCTGCTTCCCGTCGTCTGTCTGGGGATTTTACATTTGTAGAATAATGTCCATCAGACCGAATTTTGCTCACAAGGGCCTATCTTATCAGAGAGCCATCTGTGCAGGCAAGGATTATAGTTCTCGAGTGTATGCACAGGTACACTCTCTATTCTCTTACTCTCATAGTCCGATAGGACGGCAATTTGAAACGACCAGAGAGAGATCAGGCACAGGACCAACGGCTATACTCGCTTTCTGAGGCACGGTTTACTAACTTCCTGTGGTTGCCACTGAGAACTTCTTGACAGAAAAACTCAATAACTGTTTTTTTGTCCCAAATCTGGAATTGAACCCAGCACCTCAATATCAGAAGCCACGTGTACAACCACTAGACCAACAAAGCAGGCATCATGTCTTTCGCATATGGCTAGTGTTTTAGAACTTCGGTCTGAAGGACATTATTATCATTCAAATATCCAGACCGGTCACAGCAAAGGCAAAGGTGCAAGACGTCGATCGTCAAAATGCTTGCGAAGTGTGACAATTCAGCCAAATCCTCCGGGATTTCCTCTTCCCTACAAAGGCAGACCCCCATGTCCAGGTTCTTAAGGAATGATGATGATGAAGAAAAATTTAATTTAATTTAATTTATTCAAAATGTTTTTATTATTTATTATTACACTTTTAAACAAATAAGAAAAGAAAATATAGAAGAAACTTGAAACGTGAACAACAATTTCGTTTCAAATAAATCGGATTCCTATCCAAAACAGGAAACTGTATGAAACCGTTGAAAGGCAAAACGCTGCATATTGTCTGCGGGGTAAACAAACCATATTGAAAAAACACGAGGTCCAAACCGCAAGCAGTAAAGACTCTTCGGAAGTCGAAACATACGTCGACTGATTTATGGTAATCTACGTACGCGGAAAAATACAGATGCAGAGTTTTAATACGAGGGTATTAATAGTAGATTCTTATTTCAATTTCATTTCGTCTGGTTTTAAAAAACGTGATTGTGAAACTCCAATTAATTATTTTATTGAACTGACTTTACGAATTACATCGCGTTTTTTTAAATATTATTCTAAGCCAGCGCCTAACTAAAATCCCACCATATTTTTAAACTATTTAAAAATCTTGACTTTTCGATTGCTTTGTCGCGTCCACAGTGCAGGACAAATGAGTTATAATATTAAGATTTCCTGATGACATTTCAGCTTCAAACTATAAGTTTTTGCTCAATTTAAGCAGAAAAAACTCACTTGGATTTGATTTTAGTTTTGTTAATTACTGGAGCACTTAGCTATCTACTCTATAATGATTACGGTTTCTATTTATATGATAAAATATAATAGCCTTTTCAGTTATCCTTAGTGAGAAGTTCTTTTACGAAGATTTGTTGATTAACAGCTAAATGCTCATATTCGGATTGTTTTTATAATATTATCATTTTCACCATACGGAAAAAATAATTACTAAGTCACATAAAATCACTAATATTTTCTTATAAGCAACCATCAAAAATATATTTGAGCTATAAGTTAGTAATTTATTAAATAACGATTTTCACGAAATAGAGCGTAAATTTTAAAGGATATAGTTCAATGAAACGACAGTAAATAGATTTTAAAATTGTTCGACCGCAAACGACTCCGATTCGGGCTTATCCCTTTCCAGTATATTGCTATCAGTCGCCCCTGCACCACAAAACAGCCTCCAATACGGATCTTATCGTCGAAGCCACGGCCTGAGTGCCTCTCGAGACGGCAAGATCCCATTACTAATGTTCAATTCTATTGTTTCTGAACCACTGAACTTTTAACGCTAGTTTAAAAATAGAGGAGGCGCGATAAGCTTAAGAACAAAACCCGGTCTTTAATGAAAGCTAAATACGTCTGAGTGTTATTACTCTTTATTTTTGTCGCAGTGTATAAAATTAAAAGTAGAAATAGTTAGACGGATATTATGGATTATTACACTTTAAACAAGTGATGTACCCATCTTTATTCGTGTATATTATTATTTTATATTATAAATCCTGAAATAGTTTGACTATTTTTTTTATAAACAAATAAAAGTTAACGTACTTTTATGATTTTTTTTTGCTTTAACAACTTTACCGCCATACAACTAATTTATCGTGTTTCGTGGAGGCGTTTTACATGTATGGAACACATGTGAGATTTCGTGCACAGTTAATAGCTTCCTATTCTTCGGAAGTTGGCGCCGCGGTGATAGAAAAAGATCTACTGATTTGACTACGAAAACAACTTTCAAATAAAGACTATGAAACTAGCGCTTTGACTAAAAGTTTATTCTTCAGCTGTAGTCCGTAGTTTTATGGACTATCTTTGAAATACCATAAGTTTTTCCGAGAATTTTCACCGACTTTGAGGACACTCAGTCTTCTTTGTCATTGCTTTTGTACACTTATTAGCAATCAAAAGCAAGTTGGCTATTCGAGTAAAATAATGTCTAGTCTGCGTCCGTCTTCTAGCATTGCGACGATTTTTAAGAATGACAATTGTAGACTAGCGATGCTTTTAATCGACTGCCCCTGAAACAGGGTAATGTCTTTTGAGTGTATGTATGTACATTTCTTTGGCACGCTCTGCAGCCTAAACGGCTTGAAGTACCTAATTTAACATAATATGTCGTTATATTTGAACTTTTCTGTATTTAGTAATTCTTCATTACTAAATACAGAAAAGTTTGTTACTGTTTTACCCATTGGCATTGATATATTTTTTGGACAGAATAAAAATTAATGTAATTAATTCCTTGTATGAAGATTTAAATTCTTCTTCAGTTAATTTAAACTTTTAATTATTTATTAGTAAAGACATAACATGCTTTTTATTTTTGGATATACAAAATTTTTGTCACTAACCGAGTACATGCTCATACTGTGTGCGCACTCGCACATCTTGCATAGGTAATATTAAGATATGTATATAGTATAATAACTATGAGATCTAGGCAAGTGCTTGGAACTTAGCAATGCTGATATAATTATCATTGTTGCTCTTTTTACCGTACTAACATGGAGTGTTAAGTAAAATTAACACCCGTATAATTAGTAATTATCAACGCAAACGACTGTTCAAAGTTTAAATGCGGGCAGCGACTGTGCGTTATTGTTTTGGGATTGAGTGAGCTTCGTTCACGCAAGGTGTATACGTGCCCGTATTTTCTGACAGGTACCGAACAATCTTAGAATTGAGTACCACACTTTTATTTAATATGAATTGTTGTAGAGACAGAGTTAATTAAAATTATCCATAATAATAATTTGTCTAAAAACCTCTTTACAATATGTTCGTCACATTGTGAAGAAGGAGATTTTGACGGCAGCTTAAGCCAGCATATAGTCGATGACGATAGTATCTTACCGCCAAAACTCAGCAGTGGACTTGATAAAGGCTGTAATGATGATGATGAAGAAAAAATGACAGTGAATGATATGCTTACATGGTCTCACCTGCGCACAATATAACTTGTTACATTTTGATTAAAAATATTAAAAACTACAACGTTATAGTGTGCAATATATGACTTTGAAAACAATATATTTTATGAGCGCTCCACCATTTCATTAAACCTTGCTTTTTAACGCTCGTAAAATGTCATTGGCGACACAAATTTTTGCAACTATTCTTCATGGGAGAATTGAGTAGCGGTCGGATTTAATATGTCGTAAAACGTAAACACCACTTAATTGATACGCTTAGAAAAGTTGTAAAAAATACCGTTTCAAAGTGGCAATAGAGTTCAAAATTAGTTATGCGGCTTGGCTTAAATAATATTTTATAGTGGTAAACTTGTGCACAGCTAAAAATGTTGTTGATTTCTGACATTTCAAACATTGATGGTTTGTGTTACTTGGTGATAAGGGTGAAAATTGCTAAGCTATTGAGTCAAGATGAGTGTAAATGAAATGCGCTTGCATCAAGACAAGTCCTGAGTGCATGCTCGTCCTCCAAGCAAGCTTTATGTCTCCAGCGATGCGATGTTGGGAAGCTCCTTATCGTTTCTCAGTAAAATGCTTTCCTAGTACTTTCGCATCCACTTTTACCACGAAAAAATCTACATTGTTTCACGTCGCTCTAGTAAACTGAACGTGTATTTTCATTCGGGACTTTAAAATAACGATCGGAAAATTATATTCATTTCTGATTATCCTAGACGGAATTAGGAAAGATAGAAATTCATACATATATAGTTTCACGATTGTATTTTCCAGAGAGTAGGCAGAGTCCACCACGACCATGTTTAGCCAAAATATGGGTTTAGATGGAAAATTGTGAAAGAAGTAATAGGTAAATAGGCTATCCTCCACAATCACAAACCAAATATCCTATTAGACTCCTTTTACGATATGCTACATAGAAATTCATGTTTCTTAACAAGTTTTGTGTTTCTACATTTATGCAAATACTACTAATTGAAAAAAAAAATTTTTTTTTACTAATTTCATCGCATTTAAAAAAGAATCAGTAAAGAAAATAAGTGATTAATAAAGTTAAATCCAAAGCTATGCATACCAACACCAGAATTCAAGATACTGTTTTTTTTTGTTTTTTTTTAAAGACGTTAAAACACTGGCAATTTTTCCAGTATCGTGGAGGTGTTTTACATACAAAACTTGCAAGTTAGTCCGGGTGAAATATGACATTAGGACACTTAATAATTCAAAACCAGAAACATTTCAGACCCTAAAAAACCGTTTAGTCGGCTAATGCCTAATTTGAAACGACTTTTCAGTTCTCTGAAGTGCCTAATTCGATAAAGGACTAATTCGTGAAATGTTTCATTTGATTACGAATCAATTCGCGTAATTGCTAAAAGATAGTTTTATTACATGATTTGTCTTACCGATATCACCATGACAACTCTACATACCGACATGTAGTTTGATAACACCATTTGTATTAATATGTTAAACCCATCCTTACCAATTAAGTTAATCTTCGCCTCCATTACTACATATTCAAAAGCATGTTGCATCAAAATATCGTGTACCTGAAAAAAAAAAGAAAATACCGTTAACACTGTTTGTAATTTGGTTGGTGCGTACAGAATTTCTGTCGCTCATTAATTAGGTCAGCGGACCGTGGGGCCTTTATTTTAATTACGGAAAAGATTAAATTTTCCACGTCGCGAAGTTACAGCTTTCATATGCAAATCGTCAACAAAACGGACGGAGGGCGACAGACGAATCTTTCGTCAGTCCGTGAAACTTTGATTCGGCGTGTTGAAATACATAAACCGTCAATTTTGTAGGTCGCATGAACCTCTTATTGGCTCGAACATCACGTGTCACATACACGTTGTACAGGGTGACATTTTAAGAAAAACTTGTAACTTAATATTTAATATATGCTAATATAAAGAGGTTTCTCCAACAGTATGTCTTGCTATATCTATCTACATCCTCATTCCGTTGTCTGTTAGATTGCTCTATTTAATTGTGTAAAAAATTAGGAAGAAATAAATCCAATCCCCCGTACCTTATAAAACCCAAACCCAAATATCATGCTCAAACAAAATCACCAAAAAAAATAGAAAAAACAGTAAAATAGATTTAATCAATCTATTAATTCATTACAGTCTATTAAAAGTCCACTGTTGAACATATTCTGCCTCCATTGATTGTAACAATTATAATTCAAAAAGGCTACTATTTTTTATTACGTTTCCACTCCATAGCTAAGCTTAATATTTAAAGTCTCTAGCGCAGCGGGAAATTAGTTCAAAATCGATTGCAAAATTTGTATCGAAAAGACAAACAAACAAAGAGACAGATAAAAGAAAGTGAATTCATATTGCATCGGCAACCAGTGATGAGCAATATTTAAAGATTCAAGATCCTAACGCATCGAGAAGTTAGTTTAAAATCAATTGCAAAATTTCTAACGAATAGACAAACAAAGAAGGAAGCGAGTTTATTGAAACGTGGTAAAAAACTAATGACGACAAGTTGATAATTCAAAATTGGATTAAACTATCAACAAAACAAAACACGTACACATGTGTTTTTGTTGGACTAACGTTAGACCATTGTAAGCATGTTTTAATTCTTTTAAACTCAAGCTTGTCGATTGTTTGTGAATAAACATTGACTTGGTTTAAGTACAAACTGCTATTGACATAATTGTTAGCAGGAAAATTTAGTATCTTACTTCGCAAGTATTTTAAAATAAAGATGCTTAAAAGAATTTATATATTATTGATATTATGGAATTTAGCTCGCCGTAATTATCGTTTCGTTCGGGTTCGTTCCCTGCCAATTAACCACGTGTTAGGCGGCAAAGGAAAACATTGTGAGGAAACCTGCATGTCAGAGATATAAAAAACAGTTATAAGCAGGCATTTGAAGTTTGCTAATGCGTTCTTGGGCAGCGCGACGCACATTTACTTGTCCTAAAACTTCTCAGGAATGAGAGGAGACATGTGCCCAGGAGTAGGACGTATACATTTCTGGAGTGTTTTAGGGTATTAAATATTCGAAATAAACGCCGCAGTAGCCAAGGGGCTAAGCGCTTGCTGCAAATTTCAAGGCACCCTTGCAATCCAGGTTCCATCCCCGTCGACAACAATTAAATTGTTGTTTGCAATTTTAAGTGCTAATTTACCATGTGCTCATTGGTGAAGGAAAACGTGAGGAAACCTACATGTCTGAGAAACTATTATATTATGTAAATAAATTATTTAGTTTTTACTTTACATATTTACCAGTTTTTTTCATGGAGTTAGCGATATTAACCTTTCCATAAAGTACAAAATAATGTCAGAAAAATGAACAAAACACAACAATACACGCGACTCGTATGTCGTTTAAACAAACATGCTTTAATTCTTACAAACTCAAGTTGATCGAATGTTTGTGAACAAACAATTATTGTGTGACTACAAATAGGCTATTGACATATTTAAGTACAACTCTCTTAGTGGTATTGACAACAAGTGACATTATTTCACATATGAAATCCATAAAGATGTAAAGCTAGTGAATTGGTATATAAAAAACAGAGATAGAAAGGTATTTTTAAAATGAGTTTTTTTGGCTTATTTACAACATGAGTACTATAAAATAAATAATTTACACTCCTATTTCGAAAATTTCATTCAATGAATGACTCATTAAAAAAAATTGTTAACACTACTTTTTTTGAAAGTTTAATTAAAAAAACTTAATTGTAAGTCCAATGTAACATTAATTAAAAAAAAAAAAAATTGTAAACCTACTTTTGTAAGTAACCGAAAGCTAAAATTGGTTGTATAATACTGCTCATATTAATCTAAATTTCATAAAACAATTTTCAAAAATAAAGAATACGTAAAAAAAATTCTAAATACGATAAAAGGCTGGCGAACATCACAGTTTTTATTGTATGAATCGGCGCTTAAAACTTCAATTCCTTTTAAAAGTTCAAAGACGCGAAGATCCTCTTTTGAGAACAAAGTTTGGATTCACCGGCGACTAAAAGTGTTACGCGAATCTCGTAACACATTTACGATCTGTTAAAAAACAATAGGATCGTCGAGTGGCTGAGGTTAATGCAGTACCCGTGCTGTCCCCGAGTACGAAGGCCGGATAAGGATTCCCCTACCACGTTTTCGTTTTTATATCGCATTCGAAAGTGAGGTATTTGCGAGATTTTGATTTTCTGTTTTACTTACGATAAGCATAATGTTTACTTAAATTGGTTAAAAAAGTCCGTATGGTTTTATTTTAATTATAAGTTAAAAATCCAAGCATATAATTAAATATAGATATTATAGAAAATATTTTCAAATTTGGGAATTTCTATGCCTTTTAAAACGCACGCAGGATAGGTGGACTGGCTAGGATTTTCTCCCACGTCATGGAGGCAGTTTACATAAATCAATTTCACAAGGACTGAGATCGATTATTGTATGAGCCAACAATTATTGTATCAGTATTCTCATATTTAATCTAATCCAAATACTAAGGTAAAATGCCTTGTTACCAGTAAAAAGATTCTCCAGCCTCACTCACCATACGAAACACAGCAGCATTGAAGTGCTACTTTTCGCTGGTATTCTGTGTGTGCGTGGTTTTTCCCCGGTAGAACCGACCCATTCGTGTTGCAAACATAATGTAGCTGCAGCGTCTCTACAGCTCCTCTATTACGTTAGAAAAGTTTTATATTTACCATACTGTTATACTCTTACCTAGTTTATAGTATTGCAGACCACCCAATAACATTGCTTAGTAGTAAACACCACTTGAGTGGTCTAGAACCTAGAATGCTGTCGCATTTTCTAGTCATTATTTGTGAAGACAGTAGAGGCCCTCATCGGGACCACAGTCAGTCGAGACATAATATCCGTCGCGTTCAGGCATCCCCCTTTTTTCTAAATATTATTGAAATTTATAGTCTAATGAACGAGATTTATTTCCTCAAGTTTTTAAAGCATTTAAAAACACCTAACAGTACGCTACAGGATTCTTAAAGACATGATTATAATAATTTTTAATTGAATATGTACTTAGACATTTATATGCATGAAAATTTATATATAAATGAGAAAGAAAAATCTGAGAGAAAAGTTATATGTTTATAAATGAAGAACCGACCAATACATTATTTTGCCATAAAGTAACAAAACGAGGATCAACGGTAGGGGATTGATGTTCCAGTTAAAGTGCTCTTCGCTAAGCGAGAATGAAATGAAAGTTTTGCTCTCGTTTCGTTTATTTCCCCGTACTGTTGCTTGTCGATTTGATTTATTGTTTTTGCCTGCTTCATGGGCGTTTGTTTGAAATTTCACCTTTGAAACCGGACACGTATACAATATGTGTTTGTTGACAACTGACAACATATGTTCGAATAGAAAACTCACACTTAAGAAAGGGTTAATTCTTTATTAAGCTAAGTATGTACATTTTTAAATATTTAAAAAAAATGAGCGGTTTACCAGAAGCTACGCTTATATAAAAAATAAATACTGCTGACTGCCTCGTTGGTTAGTGGTCATAAACGCGACTGCTGATCATGAAGTCCCGAGTTCAAATTCCGGGTCGGTAAAAAATCGAAAGGAGTTTTTTTTTCAAGAAATTCTCAGTAGCTGCCCGGAGTCAGGAAATTAGAGGAGGTTTGCTGCTTTGGAAAGCATGTAAAGCCATTGCTCCTGGGCTTCATATCGCTCCGGTTGTGTCGGATTGCCGTCCCATCGGACTATGAGGGTGAGGGAATAGAGAGTGCACCTGTGCTTGCGCATACACTCGGGCACTATAATCCTGTCGCAAATGGTTGTTCTCCGTTGAGACTGGCCGACGTGGGCGAAATTCGGTCTGGAGGTTTCATCTCATTCACTCACTTTCATAGACTGCTGACAAGGAGTGTAACAGTTTCAACACATATATTGCTACATTCGTCGTTACACCCGTCAAACCTTACGATTATAGCAAGTTTACAACGAGTGAGACATTCAACTGTGTAATGTTTAAGAGTTACTAAGGAAGGAAATAATATATATGAAAAACAAATATTGTGCGGTTCAAATAAGAATAGGACTGACCTGGCGCCATATTATGACGTCATAGCTGCCAATTCAAACCAGTTAGGTAGGGTGAGCATAAAAGATATGTGTGAAATAATATTTATTGACAAAAGAATCATGACCGAAAAAGTATTAATCTGGATCTAGCATTTTAATTTCGCTCATCTCCGCATCACTATCTGAGTAGTCATCATTGTCACCATTATCATCACTTTTGCTTTCACTTATAAAAATAGAACATGGACTTATGTAGGTATTTAAAATATTCCACCAACTAATATCAATATTTTAAAATAATTTATAAAAATAATTATAAGTTCAATAGATTTGGTAATACTCAGACTCAGTTAAATAAAGCGGAAAAAAAATACGTTATTAATACGCAAATTAATTTTATTTGCAAGCCGTACTTTTCAAGTGACAGTTGACAGATAGCGGTCATTCGAGGTCATTGTCGTTCCTATTCTTATTTGAATCGCATTGTACATTCAATTCAGCAATAAAATAAGCTCTATATGAATTATATCAACATTAAATATATTAAATAAAACTAGTTTTATGGACGTTATCGCGTATATTAACTTATTTTATATTCCCGACGTTTCGAGTTTTATTTAAATGTGTAGTGTTCGCGTAAATATAAGAAATCATTAAATATATTAGTTAATATATTAGTAAGATGCCTATTACAGTTTAATGTTCTATCAAACCACCCGATCTTAATAACATAATCCATAGCATAGTCACAGGTCACAGGGGTCCGATCACAATTAGTTATAGCAACGCTAATGTGATTTACCAGCGTATCAATGCAATCTACGTGGCGTGATTTAGTAACAGCCTACCTTTGTCCCTCTGACAGTATAATTATATGACTTGATATATTACAATGAGTTTCGGCTATTGCTCTTACGAGAATCTGAGCATCGACACATCAATTGACTGACTGTCAATAGAATTTATGCGTTGTTTTCGTGATCTCTACAAACTTACATATTTGAGGTAGATGAGTGACTTTAAAACCATAAATATTACTACTTAGAAATTAATAATTTTAGCGTTATTATAATTTACTGGTAGTATTCATGGAATCAATGCCTTCCTATCTGTCATATTTCATTTTGGAGGTATAAGTATCTGTTGTGACTTCACTTCAACAACGTATTCATTAAACCAAAATGCATTTGTCTAAAAAAATAATCTTTATGGGTGTCTCCCAGCCTCTACGAAAATATCTCTGACAAAATTGTAATCGAAAATTTGGCGGCTGTGGAATTTGCTACTGCGAATTTCTTGACAGAAAACCCCAAAAAACTGATTTTGGCCTGACCCGGGACTCGAACCCGAGACCTCATGATTAGCAATCGCGGCCACTAGACCAACGAGACAGTCAGTACGAGTCAACAGGAGTATTTATTCAGGTATATTTAATACTTCTACTTAATAATTCATCATCATTACGGCCCTTCACAAGTACGCTGCTATGAATCTGAATTATTGGCTCTTGGTTTTATGTTTTGTGACGATATCCTCTCTTTGGCATTGCTTCCAAACGTACATCTAGTTTGGATTCATAGGCTGCGAATTACTATATTTTCTAGATAGACTCTTGCGAATCGCTTTGACGAGATATATTTTTTTTTATAGAAAAATGGAAACAAGTGAGCACACAGTCCACCTGATGATAAGTGAATGCTGTGGCCCAATACATCTATTTTTGATTAAGAATAAAAATGCAGATGCGTTGCCACCACTGAGGACTACGACGAAATGTCTCTTTATCAGTAAAAAGTGTATCTTGTCCTCTATACTCGCCATATAAAACACATCATCATTCTGCTGTTTCTCGTTGGTATTGCTGTGAGAGCGTGGTCCTACCCCGGTCAAGACGACCCATTCATGCTGCAGATATAGTATAGCTGCAGCGTGGCTTTACCGCTTTAAATATGTATAGCCAAAACCGAATTAAAACCGGTGACATGTCATCGCAGACTGCTATAATTCACTAGTTGTTTTGCCTTTTGAGTGGCCACACCTATCACATAAATTATGGAGCGACGCACAGACACCACCTTTGATATATGACGAATGTCATCTGTTTTAAATGTTATTTTTGTTATAATTAAAGTGTCTTTGGTTTTTATTAAATGGCAATTTTAATACTACACCTTTTAAATATTTACTTGGTACATTTAATTGAATTTGCTGGACAGTTAAAAGCCGTGGTAGCTCAGGGGCTAAGCGATCGCTGTAAGTATTACAGTACGCAAGCAACTCGGGTTCGATCCCCGTCGGCACCAATGAAATTATTAATTGCAATTTTAAGTGATTATTTACCACGTGCTTGGTAGCGATGGAAAACATCATGAGAACCTGCATGTCTAAGAATTAAGCAAATATTTCTTAACATTATCGATTTTAAAACGCGTTCGCGTAAAAGAATACTACACATTAAATGAAACTAGTTTTTACGGATTTCATCGCATTTATTAACTAATAATAATTAAAAAACAAAACACAATTTATGTATATTATACCAATATTTCGAAGACATGTGAAGTTCGCTAACACGCATGGAGGCAGCGCGGTGGAAATTCCCTTGCTCTAAAACCCTCTCAGAAATGAGAGGAGACCTGTGCCAAGCAGAATGACGTATAAAAGCGTGACTTATAACTTTTAAAATAGAGATATCAGCAGAATACTCATCACCATTTTAAAGTAAGCTGCTTGAGTTTGATCCCCAGGCGCAGGTGACATTGGTACGTAAATAAAGTGCCTGCCTATACTGTCCCGTATCCTATAACTGGTATAAGTAAACATGTAAGTACGATAAGTAAGTTTTGTATTGCCTATGCACATTTATAAGAAACTTCAGGCAAAATAAGCCACAGATACTTTGTCACCCTTGAGCACTTAAAGTTACAATTAAATGCATCGTAACTTATGATTAAATGTTTTTATAAAAATAAGGGTTAAAAGCAAATACACTGTCCATCTGATGGTAAGTGGACGCCAGGGCCAATAGACATTTATCCTTGATTAATATTAGAAATGCACATGTGTGGTCGTACCTGAGGACTAAGATAAAATGCCTCGTTGCCAAAAGTATCTTCGATTCACGTCACTCACCACACGAAACACAGCGGCATTTTGCAACTATTTCACGCTGATATGCAGTATGTGCGTGGTTCTTCCGCAGCCAAGCCAAACCACATTATACTGCGTACTAGTTTTTCTACCCTTCATACCCAAATTTTTCAGACCGAAAAAAACAGCAAAACAGCATTTGGTACACTGAAATTCAGCGGCAAAAATAGGTAAGTGGGAAGAATCTACTGGACTACAGTACTCACTTAAGTACAATGTAAGTTCGTTTGTTAATTTAGTTTTATAAAAAAAAACACCTTTCAGTACATAACCGCTAATCGATACATATACCCCCAAATATCCAAAAATATATAATCCTATAATCATTATTTTCCTCAGATAAATCAATGGAAGATTTAAAACGGCACTCAGTTTCCGATATTCTATTAATAAAGCTCATATTTCTCTCACTTAAAAATATGTTACCATTTATCCACAGCCCGTGTTTGAAGCTGGGCTTCATAACAGAATGGTCTTGAACGCATACGAGATACCAATATACTTAGACCCCCTAAACCACCCACAAACCCCCTCAATCAAAGTAAATTAAAGCATTGAGGGCAGCAGGGTAGTTCAGCTGTAATTGGTGTTATAAACAACATAAATTCTCCGAGATACATTGACAAACATAAGCCAGCTTATGATTTATAGGCATTATGCACCTTAGTGGGTGCATTCAAGTTTGAAATTCCCATAAATTACGTTTAACGAAGCGACTTAGCATTAAAACGTACGGTAGCTTTTAAATAGACGTTGAAAGAAGTCGACAGACAGCTATCAAGATGTTCTAATAGGCGTAGCGCTTGCCAGAAATAATTTACAAATTGCCTTGTTGCTTGAGACGGATCTCAAGCAGTTCCTCTTTAGTAGCCTCTTTTTTTAGAACGCTCTGTTTCTAAGTTTATGATCATTGGTTTAATAAGTTTCATAAAACAATATCTCGGTGGCTTAACAAAAAAGTTCGCTTTATAATAATAATGTGCTCCAGACCATTTTTTTCTCTCATTGGCGACTGGCCATCAGATCTGTGCAAGAAATTATTATAGTATTATATAAAAGTATTATATATATATATCCGTGGCGCAGTGGCTTAGCAATGAGGTGCTGCGCTAAGGGCCGCGGGTTCGAATCCCGCACGGAACAAGTATTTGCATGGCCTACAAATAATTGTTCCGGGTCTGGATGTTTGTCCTTGTAAAATTTATGTATATAAACTGCCCCCACGATACAGGAGAAAATCCTAGTGGGGAGGTAATGTTTTTTAAATAAATAAAAATAAATAGTGCACAAGTGTGTGCGCAAGCGAGTGCACTCGTTATTATCTCACTATCATAGTCTAACGGAACGACATCCTACGCAACTGGAAAAAGATCGGTCACAGTAATAACGGATTTACTTATTTTCCGAGGCCAGGGATGAAACACCGCCCAATTTGCTGACTCCGTGTTGCTACTAAGAATTTCTTGACAGAATACCCCAATAACTGACATATTGGGCCGACCATGGACAGTCATGGTGATCGTTATATGAACATTTTCGTTTGCGTTTTCGGTAGCGTTTTAACGTCCCAACTTTGGAGAATTCATTATTCCCTTGTTCTTGTATCGTTATAGTTGTCTAAAGGTGATGTCACAAAATACATCATCTAATAGCTGGTGCGAAAACCATCCAAAAAAATGTTTTTTAAATCTTATTTAGAGTGATGATAAGCCAATTTATAAACACTTATAAGCGGCCTATGTCTAGCAGTCCTTTTATGCAGTAATTTATATATAAAAATCCTGTGTGACCATTTTAATGAAATTTTATAAATGCTTGCTCCAACTTGGAAGATAGGATACTTTAAAAACTAGGGTCAATATTTATTATTGCAAATTTAAGGCTTTATTTCAACATTTTATTCAATCATTTCAAGGATTTCAGAACTACGTCTGCCTGGCCAGCCAGTAAAGATATAAAAGTTACAGACTTTATACGTCCCACTTCTGGGCATAGGCCTTCTCTCATTTCTGAGAGGGTTTTATTGCAAGAAAGTGTCTACCGCGCTGTCCTAATGACTGTTGGCGCACTTCACGTGTCTTCTAAATATTTTTGTAATTACTCAAACATACAGGTTTCCTTTGACCGTAGAGCACATGATAAATCGGCTCTTAAATTCCAAATAACAATTTCATTTGTGCCGATGGGAATCGAAGCCGAATTGCTCGCGTACTTTTAAAACACTAAGCTTCTGAGCTACTACGGCTTTAGAAAGGTATAAAAAATGATATTATATTAAATTACTTATTGTACGTCTGACAAATAAGAAATTTGTTTTCGATAACTTGTGAGTCGCCAACACGTATTGAGGCAGCGTGGTGGACTTTTCTTTACCCTAAAACCCTCTCAGACATGAGAGGAGGCCTGTGCCCAGCAGTGGAACGTTAATAGGCTATAACTTTTAACTTACTGTATTATCCGCAGCACTAACATAGCCAAACGTATCCATAAACTGCAATTACTGTGGTCTGGACATATACCTCAAAAAAAAAAGACAACCGATTGGAGGGTTCTCGTGTGGCAGTGAGCCTCATACAAGCACTGTATAGAACATTTACTTCTCCAAATGAAATGACGCCCTTAAGGTAACTTGACCCTGCTTTATAGTTATCTCTGAGGGATCATTTGACTTGTGATGATAATGATGATGATGATGATTTTATTATACTGAGTGCGGTGTGTTCTACGCTACTATCATACATTGGTATCTTAAAGCAAGTTAATACCGACCGCATTTCAATCACAGGATATTCTATCTGTTCTCTTTTAAACAACGGATGCAATTTAGCTCTAGTTTCGTGCGTTTGTTCACATGTGAGCCGTATTATGTTGGTAAGAGGGTGCATTTTGTCTTGTGTTGCGTCCTCATACGAAACTGATATAGTGAAGGGTTTCGAAAAATCGAAAATGACGATACTGGCCAGACTAGACGTTTATTGCCTTACGGAACGTCGGAAAAGGTATATAAGTATGAAAAAAGATTATATGAACGTGTTGAATCAGAATTCGTATTTTAATGGAAGGGTTTAACATATGATTTTTTATACCATAAAGAGTGGCAAACGAGCTCACAGATCAACTGAGAGTAAGTAGATGCTGTAGTCCAAAGACACCTGTCGTCCATTTAATAACTAAAATAATGTCATAATAAAATCTCAATGGAGACTAGCCATCAGTGCAGGACAGAAATATAGTGCACAAGTGTTTGCGCAAGCACAGGTGCAATCTCTATTTACTAACTCTCGGTCTCGTATTCCGATGGGACGGAAATCCGAGACTACTGAACCAACGGCTTTACGTGCTTTTCGAGACATGGAGATAAAACACCACCAACTTCCTGACTCCGGGGGAGTGTTACTGAGATTTTCTTTGAAAATAAACCCTATTACTGAATATGGTAGTAGGACGAATATCGAATTTAGAACCTCCTCCTTTTTTAAAGTCGGTTAAAATGCGAAACATTTTTTGCGTTTTATAAATAAATAAGCTCAATTGTAGAAAGTGAGGAAGAATGCCTTAGTATTATTATCTAATACGTAATTATTTACGTCTATAATTACGTATTATATATACGCCGTGGGATAGCGGTGTAAGCGAATCAAGTATTCCATTTCATCCCGTGGGTGTCGTATTAGGTGGCTATAAGAAATGCAAAATATCCCACAGCTTCCGATAAATGGAAGTCATCTCTCAAATAATAATTTATTTTAAATAGTTTTGGAGAAAACCGCACACGACAAACGGATGTCACTTACTATGCGAAATAATGTTTCCTACGAATCAGTATATACATGGTAGAGCCATACTGCAGCTATATTAGTAGTATAGTTGTAGCACGAATGGGTCGGCTCGACCGGGGTAGGACCACGCTTTCACAGAATACCAACGTGAAATAGCAGCTTAACGCTGCTGTGTTTCGTATGTTGAGTGTAAAGAACCGGAGACACTTTTTACTGGAAACGAGGCATTCCATCTTAGCCCTCACGGGTGAAAACGCATCTGCATTTTGATTCGTAATCGAGGATAGATGTAGATGTCTATGGGCCACAGCAACCACTTACCATCAGGTGGACTGTGTGCTCGTTTGTCACCCTTATCCTATAAAAAAAATCAGAAACCGACACTATATCAAAAAAAAACGGCCAAGTGCGAGTCGGACTCGCGCATGAAGGGTTCTGTACCATCGTAATACACGTTTCTATTAGGGGAGCCCCCTTTAATCTTTAATTTATTTTTATTTCTATTATTTGTATATAATACACTTTCTGCGAAAATTGACATTGAAAACTGTCTACCAATTACGGGTCATGAGATAAAGCTCCCTGACAGACAGACGGACGGACGGACGGACGGGCAGTGGAGGCTTAGTAATAGGATGCCGTTGGTTACCCTTCGGGTAAGGAACCCTAATAAGAATCCTTTGATACTCTAACCACAAGAACTAGTGGCCAGCATATCATGGTCATCATTATCACCATCATTACAGCCCTTCATAGTCCACTGCTGAACATAGCCCTCCCACAAGGAATGCCACAAATCACAGTCCTGAGCCACCTGCATGTATCGACTTCCTGCATCTCTTACCAGGTTCTCATTCCATCTAGTGGTAGACCGCCCTATATTTCACTTATCGGTACGAGACTGCCACTCCAAAACCTTCCTTCTCTATCGGTTGTCGGTTCTTCGAGCTATATGGCTGATCTATTGCCACTTCATCTTGCTGATCACTATTTGGGCTCAATACATTGATATACCATAGCAATAAAATTAAATCGATAAAAATATTTATTACACAAATAGATTTTACGTAGTCACGAAGGAACTGTAGAGCAAAAAAAAATTGAAAAGAGGGAAAATACATCACGGAAAGCAATAAACAAAAGAAAAAACAGTTAAACAGATAGACGTTAACGAGGGACCAGCCGAGGCACGTGGGCTCCATTTTTATGTATTTTTTACTTCAAGCAAATAAAATCAACAAGTTCACACCCTCTGCTTAAGTGCATGTGAGCTTTGTTTAGTCGGATCCCACTACCTCAAACTGTTTTTACTTTACTAAAATATTTATTGAAAATCTGCAAGTCTTAGAAAATACAAGTGATAAAATTAAAAATTTTGTACAACCGACTTCAATATAAATAAAATTTATTGTTGATTTTTTTTAAATCACCTGGAAATATACCCTTTGAAACAAAAAAGAATTATCCAAATCGGTTCAAGTGTCTTCGAGTAATCGGTGAACATACATAAAAAAAATCCGACGAATTGTAAACCTCCTCCCTTTTGAAGTCGGTTGAAAATCATTTCTACTTGAGCGATACTCTACAAACAAAGTACAAAATGAGCGGTGTTCTTTTTTTCTTAACCCCTAACTAAACTGATGATATTTTTTTATTGAAGTATGAGTGTAAAACGAGCACACTTACCTGGTGGTAAGTGGGTACTGTGGTTCATAATAATAATGCCTTACAGACCGAATTTCGGTCGTGGCAGTCAGTCTCAACGGATACTAGCCGTCTGCGCAGGACTGGATTATGTGTGTAGCGTATGCGCTATATAATATACAGTGTATGCACAAGCACAGGTACATTCTATATTCCCTCACTCTAATAGTGCGACGGGTCGGTTATCGGGACGGTGATTTACGAGGCACGGAGGAGTAACACCACTTACACATACCATACACATTTTACGTGGTAGAGCCATGCTGCAGCTATATTACTGTTATAGTTGTAGCGCGAATGGGTCGGCTCGACCGGCGAAGGACCACGCTCTCACAAAATACCAGCGTAAAATGGCAGCTAACACTACTGTGTTTCGTATGGTGAGTGTAGAGAACCGGAGACCCTTTTACTGGAAACGAGGCGTTCCATCTTAGTCCTCAAGCGTAACACAACCCATTAGCGTTTTTATTCATAATTGTGGATGTAGATTGATGTGCTCTTAAGTATAATACGGGCCTCATTGGTCTAGTGGTTGTAAACACGATTGTTAATCATGATGTCCGGTTCTTATCACTAACCATGTGACTTACAGCAGTATTATGCTGCTAATTTACGCTGAGATCTCCTGTCATGCCACACATTACGTCACACATTCCATAAAATTTACGTCCAATCACGGAGTCGCAGATTTTTTAAATATTTTCTCTGGTTTCAAGTACCCAGTATTCAAGAGTCGATATCGAATCGATTTTACATTCATACGAAGCTAACGTACGTTAGTAGGTAATCTGAGAAATACCTATTTTGTTCAATGGTATTTAATAACAAAATTTCGCCGGCAGATTAGCTGTCTTTCCGTCCGTCATAGCGACGTCGACGTGAGATTGTGTTTTCCCATCCCTAGAAGGCAAAACAATAATGCAGGAGCGCTTCACGCGTCATAATATTTGTTTGTGTTTGAACACACGGATCTATAGAACAACAAACATTTACACCTTACTTCAAGTAATTATAATTAAAAATGGATTTTCTTTTAGATAATCAGGTGTTACTTTGCGGAAATCTATTATATTGAAGTCCATCCATCCATATTAAAATTCAAAAAGTAATTAGCTAATTTTCAGGTAATAAAATAAAATGATGTGTCTTACCTTGTTTGGAGCGCACCTCCCGCCCTCCCTCAATATGGGGGATAATTAATTTTTAATATATTTAATAGGAACATTTTTAACCAAGGTTCCAATTCTGAGCTACGGTTAAAGTTTGAAATTAGAGACATCAAACTTTAAATGCTTATAAGGAAATTATTTTAACACCTAATGATCAGATACATTATATATCATTCATAATTAAGCTCAGTAGGGCACTAAATACATAACATATTTTTGTATTTTGAAATGTCAATGTTCTTCTTATATTAAAATATACATCTATACATAATAATAAAATTGAAGTGTCTGTCTGTAATATTGAACTATGTGACTTTCATTAAACTTTAGGGGGCATAAAGGCACATTAATATATACTATCTTGTTATTAATAAAGCTTCTCTTGCAAAGTGTCGATATAGCCCGCCTGTAGTTTGAATTTATTGAATTATACGTGCACCTCCCTCGAATATTATACTACAGGTAAACAGTCAAAGAATTTTAGTGTATAAAGAAGTCATATTCAGTTAAACATCACGAAAATTCACAATGGTGTTGTCCTGCTAGGCGTGGTAGTTACAGTAATTATTGTCTACAATAGAAGAGAAGATAAGAGGTTAGAATTATATTTAAATTTCAAAATAAAATCCAAAGCGGTTTAAGAACTTTCTGACCGTGTGTAGCTATCACTTCGCGTAGTATGATTCAACTCGAATACAATTTGCATACGTCTACATAATTTAAAACGGTTTTCTGAAACTTCAGAATTGGACAGACAGATGTTTGTGAGTTTTCGCACAGCATTTTCGCATTACAGATTTTTCGAATATTCGAGAAGTGTTCGAATATATTTCAGTTTCCACTATAAATTTATTAATTAATGCCATCTACAAGTATGAGCAGTCAGACCCTAATTTGTAATATAATATTTTGTATTTAATAATTTTAATATACAATAACAATAGGGTATTACACCCATTTTCAAAAAGTGTTTTAAATGAATCCTAGTGATAATGGACCACTATAATTTTTATACAAAATTTTTAAAACCGAATAGTGTAATAAAAATTAATTTTAATCTATCGTTTGAAATTTTCGCGTGAAAACGCTAGCCGCCATGTTGTTCAACTCGTGACGTCACTGCCCTAGAATTTTGCCGATTTTGCAAAGGAATAAGAAAATTTTGGATGTTTAATAATGAGTTATCATCTATATCATTGTTGTGTTGTGCCTGAATACAAAAATACGAGCATATGAACGCCGGGGAAGTTATGGATTCAAGTGCCAACTGATTTAAATAGACAAATACTTGGTTAAATCTGGCAAGAAGAGACCCGAAGGCATTGTCTACAAAATCTAAACTATACGTGAAGATCACTTTGTGTTCTGGGTATATTGTACACTTAACTATACATAATTATGTTTTTCATACGGGACATTTCCTCGCCCTAAAACTGTAACTGTAACTTTAACTTTAACTATCGCAATTTATTACTAGTTAGCATAAAACATAACATAAACATAAACACTCACTCCTGTCACCCAGAGAGGTAGGCAGAGACTATGGACTTCCATTTGGCACTATCCTGACACACCTCTCGCCTCCACATCCATATACCTACGCATACACGCTCGTCGGTTAAGGGTACTCTTAACCGGCAATTTTCAATATATCGCCAATTTTGTCGATAAATTTTCGCCTAGGGCGTCCCTTCCAGACTCTGCCGTTCACTACTGCCACATAAATTTGCATTGTCACTCTTTCCTCATTCATTCTTTCTACATGACCAAACTACTGAAGCATTCCTTTCTTAATCCTGGTCAACATCATCTTGCAAACCACACTCTTCTCTTCTCACACAATTTCTCACTCTGTCATTCAGATTCAGCCCTAACATACTCCTTAATGACCGCATTTCTACAGCATTTATTCTACTCGTGCTTCTTCTGCCACACCCAACTTTCACTACATACATTAAAGTAGGCACTAACACAGCATTGTGAATTGCTATACGTGCCTTTTGG
Source organism: Parnassius orleans (assembly GCA_029286625.1). Lineage (NCBI taxonomy): Eukaryota > Metazoa > Arthropoda > Insecta > Lepidoptera > Papilionidae > Parnassius > Parnassius orleans. The sequence continues at coordinate 1,441,874 of JAGSMP010000080.1, read as the reverse complement.
ACACATTCTGACTTTCCACAATAGTGTAGAGCCCCATTTACTTGCACCCTGCAGCATTAAAGGGGCGCCGGAAATTGGGACATTTCTCCGCTAAAACAAGTTACTCAATTTAAGTATATGAGTACCACGGTAGTTTTACAGTCCTGCTGTGATCCTTTTCCTTTGTATAGTGGGACTATCACGGCTTTGCACCAGTCTCCGGTACCCGCTTAAGTTCTCAACACAAATTAAACAAGGTGTACAGCAGGTCTGCCACCACTCCCTCTCCAGCCCTTAGCATTTGAGTGACATATCCGGCTGCCTTACCTGCTTTCACACTTTCATTGCTTTCATTGTTTCATCTATACTTATCTCTATCTCTTTCCTCTTCTTTCGGAATTTCTATTTCATTTAATTCAAACGTCTCATCACTCATAAACACGCTTTCAAAGTATTTCTTTCATCTCCTTAAACTCGACACTTCGTCATTCAGAATACAGCCATTCTGGTCTCGTATAGCATTCATTCTAGGCTGTTTTGAATGTCCCTGGCAGTTCTTACGAGTTTCAGAACATTTTAATATTTGCCTGGAAGTTATCCGATATTCTTCTATCATTCTTATCCGTTCTTTCTTGCTTTTTCCTTTCAACTACTTATTTTACTCTCTTATTTAGATGTCTAAAGACTGCCTTTTTTCAATATCATCATTCATACTGATCTTCTTTGCTTCTACTTCCATCCGTACCTTATCATCCCACCATAAAGTGTCATTTTTCCTTTCATTCGTTCTCTTACTTACGCCACATACTTCGGTAGCTGCATCCACCAAACCTTTCTTGACATTATACCACACTGTCTCCAAGCCTAAATCAATCATACACAATTCATCCATACCACTAATATTTTCTCTCAGTCTACATTTGAAATTTTCTTTCGCACCTTCATCTTGTAACTTCTTTTGTTCTTACACGCTGTAACGCAGTGGTAGACACAGATGTCCGATGCCGCCAACGTCTGAATAGACCATTAATTCGGCATAAGACCAAGTAATGATCCGACCCTACGTTGGACCCCCGGTAAACCCTTGTATCTACCACTGCGCTCCTCATTCTTTCATCCACAATTATGAAATCTATCATGCTTGATCACCACCTCTTTCCCATGTATACATGTGAATCTTCTTATGACGAAAGAAAGTGTTCCTCACAAAAAGATTCTTTTCCACACATACGGTGAGGAGGCTTTCACCATTCTCATTTATACTTTCATCACCAAACGTTCCCAATATCCTTTCATAACCAAGCCTCTTCACGCCAACCCTTCCATTTAAATCTCCTAATATAACAATATTTTCATTACTCCTTGCATTTCATTAGCACCATCCTTACCATCTCCCAAAACTGCTCTCAGATATAAGTGGGCTTAGAGATATCTGGGCGTAGACCCCTAGAACAAACAACTTTAAGCCCACTTTCATTCGTATCCATAGCAGTCTCAGGCTTACATTCATACTCTTTCACACAACGACCCATTATTTCTGAAAGAATGATACTGACTCCCTGGCATGCCCGCTCGGTCTCGTCTACACCAGACCAGTACGCGGTATACATGCTATGTGTAGTGGCACTCTTTCCCTTCCGTATCGTCTCATTTACACATAACACATCTATTCTTCTATCATACATCATATCGCATACTTCATCCATCTTATCATTCATTGCTCCACATACATTCAGCGTAGCCAGATGGGCTTCCGCAACCCACTTTTCGTTTCTTCGGGAGACAGAACGTGACGGTGGCTGATGGTTATTACTAGTTAGCTACTGTGAATAATTGAGTAATAATATAATTATTGATGATTTATTTAAAAAAAAACTGATTACTCATAGAGTTACGCGTAGACATTACACCTTTTATTTCATATTCATTAATTCATTTCAGACCATCTCACAAAGTCCACTGCTTAACATAGGCCTCCCTATAGATTGCCAGGAGATGTTTGTCATAGTTGCCACGCTTGACGGGCAGAATTGCAACTGCAATTTTTTTATTATTATTGAGTTGTTATCACGAAGATGCTGTTGCCCATCTCCGTTTCGGTTTGCTTCTGTTGCCACCTACGGGATGAAATGGTGTAGAGGATTATCTTACGGCGCTACTACACTGCATCATTTTTTATTAGTTATTTTTAAATGTACCCTAAAAGTAACCATATCCAGAAAGTACACATTTATTCTTGCAACATAATTAAACGTGATAGAGCCACGCTGCAGCTATATTATGGTTGTAGCTCGAAAGACCACGCTCTCTGGGCATTCCATCTTAGTCCTCAGGGGAGACAACGCATCTGCAATTTCATTCTTAATTTAGATATCTATGGGCCACAGAACCCACTTATCATCAGGTGGACTGTGTGCTCGTTTGTTACCCTTATTCTATAAAAAAAACATACAGTTAATTATAAGCACACATTTATTATAAAGCTACGTAAATAAATTCGCCTGAAACGTGGAAATGTAGGGAGATGAACGATTAAACATAATTCTATAAATAACTGAAATGACGGCAATTTTGTCTGTAATAAATTTTGGGGGAAAACGGGTGGTTTGGACCTCTAATGTCAATATTTTCTTAATCATTTTATATTGTATGGATGATATATTATACCATAGAATATGATAAACCACTTCAAGCGAATAAGAACATATATTTTTAGAACAACATATTAGTCCGGAAGAATACTAGGACTACTAAAAATGTTTTACTTTGGCTTTAATAATTCAAGAATATTGAGATTAAATTAGCGCCATCTATTTTAATCCGTTGGAGTGAAGTTTCCCACACTATCCTCTCTCCCGTAGGATCTCGGTAGTGACTTGCGTCGCCGGTAGACGGCGCTTATATCGGGATTAGGTAGTTTATTATATCTTTTCCGTTTAATCCACTGCAAAAAGGAGCACGTTGAGGATTTAACTGTATCTGTTTTAAACGACTTAAAAAGAAGATACTCAATTCGACTGCAGGTTCTTTTTAAGTACGTATGTTTCGCGATGTCATCGTCCTTTTGATGATTATATTTTTATTAAAAGTTTATTCATCTTGGGTGCATTTGATTAAAATTTTAACCCCTAACATTAAACGTAAAGGAGATAATGTTATTAATGTAAAAAAATGTTAAAAAAGCCGATTTCAATGAGCAATTTTTTTTAAATTGCTTTTGAAGCTGGGCTTTAATTTTTTATACATTATGTCTCTGCTCCGGCTTAGCAAGTTCGCAAGCTATTTAGTGAAAATTATTTTATTCTTTTTATTATTTTTTATTCGGCATTTACATTTTATTAAAAGCTTAATTAATTTATATAATTGTAACACAACATTTCTTGAGTTCATTTAAGCAATTCTTCTATTTTAAATAAATATAAAAAATACATAAGCTTTCAACAAATGCTATAAAATATAAAATATTGGACGCCTTGAGTTCTTGGAGCGCAAGATGAAGATGGTTCTCCATCTGGCGCGTCTTGGCATTCTTAAAAGAACACAAAGATGGAAAATCAAAGAAGCAGATAGGAGCGATGCGGTTGGTTTCGTGTCTTCTGAACTTATGGGAACCCCGTTAACACCAGAGTGCACATGAAAAAGATATAAAAGGCGAAAGGTAAGAAAACTTTGCCGTACCCTTATTGAATAAAAATTAACGAATCTCAAAAGCGTTAGGCGGTAGTGCCAAAGTGGCGAACAGTACATAGGAATTTAACAGATCTCAAATCAAATTATCAAGAAAACAATTTAAAATAAATCCGCAAACAACAACAACACTTTTATGATTATCGTAAATATAAAAAGGAATAACAAGAATTACAGTAACTTTATACTAACTTTAAATAAACTTCTGGAAGTATTGGTAATGAGGCATTCCATGTTAGACCTCAGGAATGACATCGCATCTGCATTGCCCATATTCTTAAAAAAACGTACGTCAAACGTATTCTTAATAAGTTAAACGGGTCATCAAGTTATGTTTTACGCTTGTAGTTCTTCATCGGTCGAGTCAAATCATTCATGCTGTAGAGCGTGGCTCTACCTCCGCCGCGCCGCTCCAAATAATCTCCCTATTTTGGGGTAAATACTGCTTGAATTACACTTTATGTATTTAAAAAATATGTTCAAATTTACACGTCGCTTAACTATAAAATAATTTTTGAGCTTCACGCTAATTTTTTTATATTTCTATTTTTGTGTGTAGTGGCGCAAATATGAATTTCTGACAGATGACTACATATTTGTGCCATTTGCCGTAAAGGCTATTGGTCCATCGGCAGACGAAAATCGTCCACGGGCAGAGGGCTGGATCTGATTCTGCTCATGTATAGCCATTCAGTGAAGAAACGCAGCCAGCGGTCTTAGCACTATACCGCGGGGAGTAGGACTGTATGATAATCTAAGTTTTTAGTTTTAGTTTTCTTCTATGGTAATAAATATAGTCTTTTGAATGTTATGTAAAAAATATTTCAAATATATAACGCCTTTTCCCATCCTGTACGACATGTAAAGTACAATTAACAAAAACATGTGTAAACATTTCGTAAGAGGTTTTCTATCCTGGAACTGGGTCACATTTATCGGAGCAGAAGTTTGACGCAACAAGTCAGAAAATCCCCTATTAATCCACGGGATTTTCATGGTTTAACGCGAATTCAGATGGACGAGAATTTTTAAAAGAAAATATGATCTATGTTAAAAATATTTTCTCACAGCGCGCGTCGGTATGCTTGAAACTGTGTATTTTTTGCTCTTCATTAGCAGCGTAGCGTTATGAAGAATTTTATTTCTTGTAATAAAAATGAAATAACGCTGTTAAAGACGGGATAAGGAGCCAGATTGTGGACCGTACAACAATTTTATTAATATTAGAAGAGTAGAAAAATAAGGCTATTCTACCTATTTGTTAATTAAGCAGTGGTAAAAAACTATCCCATATCGTCCCGTGGGTGTGGTAAGAGGCGACAGAGGAAATTAAAACATGTGATGGGCAGCAACATCTTTCTGATAACAAGTCAAAATTATAAAAAAACTGCGGTTGCCAACCCGCCTGCCAAGCGTGGCATATCTCCCCCTTTAAGACAATCTATGGGGGAAAACCTATGTTCTTCAGTGGACTCTTTTAGGCTGTAATGGAAAAAGAAAAACAAAAAATATTATTTACTAGTAATTGGCATGTGGTGGCGTATCTACAACCTTATTTCAACCAGTAGGTGTGGTAAGAGGCGATTTCGGGTAATACCAGCGAAATATAAATAAAGGTGGCTAATATGAGATAGGTTCCTAAAATGAGATAGTTCAGTATTTGGAAGTTCATTTGCTTGTCGTGAGCGACAGTGGTATTGTTTGGTCAATCATTCGGTCGTGTACGTGCACCATTTAGGCACCGGCAAACAGGCGAGAAAATACATTACCACCTCGACTTTTGTCGGGAACCGATATGAATATTTTCGTTCTCAATTGCAAGGTATGTTAAATCATTAAAAATACGTTAGATTAAATATAGATTTGTGATATCTATTAAAGAGTGAATTTTAATATTCCAATCTATTTTATTATGTTTATTACATACTTATTTATAGTTAGTTCCTTATATGAGATACCAGTGGGCTCCCTATATACACGGTTACACGATAATGCCGGATATGTTTTACCAACAAAACATAAGATTTTCCAAATAGCATGCATCTGTGTGCATGCAAAAGCAAATACAAATGTATGAGGTTTGGAAAAGCTTACGAAAAATCAGTAATTAATGCAAACTCTGTTAATGGTTTCAGAAACATGGTTAAAAGAGTTATTATTATTGATATAAATAAACGCTGATTGTTGCTCTAACGTATAATCAAAGTCGATAAAACTATATTATTTATTGTCTCAAAAGTGGAGTTGGCTAAAATGAGACATATCTCAAATTAGGAACCCTAAGTATCTCATATACCTACTAAGTACCTCCATGTTTGCATAGCAAAAGTGTATTATTTTGTTAAATCACCTATATTACAGAATCGGTAAGCACTATTGCTTAAATATTTAAAGTTTTGAAATATACATTAAATATAATTTATAATCACCTAAAATTACCTTCTTACCTGTGATATTTTACGAGAAATACGCAAAATGAAAATGGTATCTCACCGCGTAAGGAACATAGAAATCCGAAGACAAAAGCAAACCAGCATACTTCCTGTTATAACTACAAGAATAAGCGGGAATGTGCTTTGTGTGCACAGAAATTGCACTCTTATAAAATCTCGTGAACAGTTTACAATTTTACGGTGAGTCCAAGTTTTTCTTAAGTTACTTTATTCCATGTAATACTTCAAATTTTATTTCTTTACTGTCATTTTGTGGTTCTCAGACGACACCAGCGAATCGAATTGCAGGAAATAATAACGGACGTAAAAAATATTTGGGAAATCACTAAGGATAAGTAACTCCTAAATAAATAATATTGGAACAGTTGCAAAAAATAAAAAGTAAAATTATATTATCGATTTTAACGTATTAAAAAGGGATACTTTAGTGCAGAAATTAATTATCGATGATCAAAATTTGTTTAATAGTTTAATTTCCATGGAATATTTATAGTACCGTATGAATAAATACGTTGATTTTCAAGAGAATAATAACTCAGCCTCTTCGCCCGTGCAGATTGACATGCATCAGGATATTTTTTTATTTCTTGTGTACATTTATTAATTTCGAGCACCAGTTTATTAATTTCGAGTTTACCTTGACTGAAAAACATTGTTTAGCGTTTTAAAAAAAATTGACACAATAATAATAATAATAATAATTTTTATTTGCGTAAAACATGGTATAGATGTTGTTCACATGTAAAAACAAGCGATCATGTTTTGTTTATTTTACATAGCATGCAAATATTTTTAAACAAAGTCAAATATTTCCTTAGCTATTTGAAATATAATTAGTCACCTAATTTAGTTAAAAATAGAATATAGAGAAATAATATTATAAGAATTAGTTAAATGTCAATTTTGAGCATCGTCAATTTCAATAGGTACCTAGTAAAAAATCGCATAACTTAATTAAAGATATATTGTAACAATACTATAACAATAATTAAATGAAATTTTTTAATAAATATTATCCAATACATAATCTATTTTTTTTTATCCAAGAATTGTTTTACGCTGTAGAAATTATTTTCATTGAGCCATTTGTACAATTTCTTTTTGAAAAATGTAATATTTAGGGTTTTAAGTTCGTCAGGGAGTTTGTTACACCATGTTCGGACACACATGGTAAGGCAACTTTTGCCATATTTTTATGATTTTGGTATATCCTTAAGTATACTAGCTTATGTGGGTCCCTACGTGAGCGAGTAGTCTGTACATCACAAGCTTTTCAAATAATTGTTTGTGTCTCTGCACAAAAACACAAGTTTCAAAAATATATATTGATGGTAGTGGCAGTACTCCAAGACCTTTAAATAGAGGCTGACGTGATTCATCAGGTCGTATTCCGCAGATTGCTCTAATGCACTTTTTCTGCGCAAGAAATGCCCGATTCCAATTCGAACTATTTCCCCTCATCACCATAAGCATAAGCTCGGTAAGTCATAACAGATGTTTTTATGTCAGTCACTTTTTTTATTTGGTTGAGAGCGTATGAACATGTGTTTACTTTATTACAAACTTCAACGATATGTGCTTTCGAGTTCAGATTCTGGTCTATAACAACACCTAAAAATTTTGTTTTTTCTATTTGATTGATTTTTGTAATGTTTAGCTTGAAATTGTACTGTATATGTTTTGACTTATTAAACTGAATAAAATTTGATTTTACCAAGTTAATTTTTAAATTGTGAGCTTGTAGCCATTCAATTATCTTATCAATTGTATTATTTATGTCCAATTCGTGGTTATATATTGAATTCTTATTTGTTTTTAGACCTAACTATAACCGAAATGTCATCAGCGTATGTGATACATTCATGACTTGTCGCATCAATGATATATTTTTTCTTTTTCTTTCTAATTAATAAACGTTACATCAACAGAAAGATTTCGCTCTGGTATCAGGGAAGTGGTTTACGTACATCAATTGCATATCCAGACACAGGAACAATTATTTTTAGGGCATACAAACTTGTTCCGTGTGGGCGCTTAGCAACTCCACTACGGAGCCGTCCATAGGCTCCTGCTAGGAGGCTTCCACATTTACCTGTATTTAATCTTCCATCCAGCCATCTATTACAACCTATAAAGTCGCCGTACATAGGCATTCCCTTTAGATAGTAGGCGGGTTGGCAATTGCAGTTTTTTTACAACTTTGGGTTCTTGTCAGGAAGATGCTGCTGCCATTTCCTTTTTATGAACTGTGGGAACTCAGTGACGTCATATTATATCATATCATATCATATTATATTTTTATCTGTATAAAGCCAGCATAATTATAACAGACTGAGACATTTTGTCATATTCCTCTTGATATTGCATTTTCATTCTTCTTTCTTTTCTTGAGAAAAAAAACTGAAAGAACGAAGTCCTCTTTGATTCGGCTTAGCATTAGATGTGTATTTTACCATCACTAAGAATGTTATTTACGAGGATACTAAACTTTACGAGAATACTAAATAATACACGTACCTAAATTTGGCTAACCTGAGACCAATCAACCATGGTCTAAGGGCCTAACGTAGATCACGTTTACTCACTGGTTAACGTGCTACCTAAGTTAGTACAAGTGCTTTCAATGTTCACATACACTCATATGTATAATTACTTATGCGTGTATGTGAAATGACAAAATGTAAATAACAGAATCAGGCATAATTTTGAGGAATTTCATTATTAATACATAATATGTCATTTTCTTATACGTGATATAAATAAGGTAAGAACCGCGGAAAAAATGGTGTATATTGTCTACTTTGAAGAGTACCTATTCTAGTCTTAGCTTCTAGCCTATTGTAGCCTAGTCCTATTTCTTCGATAAAATAATATATTTTTAATTAAATTCAGGGTGACAAATGAGCACGCAGTTCATCTGATAATAAGTGGTTCACAGACTCCTGGATCTATCCTCAATCAAGAATCAAAATGCAGATGCGTTGTCACCCCTGAGGCCTAAGAAATGATTCCTCGTTACCTGTAAAGAGGGATCTCCTGGACTCTACACTCACCATACAAATACAGCAACCTTCAGCTGCTATTTTACCCTAGTATTCTGTGAGAGCGTGGTCCTTCCTCGGACGAGCTGATCTATTCGAGCTGCAACTATAATATAGCTGCAGAATAGCTCTACTACGTACAGTACTCGCCATCAGTTGGCGACTGCGTTCTCGTTTGTCATCACTACTTGTATTAAAATGAAAATGCAACACTGTTCAGATTAAATATTGATAAAAGAATATTACGAAAATGCCGTATAATCAGTACAGAAGCAAGGCACAGCATTGCCGAGAATAGTCAGCTGTAATGACTTTATTACGTACACAAAGAATTGCTTCCATTTTTTTTTCGTGTATTTTCTCTTTTGTAATTTCTGCTCATTTCGATTTTACTTCGTCGGACAAAAGAAGTTGATCGCAGACAAAAGACGGAATAAAGCGGCGAAAGATATAAAGACATCTCTGGGATAATAGGATCATTACAGAAAGCGTCTTGATATAGTTTTGGATGGCTTATTTGTTTCGAGATCTGTCGACGTTTCCGAATAGAAAATTTGATATAAATAATTTAGTAAAAATTCGATAAATTCAGAACGCTTATTTCTTATAGCATAAGGTTAACAAAGGAGGATTGGATCACTCTCGGTGTTCGCAGTTAGTAGTAACATAATTCGAAAGTTGTAGCTGATGAAAATAATAAGGCCAGTTATTCAAAACTATTTTTTTTTATTTCATTACTAATATTGTTATAAAATAGTACCTATCTGTGCATCAAAAATGTTCTTCTTTTAACCGTTATTCAACCGTCAATACTCTCTTTGCCTGTATTTATGTGTAGATTAAGCGATTAAATCTTTAAATACAAGTCAACCCGTTGTTTTTGTTGTAACATGACATCATTAAAGTTTTAATATTTCTCAAATCGCGTTCTTTGTACCTGTAATTATCGACCGCTATCATTGTCTTTTAATTCATTCATCCGTCTACACACCACTCGATTAAAATTCACGCTGTCGTGTTCCGTATGACATTTACGACATTGTCAAAGAGCCGACTAACACGTGCGGGATTTTGACTCCACGAGCCGTCGCTGTGATTCGAATACGAACTCGCTCGCTTCGGTGGTCTGTAATCGAGTTCTTTCGGATTCCACGAATGACCACGCCATAAATTATAAACAAACTCGCGTAACAATGTCGTCAGTCGTCACGTTTTTCCCTTTTGTATTTCACGCGAGCCGACGCGTCCACGTCGCGTTAGTTTGGAAGTTCATTTCGGTTCTATGAATCTACGTTTTGCTTCACATTTTCCTATTTCAGAAATTATAAAATTAAAGTAAAGCCTGTATTTGACAAGAGGATATGAAAGAGAAGAAGGTTGCCTATCTTTGTTTTATTCAAATTTCGCTGACATACAAGTCCTCTCACTATGTTTTCGAGTCGTCGGGCACTTTGTAAATTAGCACTTAAAATTGCTCATCCTCCCAGCTACCACGGCTCAAATAATGTATGTTTACATTTAACTTTAGTCATAGTAAAGTTAAATAATAATGTTATGTAATATCCAGTAAGCTGAAGTGGCAAAAGGCCGGCCATATAGCTCGAAGAACCGACATCATAGGAAAGAAACGTTCTCGAGTGGCAGTCTTTTACCGATAAACGAAGCGTAGGACGCCTCCTACTAGATGGAGGGACGACCTGATAAGATATGCAGCAAGTCAATGTATGCATGTGCCTATTGCCTTTGTTCAGCAGTGGACTTGTGAAGGGTTGTATATGCCCTATGAGGCAATCTACTCGGGAGGCCTATGTTTAGCAGTGGAATTTTGATAGAGTCATGATGATGATGATGAAAACCAGAATTTACGAATAAAAAACAGAAATACTGTTAAGAGAACTGTCACATGGAAATATGACGCACAAGTCTATTTCCTCATACACCTTTGACTATATATACGACTTCGAAAATATAATTCTTTGGTGTTTTATTTAAAAGTCCAAAGTTTCTGTTGTAATCTACCCGAAATAAAGCGTTAAAATTATGATTTGTCGTCGAAAGTCGCCATAACTTGCATTGTTTTTGGCAAACGCGAAATTGTATGCATTTTAACAACAACGAATACAACTTTATTACAGTTGCACTAAAACATATGTATTTGTAGTGTTTATCGAGCGAGCGCTTTTAAATGGTTTTCCGTATTGTATTTATGCTATGTTCATTTGTTTTTGACTGACGCAATAAATTGCCCTTATTCAAAACATTTTTTCATTGTTTTTTTTTATAGTACTGAAGTGACAAAGGAATTAAAAGTCCACCTCATGATAAGTAAACTTTCAACAAAAAAGGCTGCAGATGCGTTGTCACCTATGAGAACTAAGATGTATTCAATCTTCTTAATTCTAAGAGGTGACAACGCACGTAAATTAAGTCATAATTAATAGATATACAATATTATGGGGAGTTATTTTATGTATTTTTATTGATTTCCATTCGAAAAATATATGTAAAAAAATAAAAAAGCCCTATAATAAAAAAGGCTGGAGGGGCATAAGGGAATCTAATATTATCTACCACTGGGTTTAGTTAGTATTTTTTCTTCTGTTTTTCTAAAAAAAAGTGACTAGGATTTTTTCCTGTATCGTGGAGGCCTGTATCGTGGAGGCAGTTTACATACATACATTGCACAAGGACAAACATCTATTTAATAATAAGTAATAATAATAATCTATATAATCTATACATACAAATAAACAAAATTGAAGTGCCTGTTTGTAATGTAAAAATAACAGCTTTTTACTAAATGCATATGAAAGTATACGTATAAATGCATACGTCATTTATAACAAAAGCACAATTTTTAAAATGTTTGTCTGTCTGTCTGTCTGTTTGTTCCGGCTAATCTCCGAAATAGCTGGACTGATTTTGACGGGACTTTCAGTGGCAGATAGCTGATATATAAGGAGTAACTTAGGCTACTTTTATTGTAGAAAAAGAATTGGGGTTCCATGCAAAAAAATTAAAACCCTAAATTACACGCGGGCGAAGTCGCGGGGAACAGCTAGTAATCTTATAATCGTCATCATCATTACAGCCAAATCCACTGCTGAACATAGGCCTCCCCCAAGGAATGCCACAAAGCACGGTCCTGAGCCACCTGCATCCATAGTCTTACCAGGCTTTCACTCCATCTAGTGGGGTCGCCCTACTCTTCGCCTACCGGTACGAGGCTGCCACTCAAGAACCTTTTTCGCCATTGGTTGTCGGTTCTTTGAGCTATCCGCTAATCCGTTGGGCTATGTCGGTCACTCTTGTTCTACTGCGGATATCCTCATTTCTAAGTTTATCACGCAGGAAACCCCGAGCATAGCCCTCTCCATAGCTCGCTGAGCGACCTTGAGCTTCCTCATACGGCCAGCAGTGAAGGACCACGTCTCAGTTTCACAGGTCATCACTGGCAACACGCACTGATTGTACAGTCCAGTTTTCAAGTTTTGAGGTATACCTGACGAGAAGATGTGTCGTAATTTCCGAACGCTGCCCAGCCGAGTTGAATCCGCCGATTGACCTCTCGGTCGAAGTTGGACTTACCTAGTCGGACTATTTGTCCCAGGTAAACATACTCGTCAACAACTTCGAGCTTAGTGCTCCCAACAACTACCGGCATAGGTGTGACATGGACGTTATACATAATCTTTGTTTTGTCCATGTTCATCTTAAGACCTGTCCGTTGGGAGACACTATTGAGGTCATTGAGCATAGTGCTTAGGTCCTCCAGCGATTCTGCCATAAGGACTTTATCGTCGGCAAATCGAAGGTGAGTGATGTACTCGCCATTGACGTTTATACCGTATCCTTTCAGTCCAGTAGCTTGAAAACGTCTTCCAATGCAGCGGTGAAGAGTTTCGGGGTTATTACGTCACCCTGTCTTACCTCTCTGCAGTTGAATAGGTTTCGTACTCTGTTGAATAGGTTTCGTACAAACACTTCAGCACTTCGATATACCGACAGTCCACTTGGCACCGCTGAAGGGATTGCAGCACCGCCCAAATTTCGACGGAATCAAAGGCTTTCTCCATAGTCCACATACGCAAGACAAAGTGGCAGAATGTACTCGTCGGTCTTCTGTGCAATTTTTGGTTTCGCTCGATCATCATTTGGCTCAGCTCGCCGTTCTCTCATGTGCCTAGTTTTGCGTTGAAGTCTCCCATTAACACTGTATAGTGGGTTTTAGATGCATGCATGGCTTTGGAGATATCCTCATACATTTCCTCCACCTCCTCATCGGGATGAGCCGAGGTTGGTGCGTAAACCTGTATGACCTTCAACGAATTCCGTTTGGTGATTCTGAGTATAAGGTACGCAACCCTCGTCAACACACTCACAATCTTTACAACGTTGTTAACGAGAGACTTGTGGACGATAATTCCGACACCTCCTTGGGACAGATGGTCACCCTCCCGGTGATAGAACAAGTTGTTGGATTCGAGGATTACCGTGTCCTCCCCTCTCTTCGGACCACAGATAATCCTATAATATCAGCGCAACTTGTCTATCTCTTCTTCAACTCAGGATCTTCTCGTCAGTCCTCAGGGTGCGTGCGTTGTATGTTGCCAGGTCGAGTCGTCTTAGGTGGCAACCGAACCTCCACTGGAGATTCTTAGCACCCCCTGCCCCGCCGTTACCATGGTCGCCACCGTAGCCAGGAATAGCGGGGCCGCCGGGGACTGGGGCCGTCTTTGTGTAACTTTTGTCATGGGGTATATTACCATAGTTGCCACGCTTGGCGAGCGAGGTGGCAACCGCAGTTTTTATTATAATTTGCTGTTATCAGAAGATGCTGCTACCCATCTTCTGTCTTAGTTTCCTCTGTCGCCTCTTGACACCCACGGGAAGATATGGGTTAGTGGGTATTCTTACCCGCCACTACACGGGGTAATCTTATAATAAGTAAAAAATCCAGACCCGGAACAATTATTTGTAGGCCATACAAATACTTGTTCGAATCCGTAGTCCTTACCGCAGTAGCTCTTAGCCGGTAATACGCTGAAACGAATATGACTAATAATCTTTCATCTTCCGATAGATGATGATAAAACCATCTTGTATTGTATCATATCATAACGTAAGTAGAATTTTGCTAGTTGAAGCACAAATTGGTCTTCTCGATCGGGGAAGGACCACGCTCCCACAAAATACTAGAGTAAAATAGCAGCTTAATGTTGCTGTGTTTTGTTTGGTCAGTTTAGATAACCGTAGACCCTTTTTACTGATAACGAGGCACTATTTCAGTCCTCAAGAGTGACATAAATACATAAATTACATTTTACATCCACATCCACTCACCATCAGGTGGACTGTGTGCTTCTTTGTCGCTCATATTTAAAAGAAACATACTCCATGTAAATACACAAACCGACGAAATCTAATATTCGCCAATCATCCGCCAAGTTCATGTCTAGCGGTTGAATATTAAGCACTGATAAAGTTCGTCTTAATTCCGTTTTTGGTGGGTTTAATTTGATGTTGAATATAATTAGCATTTTATTATAATATTAAAAAGGCATATACGCGGAGGATTTTATTATTAAAGGCTCATGACAAGAAGATTTTTCATTCACTAATTCATTAAAGCTTCAAAGTTCACTGCTAAACTTGGCCTCCACATAGATTGGCGGGTAGGCAATCGCAGTTTTGTTTAAAGTGAAAACTTCATTAAAATAATTTTGATTTGAAATTCGATGAAACGAAAAAGCGGCACTAAAAAGAGAGAAAACATAAACATGTATACGATTTAGCCTGCGAGAGAATGAGATAGAATACAGTATACAGTGTTTATATAAATTTATTTATATTTTAATCACATTTTAGCTTTTGTCTCATTCTCTCGAAGTTTAGTTTTCTAAAGGTTTTACTTCTACGACGTGTGACCTGTACACATGTTTTTTTATTTTCCATTTGTTATTAGCATGACGCCGCCCATTATTTGGTTTGTATCTTTCTGACCAAAAGTACGATGGGGTAGTGGATTTTCTTACACCGCCACTACACGGTCACGCAGGAAGATACTGCAGCCCATCTACTGTTTAAATTTTCCTCTTCGGCCTCTTACGACTCCCACGAGATGATATGGGTTTTGGGATATGGCATAAAACTGCGGCTACTAACCCACCTACCACGAGTAGCAACTACGCAACCTATGAGGTAATATCTGGGAAGTTCTATGTTCAGAAGTGGACTTTTGATATGCTGCCATGAATGAAATGAATACGATATAAGAGGCAATATACGAGAAGTTCTATGTTCGAAAGTGGACTTTTGATAGGCTGTATTGCATAAAAATACGATATATTATCACATTAAATTCTAATCCATAAATTATTTCTGTCATAGTCAGCTCTTACGACAGTCAAATGACGAAATGAAGTGGTAAATTCTCTTACGCCGGCATCACACGGGAATATACACAATGTATAAGCCATGATTAAAAAAAGCCCAGCCACTTTGCAAAATAGCGTGTTATTCAAAGTCAACGTGACGTGCGGGCGTATTGTCGACATGTCTCCTTTGACAATAAACAACCTACTTTTCTGCCTCGTTTGCATTGACTGAAATAAGATCATTAGCCTCAAACGAAAAAGGGGCATGGAATTTACTTTCAGATTTTCCAGATTTTTCGTTTCAAAGTTTAAAATTCATGAACATACGAGTACTGCGAGCGCATGTAATTGTAGTTCCGAAATGCTTTATAGCATTGCCATAATATCCTTAGTACTCAGTAGAAAGGTAAATTAAATTTAAAAAATAAAACCCTTTATTTATGTACACTCTGTTAATATTAGCATGATATTTTATGTGAACAAACAATAAAATAGATAGAACAAACATAGAATAGTTATATAAATATAAAATAAATATTAAACTTGTACGAAACTAAAAACCTTTCTTTTTTTTTACTTTAAATTTCGTTATTACTCAAACTAAGGCTAAAAACTCATGGAACAATATTTACCCGCGCCCGAGGGGCAGCGGGACTGCGTAACGGGTAAAATAATAAGAAATAAACGTGGGTTTATGAATATAGCACAGTCTAAAAACATAAGTAGTTAGACTTTGACTAAAGCACAGTCTAAGTTAGTCTGTGACTATAGTAAGTTTCAAGCAAGTACTACAAGTACTCTGTGCGGGTAACTATCAGGCCGCGGTCTTAAGCCGTAGGGAGCGCGGGCGCATGAAGGCTGGGGGACTGGACCTTCAGTCGAATCGACCGACTTGCAATCACTCCAACTAAGTTTGCGGGCGTTACCGCCTCCACGACAGGCATGAATCTACACAATACTGCGTTCTCGTGAGTGTTGAAATAAAACAGCAGTTCCTCTACCGGTGCGGGTGCGGATAAATATCGCTCCATGAGTCCTAAAACTAAGTCTCGCGTCTAAATTGACACTAATAAAATGGATGAAAAAAGGATACTAGTTTATTTTGAGAGCCGTTAAGTATCACAAAATCTAAACCTTATAGGTGTGGTTTATCTAAACCTTATACCTATCGTCAGGTTAATAATAAATTTTCTATTTACACTGTATATAATCTGAAGTGAAATTGGATTGAAACTCATCGTGTCACCCACCGGAAAGGGCAGAACAAGGTCTGCCGGGTCAGCTAGTTATAAATATTATTTGAATAAATAGTTCAGAGGTAAGTGCTCGCCGTTAATTTCATGGCAAGTGAAAAACTATAAATCTAAACTCTAACAATCTTACTTGCGCCACTGCAACTGTTATTGTAATTATTTTAAGTGCTTATTGACCGTGTGCTCGGCGATGAAGGAAAACATCGCGTGAAAACATATAATTTTGAGGAATAAAATATTTTGAAAAGTGTGAACTTTTAGATCATGCGTAATCCTGGGAGAAGCCTATGTCGGGCAGTGGAACGCCGCAGGCTAATAATGGTGACGTAAACTTATATATTTCACTGTTGCGCTGGCAGTACCACTTCTGAGTGAGTTTTGGAGCAGAGTTAAGCATCGCGTCGCTCCAATTTGTATCGGCGTATTTCGCTCTCCCTCTAAACATTTTTAATTGCTCAGACAACAGGGCTTTAACGATGTTTCCTTTATTCGTATATACAGTTTCGTCCTTTTACACGGCTATCGCCCACTTTTCATTCCATATTCACTTCCACCGTCACTTTTAAAATCCCAAAAATATTCAGACGCGAGAGTCTGTATGCAAAAGTCAGTCATCAAGAAAATAATGTAAAAATGTCGACATACACACGAGCACAAACAACAATGAGCCTTGAAGTAAGCCGCGGCGGAGGGTTATTTTAATGTGATTGACGCGGGCAGCATCCCCCGTCTCGGCTAGAGTCGCGTCACTGCATTATTAATGTATCCCTTGCACTCGTTACATACAGACATTATCGACACGAAACACGCCATAGGTTTTTACATATAAAATAAAAATGAAAAACCTTTTCACAAATTTATATTATCAATATGTTTCAAGAAATAAAAATATTTCATAGAACACGTAGAAACGGAGTCATCGTCATCATCATCATTACAGCCCTTCACAAGTCCACTGCTGAACATAGGCCTCCCCCAAGGAATGGCACAAAGCACGATCCTGAGCCACCTGCATCCATCGACTTCCTGCATGTCTTGCCAGGTTGTCACTCCATCTAGTGGGGGGACGCCCTACACTTCGCCTGCCGGTACGAGGCCGCCACTCGAGAAACTTTTTTCCCCATCGGTTGTCGGTTCTTCGAGCAATATGGCCGGCCCATTGCCACTTCAGCTTACTAATCCGTTGGGCTATGTCGGTCACTCTTGTTCTACTGCGGATATCCTCATTTCTAAGTTTATCACGCAGAGAAACTCCGAGCATAGCCCTCTCCATAGCTCGCTGAGCGACCTTGAGCTTCCTCATCCTTCCAGCAGTGAAGGACCACGTCTCAGTTCCATAGGTCATCACGGCGATTATATCACTCACCTTCGATTTGCCGACGATATAGTCCTTATGGCAGAATCGCTGGAGGACGTAAGCACTATGCTCAATGACCTCAATAGTGTCTCCCAACGGATAGGTCTTAAGATGAACATGAACAAAACATAGATCATGTATAACGTCCATGTCACACCTATGCCGGTAGTTGTTGGGAGCACTAAGCTCGAAGTTGTTCACGAGTATGTTTACCTGAGACAAATAGTCCGACCAGGTAAGTCCAACTTCGACCGAGAGGTCGATCGGCGGATTCAACTCGGCTGGGCAGCGTTCGGGAAATTACGGCACATCTTCTCAAAACTTGAAAACGAGACAGTACAACCAGTGCGTGTTCCCAGTGATGACCTATGGAACTGAGAAACGGAGTAATAATAATTAATTGTTTTTTTTTCTAAAATGAAGTGACAACCGCACTTACTTTTCACTTCATGTTAAAATGTTTATGCACCCCATTTCACATCTTCAACCAACTTCAAACAAAGAAGGCTGCGGATACGTTGTCACCTCTGAGGAATAACATGGAATGCCATACAGCATGTAATATACTGGCTCTCTATAACCTTCAGACCAGAACACAGCAGTGCTGCTTGGCGATAGAAAAAGGTAAGGTGGTACTTAACCAGAGGGACACCTAGGCAAGAAAAGAGTCCTACCAACTACTTAACTATTTTGCCATTCAATACATTTCATTTCGTACAATAAATATATTATTTTTTTTTTTAAATTATTTTTCATTGGTTTCTTAAAACCTGTGTTCCTTCATAAATAAAGCAAGTCAATGTTAAAATATTTTTATTAAAATTTTTGGTTCATAAAGAATGTTTTAGAGGCAAAAGAAGCTTATCTATCTCTTCCATTATTCCGTATTGAGCGGGGCCTTGTGAGATTTTTGTGTTAATAGTTAATAACAACTTTATGTATGCAAACCGCTCCCATAATACTTATAATATTTTTATGGAAGTCTGTAAGCCCGCCTTCACCTGATTATAAGTGTATACTGGAGAAACCTGGAGATGAGCAGCAGCGTCTCCTTATAACAACCTTTTATTAAAAACTACGGTTGCCAACTAGCCGGCCAAGTGTGACAACTATGACATATATCCCCTCCATAAGGCAGTATATGGAAAGGCATATCTTCTAAGCTGTAATGAATGCATATATGAAAATATAACAAAATGCAGACAACTTTAAAAAATAACAAACATAATCAAAATAAACGTTTATTTATAACGCACTTAAAGTTAGCGCAGTGAAGGGAAATATCGATTTTACAGACCTATTTTTAACTTGCCGTATAGTATATTTTAAAATGTAAAATCAAAAATAGGGAGAGGACTCAAGAGCTTGGTCGGATTTAATATATTAAGTGTAATTAGTGATTGTTTTTAACATTCATAAATACTAAGAGAATCTGTTCGGAAACAATTCGGAATATTTACTGTCACTTTGAATATATCTATAAATTCAAGGTGTGGCACTAAAAATACACAAATAACTTGTAAAGAAGCGATAATAGCTCAATGGTAAGTTGCTGACCGTGAACTCAATAAATCCTGGTTATATATATAACACCATTCGACTACAGTCGTGAACTACTCCTAATACAAGCATTTCAAGCTTACCTGGTGATTAACGGGAATATGAGTAATTTAATAGCATTGCTAGTATTTTTTTTGTAAAAAGTATAATGTTCGTTGCCATCTACTTGCAATATCACTGTGTCCCGATATGCGCGCTCGCTTCATAACTAATTATTTCCCTGCATTTAGGAATTCCCTTTGCATCGTCAAAGTCAATGAAGATATTTAATAATTTAATGCGACGTTAGATTTTGTCGAATTTCATTGTTGTTATTCAATTAAAATCGTGCTGTAGAAAAAAATGCTATAAATCGTCCCATTTATGTATTGCCAGCTTTAAGCAAAATATTTAAAAAAATATTTTAGAACAGACGCTTGTTGATTTTCAAAAAATTACATTTTATAGACCCGTTGTCAACACTTAGGAATACGATAGAATACCTTACAGTCTGGCACCACTGGCTCTTTATATCCTTCAGACCATAAGATCAATACAATCCAGGAGTAGTTACTACTACTAGGAATGAATTAGGAATATTACAGATTAAAATAATAAGCATAATTTAGCCTCTGATTGAAAATTTGTTTCTGAAACTTATTACGATGTGTCTTTAGACATTGTCGTTTAATAAAATATTGTAGTTATGAACTTGTTTGCATTATATTCATCTGATTTAAATCAAGGACAAGTAAAAAGGGAATCAAGTAAGTGAATCTGTACGATTCAATCAATGATAGAAAAACTGCCTTAATATCCTCTACAAAATAGTTTAATATCGCCGGCGTAAATAACAGCCTCGAGCAGTATGCGGAAGTTGCCACAGTAAACTACAGAAGCCACGGGGACATCATACATTGTATGTGTAAATAATTCAAGGGATACTAGTATCTAATATAAACTCGTATATAAAACAGCATATAGTCTTAATTACAAAACAAGAGTCAATGCTGAAAAAATCCAGAATTTTCTAATGTAATTAGCTGGTCGTTTTATTAGAATATTTCATTAAAAAAAAAGGTTCTAAAAGTAGCATACTTACAGGTCATCGGTCAAACCTACTTAATACATAGCAGTTCATTATTCAAATTTAACAAATGGCTTTTTTAATAGCTAGCCACTTCGCATAATACTCTTGCAGGAAGTAGTATGCATTGATGCATTGGAAATTAACGTAAAAAGGTTAAGCACTATAGGTACATGGTATCGAAAGGGAACGATCTTAAGCGCATGCATTTAAAATATAAAAGAAGTAAATAAAACATAAATATAATGTATAGAGTAAGGTGTGTTCATTACACATATGGTAAGGTGTCACTTTAAATCATTATATCGTTACAGCCTATTAAAAGGCCACTGCTGAACATAGGTCTGCCACGGTTGGCAGGCGACATGGCAAGTCGTTATTAAGAAGACGCTGCTGCCCATCTCCTGGTTTGTTTACCTCTATCGCCTCTTATGACACCCACGGGATGATATAGAATGGTGGATCTTACACCGCCTCTGCACGGTCAGAAAAAAAAAATTATATTATAGATAAAAAAATAGTTGTCTGAGAATTAAAAATAGAGCATTTCGTTCACTTTCGTTCACACAAACAATTCGTTCGCTCATACAATTCATTCTCATGTAATTTGGAACGTTACATATTAAACATACATATTAAATTGCACATGGAAAAACATCCAAACCCGGAACCACTATCCGTAGGCCATACAAGTACTAGATTCTGCTACCCACCACTACATCTCAGAAGAGGAACTTTAAAAGCTTTAAGGGACATGTGCATTCTCCCCATAACCTACGGTGATCAAACATCGATTGTTATCTGAGAGTAACCAGCGAGCATTGATGGTAATATCGGCAGACCACATTCAACATCTACCATCAACCTTTCACCCAGCCATCCATCTATCCATTACAGCCTATAAAAGTCCACTGTTGAACATAGTAGCCATAGTTACTATGCTTGGCAGGTATGCTTGCTGTATTTGATAGCTTCCAGTGTTTAAGATCATATTCAGAACATAAACCATTCAATACGAGTAAAAGCTGGTGACGTAACTTCTAACTTCTTTTGAACGCCGCGGCAAAAAGAGAGATTTAAATTCTGGTTATCTCCTTCCATAGTTCATCAAGCTGAGATATGTCATTGATAATATGGTAGACTTATTAATCGAGCTCAAAAATTAAGGAGGTTCTATTCGAAGCGTATGTTTTTATGTATATGGTTACCGATTTAACGTAAACGTCTGAAATGTTTTAAATTATTCTTTTTTATTAAACAAGTTTTACATCAGGGGTGGTGTCATATATTAAATGAAAAATTTCAACTAAGCTAAATTCAATCTTTGTTTGGTAAAATAGGGGATGAAGTTTTTAATATAATTATTTAGACGACATTGTTACCTTGAACTTTTGATATTCCTTATACCACTCAAAAGGGTGAAATGATTAAACTTTTAATATATTTTCCTTTGGAAGATATGCTTCCGACTGGAAGATATTTCAACATATTATGGAATAAGTATAACCTTTATATAAACTCACTATAAGACTGTTTCTGTATCTTGTTGTGTGTACATAAACAAACAAATAAAAAAACCTTTTAAAACTTTTAAAACTCTAAAACCGATTTAAAAAACAAAAGTAGGTAATAAAATATTTTTCACATAAAAGCTTCAGAAGTCGGTGCTAAGGCATAGTGTACCGAAGAATTAAAGCCCCGACGACTTCAAAAGCTATTACGTGGTTTTTTGTTCTATGATATCAGTTTTACTTTTTTTTGTAAAGGTTTAATTATTATATAAGAAAGTTTAATTTTTAGGGAGTGCACTTCTTTCACACAAATTTAACACGTTTTCGAATTTAAAATATTGGTAAGGTCACCCGACGCTCTGTAAGGATTTAACATAGAGGATTCAGTTTCATAACATCACTTATTAAGTTCTTTGTTTGTTTGATCAAGCATTTTAGTATTTACAAGTAGCGTTTTATAATTTGAGGTAATTAAAACTAATTGAGGTGGAACACTGTCACACTTACCCATCAATGAGGAAAGTGTTACAGTACGCTTCTTATTGTAGTTACTTTATTATTATCTGTAGTTTTCGACAAAATTGACGAGATGATACTATTGTCAAAATATTTTATGATCTATGAAAACGTTTTGAACGTCCATTTTTGTGTAAAAATTAGTTTTTCCCCACATGGAGCAAGTTTTCTGAGTAGTTTCAAAAAATGACGTCTGTTGATAAAATAGTTGAAGCTATGTACTTAACTGTCAGTATTTTCAATAGCGTAAAACTTCCTGCGTTATTCAATGGATGCAATCTAACCAAAAAAACGTGTTTATGTCGCATAATTTGCATTTGTTACACTTGCCCCTCTGTCACACTTGCCTTAGGTAACCATACTGATAAAAATAACTTTTTATTTAATTTTAAAGATAACACGAAGTCGTCGAGGACTTAATTGTTTTATATTATGGTAAATAAGACAGTAAAATAATTATTGGTCCAATGGTATTCCGCCCAGATGGCACGCTTTCAGCAGGACAATGCGGGCTGGCCCATTATCGGTATGGAAATCTATTTGATTTGAGATTTCATAGTCCACATTTGAAAATAATTATGACATTTCATATAGTTATTATAATGTCCAAAATGACCTTACTTAGACTACTATATACTTCTATAGTATAGTTTTTAATAGGTAATTATGAAGCTCCATGTAAAAGAAAAAATAAAGTTTACCAAACAATTTACCTAAAAGTTTGAGCGCAGCCTAATGGCTCGTAGAATCTAAATAATAATTATAATAACAATAATATCCTGAATAATTGATTGAAATTCGGTCACGGCGACCATTCTCAACGGAGAGTAGCTCATTGTTAATTTTGAAAGAAAAAATATGCACCTTAACTAAAACTACTTTTCTTTATAAAAAAGGCACAACTATTATTTTAATTGACAGTATTTATTAATAAATAAATTACACGATTTCTAAATTCATGGGCAGATGAGGCAAATATATCGAGTTCTCTTAAGTTGCTAGTCCAGCGTTAGGCTGACATGGTACCGTGTAAAACAGATGGTTTACACGCACCACACACCGATCTACACTGCGTGGAACTATGTTATACTCGTAACACATTAAATATGGTGAAAAAACCTTAAATGATTTGAACAAGCTCAAGACAGTCCTGTGTGGCAAATTGTATGATCTGCATTTATATGCCAGTCTCAATGATGATGATGATGATGATGATGACAAACTTAAAATAGTTAAGGAAATTTTGGTAGAACTTATCAATACAAATAATCAGAGCGGTAATTAGACGCAAAGGGTAAAATCACGATAAAAAATAGTTTTTGCGCCTTCATGGGTGAACGTCGTATTTATTTAATGGTTAATTGTTTGGAGAAATATACAGTGTTCTTCGTTTTCAGCACTTGCGTGATTTTTTCATTATCATATTGTAACAAAGCCTGGCATTAGATAAACAGCTTGATTAATTACTTACAAATATTCGGCGGGTCACGAAACACAAATGCTCGACGAAACTCGCTTTATTATCCGAGGAATTAAAATTTATTGGTTACTTACGTTTATTTGTATATTCATTTAATCTTTTTTTTATTTTAGCTTTGTAAATTCAAACACACAAACTTTCATTTTTATTAAGGAAGTGTAGTAAATCATGTACGTTATTGTTGAGAAAGCAAGCGAATTTATCATATTGTTCATGAAAGTTTTTGATTACATGGAAGTAACTTTTGATGTTTAGTTGAAGCTGTCATAAAAAGATTGTTACTTGCTGCGTGTGACTGAAATAAATAAATAAAATGATTCTTCTTTGGAAATTGTATTATTTCGAATACTTTCAACTTTTGAATATTATTTTCTTTTTTAGTAGTCTACGCAGAACGAGCTAACAGTACCTTGATGTCTTGCAGTGGTATCGTAGTTTAAAGTGAAATTTACTGCGAGCGCTTAGCCCCTGACAGTGTTATTTATAAAATACTAGCTCTTTCCGGTAGATGGCGCGATGAGCTTCATTTCGATTCATTTTCGATTCATTGATAGTATCCGTAATGTTGATAACCCCAGCAGAACCAGAGAAACCGGCATAGTCCAATTAGTAAGCTGAATGGACTAGCCTTATAGCTTGACAAACAGTCAACCAATGAAAAGAAGACGTTACTCAACCAAATGTCAGTGACGATCTGATATGACTTGCAGGAAATCGATGGATGCAGTTGACTCAGGATCGTATTTTGTGGTATTCCTTGGAGGAGGCCATAATCAGCCGTGAGCTTATGAAGGGCTGTTATGGTGGTGATGATGATGACTTAATGCCTTTCCAAACTATTTTTGCAGCTAATGAATATTTGACATCAATGCAATAAGCCCAAGATAGAAAAAAACAACTTCTTCCGTACGTGTTTTTGTCACTGAACTCCTCCTAAACGGCTAGACCGATTTTGATAAAAAAATATGTGTGTTTGAATGGGTCCCTGGATGGTTTAAATTTACAATTGAATCCGATAGGTGGCGCTGTTGTCGAGATTTAAAAATCACCCGAGCAAAGCCGGGGCGGATCGCTAATATAGGATATAATTCAAACGTGATAGAGCCATGCTGCAGTTATATTAATTGTAGATATAGTTGTAGCACATATAGGTCAGCTCATCCGGGGAAGGACCATGTTCTCACAGAATACCAGCGTAAAATAGCAGCTTAATGCTGCTGTGTTTCATAAGGTGAGTGTAGAGAACCGGAAACAATTTTTACTGGAAAAGAGGCATTCCATCTTAGTCCTCACGGGTAACAACGCATCTGCATTTTGATTCGTAATCGAGGATAGATGTAGATGTCTATGGGCCACAGAAACCACTTACCATCAGGCGAACTGTGTGCTCGTTTGTCATACTTATCTTATAAAATAAAATAAAATAAAAGACTATAGCACAAGCAGTGTTATTTGTGAATAAATTTCACATGGGCAATATCAGTCCTAAATCCTTCAAACATTGCAGAGGTTTATGCAATAAATACATTTTTTTTATAGAATAAGGGTGACAAACGAACACACAGTCCACCTGATGGTAAGTGATTGCTGTGGCCCATAGACATCTACATCTATCTTCGTTTGCGAATTTAAATGCAGATGCGTTGTCAGCCGTGAGGACTAACATAGAATGTCTCTTTTCTAGTAAAAGGTCTCCGGTCTCTACACTGACCATACGAAACACAGCAGCATTAAGCTGCTATTTTACGCTGGTATTCTGTGAGAGCGTGGTCCTTCCCCAGTCGAGCCGACCCTTTCGTGCTACAACTATACTATTAATATAGCTGCAGCATGGCTCTACCGTTTACTTTATTAATCTACATTATTACGTTACGATTTCTTTACTCATGTGATTATACCTAACAACATAACACTGGCAACGAAACATCGCGTTGTAGAAACATTCATTAAATATTCATTATTTATCAAGCACATGCGCATTCCGATAGCTCTACACTTCTATTATAAATGTTTCGTAGATGTCCATAATATTCTACTGTGACGAATTATTACTTTGTGATAGGAATCCTTTTCTGCCTAGAAGTCCGTCGGGGTGGGTACCACCCGCTCGCTGTAAGCTTCACAGTACGCGAGCAACCCGGGTTCAATCCCCGCCGGCACCAATGAAATTGTTAATTGCAATTTTATGTGCTGATGTACCACGTGCTCTGCGGTGAAGGAAAACATCGTGAGGAAACCTGCATGTCTGAGAAATTATCATTCATCATGATAAATAATTATAAAAAAAATTGAACAGATGTGAAGTCCGCCAACACGCATTAGGGCAGCGCAGCGGGCACTTCCTTGCCCTAAAACCCTCTCAGAAATAAGAGGAGGCCTGTGCCCAGCTGTAGGACGTATATAGAATGTTACTTTACTTTACTTTAATAGCAGTAAAGTAAAGCAGCAATGTAATTTGCTGTGTTACAGTCTTAAGGTTATATAAAGCCAGTATAATAACAGGCTGTTACGCATTCCATTTTAATCTCCGAGGTGACAACGCATCTTGCCTTCCTTATTTAAGGTTGCTTGCATGTGTCCATGGGCTGCAGTACCCACTTACCACCAAGTGGACTATGTGCTCGTTTGACACCTTATAATATAAAAAAGCTATTTGAAATATAGTCTCTCTTTGCAGTTTGATAATTAAGATAATCAAATATTACAAAATTTTAATTACAATGGTAACGGACATAAGATGACATTTCAAAGTAGCAAGTAAAAATAATTCGTTATGATTTACCAGTATCTTTGGGTTTACAACGGATCAGTAAGCTGAAGTGATGGACCGACCACATAACTCGATAAACCGACAACAAATGCGGAAAGTTTCTCAAGTAGCAACCTCGTTCCGGTAAGTGAAGTTTTTTTTTTCTTTATAAAACTGATGAAAAACCGAAGTGATAAACGAACTTACAAATATTACCATAAAGATAATTTCAATACCTTTTTCATATCATAATGGGGGAGGGGTAGAATTTTTTTCGTAACAGAATTAGGCGAACCTCAACTTAGCGGTTGATTAGCATAAATAAAAGGAAATAACAATGAGCTTTACTGTCAAAGCATACCTCGGTATAGAAACCCTTATCTAAGGAAAAGTTCTCTGCTATAAAACTCACGTAGGCCCACTACCGTAAACAATTCAATGGTATATCATATTAATCATAACGTAACTCATTAACAATGACCCTTATCGCGACTATACACGTTTTAATGATACTTTAAAAGGGGCGTTTACTATACTAATACCGTTCTTTTTCTATTTTATCGAGTCCCATGTTTCAACGGGAGAGAGTTAATGTATGTCAGCACGCGAAAGTTGGTGATTAAAATTAATAAAATTAGCCCGCGTTTTTGGACGAGGGACGGCAATGTTTTTCCCTAAATAGGCCACAGTGGATACCTTCGGCTCTCGTAATAAAAGGGTTCATGGTTCTTGATTTGATAGATACGGAGTACTTAACCGAACTTTGAACGGAGTTTAGTTAAACGCGGTTCAAAGAACTCTAAAATTAATGATAAAAACATTCCGAGTGAGAAAAAAAATTGTAGGCCATA
The DNA here is from genome assembly GCA_029286625.1 of Parnassius orleans. Taxonomy (NCBI): domain Eukaryota; kingdom Metazoa; phylum Arthropoda; class Insecta; order Lepidoptera; family Papilionidae; genus Parnassius; species Parnassius orleans. Next base: position 1,413,994 of record JAGSMP010000080.1, on the reverse strand, counting down.
CATACACGTATTCCGTAAGGGATTTGAATACGTCTAGCAGTGAACTATTTGGGTAAATAAAGAAAAAATAAAACAAAAACTGAATAGAAAAAAACCTAGCGGGATATTTCGTTTTTTCTGCAATAAATTGTCAACCGATAACACTATCCTCATACCTCTAGTTTATCAATAACACCAAGGGCCCTTTAATATTGCACAAGAGCTATCCGAAAGTGAAGATATGCTGAATATTTTATTCAGGAAGGCAAAGAGGCGGACAAAGAAATGCGAGTTAGATCGCAGCCTAAATAAACGATAACCCTACTATAGAAATATTATTTAATCTACGTATTAATATGTGAAGGGAAAACTTTGTACCGCTTTTTAAGCAAATTGCGCCCACAGAGAAGTGTAAGTTCTGACATGGTTAAAGTGTGTATGAAAAAGGAGTGCAGAAAGCTAAAATTATATATAATATGTGTAACAAATATATATATACTCGTATATTGTGTGTTTTCAAAATGTTCCCTTTTCAATAGTGTGTAGGATGTATGTCAAGGCAGAAAAGCGTATATTTTATATTTTCTATATATCATATCTGTGTTTTATATATTACTGAGTAGTTGAAAGTGCAATACAATGTACAATGCTTTATGTACAAACCTAAAAATTTAATGAATTACGGTCCAATTTTAATAACTAGGCCACCACTAGTATAATATAAATGCATACCGCATACGATGGATCCATCATCCATCATCCCATTTCATCCCTTGGGTGTCGTAAAGGGCGACTATGCGGAGTGGCGGAAATGCTAGAAATTTTTTATGGATTCCGATAGCTTGTTTACACCAGACGTAAAAATATCTAAGTAGATCAGCAACACACAGCGGGGTCAAAGGTGCGAAATTTCTGGTACTGCGATCGTTAATCCACCTGGCAAGCGTGACGATTAAGACAAATCCTTCTTACAAAGGTAGAATCTCAAATCCAGGAGTGGCCTTCTATGGGCTGATGATGAATATAAAGAACATAAAGAAAATAAAGAACGTGACCTATCTGTGCGCCAAATATTTGATGCGTATCTGAGTAACAAAACACCCACTGATGGTTAGTGGCTATTGCAGTCCATGTTTACTTGCATTCAATTTTAAACAATGAAGATCATAGTTCCAATATCTCCATTGTGGGCTAAGATGTTACGCCTATGATATTATACTGGCTGTCTAACGTTTTAAATCGGAACATAGCAGTGGTAGCACTGCTCGCTGCTTAGCGGCAGCAACAGATCGAAGTTACCTAGACATACTTCTAGGCAGGAAAGAATTCTATTGTAATTGTACCAGAAATATACTTCAAACAGTTCTATGAAGCTTTATTTCATCTACAGTCTAGAACAAGTCTAGTCTGAACACTCACAATCTAGTGAAACTAAAATCGGTAGCAACAAATTCAATTTCTAACTATTTTCTTCTGAACTTACCTCCTAACCGGGGTCTCGTCTGATAACGTAATGAACAGCAGTATATTAAAACTTTAGACTTACGACAGATTTTTTCTTTTCACGTATTTTTTTGTTAAAAAGGTAAACTAGTACCTAACGCTATCACCATAACTAATACTCCCGTAAACCATACCAAAGAAGCTTTAAATACTTGTGTCAGGAGTGCGGATTCGAATCCATGACTTTCTGAGTTTGCACTCCGCACACATAACCATTAGTCTACTGTCGCTTTTTAATTGAGATTTCTAGACTTTTCGCATTCTAGATGGCGTTTCTTATTTTAAGCTCATTCCACTAGATAATTGACCTAATATTAAATATATAGAATACTTGAATAATATTTAAAGCAAATTTTGTTATGAAAACCTTGTAGAAATTTGGCGATTTCACGAATAAAACTCGAAAGTACCAGTGAAAACAAATAGTAGTTGCTGACTGGTTTTACAGGGTTGATCCCGCCCAAGGCAGTCAGGGCATTATTATTTATTTAATACACTCGAAGGCCTTACAGCAACTAGATAATTGTTCCTTTAAAATTTGCTATGAAAACACGGCAAACCCTTACAAAATACGATCTCCAGAAGTAGATTTACAAAGGTTTGTGGAGTAAATTTAACGTTTTGCAAACACAAATGAGTTATTGAAGCGTGAAAATCTTATGATAATTTTATAAAATATTGGCTAGATTGACTATGGCTTAGTACCTACATTTGAGCATACATCTAGAAAATATTTTTTTATAGATAGGGTGACAAACGAGCACACAGTCCACCTGATGGTAAGTGGTTGCTGTATCTACAATAAAGAATCAAAATGCAGATGCGTTGCCACCCGTGAGGACTAAGATGGAATGCCTCTTTTCCAGTAAGAATGGTCTCCGGTTCTCTACACTCACCATACGCAACACAGCAGCGTTAAGCTGCTATTTTACGCTGGTATTCTGTGAGAGCGTGGTCCTCCCCGGTCGAGCCGACCCATTCGTGCTACAACTATACTACTAATATAGCTGCAGCATGGCTCTACCACGTAACAAAAAAAATGTTGGTGAATAACTAAATGACAAGCGTGCGTCGGCCGGAGCGGATATGTCAATCAATAACGGTACCTGCAACATACTTTCCAGATACCGTTATTGAGTACTATTGGACTGAGTAAAATAATAAATGTATAGATTCAATGTTATAATAGTTTACTTATGCCATTATTTCTCAACTCTTTAACAGCCTGTAACAGCAAGAAGCTTGCCAAGCAACTGAATTATTTTTCTGAAATGAGAGTGACAAACGAGCTAATAAACCAACTGGTGAAATGTGTTTAATACATGGATGGACAACTGCAGCCAGATTTAAAAAAAATGTTAACCGATGTGAAACCACAAAATTTTTATTCACTAACTTCTTTATTCTTTCGAATGAAATTGGCCTCGTTAAGAAATAGGAGTTATTTTTTTATTAAATTATACCAATTTTAACCAATATATATAATAATCAGTTTTCATTTTTAAATATGCACTTCTTTGCTTAATATTTCATTTATTTTCAGTCGGTTACTACCCACGTGCTCGTTTAAAAAATATTGACTATAAGTATGTGAAACTTACAAAAGGTATAAGGTTTGGGAATCTGTTTCAATGTGTTTCAATTAGGCTGCCACAAAAACTACGTATCTCTTAGAATTTCAAATTAAACATCAACATATTAGGGCATTTGCCGTAATAAATAGCAGGCTAGGCTATTACGGCAAATGCCCTACTAAGAGATCCATGGACAGCAATGGACTGTTTACACGTTGATGATTTTGATCTCATTTCGTATCTTACGATCTATCGTATGGTCATACCACATGAGTAAAGTACTCTGTGGTTATACCGCCGTCTATGGCGGTTTTATGTTCATACTAAATGTAATAAATAAACAAGGCATCTCCATTTTAATTAACCTATTTCAAAAAGGAGGAGGTTCTCAATTCCATGTGTTTTTTTTTACTTTATAGGTTTTACTTTAAGGGTGGTCCCATTAAATTTTGAAGAAAAAATCCCGAAGGGTGGAAAATAGGGTAAAAAGTTTCATATTGGACTATTTTTTAAGGAATTTCATATGATATCTTCGCAGATTGAGAACCGATTTTAATGATACTTTTTTTATTAAATAGGTTATACTTCAAGGGTGGTCTCATAAAAATTTGGAGAAAAAAATCCACCCCTAAGGGTAGCAAATAAAAATTTATTTTCTAGCAATTTGAAGTCAGTTTTGCTTTTTGTTAAAAGTTATAATTATTCTTAATCAAGAATGAAGGTGCTTGTGGGTCACAGAATCCAAGTCAACTGTGTTTTATTTTTTCACCGGTACTTTCAAAAAAGTACTTTGACAAACGTATTTTTTACATAAAAAAATCTAACATTTCAAAACAAAATACTGCTAAAATTAATACTCATCAAAAATACAAACATTTGAGACGCACGAAGTAGGCAATTTGTGACACACTCGTATAGTCTCATTTCATTCAAACGTTATCTTGAATTTTAATTCGAGTCCTCGCCATGTTAATTTAAGTATTTAATAACGAATCTCCACATTATTTATGCGATGCTCTGATTTTGCTAATTGACGAACACGAGGGGTACAAGCACAGCCTATTCATAATTAAAAAGTCTTAGGAATGTTAGCTGACACCTATAATGGCACAGATGAACAGTAATCTGTAAAAAGAGTATTTCTTTTACACTCCTCATGTACTCCTAACATAAGTATCTTAGAGACCGGAATTTCATTAAATGAAAAGATAGTTAATCACTAAAGAGTAAAAAGTATGTTTAAAATGTTGAAGATGCCACTTGAGACTTTATTGTGTAGTAGATTTCAAGATTTTTATTTATAAACCTTCTATATTAACACCGGTAAATTAATTGTATATTCTATTAATGTAATTACAGTCTGCGTACTTGAGTCTACTTTTAGTTTTTGACTTTTCTCTTTTTCGTGTCACAATTTCTCTATGAAACGTAGTAACCATAAAAGGGTTTTTAAAAGCCGCATATCTCTTTATCATGCTTTCATATAATGGATTACGTGCACGACTAATGTTATGTTTCTCCTGCCGAAATTTCTGAGAGTTGTAATATGAATAGTATGTGATTGATGTACAAGTTTTCATTCATTCATTCATGTAATGAATAAATGGCAATCTAAAGGCAATCTAAAGCAACTTTTGATAGTCTATAGCCTATCAATAGCCTATCAAAAGTCTCCTTTAGATGACCTCTTAGGTAGGATTTTTTTTATTATTTATGTAATCTTTATTATACACTTAATATGGGATATAAAGGGCGGACTTAATACCTTATGGCATTCACGTTGACTGGTATCAACTTTGGATTTGATAAACGTAGGATATTTGTTATAGTAGCCATGCTTGGTAGGCAGGTTGGAATAGTTAAAAAGTTAAAGATATAGCCTATATACGTACCACAGCTGGGTGCAGGCCTCCTCTCATTTCTGAGAGGGTTTTAGGGCAATAATTTAGTAAAAGGCAATATTTTAGAAAAAGTCCGCGCTGCCCCAATGCGTGTTGGCGAACTTAACATGTCTTCGAAAAAAAATATTTCGAAGACATTTGGTTCTTCCCAGGACAGAGGTTTTTTTTTCGAACCAGTGGTAAAAGTAAAAAATGAGTAACTGTACTTTTATCTTTCAGCATAACACTTCACATATCATCCTTGGTAGGAATCAATGATTTTTCGCGAGAATTTGTGATTTATGTCTTCGAAATATTTTTTTTATAATTTCTTAGTTCTGTTTTACTTCACCGCCAAGTACGTGGTAAATCAGCACATAAGCTGAGCTCCCACGGCCCAGGTTTCCAGTTGGAAAACGCAGTCTTTTATTATTTATTAGGAAGATGTTGCTATCTAAAATGTCTAAAATGTTCTGGAAACTCGTAAGAACTGCCAGGCGACATTCAAAACAGCCTGGAATGAATGCTATACGAGACCAGAATGGCTGTATTCTGAATGACGAAGTTTCGAGTTTAAGGAGATGGAAGGAATTCTTTGAAAGCGTGTTTATGAGTGATGAGACGTTTGAATTAAATGAAATAGAAATTCCGAAAGAAGAGGAAAGAGATAGAGAGATAAGTATAGATGAAATAATGAAAACAATAAAAAGTATGAAAGCAGGTAAGGCAGCCGGATATGATAGAGTATCACTCGAAATGTTGAGGGCTGGAGAGGGATTGGTGGCAGACCTGCTTTACACCTTGTTTAATTTGTGTTGGGAACTTAAGCGGGTACCGGGAGACTGGTGCAAAGCCGTGATAGTCCCAATATATAAGGAAAAAGGATCGCAGCAGGACTGTAAAAACTACCGTGGTATCAGCCTTCTTAGCATTGTGGGAAAACTGTATGCTAAGATGCTAATTGAAAGAGTTATGAAAGATACTGATGGAAAAATTTGGGATGTGCAAGCGGGATTTAGAAAGGGAATGGGATGTATGGATCAGATATTTTCCATGCGCATGATCGCGGAGAAGTTTTTGGCCAAAAACCAAAAGGTTTTTTGTGCGTTCATGCACTTGGAAAAGGCTTATGACAGAGTGGGCAGGGTTGTGTTATGGCAAACACTGAATTCATTTGGATTGAGCGCTGGGTTGATACAGGCATTGAAGTCTCTGTATAGGGACTCCAGTGCTTGTGTCAGGATCAACGGGGCCTACTCAGACTGGTTTGGCATCCATAAAAGTGACAAACGGGGCTGTGTGGCTTCCCCGTGGCTGTTCAATCTATTTATGGACAGTTGTTTGGGAAATTCGAAAGTTGAAGAATGCGAGTTAAGAATGGGTGAGTTAACTGTAAAAATGCCTTTTGTACGCCGATGATCAAGTCATACTTACATCGACGGCGGCCGAGTTGGAAATGATGGATACATTAATGAACAGATCATTAAAAGAAAGGGAAATGAAAGAGAACGCAAGTAAGACGAAAGTTATGGTTTTTGAAAGAGAAGAAAGTAAAACGATATATGAAATAAGAATAGAAGGGTAATTGGTCGAACAAGTAGATGAGTTTGTGTATTTGGGATGTGTATTTAGCAGGGATGGTAGATATGATAAGGATATAGAACGACGAGTGAACGCAGGAAATAGAGTAAATGGGGCTCTACACTCTATTGTGGAAAGTCAGAATGTGTCCAAAAAGGCACGTATGGCAATTCACAATGCTGTGTTAGTCCCTACTTTAATGTATGGTAGTGAAAGTTGGGTGTGGCAGAAGAAGACGAGAGTAGAATAAATGCTGTAGAAATGCGATCATTAAGAAGTATATTAGGGCTGAATCTAAATGACAGAGTGAGAAATTGTGTGATAAGAGAAGAGAGTGGTCTGAAAGATGATGTTGTGACCAGGATTAAGAAAGGAATGCTTCGGTGGTTTGGTCATGTAGAAAGAATGAATGAGGAAAGTGGCAGAGGTGAACGGCAGAGTCTGGAAGGGACGCCCTAGGCGAAAATTTATTGACCAAATTGGCGATATATTGAAAATGGGCCAAATTAAGAGTACCTTTAACCGACGAGCGTGTATGCGTAGGTATATGGATGTGGAGGAGGCGAGAGAGGTGTGTCAGGATCGTGCCAAATGGAAGTCCATAGTCCTAGTCCTATAGGCCTACCCCTCTGGGTGACAGGCGTGAGTGTTTATGTTATATGTTATGTTATGTCGCTATCTATTTCCTGTTTCATTTTCCTTTGTTGTCTCCTTTGACACACGAGATGATATGTGGTAGTGGATTCTCTTACTTCGGCACTACAGCAAAGTGTGATTGATGTGACTAAAAAAACGAAAAAGGTATAGACACAAGAATGGTAACAATAAAGACGTATTTCTAGTCAGAAAAGATGCCTATAAAGTATTTTATTCTAATATTTAGTTACCTTCTTACAATTATTTTAAATATTTCATAATGTCTGCTGGTGACTACCACAAATATTGGCCAACATATAACCGACCAGACTGTGGGTCATAGGTTGTAATCCTAACCTAAACCAACATAAGGTATTTCTTATGGGACCCTTATTTTCATAAAGATAAAATACTACTGGAAAATGTTCAAAGGAAGGCTACCAAAATGGTAAAACAACTGCAAAACACGAAGTTTGAGCAGCGAATGAAAAAGCTTAACCTAACAACACTAGAGTGCCGTAGACAGAGAGGGAGTCTCATTGAAACATACAAAATACCGATAGGATATTACGATGTACCTACTTTGCAAAATTTGTACTTACTGAATAGCAACAAACGTCTGAGAAGACATCAACTCAAACTCAGCCATAGGGCTGCCAAGCGGAATCCTATGGAGAATTTTATTACAAATCGTGTTGTCAACAACTGGAATAAGCTACCGCAAAATGTAATTGATGCTCCAACATTGAACGCCTTCAAGAACAGATTGGACAAAATCTCCAAAAATTAAGATGCACACGCATCAGCTTTTTAGCTGCTAGTGTGTTTGTGTAATAATAATAATCTGCAACCCACTTCTTACAAAGAAGCTGATCCGTTGTCACCTCTAAGATGGTGGTACTAAGATAGAATGAATGACTAAGCTGGAATGCTTCGGAACCTGTAATTATACTACTTCTCCCACCAAGTAAAATAAGGGCTTGTCTCTCTTTCATTCTATAAGGCACCCATTCGTCTTCTTCTTTCTGTCACCGTTTCCGTTCCTCGCCATCAGCTTACTAGATGTATTCCTACCGCCAGAAAACTGTGGCGCCACGAACCCGCGTTTAATAAGTAGAGGTTTATGTTACTTTCCGTGTATTCTGCGTATAAGATATAGAGGTGGTTTTATAGACCAATTTTCTTCGGAGCAATATTCACGAAGCTCGTATATAACTTAATGGCACATTCCAGCGATGATTAAATAACGGAAAGTAATTAGACTTTGTACCGAAGTAATCGCTTTGTATACTTATTAGGCCGTCGTAATGGTAAATGAGGGGTTTGTTTAGCTTCAACGAGGTGACAACGATGCGACTACAAAGTATGAAAAAATAAAGTAAAATTACAACCTACATACGTCCCTCTCCTGGGCACAGGACTCAAGAGGCAAGTAAGTGTTATCAAAATAATTATTTTCTAAGTTTTTTAGACATGCAAGTTTCCTCATGATGTTTTACTTCAATGTAAAGCACGTGGTATACCAGCAATCAAAATTGCAATTAATAATTTCATTGGTGCCATCAATCGGAAGCCGTATACGTGGTAGAGCCATGCTACAGCTATATTAGTAGTATAGTTGTAGCACAAATGGGTCGGCTCGACTGGGGAAGGACCACGCTCTCACAGAATACCAGCGTAAAATAGCAGCTTAACACTGCTGTGTTTCGTATGGTGAGTGTAGAGAATCGGAGACCCCTTTTGCTGGAAAAGAGGCATTCCATCTTAGTCCTCACGGGTGACAACGCATCTGCATTTCGATTCTTTATTGATGATAGATGTAGATGTCTATGGATCACAGCAACCACTTACCATCAGGTGGACTGTGTGCTCGTTAGTAATCCTATTCTATAGAAAAAAAAGCCGTAAGATTTTTCTCTTGCCTCGCGGGACGAAATGTGCTGGTGGACATGCTTACGCCGGGCCGCGTAATGTAATTATTGTTATTTTAACGCTTAACAGTGCATTTAGGCTTAGGCTAATGAGTCATGGGCCTTTTTTGGTACGTGGGGAAATGGGGGAGATAGGCAGGTTATGCCAGACTTCTACCGAATAAAACCCCACGGCTTTTTGCCGGGGCTACGGGAGCGCTTTCGCACACTACCATTCTGACGGCGGTAGCCCTTACCGGGTCCTTCTCGATGACGGAGTGGAGCTGGAGTTCTTCACCCCTCTTTCAGATGGGAAACATTCTGTACGCAACAGCTCAAGGCGCAGTAATTTTTTTTTTAAATCAATCGACCTTTCTGTGTCAAGAACATGAATCGAGTTTTTAAATTTAGTTTTATTTCTTATGATCCAAGGATAAATCATAAGTATGATAAACATTTTTTAAATAAATGCCTTAACCGAATAAAAACAGTGTAACATCGAGCTTGGCCTCGGGTGCCATTTAATTTCAATCCGTTACAGAGCTACAACACTTTTCGCCTACAGCCAAAATAAAAAGTTTTGGGTTCACTGAATCAAATTATATTCATATATATTTAGTATATATATATATATATATATATATTTAGTATACTATTCGTAATTATCATCAGACTATGGAACAAGAAATGGAGGATTGAAATTTTAAAAACTGTTTTGTTATTGGAACGAAGTTCCTCATCGCACGGTACTAATTTGGCGGATGGGGCTAGGTAATATTTTTCCGTCACGACCCCCTTTCTATAGTGCGAGCGAGATGGAATATATCCATCTCCCTTGCACTTTTTCTTATCTTGCCATGAAAGAAATATTATTTTAAATGACGCTTCTTTTTAATAGACGCTAGTAATTCATTTATTTGTATTTGTTAATCAATAATAATATAATACGTTTATCAATAATAATATACTGCGAAAAGAAACTTCATTCCAACCGAGTGCTCCACGACACTCACGCATGTTTTTATTTTTCGGCAAAGGTCTGTTTAATGTCAAACGTTGCCAACTAGGCAAGTCCCACCATCATCAGAAATGTTACTGATTATATAAACAATATGTCTTGAATTTTTTGCTCATTATACCATAATATGTCTATAGTGAATAGATATCCAATAATTCTTCTCCTTCTCCGATAAATCTTCCATACAGAGTAAAATCACACATAAATATAAAATTCAAAACATGTTATCAATAAAACGCACATTTAGTAGCAACGAATGTTTACGTGTGGATTAATTAATTTATATGTTAATTTCGAAGCGTCGCCTTTATACCTTTGCACTATTAAAATAATGACAATAAAGATTTGAACATTATTTTTAAGTGTGCAAAGTTCAATTTCGTTACAAACGACGAAACAGAAGAAAGAAGAAGATCCAATAAAATCCATTCATTTGTTATACATTCCTATAGATCATATAATTAAGGTAACTAAAATGGAGCTTGGGGCCCGTTGGGGCAGATGTCAACTCTGCTTTTGGCGAAGTTGAATCCGATCAACTTTTGCGCTGAACTTGGCCTACTTTATATTTATGTTTTAAAGAGATGAAGATTACATAATAAAAAACATTATTTATGAGGATACTTTCATACCACATAAAATTACCCTTTAATTTTGACTTAAAATCTAAATATTGTAACATTAACAAGATAATGGAAAGACAATAATGTAATCAACGGTTGTAAAGAGGCCATTTTTGGGTTCAATTACTGTACGAAATCAAATGAATTTTTCGGAACCTTACCTTACAGTTTAATAATATTTCAATATTGGTATAGATGTCAGTGAAAGGCAAAAGTTGATGGTAGATGCTTATGTAGTCTAAAATAAGTGGTTGAGCCACACTGCTGCTGTATTATGACTGCAGTACGGATGGGTCGACTCTTCCGAGAAATTACTTACTAAGCTTGCTGGTTACCTGAGTAAAATATCAGCTTAACGCTACTGTTTCGACAAGAAACGATTTTTTTACTATTAATGAAACATTCGATGTTTTTTAACTGTTTATTTTAAATTTTTTTACATTATTTTTCCAAAAAGATAGTTACATAATCCCTTTCAGGTTTGTGTGCAACTTTGAGTACGATGCTCATGCATGCTTAAGATATATGACATCACTTCGAATTATTTGATAAGGTACTCTGGCTAAGATAGTGTGGGGGCACACTCATACTCCTCATAAAGTATTTTTTTAATTATTTGAACTTGTTGGGGTTTTTTTTCCTTTGATTTTATCTATTGGGATATTATTTAGATTGTTTGGTAATATGTGTTCCCACACCCTCCTCCCATATTCTTTGTTACATTTTGGCAGATTATATAAAGGTTTATACATAAGTAGGATAGTTTTCTGAAGTTTGGCACACTAGTTGTTAAAGTAACAATACTTTTGAATATTGTAATTAATTTTGTTGGACTGTGTGCTTGTTAGTTGCCCATCAATACAGACAAAAAATCCACTGTTCAATATAGGCCTCCCCTATAAATTGCTGTCTGCGGTTCTGAGCCACCTGTATCCATCCACCTGTGTGTTTAATCAGGACGTCACTCCATCTGGTGAGAGGTCAGTCAACACTGTTACTAGTATGGGGCTGCCACTCGAGACTTTCCACCACTTTCCCTATTAGTTGTCAGGTTTTTGAGCTATATGGCCGGCTATTGCCACTTCAGCTTATTGATTCGCTGAGATATATCAGATACTCTTGTTCTTCTGCTCAAATTCTTGTTACGTATTTTATCCCGCAGAGTGACCAACATAGCCCAACGGATTAGTAAGCTGAAGTGGCAATGGGCCGGCCATATAGCTCGAAGAACCGGCAACCGATGAGGAAAAAAGATTCTAGAGTGGCAGCCTCGTACCGGCAGGCGAAGTGTAGGGCGTCCCCCCACTAGATGGAGTGACGACCTGGTAAGACATGCAGGAAGTCAATGGATGCAGGTGGCTCAGGACGGTGCTTTGTGGTATTCCTTGGGGGAGGTCTATGTTCAGCAGTAGACTTGTGAAGGGCTGTAATGATGATGATGATTTTATCCCCCAGAGAAATTCCGAGCATAGCTACCGTCGCACGCTGTGAGTGCTATGAGTGACTTTTCTATTCTATTTTCTTAAAACCGAGCATTAACTGTCGAATGATTTGATCAAAGAAAGAAACCAAAACATAAAAGAATTACGAATTATCGTGAACTTAAAAAGCAATGGACAACATAAAATACGAATCATTCCACAATCTGAGGGATTATAGTTGAGCAGCCTAAAATAAACCTTATGAATGGAACAAGCATCTATAAGTCCATTATAAAGTCAGAACTAGATTGAGTGTGGCTTAAACTTGCTCCAACGCATAGAGCGGCTTCATAGGTGCACTCAGAGTCGACTCATAAATAAGCAAGAGCGCCTCACTGTGGATCTTTAGTTCTGTTGGCATTGCGTTCGAGACGCGCTCGACGAAGCGATTAATTTAGTCAAATAGACTTGCATGTGCCCGCTGAGTCTCAAAGCGACGCTGTAAGGTACTCTAAATACGGCTGCAATGAATTGCAATGGTAATTTGAGGCATGCTTGGATATAATGTGACAAAACACCTGAAGATAAACTGGCCTAGAACGTGACATCACGTCGTAGTATTTTATATGATCTTAGTTACTATTTTCTTCGGTAGATGTTGTAGAAGGCAACTATGAGAAAGGCCAGAAGAATCGCAAGACTTATGAAGATCTTCAATCCGTCTTCCAGCAAAAAAGGAGTAACATAGTTTTATTTTTCTTTTAAAATGAACTTCACCACGTGCAGATGAAGTGCATCCCAAGGAGGAGGCTCTGACTCTGACAACCACTCGAAAACGATGAAGCCCAGGTAATGTGGATATATAATCAGTATGAGGCTTTCGGCCACGCTGACCGCGTAGTGAAAGTGGTCAACTTTTTCAAGAAGTACAAGCCCGATGGTGGATTCTTAATAATAAAAGTACTTTATTGGCTTACCTAGTTCGACTTTCTAACGTTACATACACGTTAAAAAGTATTTTTTTATAAAATTGAAATAAAAAACGAGCTTACAGATCATCTCATGGTAAGTGGCTACTGCAGCTCATGGACAGATACAACCAACTTTTAATAAATAACTACGATAGAACTAAGACTAAGATAGAATGACTCACAGCCTGTAATAAAATTTGCTCTATAAAACTTCCAGACCAGAGCACAGCAGTGTACACACTGCTATTTTGCAAGGTACAACGGTGGTATCAACCCAGATGAACTCTTACGCAGAAAAGAAATCCTATCGACTAGTACAGTTACAGCTCATATTCCCATTTACGTCACAATGCTGTGGATAAGCCTCCTCTCATTTCTAAGAGGGCTATTTCTATCTACTTACATGTTATTGGTGCGAGCGCTCTCATTGAGAGACAATATCGGAATATTTTTCAAAAGATGACGTCTAAACGTATTTTGTGAGTGTAAGTTCACAAACAATATCTGTAAAATAGAGGCAAAATTTTCCAAAAGTAATTAAAAAAAATATAATCGACCCTCATACATAAATTTTCATAAATCATAATCTCTACAATAACACTGTACAAGCCCATATTTTGTGAAGAAATTGTAAAATTAAGTAACCAATGGTATTTCTTCTCGTATTCTGAACAGGAAAAAAGAAGGCGACTCCTTAATCGTGTACTTTACGTAGCAATTAATTAATTTAGCATTTAATTAAAAGAAAACTTTCAACCTCAAAGTTAATTTCCAAGAATTTGAGAGAATATTAATTTTAGGGATTGCGTCAAGCTATTTTAAGTTTACGTTTCAGCAAGCTTATTTATTTATTTTATTTGGAACACATACAGCTTTTATACATTTCAGTTATTATAAAATTTTAAACCTACATAGCGATGAAAAGGTATTCGCATATGAAGTGACAATGCCTGGGCTATGTTGCAAGAAGAATCGACAACGTATGACATACTCGTAAGTGTACGCCTCGCACTGACTGGGTGGAGTGAAGACCTCATATGGCACGTAAGACTAAGAAGTCGATGAATGCAGGTAACTATGTTACAGGCCTATGTTCAGCAGTGAAATAGTGAAAGGTTGTAATAATGATGACTTTTAAAGTTTGCTATGCATCCCACTTCATAATCAATATAATGATGACGATGTTAGAGAATCCATTACCACATTTTTCATCCGTTGGTTACCATAAGAGGCAAATACCAGAAAGATTATTGGCTGCCGAAAGAGAACCGTGTCTTTTCGTACAGGCGTATAATACTTCGACGGGAGTCAAAGAGCAGCGTAAAAGGAGCGAGAGGTTTATTACTGCTCTAAACCTGTGACGCAGCGGCACCAAGCGCTAAGTCACTAACCCACCGAGCTGCTAATATGTTAAAAGTGTAATAGTTTTAAACGTCTTAGGTCTCCTCTCTTATTCATCGCTTTTCCTTTACCGTCGAGCATGTTTATTTTTCGTTTATTCATTTATTATGGCCTGTCAAAAGGCCACTGCTGATCGGGGGCTTCCCTTATTCTCTAGCTTATTTTTTGGTGATTGTCTCATATATTTGCTACATTTGCCACGCTTGGCAGGTGGGTAGGCTATTGCAGTTTTTTATTATTTGAGTTGTTATCATGAACACGCTGCTGCGCATTTCCGTTTTATTTCCCTTAGTCGCTTCTTACTACACCCAAGGAAACACCTAAGATAATACGCACGTAGTAAATTCCAATTAAAAGGATATTTAACATTTTCGGTTCTCCATTTGCTCGACTTCTATGAAATTCACATTCGGCTACTGGGTTCCTAAGCTGCCAAAATATCCTTGTAGCTTAGGTATATATAAGTGTAAAAGAAATCTAACTGACCCGAATTGACGTATTTTACAGGCTTCCATTGAAATAAAACTTTCTGTTCATATTATTTTCATCAAGAAAAGCCTTTGTATAATTAAGTAGCGACCTATCAAACTTAGAAACTCGTTTTTGTGTGCTAAAACTAAATTATTACATACATTCGAGCACTCGAAACATTGTTAGAACTTCTCGTATAATCTGAACGCTCACATCGTAGTATTAATACGTAAACGTAGTTGGCACCGCCGCAGGTGAAACGCAGATTAGCTTTCGAGGCGAAGGACGCCCTCGGATGGTCCCTAAGTGAAATGTAGAGGCTGTTTGCCTGCGTCTCCGCGTCACCAGATCCGCTTTACTTTTGCTTGGTTAAGTAAAATATGTGTACTGTGAATACGCTGACAGAAAAAGTATGATGATAAAGATAAGATACTATCTACTGGTAAACATAATAGTTACTTTTCATCAGTCTTTTCAAATGTTCAGTATTATATTACATAAGATCAAAAAAAATTATAGGAAATCGGTGACAAACGAGCACACAGTGCACCTGATGTTAAGTTAGACATTTACATCTATCTTCGATTAAGAATCAAAATATAGATGGAATGCCTCGTTTCCAGTGAAAAGGGTCTCCGGTTCTCTACACTCACCATACGAAACACAGCAGCGTTAAGCTGTTATTTTACCATTGTATTCTGTGAGAGCGTGGTCCTTCCCCGTTCGAGCCCACCCATTCGTGCTACAATTATACCACTAATATAGCTCTACCACGTATAACCACTAATATAGCTGAAGCATGGCTAAAATTCGAATCATATTTGTTCATTTGTTTTCGAATTTGGATGTCTTGTGATTATTACCGCGTATCTGAGTATGGAATTTTTTTATACGAGGGCGACACTGAAAGTTTTTAGAACTGGCCACTTGTAAAACGATATAATAAAAAAATAAGTTCAAATTTTGAAAATGGAACTCTTTGCCAATATTATTGTGTATGTATTTTATTAATTTGTCATTTATTTACGATTTGGCGGCAAATTGAAAATTGTCTGTGTCACGTCAGCATGAACTTAACGCGAGAAAATTTTCGTACAATGATTTTTTATGACTTTCGATGTCATTTAAGTCAACAAGAAAGTTATGATAGACTTCAATTGGCCTTTCAGGATGAAACCCCATCCGTGCCACTGTTTACAACTGGTTTAATGAGTTTAACCGTGGTCGCACTAATCTCACCGATGATCTGCGTGAGGGACGGCCTTCTACGGCGACGACTGAAGATAACATCAGTGTTGTGCGGCGTATGATAGAGACTGACAAAAGAGTGACTTATCAGCAGATTCGGACAACCTTAGGCATCGGTATAAGTCAAGTGCACAAAATCCTCCATGAACATTTAGCGGTCAGGAAGCTTTGTGCCCGGTAGATACCTCATTTTTGACAGAGGCCCAAAAACTCTGTCGTGTTGATTGGTGTCGTGAAATGGTTCAAAGATTTAATGGATGTGACTCAAATGCTGTGTTCGACATACTTACGGGTGACGAAAGCTGGATTTATTGTTATAATCCTGAAACTAAGAGACAGCCTGCTGTCTGGGTGTTTCCTTTCGAGGAGTTGCCAACTAAAGTGAAGAGACGTCGAAGCGTGGGAAAAAAGATGGTGGCCTCGTTCTTCGGAAGGACAGGTCATTACCCAACAATTGTTTTAGAGGATCGAAAAACAGTTACTGCACTAACAATTGTTTGCCATTTGTCTTGGAAAAAGTTCGGGAGAAACGACCTCGCAGTAGGATACTCCTTCACCACGACAACGCCTCGTCGCACACCGCCAAGCAAACAATCGACTACTTGGCGACGTCAGACGTGGAATTACTGGGTCACCCGCCCTATAGCCCCGACCTCGCACCTCGCGATTTTTATTTATTTCCAAAAAATAAAAGAAAAACTTCGAGGAAAACGTTTTTATGGACGCCGAGGAAGCAGTGGCTGCGTTTCAAAATGCCGTCGAAGAGACCCCTAAGGACGAGTGGGCAAAGTGCTTTTCTCAGTGGTTCCATCGGATGCAGCGATGTATTGATGTAAATGGACACTATTTTGAAAAGATATAATAAAACTAATAACTTACCAGTTTGTTCAGTTTTTGATTTTCTAAGAACTTTCAGTGTCAACCTCGTACAAGAGTGACAAATAAGCATATAGAACACAATAGCAATCAAACCGGAGCGGAAACCGGAATCAAAATGCAGATGCTTTGTCACTCGTGAGGACTAAGATGGAATGCCTCGTTTCCAGTAAAAGGGGTCTCCGGTTCTCTACACTCACCATATGAAACACAGCAGCGTTGAGCATTAATTATTAAAATTATATTACACTAATTAATAGAATCGGGCATTACTTTGCGGGAATCCATTATATTAAAAATGTTAAAAACTAATTTGCTAAGATCCGCGTAATAAATGTGCCTTAACTAGTTTAAAGAGCACCTCCCGCCCTCCCTGAATTGCGTGCTCTATCCCCATCATCACTAATCCCAGCATCACTACTTCCAACACCACTACACTTGGAAAGACACACCATCGTCGATAATACGTGTCGTATTATCGTTATTAGCGTATAATAAATTGATGTGTCTTACCTAGTTTGTAGAGCACCTCCCGCCCTCTCTCAATTGCACTAAGACAAGCTCAAACAAGCGGTCAGCCATCGCAGAGTCTACTTCACCTGAGGATGCCTCGTGCAGAGTCAAAACACGTATCGTATTATCGTCGGTGGTGTCTTTCCTAGGATAAAGGTGTTGGGAGTAGTGGTGCTGGGACTAGTGGTGACGGGGATAGTGCACACAATTGAGGGAGGGCGGGAGTTGCTCTTCAAACTAGGTAAGGCACATCATTTTATTTCAATAAGCGGATATAGGCAAAATAACTTTTACTAACTTTAAAATAATATAATATAACACTGAACTTCTCTACTTCGATTTTCTGTGTACTGAGAGTATCAAATGATATTTCTATTATATCTACCGAGAATTTCCGCACAAGAATCCTTTGAGAGTTACAGTGTGCTTCGCCGTTTGACAAACTTAAGGATTTCAATTTGGATTCTGTAGATGGTGCGTTTGCACTGAATTTTTGATAACGTATGAGTTGGTTTGAGCTTATCTTGTTTAAGCTTCGAATATGATATTTTATGTTTGCTTTTAGAATAACCGAGACTTCATAGAGACTACTAACAAGCTCGGGAATCCGTTTGTGTCTCAACAAACAGATGCCTTACAATACCGTTTCTTTATGGATAATTTGACGGCTCCGTGACGCAGTGGCTTAGCAATGGTTGAGGGCCGCAGGTTCGAATCGTGCACGTAACAAGTATTTGTAAGGCCTACAAATAATTGTTCCGGGTCTGGATGTTTGTCCTTATGCAATTATTAAATGTAAACTGTCTCCACAATACAAGAGAAAATCCTAGGTAACAGTTTTTAAAAATAAATAATAAATATTTTTTAGCTTTACTCTTCTATTCTACCGGTAGTACTCGGCATGTTCGAGGGTAACTCATTTAAAGGAGGTTCTAGAAGAACTACAAACTCGACAAATGGAGGTGTATTCATTTGAAAATGCTCTACCCACACCAATGCGAGAGCAGCGGCCCTTACCACCCCTACTGCCAGCGTGGCGAGCATGAGCTAATTTTTCAAGCTATGGATGCTAACCGTGCTTATAACCATGTAGTGGCGGTGTAAGAATATCATCCCGTAGGTGTCACGGATGAGCGACACAGAAAAACTGAAACTTTTGGTGGGCGGCGGCATCTTCTTGATAATAACTCGTTAATAATAAAATATAGCGGTTGCTAACTTAAATGCCAAACACGCCACCTGTGGTAAATATCCCCCCTTTCAGAGAAACTCTGGGGGAGGCCAATAAATGAAGGAATAAAAAATAAATTAAAATTAAACGCGATAAAATCCGTAAAATTTCGCATTACTGATATTTGTTAATAACCTCTTAATATAGTTGAATTAATCTATATAAAGCGTAAGAGACATTAAAGACAATTAAAGAAAGAAACATTTTTAGATGAATACCTAACCTATTTATCTAAAGGTAAAATTATCTGTCTAGTTTGAATCCATATTTTTAGCTTTAAGTGTATATGGTAGAAGTCTTCTTCTCACTCTATTCTCACTTGCAGACACTCCACGAGTTTCCCTCAGCCTACCCTGAACATCAACAGCAGAAAGATGCCAATTTCGCAAAGAAGTCAAGGCAATAAAACGGTCATCCGTCGGGTTTGTGAGACGTCCTCTTCCAGACCCTGGTCTCCGGCGGTACTCTCCCGTCTATAAGTATCGTTTATAAACTCTACGCACTGCTGATCGACTCAAATTTAATCTCCTTGCCACATTTGGCTGACTTAGCACATTCGCTGACTTACCCTTCACGAACGAGAGCTACCACTTGCGCGGCTTCTGCTTCAGTGGTATCCACATCTTATGGTTAAAAGTAACGATATGTCTGCTCCAACAAAGAATTAAAAGATTAAGTCACTACGATGCACAGAAACAAGAACATTACGAGTCAAAAGTCCGAAATAAACTAACCTTGCACTCTATGCACATGTCGACAATTTTTATCAGTGCGCTTAAAATGTTACAAATACCCACAATAGCACTTGTATTCCTCTAAAACAATGTCAAGTGGGTACTCAGATGTTAATTTATAACGTATAAGCTATATTTTTTAAAACATACAAATATGTCAACGCATACTTATGATAACAACTTTGTTACTCAAAATTAACGGGTGGGTCGATTTTTTTGGAGGCCAGTGTATTTCCGTTCAAGCCAAGTTCAAACGAAATAAATAATATGATGAGTCTTATACCACCCAAGAACGAGATTAGCTGATGAATGCTACTTGACTGCTCCGCGGGTTCGAATCCCGCACGGAACAAGTATTTGTATGGCATAGTCTGGATGTTTGTCTTTGTGAAATTTATATATTCCAACTGCCCCACGATATAATAGAAAATCCTAGTGTGGAGGTAACGTTTCTATAAAAAAAGAAAAAAAATAGACTTACAACGCCGTCACACGGGCGTCAACACTTACAGTACTAAAACCAAAGTAGTTTATGGAATAAGCACAAATTGTGTTATATCTACACTGGATTTGTTAGTTCAGGAACTTGCATGTCCGAGAAATTGAAAATATTTCGAGGACACGTGAAGTGGTCTACATGCATTAGGGTAGCACGGGGTACTCTTTGCTACCCCAGCCCCTCTTAGAACCAAGAGCCTTTTTCAACAAGTGAGGCAAATGAGAACATTTAAAATTAATGAATTTGATATTAGAGGGTAGAAAAAAATAAAGTGTTTGTCCAATCACTTGCAACGGTCATGAATGCACGGGAAATTGAAAATGACACGAACATTCGAGTTCACGTTGTCATGGTATTAGTTGCGAGAATTAAACCGAGCCCGAGACCAAGATCAATATCTCGGTCAGATCTTGTCAGCGGTTAAAAGTATTCTGGCTGATTTCAAGTAAGGCGAAATTTCTGAAAACTACAGTAAATTATTAGGGTTAGAAAATATTATAGCACCACATATGTGTGTGCGTGAAAGCACAATGGGAGTGAGTATCCCACCTCCAGCTATTGTCATAGAAGTATGTATTACAAAGAAGCAACGCCTAAAGGTAAAAGATTCTGTGGTTCCCAGACAATTACATTTATCCTCTAGAATCAAAATGCAGATACGTTTTCACCTCTGAAGACTTATGATGAAATACAACAGTATTATACTGCTATTTCACGCTGATTTTCTGTGGGAGTACCGGTATAAAGCAGTAGCGGTATAAAGCAATACAGGTATAAAGCAGTGTTATACTATCAATAGTTAGTATATTATTAATAGTATACTAGTCTTGCGACTCAGTACTCTGACAAGTAAGTTGCTTTGCCAACAGAAAACCAATGGGTGTAAAACATAATTTGAAAATAGATATTTAAAATCTACCATACATTCGACATGCTTTAGGTCAAGACCTTATAGATCTAAGATGTTATTAAGGTTTTAATACATTCAAATAAAGCGAGTTCACAATGCGGATCATTTAGTTGAATAAGCTCATACAATAAGAATAGACAGTTGTAATAGGTCAGATATTTATCTAAAGACATTACCGTTCTTTCTTTAAATGTCTTCAGAGTCCCACACTCGTCTGTCAGATTAGTTCAATTAAGATAGGAGAGTATTGACAAATGTCAGTAATTCGAAATTAATTGTTATTTCTTCGGAAGTACTTGTACGTATTTATTCTTCTAGACGAATTCGAATTGCTACTCCACCTGATGGTGTTATATGATAGCTTGGAATTAACTTCAAACTAAATCTGCTACAGAGTGTTGTGACTCATGAAGAATAAGATGGAATGTCTCATAGAGATGAATTTTTTTACACTGCTAGCACACCTCCTCCCTTCCTCCTTATTCCTTATGCCCTTATCATCCATCCATCCATTACAGCCCATAAAAGTCCATTGCTGAATATAGGCCTCCCCCGTAGATAGCCTTATAGGGGGATTTTGCCATAATTGTCACGCTTGGCAGGCGGGTTGGCAACTGCAGTTTTTTATAACATTGAGTTGTTATCAGGCATATGCTGCTGCCCATAGAACACAATTACTCTCTACCAAGAGCTGCTGCCCATCTGCTGTTTCAGTTTCTCTCTGTTCCCTCTTATAACACCTACGGGACACAAGGTTTAGTGGATATACACCATCACACTACACGGTTAAAATAAAACAAATTTAATGCGTGTAAAACTGGATTATTCAAGCAAAATATTTTTTTTGGGAACAATACATCCCCAAAGTCGAAGTAGAACATTGACACTTTAAACGAACATGACACTCGCGTGAAGATGCCAGACGCCTGTTGAATTCTACCATACAAAAATCAAACAGAGAATAAGAAAACTCTTATATTGCAAACCTCGCTGTTAAATTATTTCGTGTCCAGTACGTCGGCGGCCCGTGTTGCTTTATGTTTCGTACGTATTATTATTATTATCATAGCCATTCACAAGTCCACTACTGAACACAGGCCTCTCATGGAATGCCACAAAGCGCAGTCGTCAACCACCTGCATCCATTGACTTCCTGCATCTCTTACCAGGTCATCTTGTGGGGTGTCACTCTACACTTTGCTTACCGGTACGAGGTTGCCGCTCGAAAACCTTTCTTCCCCATCGTTTGTCAGTTCTTCGAGCTATATAGCCGGCCAATCGCCACTTCAGCTTACTGATCTGTTGGGCTATGTCGGTCACTCTAGTTCCACTACGGATATGCACATTTCTAAGTCTATCACGCAGACAAACTCCTACCATAGCTCTCACTATAGCTCGCTGAGCGCTACGGGGGGTATTTCGTTACGTACATATACGGATCGTTTATTTATTCTTACTTTACTG
This sequence comes from Parnassius orleans, assembly GCA_029286625.1. Lineage (NCBI taxonomy): Eukaryota > Metazoa > Arthropoda > Insecta > Lepidoptera > Papilionidae > Parnassius > Parnassius orleans. The sequence goes on along the minus strand of JAGSMP010000080.1, from coordinate 1,391,551 downwards.
CGTTAAAGAGCCTTGGTAGCTCAGAGGCTAAGCGCCCGCTGTACATTACACAGTATGCAATTAACCCGGGTTCCAACCCCGATCGCTAATGAAATTTTTAATTGCAATATTATTTACGACGTGATCGACGGTGAAGGAAAATATTGTGAGGAAACGTGCATGGCTGAGAAATTAAAAAAAGACATGTGAATATCAAAATCTATAATAACAAAAATCTAAGTATCATATATAAATAAAATTCGTTGCACTCAAATAACGTAACTTTTGATATAGGCGAGGCAGCGAAAACAAGCGAAGTCGCCTGATCAAATGATCTGTTGCACGTGGGAAACCGTCGTAGCAGCCTGCCGATCGTTATCGCCGCACAATAGGCGATTAGTGGCGATAGCACGCGATACACCGATGCTATCGCAGCGCGTCCGTATACGCTTTTCAGTTGACTGTGGCGGAATATACAAGAGAACAGCGAAAATCTAGTTGAACCAAAACTGATATCATGGTCGTGTGACATTCGATCTTTGGATTTTAATATAAAAACAAAACTGCAATAAAAACTGTTTTTTTATAGAAATAGGGTGACAAACGAGCATACAGTCCACCTGATGGTAAGTGGTTGCTGTGGCCCATACACATCTACATCTATCCTCGTTTGTGAATCAAAATGCAGATGCGTTGTCAGCCTTGAGGACTAAGATGGAATGCCTCTTGTCCAGTAAAAGGGTCTCCGGTTCTCTTCACTCAGCATACGAAACACAGCAGCATTAAGCTGCTATTTTACGCTGATATTCTGTGAGAGCGTGGTCCTTCCCGGTCGAGCCGACCCATTCGTGCTACAACTATATTATAAATATAGCTGCAGCATGGCTCTACCACGTAGAAAAAATAATAAAGATTTAAGATTATTTAAGCGACAGTAGTCTAATGGCAGGGTGCGAACCGCGAATTCAAACGAACGTAGGTTCGAATCCGGGAATGTTAGTAATGTTAGTACCATTGCTAGTATGTTTATTAAAAAAAAGAAAAAAAGATAGTAGTGATTATTATATAGTTACATTTTTTTTAGATTTGAATGTACGTTTCACTAATTGGTCGGCCGCCATCTCGTTCATTAATCACTAAGGTGCATTGAGTGAGATTGACTTTTAGAGAGAAAAAACGAGACGTACGGCCTTTTTTAATTATTTATTTATTTTTAATCATTATTGCATTTCCTAGAAAGAATACAGGGATAGACATTTTCTAGTATAGAGATGTCAACGAGCAGAACACACACACACATATACATATATATGTGTGTGTGTGTGTGTGTGTGTGTGTGTGTGTGTGTGTGTGTGTGTGTGTGTGTGTGTGTGTGTGTGTGTGTGTGTATGTGTGTGTGTGTTCACAGCTCGGTTGATCTCTATACATATATATATATATATATATATATATATGTGTGTGTGTGTGTGTGTGTGTGTGTGTGTGTGTGTGTGTGTATGGGTTGACTGGTAGAAAATGTCTATCCCCTGTATTCTTTCTAGGAAATGCAATAATGATTAAAAATAAATAAATAATTAAAAAAGGCCGTACGTCTCGTTTTTTCTCTCTAAAAGTCAATCTCACTCAATGCACCTTAGTGATTAATGAACGAGATGGCGGCCGACCAATTAGTGAAACGTACATTCAAATCTAAAAAAAATGTAACTATATAATAATCACTACTATCTTTTTTTCTTTTTTTTAATAAACATACTAGCAATGGTACTAACATTACTAACATTCCCGGATTCGAACCTACGTTCGTTTGAATTCGCGGTTCGCACCTGCTATTAGACTACTGTGGCTTAAATAGTCTTAAATCTTATTATTTTTCTACGTGGTAGAGCCATGCTGCAGCTATATTTATAATATAGTTAGCACGAATGGGTCGGCTCGAACTATATATATATATGTGTGTGTGTGTGTGTGTGTGTGTGTGTGTGTGTGTGTGTGTGTGTGTGTGTGTGTGTGTGTGTGTGTGTGTGTGTGTGTGTGTGTGTGTGTGTGTGTGTGTGTGTGTGTGTTCACAGCTCGGTTGACATCTCGAACACTTTACCATTTCAGAATGTAATGAAGGCTTGTGCCATGAAGTACGAGATAAAAGTTGATCGCTTATTTACGAAATTTCGATACATTATTAAAACATAGTCAATACTAATATATTTGTACATATTCGATATTCGAATATATACAAATTTGTTCCACTACCAGATACAGGCTTCCTCTAATTTTAATGATGGGCATGTTGTAATTAGTCCTCCCCGTTTCTAGAGTGTGTGTGGCAGACTTCATATCATTGAATTATTTTATTTCTCAGACATGCAGGTTTCCTTATCCTCCTGTATTTTCCTTCACCGCCGAGCACTTGGTAAAGCAGCAGATAAAATACATTGACAATTTCATTTGTGCTGGCGATTGGTTTTTGAGATACAACGACTCTCATAGGACTTGCACCACAATAAAATAGTACAAAAGGCGGACTTACTATTATTTACTGACGATGCCTTTAGCTTTAATCGAAAAATCCCTCATTGTTCTCAAACAAATTACGCCCACAAAATATTATAATGATGTACCGGTTCGGAGAAATTATAACATTGGTAGCCTGAAGCCACTTTGCCATTAGTATTAAATAATTTGAAATAGTATATGGACGCGAGATTCAGAAACAGAAGGAATTCGTTTCGGTTTTCGATTCAAACCAACGTTGTTTTGAACCTGATTTTGTAAAGCATACTCCAGAACCAATTCGAATAGAGAAACACGATCTAGTAACGATCAAGCGATACGAGCGCCGTTAGGCACATCTATATATTTTTTCAGAATAAGGGTGACAAACGTGCACAGAATCTACCTGATGGTAAATGGATGCAGTGGCCCATAGATATCTCCATCTATCCTCTATTAAGAATCAAAATGCAGATGCCTTGTCACTCCTGTGAACTTAAATGGAATGTTTCGTCTCCATGAAATAGCAGATTGATGCTACTATGTTTCTTATGGTGAGTGTAGAGAGCCGAAAATCCTCATTACTGGTAATAAGGCATTTCATCTTAGTCTTCAGTGGTGATACCACCATTTTTACCACCTATAATTACACTCTTTTTTTTCAATAAATATGAAGACCCTTAATGACTTGGACCAATACATGATTTAAAAACAAACAAATAAACCCTTACCAAAAAGGCTTAACAATATATTGAACTTAATCAAACAACATTAAAATATTGCACCAACACACTCCCGAAGCGGATTTATCGTTCGCAATTTATCCGACATAAAGCACATCCCGATACGAAATGCAAAAAAGTGGTAATGATCGTGGAGCGCTAACAAGCTATCACAGACAAATTAATCAAATTGCGTCATTTACACAACATGCCGCGTAAGTTACGAGTCGGAGTGAAAAAAGCGCTCCCGGGCGACCAATTGGTTGATTTATCGCGGTTAAGGCCAGGTTGGACATAAATATCGTTTTTAGACACAATGCTCGAGAATTGATAGGTACTTATTGAAACAGTATATGCTCGGAAAAATACGCCCATACATGAAATACTCAATTAAATTCTTAATCGAATGGATTTTAAAATACTTTATATTATTCGAGATAACAAAATATATAATTTATTCACCGGGATAAACTTTGACCTTCGAGTTCTCGTTTTCTTTAGCGATTACCATATAATATTTTTCAATAATATGAAAGGCATGTTATTGAATTAGATTCTTAATCGGCTACATTTTTATTTAGATAATTTATTTCCGATAATAAGCAAAAATGTTTTAAATAAAGTAATTCTGTCCACTGAATGTCGCAAACTTACTTCGTGCTGGATAAACATACATGCAGCGGAGAAGTGAGTGCCAAAAGCCGTCGCCAAAAAACGTCGGAAACCCTCGCCTTAAGCTCAAGAACATCTGTCGCCCAACAAAAACGCGCGAGTCGGCTTGTTAATAGTATCCGGTCTTACTTCAGCGTCGATTAAGTTGTAAGAATAACATAGTAAAGCTCGCTGGGAAGTGAGTATCGTAAGTGGAAATGGAATTGGTAAATTCATGTAACATACTTGCGTTTGTTGGTGTAAGATGCAGGGTTTGAATATTCATGTGACTGAATACGATCGTGGCGAATAATTCTGAATAACTTTAGAAGACTCGACCGCACAAGAGATATCACGTTATACGTAGGTTTTTTCATTCATCATTGTCATAATTACACTGCTGAATATAGGTCTCCGCAAGCAATACCACAAAGCACGGTCTGATCCACCTGCATCCATTGACTTTCTGCATCTCTTACGTAGATCGTCAACCCATCTAGTGGGGTCCGCCCGCACTTCGCTTACGGGAATATTAAGAGAAAATACTACAGTGGGTGTGGTGTTTAAAAAGTAAAATAAAAAATGAGGTACTTATTTATTTTTCGGAAAATGTAAAAGCGAATTCGAAAAATTTTATTCAAAATCCCCATTACGAAGTATTTTTTGAAAGTAAAAAAAGCTACGCTATCATATAAAATTTTAATATTGTAGCATTTTTTTAACTTCCCGCTTTGAAAATTAAAAATTTTCAAAAGTAGAGTTATACATTTCGGTGCGATTTTGAGAATGCGAGTTTTCATCAGATCTCCACGTTTTTAGGTCCTAGCAAGCCGTTCCAACTATTGTATTATATGTGTGTAGGTATGTAAATAAAATTTTGTCGTACGATATCTTTAGAACGAATCAAACGATCGAGGTGGGCGACGTTCGAAAGTGTAGTTCTGTCTCGCCAGCAACGCAAAGTCAGGAATTTGCATTTAGCCAAAATTAGGAGCTTTTTAGGTGCCAATTAGGTGCCAAGTTTAAAAATTAGGTGCTCTAAAATTTTCACCGCAACGAACTTTTAAAATTTGCGTTGCTGGCAAAACGTATCGTAGCAATGCAGTGACGATAATAGATATACGATAAATATTAATAGCAAGGAATTAAGTGCTAATTAAGTGCTACAAGTATAGGCAATGACAAGATGCCCCTAATAAAAATAACTGACCTCCTGAAATGATTTTAAAGGATCTTTCTTATATTCCTCTTTTTATACAGTTTAATATATATCATCATCATCATCATCATTACAGCCCTCAACAAGTCCACTGCTGAACATAGGCCTCCCCCAAGAAATGCTACAAAGCACGGTCCTGAGCCACCTGCATCCATCGACTTCCATGTCTTACCAGGTCGTCACTCTATCTAGTGATAATATGTCATATTATATTATAAGACCTATAAAATAGATGGATAGAAGAACAAACCGAAATTATAGGGGTCCCTTATCTTAGCAAAAACCTAAAAGTAATAATTTTTTTAAATTAAAACATTATAAATTTAAACTCAAAGTAGAATTACAAACTTAGCACATTTATTTACGACCTTTAACGACTTTTTGCCGTTTCCAGTGAATTGATATCGCAGTGTGCGACGGCTAACGCGCTCGCTCAATAAAGTTAATTTCAGTGAAAAAGTCGGGATTTCCTTCGCCAGGGCCGCATAATAAAACTTTCCAACTACATATGTAACAGAGAAAACTTGACAATAAATCACAAAAAGGTCGAATATGCTACACTTGGGGATTGTCGTTTTTGAAAGAGTTTTCATTTTTATAAAGCTGGTCACCAGATTGAGTTTCTTGTAATACAAGAATTAATCATAATACATTTTATTACATAACTATTATAAAGAATAATATTAACATTAAAAAATATTTTTTAAACTACTTTAAGGATTCATATTATTGAAGTAATTTAATCGCTGTAACATTGGATCAAGTTAACAGTCTAGTCCAGCAATAGATGAAGAAAGGCTGTCTAAAAAGAAGACGCTTTCGTAAATAACGGTAAAATTTATCTGGCTGGCAACCATTCCAGACTAAGAAGTCTAACTTGACCCACGTTGGTCTGGAGCTTGACCCATTTTTTTTATAGGAGGGGCAAAGATCATGCGGCTCACCTGATGGTAGTGACTACCGCCGCCCATGAACAACTGCAACACCAGGGAACCAGAGGAATTGCAGATGCGTTGCCGGCCTTTTAAAAGGAGTAGGCTCTTTCTTGAAGGTCCCTAAGTCATATCGGTCCGGAAAAATCGCTGGTGGTAAACTATTCCACAAGGAAGTTGTGCGAGGAAGAAAACATCTTCTAAATCGCACAATGGTGGACCGCCAATCATCCAGATGGTGTGGATGGTATCGGGAGTTCTGCCGCGATGTGCGTTCGTGAAATTTGGCGGCTGGGATTAATCCGAACAATTCCTCAGAGCACTCCCGTGGTAAATGCGAAAGAAAATGCAAAGAGATGCAACATCTCTTCGCAGCGCCAATGAATCGAGCCGATCGGAAAGGACTCGGTCGTCGACGATTCGAGCCGCTCTGCGCTGGATGCGGTCAAGTGGAAGGAGCTGGCACTGGGGAGCCCCAGCCCAGAGATGGGAACAGTATTCCATGTGAGGCCGAACCTGCGCCTTGTAAAGTTGCAGGCGTTGTGCCGGCATGAAATACTGTCCGCTCTGCTGAGCACGCCAAGCTTTTAGAGACCAATTTGGCCTTCTCTTCCAAGTGACCGCGAAACTGCACGCCACTCGATATGTCGACGCCGAGGATTCCGATACTGGCTGCGGCAACAAGGAGTGCCTTGAAACTGAGGAGATACGACAAAGGGTTCTTTTAGCGGTAAACGCGCAAACTTGTGTCTTCTGAGGATTAAACTGGACTAGATTTAGTCGCCCCAATCCGAGACTTTGTTCAGCAAAGACTCGACTTCAGACAAAGTTTGTTCCGGTACTCGGCGACGTTTTCCCGAGAAATATTCGCACGGCCGGCGTATAGAGCATCACCAGTGCTATCATCCGCATAGCAATGAATGCTACCGGTTTGCAACATATCATTGATATGCAGAAGAAACAGCGTTGGTGATAGCACGCAGCCTTGTGGAACACCAGCGTTAATCGGCTTGTAGTCGGAGCATGCACCGTCTACAACGACCTTGATGCTCCGATATGTGAGAACAAAAAAGAATGTGACAGCTGTGTTACTTGCCTAGTATAACGTAAGAGCCAACTAATAGGATATTGGATTTGTGATTATATAGTCGAAGAGCTTGCTATCTATTTTTATATATTATTTTACAATTTTCCATCTAAACCCATTTTTCTTGGCTCAACGTGGTCTGAGTAGCTCGCTGCTTTTTAGTCTCTGCTGCTGTCTTTTTTTTTAAAGGAGGCTTAAATGTAATGTCAGAGACAATCAAGGAACATTCGAAACCTAATAATTGATATTATTCTAAAATATTTCTTTCGATTCTATCGCGCAAAGAAATGAAACGATGATGTTCACAGGAGGACCGAAGTAACCGACATAACCCGACAGATCAGTAAGCTGTGTCAGTAAGTGGCAATGGGCGGGCCATGTAGCTCACCGAAGCCAAAACTGACGGTGAAGACATTTCTAAAGTGGCAGCCTCGCATTGGTAAGTAGAGTGTAGGAAGTACCCCACTAGAAGGAGTTGTCACCTGATAAGCTATGCTGGAAGTCGATCGGTCAGCCGATGCAGGTGACTCAAGATCATGCTATGTGACTTTACTTGGGGAGACCTATGTTCAGCAGTGTAATTCTGACGGGCTGTAATAATGATGATTTGTTTCGATTGTGATTCAAACCAATTAGCCGTAAGTGTAGTTACAGATTTAAAATGAATACGCCCTGCGGCTGGGAAGAAAATAAGAACGAAGAATGTTCATTTCATTACGGCCTTGGAACTCCTCTGCTGAACATAGGCCTCCCCATACATTATAAGATAAGGGGGATACTTCCCGTAGTTGCCACGCTTGGCAGGCGGGTTGTTTACCGCAGTTTTTTATTATTTTTAAGTTCTTATCAGGAAGATTTCACTAGTTGAACTACTTTTCTATCTAGAAGTCTGTCTGAGTAGGTACCACACTTTTACCAATTTCTGTCATCAAATAGCACTGCTGTGGTCCGGTCTGAAGGGTATAAAGAGCCAGTATATTGTGACAACTGTGTTACTCGCCTAGTATCAAGAAAAACTAACTAATAGGATATTGGATTTGTTATTATATAGGCGAAGGGCTTGCTACTTGCTTGATATTTTTATATATTCTTTTGCATATTTCCATCCAAACCCATTTTTCTTGGCTAAGCGGGTTCCGAGTAGCTCTCTACTGCTGCTACTGCTGGAAAGTGGTAGCCCTTGGGAATTACAGGCGTGAAGATATCTTACTTATACCGTTTTTTATTAACAGGCTGTAAGCATTCCATATTAGTCCTGAGAGGTGATAACGCACCTGTAGCTTTCTTTGTTTGAGGTTGGTTGCAGGATTCCATGAGCTGCAGTAGCCACTTACCATGACGACACCTACGTATGTAAATATATGGACTAATGGATTCTCTTACAATGCCACTACACGGTATCAATTTTTTATATATGTATAGACTAAGGGTGACAAGCGAGCACACACTGATGGTGAGTGTATACTGAGGCCCATAGACGTCTACATCCATATTCGAATAAGAATCAATATGCAGATGCGTCATCACCCCTGAGGACTAAGATGGAATACCTCGTATCCAGTAAAAAGGGTTTCCGGTTCTCTACACTTACCATACGAAACACTGGTATTCGAGGTCGAGCCGATCCATTCGTGCCACAACCATAACATAGTTGCCTCATGGCTGTACCGCGTATAAAATGTTAATAATATATAATTTTTAATCAACGCAAGCATAAAGATAATTAATTTAGAAAAGCCCAGCACTATGAATTCGTGGTATCTACCATTTACTTAAAATGCAGCTGTACGTAGCCGCTGAGTTAAGAGATCATTAATTTTTAACCAAAATGTACGCCGTGTATGCACTAATGGAGTGCCTTTAAAGCTTTGAACTGCAAATGTTTTAAGGGAACAAAGGAGTTGTGCAAAAATAAGTTTAACGCTCATATCCGTTAAAATATTAAGTACGTATACCAATTTATGTTTCTGTATAAAAAACAAAGAGGAGATTATTATATATATCTGATAGATAAAAATTTATTTTTGTTTGTCCGTATTTTATGCGCTGCAATACCGTTCATCAAATTGCGCTAAAATATTGTCAACTTATTGCTTGCACTTCCGCAAAGGTTATAGTCGTAGTACAATTTACTTACAGTAGGTGGCACGCGTATCGTACTGACAAATTTGTTTGTACTCGTAATTAAACAATATAAGCCTTTCAAATTTAAAGCGATATTTCCTTAATTATTTCTTCTGTGGCAGCCTCGCGCCGGGTACCATATTATATGCACTACACATATGCACCAATCAACCTTAGCAATTTATCCATTATCCATGCATTACAGCCTATAAATATAATGGTGTATAACCGCATAAATAATAATGCCCTCCAGATCGAATTTCGTTCACGGCGGCCCGTCTTACCTTAGACTAGCCATTTGCGTATGGCAGAATAATAGTGCACGAGTGTGTGCGCAAACACAGGTGCACTCTCTATTTCATCACTCTCATAGTCTGATGGAACGGAAATTCGACACGGAGCAAGATTAGGCCCAGGACCAACGACGGAAACACCACCAACTTCCTGAATCCGTGCTGTAACCGAGCATTCACTGACTGAAAAACTCAGTAACTGAATTTTTAGTCCGACTAGGGATTCGAACCCCGGGACCTCATATTCTGCAGCCGCGTTTACGACCACTAGACGCACGAGGCAGTTATAACCTATAACCGTGTAGTGGCAGTGTAAGGATATGCACTACTCCATATCGTCTTGCGAGTGTCGTAATAGGCGACAAAGGGAACTGAAGTGAAGCATTTTCTTGATTCACAACTCAAAATTATAAAGACTGCGGCTTTCAACTCGCTTAACAAGCGTGGCAACTATGATAGAATTCATTCCATTCATTGGACTTTTAAAGGCTATAATGGATAGTAATGTATACTGATATTTATTTACGGCCTTATTTAAACCTGGTCGCTCTGAAAATAAGCGCCAAAGTTGCGGTTATTACTGAGTGAGAAACATTTCGCGGAAATTATGCAGCACAGATAATATACACCTTTTGTAAGGTTAGTCAATTCCTCTTTAATGTTGCATTACCTATGTATTTTATTACATATTATATAGTTTTATTAGATTTTTCAGTTATCTTATGATTATTTTTGATAGGGATTCTGGATTCTAATTTTTGTGCTTAGTACCTCGACCAAATTTTTTGGGTGGTCATATGTGGTACATTTATAGGATTCCGCACCTCAGAATGAAAAAAACGAAACCCCTTTGTCTTGAAATGAAGTTGAATTTAATAACAAAAGTACTTTGGAATTCACTATCTTGGAGGTGTAACAAAACAAGCTTTTAAGTCAACGAAATTTAAAGGAAAAGTCATTAAACTTCCCGTTGACGTAAAATGATGAAATGAAGTAATTAAGGTCTCACAGAGCAATTAGAGGAAAAAAGATTTTGAATAGTTGCGAAGTCCGCCAATACGCAAAGGGGCAGCGCGGTGGATTAATTTATTCATAACCCTCTTTGAAATGAGAGGAGGCCTGTGCCGAACAATGGGACTAGTATATAGGATGTCGTCCATAAACAGATTCTCGCCTTTTTGTAGTGGGAAGACCGTGGCTTGGTCACCCACGGTGATCGAAGAGAACATTATTGACCCGACGTAAAGCGGCCCAAAATGGCCGCTCTGAGTACACTTGGCGAGCACTATCCGGATGCGAGTTGGTTGACTGCGGTGGAAGGGTTGTTCTTTCACCCTGCCCTACGCAGCCGAGGAGGAGTTGCAGAGAAAGAGAAGTGTTGGTATGGCTAGGTACCACTCACCCTATCCTCTGCGATTCTGGCAGGGCGTCACCCGCCAATAGTGGAGAAAGAATGTCTAAATGAAACCCTCTGCAGCCAAAACGTGGTCTACGGCGTAGCTATAGAACAGATCCGCCGCTGGGGCAGGGAAGGCTGGTGCTTTTGGCTGCACGTTTTTTCTAGCATCATTGTCTTCGGTTAACAGACTCATAGGGTCCATTGAGCAAGTGGAGATAGATGTAGTGAAGTAAGGCGCGCCTGTGTTCCACACTGGTGGGATCATGAATGTGTGCGAAAGCGTTCCTGTAACCCTTTCCATATGCGGCGAAAGTGGAACACCGTGGGCTTTTGGTCAGTGTGAACTTAACATAACCAGTCCTTGCCCCCGCAAGACGGGTATACCTAGGCATTTCCCCGTGAAAAAAAGTGTGGCAGCTGTAACTTTAGTAAATCAACATTAATTTCGTCGTACTGCATCAAAGAAAAGAGCTAAATCAGACTAAAATCGTTGGTGTAGGACCACGAGTAAGTAATTACGTAGGGAAACATGTTATCTGGGTTATGGAACCGCCACAATAAAGAAAACATAAACAGCGCCACATAAAGCACTAAACAAAATTACCTCACACGCTAAGAACTACTTTCAATCATGCGTCGTCCTGAGGGATCGGTTTCCCATCAATTTAATATTCTATTATAAGGCCGACCACAAAACGGAACGTTAAAAGCGCTAGTCGTATAAATGATAGATACTGTACGATAGAACTACTAGAAGCGATACGCAGGTAACATTTACTTCATATTGAATAAAACTACTTTTACGGATTATATCGCGTTTAATAACTTATTTTTATTAATTCCCGACGTTTCGGGTGCTTTACAGCACCCATGGTCACGGGGGACTGAGGTGATTGACGTCCCGATGTCAGAGTTAACCCGGAGTACCTTCAGCTTTTTTAATTATTAATTTTGGTCCGATCTACGCAGAATGAACTTACTGTGTCTTGAAGTCTTGCAGTGGTATACTTGGGTTTAGTTTTATTTTATTAATTACGGATCCCAAGCAGGTGGTAGTACCAGCCTCCTCTTATTGAAATTAGGATGTTTTTAATTTCAATATGTTTTTCGCGAGAATTTGTGGTTTATCAAATCTAATGTAATGGCGGGGCCGTCTAGGATATGATGATAAACTGCAGACTTCTCGGAACGTTGGTGCTTCACGTCAGCTATGTGTTTTTTATAATACTAGTTGTTCCCCGCGACTTCGTCCGCATGTAATTTAGGTTTTAATTATGTTGCGCGGAACTAATTTTTTCTAAAATATAAGTAGCTTAAGTAACTCCTTATAAGATCAGCTATCTGCCAGTGTAAGTCCCATCGAAATCGGTCTAGCCGTTTCGGAGATTAGCCGGAACAAACAGACAGACAGACAGACAAAAATTTTAAAAATTGTGTTTTTGTTATAAGTACCGTATATACTTTTATATGCATTTAGTAAAAAGCTGTTATTTTGACATTACAAACAGACACTTCAATTTTATTTATTTGTATAGATTACAGTTTTACTACTTAGTAGACAGCTTTTCTGCCTAGGAGGCTACCTTGCCTATTACTACAGCCAATCAGTAGTGCGTTCACTGCTGTATTCCAGGTCTAAAGGTATAGAGATAATTACAGGCCGTGAGGTATTATATAGGTCCTCAGGGGTGATAATAGATAGAATAGATAGATAAAATATCTTTAGCCTTCTTTGCTTGAAGGTGGTTGCAGGTGTCCATGGACTGCAGTAGTCACTAATCGGAGGAAGACTGTAACTTCAGTTTTATAAAATAGATAAGTACAATAATAAACACCAGTTGTTTTTTCTAATTCACTCCTGATCCTATATTCTGAGATGTTATATTATGATGTTGGCCTTAGAGCTTAGTTAGCTTTTAGAGATGGCCAGCGGCATCTTCTTAATAACAGCTCAGAATTATAATTAATTAATTAGATAATGATTTCTTATATTTACGCGAACACTACACATTTAAATAAAACTAGTTTTACGGATTTTATCGCGTATATTAACTTATTTTATATTCCCGACGTTTCGAGCACTTTACAGCACCCATGGTCACGGGGGACTGAGGTGTTTGACGTCCCAATGTCATAGTTAACCACGGCTACCTCCAGATTAAAATTATTAATTTTGTTCCGATCTACGCAGTATGAACTTACAGTATCTTGAAGTCTTGCAGTTGTATACTTGGGTTGGGATTTAATTTTATTAATTATAGGATCCCAAGTAGATGGTAGCACCCAGTCATCTTCTCTATTGAAATTAGGATGTTGTTTGATTTCAATAGGCTCACAAATCATCCTTGGAAGGAATCGGTGTTCTTTAGCGAGGATTTGTGGTCTATCAAATCTGATGTAGTGACGGGGGCGATCCTGTACGTGTTCACAGACTGCAGACTTCCCGGAGCGTCGATTCTTCACATCAGCTATGTGTTTTATTGAACTTTAGTTTGGCCTAAATAAGAGAGACTACATTCACAATCAAGCTTGTACACTCCTGCATTTTGCAGAGGGATATTACACTTGACTGATGGTAAAACTGACTAATCTTCTTCGCCGGCTTGAAGTATGATAAAATAAGTTAATATACGCGATAAAATCCGTAAAACTAGTTTTATTTAAATAATTAATTAGATTTGTTTTAATAAGAAACTGAAGTTGCTATACAGTAAGTTCGTATGCTTAAATTTCATAATAAAGTGACAGATACATTAATAGCCCTCTTAAGTGGAAAGTCCATCCAAGTGGCAACAGCACCTGCAAGCAACAAGAAACTGCAGTCGTGAGGATTAAGATGAAATACCTCACAGAATGCCTCTCTTAATGTAGGTAGTTATACTGATTGTTTTGCCCTTCAAGGCGAACTACAATGAATGTGCTGCTGCTTGGCAGTAGAATTCGATAAGAAGCTGGTCAACATAGACGTACTAGGCAGAAGAAGAGCCCTAACTTCTAAATAGAGCCTTGTTGTACTAAGACTACAGCACTAACGAGTCGGCTCAAAGTACCACGCTCACACAGCATCATGTTAGCGTAAAATAATCGGAAAAAGGTTAAAGAATCGGAAACTATTGTCGATACTCTTAACAAGACATTCCATCTTAGTCCTCAGGGTTAACAGCGCATCTGTATTTATATTCTTAATGGATGATTGACGTACGTGTCTATAGACCATAGCATCCACTGATTATCAGCTTAACTGTATGCTCGATTGTTATAACTCGAAAAAAATATTTTGAAGAGTGACTCATGAGTGACTGTACTCTTCAATCTAGTTAATACACATTATTACATTTTTACACGGGGATTCTGATATTACTTACAATCTAGTGCTTAGTCAAGTTCCACATGGTGGTGTGGTGGTGAAGCCCTAGATGGTAAACCTAACTGTCTTAGCGCAAAAAAAAAACACACACTTTGTAATCAGACAGAGAATCAGATGCTGGCAAATTATTTTACTCCTTTGCTGTACGGATAACATAAGATGAAGCAAACCATTTAGTTTGAATGCGTGGAAAGTCAACAACAAAGGGATGGAGAATCGCCGAGCTTCTAATTGTCCAATATTAGAAAAGGGAGGTAGGAATTAAATCATGTAATTCCTGGATCTTAGTTAATTAATCTTCAAATCTTTAATAACAATACTCAGTCTAATGAAATTGCATCTCAAAGTTAATAAGTAATACCGTCCACAATTAAATGCATTCCGTATTTATTAGCCTGTAAGGAATACAAGGTACTCGATTCCGTTTTCTATTTTGGTTTGGTGAAGTTTTGTTGTACGTTTATTTGCCAGGGACAGTACGCATTAACTAAGTTTGCACGAGGTGTGAAATTGTCGTAGCCTAACACCAAGTCACTTATTCCGTGTCTGTTGCAATATAGCAATAATTTAAAATGTTTGTAAATTTATATATGATACGTAGGGTTGTTTAGAAAGCTGTTAGGATAAAAGTAACTATTACTGGACGCAGATCTATCTTATGTGATAAGACTTATCATATCGTTAAGATCGACTACGTATGCTAATAAGGATTGACTACTAATAAACTTATAAATTCATTCATCCATTAATTCATTACAGCATATCAAAAGTTCACTGCTGAACATAGGCTTTCTGAATATGAATGCGTCATATCGATATTAGCGATCTGTAGCCTCTTTGTTTCAAAGTTAAATATTTTTATTTATTATTTATTTAATTGACTTTTACAAAGCACTTTTGAAAGTCAAATGCTACGCTAAAGTCTCTGCTGCTCGGAGATCTTGTGAGCTTGAGTGAAGCGGCAAGAACCTCACAAATAGACTATTTTTCTCACAAAATTATAATTTAACTATAATGCCCTCCAGACCGAATTTCGGTCACGGCGGCCAGTCTTAATGGAGACTAGCCGTCTGCGCAGGACAGGATTATAGTGCCCTAGTGTATGCGCAAGCACAGGTGCACTTACTATTCCCTCGCTCTCATAGTCCGATGTGACGGTACTTCGAGAAGACCGGAGAGAGATCAGGTGCAGGAACAACGGCTTTACTTACACCAACGCCGCCAACTTCCTGACTTCGGGATACTATTGAGAATTTATTTTTAGAAAAACACAATAACTGATTTTGGCCCGAACAGGGTTTCAAACCCGAGGCCTCATGATCAGCAATTTGAGATTTAATGTGCTTTAATGCTCTTTGAATTTAATCATTAAGTAATAATGATTAAATTCAAAGAGATTAGAGTAAGTTAATGAACCTAATCGAGTCCGATGAAGGTTCGAAAATGAGAATATTGAAGAACACAAAATTCCCACAACATGCTCCATAGCAGACTCAAATAATGGGTAGTTATAACAACTATATATATATATATATATATATATATATATATATATATATATATATATATATATATATATATATATATATATACAATTTAATGTATCATGTTGTATAGAATTGAGAAAATCATTGTTGGTTGTGTGTTATTATATTTTTTTTATAGGATAGGGTGACAAACGAGCACAGTCCACCTGAAGGTAAGCGGTTGCTGTGACCCATAGACATCTACATCTATCTTCAATAAAGAATCAAAATGTAGATGCGTTGTCACCCGTGAGGACTAAGATGGAATGCCTCTTTTCCAGTAAAAGGGCCAATTTATGTTTCTGTATAAAAGGCAAAGAGGAGATTATTATATATATCTGATAGATAAAAAATATTTTGTTTGTCCGTATGTTATGCGCTGCAATACCGTTCATCAGATTGCGCTAAAATATTGTCAACTTATTGCTTGCACTTGCGCAAAGGTTATAGGCGTAGTAAAATTTACTTACAGTAGGTGGCGCGCGTATCGTACTGACAAATTTGTTTGTATTCGTAATTAAACAATATAAGCCTTTCAAATTTAAAGCGATATTTCCACAATTATTTCTTCTGTGGCAGCAACGCGCCGGGTACCACCTAGTATAATATATATTATATGCACTACACATATGCACCAACCAACCTTAGCAATTTATCCATTATCCATGCATTACAGCCTATAAATATAATGGTGTATAACCGCATAAATAATAATGCCCTCCAGATCGAATTTCGTTCACGGCGGCCCGTCTTACCTTAGACTAGCCATTTGCGTAGGGCAGAATAATAGTGCACGAGTGTGTGCGTAAACACAGCTGCACCCTCTATTCCATCACTCTCATAGTCTGATGGAACGGAAATTCGATACGGAGCAAGATTAATCCCAGAACCAACGACGGAAACACCACCAACTTCCTGAATCCGTGCTGTAACTGAGCATACACTGACTGAAAAACTCAGTAACTGAATTTTTGGTCCGACTAGGGATTCGAACCCCGGGACCTAATATTCTGCTGCCGCGTTTACGGCTAGACACACCAGGTAGTTATAACCTATAACCGTGTAGTGGCGGTGTAAGGATATGCACTACTCCATATCGTCTCGCGAGTGTCGTAAGAGGCGACAAAAGGGAACTGAAGTGAAGCATTTTCTTGATTCACAACTCAAAATTATAAACCCGCTTAACAAGCGTGGCAACTATGATAGAATTCCCTCTATGAGGCAATCTATGTTGGAGGCCTATGTTGATCATTGGACTTTTAAAGGCTATAATGGATAGTAATGTATACTGATATTTATTTACGACCTTATTTAAACCTGGTCGCTCTGAAAATAAGCGCCAAAGTTGCGGTTATTACTGAGTGAGAAACATTTCGCGGAAATTATGCAGCACAGATAATATACACTTTTTGTAAGGTTAGTCAATTCCTCTTTAATGTTGCATTACCTATGTATTTTATTACATATTATATAGTTTTTATTAGATTTTTCAGTTATCTTTTGATTCTTTTTGATAGGGATTCTGGATTCTAAGTTTTGTGCTTAATTACCTCGACCAAATTTTTTGGGTGGTCATATGTGGTACATTTATAGGATTCCGTACCTCAGAGTGAAAAAAACGAAACCCCTCCGTCTTGAAATGAAGTTGAATTTAATAACAAAAGTACTTTGGAATTCACTATCTTGGAGGTGTAACAAAACAAGGTTTTAAGTCAACGAAATTTAAAGAAAAAGTCATTAAACTTCCCGTTGACGTAAAATGATGAAATGAAGTAATTAAGGTCTCACAGCACAATTAAAGGAAAAAAGATTTTGAATACTTGCGAAGTCCGCCAATACGAAAAGGGGGAGCGCGGCGGATTAATTTCTTCATAACCCTCTTTGAAATGAGAGGAGGCCTGTGCCGAACAATGCGACTAGTATATAGGATGTCGTCCATAAACAGATTCTCGCCTTTTTGTAGTGGGAAGACCGTGGCTTGGTCACCCACGGTGATCGAAGAGGACATTATTGACCCGACGTAAAGCGGCCCAAAATGGCCGCTCTGAGTACACTTGGTGAGCACTATCCGGATGCGAGTTGGTTGACTGCAGTGGAAGGGTTGTTCTTTCACCCAGCCCTACGCAGCCGAGGAGGAGTTGTAGAGGAAGAGAAGTGTTGGTATGGCTAGGTACCACTCACCCTATCCTCTGCGATTCTGGCAGGGCGTCACCCGCCAATAGTGGAGAAGGAATGTCGAAATGAAACCCTCTGCAGCCAAAACGTGGTATGCGGCGTAGCTATTAAACAGATCCGCCTCTGGGGCAGGGAAGGCTGGTGCTTTTGGCTGCACGTTTTTTCTAGCATCATCGTCTTTGGTTAACAGACTCATAGGGTCCATTGCGCAAGTTGAGATAGATGTAGTGAAGTAAGGCGCGCCTGTGTCCCGCACTGGTGGGATCATGAATGTGTGCGAAAGCGTTCCCGTAGCCCTTTCCATATGCGGCAAAAGTGGAACACCGTGGGCAATTTGGTCAGTGTGAACTTAACATAACCAGTCCTTGCCCCCGCAAGACGGGTACACCTAGGCATTTCCCCATGAAAAAAAGTGTGGCAGCTGTAACTTTAGTAAATCAACATTAATTTCGTCGTACTGCATCAAAGAAAAGAGCTAAATCAGACTAAAATCGTTGGTGTAGGACCACGAGTAAGTAATTACGTAGGGAAACATGTTATCTGGGTTATGGAACCGCCACAATAAAGAAAACATAAACAGCGCCACATAAAGCACTAAACAAAATTACCTCACACGCTAAGAACTACTTTCAATCATGCGTCGTCCTGAGGGATCGGTTTCCCATCAATTTAATATTCTATTATAAGGCCGACCACAAAACGGAACGTTAAAAGCGCTAGTCGTATAAATGATAGATACTGTACATTATTATATATACATTTACTTCATATATTTTTTTATAATACTAGCTGTTCCCCGCGACTTCGCCCGCGTGTAATTTAGGGTTTTAATTATGTTGCGCGGAAACCTAATTCTTTTTCTAAAATATAAGTAGCTTAAGTAACATCAGCTATCTGCCAGTGTAAGTCCCGTCGAAATCGGTCCAGCCGTTTCGGAGATTTGCCGGAACAAACAGACAGACAGTCAGACAAACATTTTAAAAATTGTGTTTTTGTTATAAGTACCGTATATACTTTTATATGCATTTAGTAAAAAGCTGTTATTTTGACATTACAAACAGACACTTCAATTTTATTTATTTGTATAGATTACAGTTTTACTACTTAGTAGACAGCTTTTCTGCCTAGGACTACCTTGCCTATTACTGCAGCCAATCAGTAGTGCGTTCACTGCTGTATTCCAGGCCTAAAGGTATAGAGATAATTATAGGCCGTGAGGTATTATATAGGTCTTCAGGGGTGATAATAGATAGAATAGATAGATAAAATATCTTTAGCCTTTCTTTGCTTGAAGGTGGTTGCAGGTGTCCATGGACTGCAGTAGTCACTAATCGGAGGAAGACTGTAACTTCAGTTTTATAAAATAGATAAGTACAATAATAAACACCAGTTGTTTTTTCTAATTCACTTCTGATCCTATATTCTGAGATGTTATATTATGATGTTGGCCTTAGAGCTTAGTTAGCTTTTAGAGATGGCCAGCGGCATCTTCTTAATAACAGCTCAGAATTATAATTAATTAATTAGATAACGATTCCTTATATTTACGCGAACACTACACATTTAAATAAAACTAGTTATACGGATTTTATCGCGTATATTAACTTATTTTATATTCCTGACGTTTCGAGCACTTACAGCACCCATGGTCACGGGGGACTGAGGTGTTTGACGTCCCAATGTCATAGTTAACCACGGCTACCTCCAGATTAAAATTATTAATTTTGTTCCGATCTACGCAGTATGAACTTACAGTATCTTGAAGTCTTGCAGTCTTATGCTTGGGTTGGGATTTAATTTTATTAATTATAGGATCCCAAGCAGATGGTAGCACCCAGTTATCTTCTCTATTGAAATTAGGATGTTTTTGATTTCAATAGCCTCGCGAATCATCCTTGGAAGGAATCGGTGTTCTTTAGCGAGGATTTGTAGTCTATCAAATCCAATGTAGTGACGGGCGATCCTGTACGTGTTCACAGACTGCAGACTTCCTGGAGCGTCGATTCTTCACATCAGCTATGTGTTTTTATTGAACTTTTAGTTTGTGCTATATAAGAGAGACCACATTCACAATCAAGCTTGTACACTCCTGCATTTTCCAGAGGGACATTACACTTGACTGATGGTAAAAACTGACTAATCTTCTTCGGTGGCTTGAAGTATGATAAAATAAGTTAATATACGCGATAAAATCCGTAAAACTAGTTTTATTTAGATAATTAATTAGATTTGTTTTTAATAACAAACTGAAGTTGCTATACAGTAAGTTCGTATGTCACTTAAATTTCATAATAAAGTGACAGATACATTAATAGCCCCTTTTAAGTGGAAAGTCCATCCAAGTGGCAACAGCACCTGCAAGCAACAAGAAACTGCAGTCGTGAGGATTAAGATGAAATACCTCACAGAATGCCTCTCTTAATGTAGGTAGTTATACTGATTGTTTTGCCCTTCAAGGCGAACTACAATGAATGTGCTGCTGCTTGGCAGTAGAATTCGATAAGAAGCTGGTCAACATAGACGTACTAGGCAGAAGAAGAGCCCTAACTTCTAAATAGAGCCTTGTTGTACTAAGACTACAGCACTAACGAGTAGGCTCAAGGACCACGGTCAAACAACATCATGTTAGCGTAAAATAGCAACATAACACTGCCGTGTATGTTTTACTCCTTTGCTGTACGGATATCATAGACAGAAGCAAACCATTTAGTTTGAATGCGTGGAAAGTCAACAACAAAGGGTGGAGAATCGCCGAGCTTCTGTTCAATCTTAGTTAATTAATCTTCAAATCTTTAATAACAATACTCAGTCCAATGTAATTGCATCTCAAAGTTAATAAGTAATACCGTCCACAATTAAATACGCATTTAGTAGCCTGTAAGGAATACAAGGTACTGATTTCGTTTTCTATTTTGGTTTGGTGAAGTTTTGTTGTACGTTTATTTGCAAGGACAGTACGCATTAACTAAGTTTGCACGAGGTGTGAAATTGTCGTAGCTCAACACCAAGTCGCTTATTCTGTGTCTGTTGCAATATAGCAATAATTTAAAGTGTTTATAAATTTATATATGAGAGGTTGTTTAGAAAGCTGTTAGGATAAAAGTAACTATTACTGGACGCAGATCTATCTTATGTGATAAGACTTATCATATCGTTAAGATCGACTACGTATGCTAATAAGGATTGACTACTAATAAACTTATAAATTCATTCATCCATTAATTCATTACAGCATATCAAAAGTTCACTGCTGAACATACGCTTCCTGAATATGAATGCGTCATATCGATATTAGTGACCGCGGAATTATTTATTTAATTTTATTAATTATTTTATTGACTTTTACAAAGCACTTTTTGAAAGTCAAATGCTACGCTATCACTTCAACATCGTCTCTGCTGCTCGGAGATCTTGTGAGCTTGTGAGTGAAGCGGCAAGAACCTCACAAATAGACTATTTTTCTCACAAAAATTATAATTTAACCTTATTAAATATATAATAATGCCCTCCAGACCGAATTTCGGTCACGGCGGCCAGTCTTAATGGAGACTAGCCGTCTGCGCAGGACAGGATTATAGTGCCCTAGTGTATGCGCAAGCACAGGTGCACTTACTATTCCCTCGCTCTCATAGTCCGATGTGACGGTACTTCGAGAAGACCGGAGAGAGATCAGGTGCAGGAACAACGGCTTTACTTACACCAACGCCGCCAACTTCCTGACTTCGGGATACACTGTGATATATGTAGGAAAGGTCTTGTGTGAATTAGGAGACGTGTTGATGCTTCTATAACTTTAATTATACTGATCCTTATTCTACCTTAACACTAATATATATATTGTGGTGGCTACACTACACCTCCCACCGACAAAAAAAAAAAAAATTAAAACATTTTTTTTATATTGTAAAAGTTAATCCTAAATAAAATCTTACGTTTTAATTACGGATAATATATATAATTCGTCTTGGATTGGGTAGGACGGCTGGCCAAACCTCCTATGCATAATTGCTCAATCACATTAAAATTAGTATAATGTATTATGCATACATACAACATACGTATTTGACATAATTAGGTGAACATTCGCGAAGGTATATTATTTTTGGTCGACATTATTGTAACATACTTAGATATTGAGTTATTTAGTCACTTATTAAGTAACTTATCCAGACACTCGCATTAAGTAGTACCTACTCTTCCCTTGTATATTTTTTTTTCACATTTATATTTATAATTGCATACTTTATACTTCATTTATTTATACCTTTATATTTGATTAATCGTTACTTTCATGATCCACGCAAATAAGTTATATATTAATACTCTACAATTTTTCAGAAGATGATGACTTATAAAAGTTAAAACATATGATTTGAAGGTTCAATAATATAACACCGAAAATATTGCATTTCATTTTAAGATGAAGTGAACAAAGAACATAATGCAACGTAATCATGATCATTAACTTAAAAACAGATATCAAAATACATTTTGCAATCTCAGCCGCGTAAGCGGTTGGTGACAGACACCTTTGTTATAATATCCAAAGCACGTATAAGGAAAGGTTTTCAATTACATCGTATGACACAAACATAATATCTAATTCAACATAACACAAAATGTTCTATTATGAGTACACTTAAAAGTATTTGAAAATTATAGTATTAAACACTTTTAATGTACGTAGTTGAGATCGTTACATTGCATTGTTATAATACATTTACATTTACATACATTATCGAGTGTTTATTATTTAAGTTATTTATAATAGTCGAAAACTGATTACTACTTTTCTCTTTTAGAAAAAGATTTTCATAGAAAAATGTTTATCTTAATTGAATACAGAGTTTAAAAAGTGTAATAAAGTTAATTTAGAAGTTATAACAAAATATTTGTTTAACATTTGAAAAGACATTTTTTTTTTAAAGTAAATATGTATTAACGTAAATTTAGATTTGACTGTCTATATAGAAAAAAAATTATTACATTATCAAACTTATAATAATAGACTATCGATACGCTTTGGGTTTGATTTTAGTAAGCAATATACCAAATTTAGTTTAAAATTGTACAAATTATACATAAACAAAAAAAACATAACACAAAGAAATTTAAGGTAAGTTATTGTAACTATGAATCAATGTGGCTAAATATGAAAAAAAAATCTTGTAAATTCATAAATCTACGCTAAAATGTATTAATCAAATTTAATTGTTTTTTTTTGTGTGTTGTGTGGATCGATCCTATAGTTACTAGATGTATAGCTTGTAAGTAGCATTTTTAGCATTGCAGGTAGCACCCTAATACAGAAATGCAAAATAACATATTATCTCATTTTACCAGATTTGTTCAGGGTTCCTTGAAATGAGGTAATAATTTACCTCATTTAATTATTCTCATGTCCTTTATTTTCATACTAACAGTACTCTCATATCCTTTGTTTTCGATTATCAGGCCTTTTTTTCATATTTCTTGTACGTACTTTCTTTTATTTCTTAATATTTTGACCTTTAGCTAGTATTTCTATTCTCTTATACATTTATTTATTTATTAGATATCGGGAAACGGAGTATTAATTCACTTCATTTATATTTTATTTCATGATATTTATCACTTGGGTACTTTATAAATATGGGCCCCATTTACTTGGTACTATATTACATTTTCATTACATTCATTTTATTTTATTGGTACATAAACTTTTAAATCATACTATATCAAAATAAAACTGTACCTTGGGTTGTGCACAACCTTGAGGTCAACGTTTAAGTCATTTAAAGACTCCAACAATTGTCACGGAAACTAAGTTCACTATGATCCAATGAAGGATACGACCTCAATGTACCATTATTAAAGGTAACAAATTTAAGACTTCTCTGGTCCCCAACAGTACTAATGTGAGTAAAATGTTCACATCTCACTTGTACTGAAGGTATTGTTCTATTACCGTTACTCCCGATTTTATCATCCAAACATGGAAACATACCCTGCTCGAGGACTATCTTTACCAGTGATGGACGTTCCCGTATCTCTCATTACTTATTTATGCAGGTCAACTTTTGTTTTATTTCTATTTATTTCTTTACATTTATAATACTTATTAGTCATTATTTAATTGTACCCAAGATTATGGACAATATTTCTATACAATTCATAATAAATTATCATTCCCTTTTAAAACTCATAACGTCTTTAATCGCATCCGAACAACCTTAAAATTAATCGGTTATTAGTTTTCCAAACTCTCAGCTGATCAGGCTGATTGTATGTGGATATGCTAACCACCGACAATTTTCTTTGCCTATGTCACTCAAACCTACAACATTATCATTACTTTTCATTTCTAATTATGTATTCTCTTACTTATCCATAAATTTACTTACATCTTTTACAAATATGACATAGTCTCTCAAAATATTTAGTTACATCATTGTCAGTCAGGAATTGAGGCTCACAATATGGGCACAACAGAATTTAAATCAATTAATTGTATACCTTATGTAATGAGTTTCAAAATCAGATTAAACGAAGTAATTATTTTCATAATCCACACAAGTACTATTTTAAGAGATTATAATAGTTTAAAAGCTTTAAAAGTTCAAACAATATAAAACCAAAAGTAAATTATTACGTTTCATATTAAAATGAACAAAACAAAAGAAATAATAATAGGAACGTAAGTCGTCATCACTATTATAACAACAAACAGATCAAAATACAAATTGTACTCATAGCAGCGCTAGCAATTTGAGACACCTTTGTTTATTCGAAAATAAAAGTATATGGAAACGTTTGCGATTGCATCGAACTATGATTACCTAAGCCTGAACTGAAGCACATGTGATTCATACCTAATAATATAACTTGCAATATATTATAATATGAATGCAACCTTAAAATGAGATTCTAAGCATTTTTTAATTTACACAGACATTTAAATAGTTTCGTCGTTCATAGTTATAGTACATACATCCAATAACTCATTGGCTCTTAAATTTAACGTTGCTAGAAATATTATGATGTTAGTTATATCGCATACAAAAAAATTTAAACAATCGCTGTAGCAGCTATCGAGTTTACATATAACAAAACATTAATTTATTTAAAATATTGAAAAAATAAATTATCTATCATAATATAACTTTAAGGTATATCGTGATCGTGAATTTAGAAAAAAATAATTGATTATAACCCTTTTAAAATTTGGATTCGAGAAATAAAACGTATCACAGTGTTATTTTAACTATAAATTTGGTGAAATTAAGTACGTAAAATTTAATCTTTCATATAAAAATGAATATAAAATCGTCTAGTGCCTTAATACAAATGCCACTGAAGTACTTACGTAACTTTATAATATTGTAATATGATTCTTTTTTTTTTGAAACAATAATAAAATAACAATTAAATCGTTAATATTAAGTATCTAATAATTAATTTCAACAAACATATATGAAATACAGAATATTTAATACACAACTTCAAATAACAGCAAAAGAACATAAAACAATCTCAAATTAATCAGATAAATAAAGTTTTAAATGGAATTAAAATCACTCAGGTGCGAAGTTACCTCTTAATTTCTTCTTTGTTCTTTTGACTCAATTTTCACATTTTTCTGGATGATGCTCGCTAGAATACAACCGCTTCTTTCCTTTTTCAATGAATCCGTCAGTTTTAATTTTTCAGTCTGCTTCTAAAACAATATATTTTGTGGCCTCTCCTCGTGTATTACTTGTCATATCCGGTATTACGTCCATTCCGTTATAATATATTTTTCCATGATGATTTCCATTATTTTATTTTTATTTTTCTCTTTATATAAGCCCGGCGGTGCGCGTACATTGTAGCAGCACCGCCTGTAAAATCACTGCCATGATATATGTAGGAAAGGTCTTGTGTGAATTAGGAGACGTGTTGATGCTTCTATAACTTTAATTATACTGATCCTTATTCTACTTAACACTAATATATATATTGTGGTGGCTACACTACAACACAATAACTAATTTTGCCCGAACAGGGTTTTAAACCCGAGGCCTCATGATCAACAATTTGAGATTTAATGTGCTTTAATGCTCTTTGAATTTAATCATTAAGTAATAATGATTAAATTCAAAGACGAAACAATTAATGAACCTAATCGAGTCCGATGAAGGTTCGAAAATGAGAATATTGAAGAACACAAAATTCCACAACATGCTCCATAGCAGACTCAAATAATGGGTAGTTACAACAACTATATATATATTATATATACAATTTAATGTATCATGTTGTATAGAATTGGAGAAAATCATTGTTGGTTGTGTGTATTATATAATAACCAACAATAATTTTCTCCAATTTAATACAACATAATACTTCGCTCTTCTACAACGCTCAATGGATAATATTAGGTCCTTACATATGAAATTAGCGCTTTGTCGTACTGACCACTTTGATCTGAAATATCTCCTCTTTGGTTGAGAATTCCAAATTCAAATTTATAAATTCATTTAGCTGGTACATTTGAGTTTTGAAAACAGTCATTCATTTGTTTTTTCACTCATTATTTTATTCTTTGGCATCGCTTATTACCGCACAATGGAAAACATGAAATATTGGTATATTTTTACGAGTACGAGTTCTACCGTGGCACCAGTACTGCAGAAACAGCTCGAAGGATTAACGATGTGTACGGCGCTGGTGTCGAAAAAGAAAGCACAGTACGTTTTGGTTTCAACGTTTTCGTTCTGGAAATTTCGACCTTCAGAACCAACCCCGTGGACGGCCGGAGACCAAAGTGGAAAATGAAGAATTAAAGGCTATTGTGGAAGCGGATCTATCACAAAGCACTTCAGAGATAGCTGCAGACTTCAGGGTAAGTGATAAAACTGTATTAATCCACTTGAAGAAAAGTGGGAAAGTAAAAAAAACTTGAACGATGGGTACCTCATGAATTGAGTGAATCGAACTTGCAAATACGCGGCGACTGCTATGTTACTTTGCTCAACCGACACAATAATGAAGGGATTTTAAATCGAATCATTACTTGTGATGAAAAGTGGATACTGTACGATAATCGGAAGCGCTCGTCGCAATGGCTGAACCCTGGAGATCCAGCCAAATCCTGCCCTAAACGAAAATTGAGTCAGAAAAAGCTACTTGTGAGTGTTTGATGGACTAGCGTCGGTGTCGTTCACTACAGCTTTCTAAAATCTGACCAAACGATCAAGGCAGATATCTATTGTCAGCAACTGCAAACCATGAAGGAAGAACTAGCTGCTAAACAACCAAGATTGGTCAATCGCTCTAGGCCACTGCTGCTTCACGACAACGCAAGACCACACACTGCACAATAAACAACCACTAAGTTAGATGAGCTACAATTGGAATGTCTGCGACATCCACCGTACTCCCCGGACCTTGCTCCAACAGATGAGAATTTGGACAACTTCTTACAAGGAAAAAAATTCAACTCCGATGCGGCAGTCCAAACCGCCTTCAAAGAGTTTATTGATTCTCGCCCCCATGGTTTTTTTAGTAAGGGGATCAATGAACTACCTATGAGATGGCAAAAGTGAGTACATAACAACGGTGCATACTTTATTATTTAAATATATTTTACAAAAAAAAAATTGACTTTATATTCCTCACGTACAAAACGCGAATTTCATATGTAAGCACCTAATATAATAATATCTTTACGTTCCTTATATTTCCAATTATTATAAGTATGATGAGGACCCACTTTGTATGACTGATTCCCTGGTGAATGAGTTTACTATTTTAAAATTATCCCGACTTGACAATGTTGTCTTTCAAGCCAATGTTCGGTAAAACATAATTTGAATAAAACTAGTTTTTACGGATTCTATCGCGTATATTAACTAATTTTATATTCCCGACGTTTCGAACACTTTACAGCACCCACGGTCACGGAGGTGACTGAGGTATTTGACGTCCCAATGTCATAGTTAACCATGGCTACCTCCAGATTAAAAAGTGTTCGCGTAAATATAAGAAATCATAAACACATAATTTATCTATATTAATAGTATTTTAAAACAAACTTCAATTTAAATCCTTACCGGAAAAGCTGGTTAAGTACTTAAACTTTCCCTTTGTTATTATATTTCAAGAGTTTTCCTGTGTTGTCTTATAGACAAATTTAAATCACTTGGAATGGATTCTAATTGTTCATTTAACAGACTGCTCAATATAAGTAGGCTTACTATCCAAGTTCTTGGCTTAATTGTTAAAATAAAAAGCGATATTCCAAAAAAGCGAGAGAGGTATCATGATTGTGCCAAATGGAAGTCCGCAGTCTCTTCCTACCTCCCTGGGTAACAGGCTTCAGAGTATATGTATGTATTTATTTATGTATGATAACACCATCACATTTAACTACAGACGACTAATTTCGTCACAACGTTTTAAATTTTTAATTAAGCCTTTCGACGTTAAAATCCTCAGTGGGGCGGATCCAAGCCTCGTGCAATTGGAGAAGTAAGTTCAGTCAAGTTTGTCGTTTCCAATAAAACTTGCCTGCTCCCAAGTAAGTAATCACAAGCACTGCGTGAATACGGAAATGTGTAGTATACTTTTGTGATAAAGTAACAGGAAAACTAAGATTTCAAGTTGAATAGAAAAAAAGACAGGGATAAAGAATCGAGTATTTCGAAAGTGCTTACTTGATTCCGTGATATTAAATTGAAAGAAAGGTCGATTTGGAAGAATAGTTTTCTGTCATATTTTCTTATTTATTAATTTAAAAGAACAGAGGTAAACTAAACAAATAAATTTTAAGTACATAATGATTCACATTTTCACATAACATTATACATCTGTAAGTGTGGGTCGCGGGTTCGAATCCCGCACGGCGTACATAATATAATTGGTCTCGGTCTTGGTGTTTTCCATGTGCATTTAATTCGTATTTTCATTTTTTTTATAGAATAAGGGTGACAAACGAGCACACAGTCCACCCGATGATAAGTGGATACTGTGACCCACACCCCTGAGGACTGAGAACTGGACTGAGAATACGTCGTTTCCGTAAAAGGGTCTCCGGTTCTCTACACTCACCATACGAAACGCAGCAGCATTAAGCTGCTATTTTACGCTGGTATTCTGTGAGAGCGTGGTCCTACCCCGGTCGGAGCCGACATATTCGTGCTACAACCAGAATATAGCTGCAGCATGGCTCTACCACGTAAAAATATAATATAATACATAATTTGTATGTTAAACACTTTTTTTATAGAATAAGGATGCTGTTGATCATAGACATCTCCATCTATCCCCGAGGATCATTTGAAATCACACAAAATTAAGTACTAACTATTTGTTGGCAACATCTTAAAATTCTTTGGCTACAATCTCAATCAACTAAACCACACACTATTGACATGTACATAGAGTAGAGTAATTACTATTCAAAATAGATAACAAGAATACTTATTGAAAGTCATTTATCCTTTTACCACTGGTTCGGCAAAAACCTCTGTCCTGGGAAGGACCAGCATGAAACCTAGCGGGACTACTAATAATTTAAAATTAAATATATTGTAAAGTTAAACATGAAAACATTTAGAAACGGCATGGTAGCGATTACCTTATTCCCAGGGGATATTATCAAACATGTACTCTTTAGAATTATAATAACCGTTATTAAACAATTTTTGCTTAATAAAAATTTTAAACTTTTTGATAGATAAGTTCTAAATATTTTCTGGGACTTTGTTATAAAAGCGCATACATTGCCCCATGAAAGAATTACTGACTCTTTGGAGTCGAGTAACTGGTATAACTAGCTTGTGCTTGTTCCTAGAATTTACAGAATGTACATCATTATTTTTTAAACAGACTTCAGCAGTATGAACGTAAACATACGACAGACTTATATGTGTTTGACATTGGTAGAAAACGTTAAGGAAATGGAAAGAAATGTTTTATTTAATTTAATTTAATGTACTTGTAACACATATCATATATACATTTTAGCTTTCTGCCATCCTTCTCTATATAAACTTTAACTGTGCCAAATCTCACACTCCTCCGTGCAGGCAATATGCTTAAAAAGAGTAGACATTTTTCCATTCACGTATTAACATATAGAAGAAGATGCTTTATCTTTTTTTACCTTAACGTTAAATATATCGCATCAAATTAATGGAACCTGAACTGCCTGAACGCATTCACAATTACATTCAGGTTAGCGCTGCCGGTCATCCGATCTACACCGAGCGTCTTGTTCGTACATTGTGATGTCAATCAGTAACCGATACGGGACGTAAATGGGCGCTTTAATTGTGTAACACTGACTGCGTGTTCAGTTCTTGAGTTATTGAATTAAGACTGTAATAAAATTCAAAAGCAACTGAGGTAGTTTTCGTTGTAGTACTATATAACATAAATAGTATTTATTACGAAACTAGCTGTTCCCCGCGACTTCGCTCGCTTTTCAAAAATAAAGGTAGCGTAAGTTACTCCTAATAACATCAGCTATCTGCCAGTGAAAGTACCGTCAAAATCGGTCCAGCCATTTCGGAGATTAGCCGGAACCAACAGACAGACAGACAGACAGACAGACAGCTAGTCATATATATTTTCGGTATATATTTTCATATGAATTTAGTAAAAAGCTGTTATTTTGACATTACAAACAGACACTTCAATTTTATTTATTTGTATAGATAAATTCATGCATTCATTTATTCATTACATCCTATAAAAATTCCACTACTGAACATAATCCTCCCACATAGATTGCCTCAGAGAGGGCATTCTGCCATAGTTGCCACGCTTGACAGGCAGGTTGGCAATCGCAGTTTTTATTATTTTCAGTTGTCATCAAGAAGATGCTTAAAAAATTCACACATACCTGAACACAAAGCGAGTGAGGTTAAACTTTACTGTTGACTTAATAAAGTCACGCTTCGCGCTCTCAATAAATTCTTTAAAGTCTGTTCGCTAAGATAGTGCCGGCAAACCCGGAGGCGCACTTAATATTTTGCTTTTATTTTATTATCTTTTACTGTGTTTGTTAAATAAATGTTTTTCTATATGGCTATTGTAATAAAATACAAATATAAATAATAAACACAAGTTATATAGCAAAGAACCTTTAACTACGGCGCGGCACGGCGCTTCGTTTTAAAGTGCCAAATTTTCCTGCGGTTGTACGCCGCACGCGGCAACCTTTATTTCGCGTTGACGCCTTTGACAAAATGCGGCATGTGCCAAGGCGGCGCGACACAAAGGCGACCGTATCTAAGCGAAGAGACTTTATATCATTTTAAACTGAACTTCGTGAAGAAAATCCCATTAATATTAAGAGGAAACACTAATAAATTAATTGATGCTATTATATTCAATTCTACCGGCGGGGTTCAAACTCAGACTACTAGCGTAGCCCTCTGCTTCAAACTACGAAGGAACATTTTAATATAAAGCTATATATCTACTAGCTAGCTATATATCTTTAATATAAAGCTGTACAGCTTATACACCTGGTTAAGGGTAAAACTAAAAAGTCTAATGTCCAAATTTGTCATTCATCTGTTGTCGTGAACCACTACGCAAGAATTATGTACTTAGTTGCAGTGGTTAGCAGAAATATTAGTTGAGTTATCAGTATTATATTTTAATAAATAAAAAGTTTTGATTTACCACATGCTCGGCAGTGAAAAAAAATATACTGGGGAGAACTACTCCCACGCAGGAGGCAGGCAGGAGACAATTTTATCCCCGGGGAAAGGAGAAAATGTTTATGCCCTCACTTAGTTTTATCCACCCTTCGAGCGTGGGCACATCGGTGGATATAATATCCACAGTAAAATTGTCCTTTCAAATGTCAAAAAAGTATAATTTTTTATCTTTAATTTGGCTTCATGCTACGGACAGGGGATATATGTCTACTCATTATGTCAAACGGGGATATACTTTTCCCCGTTGCCGTGCTTTGGCATAAGGACAAGATAATTTTATCTCTTATCAGTGGATATAATCGGGGGATAAATTTTTGTCCCCATCCCATGCTAGCCGTGCAGGGTGGCACTTGTGGGTAGAGCAGTGTTGTCACGAGAGTTCAGGTGAACCATTACCCTGAAATTATTTATGAAGGTAGGAAATAATCTATTAATAAGGAATATGTGCACGTTGAACAAATCAATGGTAGAGTATATGCTCGCTTATCAGCCTTATTAATAAAAAATATAACGTCACTTGAATCTCAAACATCATCTCTTTAATTCGATATTTTCAGTCAAACAGTATCATAAGAGATTGGTTTTCCACCAATTTGGTCCTTCTATTAAAATACTTGCCACAAATTGAACAGAAGTACCAAAAGCACTGCAGAAAATCTATTTATTATAACGTAAGGATTCAGCGTTAAATGGAAATGGCTTGAATAAATCTAAGAAATTTTCAGTAAAATTAATAGGTAGAAAGATTCATGAAAGAAATATCGAATGTACACGTGTAGGAGAGTTAGAAGAATTTATTAACCACTTCGGTTCTTTTGGCTTTTTGTCTTCTTTCTATATATTGGAATTGATTTCATGACATGCACTGCTATTCGAGGCTTAGGGCCCGTGTACCGAGAAAAGTTAACGTTTATTATTCTTTTTTTTTAAATAACTAGATTACTTACACTATTCTTATATAACATTTCTTTCAACTCATAAAAGTTTTTATAATAATTTAAAATAAGTAAATAAAAACATGCAAGCGAATAATGCGCCAATTAAGAAAACTGAACATAGGCCTTCCCTATGGAAAGGTACAATGTACGGTCCGGAACTAACTGCATCGATTCAACTTAATAATTTAAAAATACTAATGTAATTTATGCAAATGTGTTGTGTACTTAAAACAAATGTATAAGATCCCGGTAAGAATTTCTATGAACAATAATAAAAAAAACTCAGTGGCTTAGCAATGAGTTGCACCGCTGGGGGCCGCGGGTTCGAATCCCACACGGAACAAGTATTTGTATGGCCTACAAATAATTGTTCCGGGTCTGAATGTTTGTCCTTGTGCAATTTATGTTTGTAAACTGCCTCTACGATGCAGGAGAAAATCCTAGTGTGGGGGTAACGTTTTTTAAAGAAAAAGAAATAATAATTAATGGCTAAAATAATAGGGGCTAAAGTACGAATTGTCGTTTTATATTGTAAAAATTAAACACCTTTTTTAAGAAAAAAGATATTTATTAAATCTAAGTATGTATTTACCTTTTTTATAAGGATACATACGGCTCACCTGATGGTAAGTGAATACCGCCGCCCATGAACAACTGCAACACCAGGGGAATTGCAGGTGCGTTGCCGGCCTTTTAGAAAGGCGTAAGCTCTTTTCTTGAAGTTCCCTAAGTCGCATCGGTCCGGGAAAATCGCCGGTAGTAAGCTATTCCACAAAGAGGTCATACGCGGAAGAAAACTCCTAGTGAAACGTACAGTGGTGGACAGCCAAGCATCCAGATGGTGTGGATGGTATCGGGAATTTTGCCGCGATGTGCGTTCGTGAAATTTGGCGGCTGGGATTAATCTGAACAATTCCCCAGAGCACTCCCCGTGATAAATGCGAAAGAAAATGCAAAAGGATCCAACATCTCTTCGCAGCGCCAGTGAATCGAGCCGATCGGAAAGGACTCGGTCGTTAACGATTCGAGCCGCTCTGCGCTGGATGTGGTTAAGTGGAAGGAGCTGGACTGGGGAGCCCCAGCCCAGAGATGAGAGGCTGAACCTGCGCTTTGTAAAGTTGCAG
This sequence comes from Parnassius orleans, assembly GCA_029286625.1. Classification (NCBI taxonomy): domain Eukaryota; kingdom Metazoa; phylum Arthropoda; class Insecta; order Lepidoptera; family Papilionidae; genus Parnassius; species Parnassius orleans. Next base: position 1,357,834 of record JAGSMP010000080.1, on the reverse strand, counting down.
GCGGTGTGCCGGCATGAAATAATGTCCCGCTCTGCTGAGCACGCCAAGCTTTTTAGAGGCCAATTTGGCCTTCTCTTCCAAGTGACCACGAAACTGCACGTCACTCGATATGTCGATCCCGAGGATTCCGTTACTGGCTGAGGCAACAAAGTGAGTGCCTTGAAACTGAGGAGATACGACAAAGGGGTTCTTTTTAGCGGTAAACGCGCAAACTTGTGTCTTCTGAGGATTAAACTGGACTAGATTTAGTCGCCCCCAATCCGAGACTTTGTTCAGTAAAGACTCGACTTCAGACACAATTTTGTTCCGGTACTCGGCGACGTTTTCCCGAAAAATACTGGCACGGCCGGTGTATAGAGCATCACCAGTACTGTCATCCGCATAGCAAATGTTACCGGTTTGCAACATATCATTGATATGCAGAAGAAACAGCGTTGGTGACAGCACGCAGCCTTGTGGAACACCAGCGTTAATAGGCTTGTAATCGGAGCATGCACCGTCTACTACGACCTTCAACCAGAAAACTGGTGATCCAATTGCACAATTTCTCGGGAAGCCCATAGGAAGGAAGCTTCGAAAGAAGCGCTTTGTGCCAGATTCGATCGAAGGCCTTCGCTATGTTTAAACTAACCGCCAAAGCCTTCCCCTTGGAGCTTTACCTTCATTATCTATAAATTACTGCCATTTCGAGGGAAGATTATTTATGCCTTTACATAGAAATCTGCGGACCTGGATTCTACAAAGTCTATGAAGGCATTTTGTACCGCTTTCTAAGATATTTTTTTTTCTTACAGGAAGTTGTCCAAATTAAACGGAACGGAAATACTTCTAAAAATTTAGAAATTCAAATTCTCGTTTTTTTGGCAATTTGGTGCAATAAGTCAAAATTGTGGGTACACTAACGTCAAGCCATGATGCTCATTCCATCGTTGTTTGATAAGGATCAGCTCCTGCCACTACTTTTAATTCATCGTTATTTACCCTCGAGACTGGTCTTCCTCGTAGTTCATTCTTCAAGTCAAAATTTCCACTATGAAAGCGACTAAACCAAAAACACAAAATGCGTTCTTTAGTCATCTCTATCTCCAAACGCAGTATTGGTATTGCGAGCTGTCTCTCATGCGTTAGAATCACTTCTGAACTCGTATACGAAAATTAATCCATTTTTTCGGTCTTCATATTTTACTCAAATATTTATTGTGAAAACAATTGAAAGTAAAACAATAGAATGTGATTTTTCAATATTTTTTATTAATCCATTTTTTCGGTCTTCATATTTTACTCAAATATTTATTGTGAAAACAATTGAAAGTAAAACAATAGAATGTGATTTTTCAATATTTTTTATTAATCCATTTTTTCGGTCTTCATATTTTACTCAAATATTTATTGTGAAAACAATTGAAAGTAAAACAATAGAATGTGATTTTTCAATATTTTTTATTAATCCATTTTTCGGTCTTCATATTTTACTCAAATATTTATTGTGAAAATAATTGAAAGTAAAACAATAGAATGTGATTTTTCAATATTTTTTATTAATCCATTTTTTCGGTCTTCATGTTTTACTCAAATATTTATTGTGAAAACAATTGAAAGTAAAACAATAGAATGTGATTTTTCAATATTTTTTATTAATCCATTTTTTCGGTCTTCATGTTTTACTCAAATATTTATTGTGAAAACAATTGAAAGTAAAACAATAGAATGTGATTTTTCAATTTTTTTTTTATTTTTTTATTTTTAATCATAAATATTAGACCATGCAGATATTGTAATTTTAATTCAAAGTGGCTAATCGATTATATCTTATGCTACCCCTAATATATTATAATCTCTTCCAGGAAAATCATAAGCCTATGTTGCCCAAAAATGACTACTACTCAAAATAGCTGTACCTAATGCTTGTATAACTATTATAATAATATAAATTATATAATAGTTATACAAGCATATAATAATATAGTATAGTATAATATACATAATTGTATAATAATATAATAAAATTATTTATTAATTATATAATAATACAATTTACAGACATATTATAATAGTACGTCTATAAATAGTAATAGAAATAGTTATTAAGCAATTCCCTTAATTTGTTTCCTTTTGTTTGATTATTTTTAGAACTAAGATGTGATGATTTGTGTTTTTTTTATTTTTACTTTACTGTCTACATACCATTTTGTTTGTGTTTAGTAATAAGATTACCATTTGTTCTATTTTATTTTACACCATTTTGTGTATTTGGATGTCACTATACCATTTTGACTGTGTCTTAAATTAAGGATATACTTTGTTTTTATTTAATTTATTGTACAGTCTTCATACCACTTTGTTTGTTTTAGAGTCAAATTTAACATTTGTTTATATTTCCTTTTTTTAGAACTAAGATTACCCTTTGTGTTTTAATATTTTTACTTCACTATCATTATACCATTTTGTCTGTGTTTAGAAATAAGATTACCCTATGTTTTAATTTACATTATTTTGCTTATTTTTGCCAATATTACCATTTTCATAAAATGTTTAAAGTTAATTTACCATTATGCTTTTAGTTAAAAATAACATTACCTTTTGTTTTCATTTATTTAGATTCTCCTTTGCTTTTAATGTTTAATTAATATTGCAATTATTAAAATTTTCTTTCGATTATGTTAAGCGGTAAGCGCGAGCCAACTGCAACAAATATGTGTGTTAATTAACCACCATTTTATTAAATTAATAACCATATACACATTTTTTTAATTTATTATAAACCAGTGCTTGACCACAATCCCACCTGGTGGTACGTGGTGATGCAGCCTTATATGGTAAATCGCACTGTCTTAGCGTAATAAAAGCCTATTCACTCTTGCCTTGAAGACGCCCAGATTGTATTCGGACGGAAAGATAGACGCCGGCAAATTATTCCACTCCTAAGGAAAGGAGAGGAGGAATTAAAGCGTGTAATTCCTGCGCACACTCATCGAAATGCATCCTATAGAATACCGAGAGACTGGCTACTCTGCGCCTGTGCTCGAGGCTGACAAGATTGGTTTCAACCAAATCAAGGTTGTAATTGTAATTAATCAACAACAAACCATACTTATATAAGGAGAAGGTTTACATACCATGTATCAAATTGCAGACATATGTAGCCTTCTCCATTTGTGCATTATAGAAATAAGTAAAAGTGTATTTTAAGTGAATTAGTTTGTGGAAATTGATAATATACTCCCTCCGGCGGAAAATCACAAAAAAATTGCTTGTATAACATTGTACTTGATTATGTATTCAACGTTGATTTCGTGGAGCTTAATTTATTTAAAGGAAACACAAATCACGACTTAATAAAATACGACGTGTTTGTAGCATGTACATAATAAATAATTGTCGAAGTCGAAAATTACATGAATATAGTTCTTTATATGTTGCCATGGTGTGGTTGCGTAAAAGTAGGGAGAAATCCATCACCCCATTTCGTCCACCTGATATTAATTAAATAAATAAATACAAACATGTAATTAATTTTCTGATCGCGATTCTTTAATAATTTATATACTTATTACCACTTGATTATCTCATTAAATTGTAAAAATTATACTTTTAGCATATAAGTACAGAAATTGCACGCAATTATCATGGTTTACCATTTTAATGTAAAGTTTCTATTATACCAAATAAGATCATGTACAACATTATGACAATGAACGAAATTGAATTGAATTGAACCTTAGAGTACCTATACATAAGCAAGCATGCTTATATACTCTAAGAATTGAACTGAATCCAGCAGTGGATCATAGAGTATAGTAAAACAATAGTGGACTTTGCAGGCCGATTATGAAAGTCTTTTATTTCCTTTACTTACAAACAAACTTAGTCTAATATAACACGAATAAAACGAGCTCGATTGTCAATTTTCAAACTTGGACTTTGGTCGACAACGCACCAATTTAATTGTTGAACGGATAGAAGTGGAAACAAATGCTCAAAAAACGTAACGCCGTAATAAAAAGCATTTCACATAAAACGCGTTTCCTTATCTGACGCTTAAACGAAAACACGCGATTAATGCTTTCAAACACACGTTGCCGACGCTGAACGTTGAAAAATGTTTCGCCTTAGTAAAAAGCCGTGATAGCTCAAGGGCTAAGCGCTCGCTGTAAATTTCACAGTACGCGAGCAACCCGAGTTCGATCCCCGCCGGGACGAATGATGTTAATTACAATTTTAAGTGCTGATTTACCACGTGTAATATCTCAAACATTCTTTCCTTCTTATCTTTTAAATTCAAAATGCGTGGTTATGCATTATTTGAACTGATTTTACTGCGCACGCACACATTCGTAAGGGTCGATTGAATCACGATGTGATTAAATTTGGGATAATTTCAAATAAAAGTAAAAGCCTTATTGACACGTATTTTCAAAAACTCCAATAACGGTATATAATTATTTATATATTTGAACTTAAGTTTAAAATTTGGCTACTCTTTGAAAAATAAACCTGTATATGTCGCCTGAAATCCGACTCATGAAATCTAAATTACTTACTAAGCGGCCTAATAGGTGGCGTTTTCGCATTAACTTGGATTATTCGCAAACTGGAGAATAAGGTTATTTCACATAACCGTGTTAGTGGTGGTGTAAGAATAACCAGAATGGCAATACATGGGGTTCAGTATGCCACTCAAAGAATCTCCTCTTATACATTCTATTGTATTGAATAAGATAACAGTGGTGCAATAAACGAATCCAAAATTTTAATATGAGAGACATAGAAGGGTGGAGTCCAGTGGTGATGGCGCCCAGTTCTATGTTTTACTGCAATGACTATGTATTAGTTGTAATAGAATGTTTTTGCATACATTCATTTAAATTAATTGGCACAAGCACGTGGGACTGTATGACAATTTAAGTTATTAGTTTAATTTTTTTTAGTACAGTTTTTTTAATATTGTATATTTTTCAATGTTATTTAAATTGTAAATATTGCTAGTTGTAATTTTTTTTAATTATAAGTAATGTTCTTAACCCTAAGAATACACAGTACAAGTTACGATGATATAGAATGTAATAATAAACATATTATATAAATAAAATAATATTCTGATACATAAAAAGGGGTATTGTATATAATTATGTCATTTGTGATAGTAAATAAATAGTTTTTTTTTACGTTACAGTTAGTTACGGGTGGAGGTGTAATGAATTAATAAATATATTATATGAAGGTAACTACATAGTATATAAGGGGCTGTGCTGTTCAGGCAGCTCTTCTCTCCATTTAGGTACATAAAACCTTAAGTCGGTAACCCGTGTTTTATTTCTCAGGATCCTAGTATAGCAATAAACCACCGTCTCGACAAAAGTATAATACTATGTGAATATGATCTTAATCAATCAATCAATCAACTATTTATTTCGCTAAAAACATGGGTACACACGGATCGATAGTCAATATTTGTTTCCAAATATTTTGCCTTTCGAAAGCTTAGCGTGTGAAAAAATTGTTTAAAATAAATTTGTTCAAAACAAATGAACAAAAATTAGAAATAAACACAAATAATAGACCAGTATGTAACTCCCACTTTGTAATGATTACATTTATGTTTTTAGAAGAACATAACAAAATTAGAGAAATAACTTTTATTCAACTGAGAAATATCACGCAAATTCCTGGATAGTAACGTACTTAAGTAAGCAAAATCAATGAAAAATTAAAAGCAAAGTCATTCAAGTCAGTCATTAAATTCATTTAGAAGTTACACGATCAACAGGAGCGCCAACGATTATAAAATATATAAAGATAGTCAGTTAAGTAAGCCTCCACTTAGTGTTACTCGGAGATCGAGCGGGACCGCGTGTAGTTGTAGAAGCGCAGTAACTTAACTTTGCCGTTTCCAATAAAACTTGTTATTTCCTCAGAGTAATCTTAGTTTCGAATACATTTACACACGCGTACTGCATGTATGTTATGGATGCAACAAAAAGTTAAGACAAATTCACACATTTAAAGTCAAACTATATAGTTTACAAATAAAGTAAGTATTATTTTGTGTAGAATAAGGGTGACAAACGAGCACACAGTCCACCTGATGGTAAATGAATGCTGTGATGTATAGACATTTACATCTATCATCGATTAAGAATCAATATGCAGGTGCGTTGTCACCCCTGAGCACTAAAATGGAATGCCTCGTTTCCTGTAAAAAGGGTGTCCGGTTCTCTACACTCGAAACACAACAGCATTAAGTTGCTATTTTACGCTGGCATTCTGTGAGAGCGTCGTCTTTCCCCGTTCGAATCGCCCATTCGTGCTACAACTATTATATAGCTGCAGCACGGCTCTACCACGTAAACACGTATTATCGTATGTATTTGTTTCAAAAAAATATTACCGGCACATTAGGATTTTCCCCAGTATCGTGGAGGCAGTTGACACACATAAAATGAACGAAGATATTTTTTGCAGACTTTACAAATACTTGTTCCGGGATACGAACCGTGGTTCTCAACTCAATGCTAAGAAACAGCGCCACAGAGCTGTCATGTATCTTACTGTACTTAGTAGATCAAATTAAGGTAAAGCTATGGCAAATGTTATGGTTGCCTGTTATAAGAGTGCTATAATAATAAGTATAAATAAAGCTTTGGTAGGACTGCTTGTCTGTCTACAATTCCGTCTGGGTCAAAACGACTCTCTTACCTACCAACAAATAGCAGTGCTTGCGTTCCTGTATTCCGGTCTGAAGTGTATTAGAGAACCAGGTTGTGAGGCACTCATTTTAGTTCTCAGAAGTGAAAACCATCTGTAACCTTCTTTGTTTGAAGTTGGTTGCAGGTGTCTATCGGCTGCAGGAGCCATTTACAACCAAGGAAATCGACTGTGAGTTCTTTTGTCACTTCAGTTTAAGACTTTATATAATAATCTGATTCTATTTTCTTTGTGCATAATAATTTTTATTTACAGCTATAAGTTTCCAAACTTTTATTAAACGTCACGATCTGTTATATGTATAATATCACTTAATATAGTTTTATTATATTAGATGGGGGTGGGGAGGGGGGGGGGTACTAAAATTAACTAATATTAAAATGAAATGAATGCCCCCTTACCAGTAAAAAAAGTTCCCTTTTTCTCGTCACTCATAAGTCATAACACGAAATATGACAACAGTACCTATTATGCTGCTATTTTACTATTGTTTGGGCAAGCTTATTCCTTCAACGGTTGACCAGACCCAAGCTTAACTTTTTGACTTTTCCAAGTAAGAAATGCCTGCATATTTCAAAACGGTTTCTTTTCATCTAACTACCCGTTTTATTGTGAAATAAACGCATGGGAACCCATTTATGTAACAAAATATTATTGTATTTTGTTACATAAATGTTAGTATTAATATAATATACTACCCTCTAATTTCTGCTTAATAAAATAATGATAAGTAACTGATAAAATTAAATCTTAGAATGCTACTGAATACTTATTCGTGCAGCATCAAAAATTGTCACACTTCAAAATATCTAGACCGGTTGCCATTATCGGGATGATTTACCACAATTACCACGTTTGGCAAAATGGCTAACAACACGTGTTTTTTGTGTGCACAGTATTACTGAGATTAGGAGAGAAGCTCTTTCATTAAATATATTGGGTGTCTGTCGACATAGGTTTCATTTTACCAACTTCATATGTTATCACGTTATCTGATGTAAATAATTGGAAATTAAGTGCACTGTGTGATTTTATCTCTATTTGATGGAATAGTTCGTGGCATCGTTGGGTTTCTGATTACTAGGTAGATATGGTCAACAATCGTACAAAAGCTTTGTTTCAGTTTTTATGAATTTTATTTAAACAAATACGAGAGCCGTGTAGCTCGCCGTGAGATTTCATCACGGCAATTTGTATTGGTCTGACAACTTATACTTATCAGTTTAAAGGTTACAGCCTATATACGTTCCTTAGCTGGACGCAGGCCTTGTTTTATTTCTGTGAGCATTATGGAGCAATCACTCCACCATGCTACTCCAGTACGTTGACAAACCTTACATGCTCTTGAATATTTATTCCTCTGGTTACCTAACAATCTTAAGTTGCAAATAACAATTTCATTGAGTCGGCGGATATCGACCCGGGGTTGCTTGCGTAAATTTACGTCGAGCGTTTAACCCTTGAGCGACTACGGCTCTAAAGAATATGTAAAGAGATGATTCACTAAATTAAAAAATAAAGAAGTTATTATGTATGATTGAAACTCAATAATTAATCGAAACCTGATGTCAGTGATGTCTTTGCCTAATTGCGGAAGTTAATTTCAACAATTTATAAAACTACATGTACGTGCATAATTAATATATTACTGCGACGTCGACTCTATCCGTGCATAAATAATTACAAAGAACAATAACACACGTTTTATCAAAGCCTACGATATTTTTTATATGACTACTGTACAAGCGATGTAAAAAGCTGACTGCGTCAAAATAATATTTGTATTAAATTCTGGGAGTTACGTTCCTAATTGGATACACAAAGGCAAATTAAAAATCACCAGACTAAAATTAATATTGTGCAAAATTTTGGAATGGGTAATTGTAATTATAATATGTATAATAATAATTATAAAAAGATAAAGGTAGGCAATAGTCGAAGATTTTTAAAATGTAACAATAAAATGAAATATCAACGCTCTTTACAGGTATTATTATAATATATACTGGAGTCTCAAACCTAAATCAACATTGTTGTAAAAACCAATTGTGAAATAGAATGACAAATTAATAAAAACATGACATGAAACAGAAACTTCTCGACTAATCTGTGCAAATTATTGAAAATACAACAACGCACAAGGAAACTATAGAAATAACATCAAAAGGTTGGTAACATAGTCATATTGAATAAAACTATTTTTTACGGATTTTATCGCGTTTAATTTACTATTTTAATTCCCGACGTTTTGGGTGCTTCACAGCAACCCATGGTCACGGGGGGGACTGAGATGTTTGACATCCCGATGTCACAGTTAGCCCGGCTACCTTTAGTTTTTTTATATTAATTTTTGGTTCGATCAACGCAGAATGAGCTTACAGTATCTTAAAGTCTTGCAGTGGTATGCTTGGGTTTGGATTTAATTTTGTTAATTATAGGCTCCCAAGCAGATGGCAGCACCCATCCATCTTCTCTATTGAAATTAGGATGTTTTTTAATTTCAATAGCCTCGCGTATCATCCTTGGTAGGAATCGGTGTTGTTTTGCGAGGATTTGTGGTCTAAGCTATAGAATTGTTTGCCTCTAACTCCATTGTGAATTGTATTTTAGAGTTTATGGAATGAAGGTGGTCTTAAAATGCACTTACATAGGACAAACAAAAAGATCCATTAAAACCCGCGTGAAAGAACATATAGCTGACGTGAAGCACCGACGCTCTGGGAAGTCTGCAGTCTGTGAACATGTTCAAGATCGTCCCCGCCATTACAAGAGATTTGATAGACCACAAATCCTCGCAAAACAACACCGATTCCTACCAAGGATGATACGCGAGGCTATTGAAATTAAAAAACATCCTAATTTCAATAGAGAAGATGGATGGGTGCTGCCATCTGCTTGGGAGCCTATAATTAACAAAATTAAATCCAAACCAAGCATACCACTGCAAGACTTCAAGATACTGTAAGCTCATTCTGCGTCGATCGAACCAAAAATTAATATTAAAAACTGAAGGTAACCGGGCTAACTGTGACATCGGGACGTCAACATCTCAGTCCCCGTGACCATGGGTTGCTGTTGTAATAGTGGTGAATGGGTCCACTATTAACAGACTCCGAGTGGTCTAGGAGCGGAGAAATGAAACTATTTTCTTGATATGCCTTACTATGTGCAGGCGACTGAAGGTGTTTATTTTAGTGAACCCGGCCTATATTTATATTCCCGGCTACATCCTTAGTTACCCAATAGCAATATCTTTTATTTATTTAGCCAATTGGAATTTCTACATTTTGACCAATGAAATTAATCAATTACAATATTATGTACAACTATTATATGTCGCGCTCCATTTGCCGGCGTAAGACTCGTGGATCGCTTCTCGTAGCTGCGTTGCTGGACGGGACTATATAAGTCATGCAGACCGACGCGCGCGCGTAATCGGCGAGCGGCGGCGGCGTGGGACACATCTCTGGAACAGCAAGAAGAAGCGTAGCTGCGGCGTTGAAGAAACGGCTCGAAAATGGTCGACGGATTCATGAAGATAGCCGGCGTGTGAAGACGATGCGGGGCTGATGATATTTGCGGCTGTTTCTTGTTTCTATATTAGATCGTTAAATATATACGTCATATTATCACGCATCGATATGCAGTCCGCAGTATCTCAGTAGCCGGGGGTAATTAGGAAATAAATGTTTTCTTCAGACCTTCACCTTCTGCGTTATGGTAGCAGCAGGGTAACATTATTTATTACAACACAACTGGCTGCTACATCACTCTCCCCCTAGCGAAAGCGTACCGGAGGCTTGACGACTCGCCCATGGCTCGTGATTTTTAAAATAGGTTTTATCTGGGTTGATGTAGGTGATGGGTTTTCAAGCTTCCTCGCTGGTGGTTGATATGATGATGATGATGATGATAAATCCTCTGAAGTATCCTCGTTAATAATATAGGCAGGCTTTAGTCGGTCGATCGATATAATTGTAGATTTCCTTCCGGGTATTTGTAATTTAAAAGTCTTGTTATTTCGCTCTAATACTTTATACGGTCCATCGTAGGTAGGTTGAAATTGTTTCTTCACTGCGTCGTTTCTTACAAAAACTTGCTTGCATGTTTTCAAATCTTGATGAATGAATACTGATTTATTATTTCCGTGCGATGATGTGCGTTTTGACGATAAGACTTTGTTGATTGATTCTCGAAGTTGAGTTACAAAATCGTAATTCATTTCTTGATTATTTGATAATGTTGAAGTGAAAGTCACGGTAGTCTTATGCTGCAGCCATGGGTTAGCTGAGCGGCGCTAAGACTAGTGTCTGTACGCGGTGTTGCTCGTAGTCAAGTAGCACTGTGGTAGCTCATCAATCCACTTTGTATGTTGAGATAAACGAGTTTTGAGTGCGGTCTTCAATGTACGATGCCATCGTTCGACTATTCCGTTTGATTGAGGATGGTATGCCGTTGTACGTGTCTTCTGTATTCCCATAGTTTGAAGAAGTTTGAGGAATAGGTTGCATTCGAAGTTTCTTCCTTGATCCGTTGTGATGGTTTTAGGTGATCCGAAACGAGTAATCCAATTTTCATAAATTATCTTCGCGACGGATTCAGCTGATGTATCATCGGTGGGTATTGCTTCTGGCCATCTTGTTGTTCTGTCGATCATTGTCACGAGGTAACGATGTCCTTGCGGTGAAGTAGGTAATGGTCCAACGATGTCGACGTGCAGGTGTTCGAATCTCTCCGTAGGTGGAAATGAATCTAGGCTGCTTGATGTATGCCTTTGTACTTTGCATTTTGACATGGATGCATTGCTTCGCCTAGTTGCCAACATCCACTTATTGAAGGCCAAAGAATTTTCCAGTGATGAGTTTTCTGGTTGCTCTAACACCTGGATGACTGATGTTGTGCAGTGCATTGAAGACTTCGCGACGACATTCTTCTGGTAGGTATGGTCGCATGGTTGACGTTGATGCTTCGCAGTAGATAGGTAGATGCGTCGTTGGCATTGTAACTTGCTTGATGGTCAAGTTACTTTGCTTCGATAGGTGTTTGATGTTGTCGCTATCTCTGTCTTGTGCTTCGGCGATCTTGTGATAGTCAATTGATGTAGGGCACGTTACACTGTCGATTGGTATGCGACTGAGTGCGTCGGCGACTATGTTGTCCTTCCCACTGATGTGACGTATGTCGGTCGTGAATTCGCTTATGAAAATGAGTTGTCTTGCTCGTCGTGGTGTTTCCGATGATGATGGTTTCTTCTGAAGTACATATGTTAATGGCTTGTGGTCGGTAAAAACGATCAGGTTTCGACCCTCGAACGTTTTTTTGAAGTGTTTGATAGCCATGTATATAGCGAGTAACTCTCGGTCGAATGTACTGTAGTTACGTTGAGTATCGGAGAATTTCTTCGAAAAATAGCCAAGTGGTTGCCATTTCCCATTGATGTATTGTTGGAGTACAGCTCCTGTTGAGAGATCGGACGCGTCGCTGAAGATAGCAAGGATTGCTTCGTGTGATGGGTGAGCGAGCAAAGCTGCATTTTGGATCGCAACTTTACAAGCTTCAAATGCCTTCGTGGCTTCATCGTTCCATACGATTGACGTTTTATCTTTTTTCTTCGTATTGTGAAGGTAAGCGTGAAGTGGTGCTTGGATTTCAGCGGCTTTAGGAATGTGTTCTCTGTAAAAATTAATCATCCCAAGAAAACGCCTTAGTTCTTCGATTGTTTTAGGTTTCGCATAATCGATGATTTCTCTGACTTTTTCAGTAGGCGGTTTGATTCCTTCCTTGCTGACGGTGAAACCAAGAAATTGAACTTCTTCTTGTCCAAATATTCATTTCGAAGGGTTGATTGTGATTCCATTGTCTTCTAATCGCTGTAGCACGGTGCGTAGATGGGTTTCGTGCGTTTTATCAGGGCTTGCAAACAAGAGATCATCAATGAATGCGAAACGAAATCCAGTCCATGAAGTACTGTGTATGAATCTTTGAAAGGTTTGACCAGCGTTCTTCAGTCCTGGAGTCATTCTTGGAATTGAATAATCCCATTGGAGTAATTATTGCTGTCTTTCTATGTCTTCATCGCGTACTTTATTTGTGGTAAGCTCAGATCGATGGTGAGAATATAGTCTTGTCTGACAGTTGATGAGTGAAACCTTGACCGCAAACAGGCGGTCAGAGGGAATAGAATTCAGTCTTCTGTAATCTCCACAAACTCGTAATTCTCCATTCTTCTTCGGTACAACGTGAAGTGGTGATGACCAAGGGCTTTGCTTGGACGGCATTCCTTGCTCGATCATGTTTTCGAATTCTTTTCGAACTTGCGTATCGGTGTGGTGCGATTGGACGTGCACGGCAATGAAGTGGTGGTCCATTGGTTTCGATGAAATGCTCAACGTTGTGCTTCGGTGTTAATTTCATTGAAGTTATTCTTGTGATTCCAGGATATTCTTCAAGGATCTTGTGATACGATTGTTGAACGTCTATGCTTCTTATTGTGGGCTGATTGGTTGCTTGGACGAAAGACTGAGATGCAAGATTGGTTTTCCCGTCGATGATTCGTCTATTTTGATGTCGACGATCAATGATTGAAGAAAATCAGCACCGATGATTGGTTTGTTGACTTTAGCGACGATAAATCTCCATTTGAATGGTCGGCGAGGTTTAAATCTAGTTCCATTGTTTTTCTCCATATGTGGAATCACCGTATTGTTTGCTGCGTAGAGTTGAAAATCCAGTGGCTTCATCCGTCTTTGACTCGGCGGTAAACTGAGATATTCGCCCGGTGTCGATAAGGAAGGTAAGCTTGCTTTTTATCGGTGACAAAAGACGGTAGGACTTTTCTGTTACGCTGATCCTGTCGCATCAAGCGTATTTGTTAGTTTCCGACTTCATATTTTCATTTTGAATGTACACGGTGTTGTGCATTTTTCGCCTCGGAACCGAAACGTCGACGATAGCAGTAAGTGGATCTTGTTCTGACCTTGTTCGACTTCTACTTGCAGAGCGGTTGCGACGAAAAGGTGATCTTCGATGTTGCATTGCGCTGGTTGTACTGTTGCTGGTAACAGGTTTGATGCTGGGAAGCTTTGAGCGCGGCGACTTCGAATGATAGCTTCAATTTCTTCGAGTAGAAACTGGGTATTATTCTTGCTGAAGTGCCTTGATCATCGATATGTGTAAGCTACTGCTGTTTTCGATCATCTTGTCCGCCAGGAGTGCCAGTTCGTCGAGCTTCGTCTGCGTGCTGAATGCTTCACTCACTGCTAGTACCGATCGAACATGTGGGGTAGGTGGTTTACCCACATTAGTCGTAGCGTCGAATCTGGGACTTTATCTGCGCCAAAGCACGCATCTCTGCGTAGATTGTAGGCTTCTGGTCTCCAAGTTCTATTTCTGACAGAAGTTTCTGTAGCTGGCGACTGTCGGATTCTTCATATGCAGAGATCAGACGATCCTTCAGCGAATTATACTGGTCGGATGCCAGTACGTTGACAAACCTTACATGCTCTTGAATATTTATTCCTCTGGTTACCTAACAATCTTAAGTTGCAAATAACAATTTCATTGAGTCGGCGGATATCGACCGGGGTTGCTTGCGTAAATTTACGTCGAGCGTTTAACCCTTGAGCGACTACGGCTCTAAAGAATATGTAAAGAGATGATTCACTAAATTAAAAAATAAAGAAGTTATTATGTATGATTGAAACTCAATAATTAATCGAAACCTGATGTCAGTGATGTCTTTGCCTAATTGCGGAAGTTAATTTCAACAATTTATAAAACTACATGTACGTGCATAATTAATATATTACTGCGACGTCGACTCTATCCGTGCATAAATAATTACAAAGAACAATAACACACGTTTTATCAAAGCCTACGATATTTTTTATATGACTACTGTACAAGCGATGTAAAAAGCTGACTGCGTCAAAATAATATTTGTATTAAATTCTGGGAGTTACGTTCCTAATTGGATACACAAAGGCAAATTAAAAATCACCAGACTAAAATTAATATTGTGCAAAATTTTGGAATGGGTAATTGTAATTATAATATGTATAATAATAATTATAAAAGATAAAGGTAGGCAATATTCGAAGATTTTAAAATGTAACAATAAAATGAAATATCAACGCTCTTTACAGGTATTATTATAATATATACTGGAGTCTCAAACCTAAATCAACATTGTTGTAAAAACCAATTGTGAAATAGAATGACAAATTAATAAAACATGACATGAAACAGAAACTTCTCGACTAATCTGTGCAAATTATTGAAAATACAACAACGCACAAGGAAACTATAGAAATAACATCAAAGGTTGGTAACATAGTCATATTGAATAAAACTATTTTTACGGATTTTATCGCGTTTAATTTACTATTTTAATTCCCGACGTTTCGGGTGCTTTACAGCAACCCATGGTCACGGAGAACTTAGATGATGGTGCTGTCATCTGCTTGGGGTCCTGTAATTAACAAAATTAAATCCAAACCCAAGGATACCACTGCTAAACTTCAAGATACTGTAAGCTCATTCTGCGTAGATCGAACCAAAATTAAAATTAAAACTCCAGATCCATTAAAACCCGCGTGAAAGAACATATAGCTGACGTCTGTGAACATGATCAAGATCGTCCCGCCATTATATCAGATTTGATAGACCACAAATCCTCGCAAAACAACACCGATCCCTACCAAGGATGATACGCGAGGCTATTGAAATTAAAAACATCCTAATTTCAATAGAGAAGATGGATGGTGCCGCCATCTGCTTGGGAGTCTATAATTAACAAAATTAAATCAAACCCAAGCATACCACTGCAAGACTTCAAGATACTGTAAGCTCATTCTGCGTAGATCGAACCAAAATTAATATTAAAAACTGAAGGTAGCGGGCTAACTGTTACATCGGGACGTCAAACATCTCAGTCCCCCGTAACAATGGGTTGCTGTAAAGTACCCGAAACGTCGGGAATTAAAATAGTAAATTAAACGCGATAAAATCCGTAAAAAATAGTTTTATTCAATGTATAGTGTTCGCGTAAATATAAGAAATCATTATGTAAACATAGTCCTAGACCGACTAAAGACCTTGTCATCAAGTAATAAAGTGACACCTCTTCAAATACTACAAATATTTTGATCAAATTCTAAAGAAAAGAGCCCTTCTTAAGTCCACTGCTGAACATAGGCCTCCCCAAAGGAACACCACAAAGCACGGTTCTGAGCCACCTGCATTTATTTTTCATTCGACATCATCAATATCCTGAATTTAGGAATTATTTGATTAGTATTGTAGATTTACGCATAATTAAGATTTTTCTTAAATTAAAGGTAGACTTATAGTCGTTGGACTTAGCGAGTACTAGTTGACGAAATATTATTGAACAATTTATTTAGTATCTATTTTAACCCATAAATAATCCAAATAGTAAATAAACAAGTTTGTAAATAAATCTATCAATATTTTCATTCATTGAATTGCAATAAAATTGGAACAGGAAACGAGTAGCCGAACTATCCGCGCCTTATAATAATGAACGCTCATAAGCGACTTACTTCTTGTTATCTCACTCTGTTTCAAGTACATAGTTAATCGAATCAGCTGGTAGAAAAACCGCAATTGAAAATTAATAACCTGATTAAGGCATCAAGCCTACAATTAGTACTCAATGGACGTGCAATTATAGTGAGGTGCTAGCGACTCTAGATATCCACATCGGCCGTCTTGTTCGGACGTTGTCGTGTCAATCAGTAACCGATACGGGACATGAATGAGGGCTTTAATTAACTAATACGGATCGCCCGTCATTGCGTACGTGGATCGAGTTAATCATTACGATGAATGAAACCGAACATGCCATCGTACAAGAAGTAAGTGATTTCTAGATAATTCCGACAAAACATGAATAGTTTATATGAAAACAAAAAACTTTATTTTTTTTCAGATATTGTTGTTAATATTTATTTTCTTTTTCTTGTTTATGATAACTTACAATACAACATGCATTCAACATGCAAAAAAGCAACATATTCTGTGGGAGCGTGGTCCTTCTCCGGCCGAACGGCCTGACCCATTCGTGCTACATCCTTAATATAGCTGCAGCGTGGCTCTACCACGAAAAAACTAACTTTTTATATAACTCAAATGAGTATGCAGCTCACCTGATGGTAACTGTTGTCTTAATTATAGTTTACGAGGGCAAGCAATATATACGAGCTACTTATTTTTTTTTATCTTGAAATAATTTCCTTAACTTTGGTGTGGAATGCTTCTAACATGTGATCGACTGATATGCAAGACTTCATTTACTTCTCCCATGATACTTGGCCAAGTTTCATAGTAATTCGGTCATAGTCATCTCCAAAGTTCACTGTGAAATTTTACATATACGAGGGTGACACTGAAAGTTCTTAGAAAATCAAAACTGAACAAACTAGTGTTATTAGTTTTATTATATTAAGGAAACACCAGACAGCAGACTGTCTCTTAGTTTCAGGATCATAACAATAAATACAGCTGTCACCAGTAAGTATGTCGAACACAGCATTTGAGGCACCTCCGAATCTTTGAACCATTTCACGACACCAATCAACACGACGGAGTTTTGGGGCTCTGTCAAATTATGGTATCCACCGGGCACAAAGCTTCCTGACCGCTAAATGTTCCTGAAGGATTTTATGCACTTGACTCATACCGGATCGGATTGATCATAATTTATATACCGATGCCTAAGCTTGTCCGAATCTGCTAATAAGTCACTCTTTTGTTAGTCTCTATCATACGCCGCACAACACTGATGTTATCTTCAGTAATCGCCGTAGAAGGCCGTCCTCACACAAATCATCGGTGAGATTAGTGCGACCACGTTTAAACTCATTAAACCAGTTGTAAACAGTGGCATGAGATGGGGCTTCATTGTGAAAGGCCAATCGAAGTCTATCATAACTTTCTAGTTAACTTAAATGACATCGAAAGTCATAAAAATCATTGTACAAAAATTTTCTCGCGTTAAATTCATGCTGACGTGTCACAGACAATTATCAAATTGCCACCAAATCGTAAACAAATGACAAATTAATAAAATATATTGGTAAATCCAATTGGGCATGCCTAAGCGCATTAAAAAATTACGTATAACATGATTATACGGAATTTTTAAAGTAGTTTAAATACACACAAGTTTTCACTAATTCCTTATTATACTTCCAATTTTCCGATAATTTTATGTCAAATTTCAATTTAGAAAAAGTTCGGAAAATCCAAAAGTGCACGACTCATAATACTCATATGATCATCATATCATCATTCAGGTCACTCCATAAAGTCCAAGACGTATTTAAGTATAAATATTACATCCTCCTTACTTTTAGTACGTACTACTATTATTTATTCTGTGCTTTTAAAATATTTTAATAAAATCTCTGATTATTATTATATTCAAGTATGTATGAAATTTGGTTTTCGAATATTGTGTATTTGAACAGCGATCTTTTTGAGCCGCTGCAAACAACC
Source organism: Parnassius orleans (assembly GCA_029286625.1). NCBI lineage: Eukaryota > Metazoa > Arthropoda > Insecta > Lepidoptera > Papilionidae > Parnassius > Parnassius orleans. Next base: position 1,339,609 of record JAGSMP010000080.1, on the reverse strand, counting down.
GATACAGCGTCCACTCACGACGGCGATTAACGCCGAACTAACTGAGTGAGTGACGCAAAATTATTAAAAATAAAATTCACTATAAAATAAAATTAAACTATTTAATAAAAAATAAATTCATACAAGGCTACTAAAACACCAAATATTTCGACATTTCGCAGACGAAAAAAATTAATTATAACTAAACTAAACAAAATTAAACTGCCATTTACATTCAATGGCTTCCCACATGATAGATGAAGAATTTTAAAATAGATTGAGTTGAACTATTGATATTTTCAAAAGTTATTGTGTTTACGAAGCCATGCGGACTTGATAAATCCACACCATAAGCCACTAAAACCCTTTTTATGTAAAGATAGCAATTAATCGATTTTAAAAAATATTAATAAGTTCGAAGTAAGTAAGAACAATCATATCATATGTAATCAAGTGAAAGGCTTAGGCTAGATTTACACCAATCTTTCGATTTAGAACCAAGAGTAAATCATCCCTCAAGTCTCAATAACTAGACCTATTTAATCTTGGCGTCAATCTAACTTCGTACGCAGTTACAGTGTTTTTTAATAAAATACTACATCTACACATACACATTTAAATAAAATTGAAGTGTCTGTCAATAGTATCGAAATAACTGCCTTTTATTGAGCTCAAGCGATCATTTTCATGGCATTATGACATGAACAACCACTTCTTTTTTAAATCTGTCTGTCTATCTGGGTGTCCGGGCTAATCCACGGAACAGCTGAAACGAATTTAATATAACTTCATGAACAGACAGAGAACAACGCCGGGAGTGGCTATAATATTTTAAATAGGCTATATTTAATCCGAAAAACTTGTTTCTTTTTTGACAAATCGAAATATTTATAAAATAAATGGTCTCTGATCATTATATTGAATCCAAATAACACCAAATTAATAGATCCTACACGCGAAGCCAGGGTGGGCGCTAGTTGTAAATAGAAGTACAATTTATTTTGCAAGCGTAATGGCAAAGAAATAAACAAATAATTCAATATCAAGTAATCGTATAAATAACATTAAAGAAAAAAAAGTGAATATACAGCCAATCAACACAGGTTCACGAAAACATGAAATTAATACAACTAAGAAATAAAACAAAATACAAGTTAATAATAAGATAATAGTAAGTTGTACGTAAACCGAAAGAAAATATTTCCTTCTAAAATTTCTCTTTACTATAAAATAGTAGAATAAATATTAACATATTATAGTAAAAAGTAAAAGCCGACTTTAAAGAATATAAAGAATAAAATAATTTCACATAATTATGAGTAAGTCGGTGCTAAAGCATAGTTTATAGAAGAATTAAAGCCCCTTTCTTCGAACTTCCATTTTAACTTATTTTTACTTAGTATTATGTTTTATCAGTTAGTCGTATGGTACTTTTTTTATAAAAGTTAATTTTTTGGCCTATTGAGCGGACTAAGGGACATCACAATCACAATGTCGTATAAACCGTTACATTATAAACTTCATCCCCTATTTTGTCACCTTTAGGGGTGGATTTTTTTTTGGAACTACCACCCGGACCAACTCAGAAGTATAAACTATTATCAAATATTCATAACTCATTAAAAATAATAGGTTTACTATTATCGAAGATATCGCGTAACATACAAAAAATACATAGTGTTGAATTGTAAACCTCCTACGGTTTTGTAGTCAGCTATAAAGTAATTAATGGAAGTTCTCTCTACAAAATTTAATACTAGCTCTACATAATATTATATAAAAGTACAGTTCAAACTATTTTCGTAACTATTTTGTATATTTTTGTTATATTTCTAGAGTTATATTTCAAGAAATACTAAATGTTAAAATGACGGCCGGCTCTTCATTTAGTTAATTTCAAAGCTTGACCCAAATCTCATTCTCCGTTGTCTTTTAATTAAACTTTTAATTATTTTAGGAGGCTCAAATGGATCATTTATTCAATAAACGCAGTGTTAGTCCCTAATCTTCATTGAGCTTATCTCTCCCTGTTGTTATAATTTGCACACACTTTTTATGATTATGTTTTTAATATACCTTTAGTGAGTACGCTAAGAGTTAATAATAATATATTGATTAAATATTGAAATTATTAAATGGCCCCATCAGGTTTGGGTTTTTTAGTGACTCGGATAGTTGGCGCAACTATCACGTATTAGACAAAAGTTTCCTAGCTAGCTACGCTACGTAGCTGCGTAATCCTCTTATTCTTGACTCCGATGCAATTTTATTGCTATCTCCTATTCTCCAGTGAAACTATTCCCCGATTTTAGAGCACCTAACCATCTTCAGTGGGATAGTAGCCAAGCCGTGATTTATAATAGTTAAAATAAATAAATATAAAGCCTCAAATATTTTTTATCTCTTAAAATATTGTTTATTTTGAATAATATAATAAATCTTATAGTAATAAATAACTCCGCCCTATTGTTGTCCGTAACAAGGACGTAACTAATTTATTGGGGTGGAGCGTTAACTTTGACTATGATGCAATTATTTTTGCTATTTTCTCTGAAACTTATTGTTCTCTTTCGATAAAAATTAGCACAAACATTAGCAAAAAAAAAAACATATTGTGAATAGTGAATAGATTCATTTGCATATCTCTAGCTTTTTTCATGGATATATAATTCCATATTTTTATATTAAAACAATTTTGTATCTACCTATATAGAATATGTAGAACGATAATATGATGAGATGTTGAAAGATAATACCATAACATTGTCATTTTTAACGTTTAATTTAAATTATATAATAAATAATAATAATAAAACTCAGCCCCACTCTTGTCTACAACACGGACATGCATAGTTATTAGAATTTGACGAATTCAAGAAACTTGCGAGCGTATTGGCGATGGCAGTATCAGATTTTCCACATCGTTGACGATGCGTCCCGTCGCAAGTGAAGTACTATTAAAGTATCAGCCTATTTTACGTCACATAGGATGAAAACTATTAGATTTATCTCTAACTGAATCATGTTTTATTTATTTATAGGATAAGGGTGACAAGCGAGCACACAGTCCACCTGATGGTAAGTGGTTGCTGTGGCCCATAGAAAACTATATCTGTTCTCGTTTGCGAATAAAATGCAGATGCATTGTCAGCCGTGAGGACTAAGATGGAATGCCTCTTTTCCAGTAAAAAGGTCTCCGGTTCTCTACACTTACCAAACGAAACACAGCAGCATTACGCTGTTATTTTATGCTGATATTCTGTGAGAGTGTGGTCCTTCCCCGGTCGAGCCGACCCATTCGTGCTACAACTATAATATTAATATAGCTTTAGCATGGCTCTACCACATATATAAATATATTATATGTTATATGTTCTATGATATACAAAAAAAAGCACGTCAGAAGTGAAAACTTCTTAGCTTCACAAACTTGTAAACATTATTTTTGGGTTTTTTAAGAAATATTTTTTAGGAAATATTTTTCATTAGAAATTATTTTTATCAACGTATTAATATAGTAAGTAATAACATTTTCATTTATTGCGCTGTTATACATGAAAAATAATGATTATTACCTATATAATATAAACAAATTTATAAATACATATCCATTTTATAAAATTTAATCAATTGGATTTTCAACGTTACTTTCATCAATTTTATGTATCTACTTTTATTATTATTTTGGGTATTTATAAAGTATTCTCATCTGGTTGGGCTGAATAAATATATAAAAGGATATAGTAAATAAATATACATAAATATACATATAGATTTATACATAGCCTTCTGAATTTGAGCACGGAGCGGTCCGTCATGGAGTCCCAGTCGCCTCAGATGACCCGAGAGGCTGACCGGAATTAGCCCGTTCGCAGAAACCACCACAGGAATAATTTCGGTCGACAGACCACATGTCGGTTACCTCGTGAGTCAGGTCCAAATATTTTGTTTTCTTATCTGCTTCGGCTTTCACGAGGTTCTCGTCATACGGAATGGTAATCTCGACCAAAAATATCCTTGACTGTGCCCGGTCCATCAGCACAATATCAAGCTTATTCGCAAGAATAGTCCTGTCTGTGATGATGGCCCGGTCCCAGTAGAGCCTGGCGCGGTCATTTTCGAGCACGGCTTCCGGCATGTACTTATAATAAGGCAGTTTCCGATCCACGAGACCGTATTTCAGAGTGAGCTCCTGGTGTAGAATCCTGGGTACTAGATTGTATCTGTGCAAGTACATAGTGTTAGAAAGAGCCGAACAACCAGAGATGACATGCCTAAGTGACTCACTGGGATGGCGACAAGGTCGACAGATGTCGACGGCGCCATCCTTTGGGATGTATCTCCGATAGTTGTTGGTCTTAATAACCTGATCCTGTATTGCACAGACAAAACCCTCGGTTTCCCCAAAGAGGTCACCGAAGCGTAGCCAGTGAAGGGAGGCGACCGTATCTACGAAAGGCTCATGTAGAGCCTTGTAGAACCTCCCATGGAGCTCCTTCTCCTTCCATACGGTCTCACAGTTGGAAATTCACTTTACTGCCGTGTCTTGCCATTGCTCTTTGGCTAAGAATAGAGGGGTAATCCCTTTATCGCAAGAAATGACGTCCTTATAGAATGGATCATCCGATCTCGCCAGGAAGTAATTAGGGAGGCTGCACACTTCGCGATTATGCATGGTGGGCGCGCTTAAAAATGCCACGCCCACCATGCTTCCGCGGCAAGTACAGCCTCATCACCGACGGTCTCAGATGGTGCATCTTATGGGACGTCATAACAGTGCGGACTTTTCTGTCCAGAGCGTTCAGTTCGGTCTGAGTCCACCTGAGTATGCCAAAGGTATACATGAGGAAAGGCATGACCCAACCGTTATATGCCTGTGTCTTATTCACGCCCGACAAAAGGCTGTTAAGCACTTTGATTAAGCGTGCATAAAACAGATCGCAAACTGATTGTTTCATGTCCGCCTCAATTATACCTATATTTTGTGACATACCCAGGTATTGGTATGTTTCAGCCTCGGAAAGGGTCCTTGCCCTTACTCCTTACCTTAAAAGGGTTGATGGGCATAGATAAGTCTATGCTCTCAGAGTTAGTTAATTCTGAGGCATAGACTTATCTATGCCTCAGAGTTAACTAACTAACCCTACCCCTATCAACATGGAGGACCGCACACTTATCCGTCCCCAGCTTCATTCTAATAGAATTGCTAAAATCACAAGTGGTGTTTAGCAATTAAGATGGGAGTGACTGGAGGCGAATAACTTGAGATCATCCATATAGAAAAGATGGGTCGCTTTTGTACCTCCTTTCCGAAGCTGAAATCCCCTCCCGGAGCGCTCCAGTAAGGTACTGAGAGGGTTCAGAGAGAGGCAAAACCAAATTGGACTCAAACAGTCGCCCTGGAAGATACCCCTTCTTATCCTTATGTTCTCCACCTTGCCAATGACTGCGTCAATGAGAAGTGGTTCCTTGGTTCCACGACCACCGCCCGGATATCCATTTTGAGCGCGCGACATCACCTGATTTGAGTTCAGGTGACGAGTGGTTCTCGCACTCGAAATGGATGTTAGTGTCTTGTATATGGTAGTTAGACACGTGATAGGGCGGTATTTGCTCGGGTCTGTGGTATCCTGATCTTTAGGAACCAAATGAGTGATCCCAGTAGTGAAGAGGCTCGGGTGCGACTTCTGGTCGAGAGCCTCTTAAAACTGTCGGGCGAGCACAGCGTGGCACACCACGAACTCCTTCAGCCAGTGGTGATGCAGTCCGTCGAGTCTCGGACTTTTCCAGTTCGGGGCCCTACGGACCGCCTCAGCTACGTCCTCCGTCATTAAGATAACGGGGTCCATAGGCGTACTATTTGCACACTGGCTCGCCACAACTTCTGTCCAAGGGCCCTCGCTGTGGTTTACGGGCTCTGAATACAGGCCACGCCAGAATGCGATAGTGTCGGCCTGTTTCGGTGCTTGGCCCGTACCACGTACCATTGGTCGCTCCAGAGATTTGTAGAGCCTCTTCTGATCACTCTGGAAGAGACGATTCTGGTTGAACCGTGTCGACCTCTCGGTATATCGCCGAATCCGCTTTCCCCAAGCAGCGATTCTCTGCTTCAGGTCATGTATGCGCTCCGTCAGTTTTTGCGTTATATCCGGCTAAATAATTACCAAATCTCTAAAAGTCGAAGTTAAGACTCTTCTTTTTTTTTTAAACATTACCTCCACACTAGGATTTTCGCCTGTATCGTAGGGGTAGTTTACATACATAAATTTCACAAGGACAAACATCCAGACTCGGAACAATTATTTGTAGGCCATACAAATACTTGTTCCGTGTGGGATTCGAACCCGTGGCCCTTAGCGCTGCAACTAATTGCTAAGCCGCTGCGCCACGGAGCCGTCTCACTTGTTTGTCTATTATTATTTTATGTATTGCTAGTAGGCATTAGTATTGCTAGTAGGCATTACATCATATTATTATTTTATATATTGCGAGTAGTGTTCAAAAAGCATGTTTGCATTAAAAACGTTTAATATAATAATTTAAATAGGACTATAAACTAGTAAGAAATTGTATAATATAGCAATTTAATAAGGACTGTAAATTAGTAAAGGATACTGAAACCATGACCTTGATAGATATTCAAGAAATTCTCGTTATAAACTATACGATGCAACAAGAAAATATCGTTCTAAGAATCGATGCAGTGCAGATCTCGATGTCACAAAACGCCAAACAAATGTGTCTGACATTATAAAAAAATAATTTTCGTAATATTTAAATGTTATTCAAACCCACAACACGACAGTCAAAATATGACACGTCAATTTAAAACATTATCGATATAATGTGAGCTTTTAAAAATCGAATGAAGTATGATCAAAAGAGAAAAAAATCACGTCGTGAATCCCCGGCGTCCTTTATTAACTCAAGAAGAATATAATTTGACAGTCACTTTCATAAATTCAAGGAGCCTCTTAAATATTACAAGGCGTCTCGTCTTACGGGACGTCATCCGACGTATTATTATGGGAAAATTTATATCACGGCCGATTGCAAATTATCCTCTTATGAGGCAAAAAGAATTATGTAAAGTGACCCCCGACAGCGACGCCGTAAGTGGCGTCTTTGAATGTAATTATAATAATTCATCTTGTAATTTTTACTTGAATTATGAAATATAAGAGAACTTTAAAAAGTGTGTAGGATTAAATCGCTTGCAATATTAAGAATATAACTAAGTTCGACTTTTTTGTTTTAAAAACTACTTATTTTTTTTATATTTGAAGCAAATATATATAATATAATATTTGTATTGTTGATTGCTGTGTAATCAAAAAGCAGAAACGACATCTAGTAGTATTAAGAATTATACACACCAAGGTACTTTTTCTTACCTTAGGATGTATGGATAGTTACGCAAAAAGGATGCAGCCCTCAAAGCGTTCAGACATTGACGTGTGAAGCTTGGACATTTTCTAACTAACGAAACTTTCGCTGTTTTAATAAAATTATAAAAATTATGTTTACTTAACATTAAAATTATTAACAAGATTTTTATTATTTATATTATTGTAGCACATATACCACATGTTTGGGCCCGACTGTAAGATGTTCCATCTTTATCGCTTTAGGCGTAACTACGATTACATATGAAATATGGTATTTTTCAAAATAGCTGACCTCTACTTCTCGCGGTGCCTGCTAAGCAAGGCTCTAGCTACTCTAGAAGACGACAAATGTATCCGATTGAAATTGCTAAGCTTTGTGAGTTTTGGAATAAGTTTTATCTTTACCTACTTTGTGTTTTCTTATTATAGCTTGAAATAATATTTTTCGAAAATTAGATTTATAGAGTTTTAATAAGAAGAATACTTTTTTTATCTTCATTTTTGTATAGAATAAGGGTGACAAACGAGAACACAATCCACCTGAAGGTAAGTGGATGCTGTGCTGTGGAGATGGAATGCCTCGTTTCCAGTGAAAAGGGTCTCCGGTTCTCTACACTCAGCATACAAAACACAGCAGCATTAAACTGCTATTTTACGCTGGTAGTGTGAGAGCGTGGTCCTATCCCACTCGAGCCGACCCATTCGTGCTGCAACCACAATATAGCTTCAGCATGGCTCTACCACGTAAAAAATAAATGTTAAAAAAATTGTGCAATAATTTATGAAAATACTATCTTTTAATTCTTGTGTGCCTAATTTAGTTGCTAGTAAAAATGTCAAACAAAGAAATATATTCATTGTTTTATTTGTTTTTTGATGTATGATATTAAATATTTATTTAATGTAAAGTGAAAACCTACATATATATTCCGCAGATGGACCGCCAGGTTACACCAATGGGTGTTCTTGAGAATATTCCAAGTCTGAACATGCAGATTTTCTCTCAATTTTTTCCTTCACTGCCGAAAACATACAAAAATGGCATTTAATATATTTTCATTAGCAATTTCATTGGTGCCGGCGGCAATTGAACTCCGTTTGCTCACGCAGTTTATATGTTAGTGAGAACGTTTATTCCCTGAGCTACCAAGGCTCCTGTAGAAATCTATTGTGTATATTAATATGTCCTTGCAGTGAATTACAACGGCACGTCGTGTACTCAATAATCGTATAATATTAACTATGTAGGATATGTTACAGTGCCTGGCCTTCGTGTAGCCTAGTGCACAATTGGTTGAGTTAGTTCTAAACTTTCATTTATACGAATATACATATATTATCTGCGTTATAAATAATATATAATCTATTATTGTAAAATTCATAGATACCTAATTGGTTTATAATAATTGTGTAGTCTATAATTCTGGTATAATTCAAATATATAAGTACTGTACGTTCATTACGATAAGTTCAAAAAATTTAATATTTTAACGGTCACGCAACCAAATTGTACCTACTGTAATACTTGTAACAGTTCTAAGGAGCTTTATTTTATCTCCCTTGTTCTATTCTGAACAGATTCTTCTAACTTTCGCTTTAGCGATGCGATATACCCGTGTCAGTCCACGTGTAATTTTCTTTATGTTTTTTAAAAGAAGTAAGGGTGGAATACAAGCACTCACTCCATCTGATGTTAAGTGTTGTGGCCCAAAGACAACAAAAAATTTCTCAATTACATATCAAAATGCAGATGCGTATTGTTATTGCCTTGTTAGCAGTAAAAAGGTTATCCGGTTCCAGTCCCTAACCGTAGTAAACACACCAGCATTATGCTGCTATTTCATGCTGGTATTTCGGGCAAGCGTGGTCGTTTTTTGGTCAAAGCGAATAGGTGCTGCCGCCCGAACACGCTGCAGAGTATGTCTACCTCGTTCCAAATATTAGCCAATATGGATCCCATTGCTGGATCATAATCGCTTCGCTTGGCAAGCGGATTCTGAACGCAGTCCCAGATGTCTCGCAACTTTGACGTTGCTCCCCGTCAAATAACGTTGTTACTGCAAATTTGTTACTATTATGGTACTATTAAACGGTATTCTGAGTATTCTTTGAGAGCATGGTCATTCGTTGGTCGAAGCGACCCATTACTGCTGCCGCTATAATACAGCTGTCTTTATCACATAAAAACCTTGGGGCTTTAGATTAACAAGTCACGTGGTGTTTGGTAGAGACTTACTACTAGTATTTTTAAAATACGTTACCCCCACACTAAGATTTTCTCCTGTATCGTGGGGGCAGTTTACAAACATAAATTGCACAAGGACAAACATCCAGACGCGGTGCGGGATCCGAACCCGCGGCCCCCAGTGCAACTCACTGCTAAGCCACTGTGCCACAGAGCCGTCAAATATAGTATTTTAGCAGACTTCAATAAAAGGAAGAGGTTTAAAATTACTACATGTATAGACTACATGTTTTTGTATGTAGGTATGTTACGCGACATTTTCGTGAATTGTTCTCAATTTCCGGTTTTGATGATTATGTTTTTATTAATTAAGTTATAATTTGAAGGAAAACTAAAAATACGATACATACGATGACGATGACGATGATGATGACGATGACGATGTAGATGACGATGACTATGACGACGACGATGACGATGACGATGACAATTACTATGATGATGTCCATGACGATGACGATGACGATGCCGATGACGATGACGATGGTGATGACGATGTCGACGACGATGACGATGACAACGACGACGACGATGACAATGACTATGACAAAGACGATGACGATGACGATGACAATGGCTACGACTATGACGATGATAATGACGATGCCGAAGACGACCACGACCAAGATGACGATGACGATGAAGATGCCGATGACGTTGCGATGACAATAACCAGGACGATAACGATGACGATGACGACGATGATGACGATGATGACGATGACGATTGACGTTCACTCAAAAGGGTAACAATAATTAATTTAAATAACTAAAAAGAATAAAATAATTTTACTTTATGAAGTTGCAGCTTTAATTCGTTTGTACACTTATGTCTAATCATTGCATTGTGGAATTTATTTGTTCTATCTAGTTCTTTGAAGTCGGCTTCTACTTTTTATTAAAATTAATTTTTACAAGTTGAGAATATCAACTGCTTGTAAAAAGATAATTCTTCAAAATTTTGTAACTACGCCATTGTAATATATTTTATACAATGCGTCATTTTATACAAGTAGCATTGATTAAAACTTTTTTAATTTCTTTGGAGGGGTTCGAAAATAGGTACACGAAAACATCGCATACAATACAGCTTATTATAATCGTGCTCCATTATATTAAAATTTTCCTTCCTACCCCGTGCTTAAACAACAATATCTTTTAAGCAGCCCTGCCTTCTTTTCTTCCATTCAAACCTACATGTTCCAATTTTCATAATACCTATACATTTTGAAGCTAGCAACATAATTCGGTACAATAATAATATATCTACTTCTTCTAAAATTGTGCTTTAGTAATGCATACATGACCTATACTTACAGAATTCTGTATGACTTTCGCTATCACAATTATTATTACCTGGCTATTCCTCGGTATTCTCAAAAGAAGTCTTAAAGTATTACATCTTACAAGCAAATTGATGGTATCATTAAAAAGAACGTTATCCCACATAAGAAATTCCTCCTGTAACATGGATACGTTTTACTAAGTTGTACAAGAACAAAAATTCAGTCTCGGTACATTCTATTCTATACTATTCTATTTATATTTGATAAATAAATAAATATAAACACTATTTTAGTGTATATAAATGTAATGTACGATCTAAAGTACGTTTTAACTGTTACGAGTACGTAAAATTTTCACCACTCCATTGGGTGATTGACCAAACATACAATAAAAATAAATTGTAAAATCATATTTCTAGGAATTTAAAAGGTGATGATGATGTTAAAATAATTTAGTTTCTTACGTCACTAACCAAGCAGCAGGATTAAAATTAAATCCATAATTTACACTCAATATTGGAAGGCACGATTTAATTTATGGAGTTATTCAAATTCTAACGCTAAATGTTTGAAACAATTTGACAGATAGAGATGCTAATTGACACTAAAAGCCTGCTACTGTCCTGTTCAGTCTGCACTTAATATATTTTATTGATTTAATTTAACTTACGGTTCAATGGATATAATACTTGTGCAGTGGTTAGAGTTTGGCGTTGCTCTAATTTTGGCTACTGACTAAAGTCGTCAACCATACTACCGCAAAAGCACACACTTTTAAAGAAAAACTTAATTTCAAACACATTACTGTTTTTTTTTTGTATTATAGAAAAGGAACAAACGTCCATGTAACATACCTGATGTGACCACCGTCATCCATAAACATCTGCAACGCTAAAGGAATCGCAGGTGTGTTGCTGGCCTTTAAGGATAGAGTAGGCTTTAAGGGCCCTGGGTCATAACGATACAAATAAACTGATGACGATAGCTCCACAACGTGGTCGTACGTGGAGAATATATTTTTTCAGAACAAAAATTTTTAAACGTTACCTCCTCACTAGGATTTTCTCCTGTAACTTGGGGGCAGTTTACATACAAAAATTTCACACGGACAAACATATAAACATATAGGCCATACAAACACTTGTTCCGTGTGGGATTCGAACCCGCGGCTCTTAGCGCTGCAACTCATTGCTAAGCCAATGTGCCACGCAGCCGTCGAACTTATGTTTAATTATTACTATAGTTGGTTACCGGCGCGTTGCAGGCGCAGAAGAAATAATTGTAGAAATATCGTTTTAAATTTGGAAGAGTGGTGTTGTTTAATAAGTAATGATAATACATTAATTGAAGTTGAATGTTATATAACTTTTAAATAAATTTGTCGGTACGATACTCGCGCCACCTACTGTAAGTTAATTGTACTATACCTATAACCTTCGCGGAAGTGCAAGCAATATGTAGACAAAGTTTTACCGCAATCTGATGAACGGTATGGCAGCGCATAAAATACGAATAAACAAACATAATTTTTAGTTTTTAGATTATTTTAACTATATATTGTTATGTATATAAACTTATGTATATAAACATAAGACTAACCTTACCGTGTAGTGTGATGTAGGAGATGGCGTACAAGAATCTAGTACCCCATATCGTCCCGTGAGAGTATTAAAAGGCATCAGAGGTAAATAAAACAGCAGATGGCAGCAGCATCTTCCTGTTAATGACGCAATAAATATAAAAAAATATGTTTGCCAACCCAACTGCCAAGTGCAGAAACTATGTCAAATATCCCCTATGAAACAATCTGTGGATGAGGCCCATGTTCAGCAGTGGACTTTTGATGGTGGTGTCTGTATTTCATGCACTCTATTCACACTATTAAACTACAAGATATTTAAACTTACTTAAACATTTAAAGCAAATCCTATTATTTTTTAAAAACATTACCCCCACACTAGGATTTTCTCATGTATCTTGGTTTTTACAAACATAAATTGCACAAGGACAAACATCCAGACTTATTCCCTGCGGGATTCGAACCCGCGTCCCTCAGCGCCGCTACTCAATGCCAAGCCACTGCGCCATGGAGCCGTAATGAATAATTATTTTATCATTTATCATTATTATAACAGCTCCTCACACTTTCTTTCCTGGACAAAGGTATCCCAAAGAATACCACAGAACACGGCACTGAGCCACTTGTTACACCGTCAGATGTGGAAGAGAATCACAGTATATATGCGATATTTATATATGGATGCGATATTTAACAAGTTTTGATTATAGGAAATATAAATAATATTTATTTTTATTAATATTTATGTTACTATAACTCTTCAGTGAGTAATTATATATAATGTGTGTAATGATATATGGTGAATATATCATGAAATTCATAAAGCAACACAATATTAATAGCAATAACAAATATTTGGTAAAAATTTCTTCGATATTCCAGGAAAATATGTCAGGAATGCCTAAAGCATTCCTTCCTATCTTTCATGAATTAATCCTTCCTACCTATAAGTAAAATTAAGTTAAGGAGATGATAGAAATTATAATGAAATAATTAAAATTTTTGTACAAAATATATTTTATAAGGCCCTTTCTTAAATAATGTTATTAAATTACAAATATTTTTCTAGATTATTGACTGGCTGAAATACCGTTACCGTAACAGCCTATGAAAAGTTCACAGCTGAAAATAGGCCTCCCACGCTTGACAGATGGGCTGGCAACTGCAGTTTTTATTTTTTAGTTGATATAATGAAGACGCTACTGCCCGATTCCTGTTTTTTCCTCTGTCGTCTCTTACGACAAACACTGAACGGTATGGGGTCGGGGATATTCGCTGCTGTGCTACACGTTCAACTAGCTGTAATAATAAATGCATATTATTTTTATAAAGGTAACCTACGTATTACCCAACGATTTAAAGTCAATATTACTTTATATAAATATAAATATTTACATTTTTTACTATATATAATTACATATCAAGATGATAATTAATCATCTTTGTATGTATACCTATATAACCACCATTAGGCTGCGTTTCCACCAGAGGTTTTTGTACATACAAAACAAGGGAAGAATGTGTGCGAAGGATGTGTTGTGAGGGATGTGTTCGAGGGCTGTGTGCGTGGTATTTGTTATCTTCTACGCTACGCATTAACGCACCGCTCAACGGCCTAGCACATCTCTGGTGGAAACGCTCACACCGTTCCACAGCCTCGCTAAGCATCCTCGCACCGCCTAGCTACCTCGCACATCTTTGGTGGAAACGCCTTAGTTTACCTTTATATATTCCCATTCCAAATTCGAAAGTGTAGGACGGTGCGTGACTTGGTAACTGATATTTGTACCAAACACCAAATATTTATCCTTGGCATATATAAAGTCTTGATCTATTTTTATAAAAGGTTTTTTTTGTTGTTTAAGTTGTAGTTTTTAACCTTTTATATTTAAAAAAATAAAATCATGAAATGCCATCACTTACGTGATATTGTTTAGTTAGATAGTGTGAATATCTATGTGTAATGTAATACGGTTGGCAGATGGACTGGCGATCGCTGTATTAAACGTTTCGAACCTTTGACCCTGCTCATCGGCACAGTCCGTATACATTATTCGACATAATATAAGAAGTGTTTATAGCGGTCTGAAGATTGTTCTGGAATTTTCTATATTCACCTCCTACCTATACCAATGGAACGATAAGGGTGATGTATCGTATTAAGCCGTTACTACATGCTTCTTCATTCAATTTATATCTCCAACAAGCGAAAAGGTTAAAATCAAAAAGATAATTAAGTTTACCAAAGTGTTTTTTAAACAATTAATGGTGACAAACAAGCCCACAGTCCACCTAATGGTAATCGTAAATGATGTTTGTCGCTCATAGAAACCCTAACATCTATCTTCAAATAAGAATCAAACCTCAGAGTGTAATATAGAATAGCTCGTTCCTAATTAAAATTTTCTTCGGTTTTTGTCCTCTCATTACACGAAACAGCGGCACCATGCTGCTATTTTACTCGTGGGACGTGATCCTTCCCCGGTCATGACTGTCACGTAAAAATGTATCTTATGTTTGCTTGACCTTCGACATAATAACGTTAAGGCTGTATGATGAATTCGGTAAGTAGAAAACCGTGAGTGTTAACGCATTTTGGACAAGTCAACGTCTAACACGGGATTACGAAAGACTCACGGCGCCCGTCGTGGAGATAAGTAAAGTAAGCTTTTTGATAGCTTTCTCGTAATAATCATTATTTTAAAGTGTGAACTATAATATTATTAACTTCTTCCTACGGGTTCACTTACGCGGAATTTTTTTATGGTAAAATTAGGTAGTTAAGATAGTAATTAGTAATTAGTCGTCAGGGGTGACAACGCATTTGCAATTTTGATGTATTTGTCTTGATGTAGATGTCTATGGGCTACGGTATCCACTTATCATCAGGTAGGCTGTACGCTCGCTTGTCAACCTTATTCTATAAAAATATGATATTTTACGCTATGGTCATTCCTTACCATACCGACCCATTCACGCTGCATTTATAATACTGCTGCAGCATGGCTCCACTACGTTTAAAATTAATCTAAATACGCCAAATTTTACAAACTAGTTACAGAGGGCACCATAACCAGTGCGAGGGTCTATGCTCACCAACCCACCTGCCCAGCATGGTGGGTATGCACAACCTAAAAAGACTGCTGATAAGTTTTTTTTCGAGCTAGCTGCTCGTACGATGTCGTTCAGGTCTTATGAAACCAGTATTACTGCGGCTAGTATGATTTTTAGTGATTGCAGTGGCTACAGTTCACCGTTAAATCCTAAAATTTTAATTAATTGCAAGTTTATCTATAAATGTAAGGTCTTTCACTTCCTCTAGGCTTTTTAACTTACAACGTTATCTATATGAGTGCTACATTAACGCCTTGGGGATCCGCATTCTGAAAGAATAAGTCCCAGAATAGACATGTCTTAAGTAGCAGTATTCAGCCCGGGCTCTTGCCAAAATTTGTTATTTGTCCTAACACAAATCTAGAAATTCAGAAGTGAATTTTTGATCAAACGCCCGAATTAAGATAGATGGTGGAAGGTGATAGGTATTATGACTTCCGCTGTCTATACATAAGTAAACTGAATGAGAATTATTTTTCGTATAAGAGTCATTCTGCAGCTATATTATGGTTGTAGCTCGAATTCATCGGCTCAACAGGGGAAGGACCATGCTCTCACAGAATACCAACTCAAAATAGCAGCGTAATATATTTTATTGTGTTTCGTATGGTGAGTGTAGAGATCTGGAGACCCTTTATACTGGAAACGAGGCACCTTAGTCCTCAGGGGTGACAACCCATCTGCATTTTAATTCTTAATCGAGGATGGATGTAGATGTCAACGGACCACAGCATCCACTTGCAATCAGGTGGTCTTTGAGCGCGCTTGGCACCCTTATTTTATTATAAAAGTAAATAAAAAAGTTAGTAAATTTTAAATATAGAAGTAAATTGATGTAAATACAAAAGCATTCTTAAATTTTCTAGGTTAAAGCTTCAATAACGCATGAAGTTAAAGAACTTGTTGTACAACACTGTTTGTTAAATAGTATAACATTTGGAGACGAAATTACACATCGTTGTATTCATGGTCGACCACATTCAACAATTACACGTTGTGCCTTACATTTTCTGTGAGTTTAAACTCTTTTAACAAACGTTAGGGAATTCCTGTAGTTCGTTAGACCTTCATACAATAGAAAGTATTTTGTTGTAGTGTAATTTTATTATACATTTGAAATCAATGAAAACGATGAGTTGGGTCCATATCCTGCGATGAACTGTCACGGAAAGAAGAGAGCTACATAAAAATGTAACATAATTTATTTATTTATTTAAAAAATTATTATTATTTTAAGGTGTTTTACAAATGTTTATTTTAATGTTAATTTAAAATTTTACTTGGATCTTCTTTTTCTATTTCAGTCTATAAAGTCCAGTCCAGTTTAGTTTATATATATATATATATATATATATATAAAAACTAAAACAAAATAATGTAATAGTATAATTTATTCAATATAGACTACAAGTAATTCTTCTTGAAAAGCAACCACAAAAACTCTTTACCACTGGTTTGGAAAAAACCTCTGTCCTAGAAAGAACCAGCAAGAAACCCAGTGGTTCCTTTTTTTTTTCAAAATAAATTATACAATGAGAAAGGTTGTACAATAAGAAAGGAGCCGTGGTAGCTCAGGTGTTAAGCGCTCGCTGTAAATTTCACAGTACGCGAGCAACCCGGGTTCGATCCCCGCCGGCACTAATGAAATTATTAATTGCAATTTTCAGTGCTGATTTACCACTGCTCGGCGGTGAAGGAAAATATCGTGAGAAAACTTGCATATCTAATAAATAAGAAAAAAAATGTGATGTTCGCCAACACGCACACATTGGGGTAGCGCAACGGACATTTCTTTGCCCTAAAACCCTCTCAGAAATGAGAGGATGTCTGTGCTCAGCAGAGGGACGTATGTAGGCTGTAACTAACTTTTAACTCTAGAGGTTGTACAAACTATTCACAAAACTTATTTACTTGGACTCGACCATTCATAGATATACTCATTCATAGATATACTGAGATGACAAAATCAACATAATTATTTGTTTCAATTTTTCTCGGTGAGACTCTCGGTTTTAGGTTGTAAATAGCTCTTCTTTGTTCTCTATTTGTTCTCAGAAACTATTTTTGTTTTGCTGAAGTGGGCCACTTCAGAATCAGCGGCATTTCCTCGTAGCAAAATCCCATAAAACATTATGCTATGGCCAAGGTCATATATTTATCGACAAGATGATATATTTGCGTGTGTTTTGAATTGCTAAAGTTACAATAATAGCAAAGGAGCCGCCTATATAGAATCGTGAATATACTTCGCATACATCTCGCGAACCCTAACGAAACAATCGGAGCTGGCGGTTCGTCAATCATTCGAAGCTCTGTTTTCATTTCATTTTTCCTCGTCGCTCAATTGGGCTCCTGCCGCCTATCAACGGCAAAACCACACGAATCCAAAAACAAAAAATCCCTTTTCTTGCGAAATTGAACCTTAAATTCTGGCCATTATGCAATCATACAGAATAATCAATGACATTGTCATTTTGTTATAGAACAAAACTCCGTTGCCATACAAACTCTATGTTGCATTATTAATCACGTACCTTTCCCTGTACGGTAAAGAGGATTATAACAAATTACGGCCTAGTTAGGCATTCAAGCCTTTATCATACAGACGGCAATCAAACGGTAGTTCCAACTCTATATATAATATATTCGTATTTAAATAGACTGGCTTTGGACTGGGTTAATCCTATGGGAACTATATTCAACGCGTATTTCTCTCAATTCTTATTTATTATTTATGAAACTGTTCAAAATGGGCACTAACATTTTGTTTGTATAATTTTCAAAATAAAACGCTTATCGTATTGAATAAAGCATTTTTGACAGTTGTATGACATTGAATGAAAGTTTAACGTAGATTGTGTTGTTGTTGTTAGTTTTAGTATTCTGTGCTGAATTCAGGAAAACGGAAAGTTTATGAAATTACCTCGGTGTATGTGTGTCACAAAAGTTTTTCCTGTGAGTGTTTCGCAAATGATTGAAACTTGGCATAGTTATAAAATGCGATGAAACAGGAACAGAAGATGGGCAGCATCATCTTTCTGATAAAAAATCAAAATAGTAAAATAATATGTGGTTGCTAAAGCGCCTGTCAAACATGGCAACTGTGGCAAATATCCCTCAATAAGGCAATCTGTGCTGATAGGCTGCAATGAATAAACAAATGAATGAGTGAATGAATTACTATGAACAAATTACACCTAATTTATATTGTGTGGTATGGATTCCATTCCATTCATTTATCCATTACAGCCTATAAAATCCACTGCTGAACATAGGCCTCTCTCATAGATTGCCTCATATGGAGAATTATGCAAATATGTCACAATTTTTATAGAATTAGTAGGACAAAAAAGCACAGTCCACCTGATGGTAACTGGATGCTGAGGCCCATAGACATCTATATATATCCTCGGTCAAGATTTAAAATACAGTTGCGATATTCTACCCGAGGACTAAGACGAAATGCCACCTTACCAGTAAAAAGTATCACATTTAATATTTTATAAGTATTAAGTACATTGTATAATCACACACGAAGACGAATGGCAGCGTGTACATTACTTCTTATTAGTTTGTAGCAGCGTCCAACTGACAAGGCGACTTAATAAAACTGGCAGAGGTGCTATACAGGTAACTAAGAACTGTATGCTATATCACTATTATGTATATATGTATAAATTATAGTATATTAGTATATTTAATATGCATTGGTTTAGCGTTGTTGCATTGCTTATTCAACTTAATTTTCTTTCTATTTTTAGCATCTATCACATTATATGCACATTTTCGGATTTGACTGGGAGAGAATGCCAAAAGGTATTACGTTCGTCCGTTGTAATCCTTTTTATTAAGGTGTTATGAACAATAAAGTGTAAATAAATAAATAAATATAACTGTGACAGTTAGAGGTAGAAGCCCATGCTTAGCAATAGACTCGGAATGAGCTGTAATGATGATAACAATAGTAATGTTTTAAATGAAGTATAAATTCTCATTTTTATCTCTTTGAATAAAAAATGAAACAAGAATTTTGTATTTATAATAAATGGGAACCGGTAGTTCCAATAAATCACAAAAATCTTATACGTATACATTTTTAAGATATCAAAGAATTGTAGAAGAAAGGTCATAAGTAAAAAAAGATAGAAAAAGTTATACTATGAACAAAAGTGGTGAACTCAAACCTTTCAAACTTGATATAACTTTCAATAGCAAAAAGCTCTAAAGAAAAATCCTATTATTTTTACTTTATTATACTATGTTACGAGATCAGTATAATTAATGAATACATATTTATTAAGCAAACATTGTTTAATAAGGGTTATTATACTACTAAAGAGTACACATTGATTACATATTGAGTACATATTGATAATAACCCCTGGGAATGAGGTGGTCGCTACGGTGGTGTTTCTAAATGTTTTCATAATTATTTGTATTATTATTGTAAATATTAAATTTATAAATTTATTTGAAAATTATTAATTTATGTACATTAACTAATAACGCACATGTACACGTCTGTTTAATAGTGCAATGCATTGCTTATTGAACCTTGTTATTATTCATTTTAAAACGGGAATGCTATCTTTACAATTGAAACAGTTGAAATTTGAAACCGTTACGTGTTCCTAAAATCTGATGTTTAATTTACATTTGCATAAACACAAACGAAACTATGATTAGTGATCGTTGGCAAAATATTGATAATGTGGTCTCGTTGGAAACATCAGTCTATTGAATTAGTGAAATAGCTCCGCCAATGGCTGTATAAACAAAATATGCGAATAGAATCCGATATGATATTTGTACTGCTTCGCAATTGAATTAACTTTTATAGCGAATGCTAATATTTGTTTGTTTCAGTACGGGAACTATTTAAGTTGTAGTGATACGATTCCTTTTTATTATTTATCATTTATGTACCTATATTATTAATGAAAAATTTTGGCATAATAGATTGAACACATTGAAGATGGAACTTCGCGGAAAGCTTTCGAAAAATATGTTTTTTTCTAAGAGTCAACATTATAAAAGTCTAAATGATAAAAGTCAAAAATAATTTTTGCGAATAAACGTGCCTGTTAACCGGTAAATGATTAATATTTTAAATAGTTTCGTTTGAATTCGAACTTATTTTTATTACCTTTAAAAAACTTTAAAGAACTAAACATTTACAAAGAATCAAAACCTTTTCATCTTCGCAAACATTTTTGCAATCGTAAACAGTTGTATTATGTAAACAAAAATATTTTCATGAAACCTCACCTTTGAACAGCCTGAGGATATCCAGAAATCTTTGTATCACGTTTCTTTCTCCTGTTATCACTTTCCACTCTCTTATCACTGTTTTCACGGATCGTATGATACCTCGGTTGATAACTTTCAAGTTGCGTGTATAAACGCGCGCGTGGCGCCTCGTTCGAGACCCGCTGCGACATAAGGTCCCCGCGTCCGTACTCTGCGGCGGCTGGAGCCACACTACTGTGGATTCTCTCAGCAACCCCCGGGCGACGTTTTTCTTCAGTGAAAGCCACACGCGGTGGCTTTGGTTGCATTAAGCTGATTTTCTTTTTTTTCGCGGTTGATGTTACGTAGAAGAAGTAACCGTTGCGGTCCATCTTTGGTGCGGTCGCCTTTACCTGGAACAATGTTTTTACATATTTAACTTTCGATTCAATATATAGGCGACAAATAACATGGTAAACATTATATAATAAATATTATGCTATTTTCCCTCAAATACAAAAATATCACTTTTAAGTAACTGTAACTTAGATGGTACGGTATGACTTTTTTAAAAAGTAAGTGTGACAAACAGCTCATAGTCCACCTGTTGGTACGTTAATTCTGTAGCCCAGAGCCAAATTAGTTTTGTCCTCGATTATAACACCGTTGTCATCCCTGAGGACTAAGATGGAATACCTTGTAACCAGTAAAAAGGGTGTCCGGTTTTCGTCACTCACTATACGTAACACAGCAGCGTTAAGCTGCTATTTTACGCTGGTATTCTGAGTGAGCGTGGTCACAATATAGCTGTGGCAGGGCTCTACCACGTAATTACGTATGAAATATATAAAAAATTAAAATTATGTTTTCCACAGAAAATTCTGAAATAATTTTTAATTAATATTGATTTTTATATCAATACAAAAAGTATATATAAAGGTTATAAATGTTATTTTAAGAATAAAATGACACCCTCAAAATAAACAATACAATAGCTACGCTCTCAGATTTTTGAAAGTTGTTTATGTTTGGAAAGTTGTGTCAAAGCTATAGTAAAAGTTAACTGAATCAAGTTCATTGTTTATGAACGCATTTGCTTTTATTAAAGTACTAGTGTTCCACGCGCCAGCGTGTTATTTAGGGTTTTAATTTTTTTGCGCGGAACCCTAATTCTTTTTCTAAAATAAAAGTAGCCTACTAGTACTAGTAGTTACTCCTTATGACATCAGCTATCTGCCAGTGAAAGTCCCGTTAAAATCGGTCCAGCCGTTTCGGAGATTAGCCAGAACAAACAGACAGACAGACAAAATAAAAAAAATTGTAGTTTTTTTTATAAGTACTGTACATATACTTTCATATGCATTTAGTAAAAAGCTGTAATTTTGACATTACAAACAGACACTTCAATTTTATTTATTTGTATAGATTATACAAAGGTTCAAGTTGACTTATGAAATTAATTAAACTTATACGAGGGTAACACTGAAAATTCTTAGAAAATCAAAAACTGAACAAACTAGCAAGCTATTAGTTTTATTATATCTTTTCAAAATAGTGTCCATTTACATCAATACATCGCTACATCCGATGGAACCACTGAGAAAAGAACTTTGCCCACTCGTCCTTGGGGGTCTGTTAGACGGCATTTTGAAACGCAGCTACTGATTCCTCGGCGTCCATAAAACATTTTCCTCGAAGTTTTTCTTTTATTTTCGGAAATAAATAAAAATCGCAAGGTGTGAGGTCAGGGCTGCAGGGCTAGGGTTGCCATCTCCTAAAATGAAAAAGCCGGACTCGGCGCTCCAAAAAGCCGGACTTTTGGACCTAAAAGTCGGACAGTAATTTTTAGAAAGCCAAACAAGCGCGGCGGGGTGGGGCGGGGCGGGGGCCCCACTCCCGCGTCGCACGCACCGCACCGCTCTTCGCCGCCCGCGCCGTAGCCATGTTAATATAGTATTGGCTGGTAATAATGTATATGGATAGGTAAATTCGGCATTGCTTCGCTCATTCTGCAAGCGATGCGTGCAACGCATTACACTAACAAAAAGCCTAACAAAAGCCGGACAGGCCGGACACAAAAATTTGGCCGGACACAACCCGAAAAGCCAAACATGTCCGGCTAAAGCCCTATGCAGGACGGGTGACCCAGTAATTCCACGTCAGACGTCGCCAAGTAGTCGATTGTTTGCTTGACGAGGCGTTGTCTTGGTGAAGGAGGATCCTACTGCGAGGTCGTTTCTCCCGAACTTTTTCCAAGACAAGTGGCAAACAATTGTTAGTGTACCACTCTGGCAGTAACTGTTTTTCGATCCTCTAAAACAATTGTTGCGTAACGACCTGGCCTTCCGGAGAACGAGGCCACCATCTTTTTTCCCACGCTTCGAACTCTCTTCACTTTAGCTGGCAACTCCTCGGAAGGAAACATCCAGACAACAGACTGTCTTTTAGTTTGAGGATCATAACAATAAATCCAGCTTTCGTCACCAGTAAGTATGTCGAACACAGCATTTGAGTCACCTCCGTTAAATCTTTGAACCATTTCACGACACCAATCAACACGACGGAGTTTTTGGGCCTCTGTCAAATTATGAGGTATCCACCGGACACAAAGCTTCCTGACCGCTAAATGTTCATGGAGGATTTTGTGCACTTGATTCATACCGATGCCTAAGCTTGTCCAAATCTGCTGATAAGTCACTCTTTTATCAGTCTCTATCATACGCCGCACAACACAGATGTTATCTTCAGTCGTCGCCGTAGAAGGCCGTCCCTCACGCAGATCATCGGGGAGATTAGTGCGACCACGTTTAAACTCATTGAAGCTGTTGTAAACAGTGGCACGAGATGGGGCTTCATTGTGAAAGGCCAATCGAAGTCTACCATAACTTTCTTGTTGACTTAAATGACATCGAAAGTCATAAAAATCATTGTACGAAAATTTTCTCGAGTTAAATTCATGCTGACGTGACACAGACAATTTTCAATTTGCCGCCAAATCGTAAACAAATGACAAATCAATAAAATACATACACAATAATATTTGCAAAGAGTTCAATTTTCAAAATTTGAACTTATTTTTCCATTTTATCGCTTACAAGTGGCCAGTTCTAAAAACTTTCAGTGTAGTCCTCGTATCTAATACCCCATATCATCCCTTGGGTGTGGTAAGAGGCACCAGAGGGTAACTGAAACAGGAATGTGCAGCAGCATCTTTTTGATAAGAAATTAAAATAATAAAAAAACTGCTGTGGCCAACCCGCCTGCCAACTATTGCAAGTCTATGGGTAATCTATGGGTGAGTTTTGACTGCCTTGTGGGTCTAGTGGTCGTAAACGTGGTTGCTGATCATGAGGCCCTAGGTTCGAATCCCGGGTCGTGCCAAAATCAGTTAATGTGTTTTTCAGTCAAAAATTCTAAGTAGCAGCCTGGAGTTAGGAAGTTGGCGGTGTTACCAACCGTGTGTAAGCCGTTGGTCCTGCACCTAATCTCTCTCCGGTCGTGTCGATTTGCCGTCCCATCGGACTATGAGAGTGAGAATAAAAAGAGAGTGCACCTGTGCTTGCGCATACGCTCTGGCACTATAATGCTGTCTTTCGCAGATGGCTAGTCTCTATTGAGACTGGCCGCCATGACCAAAATTTCGGTCTGGAGGACATTATGGGGGAGGCCTATATTCAACAGTAGTAGCGAATGAATAATTGAAAATCTAATAAAATTGGTAGTTCAGGTGCTAAGTGCTCGCTGTAAATTTCACAGAGAGCGAACAAACCGGGTTTGTTCCCTGCCGGCGCCAGTGAAATTTTTAAGTGCTGAATCAATAAATGCTCGGCGTCGAAGTATACAATGTGAGAAATCTTCGTGTCCAAGGAATAAACAATATTTCGTAGTCGTGAAGTCGGCCAAGACAGTATAGCAGCGGCAGACCATTTGCTCTTTCAGAAATAAGAGGTCTCTGCCCAGCTGTGTGAGTGTGACGTATGAATATAGGCTACAACTTTACTTTACGATATTTTGGTAATTTTTTTTGCATTTCTTTGTTGATTGTTTTATTTATTGTATGATATAAAAGTACACTAATGTTGGGAAACATTTTAATACATATTATGTCTTACACAAATACCAGCGATCCGCCCCGGCTTCGCACGGGTGATCTCGACAACAGCGCCACCTACCGGGTCCAATTGTAAATCTAAACCATTACGGAATCAATTTAATCACACACACAAAATATCATCAAAATCGGCCCAGCCGTTTAGGAGTTCATTCACATACAATTGGACAGAAGAATTTATATATATATATATATATATATATATATATAAGATTATAACCCTTTGTTATTCACATTATTATATTTATTCTGTATTGCATAAAAATACAAAAATGGATGAAGGACGATTTTAAAGATGAGCACTACAAGCGGTCTTATCAATTTCAAAGCAATTTTTTTCAGACACCTTCGCAACACTTTTTTAATTTCTTATAGAAAAGGAATTGTACTGGTAGTGCACATGAATGGGTCGGCTCGACCGGAGAAAAAAGAATCTTTCACAAAATATTAGAGTAAAATAGAAGCATTATAATGGTGCTGTGTTTTGTACGGTGAATGTAGAGATCCAGAGACACTTTTAACTGGTAACAAGGCATTTCATCTTAGTCCTCAGAGTTGAAATTGCTTCTTAATCCTTAATTAAGCTGAAAACGAAATCATAATCTTTAATAGATTTGGATGTTAATGAACCACATACTGTAGCCCACAATATCCACATACCATAAGGTGGGCTAAATTATTTCTTTCTTTCTTTTCTTTAAAAAAAAAACGTTACCCCACCCCACACTAGGATATTCTCCTGTATCGTGGAGGCAGTTTACATACACAAATTGCACAAGGACAAACATCCAGACCCAGACCAATTACTTGTAGGCCATACAAATACTTGTTCCGTGCGGGATCCGAACCCGCGGCCGTCGGCGCCGTACTTTATTGCTAAGACTGCGCCACGGAGCCGTCAAAGCCGTAAATTGGAGGTGGAGGTAAATTAAGAATTCGTGAAATAATCTCAATAACGATATACTATGCTTAAAATGTCCCAATACGTGATAGTTGATTCCACAGAAGACAAAACAATAGCAGTTTATCGGGAACCTTTCATAGAGTAAAAGCAAACATTTTCCATTGTGATTTACTGTCGATGCTGGTTACGAGCGATTGACAGATACCCCGATAAAAACGCTAAATGTCTGTTCTACGTGGAGAACATTGGTCATAACTTGCGTGGCCAACTAATCAGAGTACTTGGGTTCACCTGGAATGCTGCAGGTCTTGGAATCTATTTAACTTTTCACTCGACTTCAAAAAGGAGGAGGTTCTCAATTCGTCGGAATCTTTTTTTATGTATGTTCACCGATTACTCGAAGACGCCTGAAACGATTTGGAAAATTCTTTTTTGTTTCAAAGGGTATACTTCCCAGGTAGTCCCAATTAAATTTTATCGAAATCGGTCGAGCAGTTTTAAAAAAATCAACAATAAATTATTTATATTCAAGTCGGTTGTACAAAAGTTTTTTTTACCACTTGTTTACGTGGTAGAGCCATGCTGCAGCTATATTATGGTTGTAGCACGAACAACAGGGGTAGAACCACGCTCTCACAGAATACCAGCGTAAAATAGCAGCTTAATGCTGCTGTATTTCATATGGTAAGTGTAGAGAACCGGAGACCATTTTTACTGGAAACGAGGCATTCCATCTTAGTCCTCAGGAGTGACAATGCATCTGCATTTTGATTCTTAATCGAGGATAAACGTAGTGTATGGACTGCAGCATCTACTTACCATCAGGTGGACTGTGTGCTCATTTGTTACTCTTATTCTATATAAAAAAAACTTTTGCGCAGGAAAATGAATAGTTTATAAGACTTGTAGCTCCCGTCAACGACGTTTAGTTAGTATAATAAAGTTGTAAAAAGTTGTGTAGAACCAAAATGAAGTTAAGTTTTGCGTCAGTGGCCGAACCGTACTTAATGAGAGTTTCATCCGGAATATTCGAAGCCAAGTTTCGAACTAGGTATCCGAAATGCATAACTACAAAGTACTTGGGGACTTAAAATTTTCTTCTTTTCAGGACAAAATATTTCTGTTTTATTAGCAAAATGTTTTTAATTTTTGAACTTAAGAGTAAAGGTGTTTTCTGGCTAATTTCCGCCTTTGTGACAACTTTCTGAGGAGTAAGTAGTATACACAAAATCTAAATTACTATAATTTTATTTTTCTTATTTTATTTTTTAATTGCCTAAAATGTAAAATTATAGTAATTGCTACAATTAATAGACACAAAGAAATCAAATTTGACCTTTTATATTGTTTCTCGAAAAAAAAATTAAATTGGTCAGTTTCGGAGGAGAAAATATATTAAATTTGTTTTAACAATAAAAAAATCTGTATCTCTAAAATTAAAGATTTTTATTAGATTTTTAAGCAATTTAAAAAAAAATCGCTTATTTTTCTACTACCTACGATTTTTTAAAATTTACGTTCATTCCATAAACTTAAAACCTCCCTAACTCGGTTAATTTTAACCGGAAGAAAAATATCATAAAACTTTTTTATGTAAAATTTTAACCTCTACACATTTTTAAAAGAACTTTTTTGTTTAATTTTTAAAGTTTTCGAGTAACAAACACTGAACGAACCTACAATGAAAGTTTTATCGAAGGGCCTGAATTTCGCAATAACACCGCGAAAAATCCCGTATGAGGAAATTATCTGTAACGTTGAGGATTGTTTGTTTAAAAACAATGTGGGAAAGGAAGATTTAGAGGCCATACGTCAAGACATTTCGTCCTTGTTACGTCGAAGTTCAGTGTCGAAACTAAATCTACCCAAAGACGAGATTAAAGCGTTGTACAACTTACTCAACAGACCAGAGCTCACGATTCTCCGTGCAGATAAAGGAAATGCTACGGTAGTAATGGATACGTCAGATTATATTTCTAAAATACAACAACTTTTATCGGACGAAAGTACGTACAAAAAGGTCAAAACAGACCCTACAACCAATGCGCTTAAAACAACAAGTTATCTGTTAAAGAATTACTCCGAAAAATTAGATCTCGACGTAAATTCGATAATACCACCATGTACCAAACCACCGAGGTTGAATGGGTTACCAAAAATACACAAACCAAACGCTCCACTACGTCCTATAGTGAGCCAGATCGACTCACCAACTTATAAATTGGCTCAACACTTGGAAAAAGTTCTGCCACCGCTGAGAGGACAAACCAGAGCACACACGAAGGATTCGTACCATTTTGTTAGTGAGATAAAAGAACTACATCTCGCTGACAATGAAACTATGGTCAGTTTTGATGTTCAGTCACTATTTACATGTTTACCTATTGAAGACTGCATCTCAATTGTAACCAGGAAGCTAGAAGAATACAACATGCCTACAGAATATGCAATAATACTAAAACACTGCCTTACATCTGGCTATCTATTGTAGAAGGAGAAGTTCTACAAGCAAGTAGATGGCGTAGCAATGGGCTCACCCGTATCTCCCATAGTCGCCGACATATTCATGGAGGACTTTGAGGAGAAAGCCCTTCTTACTGCTCCTGTATATCCAAGATTCTACAAGCGGTACGTAGACGACACTTTCACAATTTTACTATCTGACAAAGTAACTGCATTTTTAAACCACCTTAATTCCATAAATTCTAAAATACAATTCACAATGGAGTTAGAGGCAAACAATTCTTTAGCTTTCCTAGATGTTTTAGTCATCCAAAATCCTGATAACACTATTGGTCACACTGTGTATAGGAAAAAGACCCATACCAACCGATATTTAAATGGTGAATCGCACCATCATCCATCACAGTTAGCTACCGTAGGAAAATCTTTGTTTCAGAGAGAACGAGGGATCTGTGACAGAAAACATCTGGCCGCCGAGCTTCAGCACGTCGAGCAAGTATTGCAAGACAACAAGCTTCGGGTCCCGCGTCTACGTCACAGTGACCGAGTGAAGCCGGCCACAGTCGAGCGTGTGCCTGCTGTACTACCCTATGTCAGAGGAGTCACAGACAAGGTTGGCTACATTTTGAAGCGAGCTTCTATTAAAACATACTTCAAGCCGCCGAAGAAGATTAGTCTATTTTTACCATCCGTCAAGTATAATATCCCTCTACAAGATGCAGGAGTGTACAAGCTTGATTGTGAATGTGGTCTCTCTTACATAGGACAAACATAACGATCCATTAAAACCCGCGTGAAAGAACATATAGCTGACGTGAGGCACCGACGCTCTGGGAAGTCTGCAGTCTGTGAACATGTTCAAGATCGTCCCCGCCTTTACATCAGATTTGATAGACCACAAATCCTCGCAAAAGACCACCGATTCCTACCAAGGATGATACGCGAGGCTATTGAAATTAAAAAACATCCTAATTTCAATAGAGAAGATGGATGGGTGCTGCCATCTGCTTGGGATCCTATAATTAACAAAATTAAATCCAAACCCAAGCATACCACTGCAAGACTTTAAGATACTGTAAGCTCATTCTGCGTAGATCGGACCAAAAATTAATATTCAAAAAACTGAAGGTAGCCGAGCTAACTATGACATTGGGACGTCAAACACCTCAGTCCCCCCCGTGACCATGGGTGCTGTAAAGCACCCGAAACGTCGGGAATCAAAATCAGTAAAATTAAACGCGATAAAATCCGTAAAAATAGTTTTATTCAAAGTTTTCGAGTAATTGCGAAAAAACACTTTTGACAAATTTTTTTCAACCCTTGCCGGGGTTGCAGACACGAAAACCTTTACACACTGTTTCGTATCATTAAAACTACATTATATCAAAAATACAAAGTTGAGTGCCAAAATTTTGATTTGAGACTATATTTGACTGGACTATATTGGTAGGTTTAGTCTGAGAGTATTAGTTGTCTCCGTTACAGGCTTGAACGCTCGTTAGCGCAGTCACAGTGTTTGGCTGCGATGCCGCGGGCCACGGGTTTGAATTCCTACATAGTTTATTTTACCATGTAGTGGCGGTGTAAGAATATCCACTACCAACGTCGTCCCCTAGGTGTCGTAAGAAGTTGTGCATCGCCAGCAACGCAATGAAGATATTACATATACGATAAATATTAATAGCAAGGAATTAAGTGCTAGTTTGGTGCTGCAAGTATAGGCAATGACCAGGCGCCCCTAATAAAAATAAAGTCGTTATTCAGAACAAAGCAGATGCAAAATTCAATTTCTCTGAAAATCAGAATAGAATCAAAATTGCTTTTAGAAAAGCCCAAATTAGGGGCTTTTTAGGTGCTGATTAGGTACCAAGTTTAAAAATTATTTGCTCTAAAATTTTCACCGCAACGAACTGTTGGAATTTGCGTTGCTGACAAAACTAAAACATAAGATGGGCAGCAGCGTCTTCCTTATAACAACTCAAAATACTAAAAAAACTGTAGTTGCCAATCCGCCTGCCAAGCGTAGCACCTATGGCAAAATTATCCCTACGAAACGATCTACGGGAAAATAAAATAAGTAAATATACGCAATAAAATCCATAAAAACTAGTTTTATTTAAATCTATGTGAAAGTCCTATGTTTAGCAGTGGACTTTTACAGGCTCTAATGGATCGTTCATTTTACAACTAAGCACGCCGAATAGTGTGTTGTTTTAGAAATTTTGTAATTACGTCCCATACAAATTACCTTCAGTAATTGTTAAAACTGTACATTTCCCCTTTAAAACTGCTCTGTTGCTTTTCAATTGATTTCGAAACTGTACTCGTACATGTAAATTTCGCTAAATACAGCCTATATACGTCCCACTAGCCAGACCTAGTTTCAGCGCTACTGTTTGCACATTGTTTAGTTCAACCACTACTGTGCTTGTTGCCGCATTAAAGTTTAAAATTTAATTTAGAAATCCTGTTTTAGAAACTTTGCTAACATAATTAATAGAATCAGGCGTTACTTTGCGGAAATCCATTATATTAAAGTTGGAAAAATTTACTTTGCCAATATCCGCTCAATAAAATAAAATGATGTGTCTAACCTAGTTTGAAGAGCACCTCCCGCTCTCCCTCAATTGCGTGCACTATCCCCGTCACCACTAATCCCAGCACCACTACTCCCACCACCACTACACTAGGAAAGACACACCACCGACGATAATACGACACGTGTTTCGCCTCTACACGAGGCATCTTCAGATGTAGTAGACTCTACGGTGGCTGACCGCTAAGTAAGCGGCGAGTCAAAAACAGCTGCTATTTATAAGACTCGCCGACGCAACCGCTCCCCACATAAGTAGTGAGCGACCGCGTCATGCGATAAAACATGCGACCAATCACCACCTGACGTACGCAGCCGCCTGCTATTAAATTAATAACAAGCCGCTGCGAAATGCCCACCTACCCTCCAACCACGCAACCAATCGCTAATCACCGTGAAGGTGACGAACGACCATATTGCGAGGCTGTCCGTTATTGGAAAGCAGGTTTAAAGATGTTTAAGAGAGGTGAGTTAGAAACATTTGTTTGTTCATTCAGCAGTGCAACATTACTATTTTTATTTTTTTAATATCTCCAACTGTTCCAGCACACACAGTCGCAGCCCTTTATTACAAGTATGTAAGACTTTAAAGGAGTGGTTGTTGGTTAGGTTGTGTCTTATTTAGTACTTACGATGTGCCCCAGCTTTGATCTATTAATGTGACATTTAGATTTAAGATAATCAAAGAACATTTATTTTATAAATTTTCGTATATAGTCCTTTTTTTCTTCTCCTTACGTTTTTCTCTCCTTTTTTTCTTCGCCTTAGAGCTCTCTATTTGTTCGTATAGTTTTATCACAATCGGTTCGTCTATTCCGAAGATTAGCCCAGACAGAAAGACAGACAGAATTAAAAAAAAAATGGTTTTATATGTCTTAATTTAGCATGCAAATAAACCCGTGAGCTTAATAGAAGCCAGTTATTTCAATGTTACAGAGAGACATTTTAATTTTATTTATTTACTAGCTATACAATATGTTTAAAGAACATTTGAGTGGTAAAGGTACTTGCAAAAAAATATTTAAAAATAATAACTGGAGCTTAAGAACATTCCTTATAAGACCTTATAGTCCACTGCTTGATATGAGACTTTCCCGTTGTAGAATCGTTCATTCATTACAGCCTGTGTAAAGTCCACAGCAGAACATAGGCCTCCCCCATAAATAGCCTTGCATTTGCCATAGTTGCTACGCTTGTTAGTTATTATTAGAAATAAGCTACAGCCCATATCCTGTTTCATTTCGCTCTGTCGCCTCTCACGACACCCAAGGGATGATATGGGGTAGTGGATTCTCTAACGTGGAATGGTTTGCTGTAATTGCCACATTTAACGGATTGGCGTTTGACGTCTTGCACGCATCGCAAGCCAGAGTAATTTGCATCTGTCATATTTTATGAGATCATAAACCGTTATGTATCGAAGGCTATGTGATCTTCTTGGTATTTATTAAAGTTAGTTTATTAAAAAAAACCACACAGTAGGATTTTTTGTATCAAGGAAATCATTTATATACATAAATTACACAAGGACTTGAGTCCTTGTGAATTTGAATTCGGACCCGGAACAATTATATGTAGGCCATGCAAACACTCGCTCCGTAAGTTATTCGAGTCCACTTAGCAACTGTGTGACGGAGCCGTCAAAATATTATGACACCTACCAAACCCAAATGCCTGTTAAGAAACCCACAGGACAAAATTGGATAGATTCTTTTCCGGCGCTACCAACAGCCCTTAAATAACTGCAGCTGACTAAAAGCAAAAAAATGCTATTAAGTTTCAGTTATCAAATTCAATGTGCCACAGCTGAATATAAACGGCAACTTTGTGATAGAAATAGCTAAAGGAGTATCTAGTCAGATATATAGAAGAGAAAAAGACACAAAAGTAGCACAAACGCAACTAAGACAATTTGAAAAATTCATCAAAACGTTAAGGACCATGTCCAACAGTCGACTTTTTTATTATCGCTGTTAGTAGGTGGTAGTGGTGGTTAAAATTCTGGGTCGGGCAGAAATCAGTTATCAGAAGGTTAGCGGTGTTTCAACCCCGTGCCTCGGACAGCACACTAACATTGCCTTATTTTAGAGAATATTAGCTCGTTCTGCGTAGATCGGACCAAAAATTTATATTCAAAAGCTGAAGGTAACAGGGCCGTGGCTATGGGACGTCAAACACCTAAGTCTCATCGTGATCATGGGTGCTGTAAAGCACCCGAAACATCGGGAATTTAAAAATAAATTAAACGTGTAAAACGTGAAATTACTTTTATTCCATAATTGTTCCATTAACCCTTTTAGAAATGAAAGGAGGCATTTGCCTATCAATAAGTCATATAAAGGCTGTAAAATTAGATTACATTTTTAATACGCTTTTATAAGCTTCGCTTTATCGTCTATCTATCTATCTACGAGTATGTAACGGAATTTTTTCATGTAATTTTCACCAAACTTGTAGACGGCCGATTTATTTATTTGCTTTTTAGTATGTATGTTACATGAGATACTGTTAAATAATATGTATACATACTAAGTCCCTAATGCAGACATGCAAATTTATTTATTCTTAGAAATTATAGTTATACAAAATTAACACATCAAAATCAATCATTATTAAATCATTAAATTAGCAACAACAAACAATCCATCCAATTATATTCTAAAGTTATCCAAAGTACAGTTATTTAAAAAAATGTTTTATTTAACAAATAAAGAAAATTAAATTAAACAATATTATATACCATGTCAGTTAACAACAAAAAAATGTCAATTATGAGCTATAGTCCTATAAAAGTTGTCATCAGTAATTTAAAAATTCGTTAGCCGAGTAAAATGTATTTTGAAGAAGCCACTGGTATAATTTTTTTTAAATGTTTGTATAGGAAGATCTTTAATTATGTTTGGTATTTTATTATATATTGTTTTACCCATACAGTAACAACCTTTGCTAAAGCGTTTACTTTTTGGTTTTTCGCTAATTACTATCCGATCTGGGTATCACGTGTTAATGGATACCACTTCTTTATTAAGTTTATAAAAACTCTTTCCGTGTTGTTTTACAAACTTAGCAACTTCTAATATATACAAATAAGGCACGGGTAAGATCCCCAGTGTCTTAAATAGAGGTCGGCATGAGACATCTGGGCCAACACCATGAATGGCACGAACACATTTTTTTTGTGCAATAAAAACTTTATTAATCTCTGCACTGTTGCACCAAATTATAATCCCGTATCGGATAATCGACTCAATATATGCAAACTATGTCATAATTGCAGTTTGTTTTGTTGCCACTTTTGTAAGTCTATAAAGCGCATATGTGAACCTGTTTATTTTATTACATATTTTACAAACTTGTTCTTTCCACTTTAATTTATTGTCAATAATTATACTTAGGAATGTCACGTTAGTTGCACTACAAAGAGTTTGTCCATTATAATTAATATTTATTATTTATATTATTGAAATTTATATATTGAGTTTTTAAGTTTAATGTTAAATTATTATTACTTAACCATTTAGTTACTTCAAATATCCTTTCATTAATGTCAAAAATATATTTCGTCAGAGACATATTTTATTTGTTGTGACTATTACTGCGACGTCATCTGCGAATAAACTACTTCTATATTTAGCAATCTCAGGTAAGTCGTTTAAATGTATCAAAAATAAAAGTGGACCTAGAACACTACCGCCAAACGCATTTTTACTAAATTTGGATCTATAACTTCAACTTACACGTTTATTATCAAGTTTTAGCACCTCAACACATTGATGCCTGTTTTGTATGTATGACTTAATCCAGTGATATGCTAAGCCTCTAATTCCGTTTTGATCTAATTTGAACAAAAGCTGATCGTGTGATACGAAGTCAAAAGCTTTTGACATGCCAAAAAAGATAGTCGTAGTAAATAGTCCGTCATTAATATTTTGTAAAATATTTTTTATTAAATTAAAAGCGGCCAGTGTCGTGGATTTTGATTTTTGAAATCCATACTGAGTTGGATTTATTCTGTTAAACTTATTTAGGAAAACCACGACCTTTTTGTGTATAACTTTTTCAAATTTTTTTGATAGTATAGGTACCAATGTCACTATACGGTAATTTTCCATGAGTGTTTTTTCTTCTTTTTTATATAAGGGTTTTACAAAAGACGCTTTTAATTTTTCTGGAAAGGTGCCAGATACCATTGATAAATTAACCAAATAAGCTAGTACCTTACTAATTTGATTTTTGCACGCTTTGATAACATTTGTACATATACCATCATAACCTTCTGAATTTGTATTATTTAATGTCATTATAATTTTACTTAAATCATATTCATTAACCGGTGTTAAATAAATTGAATTTTGAAGTCTATTTTTTGTATTACTGTATATAATTTTATTATTTATTTTATTTGTCAAATTAATATTTGACAAATAAAATAAATAATTGATTGACTTGAAAATTTGTACTCGTATCAAAGCCGACGGCAACACAATAATTTTATAACTTTATTCTAGTACCCTGATCAGCATCACCAGGATAAAATAATATTATCAGCTTAGAATCGTTGCGTGTTTTTAAGTTTTTCTACTCTAATATTATTTATTATTAATAAGTGAGGTAGAAATGGCAGTTTTATTGGTACTAATTAATTTTTAACTTTTGTCAATTTATTACCTATGATTAAAAAAAAACATTTTTTTAAATGGGACGATTATGCAAATATAGCCTAGTTTTTAACATAATCCTTACTGGCCGTATACATCATCCGTGTAAGCGTTGATGTTATCGCCCGTAGCCCGCGGCGGCTTTCAGAATGCTAACTGGACGCTCAGCGCTCGCAAAAGCTCTA
Source organism: Parnassius orleans (assembly GCA_029286625.1). NCBI lineage: Eukaryota > Metazoa > Arthropoda > Insecta > Lepidoptera > Papilionidae > Parnassius > Parnassius orleans. The sequence goes on along the minus strand of JAGSMP010000080.1, from coordinate 1,303,876 downwards.
TCTGTTACATCTGTGCTCCCCATCCACCAGAGAGATACACACTTTGTTGCCCTGCCCTCGCCTCGAGCTAGTTTTCTGTGAATTTTATTCAGATTAAATTGTCAATTGTTTAGTGTCTGACAAGCTCTTAAGCAACGTTTGACGTGCTTGTTCTTATTTTTAAGTGGTGGAAGGTTTAAGTAGAATATAACAATTTTCAATCTCGTGCTAAAGAAAAAGTTTTAAAGGATTTTATAATATGATTACCAGGACCAATAGGCACAGTGGATTCAGGGGTAAGCATAATCTACCAGTCGCAAATGTTAACCAAATGGTAACTTCACAATAATCCCGCAAAATCATCTAGTGCGTCCCAACACACCTGCTCGTTTGATTACGTTAATATCCACGTCCATGTGAACATCGAAAACATCATTTGCAGCTTAATTTTAATAAATAATTTAAAAAATTTTGAGCAGTGCGTTTATAAATTAATGTGTTCATTCCGAGCTAAAAGTCAGAATAGATCAAGATATACCACTCATGTGAGACTTAGGGCCGAGTTTTCATTCTGTTGATCAATATCCGTCCGTATTTACATAACATTCAAATATATATACAATATTTATTACCAAAATAAAAAAAAACTAAAACTAAAAACTTAAATAATCATACAGTCCTACTCCCCGCGGTATAATGCCATAATAAAACAGAAACAATTGAATTATTTTGTTCGTACAACTGTAGTTTTTAATTTATGTTGTATTTTATCCTCTGAATAAATTTCATCTGAGGATTAAAATATGCCCTTAATAAATTGGTCTAAAAACAAAAAATCACTATTTTATATATAACGGTAGAAATCGTCCAACCATTATATCATTATCATTATTACAGTGCATCCCAATTATACTGCTGAACACTTGACAGTGGTGTTCAGCAGTATAATTTGACAGCGCAGTGGATTAGAAATGAGTTGCAGCGCTGAGGGCCGTGGGTTCGAATACTACATGGAACAAGTATTTGTAAGGCCTATAAATAATTGTTTGTCCTTGTTAAATTTATGTATGTAAACTGCCTCCACGATAAAGCAGAAAATCCTAGCGTTTGGGTAACGTTTATTTTATCAAAAGAAAGAAAGTAAAAGTAAAAGAAGACAGGCCACAACGCACGGTCCTTAGCCACCTACATCAATTGATTCCTTGCATGTCTCATGAAGTCAGCACAACACTTAGTGATTGTTTTCGTCGTATTTACGTTACGAAGCTGCTGCTTGAAAACATATCTCCGGTCTATTTTATTCTTCTTCTTCTTTCTTCTATTTTATTAGTCTATTTGATTGGCCCAATGCAACCTCAACTTGTTTGTCTTTTCAGCTTCCAATAAATGCTTGTCCAGACGAATTCAAATGTTTGGGTTGCATTTAGCTAGACATCCGTTTATTGCACCATATGTCCTTACGATAAGACCGATATTGGCTTTATCTCATCAGACTCGATCTCCAGACGACACAGATAGCCGCTGCAGAATCCAAGTGGACCGTATCACAAAACATATCTTACCGCAACCGAAAGCAATTCATTCGGCACCGGACGGAGGTATACATGGCTTTAACCAAACACAATGGAATGGCAAATCTACTCGTTCCTTATGATGCTAACGTGGACGCCGCACGGTTGCCGACACGTGTTAAAATGATTAAATCTCTCAGAGTTACTTCCCTCGCTCGGATGGACTGGGATTACAGTTACATGGAAGTGTATGTGCAAAATTATTCTCTTGCAAAGTAAAATTAGGAATAATTAAGACTAGTTCGTTGATACAACTACAAAAACAAAACAAATTTTAACTTTTTGCAGTGAAATAAAATGTATTATTTTTGTTGGGATTCAAATTCGCTTATTTTCCAAAAAAAATACATTCTATATTAATGATGTTACTAATACAGATAGTCTTGCTAAGAAACATTACGAGTCAATTCTAAGGAAAAAAAATATTACCTTATAAAAACTACTGCTTTTAAATTTCGAATTTAAAAGCAGTAATTTAAAAAAAAATGTTGTAAAATCATAAGCCTAGAAACTGCAATAAAAATTGGTTTCAGCTATATAATTCGATTCAGGCTTAAAGAAATACATTTATTTTCACCAAACTCGATAACGAAAGTTCTATGAGCCAATTCGTCTTACTCATAACCCTGTGTACCTCACCTTTGTTTTGAGAATAATGTTCTACTCTTCGAGAGAAAGCAAGGAAGATGTAATATTTTCCTTTGAATGACAGACATTGTAAACTATGCTGAATATACATATTTTACTGGAGTACAGATATTTATACAAGTCTTTTCACCTGATGCTAAGTGAATAATGAGAGTTGCATTAATATCAGAAGTTAAAGCTGGCTTTAAACAACTAAAAATAATAAAATAATTTCACGTTCTGAAGTCGGTGCTAAGTCATATTGTATAGAATATTTCAAGCCCCGACTTCAGAATGTGAAATAATTTTATTCTTTTGAGTTGTTTGAAGTCGGCTTTTACTTTTCTACCGACTTCAAACTGGAGGAGGTAATCAATTCGACTGTATGTTTTTCTTCTTTTTATGTGTGTTACCTCATAACTTCTTTCTGGGTGAACCGATTTCGATGATTCTTTTTTTTATTTGAAAGCTGGTGCTTCACATGTGGTCCCATATAAATTTGATCAAGGTTTGACCAATAGTTTTTGAGTTATTCTTAATAATTTATTGTTGAAGTCGGTTGTACAATATTTTTAATTTTTAATTATTCTTAAGTTATTTTTTTACTTTTCGAGTAGCCTAAGGAACATCACAATCTCAACGTCGTATAAATAGTTCCATTAGAAATTTCATCCCTTATTTTTTCACCCATAGCGGAAGAATTACTTCTTTTTTCTTTAGTTAAATTCTTAGAACAATCACAATCAGTTTCTATAGTAGAAAATATTATTTTAATGAAAAAGATGAACTCTACATGAAAAGTAATAAGAAATAATTTTCGTTTAAAAGATTTCTCTTTGATAAAACTTTCTCCGGCTTTTTTATGAAGATCACATTTTTCCGCAAATTCCTCATCGGTAATTAGAACCTTAATTAAAAAGAAATTAAAAATCATTTTCTTGGACACGCTACGGCGCGCTAAATCCATACCTGTCTGCCAACTCAATTTAACAGCCCGGTAATAAGATAAAAAAATATAATTAAGACATTTCAGATTCCGGCCCTGAGCACACGGGAAGCGCCTACTTATCTTCGTAATTTTATTACAATTATTAAATTCCTCGAAAAGCTCGCTGCGAGAGAAAACCGCCTCACTAAAGCGGCACTTAACCTCATTGCCCTCTCAGTATAATTAGACACGTCGATACGGCTAATGTGTGGTAGATCACTTAGTAAACTACATGATATGGTAAATTATGTACGAAGCTCACCTTTGTGCTAAGATTACATACCTTGTGTTTGATTTCAAATCAGACTCGTATTATCAATACCGTAGTAATTTGAGGGTAGAGTTGTAAAACCTAGAGGAAAGAGTCACAATACTATAAACCTTTAAAGAATATAGTAGCCGAAAGTACGTTATTATTCTACTATAGGTTGGTGTGAGAAGGCAGCAAAAAATTATTTAATAATAAAATGTTAATTTGAAAACGGGCTAGGTATGTGTCTTCTTTATTTTAACCATTTACTATGGAACTATTTTTATTATTTCTGCAGCTAATAGCCTCGAAAATACTATATCTCTGTATATAAAAATCAATTGCTGTCCGTATGTCTCGCTAAAACTCTAAACTCTAAATTTTCTATTTAGATAGTCGATATTTAAAATATACACTGTATTATGTTTCGTATGGGCTACCACTACTGAACACTATGATCGAGTTTATCTCTTTATCTATAACACGGCACGAGTAGGTTGAAATATATCTGTGTTTATATGGGTGAAGGCAATTTTTATAGAAGTGAAAAGGACAAGAGCACACAGCCTACCTAATGGTAAGTGGATGATGTAGCCAATAGATACTACATCTATCCTCGATTTCATAAGCACAACTGCTTTTCACGTAGCCTCGGGTACTAATCCCAGGTCAGGCCTAAAATTTGTGACAGGGTTTTCCTGTCAAGGAATTTTCAGTAGTAGACAGAGTCGTATCGGGTCGTCCCATCAGACTATGAAAGCAACGGAATGGAGAGTGCACCTGTACAAGTGCACTATAACCATGTTCTTTCAAGATGGTTGCTTTCCGTTGAGTCTGGCCGCCGTGATGAAAATTTGGTCTTAAGGACATTACAACACATATGTCCCAAACGAATTGTCAATATGCACATGCGTTATTATTCCAGTACAAATGACCTTATCTATGTCACAATCTAGCGGCGATTCCAAAACTAAGATCTCAATTCACAGAGAAGAACCGGAATGAAACTCGGAGGTAAATGTTTTATTTAAGTTAGAACTTGCATTTCTCATTTATATTCGCATTTTTATTTTACTGATGGGTGTTTAAGGAAATCCATTAACCTTTCTCATCGACGACAGACGTAATGGATGTCAAAAGGCACATCACTTTAATTAACAAAATTATGATTGATACCCTCTGATATTTCGACTTCGGAGTAATTTTTCATTTAATATCGGGATTTGACAGCAACGCAGAAATAATATTCGTTAAATATAATATTTACAAAGATGTCTTCTTCTTTGCCGTGTGGAGAATCGCGTGGGAATCAACTACCGCTTTAAGTCGATTTAAAAATATGAGGTTCTCAATTCGACTGTAGGTTTTTTTTTTGTTTGTTACGCGATATCTTCGTCAAATCTCAACCGATATTAATTATTATATTATTAAGAAATAGGTTGTATGTACAGGTACTATAAGAGTCGTTCGAAATACATTTGGAGGAAAATTCCACCCTTAAAGGTGGAAAAAATAGGAGATAAAATGTTTAATGTAACCATTTAGACAACTTTCTAGCTTTTAATATTCCTTAGTCCAATCACATGAGTAAAGAAATCGTACCGTACAGAGGCAAAGCTTCATACAACCGCGCTATGATGGTTACACTACTACAAACTAGACGCGCGTCTGTGCATGAGCACTGGCGGCTCGTCACTACAGAGAGAAACTGCTTTAAACCGGCTCGGCCAGTGCTCAAATTCAGGGTTATGTAAAGAATAATAAGTGTCAAATTTTATTTTTCTAAAAATTATTATTCGTATCATATGAAATATAAAAAACTGTAAATATGGTTTACGGTACTGTTTGTATGAACAATAATAGAACAAATAAAAATATGTACACTTATTATTTTTAATTGATTTACATTGAAAGAAAACGTAAAAGTACCTAATTACCTATAAGTGTTATGATTATAAAAAAAGCAACAACATATAATCTGTGAGGATCACTTTGAAAAATCCTGTATTAAGTTTTCTAAAAAAAGAACTGTAAAATATTTATTTGGAAATGCTTTTCCAACACTCAACTTGCCAACAAACGACGGTGTTTATTCGAGTTCCATTCAATGTGAGAATGTATCTGAAACAAATGTATGAATTGCTTGAACAAAAATTTCGTGAATATTTTAATCTCGAAAGAAATATTGTAAATATTGGTATTGAAATATTATAAAACTCGTGCAGGATTGTATATTTGTTATGCCATGTGCTTTCTAATAAATTATTAAAAAAAAACTTTAAATAAGATTATAATTTACCATTTAATTAATAGGCACAACAAATTGTTGAAGAACAAAAATTATAATAATAAAATATTTAGAAAAAATAATTAAAAAAAATATTGTATCTTAAGTGCGTAATAAAAGCTGATAAAGGTTTTTTTATTTGATTTTATCCTCCTGTGCCAACCCTATCAAAATAGGTAAAAATTTTGACAGCTCGTTAGAAGCTTTGCCTCGTCCAATAAACGTGTCAAAATTATACTGTCAATAATAAGTAAAGCCGACTTCAAAGAACTGAAAACAATAAAATCATTTCGAAATATATGTCCTGAAGTCGGGGCTTTAATGAAGTATTAAACTATAATTACCGACTTCTTAGACTGTGGAGATTATTTTGGTCTTCTTAGTTTTTAAACATCGTCAAATAGTAGCATAACGCTGTTGTGTTGCATATGGTGAGTCACGTAAACCGAAGACTTTACACTGGCAACTAGCCATTACATGTTAGTGCATAAATTCTTAATTTCTTAATCAAGAATAGATGGGGTCTATAGGCTACAGCATCAACATATTGTCAGGTGGTCTGTGTGCTCGTTCGTCACCTTCGTTTTATTAAACATTAAATCCAGACCCGAAATCTTTGTTTTTTTTTAAATTACCAATATCTTAAGCAAAAATTTGAATCCACAACTAACAAGTTCACCTAAAATTTAACTAAACAAACACATCAATTAGAAGTACGCATAAGAAGAACCGTGTAGTGGCGGTTAAGAATATCCACTACCCCGTGTCTTCCCGTGGGTGTCGTAAGAGGCGACAGTGGGAAACAGGCAGGAGATGGGCAGCAGCATCTTTCTGATAACAGCAATATTAAAATAAAAAAACTGCGGTTGCCAACCCGCTCGCCAAGCGTGGCAACTATGGCAAATATCCCCCCATGATGAGAGTTACGAAGAGACGGCCCCCAGTCCCCGGTGGCCCCGCTATTCCTGGCTACGGTGGCGACCATGGTAACGGCGGGGCAGGGGGTGCTAAGAATCTCCGGTGGAGGTTCGGTTGCCACCTAAGACGACTCGACCTGGCAACATACAACGCACGCACCCTGAGGACTGACGAGAAGATCCTGGAGCTGGAAGAAGAGATAGACAAGTTACGCTGGCATATTATAGGATTATCCGAGATCCGAAGAGAGGGGGAGGACACGGTAATCCTCGAATCCGGCAACTTGTTCTATCACCGGGAGGGCGACCATCTGTTCCAAGGAGGTGTCGGATTTATCGTCCACAAGTCTCTCGTTAACAACGTTGTAAAGATTGTGAGTGTGTTGACGAGGGTTGCGTACCTTATACTCAGAATCACCAAACGGTATTCGTTAAAGGTCATACAGGTTTACGCATCAACCTCGGCACATCCCGATGAGGAGGTGGAGGAAATGTATGAGGATATCTCTAAAGCCATGAACTCCTCCAAAACGTATACGGTGTTAATGGGAGACTTAAACGCAAAACTAGGCACAAGAGAGAACGGTGAGCTGAAAGTAAGGAAATTTGAAATAGGGCAACGGAACCCTAGGGGCCAGCAGCTGGCCGACTTCATGGAGGATGAGGGACTCTTTCTTCCAGAAGCGGCCTCACAGGAAGTGGACCTGGTTCAGCCCCGACGGTTCAACAACTGTTCAGTGATGTCTCAGTGATCGCGAGGGTGAAAACTGGTAACGATCACCGAATGGCACACTGAACCTAAACGTTAAGTTGGAGAGGTCTCGTCTAATGATGTCAACGCTCCGTCCCCCTCGTGCTCTAATCCAAAGTCCCGAAACCTTTCAGCTCGAGTTACAAAACGGTTTTCAGTGCCTAGAAGACTGCAATGAAGTGAACGATATAAATGATAAGCTCGTGGAAACTGTCCATGCGGTCGGAGCTAAGTTCAGCAAGAGCCGCCGCAGAAGAACACAAAAACTCTCCGATCACACTCTTAATCTTATGGCTGTTACACGGGAAATGAAGCTGCAGTTTTAAACAGCCAATTTTTTCATTAAAGCAAAATTCAAAGAAAACCGTACGTTGTACATGTCCGCACGACGAGACAGCAGGAACGTAGTATAAGTGGCCCTACTGGGTTCACGAGGGCGCGATATGTAAATCGAAACGCTCTAATCGTCATAATGTAAACAAGGTATCATTAAACCCTCGAGGTTTGTGTAGGCTTTTTATTTTGCGTATTAGAGCGATATTTTACGCCAGTTGAGCAGTGATTTAAGATGGCGGAAGAAGGTATTCGTGTTGCGTTCGTGTCTTCCTTTAGGATTTAGATTAACGTCTATTCGTCATGATTTTTTTATAGTATAAGGGTGACAAACGAGCACGCAGTCCACCTGATGGTAAGTGGATACTGCGGCCCATATAGACATCTACATTTATCCTCGATTAAGAAACAATACGCAGATGCGTTGTCACCCCTGAGCACTAAGATCAAATGCCTAGGGTCTCTGGTTCTCCACACTCTCTTCTTTTTCTTCTTTTAGCAGCATTAAGCTGCTGTTTTACGCTGTTATTGTTCCACGGTTGAGCCGACCCATTCGAGCTACAACCATAATATAGCTGCAGAAAGCAGGTCTACCACCATGATCAAAATTATCAGCTTTTACTAGGGTTGTAAGGAGGACTTATTAGACAGCGTTCAGCGAGGCGTGTGGCTTAGCAACGCGTTTGCCATTCTCATTACTTGAAGTAGTAGCTATTATCAAAACTAAAAAAATCACAAAGGCCATGAGGCCAGGAAAACGAGTACTCAGAAGCACTAGGATCAACTATCGGAAGCCTGATCTCTCTTTTATTTCCCTTCGCCTTTTACGACACCTACGGGGTCATGTATTCTCTTGTTCTACCATCACGACCGAATACTGACTAAGTTATTTATACAGTATTTTAATTAATAATTAATTAACTATTTTCCTGGTTATTCTAAGTAAGATAGATTTAATCCAAATGCATTTAATCATGGTATGCTCGGTGAATTGGTAGTCTTTCTTAAAATAAGACTTATGTTGCACATGTTTAGCAAGGCAAGACTAACCACAGAATACCGGCGTAAAATAGCAGCTTAATGCAACTGCGTTTCGTTTGGTGAGTTTAAAGAACCGGAGAGCATTTTCACTGAAAACGAGATATTCCATCTTAGTCATCAGGGGTGACAACGCATCTGCATTTTGATTCTTAATTGAGGATAGGTGTAGATGTCTATGAGTCACAGCATCCGCTTACCATCAAGTTAACTGTGTGCTCGTTTTTCACTATTATCCTCTAAAAAACTTGAATATTGTTTGAAAATGGTAAAAGCATGTTTTAAACCCTTGCGTACTGTTAATTTAGGTATGTACCCAGCCTCTAAGCTACCGAAATTCTGCTTCTGATTTTCAAATATTTTATCGACATGTATTTTTTCTCTCTTTATTTGGATCACCAACAGTTGATACACAATACTAACAAAAATATAACTCAACACTGCAACTACATGCTATGTATTGATCTTTTTACAGGTAACCACAACTTACATAAATAGCGAAGTGACTTTTTTTTTTAAAGAAAAAGGAAACATATAATAATATTTTGTATTAATTTGTTCACTGTATATAATATCCAGGTAAAGAGATAAAGCATTTAATTCCAAACAACCTAAATTAGGCTTTAAATAATAAGCCGAACTCCGAAACGTTTTAATAAACATCAAAGGGAAAATTTCATAATTTAAACGCGAGTTTTTTGTGAGTAACACAAAGGAATCACATCCCTCTGAGACTATAAAGACGAACCTTGCAGTTAAAATCTAAAGTATTTTTCATTTGCTCCGCTAATATTCTTTGTTTTTATAAAAAATACTTTATAAAACTGGTAACACGTTAAAAATACACTTCAAATAAAAAGTAAAAGCCGTCTTCAGAGAACTAAAAAAAAAAAACAATAAAAAATACTAAGACTTTAATACTAAGAATTAAACTGTCCAGATTTAAGAAGCAATTACGTGAAAATTATTTTATTCTTTTTAATTATTTGAAGTCGCCATTTATTTTGATAAAAGATTAATCTTTTTGTCCTTTGAGTGGGCTAAAGTTATATATAATGTTGCCTGAATATTTACTTTATCAATTTACTCCCTTATTTAATACCATTTAATGTGATATGTTTTTCTCCAAATTTATATGAAATCACCCCTGAAACATAACCTATTTAATAAATGAATAATTATAATAGGTTCACAATTGACGAAGACATCGTGTAAACATACAAAGGAATTGAATTGAATGAAAACCTGCTCACATGACATGCAGGTTTCCTCACGATGTCTTTTTCACTGCCCAGCCGTGGTAGTTCAGGAACTAAGCGCTTGCTGTATATTTCACAGTACGCGAGCAACCCAGGTTTACGTGGTAGAGCCATGCTGCAGCTATCTTTTACGTGGTAGAGCTATGCTGCAGCTATATTAATAGTATAGTTTTAACACGAATGGGTCGGCTCGACCGGGGAAGGACCACGCTCTCACAGAATACCAGCGTAAAATAGCAGGTTAATGCTGCTGTGTTTCGTATGGTGAGTGTAGAGAACTGGAGACACTTTTTACTGGAAAAGAGGAATTCTATCTTAGTCTTCACGGCTGACAACGCATCTGCATTTAAATTCGCAAACGAAGGTAGATATAGATGTCTATGGGCCACAACAACCACTTACCATCAGGTATGCTCGTTTGTCACCCTTATTCTATATAAAAGAAAGTTCGATCCCCGCCGGCACCTAATAAGTAGTAGATAGAGAAGAGTCCTAATAATCAAAAGAAATTGGTGTTGACGGATCGAACTTAGTTTGCGAATTATCCAATTCAAAGCCAAGGGATTACCCTCTGAGTTACAAATGCATAAAGAAAAATACAAAAAAGGCAATTTTCTTGATATTTCTAACAATAAAACGTTCAATAGAAACAAAGGATCTCTAATGCCAAATAATTATTAAAAAGAAAATAATAAAACTACTTCACAACCTCGTGCTAAAAATTCTCGAAAGGTAAGCTTTCTTGAAATTGCCCCTATTAATTAAAAATTAACAAATCATTTCTTGCGGCAATCTGGCAAGTAATCGGCTTGCACATTTAGCTTGGCTTGTTACATGCTAATATATCTCGAGGCGTTTGTCCGTACATTGCAATATTACAGTCTCAAGCGGATATTGGTGTCTCATAACTTTACAACTAACTGCATTGAATGTGTTTTTATAACGATACTCTAGCAATGTTGGAAATGCAGATACTTTTATATTACCTACTAAAAATTTCTTATGATTTTTCCAAATGCATTGCAAAAAAACCGTTACCGTTACAGCCTATTAAAGTCCACTGCTGAACATAGGCCTACCCCATAGATTGCCTCATAGGGGGATATTTTTTTAGTTGCCACGCTTGGCAAGCTAGTTGGCAACCGCAGTTTTTTATTTTAAGTCATTATTAGGAAGACGCTACTGCCCATCTCCTGATTTGTTTCCCTCCGTCGCCTCTTACGACACCCAATGGGGTAGTGGATATTCTTCCACCGCCACTATACTGTAAGCAACATTACAAAAAAGCATAAAGATAATTGATGACGGTTTCAGACAGATGAAATTGTACTGAAAATATAAACCTCATCCGAACTGAATATGACCACTGACAAATGGCAACGAATCTGCCGCAGTTCGATGGTTTAATCAACAGGTTAATTCAGCTAACCGTAAGTTAGGCGCGTTTAATTAAATTCCTAGCATCTAAATCAAATTAAAACTATGCATATATCATTATTTTAGACTTGCCATTATTTTATACTTAGACATGGAGGGATCAAGAGCCCACACGATCTCTATATTTACTTCTTTCATCTACCACCTTAGCGTTAACAGCGATGTTCAACATTACAGTTTGTGTAATTTTACTGATGCAAATAGAAAAGTGTACTTGGTAGAGCGACGCTGCAACACGAATAGGTCAGATTGACCGGGAAAAGACCGTGAGTGTGGTTCTGACATAGCAAAAAGTCTGAAACAGCAGTATAATGCATGGTAGAGCCATGCTGCAGCTATACCATGGTTACAGTACGAATGAGTTGGCTCAACCAGGGGGAGTCCATGCTCTAACAGAATACCAGCGTGGAACAGCATTCGTATGGTAAGTGTAGAGTATCGGAGACCCTTTTTACTGGTAACTAAGCATTCTATCTTAGTCCTCAGGGGTCACAGCGTTGTATATAAAAATATTATAGAATAAGAGTGACAAAAGAGCACACAGTCAACCTGATACTGATTGTAAATGTTAATGGCGGACCATAGCCCGAATTAGGTTATAACTATACATTTCTATTTGTACAATGAGATATCCCTTTTTAAATAATAAGCTAGCCCTTAACTACTATCCCACCTGATAGTAATTGGTTATGTAGGTAAAGATGGTAGAAAACGCACTGACTTAGCTTAATAAAAGCCTGTTTATAGCCACTCTTTTACTGAAGACACCCACACTATTATCGGATGGAAGGACAAATGCTGGCAAATTATTTAAAACAAACCCTTGGGTTCGATTGCGTGATACCATGCTGAATATAGAAGTATTAAGTGAATCGAAAAAATTTTCATCATCATCGTCATTACAGCCCTTCGCAAATTTCACAATAGGCAGCCCCCACGGAATATTACAAAGCATGGTTCTGAGCCACTTGCTTCTATCGATTTCCTGCATCTCTTACCAAGTCACTCCATCTAGTGGAAGGTCGCCATATACTTCGCTTACCGATACAATACTACCACTCAAGATTTTTAATCAGTTTTTACGAGTACAAGTAACTTTTAAAGATATTCACTCCATTAGTGCCGCCCTACAATTCGCTAACCGTGCGAGGCAGCCACTCGAGAACCTTTCTTCCCCAACGATTGTCCCCACTAGATAGAGTGACGACCTGGTAAGACATGCAGAAAGTCATTATTTAGGGCGGGAGGGGGACGGCTATGTTCAGCAATGGACTTGTGATGAAACACTAATTTGTCTCGTATTTTTTATTAAATTGATGTATTAAAGTAGCATTACACTTTAGCTTATTATAATATTGTTATGATGAAAATATATAATTAAAACACTAAGCAAACCCACAGCGCGTAGCTAGTTACACCTAATTGCCATAACTCCATTTCTCCGGGATGGATGGGATCACGCGAGGAACGCATTAACATACGCCTCGCGGGGAAAACTGCTTGCGCCTGTCGCTAATTAATGGATCCTTTGCATCACTTGACGTTCAATTTTCATTGAGGAGGTTACGTGCGACTTGTACTTAAGACTAGACGGCTGTGATTTGGCGCATGTATTCTAAATCTAGAAATAAAATGAAGGCATATTTTTTCTATAAATACCATTACCGTGTACTATTAGTCCGTGTGGGTAGGTACCAAATTACTAATTAATACGAATACTAAACCGTATAGAAGCGGTGTAAGTTTTTATAGAATGAGGGTGATAGTCGAGCACACAGCCCACCAGATGGTAAGTGGATGCTGTGGCTCTTAGAGATCTACATTTCTCCCCAATTAAGAATCAAAATGCAGATGCGTTGTCACGCCTGAGGACTAAGATGGAATGCTTCGTTTCCAGTAAAAAGGTTCTCCGGTTCTCTACACTTACCATAAAAAACACAACAGCATTAACCTGCTATTTTACGCTGGTATTCTGTGAGAGCGTGGTCCTACCCCGGTCGAGCCGACCCATTCGTGCTATAACCATAATATAGCTACAGCGTGGCTCTACCACATAAAACGTAGAACTTGTTATTATACGAGCACTCTTACCCCTCAAAGCAGAATACAGCAATGGGCAACCCTTATACTATAAAAAAAGTTCTTGGGCATTTAATTCCAATCGTCAGCAGTGACAAGCCAACTGTTGCCTTCTCAGTTTAAAAAGTATACCTTCTAGTAGTAGTCACTTACAATCAGATAAACTGTAGCGTGTTTGTCAACGTAGAATTATAAAAAAAAAGAAAACAGCAACATCTTATTTAAAAGTGACCTGTATTACAGATTTTTTATACCTACATCAGGCATCAGTCTCTCACAAGTTAGGTACGAGTCTGGCACTTCTTCACACTAAGATTACTTATTGTGAAGAGATAATAAATTGATCATATTCTTTCATTCATTCATTCATGATCGTATTATGTTTAGTGGTTTATTATTTCTCAATATAATGTGATTCATTTAAATTATCGCTACCAGAATATATTATCTTTTCAGTCGTGTTTAATGCACTGCAAATATTATTAATAAAATAATAATAATAACATTATTTTCTCATCCATAACAGTTATGACCGGTTGCAAAAAAAATGTATTGTGTGCCGCTACCATTTTACAAAAAAAGATTTTCCGCAACTTGTCATAAGTTGTACGATATTTTTACCGGTGGGGTGAGATGGGGAGATTCTTTTTAATCAAACTGTATATGTCACTACTGTATTTAATTTTTGGATTACTCAGAAATGTTGGCAATTCCAGCGATAGAATTTCTTGCTCCCTCTCTTTCTGGTGCATTATTGTTTCTTCTTTGCAATTGTACTCTTTCAGAAGGGGTCGAAAGTTATCGCTTTCTTTAAAATGGATGAGGAGAACATAATTTTTCTAATCATTATATAAGTCATAAATTAAAAATTCTGCCAGCATCACAAGTACTTTTCTAGTAATAAAGTAATCATACATTACACGGAACCCATAAAATCATGTCGATCAGCCGTGAGATTGTGAACTTTTATACATAAAATTGAAAAGACAAACTAACTTAAACCCTCCTTGATGGTAAGTGGCTGCTGCAGTCCCTGTACACCTGCGGCCAACTTCAAACAAAGAAGGCTACATATACGTTGTTTTATCTGAGGACTAATGTGGAATGCTTCACAGCTTGTAATAATACCGGCTCTATTTACTTCAGAATGGAATACAGCGATGCACCCATGTTAATTGGCGGCAAAAATAGGTAAGAGATTGGTACCTACCCATATGGACTCCTAGGCCTAGTCAGAAAAAGAAGAATCCTTCTATCTAGTAGCGCTCTAGTGGTAATCGCTGCCGATGCTAATACGATGCTGCGTTGTTATCTTTTTTATAATAATACGAGTAGCACTTGTAGCCTAAAGTAAAACATGAATATAAAAAGGCATCGGCTTATAATTGATAATAATACATTAACATTTATTGTTACAACGAAACCAAACGTCATACATAATAAGAATAATGTTTACTTTATTTGCTCCCACAAGTTCGCATTGCCTTATATATAATAATACTTTTTGAGGTACTTATAACCATTTTAATTTGTGACAGCCTGGTGTTAGTACTAGGAAAGACCAGACTAATCGGCAAAGTATCGTCCCTTAATGTAAAATGTATATTATGTCTGAGCGTCTACAAGATGCCAGTTGAATCGAGTGAGCGAGAGGTTGCGTCACTCTAGCGGAACGTTATATCGATGGTAGCAAGGTGGAATAGAGGGTATATTGAGAAACCCCCACTGAACAGTATAAAGTTCACTGTAGGCGCCGTGCGCGGGAGATTCCACTTAAGTCATTCTACGAGTGTGGTCATTCTACTAGTGCCAAGATAGTGTTGTGGTTCTGTTCATTTTAGTAATTCTTCTGGTACGAGCAAGGAGGATGGTGTTGCTGAGAGGTTACCCTGTGTTACACTGAGATAAGTAGTGTTGCTGTTGGTTTGCATACTTTGATGTTATCATGTAATTACGTACCTCACGTTACACTGGTGTGTGATCGTGGCGGGGACGTGTTACGATGTGGTCGAACTGTAATTACTTTATACTGAATGTATAGTGCGTTACGTTGTCTTATTACTGATAATGATTAATTGCGTAAGCAAGAGAGCAAGTTGAACATCCGCTCTCACACTTTTATTATTTTTAACAATTAACGCTATATTGATGTATTTCCGAGATCAAAATTGGGATCCTCTGCTGAATCTCCGAGATATATAATAAAAATGTAAATTTCAGGTGGTATATTTTATATTTTTTTGACAAAAATGATTGAGGGAACTAAATATAACTATTTGGCCGTGGAAGGAAACGGGGAGATCTCCTGCTGGGCAGTTTGTTTAGCCGATAGTTTGAAGCTATCCTACATATACCACAATCGCCGCGCCGTATAATACAACAGTGCCGCCACATTAAATACATTTTTATCATTTTTAGAATTGTATGTCTGTCTGTTTGTTTAAAACGTTTCACGTCTAAAGTACTATGTATTTATTTATTTATAGGCCATTTCGTTACATTTCATAACATTGGTACGTCAAATATTACAATTCAAATGATATAAGGTTACATTAGATTATTAAAATTACAAATTAAAATACATCTACATTTACATTTACATTATTTTACATGTCAAGCAAGTCAGAAAATGAACATTTCATATATTCTTCTATATTATAGAAAGCGTGATTCAAAAAGAATGTTTTTGTCACTTGTCGAAACGCGTTTAATGGAAGTCTTGTTATTTCTAAAGGCAATTTATTGTACATTTTGATTTTTAATGGAAAACCTTGCTTGGACGCTTTGACTAATCTGGTTCTTGGAACAACTAATCTTTCGCGATTTCTTGTATTGTAGTTGTGTACGTGCATCTTCATTGGTAGTTCACTTTTTTGCTGGTGTACTTCCAGAAGCGAACTATAAATATAAAACGACAGCTGATCTAGCTGATGTCAATCTTTGCAATCCATGGATAATTCTAATCGACCTTTTTTGACAAATCAGTACTCTTTCAATTTGTGAAGCATTTCCCCATAATCATAATTGAGTGACAATATGCAAAATAGACGGATATTAGGGTTTGCCTGTCAATAATCGGCATAAGCTTAAATAAGGCGTAATTTGCACTGGCTAACTTTTTACAAACGTTATCTATATGGGTTTCATAACTTGAAGTGGAATCGAGAGTACACTCTAAAAATGTGACTTCACTATTTGTGACTTTATTTGTTTTTTTGCTCGCATAATTAATTATGGTACTTTTTTCTGCATTCAAAATTATTCCGTTTACTTCAAACCATTTTCTAAGTATATTTAAAATTACATCTGTTTTCATGGCTACTTGAAATGCGTTTTTATCTTTAACACCAACCTGTGTATCATCCGCAAATAGTGTAACCATCGCCCAGTCAGGTAAATTATTTGCAAGGTCATTCCCGTATACTAAAAACAGCAATGGTTCCAGGATGGAGCCCTGCGGTACGCCAATATAACTATGTTGTGAATCAGACTTAGTATTATTTAGATTAACTATTTGCATTCGATTGTTAAGATAAGACTGCGTTATACTCAATTCCTTTCCTTCAAATCCGTAAAATTTTAGTTTACGAATTAAGATATCATGCCGCAAACAATCGAAAGCCTTGGATAAATTACAAAAAATGCTAGATACCTTCTGATATCCAAAGCGTCCAATATGAAGTATACTGTTTTTCTAATAGCCATTTTGGTTGATCTTTTTTTGGGAAAACCAAATTGACACTCTATAAATAAATAATTTTTTTTTCAAAGTAGTCTAATATCCTAGATTTTAAGGCAGTTTCTAAAATTAATGATATAACTGGTAATATACACACCAGTCTGTAATTCCCAATTTCAGTAGTTTCTCCTTTTTTGAACAGTGGCACGATTTTTCCTATTTTTAAGCTATCTGGGAAAATCCCTTCTGTTATGCAATCATTCAAGACTTCCAATATTATATCAAACATGTCTTTGTTGCGGATGATAAGTTCTCGAATAGTTTTTGTTGACATATCGTATATGTCTCTTGATGTTTTACATTTTAAACTATTAATAATATTCCAAAATTCGGATTTACTTATTTTAGGAAAGCGAATTTTATTTTTTGTTGGGTTTTTTAAATATTCGCTACAATTTTCAACCTTAATCTCTAAATTTTCTGTACTTTTACCGGCTATATTGCAAAAGAACTCATTGAAACTATTTGCTATTTTTTATTATTTGTGATTATGTCTCCACTGTGATTTTTAATTTTAGTAATTTTATTTTTACCTTGTGTTTTTACTTGATTTTTTGTTCTTTAATAATTGTGCAAGTGGTTTTAAGAATTCTTAATTCTAGATGCGTTTCTAAGTTTTTGAGCTGTTTGAAGTACTTTTCTATATATTTTCCTATATTTATTTAGTTTGGATTTTCTAATTTTATCTGGATACAATTTATGTAATATTTCGAGGTTTTGAAGATTATTTCTAGATATCAAGATACCTTTGGTTGTTAGTTTGTTCTTGTTTCATTCTGGGTTTAAATGTTTTTAATGGAAATGCAGTGTAGGAACAATATTTTATATGTTCTATCGGAATGTTCATTTTCTCATTTGCATCAAGTTTCAAGTTTATATCATTTCTTACATATTCATAGTCCTTACAGAACAAGTAATGAAAATATTTTATATTTTCCTGAGATATTATTCGAGATCTAACCTCAGTCTTGTCCTTTGGTTTAGGATACTTAGAATTCAATTTATTCATTAATTCTAATCTGATAACTTTACGTCTAATACTTTACCTCTGTGAGACTGAAAATCATCATCGTCATTTAAGATGAAATTATCAATACATATACATCAATACACTTGCCCTTGGTTCGGGTTGGCTCATTCAAGACAAATTTACATTTCACTTCAGTTTTAAAATTTTGCGTACTTTATTATTTGGTTTCAATAGATTTAAATTAAAATCTCCTGTAATTACAATTCTTTTGTTTTCATTACCCATTTTTTCGTTAACTTTAGTCATAATATGTTCGAATATTAAATAATCATAATATATACACAAATAATAACTAATTTATACAATTTTACTTCAATTGCCGCTAATTCACAATTCATTTTGTGACGCCTCATAATTATTATTAATAAATAATAATTAAATTCAATATAAAGACATTTAAAAATGTCATAAAAATTATATTTTAAACAATTAAAATGCAATAATAAGCATAAAGTTCAAATATATTCATTTCGAATATTGAATATTATAGTATAGTAAACGCATAAAATTGTCTTAAAAGATCTCTAAATTTTATAAAAACTTTGCTTAAAATATTCAAAATGTATTAAATAATACAACTACAAGTCGATTATATTGCAATAATAAAGATAAATAACATTTGTAATATAATTGAAAAAATGGGTCAAAAATTTTCTAAGTTGATGAAGGTGTTCTTGCATTACTCAAAAATTTCAAAGTTAATGAAGGAGTTCTTGTATTTCTGGAGGGTGTTCATGTAATGTTTGCTTATATGAAGGGCGTTGCCGGAGATACATACCGACGGTTGTACATATATATGGGGTGGTCGGCTGACCGGCTGCTACAAGTACTGTTACACAATGACTAGTCCTATATTAGGGACTTATGATAGTAAGGTCTATGATACAAAAGCGTTAATATAGAAGGCATCTATGATGCATAAGCAATATGACTTGAAGTCCCATATGTATAAGACATATAATAGTAAGGTCTATGAAATAAAGCAAATATGTGGAAGGTCTCAAATATGTAAAAGCATTATATTGAAAGAAATGGGACTTGAAAAGGATTATTATAGTGGCGTGTAGATTGCTTCACAGCGTCCGAGACCGAGGTAAACTTGGACTCGCTAACCGATGTGACCTAGACATATCATCTTAGTGCCGATGGTAAGCGGGTTTGTTGTAGCAATACGACTTGCCCGTGGACATCGCACACCCCTTCCGTTTGTGGGCGGTGTCTTAGCGCATAGCGTTATGATACGTCGACTATCTTTCGGTTTATGGTGAGTGTGTTTGATAGTACTTTTAAGTGCAGCAAGCATACTCAACTCCATGTCTTAATGCAATAGCGTTATGATACGTGGAGTTTTGGCTACTGACGTCTTAGCAGCGTGCTACTATGATACGTTGGTGGTATTTTTAGTTAACAACGTTATCAATTTTGTTACCAAAGTCGATAGGGATCATGTGGGTATGTTGTGAGGGGACGCCATCTGTATGATAGTTGCATTTATGCTTACTGCTACTTGCGGTATTGCGTCTTGTGATGGATTTGCGGGTGTGCTGCGCCTGATTCGACGCATCTTGTAGTTCTGTTCGACGGAGGTATGCGGGTGGTGATGTCTGCTGCGATTGTATGAGGTACCTTGGGATGGTGTAAGCTCGACGATAGTTTGACACACAAGCTAAGTAGTTTTATCCAAGTCGGGTCCCTTGATTACGGGGCTGCAGACTGTCTGACCTCCATGATGTTTTATATAACAACATAATAATATGTCTTTCTAAATTTCCCACTTTTGAATGATTGAAGGCAACTTGTTGGTGGGTGAGACAAACATGATCGAAAAATGCATATACTCAATGTCAGTGACACAAACCCTTTCTGATGGCGAATTATTACTAATATTTTATAAATAGCTTTTGGCTATATCTGCCATTGTATTGGTTGGTGGAGCAAATGTGTCGACCTCATGCGGGTGGTAGCTGGAGGGAGAATCTAAGGAGGCTCTCAAGGCTGGGGCTGAAAGCCGCGCAACGTGGGACCCCATTCCCTTGATGTGAGCGGTAGACTCATGACACGCTCTGCGGTCAATTGGCCGTGCTGATCATGCAATTGGTGGTGATGCCTTACACTTCCATCACGTCTGCAGGAACGGCAGTCTGGCAGGTGGTGGCGCTCACGGAGGGCTTTTTATGGCCAGTGTGCCTATTGTTGCCTAACCCGTGTGGTGGCTGGATTTGATCGTATTCTGTATGGCGTTTACACGCATTGACATGCGCGACTTCGGTCGATGTTTGTGCTTACGCACTACCAAGGGGCCAAGTCCTCTTTTACTGGTACGCCAGTTATTTTGCTGTGGACTACGGTCCAGTTCCCAACTTAACGTCCCCTTCGGGGGAAGGGCGTTGGTTGGTTGGCGCTCACCGGACACGGCGTGTGTGGAGCCGTGTGCCTCCCCCACATTTTTTTAAATATGGGAGATCTAAGCCCTTGTATCTGGTATTTGATAAAAATATTATGAGCCTTTTCCAAACGGGAAGGGATTAATTAATAAGGAATTGACTGTTGCGAACCTGATACAAGTAGAAATGGGACGATTTATTGTTCTTAAGCTTTTTTGAGCCCTGTCTTCGTGAACGGGGTTCTTTAGCTTATAAGACACTACCAACAGCTTTCGGCTGCTCTAGTGAATATTCATTCTTCCAAAAGACACCTAAAAGAACTAAGTTACTAAACAAACACAACGTAAATAAGGGTCCTAACTAAGACGATCACGCCATAAATTTATTAAACGGCCTATATTTAAACCTTTAGAAAGATATACCAGTATATTAACAATATATTGTTAATATACTGGTCACGTAAATTTTATATATCTTAAAGATATAAATTCTAAAGAAATAACAAACAGAACAAAGAAGAGGATGGTGTGAATATGTTACAATTTCAAAACTCAACTATACAATGTCATGTCTTCTAATGGTTTAACGTAAATATAAGTATATATCGTTAACTTTAGGTGCACATGATGCGATAATAAAATTAATACACAATAAGTAACAATGAAGCCAACACCGATTCCGAACCAAGTTGCTTAATCGCACTGCATATCTGTCTGTCTATATTTTTTATTTGCTTGAAACTGAATCATAAATAATCATCATGTTGTAAAACATTCAACCTATGTTCATATCAAAGACACCTGCATAATAACTCATCTGCTTCATCCAGGCGCCTTTGTGTTCTAATGTTTGATCTCTTGTTTCGAGCGGGCCTCAAATATTGACACACGGATCCCTCCGGATGTGGAGAGTCCCTAACAGGCGTGCGGTCCCGTTTTGTAAAATTTAAATTATGTCTCATATATTATTTTAAGTTGGATATTTTGGGTAAAGCTTAAATGTGTTGGAATATTAATGCGTATCTGACTTATTATTAGTTTGTGTTTTCTTAAATTTTAAGAAATATGCATGTTTTTTAATATGTCGTATTTACTGAGAACAAATAATGACGGCCCTGTTTATTTATGGAGGATTGTTTTCAACTTTTTTTTATTTGAATTGTATAGATATTCAACAATACTCATTTCATTTTAAAACATTTTAAGGTTAATATGTCTTATTTGTGTCATGTTTATTTTTTATAGGATATGGGTGACAAGCGAGCACACAGACCACCTGATGGTAAGTGGTTGCTATGGCTCATAGACATCTACATCTCTCCTCGTTTGCGAATCAAAATGCAGATGCGTTGTCAGCTGTGAGGGCTAAGATGGAATGCCTCTTTTTCAATAAAAAGGGTCTCCGTTTCTCTACACTCACCATACGAAACACATCAGTATTAAGCTGCTATTTGACGCTGGTATTACCGGGAAGGACCACGCTTCTGTGAGAGCGTGGTCCTTCCCCGGTGAAGCCGACCCATTCGTGCTACAACTATACAATTAATATAGCTGCAGCATGGCTCTACCACGTATGGTAACTATGGTAGCACTGTGGTAAACGTATGGTAACACTGTTGTAAATATCATAACATTTTTATCATTAAACAAAACTAAAGTGTTTGTGTGTATTATCGAAATATAGTAGTAATATAGTGTGTATAGCCGATTGTGATGAAACTTAACGAAACAGAACGAGAGCAATGTCAAGAGTGATCAAAGCTATATTTGAACAAAAATATTTGAATTATTTTTTGAAAAAACGAAAATCCTACCCAGGCGAAGCTGGGGCGGGTCACTACTATATAATATATAAAACTTAAAAGCCTTTATTCAGTAGCTAATATCGCTCTATCTACAAATTCAACAAACACAGCCCGATAAATGTAGCCCCGGCGTCTCAGGTTGTATGCGTAATCCGAAATAATGATACATCGACGTCGTACGTCAAATGCCTTCAAGGGCAAACTTTTCGGGCGTCCCCGCGCCATTTGTTAAAGCAACACAAAGGAAGCAAAGTATTAATCTTCTGCTGCTCGACAAGCAGCGCAATAGAACCGTCGACCCCTGTAGTGAGCATCCAGATTTTACTTGCTACTAGCTCCGCCGTTGTTTTTCCTCCCTATGTGTGACATACGGCTGTGAACATCGACGCGCATTAGAATACCGCCAAAATAAAATCATATTTTAGAAACATACTATTTTTGTACCACAGATTAACGGACGTCGTAAATAAAAAAGTTTCATTGGATTTTTTGAAGTTATACTTCTTTTGGGGCGTTTGGGAAAAATGATGTGAGTGAATTTATACGATGCGCGCACACACCGACACCTAAAAGCGACAACTTCAGTGGGTAATTGTCTCTTAAGTTTTTTTGTTTTGTTACGCTAAAGAAGTATAACTTTCTACGTGCGTACATAAGTACACACACACTTTTTTTTAAATAATAATACGCGTTGCGGCTTAAAAATAAAATAGATTAAATGAGAGCGGAAACGCGACCTTGACAAGTCAAAATAAATCTCTCAGCTTCGCCATCGAGGCGTACAAAAATATTTTCTCATTTATTTTGATACTAGATAACCAATCGTATCGTCTTAATCTATAGAGTACGGTGTAATTCTATACATATAGGTATAAAATATAAATAAAACTAAAGTGTATGTCTGTTATATCGAAATAATTACACTAATTCAGCTGAGGGGTTTGTTTGCATGTAAATAAGACTTAATAAACCTTATCAATTTTTTTGTCTGTCTGTCTGTCCGGGCTAGTCTTCGAAATGGCTGTGCCGATTGTAACGAAACTTCATGAACAGATATAGAGCAATGCAACTAGTGATCAAGGCTATATTCCATCCCAAAAATGGAAAAATTAATAAAATAAATGGTCTTTCTAAATAACGCCACATAAATAGATTCTACCCAGGCGAAGCCTGGGCTGTGGGGGAAGATAAATATAATAATATCCAGACCGAATTTCGGTCTCAATTGAGAATATAATGTCTGCGCCAAGCCAGGCCTCTGTCACTCTTGCTACCCGCGTGAAATAATTACCTACAATCGCGAGGCGCCCCGGCAATTAAAAGGATTCAGATATAATTTCAGATTAATCAGCAATTAAAAGGATTCAGATATATCATTTTTTAAGTTACCGAAGGATAATGAAAGGTGAATTTATTTAATTTTTTGTTAGATAGGTACTTATAGCGAAAAAGAATTAAGTGATAATTTAACTACAGAAGTAATACCTAAGTACTTTATTACAAAACTTGGTTGTTTTAATTTAATTTACTTCAATACCCAAGTACCTACTTACATACCTATACTTGTCTTTTGTAATTAAAATATTTTAAGTTATAATAATAACACAAAATACTGAAACACATTTCTGTTAGGAATCGTATTTCGGGTATATTTGTTGTTCACACTATCTACCTATATCTTACGAGCCAAGCATGGCGATCCCCGACGAATGGCCTTGCAAGTTGCATGCATTGGGTATCACAAAACTCGCATAGTAGGTAGCGGAAATATGGTCGATCATAGTCAGAATAGGTACTTTACCTAATTAACTTACTCACAATTTCACAATGTATTTTTTTACTCTTTATTAACAGCCTTTAGTAACCACGGAAAGTCCGTTGTGACGTAGAAAGGAGAACAGATGCAAAGTAATACGGACACTCCTGCGCAGCGATAAAGTTTTATTTAGCTTGCGTGCGCGATTTATCTGATTAATAATAACAATGTAGGCAATTAAAACGTCGGCAAGCAGTCAACATCAAAGGAGTGCAACTTTTGTACGTAGTACTATTATTTATTCTGTGGCCAAGCTGCCTAGTTGGCTGACTTCACATGTATTTTACTATCTTATACTACTTTACAAACCATTTTATTAGTATCCGCATTTAGCAGTATTCTGTAATGGTATATTAGGACACTCCAGTTCATTTCAATGCAATATTTTGGAAACTTGGAAAATAAATGGAAGCTTCTTTGTGTTCAATCCAAGTCTTCTTTTCCTCCTTTTTTACACATTATCATCGTATGCAGCTACGGGACAGTTAAAACTATTAATTTTGAGTCTCACAGAAACCGTGTGTCACGAGCCGTAAGAAATCAACCCTCGACTGTCCTCGCCCAGCTGCACTTTTTAAGTGATTTCTTTTATTACAAGGCACGGACACAATACGGAATATGAAAAATCCGTAATGTGCGAAAAGTGCACGTTTATGGTGTAATAAAAGGTGAATTGAATTTAAGCTTTTTGTGATTCTGTAGTCAAAGACCAGTGTTAGCAAAGACATACTTTGTTTTATAAGAGTTAGATGCTAGCGAATATTCTAGCGTATTCCTCTCATTCATTAATTACAGCCCATTAACTAACTCTTCTGCTAAACATAGACCTCCCCCAAGGAATAATACAAAGCGTGGTGGTGAGTCACCTGCATTCCTCTATATCCTGCATCTTTTAGAAGATCGTCACTCCATCTAGTGGCCGCCGCCCTGCACATCGCTTACCAGTACGAGGCTGCCACTCGAACTACCTGAATATAAGTGGCCATTACAGATCATGAACACCAACAACGTAGGTAACACAAGGCTACAGATGCCTAACACTCCTGATGATAGAGATGGAATGCACTCTACTCCCTTAAACACACACAACTGTAAATTCTTTACTTTACTAGTTAATTCGTATATCGGCGGATATACGAAAAAAATGATTAGAGAAATTCTTAGGCAGAAGAGACTTTGACTTTGATTACTATCGCACCTAATGGTAGGTATATTTTTGATCTCAAAACTGAAAATTTAAACTTTTATTTTAAAATTGCATAATTTTATTAATGACTAGCTGACTACTGACTCCCGCGACTTCGTCCGCGTTGCTTGATATATTGTCAAAGTTTTCAATCTTCTCCACGGCAAGAAAACACACATCACTGAATACGTAGTGCTTATAAAAATTGTTGTTTCTTAAAATTTTAATAACTTTATATTAAAAGAAGATATCGAAATATTTTTTTAGATAAGGGCCAAGTGTCTAAGAATTAAAACTTAGAAAACCTAACTGAAATCTATCCAGTAGTTTTTCCGTGATGCGCGTACAATTGCAAACCTCTATCATTTTATTTATATAAATTAATTTATCACTAGGTGGCAGGACTCCTTTTCCGTCTAGGAGTCCGTCTGGGTATATATAAGTAGCGGCACGTAAGTCTAGCGGTGACCGTTCTTGCGCATAAGTCGAAAATAATGTATCATGGGGTAGGAAGCGGGTCGCGGGGCGGACGTGCGTCGTTCGCACGCGCTGATTGGCTCTCCAGTCAGTCGCATTCGTGCGCGACAGTACCCATGCGCAGCTATCTCCTCCACGTTTCGTTCAGCGCTAGACTTACGTGCCGCGACTTATACCACCCTCTTATCTATTTCTGCCGTCAAATGTACACTTCTGTGTTCCGGTCTGAAGGGTATTATAGAGAACCAGTATAATTACAGGCTGTGAGGCATTCCAGATAGTCCTCAATGGTGACAACGCATCTGTTGCCTTCTTTATTTTACGTTTGCTGCAGGTGACTGCAGTAGCCACTTACCATTAGGTGGACTGCATGTTCGCTTATTATTTCAGTTTTATAAAAAAAAAAAAATAAAATGTTGAATACCCCTATTACTATCGTAAGTCAGTATGAGAATGAGTTTATAAAATTAGGTCAATTGTGATGTATCATTTTCGACTATATCATTACTTACCATCGGGCAGGATAGTAGTAGTCACTTTTCAAGCACTGGCTTATAATAGTTATAAAAGGATCATCATCATCATTACAGCCCTTCACAAGTCCACTGCTGAACATAGGGCTTCCCCCAAAAAATGCCACAAAGCACGGTCCTGAGCCACCTGCATCCATCGACTTCCTGCATGTCTTACCAGGTCGTCACTCCATCTAGTGGGGAGTCGCCCTATACTTCGCCTACCGGTACGAGACTGCCACTCGAGAACCTTTTTTCATAGATATATAATTTTTTTAAATAAAAGGATACAAGTAATTAATTATATTATACGCTGTACGACGTACCGTTGCAATTGCAATTTCAAAATAATACCCCTACATATATAAAAACAAAATAAATAATATTGCTTTCTGTTGCATTCATGATTTATGAATCGTTACCATTAGCCAAAACAGCATATTAAAAGTTCACTGCAGAACAAAAACCTCCCCCATTGATGCCTCAGAGCATACCTCATATTTGCCGTAGTTGCCACGTTTGTTATCAGGCAATTGCTGCTGCCCAACTCCTGGTTCAGCCTCTCTCTGTCACCTCTTCGACACCCACGGGATGAAATGGGATGATATTAATTGTGTAGTGGTGGTGTAAGAATAACGCCATTTATTAACAAGGTAAGTATATAATGATTTCTTATATTTACGCGATCACTACACATTGAATAAAACTATGTTTACGGATTTTATCGCGTTTAATTTACTTATTTTTAATTCCCGACGTTTCGGGTGCTTTACAGCAACCCATGGTCACGGGGTGGACTGAGATGGTGCTGTTATCTGCTTGGGGTCCTGTAATTAACAAAATTAAATCCAAACCCAAGGATACCACTGCTAGACTTCAAAATACTGTAAGCTCATTCTGCGTAGATCGAACCAAACATTAATATTCAAAAACTGAAGGTTGCCAGGCTAACTATGACGTCGGGATGTCAAACATCTCAGTCCCCCCATGACCATGGGTTGCTGTAAAGCACGCAACACGTCGCGAATTAAAATAAGAAAATTAAACGCGATAAAATCCGTAAACATAGTTTTATTCAAAGGTAAGTATAATTATATAAAGCCGCTTTAAAGCTTTCATACAAACTTTTTTTGATAATAACGCATCTGTTAACGTTTGAACTTCTTTCGTCATGTACGTATTTTATGAGCGACAAGATAGATAGAAATTTTGAGTACCCGAGTTTATGGCAGTGGTAAAATTTGTCATCACACGCTACACTTCATATCGAAAGTGTGTTATTCAAGTAATGTCATAGAAATCTCGCACTATGCTTAGATTTTAGTTAATGAAACGCTATATAACCTAGTTTTATTTAATTACTTTTATAATAGACGACAACGGATAACGGGACCTGGGACAATTTGTCCAACTAGGTAAGTCCAACTTCAACCAAGGGGTCAATCGACCTAGGAGACAAAAAAAGGAATAATATCAAAAAATGTTACTAATTATAATAATAACTAAAATATCAAATTAGTAAGGCATAGCGACTAGGAGAATTTCAAGTGCAATTCAAGCTTTATTTCCACACATCTATATATGAATAAATAGTTAGATATTGTGATATTCCATTCATACAGTTGGGAATTTTATTATAATAGATGCTTGTACATTCCTAGTCGTGATACTTCAGTTTACCTTGTGCAAATAAGTGTTCTGTATTCAGGGGCTAAGAACTCGCCGAAAATTTCGTAGTACACGGGTTTCTGCATGTTTGAGGAACTACTACCAAGGTCGTCGAAATCCACCAACCGTAGCAACACAACAATTGCCCCATAACCATCTCGGAAATTACAGGAGGCGTTTGCCCAATATGTGTAGGCTGTAAGTTTTTTTCCCTTTACATTACTAGATTTTTTACATATAAATATTTTTTACTTATTATTTTCGGCCATGAATTTCCGTTTGTCTAATGAATTAAATATATGAATTTTAACACGTACCCTATGATTACAAAGAAAGGGACAAAATAAAATATCAGGCAACATAAAAATGTTCACATAATATATTATCTAGTAAGGATCTTATCTTAATGAACCATAGATTAATCCTTAGGGATAGCTAGTTGAACGGTCATTGTTTAAGTAAGACCAAGAAATCTGTTATCTCTTTCTGCGTTAACAAAACGATTGGGGTGAAGCGAGAGGCAAGAGAGATGTAAAGAAATATGAGGTTTCAAAGTATTTACCGAGAAGTTCTCGTGGATTAATCTGGGGGCACGGCAGTGCCCCCGCCAAGTCGAACAAAAAAGCGGCACGGCCGTACCATCCTTTTCTCGAAGCAGTTCAGGCCATTTTCGAACCCCTATAACTTCGTTATCGATAAAACTAGAAGTCTGAATTTTCAGTAACCAAGTAGACATTGTATAAACTCGGTATATTTCAAATTTCCTTCAATTTGAACCAGTAGTTTAAGAATTATAACTAGCCAAAGTTTCTTAATTTTGTCACTCACTCACTGACCGATTATCAAAACTCTAAGGCACTTCTAGCAGACATAGAAGCTTCAAATTTGGAATAAAATTATTTTTTAATATATAAACCAAGGAAAACTAAAATATTTTGCAATTTCGGTCCAGTTTTCGAGATACACTAACTGCATAAATAACTTTGTAATCCCATATGAATATATAAGATTACAAAGTTACATTTGCAGTGAATGAACCAGTGTACCTTTAAATGTATAATATAATGGAATAATAGGTGTAGATAGGTACCTATATATAACTATCTATAAAAAAAATGAGATGCCATCAAAAACATAACTTGTAAAAAAAACCAAGTCTCGCAACTCAGTTCTTCTACCGTAAAAAGTTGTGAGATCCATGTAATACCAAGTCGGTTAATTTATTCAGTCCCTACTTAAGGGTCCTTCTGTCTTGAGTTATTGCGTAATTAGGTAACCTAACAACATCTTATGATGACCATATCAATATTAAAAATCTTTTATGTTTTAAATAAATAGATTGATCTCGATTACATATGTGTCCTTATTTATTTAAATAATAGCGTTTCATTAAAATGTGTAAAAATAATTCTACTCTTAATAGTGTGAGCCACGCTGCAGCTATATTATGGTTGTACTATGAATGGGTCGGCTTGACCGGAGTAAGACCGCGCTCTCACAGAATATTAGCGTAAAATGACAGCTTAATGCTGCTGTGTTTCGGAAGGTGAGCTTAGAGACCCGAAGACCCTTGTTACTGGAAACGAGACATTCTACCTTAGTCCTCAGGGATGACAATCCATCTGCATGTTTTTGTTTAATTGGAGATAAAAGTAGATGTCTATGGGTCACTGTCTTCACTCTCCATCAGGTGGACTGTGTACTCGTTGGTCACCCATATTCTAAAAAAGTATGTCCTTGGACATACGCTTTTCAAGAGCTCGCCAGCTGGCAAACATTGTGGTGAAGTTTCTAAAGGAAGACTGGTGATTCGTTAAATGACCTCTTGGTCGAACTTGGACTTTTCTTTGAACCCAATCCGACAATTTGTCCTCGGTAAATATACTCATCAACAACTTTGAGCGTAGTGTTCCCAACTTCTTTAGGCTACTAACGTGACATGGACGTTACCAATGACCTATGTCTTTTCTTGACTGAACTATTAATTGGGAGACATTATTGCAGTAAAGAGTTTCAGAGGTATAAGGTCACCGTGTCTTACATCTCTTTGTAGTTTGATAAGTTTCGTAGTTAGCTTTTGTACTCTGATAGCCACCAGTCTTAGACAACTGACTCTTATGGGCTGATAAAAGACAAATTAGATTTTATTTTTTTTATTTGACCAATAAAAACAAATACATTGGTATATTTGTTCAAAAGGTTCAAATACATATTTACAGAATATTTTCCCCGTCTCCCAACTATTCACGCGGTCGTCAATCAATTAGGGGTCATAGTTTTTGCTGAGAGCATGAAAAACATTAATATAGATGCGCATTTTCTGTACCATTCTCACTAAATTTTTTTAATAATGATTTTATAGGGGAGCATTTTTCATGCAATAAGGCTGACAAAGAAATACACAGTCCACCTGATGGCAGTGTATGCTGAGTCCAAAAGACATCTACATCTATTCTCGATTGAAAATCAAAATGCAGATGCGTTGTCACCCTGACGATGGTGAGAATTTAGATGGACGTTCTTGTGTTCAGTAAAAGGGTTTCCTCTTCTCTACACTCACCATACGAAACACAACAGCTTTTAGCAGCTATTTTACGCTGGTATTCTGTGAGATCGTGATGCTACCCCGGTCGAACCGACCCATTCTGCTACAACCATATTATAGCTGCATCGTGGCTCTATCACGATAAAAATAACGTAATTCTTATAATTTATTACTTCTTTTAATATTTTTTTTCAGATTTTTTACAAAAATACAATGCATAAAATTGCATTGTAATAACATATTCGGAATAAAATTAAATTAAATTAAACAAGGAGTTAAGGAATTCTTCAAAATGGTTTTTCAAATAAATTCAAATTGGTTTTTGAAAAGGATAAAGTTATTTTAGAAATGTTCCATCTTTTTCGAATGTTCCATCTATGTCGACATAGACGGACGCAGAATGGATTCGACAAAGACATAGATGGACGCAGAATGAGCTTACAGTATCTTGAAGTCTAGCAGTGGTATCCTTGGGTTTGGATTTAATTTTGTTAATTATAGGACCCCAAGCAGATGACAGCACCATCATCTCAGTCCACCCCGTGACCATGGGTTGCTGTAAAGCACCCGAAACGTCGGGAATTAAAAAAAAATAAATTAAACGCGATAAAATCCGTAAACATAGTTTTATTCAATGTGTAGTGTTCGCGTAAATATAAGAAATCATTATGAGCCCTTAACAGATTCCGTCACGTTGAGCTGGTGGAGCGAGAACTCTGGACCCTACTTTATACATGGACTTATAACTAGACCGCCACGTGCGCCAGTTCGAGGAGTTACGAGCAGTAACGGATCTTTTTTTTATAGGATGTGGGTAACAAACGAGCACACAGTCCACCTGATGGTAAGTGGTTGCTGTGGCCCATAGACATCTACATCTATCCTCGATTACGAATCAAAATGCAGATGCGTTATCACCCGTGAGGACTAAGATGGAATGCCTCGTTTCCAGTAAAAAGGGTCTCCGGTTCTCTACACTCACCATACGAAACAAAGCAGCGTTAAGCTGTTATTTTACGCTGGTATTCTGTGAGAGCGTGGTCCTTCCCCGGTCGAGCTGACCCATTCGTGCTACAACTATACCAGTAATATAGCTGCAGCATGGCTCTACCACGTAAAAAATCTCCTCGTGTTCACTGTCTAGGCCTCCATTATGGGATGCCTGTTATACTCTCCTCCCGTACCCCGGCTTCTAGCTGCGTATTAGGATATCTGTCGTTTTCTTCAATCGTCTCATTCATCTACGCGTGGTGTTACCGCGATCGACTGATCACAGATTTTGTGCTAAATAACTAAAGAGTGATATCACTAGTGCGAGGAAATCGGTACTATGTTCATCAAACTGCTTACCCACATGAGTTATTGTTTTATAAATGATAAGTCTTGCGTATTCGTGGAAAGGACACATTTTTCGGAGACGTTTATTAGGATTTATCTTTAAGCAACATTTTCAATAAATAAACAAAACAATGGTATAAAAAAAATTAAAATGTGAAACATGAATAATCTGCACACTTCAGACGGAAACATTGCTTGTGCTGTGTTTCATGTGTTCTCATCTTAGGGTATACAGGCCCGTAAGATTTCAGGCTGAGAGACATTTTACCTTAGTCCTCAGTGGTGACAACGCAACTGTAGCCTGCTTTATTTTCAGTTTGCTGCAGCTGTCCATGGGCTGCATTAGCCACTTACCATCAGGTGGACTGTTTGTTCGTTGGTCACTTCAATTTTATAAAAATACATGAACAAGATTGGTTAGTCTCTTTAATAATGATAACGTTTAAAATACTGTTTGTAATGTCAAAATAACAGCTGTTTCCTAAATGCATGATATGAAAGTATATGCGGTACTTATAACAAAAAAAACTATTTTAAAATCTTTTGTCTGTCTGTCTGTTTGTCCTAATCTCGGAAATGGTTGGGCTGATTTTGACGCGAGTTACACTGACAGGTAGCTGATGTTATAAGGAGTAACTTAGGCTATTTTTATTTTAGAGAATTAGGGTTCCGCGAAAAAAAATTAAAACCCATGAAATCCTATTGTAATAAATTCCACGCGCACGAAGTCGCGGGGAACAGATAGTTAGAACTATAGTACCCGGTAATTTTATTCGTATAACGGACCTGTAAGCTATAGAAGCAACCACCGGCATTAAACTTACAAAATTAACAACCCATGGGAGAGATAGGTTCTCGCATTGCAGCTTCGTACCAGATAGCCCAGTGTAAGGCGACTCAGTCGATTGTTTGTTATTTAGTACGCGGCACTCTTCTTTCATAATTTAATTTTAAATTTATAAAACTTCATAATGTACCATCTTAAAATATTGTTCTTTATTTTGTTTATTTGTACGTTGGTGTACAATAAAGAATTTTATTGATTGATTGTTTACTTACGACACCCACGGGACGATGGATATCGGATAGTGGACTTTCTTTCACCGTCACTATAGACGGAGCGAAACTGTGACATGTAATGGGCAGCAGCACCCTTCTGATAACAATGCAAAGTAATAAAAAGCTGCAGTTTCTAACCCACCCGTCAAGGGTGACAGCAATGGCAAAATCACACCCATTTTACCCAGTTTATTGGGGAGGCCTATGTTCAGCTGTGGACTTTCATAAGCTGTAATGAATGGATGGGTGGATGGATTGTTTACTTGGTTGGTTCTGAGTTTAAGACCTTGCCTTATGTCATTCTAAAATGGCTCTGTCCAACATACTTAAACATTTTGATATATAAAATAATAAAAATAAGAATATTAAATTTTAGCTGCAAATAATAATAGCGAGTTTTATTTGCAGTCTGGTAATTAATGACTGAATTAAATCAAATATTCCTTTTATTTCTTAGAATAATATTCAAGTAGTAAGAAAATAGAGACACCTTAGTAAATTAAATAATATTAATTATTAGTAATATAAATTCACATTAAAATATCGCTCCTACAATTCCGGTACATTTATTGCCTATTCTAAGTTATTAACAAGTTCGCCGCTAACTTTCCCGCGGGCGCCACCCCTCTTATTTACTCTTCCTAATTTCTCTCGCAAGAAAAATATTATACGTCTTAGTTGGGAACGCATTACGGGAACTTCATATAATGGTTTTATTATTATTATCAACAGTATTCAACTTTTTGGGTATTAGTATGGAACATTTAATGCAAAACAATGGAAGTAATTACGCAAAAAGTTCCAACCCGCAAAATAAAGAATAATAAATAATAGGGTAAAACCAAAATTAATAATAATAATAATAAAAGACTAGAAATCTGCGAAAGATATGATTATAATGTCCGAGTGTATGCATGGGTACAGATGCACTCTCTATTCCCTTACTCTCATAGCTCATAATCCGATGGGACGGAAATTCGACACTACTGGAGAGAGATCAGGCGCAGGACCAACAGCTTTACGTACTTTTCGAGGCACGGGGGTGAAACACCGCCAACTTGATGACTCCGGGGTCCGGGCTGCTACTGAGAATTTCTTGACAGAAAAGCACAATATTTTTTTTAGTCCAACCCGAGATTCTAACCCGGGACTAATAGACCAAAGAGGCCGTCAAAAACCAAAATTACAAACAAAGTAAACCACAACAAAGTAATACCGTGTAGTGGCGAAGTACGAGAAACCACTACCCCATAGCATCCCATAGGTGTAGTATGAGGTGACTGAGGGAAACTAAAACAGGAGATCGACATGATTGAAATAAAACAGGAGACAGCTTCATAGTGGGAATCTCTATGAAGCAGTCATAAGGCGAACTATGTGAGCAGTGGACTTATAATGGGCTGTAATGAGTGACAATACCTGTATATATTGTCACTCATTAGAGCCCATATGTTGGGAGATAAATAGTCAATTTGTGAGTTTCTTGCTGCTTCTTGTCACAAAGTCCGTTCGCAGTAGGGACTTGTTAAAGCGATTGCGTAGCATTTAAATTTCAAAAAGTGCCTAAAAGCTGTGCTTAAAAGTGCTTGAATAAAAATATTTGACTTTGACTTTGATAATGAGTGCCGTGTGGTTTTTGAAGTGAAAATTCATTGAAAATATGAGATTAACTACCATTAAATGGACGCTATTAAGGAAAGTTACAAATTAATCTTTATTAATATAATATAATCTTTATAAATTAAAGGCTTGTGCACAAAATTTGTCACGTCTAAGCCCCGTTACCATTTAACAAATGAACGTCAGGGCCACATGCAAAAACTTATAATTGCCGCGAATACAATCAACAAGACAAACTGAGCTTAATTAAACACTGTCACAAATTAAACATCCGCGGATCAAGAATAAATGTAAGGGTGACTCGGGGCGACGCTCGAGCCCGCCAGAGTTTTAGAAAGCAAATCCTTGGGACACATCTGTTGACAGGAGAAGTTTTAGAATTATAAATAAATTGCCCCAGAACTCATTAACTGTTTTAAATCACGTCTATTTCATATATTTTACTCCTATTGCATTAAAAAAGATTAGATAATTTTAACTTTACGAATTTTGTAGTGTTTACTTATAATTAATAGAATCGGGCGATACTTTGCTGAAATCCATTATATTAATGTTGGAAAAAATACTAAATAAAATAAATTGATGTGTCTTACCTAGTTTGAAGAACATCTCCCGCCCTCCCTCAATTGCGTGCACTATCCCCGTCACCACTAATCCCAGCACCACTACTCCCACCACCACTACACTAGCAAAGACACACCACCGACGATAATACGACACGTGTTTCGCCTCTACACGAGGCATCCTCGGGTGTAGTAGACTCTGTGGTGGCTGACCGCTAACACCATCACCACCACCATCAGCCACCGCAGAGTCTACAGCCACTTCGGTTCTTAGATAACAGCAAATACATTTATCTAAAACGAGCTAAACTCTAACAGAATTTTGATTTTCCACGGACTTCTAAAGGAGGAGGTACTCAATTCAACTGTATGTTTTTTTTATGTGTGTTACCTCATAACTTTTTTCTGGGTGAACCGATTTCGATGATCCTTTTTTATTTGAAAACTGGTGCTTCTCATGTGGTCCCATATAAATTTGATCAAGGTCTGACCAATATTTTTGAGTTATTCTTAATAATTTATATTGAAGTCGGTTGTACAAAATTTTTAATTTTAAATTATGTTGTGGACAGTCGACGAGTTCAGAGAGTTTTAAAAGAATTTAAATCATTGGCACAAATATGTTTATGTTGTGCAAATGTTTGTTAAAATATTCCCTCGATGAGTTGGTTTCTCGGAATTGAGGGGTGAGTGTAGGAACGTTAACTAGATCACACTCCCCTAACCTATGAGCGGGAGATTTATTAATCAATCTCCTAAACGCGTTTTAACTGGGCAAATTGAAAAATTATGTGCCGACGTCTTAATCCCCTCCGTCTGTTGGCACAGATGAGATGGTATTCCTATTTTATAAATTACGAAATATTTCAATGTCGTTTAGTTGCATCTGCAAAATTTTTTTATGTACTCTTTGTACAAGTTTATTAACCAGTGTTATTTATCTACTTGGTGTAGGACTTCTTTTCTGATTAAGAGCTGTCTGTTTTGGTACCACCTCTCTTACCTTCTTCTGTCGCTAAACCCACGATTACCCACAGTTATGATATAGTTTGAAGGACAATAGTCATAAATATTTCTTATGTTTACGCAAACACTACACAATGAATGAAACTAGTTTTACGGATTTATTTCGTTTTTTAACTTATTTTATATTCCCGACGTTCCGAGTACTTTACAGCACTCATGGTCACGGGGAAACTGCGGTGTTCCACGTCCCAAGGTCTGTCCAAATGTGTCGATAAAATCCGTAAAATTAGTTTCATTATAGAACAATAGTCAGTATTATGCACAGTACTTCATCTAGGTCTCAGCTATGACCACGTATGATGATCAGGAACTGCAGTATCCGTCTTCTATCGAAATAGACTATTAGCTCGTTTATCATCATCATTATCATTTTTGCAGCCCATTACCAAGTCCACTGTTGAACATAGGCCTAACACCAATAAATGTCATAAAGCACGCTCCTGAGTCACCTTCATTGTTTGTCTTACTGCGCTCTTACCAGGTCGTCCCTCCAATTATTAGGGGGCTGCCCTTCACTTCGCTTATCGCACAGACATCTTCTTTTCTAAATCCGTGGCTTACCGGTACAAAGACTGCCACTCGAGAATCTTTCTTCCCCCTCGGTTGCCAATAATATAAGGATGATCAACCATCGTAAGATTATAATAAATGCAATCGCAGTTTTTTTTTCTTAAATTGTCATAGATTTTTATGAGTAAGGCTGTACCATCTTTTAGATTTTAATTTCGACGCATCGGTAGCGCAGTGGATAAAGCCTTTTCTTATTAAGGCTGTAAGCTGTGGTACCGTTACCCGCGCGCAACAAGTATTTATATCGTATACACCGCCCTGTTCTTAACCTACGAATATAATTTGACTGCCTTGTTGGTAGGGTCGGGCCGGAATCAACTATTGGGTTTTTCTGTCAAGATGCATAGTAGCAGCTCGGAATCGGGAAGTTAGCAGTGTTTCATCCCCATGCCTTGGAAAGCAATTAAAGGCGTTGGTCCTGTACCTGAACTTTTTCTAAGTACAAGCCTACTTTTGCCGCCAAATAATAGTGCAGGCACCGCTGTGATCCGGTCTGAAGGGTATAGCTACCAGTTCCAAAAATTAAGCCTCTAAATTAAGACTAAAACTGGCAAGAAACTAACGTCATTGATTTTTTTTTAGAAAAAAAGAGATAATGCGGTTATAAATGTACTTACAATTATTAAATGAAATAAATATTTTAACGACAAACTAGACGTTCTTATTACGTTACGTTACGTTAGCATGTGTAGTCTTTCAATCAAAGTCAAAGAAGTAAGTTGAAATTATGTTCATCTTACTCGGTACTTTTTACTTTCAATTTTAATGTCTCTGTGGGTATGAGCGCGTGAGCATTATCCGCGCGCATGAGCTTGATTCACACTGTGGGTCTAGGGAATGATTGATCCCTTGGATCGGTCTGCCTTCTTGTAAAACTTTTTAAAATAGTTGTCTGGCTAACATGTATAAAAATAGAGCTTCAGAATATAATTAAATTGAGTGATTTTTTGAGAGCTTTAAAGCGTCTGCAAAGCGATACTGTTGACGAAAAGTGTCTGGGAGTATTGATGACTGATTTTTAAAGATATTATCTATATATATAAATGCAAAGCTGACTGACGTATCTATCAACGCACAGCCGAAACTACTGAACAGATTTCGCTGAAATTTAGCATACAGACAGTTGTAATGACGTAGGCATCTCCTAAGAGAGGATTTTTGAAAATTCGCCCCCTAAGGGGGTGAAAAAGGGGTTAAAAGTATCTATGGAAGTCCGTCATTTTTAGAGCTAGAAGCTTGCAACTTTGTTTTAGGTTAAAATTAAAATAAACAATTAAGTGTCCTAGGGTTTTGAAAATTCAACACCTAAGAGGATGAAAAAGGGTTGAAAATTTGTATGGCGAAACAAGATTAAACTATTTCATTCGAAACTTCACAGGAGTACTCCTATCAATAAATGACTAAACAAGTGTTTCAGGCGTTTGAAACCAACATGGATGGAAGGATGGATATGGATATGTTTGTATGTAAAAATCATCATAGGTTGGGTGACTTGGGTGTTATTTTTAAGGTTTTGGGTCTTATGACGTAAATGATATTGATAAATATTTTAATTTATTAGAATTGAATAGAATATACTTTTACTGCACAAAAATATAAAACAAAATAGACAAGAAGATTTGTACAAAAAATTTGCACAAAATTACACCTGAATAAAAAATACAAATTTAAAATTAAAAACAATGAAAATAAACAACCAAACCAAATATATTTTTTACAAATTAATAAAATGGCAAAACCAAAAGAAATACTTAGGTACCTACCTATTTTGTATTGATCTTCAAGTTCCAATCCCTACCAACAGATGGCGTTGGTATCGTTTTAGAACGCGGTAACGTTGTGTTTTTCGAACTAATATAAAGTGAATGGTGAATGAGCGCTTCAACCTGTACCACATACGGTACCTATTCACTGTTAACGGATATTTGACTAGACTTCGACTTTGTTTGCTTGCTTACGGTTTAAGATTTGCTTCGTGTTTCGGATTAGTTGCTTGATTTTGTCTTTCTTACAACCACTGTTCAAACTTGGAATTCGATTTGCTTTGTGATTAGGTATTGTTGATAGAAGTATTTTTTCTCACTGAAAATGACTACAGAAACTCTTAATATTAAAGAAAAAATGGAAGAACATACTGTCGTCCCCATTATAGGTAACGGCGCCTGTTTGTTTCGTGCTCCTTCAGTTTTAATGTACGGAACCCAAGAAAATGCGATGTTGGTGCGTCCACAAATTGTTAGATTTGTGGTAAATGATTGGCCTAGGTTTTCAGTTATGACCCACGACAGAAATGGCGATAATTATTCAACAGCAAATGAATATTCAGCCGATATGTGAAAAAATGAAACTTACAGTGGACTTTGTGAATTGGTAGCTGCAGTATTAATATTTCGGTTTCGGTTTGAAGTATATCGAAACGGTCTGCTATACACAGAGTCCGGAACAGATATCTGTCCAGTAAGGCGATTACGATTTAGCCATGATTTATCTAATGGACATTTTGACGCCTATCTGCCTATTGTTGCGAAGAAAATTACACAGCGTCGCACCTATCGAAGAGCGTGATCCTTTTTCAGAGCTTGACCATTTAACTGTTACATCTTTTGTAAACAGTGAAATATCATCTACAACCAGCGGAACAGATCAATCTGTATTGTCGACATTAAAATGTGAAAAAAAGAAAAATAAACGAAGGTAGAGATTTGCTAATTACACAAGAAAAAGTCGATTAAGAAGTGCATAAGAAAGATATAAGCAGAACAAGCCAGATTCAAATAGTAAAGCTGTGTCCGCTTATCAGAAAATAAATCCCGATGTACACAGGCAAGCTGTTGCAAATTACCAAACTGCGAAACCACACGTGCATAGTGCAATTCAGTCACGGTATGAGGAAAACATTACACTGCGTTTATGGAAAAACAAGATCTATTCCGCTATGGAGTATGACCCTGATATTGCTTATAGAACTGACAGCAGTGTAGCCTTGGGTTCTGACTTTTGTTCTTGACTTTGGCGCTGAAATGGAAGGAAGGACAACTTGATCGGTGAAACAACTGCCTGAACCTCTCTTTAGTTTGATTAATGATCTACACCCAGATCATGACCATTTTATGGGTAATATTCGTAAATATAATGCCTGTTCCCAGATGATTTCCTTTGGTGGTAAACAGATAACAGCAGATGGTTTTTCACCGACTTTTAAAGTACTAGGCCGGGTCTACCATTTAATTGGAAGTATATTACCAGAAGCCGAACATGACGCTCAGTACCTTCAAATATATTTTGTAAGTGAAGATGATCGAGAATCAAAGATTCGATGTTCTAAATTTCCTAACTTAAAGCCAAATTTAATCAAACAATTGCAGAATATGCCGCATCAAGTGAACTCGTATATAAAAGATCTGAAAAGTGCCATTGATAAAGCCCCTCCTTCAGAGTCATACAGAGTTGTCATAAATGCTGATAAAAACCACCAGAAGGAAATAGAGGTAGGTATAATGCACCAACTACAAATGAAGTGGCTTTAGTGTTAGTGGATCAACAATTTGATCGAAGGAACATCATCCTCGAGAGACGAAGTAATTAACTTCAGCCTATTAGTGAGATAAATCGAGCATATGATGCGCTACAGTATCCATTGATGTTTTGCTGGGGGATGATGGATATTCAATCATCATACCACAACGCGATCCCACAACTAAGTTTCCGCTTAATAAAATTGTATCTTCTGCAAGTTTCTATTCGTATAAAATAATGATTAAAGAAGGAGAATATAACTATTTAGTCAACTATCGTGCCCTTTTTAGTCAATAGTTGGTGGATGAATACGCCAAAATAGAAACAGAGAGATTAAATTATATCAAAAATGATCAAGCCAAATTACGTGCTGATAGTTACATCCATTTAAAAGATACTATTAGACGACAAGACGCAGAAGCCAACCAACTAGGACAAATGGATGTCCTTCCAGCATCTTTTACGGGGGGACCTAGGTATATGCACGAAATAACACAGGACGCTATGACCTATGTTAGGAATTACGGTCGGCCTGATCTTTTATCACTTTCATGCAATTCTCGCTGGAACGAGATAAAAGAGCAATTGCTTCAAAGACAACAATCTCATGATAGACACGATATAATTTCGAGGATGTTTCGACTAAAGGTGAAAAAGATAATGAACTTATTGACAAAGGGCAAAATATTTGGTGAAGTGCGATGCTATATGTACTCAACGGAATGGCAAAGGATAGGTCTTCCACATATTCATATTCTTTTATGGCTTCACAAACGTATTACTCCGGATCAAATCGACAATATAATTTGTGCTGAAATACCGGATCCCAAACGTGACCCAGAGCTTCACGAAATCGTTAAATGTAATATGATACATGGTCCATGTGGAACTTTAAATCGAAAGTCACCATGTATGAAAGATAACATGTGCAGTAAACGATACCCCAGGGCACTCATAAGGAAACTCAAACTGGTGAAGACGGTTATCCGCAGTACAAGAAACGTTTCCTAGATGACAGTGGGTTCTCTGTTGATATCAACGGCACAACCATAGATAATCGCTGAGTAGTTCCTTATAATCCAATATTATTAAAAATATTTAACGCTCACTTAAATGTGGAATATTGTCATTCGGTGAAATCAATAAAATACGTCTGTAAATACGTAAATAAAGGTTCAGACCAGGCATCGTTTGCTTTAGAGAATGAGAAGGATGAAGTTAAAACCTACACAAGTGGAAGATATATAAGTTCATCAGAGGCAGTATGGCGAATCCTTGAATTTCCCATTCATGAGCTTTTCCTTCCGTAGTCCACCTCGCTGTTCATTTGGAAAATGGGCAAAGGGTTTATTTTAATGAGCAAAATCTGAGTAAAAGAGTGAATAGTCCTCCAACAACCACACTCCTATCCTTTTTCGATTTGTGTAAAGTGGATAACTTTGCAAAACATTACTCTACCTAGAAGTACCTGCATGCTACGTTTGGGGTAAAAGAAAATTCCAAAGGAGAAAGAGAGGAGCAAACGTTGAAGGCTGGCCAGGGGTCAAAAAAGAGCACGTTCTGGGCAGGGTTTATACTGTGCATCCGAACAATACAGAATGCTATCACCTTCGCATGCTTCTTCATGAGATCCGGGGCCCAATTTTGTTTGAAGCGTTAAAAATGTAGATGGTCATGTATATTCCACGTTACAATCAGCGTGCGAAGCTCTGGGCTTGCTTGAAGATGTTCAGCATTTGTTCGCAGCAACGGAAGAAGCAGCACTTTGCCAATCACCGTAAATAATTCGGGATCTTTTACGATTATTTTAGTGTTTTGCCAAGTATCAGACCCTTTAAGCCTTTGGGAGAAATTCAAAGAATACCTATCTGAAGATTTTAAAAGGCAATTAGAAAGACAGGGAGATGTGGATGTAGAGCACATAACAGATGTGGTATTTAACAAATGCCTTTCGGTAATAGAAGATGCCGTATTAGCGTTGGGTGGTCGGCTACTAAAAGAGTATGGGTTACCTCAACCAAGCAAAGAACAACAATTTGAAAATAGACAGTTTTTTAAAGAGACAAGTTACGACTTAGCATCATTAGAAAACACAGTTAAAAATAATGAAGGATCACTGAATGATGAACAAAATGCAGTTTACAATCAAATTAACACAAAATTGAATCAAATGAGGGTGGAATATTCTTTTAGATGCTCCCGGTGGAACAGGCAAAACATTCCCTTTTTAGGTGTTATTAAGAACACGCTGCTGTCTATCTTCTGGTTTGTTTCTCTGTGTCACCTCTTATGACAACCACGGGACTATATGGGGTAGAGGATAATCTTACACCGCCACTACATGTTATGTATTTTTAATACATTTATATTGTTTATTTTTGAGTACATACTTATAATATAAATCTGCTAACATAAAAAGTGCTACATACGCGCAATCCGTAAGGGAATAAAAAACACATAATTTATTATGTGAAGAATTTATTACAGAAGAAAAGAAATATGTGGGGTCATTGTCAATATATCTAAATGCTTGGTAAGGTAAAAGTAAACTCCCCCACTGAATGAGCATAGCACGAAGGGTTTGTGGACACTGCTCTCATTGGACCTCCTGCGTAGTCTATATTGTCGAATACAACTGAAATCGCTTACCGCCATTATCTCTATGCTATTTCAAGATGATACGTTTGAGTTTGATTACTTTAGCTATATATTCTTCTAACGTTGTCATTTTTGAGTGTCGTAAATGAAAAATGTGTTATCAATCTTATAGTATTCTTATTTGAAGCGACAGTAACACTGCAAAGCAGTGTTAAAAGTAATTCTAATGTCTAATATATAAAAATTGATGGTTGTTTGTTCGTATTTTATGCGCTGCCATACCGTTCATCAGATGGCGCTAAAACTTTGTCAACTTATTGATTACACTTGCGCAAAGGTTATAGGCATTATACAATTACACGTATCGTACCGAAAAATTATTTGTAAGTTATATATCATTCAACTTCAATGAATGTATTACCATTCCTAATTAAACAATATAACTTCGTGCACCTGATCCCTAAAAAAGGTAACCGCTCTTATCCGTCCAACAACAGGCCTATCGCCATCACCTCCTTGTTCTCGAAAATAATGGAGTCCATTATTAACTGCCAGCTCATGCGGTACCTTGAGGAGCACCAGCTGATTAGTGACCGCCAGTACGGTTTCCATCTGGGTCGCTCAGCTGGTGATCTTCTTGTTTACCTAACACATATATGGGCGCAGGCGATCGAGTCCAAGGGGAGGCATTGGCCGTTAGTTTGGACATAGCGAAGGCCTTCGATCGGGTCTGGCACAAACCGCTTCTTTCGAAGCTTCCTTCCTATGGCCTTCCCGCGAAATTGTGCAATAGGGTCACCAGTTTTTTGGCTGATCGGAGCATCAAGGTCGTAATAGACGATACATGCGCCGATTACAAGCCTAATAACGCTGTTGTTCCACAAGGCTGCGTGCTATCACCAACGCTGTTTCTTCTGCATTTCAATGATATGTTGCAAACCCGTAACATTCATTGCTATGCGGATGACAGCACTGGTGATGCTCTATATACCGACCGTGATAATATTTCTCGGGAAAACGTCGCCGAGTACCGGAACAAACTTGTGTCTGAATTCGAGTCTTTGTTTAGTCCAGTTTAATCCTCACAAGACACAAGTTTGCGCGTT
Source organism: Parnassius orleans (assembly GCA_029286625.1). NCBI lineage: Eukaryota > Metazoa > Arthropoda > Insecta > Lepidoptera > Papilionidae > Parnassius > Parnassius orleans. The sequence goes on along the minus strand of JAGSMP010000080.1, from coordinate 1,259,803 downwards.
TACCGCTAAAATAACCTCTTTGTCGTATCTCCTCAGATTCAAGGCACTCACCTTGTTGCCTCAGTCAGTATCGGAATCCTCGGCGTCGACATATCGAGTGACGTGCAGTTTCGTGGTCACTTGGAAGAAAAGGCCAAATTGGCCTTTAAAAGCTTGGCGTGCTCAGCAGAGCAGGACAGTATTTCATGCCGGCACACCGCCTGCAACTTTACATGGCGCAGATTCGGCCTCACATGGAATACTGTTCCCATCTCTGGGCTGGGGCTCCCCAGTGCCAGCTCCTTCCACTTGACCGCATTTAGCGCAGAGCGGCTCGAATCGTCGACGACCAAGTCCTTTCCAATCGACTCGATTCACTGGCGCTGCGAAGAGATGTTGCATATCTTTGCGTATTTTATCGCATCTACCACGGGGAGTGCTCTGAGGAATTGTTCAGACTAACTCCAACTGCTCAATTTCACCATCGCACATCGCGACAAAACTCGCGATACCATCCATACCATCTAGATTATTGGCGGTCCACCACTGTGCGATTTAGAAGATGTTTTCTTCCTCGCACAACTTCCTTGTGGAATCGATTACCACCAGCGATTTTTCCGGACCGATACGACTTAGGGCCCTTCAAGAAAAAGCCTACTCCTTTTAAAAGGCCGGCAACCCATCTGCAATTCCTGGTGTTGCAGTTGTTCATGGGCGGCGGTAGTCACTACCATCAGGTGCCGTATTGCCGCATGCTCGTTTGCCCCCTCTCCTATAAAAAAAATACACTTCCATATTTAAAACGATATTTCCACTATTATTTCTTCTGTGGCAGCAACGCGCCGGGTACCAGCTAGTTCCTTATAAAAACTAAAATATTATTATATTGTTATAAACATTATTGAATAAATAACCATGTAGTGGCGGTGAAAGAATATTCAATACCCCATATTGTTCAGTGGGTATCGTTAGAGGCGGTAGAGGGAAACTGCAACAGGATATGGGCAGCAGGAACTTTCTAGTAACAACTCAAAATTATAAAAAGCTGCTGCCAAGCGTTGTAACTATGGCAAAATCTCCCTATGAGGCAATCTATGGAGCTGGCACATTGGATGGAAGGATATTTTAACTGTAGAAAGTAGCTTGAAGAAACAGGGGCGTTATTTCAATGCTGCGATTAACCTTCTTAAGCTCACAGGAGCTGAAGACTGCAGACGAAGTTTTCCCGGAAGTTAATGGACAGGTACTTGAGGAAGACGAAGGAAGCCCTAATTTGGTTTTGGCTGTGACAGGTAAAGGAAGATCTCCCGTCGGGCAAGGTGGTCAGCACGGGCAACGGCCAATGCTCCATTTGTAGTGCGGAACTTGTTCTAAATTGCTGAGTGGTTTGGAAACTTCGATATGACATACCCCTGCGGGATAAGACAAAATCTGTTACGCCTCTAATTATTGTTAAAAATATTTTAATTCAATAAGTAATTTGTACTTATGACGTTTAGACATGGTAGAGCATCTAGGACGTTTAGACATGGTAGAGCCACGCTGCAACTATATTAGTTGTAGCACGAATGGGTCTGTGTTTCGTATGTTGAGTGTGGAGAACCGGAGACCCTTTTTACTGGAAACGAGGCATTCTATCTCAGTCCTCAGGGGTGACAACGCATCTGCATTTTGATTCTTAAAGTAAAGTAACAGCCTATATACGTCCCACTGCTGGACAAAGGCCTCCTCTATATTCTGAGAGGGTTTTGGGGCAAGGAAATGTCCGCCGCACTGCCCCAATGCATGTTGGCGAACTTCACATGTCTTCGAAAAATATTTTTATTATTTCTCAGACATGCAGGTTTCTTCACGATGTTTCTTTCACCGCCGAGCACGTGGTAAATTATCACTTAAAATTGCAATTAACAATTTCATTGGTGCCGGCGGGCATCGAACACGGGTTGCTCGCGTACAAAGAAATTTACAGCGAGCGCTTAGCCCCTGAGCTACCACGGCTCTTATTTTATTTTGATTCTTAATTGAGAATAAATGTAGACGTCTATGGGCCACAGCATCCACTTACCATCAGGTGGACTGTGTGCTCGCTTGTCACCCTTATCCTATAAAAAAATAGACGTGAAAGATAATGCAACGCCCCAGGTGTCTGTCTACATATTATTACCTACACGTCATGATGGCCATAGCGAGTGACTGAGGGATCAATGGAATATTAATTGCTTTTAAAGAGGCAGACGGATTTTCCGAATAATTGGTCTGTTGATAGCTTTGTGTAAAAGGGTCCATGTGTTTATTGAAAAAATATCACAGAAATAATTAAACCGCTTTATACGGTCTCGAGGTGAGGGATAAACAATTATTATGATGTATCTGTCTCTATTTATTCATACAATTTCATTTGAGAGGAAGATACCAACACGCAATTGTTATTTATTTTATTTTACTATATTTTAATTTACCACCAATTGTTATTTATTTTCGAAATTTGGGCGGTGCTGCAGTCCCTTCAGCAGCGCCAAATTACTGTCGGTATATCGAAGTGCTGAAGTGTTTGTACAGTAGGGCTACGATGGCTATCCGAGTACGGAACCAGAGGTGAGGGTGACGTTATATCCCCGAAACTCTTCACTGCTGCATAGGAAGAAGTTTTCAAGCTACTGGACTGGAAAGGATACGGTATTAACATCAACGGCGAGTACATCACTCACCTTCGATTTGCCTACGATATAGTCCTTATGGCAGAATCGCAGGAGGACCTAAGCACTATGCTCAATGACCTCAATAGTGCACACAACGGATAGGTCTTAAGATGAACATGGACAAAACGAAGATCATGTATAACGTCCATGTCACACCTATGCCGGTAGTTGTTGGGAGCACTAAGCTCGAAGTTGTTGATAAGTATGTTTACCTGGGACAAATAGTCCGACTAGGTAAGTCCAACTTCGACCGAGAGGTCAATCGACGGATTCAACTCGGCTGGGCAGCGTTCGGGAAATTACGGCACATCTTCTCCTCAGGTATACCTCAAAACTTGAAAACTAGAATGTACAACCAGTGCGTGTTGCCAGTGATGACCTATGGAACTGAGACCTTCCTGGAAGGACCGCCCTGGTCCTTCACTGCTGGCCGTATGAGGAAGCTCAAGGTCGCTCAGCGAGCTATGGAGAGGGCTATGCTCGGGGTTTCTCTTCGTGATAAACTTAGAAATGAGGATATCCGCAGTAGAACCAGAGTGACCGACATAGCCCAACGGATTAGTAAGCTCAAGTGACAATGAGCCGGCCATATAGCTCGAAGAACCTACAACCGATGGGGTAAAAAAGTTCTCGAGTGGCGGCCTCGTACCGGCGGACGAAGTGTAGGGCGTCCCCACACTAGATGGAGTGACGACCTGGTAAGACATGCAGGAAGTCGATGGATGCAGGTGGCTCAGGACCGTGCTTTGTGGCATTCCATGGGGGAGGCCTATGTTCAGCAGTGGACTTGTGATGGGCTGTAATGATGATGATGATGACTATATTTTAAATTATTATCATTTATTACAATGATCTATAAGAAAAAATAAAATAGAAGTTCCTGTCTGTCTGTCCTTTTTTATAGAAGAGGGGGCAACCGAACATGTGGTTCACCTGATGGTAAGTGACTACCGCCGCCCATGAACAACTGCAACGCCAGGGAATTGCAAGTGCGTTGCCGGCCTTTTAGAAAAGAGTAAGCTCTTTTCTTGAAGGAATTCTATAGGTCCGGAAAAACTGACGGTGGTAAACGATTCCACAAAGAGACCGTACGAGAAATAAAATTCCTAGTAAAACGCACAGTGGTGGACTGGCTAGCATTCAGGTGTGTGATGGTGTGTCTGCCTGCCTGTCCGGCTAAGCTTCAGAATGGTTGAACAGATTGTAATAAAACTTCATGAACAGATAAAGAGTAATACCAGGAGTGATCTAGGTTTTACCCGAAAAAAATGGAGAAATTTAAAAATTTATCAAATAAAATAGTCTTTCATGATAATCTACTCATAAATATCGCCACATTAATAGGTTCCAAGCCGGGACGGACGGCAAGAGCCAGGAGAGGTAGCTCAGACGGTTAGCGCTCACTGTTAATTTCACAGTACGCGAGCAGCCCGGGTTCTAGCCCCGCCGGCACCAATGAAATTTTTAATTGCAGTTTTAAGTGCTGATTTACCACGAGCTCGGCGGTGAATGAAAATATCGTGGAAATCTGCATGTCTGAGAAATAAGAAAACAAAATATTTCGAAGACATGTGAAGTTCGCCAACAGACTCTGGGGCAGCGCGACGGACACTTCCTTGCCCTAAAACCCCCTCTGAAATGAGAGGAGGCCTGTGCCCAGCATTGGGACGTATATAGGCTGTAACTTTAAGCCGCGATGGGTCGCTAGTATAATAAAAAAGAAATACAAATAGCGAAACATTTTCGCCTTCGTACCGAGGGAATTACGCTTCTATGGCGTTCTTTGTTTGCAATTGGTTTCAGATGTCCATGGGCTGCAATAGATAAACACCATCAGGCGAACTGTTTACCCGTTCGTTACTTCTAATATTAAAAAAAGACAAAGTTAGCTAGAACTTTGTCTTTTTTGTCAACTTTGTCCCAAAGCGATAAATCCACAACACATTTTTGTACATTTATTTTAAACATTATTATTATCACCTTTATAAATAGGGTAACAAAGGGCGGACTTAATGCGTACCGGCATTCTCTGCCGCTCAACCCGTGGAATGATGAGATTTGGTGGCAGGTGCAATTATATACATACTTTCTATGATATAATTATAATATACAAAATCTATACCTACAGTGCATGTTATGTATATTACATTAATATCATCATCATCATCATCATCATTACAGCCCTTCACAAGTCCACTACTGAACATAGTCCTCCCCAGGAGTGTTAAACATTTTGCCTACCGGTACGAAGCTGCCACTTGAAAACCTTTCTTCCCCGTCGGTTGTCAGTTCTTCGAGCTGGCCGGCCCATTACCACTTCAGTTTACTAATCCGTTAGGCTATATGTCGGTTACTCTGGTTCTACAGTTCTATTATATATGTATGTTGAAGAATAATCCATCTAAGTGTTGCTATAACCATTTCAAACAAAACAGTGATAATAAATATTATTCTCACTCGTTATTTGACCGCTCATTTGTTACAACATCATCCGAAATATCATTCGTAACTGTCATGCAAACATCAGAGGCTGCCGACGTGAGCGATAGCGGATACCGCAAAATAAAACCACATGAAATGAAATCTATGCTCGATTATGACGCGGACCGCAAATTGATTTAATTAATCTGTTACGCCTCTCTTCTCGTTTCGAACGGTCTGAAAATGTAAAATAACACAATATAAAACAAATTTTTACGGATTGTTGCGTTTATTTTCGCCAACTTTATAATACCGACGTTTCAAGTGCTTCGCAACATAGTTATGGAGGGGACTGTGTTTGAGACTGGTGTGACTTGATATTTTCAGCTTTTCATTTTGGTCCAATCTACGCAAAGTGAGCTTACAGTATCTTGCAGTGCAGTCTTGTAGTGGTATGCTTAGACTTGGATTTAATTAAAGTTAACACTGAAACACCTACTAAAGTTAACTCTGTTTTCGTCGGGGTTAATTAAAGATTAAACAAACAATTTAGCTACTTTTTGCAAATCCTTCACTATTTTTTTTATTCACAATATATGTCTAACCAATTACCATTATATCAGTATTTAATTATATTACTAATCATCGATAGATTTAGATAACTGTACGTCACAAAATCCATGTACCATCAGGTGGACTATATGCTCATGTCACCCTACTTCTATTAAAAATATTATTATGCTATATTATGTTCGATGTTAGAATTTTTGCCCGGAAACCGACCAGGAGAGTATTAAATTATATTAGCCAATTTGACAGCCGTACGAAAATCTGTCGGTGTGTGACGCTCGCGGCACGCCAACGTTTTTACGGCAGGTTTGACGAAAATAAAAGCCTCCGCGTGTAAACGAAACGACTAGTAATGAAAACACATATTTTTTTTATTTTCACTTTGTGGCCGTCGATGTTGGATTATTGTGGACACGCTATTATAACTCCAGACACGGCAAAACACAATTTTGTATGTGGGCGTAAAAAAAATACATAAGAGAATTCATTAGAATCGTTTCGATTAATTTGATATAACCAAAGCACAATAAAAAAATTAAGGTATTAGAATCAATAATCGTAGCCATTACGTTTCTGTTAGCAGTGAAATACTTCTTTTTAAACATTACCCTTCACCCATAAATTTACTCATATAATTAATCCTCTTTGTCATAGGTATGGTGTAATAATATTAAATGCTTTATTACGACATCGTTAAAATAAGACGCTGCTAAATTTTGATCGGCCATGACCTTCTAGTAGCAGTTCTAAATACGGCCAAGGGATGGTATGAGACAATGAAATTTAAAATATACTTTTTCAACTTATAAAACATAAAGTACTTTTCATTTTCATTATATTGACAATATATAGTATAGTAATATACGCGTAAAAATAAAACTGATTACTGTTACGGAACGAATATATAAATTTAGATAACCAGGACCTTATTTTGCGACAGTAAAGGAGGCTCAAATTCTGCACTACAGAGGTGAACTCGTGATGGACTGCAACGATAAGGATGATTATATTATAGATTTATATGTATATACCACTGCATAAGTCTTGTATCATTTCTAACTTTTCTGATTCACTCCCTCGTTGGACTAGTGATCATAAACGCGGTTGCTGATCATGAGGTCCCGTTGTTGGGTATTTCTGCTAAGAAATTTTCACTAGCAGCCCGGAATTAAGAAGTGGGCGGTGTTTCACCATCGCGCCTCGGAAAGCACGAAGAGCCTTTGATTTTGCGCCTAATCTCTCTCCGGTCATGTCGAATTACAGTCCCATCGGACAATGAAAGTGAGCGAATAGATAGTGCACCTGTGCTTGCGCATACACTCGGACACTATAATCCTGTACTGCGCAGATGGCTAGTCTCTGTTCAGACAGGCCTCCGTGACCGAAATGCGGTCTGGAGGACATACCATATTGAATACAAACGTAACGAAATTTAAAAAAAGAGCGAAGTAATGTCTTGATTAACCTAGCTTGCATTGTGGAAGTTATTCATGGCACATTTTTTCCCCCGACTAGTCATAATCGCTCGCACCTGTCACACGGAGCGCGCCGCCCGTTCCGTCACTGTCCGACCGTGCACGCACACAAACAAACATCCGTTTATTTAATATCGAAGCTCTTTGTGCATTTTAAAAACATTACATTTGGAAGGACTGTAAGTTGTTACAATTGTTGATAGGTGCTGAATTATTTATCGAAATGAAAGTGCACAATGGGAACTACTGGCAGTGAAATTTTTATCTCATTGCTATGAGCAAATTGTAGCAAAATAGGACATTGAATGAAATACATCTTTTAAACGTTATAATAGATAATTCTAAGGTCAACTTAAATACATAAAATAAGAGCAGATTTTGTCTTTTTATTTATCATTCTCAAAAATTTGAGTGTATTAATCATAAGATAATCAATCACCGAATCCCTCATCTAATGATGAGACTCAGGAATATACCAAATTTTTGTGAAATTCAATAGATATTGACGGCTTTGTGGTGCAGTGGTTTAGCAATAAGGTGCAGTGCTGATGGCCGCGAGTTCGAATCCCGCACAAAACAAGTATTTGTTTGGCTTACAAATAATTATTCCGGGTCTGGATATTTGTCCTTGTGAAATTTATGTATGTAAAATATCCACACTTTCATAGAGTAAAATCATTCCAAGTAAAAGCTGCAGTCGTCAAAAAGTAAAACTACAAAATGATTAAAGCAAACCATGAACATTATAATATACTGATCCCAGCTTTGACCGTCTATATCTGGATTCATTTCTGCATATATAACGTTCAAAATTTAACGTAGTTTGATGGTGCTTATTAATTTAAGATATTATATAAAAATTTAATCACAATAAGAGATTAACAAATTATTAAACAACGTGCAAAGTAGTGTAGTAGTTTCCTTGTTTGAGGTTGGCTGCAGGTGTTCATGAACTGAAATAGCCGCTTACCATCAGTGATAAGTTCGTTAGTCAATTCAGTTTTTTTATTATTCTCAATTTGAAATTAAACTGCAAATGCAACGCCACCCCTGAAGGCCATGCTGCCTGGAAAAAAGCATCCGGTCATGTTATGCAGCAAAGATAATTAATTGATTTTAAGAACAAAACTATTTGATCATTTCCAAGCTCTCACAGAATACCAACGTAAAATTTCATATTAATGCTGCTGTGTTTCGTATAATGTAAAGTACCGGAGACCCTTTTTACTGGAAGCGAGGCATTCCATCTTAGTCCTCAGGGGTGATAACGCAACTTCATTTTGATTCTTAATTGAGGATAAAAGATGTCTATGGGTCACATCCACTTACCATCACCTGGACTGTGTGTTCGTTTGTCACCCTTATTCTATGAGAAAAAATGTTAAGTATGGATGTGATCAATTCAATCTACTTCGGACTTACTTCGGGCACGACTAGATTATGTAGCAAAGTAAAATAATCAAGATTTTATTTAACAATCAGTATTATTGAGAGGAATCGATATAAAAAATTTAACGTACTCAAAACGCCCATGTTTAATCATCGCCTTATTTAATCCGTTATCCCATAATAAACAAAGTCCATTGAAACCGCACTTCTCGTGTTGTGTCAGGGCTCGTCAGTGAAGGACGGCGTCAAAAGCAGGCTCCGTGAGATTACTGCAAAATTGGAAACGTGTCGCGCCCGTTATTTCGGAGGCGCCAATTAATCCATTCTCGGTTTTCGACTATCCAAAATGTGGACGAGGCTTTACCTGAGCACTTTATGAAGCTGTAGAGCAGTTTTAAGAGCCAAAATGGATAGTCGTATTATATATTATCTGTTTTTTAACCTAATGAAGTTTCACTAGCCCCTTACTAAGTTTTACTAGCCCCTTACCCTTACTAACCATATGACATAAGGATGCAAGACGTTTGGTAGAATAAAAAATCTAAGTCGCATACCCTGAGCCATTTATGAAGCTGTAAGGCAGTTTTAAGGACCGAAATTGGATGGTCGAATGATTAATTGCCTATTTTTGTATGCTAATTAAATGTTACTAGCCCAGTTATGAGATGGAGATGTAAGACTTTTAATGGAAAAATATAAAAGCTATGTAAATCGCCGTAAATTAGTAGCGGGTGGTCTTTTCTCCATACAAACGCTCTCGCCTGTTTTCTTTCTGGTTTACAACAATAACTTTAATAAGTTTTATAGCAATAAGTTTTTACAGTAAAATCAATATTAACCTCTTCTATATCCCTGTGTTTTCCTTTTTGATGATTCATTATCTTTACAAGCACTATAACCCTTACAAAATGCTCAAAATTGCCTATTTGGACCGCTGTCAACAGAGGCTTAGTGTTCAAATTTGATAGCTAATACTGAAAAAAAGAAAGACATAAGGTAACACTGTATATCCTTCTTATTCAGTTTATGAAATATCTTTCAAATTGGTCTAATATGGGAGGAGGAAATGGTAGAGAGCCGAACCTCGAATTTTACTTAGTCTATTCAGTCGGATCTGCAAGTTGTCCTTATCGGACGCCGAGCGCTCGCAGAGCGACAGCAATAGTTTCTTTAGATACCTAATTTTCAAAAGTATCTCGGCCCGCATTGCTTCTTAAAGGCAGAATGAAACAAACAATATTCAATGTGCTAAGGATAATAAGAATTATCTATTTGATGGCTCCGTTTCACAATTGCTTAGCATTAATTTGCGGCGCTGAGGGTTTCAGACGGAACAAATATTTATTGTTGGCCTACAAGTAATTGTTCGGATCTCGATATTTATTCTTGTGAAATTTATTTGTGTAAACTACCTACACGATACAGAATAAAATTCTCGTGTTGGAGGAGTTAAGTTTTTTAGACAAGAAAAATATAGTGGGTGGTAAATATGTGTCGATATTTTATTACTTATGAGATAAAATTACAAAATCCGAAACATCTGTACAAGATATTTACAACATTGCACCCTCTATAAAAATTATAAATCTAAACACGTAAATAACCCACAGTTGGACTAAAACTCTTTCTTACTATAAAGGATTTTCTTTTAAAGTAATCCTTGACAGGAAATCTTTACGATACAGATGTCAAGGGTGCGAGTCGTCTGTACGCGCTACTCCTTATCGCTAGTCAGGGTATTGTACGTGTGGATATATCATCATCGTCGTCATCATCCTGCGACAGTCCAATGCTGGACATAGGCCTCACCCAAGGCGCGCCTCTTAGCCCGATCTTCGGCTTACACATCCAGTTGCCAACCGTCTAGCGCAAATATATACAAGATGGTTATTTACCATCTCCCGGAAACGATGAGACCCTCATGATATTATGTCCCATAGCCTTTTTTCAAATTCTGCGCACAAATTAAAATATTCTCTTGTATCGTGGATGCGTTTTACATACAACGGACAAACATCCAGACCCATAATAATTATTTGTGTCCATACCAACACTTGATCCGTGCTGGATACGAACCTGAGGACCTGTAGCACCGCAATCTGGGGTGATAGAGCTAGTGTGCCGCCATCTATTGGAAGCCAGAGGTTTCTCTAGTACTTCCAATACACTCCTCTTACGACACCCACTGGTTAAAATGGGGGGGTGATGGATGCTATTACGGTATCCCTATAATAAATTCTCGTAAAATATACCTTGAGAGCCGTGGTAGCTCAGGGATAAGCACTCGCTGTAAATTTCACAGTAGGCGAGCAACCCGGGATCAATCTCCGCCAGCACCAATCAAATTTAACAATTTATATAATAATTGCAAATTAATAAAATATATCGAAGACATGTGAAGTCCGCCAACACTGATTGGGGCAGCGCAGCGGACATTTCCTTCCCTAAACCCTCTCAGAATTGAGAGGCGGCCTGTACCCAGCAGTGTGATGTATATAGGCTGTAACTTTAATTTTTATAATTTTTAAAATATTCCTTTAAATTTATAATACTGTTCTTTTAAACATTCTATAAAGGTGAATGAACAAAATCACGCCTTTAATATTATGCAAATGAATTTAACATTTCATTTTATAGGTTTTCACTAAGCAAATGCGAGTAACATTTGCTCATTTGTCATCCTTACTGTCACGAATATAATACACACTGTGTACTCCAAACACTGAATCAGCAGACTATGCATAATGGTATGGCAGTAAAGCACAGAAAATGTGACTACATTATGAAATTACTGTAAATGTTTAACGATATTAAATATGTGTACAGTTTACAGTTTATTATTCTTTCAAATGTAAAATAATCTGAACTGGATTGTAAGACGAACAGAATGCCAAGTGTAGGACGGCCTACCACTAGATGGAGTGACGACGTTAGGTTGTGGACTTGTGACGGGTTCTGATGATGATTTTTATATAAAATAAGGGTGACAAATGAGCACACGCACACTCGATGGTAAGTGGATGCTGTGCCTCATAGATACCAACATCTATCCTCGATTAAGAATCAAAATGCAAATGTGTTGTCATCTATGATGTAGCAGCCCACAGCCCACAAGATATTTGAGTCTAGTAATAGAAAATAATCTAATTAAAGACTTAGAAGAAGCTTCACGTCTATTATTGACTCCTCCTACATTACTTACAACATTACACACCTCGGAGGATTAAGATTCAATGCCTCTTTTCCAGTAAAAAGCAGTTTCCTAAGTGTAGAGATACTCACCATACGAACCACAGCAGAATTAAGCTGCTATTTCACGCTTGTATTCTGCGAGAATATAAGCGCGTCACCAAAACCTGCCACGCAATGATGATGACATGCCACAAAGCATGGTCCTAAGCCACCAGCATCCATAGATTTCCTGCATCTCTTACCAGATCGTCACTCCATCAAGTGGGGGACCACCCTATACTTCGCATACCAGTACGAGGATGTCACTTGAGAACCTTTCTTCACCATCGGTTGTCGTTTCTTCGAGCTATATATGCAGCTCATTACCACTTCAGCTTACAAATCCATTGGGCTATGTTGTACTGCGGATATCCTACGTGGCAGAGTTACTCTGCAGCTATATTATGGTTGTGGCACGAATGGGTCGGCTCGACCGGGGTAGGACCACACTCTCACAGAATACCAGCGTAAAATAGCAGCTTAATGCTGCTATGTTTTGTACGGTGAGTTTAGATAACCGGAGAGCCTTTTTACTGGAAACAAGGCATTTCACTTAGTGCTCAGGGGTGATTACGCATCTGCATTTTGATTCTTAATCGAAGATAAATGTAGATGTCTGGGTCACAGCATCTACTTACCATCAGGTGGACTGCGTGCACGTATTGTCACCCTTATTCTATAAAAAAATCCTTCTTCTCTTATACTTACTTTATAGCACTAATAACAGTGACGGTTGAAAAATAAAATCATTGTCGATTTAAATCACAAGCTCAGTATTAGGCTAAGGTAATAATTTTACCGTTGCTCATTTTATAGATGAACATAAACACAGAATTAATAAATTACGTGTATTTTTCATTTTCACCTTTCGTGTTTATCTTTATTTAAAACTGAAGTGACAAACGAACTTACAGTGCACCTGATGGTATCTACTGCAGTCCATGGACACCTGCAGCTAAACAAAGAAGGCTACTAATGCGCCGTCACCTCTAAGGACTAAGCTGGAACAGCCTCACAGCCTGTAATTATACCGTATACACCGTAACACAGTAGTGCTAGCTCTTATATTTGGCGGCAGAAATGAGTAAGAGAACGCTACCTGCCCAGACTGACTCCCAGGCAGAGAAAGAGTCCTACCGTCCAGTATTTTATTTTCTAACATTAATATCATTAATTATTTTTCGTCCTCATGGGGCTATAAATATCCACAGCTGTACTGTCGGCTTCTCCCGATTTACTAAGAACTTCCCTTATTCCTCAACCTTGGCAGGCGGATTGACGACCGCGGCACGTGTAACGCCTTTAAGGCTTCTCTTCATTTTTCTAACGAGTAAGCGAGATATTTATACAATCATCTATAGAAAGCTAAAATATCTTTCTAGTATTTCCCAAATCGCCTCTTGCGTCGCCCACGAGAGAAAATGGAATAATATATACCCTAAGCTAAAACGCTACAAGACAAATGCTGATAATATTGATAAGGCATAATTTAGGTAGCTTTTTACCGATATTTCATAACCTGAAATTTCCTGAAAGGATCACGTGGAATATTTCCAGCAAATAAATAATTTGCATTCGCGACTATTCGGCATAATTCGCATCATTTCGCGTGGCCGCGTCGCTTCTGGCGCATGGGCGGCAAATTGGTTGCGAAATCAAATAAAAAATCATCCGCGCTCATCTCCGTGGATAGGGGTGGATTTCGACATTTTACAGCAGTTATTAAGATGTCTCTATGGTGATAGAATCTGTAGTTATCTCTACATAGAGACGGAGAGGCGAACTAAACTCGATTGTGTGATTTATATCTCATATCCGCACCTGTCGGGAATGAAGTTTTTGTGGCGATGGAATGGAAATGCATATTTAGTGAAAATTACTAAATACATTAGTATTACGTATTTTTTTAGATTAATAATCGAGAGAGAAATAAATCCTTCTGATACACAGATGCACATTTACATCGATAAACACGAAATAAAAATAATGTACATACATAATTGTAATCCATAACAGTTAAAGTTGTTTCTTAGTTTAATATCATAAAAAAGCACATTACTAGAAGAATCATAACTTGCATTAAAAAATATAAATTATAATAGGTTTGACAGTTCAATCCCCTAATATATACCTATATGAAAATTTTTGGAATTTCGAATGAAAAAGAACATGCAAATTATCTATTACCTAATTTTTAGATGATAATCGAAAGACTAATAATCCATAACAATTAACGCTTTTTTCCGTAATTCCATAATATAAAAACACAGTAATAAAGGAATTATATTTTACATTAGAATAATAAATACTAGGTATGACTGTTCGATTCCTAAACATATGAAAAATTTAGAAACTTCGAATAAAAAAAACATGCAAATGATGAAAACCATAACATTAAAATGTGCATAATGTAGTTTTAGTATTTTGCATGAAACCGCTGCAAGCTATGAACAATAACATAAACATACACAGGGGGTGTTGGAATCGTTCATGATTTAAAAACAGCACATAATTCAAAGACTCATGAAAGCACCATCGAACATTTACATGAACCGAGCCTAAGTATTAAGGAAACATATGAAGCGGGAAGGTGTAAAAAATGTAACTCGTGAAGAGGACTCGAATTGAAACCGACATCGATATTGTGGTTACGCCGGTGCGGTGTGGCGAAAACCAAAACATCGCGTTTGAGCTCAAAGCGACAATGCGGGAGGGTGAATTTGTCTAGGTGATTGTAAGTCGCGGTCATAGAATATCTGGATGGAACAATCGCTTTAATTTTTATGATATAGCTAAAAATGTAAGAATTTTAGTTTTTTGTGTTTTATATTATATTACGATAAAATTTTATATATATTTATACTTCTATTTGGTAACCTTAAAATCGACAAACATAACAGTTTTCAGCGTAATAGTAACTAAAATCGTGAACGATATTTATTTTTAAAATTTAATAGTAATACACCCGCATACATAACTAAAATTCATTAAGTGCCAAAGAATGAACATCATGGCAAACAACAACGATATTGCGTAATTAACATTATATCAAAATGATTAGCAGTTATGTTCACTGTTCAAAATTTATAATCCGTACCGAACATACACATAATCATGAGCCTGACATTGTAACCGGATCACTTCCTGTTACAAAGTCACTTCTGTAACGGCTGGCATTGTTATAAACTTTTTACTTGATTAAAGTTACAGCCTATATGAGTCTGAGTCTGTGTGCTAACGTTCTCTCAAAACGCTTTATTTCTTGACATACTAGATCCTTTGCGAGGTTTTTCCTATTATTGCTATTACAAAATAAATTAGCACCTACAATTGCAATTTACACTCTCAAAATTGATGGAGGTTTGAACTCAATTTGCTCGTGTACTGTGAAAATCGGCAAGCGCTTAGCCCCTGAGCGATCTTCTTCTACGTCAGCTCGTAGAAGTCTATTGCTGGACGTGCTGATTAACGACCGTAATACCATACATTTTGGTACTCTGACGCTTCTGCTCGTCGCCGATCTGGATATTTTACGTCCACCGTATGTGAGATGGTAAGCTATCGTTTATCGAAAGCCAATAGATTTTCTAGTGTAAGAAAGCGTTAGAGTTCTAGATGGAGTGACGACCTAGTAAGACATGCAGGCAGTCGATTGATGAAGATGGCTCAGGACCGTGCTTTGTGGCATTCCTTTGGGGAGACCTAAGTTCAGCAGTGTACTTGTTAAGGGTTATAATGATGATGATGATGAAGAAAGCGTTACCCATAGTCGCCTCTTACGACACTCAAGGGACGAAACGAGGTGATGCCACCACTACTCGACAAAGCTATCACGGCTCACTTTTAACTTTATTTATTAAAGCAATAAATACAAAGCATTTTTACAGCAGTACAATCATTTTTTCTTTAAATTATTTACAAGGGCAAACGAACTTCAGTCCATTTGATGGTAAGTGGCTACAGCTTATGAAGCCTGCAATCAACTTCAAATAAAGAAGGTTACAGATGCAGATTATCTTACTATATCTATGCTTTTCAGAACGAAACACAGCAGTATAAGCACTGCTATTTGGCAGCAGAAATAGATAAGAGGGTTTTAACCTTCCCAGACGGACTCCTAAGCAAAAAATGGAGTTCTACCACGTAATAAACTACAGCCACTAAATATGCTACCGTTGCAGCCTATTAAAGTTCACTGCTAAACATAGGCCTCCCCCATAGATTGCCTCATAGATGGATATTTGCCATAGTTGCCATGCTTGGCAAGCGGTTTTCCAGCCGCAGTTTTTTTAATCGTTATTAGGAAGATACTGCTGCCCATCACTTGATTTGTTTCCCTCTGTCGCCTCTTACGACACCCACGGGATGATATGGGGTAGTGGATATTCTTACACTGCCACTACACGGTAAACTGAATATACTAAGATGGCCATTAAATTACAGCCTAACGTAGCCTCATCTAGTAACTTTATGTCCCGTTGATACACTAATAAGTGCGGTGAGCGATACAGCGCGTACGTCATTACAGCACAAAGGGCGCGATGCGTCGTACCGCAAGAGGACTGTCAGCAGCCCTTTGTGGGAGAGTTTTATCGGCCTCTCTATTTTCCTTGGTCTCTGAATGACTCTTCACTGCGAGACTATTAAATCGATTAAGTACTCGGCGCTTCAGCAAACGGCAGACATAATCCGATAGATATGAAGTAGGGAAGGCATAAAATTTTAGAAAATAACAATCTACATAAATATTAAACATATTTTATTGCGTTTAACTCTCGATCACATTAAAGTCAATATATGTCCCACTGCTGGACACAGGGTTCCTCTCATTTTTGTGTGGGTAAGGAAGCAATTTAATCCGTCGCGCTTCCTTAGTGCGTGTTGGCAGATTTCACATATCTTCGAAATTTTTAATGCCTCAGACATGCAGGTTTCCTAACGATGTTTATCTTCACCGCCGAGCAGGTGATAAATCAGCACTTAAAATTGCTATCAACAATTTTCTTTATATCGGCACAGATCAAATCCGGATTGCTCGCGTACTGAAAAATTAGCGACAAACGCTTAACCCAAGTACTAACACGGCAGCACATCAAATAAATGAATTATATTTTAAATAAATCAATTTTTTCTTTTTTGTAAATCATTGCCATTTTATTTAACGGAATCTGTTTGATCTCAAATCCACTAGGCATACCACTAGGTATTGAGATATTTAAACAGAGCCGCCTCCGTCATAGCAGAGGGCATTGCGTGAAAATCATTCTGGCATTTTAAATTTTGATCCAGATATACGAGTACCTACTATTAATGGGTTTCTACATTTATCTAGTATATATTTAATCAAAATGTTACGTGATTATTATATTTTCATAGATTTTAACCAAAATATCACTCTCGACGAGATAATATATTTTTCTAGAAGTACACAAGCACATAGTCCACTTGACGGTACGTGGATGCTGTGGTCCATATACACCTGTATTAATTCTCGATTAATACATATGTGTTATCACTCTCGCACTAAGATGGAATGCTTCATTTGCAGTAGAAAGCGTCTTCCACTCACCGTACGATATACAGAAACATTTATTGTTTTTTACGCTGGTATTCTGTTCAAGCGTGGCCCGTCCCCAGTCAAGTTGACTCACTCATTCTATGCCAAATACGTTGCAAGGTTAGGATATATTTTAGGAATCTCCTACGTACTTCAAATTCCAAGCAGCAAGCAACAACCTATTGGTCTGTTCCGGTTTAAAGAGTAAGAGACCCAGTTTTATTACTGACTGTGAGACAATTGGTGCTCAATGATGACTTCGCGTGACCTACTTTCTTTTAATTTTATTGCCGTTGTCCATGGGCTGCAATAACCGCTTGGTAAAGGAGGTTTTTCTTTATACCTACATTTCTCTATACCCTTCAGACCGGAGCACAGCAGTGCAAGCACTGTCATATAGCGGCAGAAATATGTACGAGATATTCAAAATGATGAAAAATTTAAAAGCATATTCAATTCAACTAAAATATATGCACAGAACAGAAAGAGATAGAGCTTTCACAGAAATTCCTTAGTTTTTAAATTGTTATTAGTAGCTCCTTATAACATTTTTTGTCATAAACTCAATTACAATATAATTTATCATTCGGCGTTAAAAAGGTTGAAGAAAGTCACTTCTGTGTCATCAATTATATCGTCTATGAATAGACTAGGCAACACCTTAGGGAGTTGTTAGCTACTGCTAAATTGTTTTCTTGTCAATACGCAGATGTGCCGCCTACGTTATTGTTTTGAACGTCGGTCCTAGTTTACACTAGCGAGGGTGGTACCAGCTGCCCTAAGCCACGGTATTATTCTCGAAGTGCGAACTACTGTGGTGCGATGTAACATTAAAAAAAACGTTGCATCAGTTCAATAGAAATATATAAAAATGCAGCACTACTTAAACTAAGTATAATTCTATATTAGACGTTGTTCCTTGAAATACAAAATAATAACGGATTTATTTTATAATATTTCTTCTGCAGTTGCCGTATTCTTGTCAAGGCTGTATAATACATCAGTGGATTAAAAAAATTGCACATTAAATTAATAGTAAAGTAATTCACTACATAAAACTATAAAAGCCCAGACTTTCGAAGCTTTAATGAGGAATTTATTTTTTACTTTTGAGTGAATTAATGAAGTATCAAAAGCTCTAAAGTCGTCTAAATTGATTTTTTTTAAAAGAATAATGGTGAAAACGATATCCAGTAATATATATACAAAAAGAGAACATACACTCGAATTGATATCATCCTCCTGTTTTGAAGTCGGCTAAATATGTTGATAATAAGAATATCACATGTAATAAGAAAATCAAGATTATCATTATTATTATCGTCATCATAAACTTACGAGTGATAACATATAGATCTGATATTTGGTCCTTTACTGCTGGCCGTATGAGGAAACGCAAGACGCTGAGAGAGTTATAGAGAAGACTATCCTCGCAGTTTCTCTGCGTGATAGACTTCGAAATAAGGATATCCGCAGTTAAACCAGATTAACCGATATAGCACCACTTAACAACAAACAACAGCCTTACTAGATAGAGTAACGACCTGGTAAAAGATGCAGAAAGCCGATAGATGTGGGTGGCTCAGGGCCGTACTTTGTGTAATTTCTTGCGGGAGGCCTTTGCCCTTTTACGGCTTAATGAACAAATAATGTTCTCGAGACCGAATTTCGGTCACGGCTCGACGGCCAGTCTCAACGGAGACTAGCCATATGCGCAGGAAAGGATCATAGTGCCCGTAGTGTATGCGCAAGCACAGGTGCACTCTCTATTCCCCCACTCTAATAGTCCAATGGGACGATAATCTGATACGAACGGAGAGAAATCAAGCGCCGGACCAGGCTTTACGTGATTTCTGAGACACGGGGGTAAAACACCGTCGACTTCCTGACTCCGAGCTACTACTGAGAATTTCTCGACAGAAAAACCCAATAACTGATTTTGACCTGATGCAGGATTCGAACCTAGAACCTCATGATCTGTAATCGCGTTTACGACCACAGACTAACGGGGCAGTTAAGGCCTGATAAAGAAGACAAATAAGAACAACGCTCTAAGTGAATTAGATATTCAGTGCGAAAATTAATTAATATATTAAGTATTTTTTATATTATACTATTAGGTCACTATCTCTAAAAAAAAAAATATTTTAAAAGATAAATTATTTTTTAATTATACATTCTTTTTTTACTTTTTCATAATGAAAACCTTATTAGCTTTATAGACTCACCGTATTTTTTATATCCTTAAAACATATGTTGACCAGAATAACACTGCCGTGTTCGAACGTAACAAATGATCGTTCCGCATCAATTTGTCTGGCAGTCGTTAAAATCGCGTTTCCTCTTATTAATTTTTGCTCCCCCAACGCTGCAACACGCACTGTCTATATCCGGTCGGTACAAACCGCTGATGTACTTATATACCCAAAAGGTACTTGTAATCGCTCTATTGATTTCGAGCCGCGATTAAAAAGGATTGCTTTAGACGTTTCTATAAGGACAAAGTCAAGCGATTTTGAACTTTATCGACACGATTGAATATTTCAAATTGGTTAAATATCAAAGATAACCGTTCCGTCGGTGTCGAAGTTTACTTCCGGTGTCTTTAACGAGTTTAATGGGTGAGGTCGTTATAATTCCAACAAAAAGATTTTATACCTTAAAATGGATAAGAAACTTTGTTAAATTCTTATCAAATGAACCTTAATTTTAAATAGAATACAACAACAACAACTTCTTAAAAACAAAACTGCATGGTTATCATTATTTTTAATATATGTTTTATTTTTTATAAGATAAGGGGAACAAACGAGCACACAGTCCACCTGATGGTAAGTGGATGCTGTGGCCCATTGACATCTACATTTATCCTCGATTAAGAATCAAAATACAGATGCGTTGTCACCCCTGAGGACTAAGATGGAATGCCTCGTTTCCAGTGAAAAGGGTCTCCGGTTCTCTGTACTCACCATACGAAACACAGCAGACTTAACCTGCTATTTTACGCTAGTATTCTGTGAGAGTGTATTCCAACCTAGGTCGAACGACCAATTCGTGCTGCAACCAGAATATATCTGCAGCGTGGTTCTACCGTGTAATGTAATCTTTAATATATTTATTAATACTCCCACTAGAACTAAGCTTAAAATGCTTTAGTTCATGACAATATTGGAATGGTGAATACAAACTTACGAATTTAAGTTTCGCAGTTCGCATCCTTGGCTATTAAAAATGTATTTTAATTTATAATCTAAATATTTAATGAAATTTGTTATGTCTTTTACTAGTAAGCGCAGTATTTTATTTTATTATTTTAAAACAGTGTACATGCTCCAGCATGCTAATTTACAAATTACAGTTTTAAATAATAAGTAAAAATACAAGATTCATGTCAAAAAGGTCAAATAAATTAAAGAATACATGTCCAATAGCTCAAATAAATAAAAAAATAAAAATACATGCTAAATAGATTTCAAATAGATTACATGTCAAATACATTAAGCAAAATGTCATTGTCAAATTAACTACCTAAGATTAAATTAACATTTTATTGGACCAACTCAGTCAGACTTATAGTCAAGGCAAAGAGTATAGTAGGTCAGGCCAAAGACAATATTTTTTTTAAATGATGGTAAATATAACTTAGAGTCATTACTATGTTCTTATCCAAAAATAAAAAATTATCAACAATTAAAATATCGAATTATTTGTATGAAGGTCAAGTGAGTTACGAAATATTGCATATATTGCAATATGTCAAAATTGGATGTCAAAAATAGAAGGGCTTTGTTACATAGTTGCCCAAAGCTATCAGCAAATAAGTCAGTCTCGTAATCAAGTCAAATCAATCAGTATATGACAGCGCCCTACTAAATGGAGTGACGAACTGGTAAGAGATGCAGAAAGACGATGGATGAAGGTGGCTCAAGAGCGTGCTTTGTGGCATTCCTTTATGCTTAGCAGTGGACTTGTGCTGTAGTGATGATGATGATATCTTTGTTAACTAGAACCTGTTACTAGTAAATAATAAATTTTACTACATATTATTAAGGTGGGCAGCCACACAAATATTACTGTAAGCCAGTATAGGGGTAGTCCAGACAAAAAAACCTCTAGACAAAATTTCAGAGCCCTGCAGGTTACTCCTTTGCTCTGAGCAGGACAGAATTATAATGCACGGGTGTGTGCGCAAGCACAGATTCACTCTCTATTCCCTTACTTTCATAGTCAGGCTACTGAGAATTTCCTGACAGAGAAACCCACTGACTGATTTTAGTCCGACTCAGGATTCGTACCCGAGATCAAAACAGGTGAGACATTAGCGGCCGTGCTTACGACCACTAGACCATCGAGGCACTCTTAGACTAATTAGGCAATAACTAATTAATTATTCAAGCAAACTAAACTACCAGGAGCACTAAACTTAAACAAACAGTGATTTTAATTTATCTTGTTTTACTGCATTTTAAAATCCTTTATTATTATTATTTTTTTGATACCGCCACGGTGTAAAAATATCTACTATCCTATGTCTTCCCGTGGGTAACGTAAGAGGCAACAGAGATAAATGAAACCCAAGATGGGCAGCAGCACCTTCTTGATAACGACTAAAAATAATATAAAACTGCGGTTGCCAATATGCATGCAAGCGAGTTAACTGCGGCAATTATCCTATCTGAGACAATCTATCCATATACAGCAGTGGACTTCTAAAAGTCTGTAAAGGTAAAGGTATAATGGGGATATTTATTTTCTAGCTATTATTAGAAAAACAATTCTGCCCATCTGCTTGATTGTTTCCCTCTGTCGCCTCTTATGATACCTACAAAATGGCAAATATCCCCGTTTAGAGGTAATTTATGATGAAACCTATGTTCAGAAGGTATTAGTAATGATAAAATCCTTTAATTGTAATTTAATTGCGTTCTCCGTTCTAAGCTCCCTCGAATAAAATTAATTTTGAAAATGATCATTCAAACCGAATATAAATCATACTTCAAGCTGATTCACACTGTAAGTGTATTTCTTTCAAGATTCTTAAATCGTCAAACACGTCTTGACCCTACTACGAGATGTGTAAATTAAATAATTTCGAGTTTTAAGGTTTTATTTTATGTATCAAAATAACTGTTATTTCAAACAACACAAATTATAGCGTTCGAATAATCAGTAATCATTAAATTAAGAATTAATGTTTAGAATCACCAATAAAATTACGGAATTAAACACACTAAATATTTTCATAATTTGCATCAGAATTTCCCTTTCATGGTTTATCTTTAGGTATTTATTATTATTATAAAATACAAAACTATATTCATACATCATTCATACAATATATTTTATCGTTATAATATAATATACAGTACATTTTAAAAATACTGTTAAATGTAACAAGTAAAACTCACTCTGTTCTCACGTCTTAAATTATATCGACAATAATTAGCAAAATGTAACTTTGGTACCGGAACCGGATTTATTCCCCCAACACAAACTTCCGACACCATTTGAAATTCATTCTTCACAGGAACGTGTGATGTAATAAAAATAGCGTTGGATGGAAGGTAGTGGCCTCCAGATGATAAATTATGCACCCCTCGATTTAGAGATTGCTCGCGCGATGCATTAACGGCTCCCCTTTGATATATTTTTTTAAAGTCGAATAGCAGTCAAACGCATATTACAACGTAATAGAGCGGTATGATTATTCTGACAAGTAATTGAAAGTTACGGGCAGGTTCCGTTTGCTGAGCATCGTGAGTTATTGCACTAAACAGGTATTTCAGTGGCAAGCCAAATGAGGGTATAACAATGGGAAGGTTCAAAGGCGCGAGATATCTAGTATTGCGATAGTCAGTCGTAATTTTTTTTTTTATTCATCATTGATTCGACTACCACACGTTATAATTGATATGGAAAATACTACCGGTAGGAGACTGTTTACAGGCTCATCAAAATAAAATTTGGTAGCTAAACAAATCATAAATAAATTGATATTCTAAAAACGTCTTCTTTACCACTTTTTTATATTCTAACATTGTCATCCGATTCTAAACTATGTTCGAAATTTCCAGTTTCTAGCTATTCGGGAAGTTAGATTAAAATCAATTACTAAATTCGAACCAAACATACATATGTATACGATATTAAGTTCATAAAACCGTAGTAAAATAACCATCATCGTTATAAACAGTAAAGAGAAGATATAGTTCGGTTCGGCCGCGGATAGACCACACTATTATAGAATACCAACGTAAAATAGCAACATTATGCTGCTGTTATTTGTACGGTGATGAGAGATGAGAACCGGGGACTTTTACTGCTTAAATACCATATCATTGCAGGGTGAAAAATAACTTTTATTCTGACTCTAAATTGAGATTAAATGAAAGTGTATGGCGGGCTACACAAATCAACTCATCACCCGGTCCAGCTAAATAAAAAAAAAACTTTTTTTTTATGGGATAGGGTAACAAACGAGCACACAGTCCACCTGATGGTAAGTGGTTGCTGTGACCCATAGACATCTACATCTATCCTCAATAAAGAATCAAAATGCAGATGCGTTGTCACCCGTGAGGACTAAGATGAAATGCCTCTTTTCCAGTAAAAAGGTCTCCGGTTCTCTACACTCACCATACGAAACACAGCAATGTTAAGCCGCTATTTTACGCTGGTATTCTGTGAGAGCGTGGTCCTTCCCCGGTCGAGCCGACCCATTCGTGCTACAACTATACTACTAATATAGCTGCAGCATGGCTCTACCACGTATAAAACCCTTAGTTGTATTAAAAAAAAAAACTCATGAATGGTAAGCAAAATCAATGCATCAAATTTCCCTGGTGCAAAGAAGTTAAAAAAGGGGCAAATCTAGTGGGCTGGCCAGGCTTGTTTTTGCTGTAAACCGAAATGGTCGGAGACGCTTGATACACGAAAATATAATTTCTTTTGAAGACTACAGTTCAAATGCGTTGTCAACTCATTATCATTATTATAGCCCACCACAAATCCACTGCCGAACATAGGAAAATCCCAAGGAACGCCACAAAGCACAGCCTGCAGGTCCTGTTGATTATTCTTTTATAAATTAACATTTTTTTAATATCTATTCATATCAACACATCGTCTAGACTAAAACAATGTTCTTCAAGTCCACGTATACTTTATACCCTATATGAAGGAAACGATCATCTATGAGCTTATAGGTCTGGCGCCAGCGGTCGCTCCACCTCTCCCCCTAATTCGGTGCCATTTGCTGAATCACCGCCGCCTAATAGAGTGTAAATTTATTTATCTCCCTCGGTTTAGATGACTGTCTTTATTTGGTGTTAATGTTTGAACTTGCTTATTTAGTTTAATCCGGCGTTGTTCTTGGTAAAATGTAATTATTACAATTTCGTATCCAAATGCGTGCAACATTCGAAAACGATTTAATTAGCATTTTAATATACTCTAGTTGCATGTCCTTATAAGAATTTCGTTATACAATAGCAAAACTCATAAAGATTTAAATTCTGTTTATTTATTTATTTTATTCTTTATTGAACTCCTTATAACAAAGGATACAAAAGGCGGACTTAATGCCTATAGGCATTTTCTACCACTCGACTCGTGGAGTAATGAGAAAATTTAATAAGTAAATACAATACTCATATAATATTATAAATAAATACATACTTATATTTAGATTATATTCCAAAAGAAGTATATTTACACAGTAAATATATATAACAATTTGTTTACCTTAGACCTAACTTAATTGACCAATTTTGAAAGGAAAAAAAGTCACAAACATTCGCAATTGACTTTGAAAACTGTATTCAATTGGCAGCCGATAGGTCATCTGCTATAATCTTATTTCGCAAAACAAAGATATATGTTGATGCCCTCCTGGCTGATTCTAATAATCTTAATATTATATAGAGCGGCATAAGCTTAGGGGCTTAGTGCTCGCCGT
Organism: Parnassius orleans; assembly: GCA_029286625.1. Classification (NCBI taxonomy): domain Eukaryota; kingdom Metazoa; phylum Arthropoda; class Insecta; order Lepidoptera; family Papilionidae; genus Parnassius; species Parnassius orleans. Next base: position 1,234,525 of record JAGSMP010000080.1, on the reverse strand, counting down.
AAATTTAATTATTTATGAAATTATTAATTGACATAGACATAGACACAGACATAATTATGTTTTATTGGCATTAATACACTCACATTTAGAAGTAGAAAACATACAAGATAAGGGAATTAGAGTTTTATCGAAAGGCCTTAATTTCGCCATAACACCGAAAAAATTACCGTACGACGAAATTATCTGTAGTGTCGAGGACTATTTATTTAAAAACAATATGCAAAAGGAAGATTTGGAAGCGATACGTCAAGACATTTCGTCTATGTTACGTCGAAGTTCAGCGCCGAAACCGAATCTACCTAAGGACGAATTTAAAGCGTTGAATAACCTACGCAATAAACCAGAACTGACGATTCTCCGCGCAGATAAGGGAAATGCCACGGTAGTCATGGATACGTCAGATTATAATTTTAAAATACAAGAACTTTTGTCGGATTCAAGCACTTATAAAAAGGTTAAAAACGACCCAACAAATAACACCATTTTTGTTCCGATCATAATAATTTCTAATGTGGAGGTAGCCGTGGTTAACTATAACATTGGGACGTCTTACACCTCAGTCCCCCCCGTGACCATGGGTGCTGTAAAGTACTCGAAACGTCGGGAATATAAAATAAGTTAATATACGCGATAAAATCCGTAAAACTAGTTTTATTTAAATGTGTAGTGTTCGCGTAAATATAAGGAAACAACTAGTGATGAGATCACTAAAGAAACACTCCGAAAAATTAAAACTAGACGTAAAATCGATAATATCTACGTGTGCCAAACCACCGAAGTTGTATGGGTTACCAAAAATACACAAGCCCAATGCTCCACTACGTCCCATAGTGAGCCAAATCGATTCACCAACTTACAGATTGGTTCAACACTTAGCGAAAATACTCTCATCGCTCAGGGGACATACAAGAGCACACACAAAGGATTCCTACCAATCTGTCAGCGAGATTGAAAAATGATGTAGGTCATCTGGCAGATAATGAAACTATGGTCAGTTTTGATGTGCAGTCTCTGTTCACATGCTTACCTGTTGAAGACTGCATCTCGATTGTAACTAGAAGGCTGGAGGAAAACAATATGCCTATAGAATATGCAGCATTACTTAGACACTGCCTTACATCTGGCTACCTATTGTGGAAGGAAGAGTTCTACAAGCAAGTAGATGGTGTGGCGATGGGCTCACCTGTATCTCCCATTGTCGCCGATATATTCATGGAAGACTTGGAGGAGAAATCCCTGCTTACTTCTCCTGTAAATCCAAGATTCTACAAGCGGTACGTAGACGACACTTTCACAATTCTCTCTTTAGATAAAGTAACTGCATTTTTAGACCATCTTAACTCCATAAATTCTAAAATTCTGTTCACAATGGAGTTGGAGGCAAACAATTCTTTAGCTTTTCTAGATGTGTTAGTAATTCGGAATCCTGATAACACCTTGAGCCACACTGTGTATAGAAAAAAGATCCATACAAATAGATATTAAAACGGTGATTTTCATCACCATCCTTCACAGTTAGCTACCGTAGGTAAATCTTTGTTTCAGAGAGCACGAGGGATCTGTGACAGTAAACACCTGGCCGCCGAGTTCCAACACGTCAAGCAAGTTTTGCACGACAATAAGCTTCGGGTCCCGCGCCTACGTCACAGTGAACGAGTGAAGCCGGCCACAGTCGAGCGAGTGCCTGCTTGTACTGCCATATGTCAGAGGTGTCACTGACAAGATTGGCTATATCCTGAAGCGTGCTTCCATTAAAACATACTTCAAGCCGCCGAAGAAGATTAGTCAGTTTTTACCATCAGTCAAGTGTAATGTCCCTCTGCAAGATGCAGGAATGTACAAGCTTGATTGTGAATGTGGTCTCTCTTATATAGGACAAACTAAAAGATCCATAAAAAACCGCGTTAAAGCACACATAGTTGATGTGAAGAATCGACGCTCCGGGAAGTCTGCAGTCTGTGAACACGTACAGGATCGCCCCCGTCACTATATTAGATTTGATAGACCACAAATCCTCGCTAAAAAACACCGATTCCTTCCAAAGATGATTCGCGAGGCTATTGAAATCAAAAAAAATCCTAATTTCAATAGAGAAGATGGCTGGGTGCTACCATCTGCTTGGGATCCCATAATTAATAAAATCCCAACCCAAGCATACAACTGCAAGACTTCAAGATACTGTAAGTTCACACTGCGTAGATCGGAACAAAAATTAATAATTTTTAATCTGGAGGTAGCCGTGGTTAACTATAACATTGGGACGTCATACACCTCAGTCCCCCCCGTGAACATGGGTGCTGTAAAGTACTCAAAACGTCGGGAATATAAAATAAGTTAATATACGCGATAGAATCCGTAAAACTAGTTTTATTTTAAAGATAAGGGAAATATAAATAAAATAAATATCAGCAAGAAAATTACTTTCCGTGAGTGATAAGATGCTGATTTTCAGCAGTGTCCTGATAAATATTTGTATGTTCAATCTGCGTCTGCGTCGTTGTCGGTGCTAAGTTTCCATTTAAAAATAAGGAATCAACGTTTCACTCAAAGTTTATATTGTCAAGTAAATACATAAAAGACATAAATACATATACATACACATACACATATACATACATACACACAAACAAACAAATTATCCATGACATGTGAAGTCCGTCAACGCGCAATGGAGTCAGCACGACGGACTAATTGACTTATGAGAGGAGGCCTGCGCCCATCACGTAGCTGTGGAGATAGACGATCATTCATCATAACCTACCTCTTTATTGTGGAGGGTAAGACTGACACACAGAATACCAGCATAATGTTGCTGGGTTTACTCCCTCCGTATACGTAGTTATTCGTATGTCAAAACAAAATGGCCGTTACACACCGTTTCCGTTCACCGTTTGATACCTATGCAACATGGTTCTGCTATATGTAGTGATTTTCTTGGAGAACTGCTAATTTAATATATACTCGTATATATGTATATAAAGAAGAGTTACGACTTGCCGTCAGATGTATTGTGTAAGTTTGACGGTCCTCTCTACATAAAAAGAAACTTGAATATTAACCAAAAACCCTGCAGAGACGCACCAAAGATTTCAAAGCTAACAATAAATTCGAATGGTAGTTACAAGTATTGCATCAGCGCAACGTAAAGGTTCATAGAACATTAGCTCATTATAAAGCCTTTGAGATCATCTCTTGTGGAAACTGCGAAGGAATATGATGAATAATCGTAATTTGTTACCACATCGCTACCTGCCGTCGAAAATCAGACAGTGGTTCTCAAACAGGTTTTAATATAAACCATATAAAAAATAAAATTAAAATTAAAAAATCTTTTTAAAAACAAGCTAAATTAAATAACTTGATCTGATTGATTTTAATTTTTACTTGTTTATCTATACAGGTAAATCTCGCGACAAGCTTTTATATCATATAAATTGTGTAATGACGTTATAAGTTTATAGTAAAAGTTTTAAAGGAAAAGTTTATTTTATTCTTTTTAGCGCATTTAAATAAAAGCTTGTTTTTAAAAAGTTTTTTTACTTTTAATTTATTTTTTACTTTTCAGTTATCGCTGGACAGGTTTTTCAGTCTGTTTATCTCATTTAACGCATCATTGTGGCAAGGTCGTTTACCGGTTAATTCGAATAGTCTAGCTCTTTTCAGACGGATTGGAGCAACGTAGTTTATGATCACCATCTTATTTTTTAACTCGCATTAATAATCTCAGCAAGTCCTTTCATTTGATACCCATATTGTAGGAAAGCATAAAAAACTTAGTCCGCCATCTTTAGCAGTCCGCCATATTGGAGTTAGAGTGACATCACTTTATTTTTTGAGTTATTCTCAGCAAGCAATGATACCCATATTGTAGGAGTGCATTAAAAATAACTAGTCCGCCATCTTGGGTGTTCTGCCATGTTGGATTTAGAATAACGTCACACAGCTAACCATGCATTGTCATCTAAACTAAACATGTATACAAAATTTTAACTCAATCGGTTGAAGATATCTGCTTCAAAATTGAGTTGCAAGATTCTACCTGAACAAACATAGTTACATTGCAAGTTAAATAAACGCTTGTAAAAAGAAGCGTAATCTGTCAAACAATATTTTTTAAGATTTTAATGACTTGATAATTAACTGATGTGTCTTGTAGTGACGGCGTAAGTAGATCTACTACCCCATATCGTCCAATAAATGTCGGAAGAGTCAACAGAGGAAATGAAACAAGTAATGTAAAGCAACATCTTCTAGATTACAATTCAAAATAATGAATAAGTTGACAGAGTAGGCAACCGTTTATTCTATGGCTATGGCAAATATCACCCTATGAGACAATTAAAAGGAGAGGCATATGTACAGCAGAGGACTTTTGAGGGCCCTGAATGAGTAAATACTGAACCTACTCTGAAATCTACATCTTTTTCCTATTGTTTATTCTTAAAGTTTTTACAAAAATGTCTTTTTTTTAATCCAATTAGGTCAAAAAAAGCTGTTTCTATAAAAATTCTATGGAAATAATTCCTTGTGAAAGTAGCAGTAAATAGCGTCATATTTTTTATTCAAATAAATATCTTATTTGTATATTTATAATAATTTAAATCTAGCTTATCGTAAAACAGACAACCAAATAAATTTAAAAACTTGGAGTGAATAAGCTATGATTACGCTAAAAGAGTGCAAAAAGAGCAAAACTCATTTGAGTTTGCTCTTTTAAAAACATAACATAATATAAACACTCACGCCTATCACCCAGAGGGGTAGGCAGAGACTATGGACTTCCATTTGGCACGATCCTGACACACCTCTCTCACCTCCTCCACATCCATATACCTACGCATACACGCTCGTCGGTTAAGGGTACTCTTAATTTGGCCCATTTTGCTCTTCTACTTTTATAAATAAATTATTGATAATAATAATTAATTTAAAAAAGGCAACTATTGAAAATATTTGAGGCCCCTATGAGGCAATCTATGGGAGAAACCTATGTTCAGCAGTGGACTTTCAATAGGCTTGAACGCTATTTAAGTAAAAGAAGAATACATTATTTATAATTTAATATGTTACTATGTTATAATATATTTAAAGTTAAAAAGGTTTAAAACAACTGTTCTCAATTAGTCGTAGGGCAAATCTATTCTATTAAGACTAGTTATAAAGAATATTTTGTATGGAAAAGTTCAGCATTAATAAAACTGTTGCTTCGGAAACAATTTTCAAAATATTCTTCAGATATTGAAAGTCATTCATATGGCAACAGACACGGTGGCGTAAGGGTCCACTATCCCGATGTAAAATGTCTATAGGAAATGCCAAGATTTTGGTTCCACTGGTAGATGGCGGTATATCCATTTCGTATAAACTAGATGTAAAACACCCTGACCAGATGACGAAAAATTGTCTGCCAAGTTGTTAACTTCTGTCTCAATATTATTTATTAGGTCACTAACCTCAAATCTTTAATAATCTTACGAAGCAAAGGTCGATTAATTCACATAACTCAAAAAATCAACAAAAAATATATAAATATCAAAACATCACTTATAACTCACTCTCTATGTAACTCACAGACACACAAAATATAATATAACTTTGAGAACCCGTTGTACGGACGTTTGAATAATTCAAAGCAATGACTAGTGATTGCAGCGTTAATGAAGCCTGTGCCTAATTGACTGCGAATAGGCCTTTTGTATCATAATGGCACCTATCAATGCCCTTAGTTCCATTTTACAAGCTTAAGGTCTGCATACGAACGTCTGTGAGCTTTGCTTTCAATTTTTACTTATTAATAAGCATTGTACATCTAAACATAACATAACATATAATCTCACGCTTGTCACACCGAGGGGTAGGCAGAGACTATGGACTTCCAATGAGGGCATCCATGACTTTTCTGCACCACTTAGGAATGAGATGAAATATTTGACAGATTATATTTAATATTCATTAGATTAGAAATGGATAAACCAAACTACGGATATTCCTAAAAGTATAAAAATTTAAAAAAAAGTTAAGAATGTGTAAAAAATTCAAGAATACAGCACTGAGGAATACTAACACGACACAACATTAGAAACCGAAAAACTTTTATTTAAAACACAACTTTTCAATGATAATTACACCGTGTGACCATCTGCATAACGAATAAGTTGACCTTAGTCCCAATTAGCGACATCAGGTAATATAAGCCCTTTTGGCACGATCGTTGCAACGACCTCTTGCTTCTTTCACAACTATATAAGTATCTACGCGCGTTGGTTAAGTGTACTTTTAATTTGACCCATCTTCAGTATATCCCCAATTTGATCAATGACCTTCCGTTTAGGACGTCCCTTACCGATGAATGTTCTTTGTCGCTCTTTTCACATTTATTTTAACTACGTGTCCAAACCCCGAAGCAATCGTTTCTTAAACCTCACTTAAAATAATAAAGCAATAGCAAATTAGCTAGCTTTTTCAAGGCAAATTGTAATATTTGGTTATTCATTTACATAATGAGTCGCTCGCGTCCGTAGGCTTCGACCACCTAACCCTAGGCCCACCCTACACGTGTCCTCCGAGTGGTGCTAAACGAGAAATAAAGCCGAAAGGATAGACTCGGCTCCTCGCCGTATGGTAGCGGCGTAAAATCTACCATCCCTTAGTTCGCACCATGAGCCAGCAAGTAAAAGAAATGGCCCCGAGTTCCCGGCGCCCCTTTAATGGGGCAGGGGTGCGAAGAATCTCCGGGAGAAAAACCGGCGACGAGGTTCGCCACTTCCACTTCGTTCGAGACCGAGCGAGCATGCCAGGGAGTCGGTGTCATCCTTTCAGAAAGAATGAGCCAATATGTGAAAGAGTATGAATGTGTAAGCTCAAGGCTGCTATGGATACGAATGAAAGTGGGCTTAAAGAAGTTGTTTGTGCTAGGGGTATACGCCCCAGACATGTCTAAGCCCACTTATATCCGAGAGCAGTTTTGGGACATGGTAAGGATGGTGTTGATGAAATGTAAGGAAATGAGAATATTATTATGTTAGGAGATTTTAATGGAAGGGTTGGAGTGAAGAGGTCTAGTTATGAAAGGATATTAGGAACATTTGGCGATGAAAGTATAAATGAGAATGGTGAAGACCTCCTCACCGTATGTGTGGAAAAGAATCTTTTTGTGACGAACACTTTCTTTCGCCATAAGACAATTATGTGGTGTAAGTAAGAGAACGAATGAAAGGAAAAATAATACGTTGTGGTGGGATGATGAGGTACGGATGGAAGTTGAAGCAAAGAAGAGAGCATGGCTAGATTTACTAACAACCAAAGCTGGTAATTCTGCCGGTATGAATAATGAGAATGAAAGAAAAAAAAACAGACTTTAGACGTATAAATAAGAGAGTAAAAGAAGTTGTTGAAAGGAAAAAGCAAGAAAGAAAGGATAAGAATGATAGAAGGATATCTGTTGACTTCCAGGCAAATATTAAAATGTTCTGGAAACTCGTAAGAACTGCCAGGGGACATTCAAAACAGCCTAGAATGAATGCTATACGAGACGAGAATGGCTGTATGCTGAATGATGAAGTTTCGAATTTAAAAAGATGGAAGGAATACTTTGAAAGCGTGTTTATGAGTGAAGAGTCGTCTGAATTAAGTGAAATAGAAACTCCGAAAGAAGTGGAGAGAGGTAGGGAGATAAGTGTAGATGAAATAATGAAAGCAATGAAAAGCATGAAAGCAGGTAAGGCAGCCGGATATGATAGAGTATCACTCAAAATGCTAAGGGCTAGAGAGGGAGTGGTGGCAGGCCTGCTGTACACCTTGTTTAATTTATGTTAGGAACTGAAGCGGGTACCGGAAGACTGCTGCAAAGCCGTCATAGTTCCAATACATAAGGCAAAAGGGTCACAGCAGGACTGTAAAAACTACTGTGGTATCAGCTTGCTTAGTATTGTGGGTAAACTGTATGCTAAGGTGTTAATTGAAAGAGTTATGGAAGAAACTGATGGAAAAATTTGAGATGTGCACGCTGGATTTAGAAAGGGGATGGGTTGTACGGATCAAGTATTTTCCATGCGCATGATTGCGGAGAAGTTTTTGGCCAAAACCCAGAAAGTTTTTTGTGCGTTCATGAACTTGGAAAAGACTTATGACAGAGTGGACAGGAATGTGTTATGGCAAACACTGAACTCATTTGGTTTGAGCGCTGGTTTGATACAGGCATTAAGGTCTCTTTATAGGGACTCTAGTGCTTGCGTTAGGATCAACGGGGTCTACTCGGACTGGTTTGGCATCCAAAGAGGTGTCAGACAGGGCTGTGTAGCTTCCCCGTAGCTGTTTAACCTATTTATGGACAGTTGTTTGCAAACTTTGAAAGTTGAAGAATGTGGGTTGAGAATGGGTGAGTTAACCGTCAAATGCCTTTTGTACGCTGATGATCAAGTCATATTTGCATCGTCGGCGGCCGTGTTGCAAATGATGGTTACTTTAATGAACTGGTCATTAAAAGAAAGGGGTATGAAAGCGAAAGCAAGTAAGACGAAAGTGATTGGTTTTGAAAGAGAAGAAAGTAAAACGTTATGTGAAATAAGAATAGAAGGGTAGTTGATTGAGCAAGTGGATGAGTTTGTATATTTGGAATGTTTATTTAGCAGGGATGGTAGATATGATAAGGATATAGAACGACGAGTGAACGCAGGAAATAGAGTGAATGGGGCTCTACAAGCTATTATGAAGAGACAGAATGTGTCAAAAAAGGCACATTTGACAATTCATAATGCTGTGTTAGTCCCTACTTTAATGTATGGTAGTGAAAGCTGGGTCTGGCAGAAGAAGCATGAGAGTAGAATAAATGCTGTAGAAATGCGGTCATTAAGGAGTATGCGAGGGCTGAATCTGAATGACAGGGTAAGAAATGGTGTGATAAGAGAAAAGTGTGGTTTGCAAGATGACTTTGTGACCAGGATTAAGAAAGGAATGCTTCGGTGGTTTGGTCACGTAGAAATAATGAACGAGGAAAGAGTGACAAAGCAAATTTATGTTGCAGAAGTGAACGGCAGAGTCGGGAAGGGACGCCCTAGACGAAGGTTTGTCGACCAAATTGGCGTTATATTGAAAAAAGGCCAGATTAGGAGTACCCTTAACCGCCGAGCGTGTATGCGTAGATATATGGATGTAAAGGAGGCGAGAGAGGTGTGCCAGAATCGTGCTAAATGGAAGTCCGTAGTCTCTGCCTACCCCTATGGGTGACAGGCGTGAGTGTATATGTTATGTTATGTTCATTTACATAAGTTATATACAATATTAACGACAATAAAAAAACTAAAACTGTCTTAAGGCTCTACTCCTCGTGATTTAGTGTCAAGAATGCTGGTTGAGTTTCCTATCTAAATAACTATAATTAACCTTTGCGCGAGAAATTAACGAGTCCTTTTATCAGCAGCGGCGACAACCGGTCGCGGATACAATTCATTTAGCCAATGCGCCACATGCCAAGCGCGATAACTATGGCAAATTTCCCCACTATTATTACGGTTTGAATGTCATTTTAATAAATGAAACAAATACTCGATATTAGAAAAAAAGAACATTTGGTGAGTAGGACATTTTAAGTTTAGTTAATGGTTTCTAAAGAGGTATCCAACTCAGCGTCGTGTTGTTATCCCACAGCACTTTGACGCTGATCTTCCGTGGCTGCCATTAAATATTTAATAAAAAATAAAAATAAACCTAAAAGTATTTAGTGTGTTAATGTATCTATACATATAATAAATCTATAGCAAAATTGTGTGTTCACGGTTCACGCAAAAACTATTGAACAGATTTCTATGAATTTTTGTATATAAACAGTAAATGACCGTGTATAACATATAGGTAACTTTTTATCCGCTTACGGAAGAGTAAAAAAAGGGTTATGTTTTCCTTTCTTTAGTTTAATGTCATTATGGCTGCTGATGGTTCTATTAGTCCTAAAGAGGATTTAGCTATACGTATAATAAATCTATAGAAAAGTGTGTGTGTGAAAATAAACTCATCGCGCCACCAACCAGAAAGGGCAGAATAACGTCTGCCGGATCAGCTAGTTATACAATAAAAATATATAACATTAATTTGTTCGAGCACCATCAAACTATTCCTAACCTTTGCCGAGTTATAACTCTTTAAAATTTGTATGGCGGCCATTTTGTTTTCCGCCTTTTTGAATTTTTTTCACCACTGCTAGAATTTGGAAGGGTGTAGGCCGATATTAATTAAGACGCGTCCCCGCTAAGTCTTATCGTTTAGTCAGGTAGTGGTACACCATCCCCTCGAAAAGCTGAACGCGGACGTCATTTTATTCGTATTCTTTTCAGCAAAACTTTCATTAGATATCCATATCATGGGCGTGAATAAAAAACATAGTCCGCCATCTTTGGAAATCTACCATATTGGAATTGACGAGAGTGAGAGTGAGTCCATAGAAAATAATTAGACCGCCATCTTGAACCATCCGTCATATTGGTTTTAAAGTGGCGTCATTTTATTTTTCGTATTCTTCTCATATCATGGGAGTGTATAAAAAATAACTGGTCCACCCTGTAGGGCGGTCCGCCATATTGGATTTAATTTGACGTCACTTAACTTTCCATGCATTGTCATCCAAACTAAACATGTATCCATAATTGCTGCTCAATCGGTTGAGGGCAACTGATTTAAAATTCAGTAGCAAGATTTGACCCTAACAAACATACATTGCAAGTTAAATAAAAGCTTTTAAAATCGCCAGTGGTAAACAATTCCACTAAACATATTATACAATAGCTTTTTACCCGCGGCTACGCTCGCGTAGGCTTCAATTTAGGAACATAATTAATACTATTCCGTGCCAAAATTAGCAAAATTCGATCACTTGCTGAGACACCTCGGTATCTATGTCTATATTGGACGTAAATTATTGAAATTTTGCACTATAATATGCTACAAAAACACATAAATAAGTTTATCAGAATTGCATTAATATCATACGTCTAGCAACACTTTTTTATATCGGGCATGTCTTCCGAAGTGTTTTTATGAAGGCAAAATTGTCCTAGAATCCGAAATGTGTTATTTACATATATCCATAATAAAAGTTAATATTATAGTTTCGACAAAATAATGTTGAATTTCATGGTCTTTTATCAATATACGGCATAGTGTTTATTTGCGATATTTGATTCAAATCATTGCCCCATTGAATATTAATTGGCACCTTAAAATAGATGCCGATATTTTTTTACGTTCAAGTAGACTTCAAAATTTCATAAATGTAGTTATTTTCACGGTGAACATGTGAGAAGAACTACAATCATGAACGGGAGTAGAAATATACAGAAGATGGGCAGCAGCGTCTTTCTGATCACAGCTCAAAATAATAAAAAGATGCAGGTGTCAACTCGCTTGCCAAGCGTGGCAATTACGGCAAATATCCAACTTATTTGGCAATCTATGGGGGGAATCGAATTGATGAACGGGAGTAGACATATATGTAGAGGCGGCGAAAAAAATACCACTACCCCATTTCGTCTCGTGGGTGTCGTAAGAGGTGACAGAAGGAAATTTAAACAGGTGATGGGTGGCAGCATCTTCCTGATAAAAACCAAAAGCTGCGGTTGCCAACCCGCTTGCCAAGCGTGGCTACTACTGCAAATATCCGGCCTATTTGACAAACAATGAGGGAAGCCTATGATCAGCAGTGGATAGCCCATTTAAAAGTAAAAAAGTAGCAGCCTACATACATCCCACTTCTGGGCACAGGCCGCTACGAGTTTTAGGACAAAAAAGCGTTGATTGAATGAAAGCCCAATCGCACAACAAAGCCGCGAACATTTATGTAATACATAAATTAGGCCATAAGGTGATGTAGATTCTATTAAAAATTCTGCTTCTGTAAAAATATGCTATCAGCGCTGCTAGTGATATTATTTTACAATATAACAATATCAAGAAATGTGTTTAGTTGTTAATATCGCCAAACGATCTCTATTCATTATTAATTTGGTCATCTGACCAATACATATATAATAATCTCTTTATTTAAACTATAAGGATAATAAGAGTTTTGTAATAATTGCAGTATTTATCAGTTTATTTATAGATAAAAAACTAATACCCACTAAAAACTTTTTTATAGATTAGAAATTAAATGAAACAACTCAGATTTTATGATTTTCGATAGATATCACTATTATCTATTACTTAATACTACTTATTCTAGTAACTAAATACTACCTACTTAGTATTTAGTTACTATAAAATTAATGTATTCCTACTAAAATGTAATAACGAAAGAACTAATAAATGAACGTTAGTCAAATAAAAATTATGAATTTAATTATTTAAACATGTAAATGTAAGTTATTTATATTATTTAATTTATTAGTAACTGGAGTAAAATGTTACTATATATTATATTAGATGACACTGTTTTGAAAAAGTGAAACGTAGATTGTCGGCGTAGTTCAAATTATTACGCAACGGTTAAAACTAATTTTAAGCTTTATTTATAAATATAAATATTTTATTTATTTAAAAAAACATCAATCATATACTCGTAAAATAGAAATTAGCACCTAAAGGATGGAAAATACTTAACCCTCCTTTTTTGAAGTTCTGTAATCGGATAAAAAGTAGCCTATAAGTTGCCCCGGGTCCAATATCACGCACCTAATTTCATGGAAATCTATTCAGTCGTTTTTGCGTGAATCGTGAATACACAGACAGAGAGACAGACAAAAATTCTAAAAACCACTAATTTAGCTTCAGCCCGGCTAGCATGGGTGGGGGACAAAAATTTTATCTCCCGATTATATCCACTGACAAGAGATAAAATTATCTTGTTATGTCAAACGGGGAGAAGTATATCCCCATTTGACATAACGAGTAGACATATATCCCCCGTCCGTAGCATGGAGCCAAATAAAAGATAAAAAATTATACTTTTTTGACATTTGAAAGGAAAAATTTTATCCTAGTTCATTGGACGTGGGTTGAATTTTAAATTCATACAAAAAAAATCTATCTAAGTCTAAGTCTATCTCCCATTTTATCTACTGTGGATATTATATCCACCGGTGTGCCCATGTTCGAAGGGTGGATAAAACTAAGCGAGGGGATAAACATTTTCTCCTTTCCCCGGGGATAAAATTGTCTTCTGCCCATGCTAGCCCTGCTGTGCCCTTTATTTAGTCTCCTGGACTTGTTTTTTCCAGAAAATATTAGAATTACAGACATTTTTTTTTACAGATTTATTATATGTATAGATACTGAGTACATTTTTCATTATTTTGGCTTTTAAATAATATTTCGTATTTAGTAGTATATACTTAGTATTTAAGTATTTTTTGTAGTTATATTTGAATTCAAGCCTGTTGAAATTGATATCACCACTATAATATTAATATTATAATATTGATATTAAATTAATATCTCTTTAAATAATATATTTATTACGCATGAATTAGATATTATATACGAACGTTAAAATTGTATTTAATTGTTTTATGTAATATTTTAGTCCATAGCAACGTTAACCAATTTCAAAGACCAGAACATTTAGTAATAGTGTCCACAGAGGAACGCACCACAGGAGCCGTTCAGTACACTCCCATGAATAATAGTAACGAATAACGACTGCATGTGGATCACAAATCAATTAATAGTGACCAATACCCAGGGCTTGGTAAGGCGTCATAATTCTATTTTAGAGCTCTATACCCATTTCTAGGTCTCTGGACTTTAATGGACTGGCTATTGCTTTGTATATATTGAAAATTTAAAAAAAATATTTATAGCAACTAGGGTTGTAACTCATTAATTAATTTTATTCAACGTTAAGTTAATAATACTCAAGGAACGAAAGTAGTCGAAGTTAAGGAATCTGGAAATGAAATATCTTGGATTAGTGAACAATATAACTAATAAATATGAGATCTGGATAGTGAATGTACCTAAAAATAATATTGTTGAACAATTTAACTAATCCAATAAATATGTATATATGTTTGATTATACAAGGATTTTTTACTGTATTGTGGAGGCGTTTCATATACATACCAATTTTTTAAATCTTTAATAAAACGTTACGTCTACACTAGATTTTTCTCCTGTATCGTGGGGGCAGTTTACAAATTGCGCATGGACATACATCCCAACCCAGAGCAATTATAAATAGGCCGTAAAAACACTTGTTATTGTGTGGAATTTGAGCCCGCGTCCCCGGAGCGCGCTGCCACTACTGTATAAACTAAATTTTAACTGGTACTGATGGAAACGTGAAAAGAACCGACAATGGATGGGGAAGAAATTTTGACGAGTGGAAGCCTGATACCGGTAAGTTAAGTGTAAGGTGGTCCCACACTAGATGGAGTGACAACCATTATGGCATTCAACCATCTGGATGATTGACGATCCACTGCTGTGCGATTTACCTGGAGTTCTCTTCTTCGCACGACTTTTACGGGGAATCGCCTACCACCAGCGATTTTTCCGGACTGACACGATTTAGGGACCTTCAAGAAACGAGCTAACTTCTTTTTTAAAAGCCGGTGACGCACCTGCAACTCCGTGCAATTGTTCATTAGCGGCGGTTGACACTTACCATCAGGTGAGCAGCATGCTCGTCTGGCCTCTCTTCTATAAAAAAATCCTTGAGAGTGGTCTATGTTCAGCAGTGGGCGTGTGTGCACTGTAATATTACTTCATCATCAGGAAATATTCAAATTTCTTCTCCGGATGCCAAACTTTTTTTACGTGGTAGAGCCATGATGCAGCTATATTGGTAGTATAGTTGTAGCACGAATGGGTCGGCTCAACTGGGGTAGGACCACGCTCTTACAAAATACCGGCATAAAATAGCCACTCAATGCTGCTGTGTTTCGTACTGTGAGTGTAGAGAGACCCTTTTTACTGAAAACGAGGCATTCCATCTTAGTCCTCAGAGGTGACAACGCATCTGCATTTTGATTCTTAATTGAGAATAAATATAGATGTTTATGGGTTACATCATCCACTTACCTTCAGGAGGACTGTGTGCTCGTTTGTCACCCATATACCATATATATAGCTGAAGATTATTTTGTTCCTCATACATATAGATTTCCTTTCGATGTTTTCCTTCACTGTCAAGCACACGGAAAATGGCACTTAAAATTGCAATTGATAAATTCATTGATGACGATGGTAATCGAACCCGGGTTGCTCGCGTACACGCTTAGGATGACTTCTTTTAACATAAATAAAAACATAAATTACTTAATATATATTGTACCAATATTATACTCGTTTGTTTATTTATTTTATCTTTATATACATTAAATAAAGCGTTACAAAGGGCAGACCTGTCCTATGTCCTATGTGAATATGAGACTTAAGAAATGCTTCCAAATAAAATTTACTTACCCGGAGTATAAAATATTTGTCCTCCTGAGACTTTATAAGATGTATTTAATATCACATATTTCAAAGACGATCCACGGTTAAAAGGAAACCATTTAAGATGGGCCGGCGCCACAGCGGTAAAAGCCCGACCCGCGGCAATCGCCTTAATTTTGTAACAATAGAACTTATTAATAAAGCCACACAAGATATGCTTTTATATTTAATCGTATTACATTTCAGACAAAGAATAGAAAGTGCCTACTCTTGAGAAATTAATTTCTATACAATAAAAAAATATTGACGGCTCCGTGGCGCAGTAGCTTAGCAATGAGTTGTTGCGCTGGGGCCGCGGGTTCGAATCCCGCACGGAACAAGTATTTGTATGGCCTACAAATAATTGTTCCGGGTCTGGATGTTTGTCCTCGTGCAATGTATGTTCGTAAACTGCCTCCACGATACAGGAGAAAATCCTAGTGTTGGGGTAACGTTTTTTTTTTTTAAAAAAACTCATTATCATATTAGTATCAAGGTAAAAGTAGAAATTATGTCATGAAAGCAGTTCTGCGGAAATATGTGAACAAAAAGTAAAGTATAAAAAATTGATACTTTACTTTTTGTTCTTATCTTGTTTTTCATGGAACTATTTAGACGACATTGAAATTGTGATAGTCCATAGTCCAGTCAAAATGGTAAAAAAAAAACAATAATTTTAATAGAAAGTAAAAGCAGACTTCATACAACTAAAAACAATATAAAATATTTCACATTCTGAAATCGGAGCTCGAATTATTCTATAAAATATGTCGTAGCACAGTTATCAGAAGTTGTACATAGTTATAAATTATCGGCCAAATCTTTAAATGGTGGCATAAGATTTTTTGTAATTTTACCTCCCAGCATAATGCAGTGGGTGCACCGGTAAGAGAAATTCTCCTACAACTCTGGTGGGTGAAGATGATGCACACAGCAGCTTCTTCGATTAAAATACTCAGTTATTATGTAGGCTCTAACTTTACTGTGGATTTTTGCAGCTAGATTTTTTGTAACGACGGAAGGACTTAGGCAATTATCTCTTCTGCCAACCCACTCGACTGCCAAGCGTGGAAACTATTGCAAGTATCCCCCCCTTGTGAGGCAATCTATGGGGGAGGCCTATGTTCAGCAGTGGACTTTTGATAGGGTATAAATTAACGAATGAATAGTTTGTATTTCAAAACATCCACTTCAACATTACAATAAAACAACTAGGACGTGCTAACTAACCAATCAATATAATAACTTCCATTATCTATGAAGAATTATTTCAACCTTTCTGCGTATTTTTAATTAAAAGACACAATAGGCTGGATTACGGTTTATGGATTCGAATGCCGACTATATTTTTATTATTAAAAGTAATAAGAGGGTACCCCTCAGTGCCATGTGTATAACAAATAATAATTCTGTTTTATATTTATTTATGTCAAACCATATCTACAACAAGATAAGCCGATACCATTAAGTGTATATTAAGAAACAATGATCAAATATACATTCAAAAAATTAATCATATTAATGAGAAACTTTAAACATTTATACAGGGTTATTTTTCAAAGAGTAGCCAAATTTTAAACTCAAGTTCAAATATATAAATAATGATGTAACGTTATTGCAGTTTTCGAAAATACAAGTAAATAAGGCTTCTACTTTTATTTGAAGCTATTCCAAATTGAATGTGATGCCCATAAGGGCAACAACGTTCTTACCTACTGATCGACCCTTACGAATGTGTGCGTGCGCAGTAAAATCCGTTAAAATAATGCATTATAAAGGACAGAATGTTTGAGATTTTTTTATTAATTTTTCTTCACCATTTGCCTATATTATTCTGAACCTTCTCTGCAAATTTGGCCGGTTATTTCAAAATAACCCTGTATATGAGCTCTAATAAGTTTGAAATATAAAAGAGGAAAAAAAGGAGCTAACACTCCATCAGGTAGTAAATGGAAGGGGTGGTCTTTAAACACCAGAGGATAAAAATGTTCTCCTTAATTAAGAATGAAAATGTAAATGTGTTAAATCACCTTAGAAAAGCCTTCGGATCTCATAATTTTATGTTGGTTGTTCTACGGCATAGTTCTTCCCCGATCGAGCAGAAAATCAAAAGTATTAGAAACATCTTCTTTTTGCACTTTCTCAAATATTGACCTGAAATCGAATTTTCGACACAAAATCTGTAGCACAGAATTGCCATGTATAAAAACTTTTTGGCAAAGATCCTCATATCATGTGAGTTTATTATTCAAAGACGATTTAATCCTCACCCTCCTTTCTCCAGTTTAATTATCAAATTTGTAATGATATCAAATATGCGTAATTACCTGTGAAACTACCAAGGGACTACTACAATGGGGCAAATAGTTCGAAAACTCGTCGTCTATGATACGTATGTGAAGTGGCGTGTGTAATTATAATTCATAACTACCATTAACAGGATTATGGCAGTAACTCAGAAATATGAATTGATAATTTGCTTGAAACGTAGTTTATAGAGGTGTGAGTAGTAGATTATGATAGATTAAGTGTAGCTAGTGGTGCTCACTTCTTTTAAAACTCATCTTTACCGTTATCTGTATATATTTTTTATCCTTTTTTTTTCCGAAGCCACTGCTTGACTACAAGGATAGTAATAATAAACCCTAGATGGTAAATCGCACAGTCTTAGCGTAACAAAAGCCTATTCACTCTTGCCTTGAAGTCACACAGATTGTAATCGTATGAAAAGACAGACGCCGGCAACTTTTTCACTTCTTTGCTATATGAATTAAGAAAGGTAATGCAAATAGTTCAGGATCCTACATGTGGCAATCTATGATCGAAGCATTTGTTCAATGTTGGAAGTTGTGATGATTATTGATGAATGATGATGTAAAATTATATATAAACACCTAAGTTACTCCTTATAACATCAGTTATCTGACAGTGAAAGTCCCGTCAAAACTGATCCAGCCATTTCGGAAATTAGCCGGACAGACTGACAGACAGACATAAAGTTTAAAAATTAAGTTTTTGTTATAAGTACCGTATATACTTTCATATACATTTAGTAAAAAGATGTTATTATGACATTATAAACAGACACTTCAATTTTATTTATTTGTATATATATTTAGATAAAGTTGAAGTGGCAAACGAACTTATAGTCCACCTGATGGTAAGAACCTACTGCAAAACATAGACACTAACTACCAACTTTTTTTTATAGGATAAGTCTGACTTAAAATATAGAAGGCTACAGATGGGTCATCACCTCTAAGAACTAAGATGGAATGCATCACAGTCTGTTACTGTAATGGTCCTTTATACCCTTCACACCAAAACACAGCACAACAAGAAGAGCAACGCGCTGCTGATTGGCAAAAATAGATACCAGGGTATAATGAGGGAAGCAGCATAAGGCGCATTCAGCATAAGATGTACAGAAATAACCAGAATATATCCCAGATCCGCAAAGCAATTATTACATAAGAAACAATCTGACACTCACTTTTTTAAAACCTTAGGATGACAAACTTGCTAACAGGCCACCTAATGGGTAAGTGGTTCTAAAAGAGACCTACGTCTACTCGATTATGAGTAAAAATTCAGAAACGTTGTCACCCCTGAGGACTATGATGAAATATCTAATTACCATAAGATAACACAGCAGTATTATGTTGCTATTTTATGTTAATATTATGTGCGAGCGTGGTCTATCCCCGGTGAAGCAAAATGGTTCTATCAGGTATGTTATTATTATTTATTGTATATTATTATTACCGTGTAGACGTGGTGTAAGAATATCCACTACCTCATGTCATCCCGTAGGTGTCGTAAGAGGCGACAGAGGAAACAAACAAGCGTGGCAGCTATGGCAAATATCCTCCAACGAGCTTCTCTAATATTATTATTGCTATAATTTAGTTTAACAAGATCTGATTATATAAGTTTTCCGCGTTGGGAATACAAATTAGAATGTATGTGTGTGATTAATTTTGCATAAGCAACATGGCGCTATAAAAAGTTACGTGTGACGATTTTATCATGATCATTGTCATAACTAGCAACATTTTAGCCAGTAAATTGACAGCTAGTTTGATTGCCAACTTCAGCTTCAAATCTTTTCCAATTGCGTCAGTACACATGTAATATTTACGTCATCATTTCAGGCCATAGCAATCGCAACTTCTGCACATAAACCTCCACCGAAAACTTCCATAATATACTCCACTACTTAATGTAAGCAGGTCTGACATTATGTATAGCAGAGAGTCACCGTACACCGCGCTTGTTGATATAAGGCTGCCCCTCGAGAGTCCATTTCCCCTACGATTGTTGGTTCTATGAGGTATGCAATTGGTTTACAGCCATTATTCTTAATTTATACATATAGATATCTAAGGACTGGCCATTGTGGACACATTTATTCCTTATGTTACATTTTCCTTAGCCGTCTTTTAAGAAGCCTACGCTAACACAAGCATTTAAGGATTACTTGGAGTGGTTAGTGGGAGTATTAGTAATCTTAGTAGCGTCAGTGTTGTTCTTTTAAATAATAAAAAAAAAACATGTATGCAGTTCACACGCGGTAGAAGTAAAACCTTCAGTAAACTAAACTTCGAGAGACTGAGACGAATGTAAAGTATCAGGAGAAGGATAATTGTAGTGTTTATTTATTACAATATTGTTATTTATTACCTACCAAGTTTAAATATCATTTTACATTTTATTTTACATTTACATTACATAATTATACAGACTCATTTTCAATTTCAACAAATGACACAATTGGCATATGGTAACTAAAGTGTATAATAGATAACAGGAAACACTGTATAGGTACTGTATTATATTTAATTCTCTCGCAGGCTAAATCGTATTGATGTATACGTTTGTCTCTTTTTAGTGTCGCTTTTTCGAGTTTCAAATGACAACGATTCTAAAGAACTTTTCACTTCAAAAAGAAAAAAAAACAATTTTTGGTACTTGACTTCTAGAATCTATGAATAGATCAAAACTATCTAAAACTAATATCGATCAACAATATTATTTCAGCCACTATCGACCTTATATGGTTAGATATGATTTCGAAACAGACAAAAAAGTGAGCTTTTTGGCTGAATCTAAAAAAAAGAGGAGCTAATTCGATAAATTTGCGAAACACTTTAAAAAAATATTTGATAAATATTTTTATTACTATATAACAATGTTATTAAATAGTAAATTGTTATATTCTTTAATCCACTCAAAAGGTTAAAAAATAACATTTGATAAAAAACAAAAGCTGACTTCAAAGAATTAAAAAGAATAAAATATTTCTACATTCTGAAGTCAATGTTCAGATGCATAGAAGGATTACAGCTTATTAACTTTCATACAATGTGACCTGCGCAATTCATAAATTACATTATTTGTCTACGTGGTCTTAATCTGCCGGAACAGCAACATTCAATATGATATATTGTTGAAGAATTTGTATTTTAATATTTAATTTAATATCTAATTATTTGTATAAATTAATATGTTTCCTTGACGAAATACGCTTTTACTAATTTTCTTTTACCCGGCCCGGATACGCGAAGCCTTTTAAAACGAAAAATAAATTGTTGAAGAACTTTCGGAGATTTAATATTTTTGAACATTATTATTTTTATTTATATAGATATGCAATCATAAGCTGTTCTTTCTTTGAGCCGTGGCATCTCAGGGGTTAAGCGATAGCTATAAATTTCACACTAAACAACGAGCAACTAAAGTTTGATCCTCGCCAGCACCAATGAAATTGTTAATTGCAATTTTAAGAGCTGATTTGCCACATGCTCGGCAGTGAAGGAAAAGACGCGTTTGGGCAGCGCGCTGGACACTACATTGCCCCAAAATCTTCTTGAAAATGAGTGGAGACTTTTGTCCAGGAGTGGGAAGTGTATAGGCTGTATACTTTATTTATTTTTAAAGCCTATCAAAAGTTCATTGCAAAACATGGTTAGGGGGAAATTCCCTTTGCTAACCGCATAATGAAAAATGCAAATAACGTAACTTTGCAAGTTTTACGTGGTAGAGCCACGCTGCAGGTATATTATGGTTGTAGTACGAATGGGTCGGCTCGAAAACGCTCTCACGAAACACCAGCGTAAAATAGCAGCTTAATGCTGCGGTGTTTCGTTTGAGAACCGAGTGTAGAGAACCGGAGACCCTTTTTACTGGAAACGAGGCATTTTATCTTAGTCCTCGGGGGTGAGAATGCATCTGCATTTTGATTCTTAATCACAAACACACACACAAATTTAATGTATTATTTCTAAGGTCAATTTAAAATACTCAGTAATACGTAGCGCTGAAAATAATTCTTCTAATATTGATTATGCCTACTTTTTTGACGATTTGACGACTATCAGCGTTTGAATTTGAAAAAGAAACAATTATTCTAGCATATGATAAAAAATGTACTTACAGCATTCAGAGCCTCCATTTCATAAGGGCTCAATTTGTAGGACGCATCAGAGCCAACCAACCGGGGAGTGGATCTGAAAAAAAACTTTTAATGAATCCATCGACTTTTTAAAACGAGCAATAGGTATTAACTTTTGTAATTAAAATCAGGCAATCAATTAAAGCTATGGTATTCGTTGGGCGTAAACCTAGTTTTGAATGAAAAGTGAGTTCAGTTCATAAGAGCATAACATAGTTTTTTTTCATTGCTGCATGGCTCAACATGCAACGTAGTAAAGATGTAATTTATAAGTGCCAACCATACCTTCACGTGGTGAATTATACCAATTAACAAACGAGGATTTGGCGACGAAGTGTATTATATTTCTATTTCAAAACGCCAAAAGCAAAGAAATTTATACGTGTTAGAGCCACGCTCGACCGGGGAAATAGCGGCTTAATAATGCTACTGTGTTTTTGCTTAGTAATACTGCTGTGTTTTTGTATGGTGAGTGCAGATAACGGAAGACCCTTTTTACTGAAAATTAGGCATACCATCTTAGTCCTCAAGGGTGACAATGCATTTGGATTGGTATAGCGGGCAAGTATAATTAGTGTGAGGCATTCCATCTTAGTCCTCAGATGTGACAACGCATCTGTAGCCTACTTTGTTTGGAGTTCGTTGCAGGTGTCCATGGGCTACAGTAGCCCCTTACCATCAGTAACACAGTAGACTTTAAGTTCGTTTTTTGATACAGATTTATAAAAAACTATTACAATTGTTTTTCTTATGGAATGATTATGAAAGTGGAAGAGTGACGTACTAAACCTCAGTTCACGCTTGGTGGACAATCGTAGATGGCTAATGCTTCTACGAGGATCGAGAATCTTAATTCGCCATCCAAAAGTTAAAAGAAAACAGCAAATAAAACTTATTCTAAATTTTTATACCGTTACAGCCTAACAAAGTCCACGACTGATCAAAGCCCCCCCCCTCTCCAATATTTTAGTAGGGGGTATATTTGGGGCCGAAGTTGCAACGCATGGTAAGCGGATTGGCAATTCCTACACCGCCACTACACGATGATTAAGTTAAGCTTTCTATACATAAATCGATTCTGTTCTATTCTTATCTATCAAATAATATGGAAAAATTAAGCCAGAGCGAAGGAAGGTCAATTCTAAGTAAAGGATGTAGCAAGTACTAAGGTCCGTCCCAAAAACAAGAAGGGTTATCCATTAGAACCCAAACCATGTAATTTTCATGTACGATATCAGACACTTGACAACCTCTTTCACACCCACAGAGTAAGTAATATGCAAATTCGGGCTGCGACCTCCTTAATTATTAATATTCATAAATGTTGGTAAGTGAATTTATGAATTTATAGCTTACATTGAAGTGTGTGGTGCTAGAGACAGCGGTTTTAACTCATCAAAATTTACACAAGAAATGCTTAACAAACCGTCGATTATGATGTAAAAGTCTCTGATACCAGGTTCCTTTATTTACAAAAAAAAAGTGTGTGTGTACTTATGTACGCACGTAGGAAGTTATACTTCTTTAGCGTAACAAAACAAAAAAACTTGAGACAATTACCCACTGAAGTTGTCGCTAAGAGGTGTCAGTGTGCGCGCGCATCGTGACAACTTCATGGTGTCGTTTTTAGGTGTCGTTGTGCGCGCGCAACGTACAAATTCACTCTCATCATTTTTCCCAAATGCCCATAAAAGAAGTATAACTTCAAAAATGGTTTGTTTTCCGACTTTTATATTATATGCAGTATTTACGATTTTAGTATTACCTGCAAAAATATAGTAGATATTGAAAACGACGAGAGTAAAAAAAATAGTATCTTCCAAATTAATATTTAATTTTTAAAGTAATATTTTACTCCTTTGTGCTTTTATTAATAGCCTAGTTTCGCATTCTATAATAATTTTTTGCAATTATAGTATTCGGAGATAGGTTAAAAAAACAACGTATTACTGGTTCAACAATTTACAACGACTGAAACTTCTTACATTTTTTGTTTACGTTATTTGCCTAACGATATAACTATCCCGAATAATATATTATATGAAGCTCATTTAAAAATAGTTTTAATTGTAAACTATAGTAGTAAATGAGCTCCATACAATATAACATAAGAGATCGTACCGGTAAAAATATAAAATACCAACGAATACTTAATAATGAATCGCAATATATTATGTAAATGTGCAAGAACACGAACTTATGTACTTTAAAAACTGTTAAAAGTAATCAATGGACTATAAATACCGTTATGAATTCGGAAACGAAATCGGATTTCTACAAAAACTATAACCCGCTAGTTCTGTGACCCCGCCGGGTACAGGTAAGACAAATACGCTCATTTCCTGCGGAGAGCGCGCCCAAACGTTCGCGCTGACAAATTGCGCTTCGCAGCCTTATTCTCTTTATTTATTTTTTCTTCTTATTTAATAAAATTTCGTAGTATTTAATTTAATGCACTTTCATTTACCATAATATCATGATCACAACAACACTAGATTATTCGTTTAAGAACAACGTTGCGAAAGCGAAATTAATTATCTGCACCCACTCTATTGCTGAGTCCAACGAAGATGTAAGAGCCAAAAGGCTAACAGCACTAACATTATCAGAAACTTAATTTAGTATTCAGAACTTACAGCGCCATAAATATGAAGAAAGAGATAAGGTGAAAGTGTTTCGATTAATTTTAATTTTAATTTCTTTTGTTTCTTTTTTTAACGTTACTTCCACACTAGGATTTTCTCCTGTACCGTGGAGGCAGTTCACAGACAAACATCCAGACTCGGAAAAATTATTTGTAGGCTATACAAATACTTGTTCCTTTCGGAATTCGAACCCGCAGCCCTTGCGCTGCGTCTCATTGTTAAGCCACTGCGCCACGGAGCTGTCGATTAATAATTAGCCGAATAATAATCATTATATTTTAAATAATAATAATTTGGAAAAAAGACAATTTGACAAATCTAAATCAAACCAAAATATTTGTTCATCTTTACCAGCCCGTTTAATCCACTGCTGTAAATGGGCCTGTCTCACTGCAGGGAACATATGCTACAATCGCAACGCCATCACAATACCAGAAATGTCCCGTACCTTCGACGTCGCCGGTCAAAGTATTTTACATCAGAAATATCGTACGAGATGTTTATGTCGCCATTTATTGGAAACCATTAACCATTTTCCATAGTCAACTCTTACGGCACCCACGGGGTGATGGTACATCGAAATGGGTGATGGTGTCTCTCAAGCTGCCACCTCACTGCACCCTTTATTCGTTTATTCATTAAGCGACAAGCTTTAATTCAATTTAAGCTACAGTAGCCTAACGGCAGGGTGCGGACCACGAACGCACAACGTCGAGTGTTCGAATCCGTCATTCGACTACTGTCATAAACCGCACAAGCATTTTGAGCTTCCCAGAAGTGGTTACAGGGAATATCAGTAATGTTAAAATCATTGATAGTATTTTTTTAAATATCTCTATCTCTACAAATAACGCATTCTAAGTAAATATAATAAATATAATTCCTCCACTAAAACAACTTGTAGGTTGAATCGCTAATTCACAACATCTATCACTACGATGTACCAGAATAAGTTCATTTATAATCTCGCCACTCGACTGACGTAAAATTTGCCGGTTTCTTTTATTTATTGCTTTCATACCGCAAAGAAATTCGACATTTTTTTTCTTCTTTTCCTTTGAACGATTGCTTTAAGATATGACTTAAAGGTGTGTTTGATAAATCGCAGCTTCTCAATCATTTCGCGGTAATGAGATTTCTTGGCGAGATATATTAGACGTCTCATTTAAATTTAAGAAATTTCGTTAGGCAAGATACATACTTTATTTAGGGTTGCATTCCTTGAAAATAAACAACTAAATATGGCGTTGACAATATTATATTCTGCGGATTGAAGGTCAAATTTAACCGCACTTTAATCTGCTGTATAATATATTATATCAGACTTAGCTAGATCGATTTCTCTACCCCATAAGCCCCTATATTGTAAATTTCATCGACATTGTTAGAGTAACATATATAACAACCCGTCAGTCTGTAATCAATCAGTTTTCGCAGTACAGTTTTACGTGGTAAAGTCACGCTACAGCTATGTTATGGTTGTAGCACGAATGGGTCGGCTCAACCGGGGTAGGACCACGCTCTCACAGAATACCAACGCAAAATAACAGTAGTGCTCATGGGTGACAACGCATCTACATTTTGATTCTTAATTGAGTATTAATGTAGATATATTAACGGCTCCGTGGCGCAGTGGCTTAGCAATGAGTTGTTGCGCTGGGGGCCGCGGGTTCGAATCCCGCACGGAACAAGTATTTGTATGGCCTACAAATAATTGTTCCGGGTCTGGATGTTTGTCCTTGTGCAATTTATGTTTGTAAACTGCCTCCACGATACAGGAGAAAATCCTAGTGTGGGGGTAACGTTTTAAAAAAAAAGAATACCATAATGTAGATATCTATGGACCACAATATCCACTTACCATCAGGTGGACTGTGTTTGTCACCCTTATTCTATAGAAAAAACAAACCCTAACTATTAAGAGTGACAAATAAGTACACAGTCCACCTGATAGTAACTTGATACCGTGAGCAATATATACATTTTCGATTAGCTATCCGCCCCGGTTCCGCGCGGGTGATATCTGGATCTCAACAACAGCGCCACTTACCGGGTCTAATTGTCAATCTAAATTCTAAACCATTCAGGGTCCCAATCATAAACACACATTAAAATTCATTAAAATCGGTTGAGCCATTTTCGAATCTTCGCGAGACTAACGCACGTCAATTTGTTTTTTATATACTAAAAACCAAATTCGTTATCATCCCTGAGTATAAACATAGAATGCTTCGTTACCAGCTAAAAGGGTCTCCGGTTCTCGTCACACAACATACTAAATATAGCAGTATTATGCTGCTATTTTACGCTGATAATGGTTTAAAACTGCGGTTGCCAACCCGCTTGCCAAGCGCGGCAACTATGTCAAATATCCTCCCTATGGGGCAATCTATGTGAGAGGCTGTAACGGTAACGATTTACACAGGCACTCTGTATGAGAAGTATGTAGACCGTAGCGCTACAACTAAGAGCGGATAAAACGCAATAAATCAACCTTAACCATTAAATAATAAAACAACGTGCTTTATGTGAGCTTCCAACATTACGGCAATTAATTAATTCCATAAAATTAAATCCACGAAAGTGTATTCACTGTTTAAATTTTATGAATTCCCCGCCGCCTAATTGAAATACCTCTAGACTATGAAAATATTTAATACAACGGACGGACAGACACGTCCCTCGGCAGTTAGAACGGGGCAAGTAACCGTGTTAGACGGCGGGAAAGAGCTGCAAGTTGAATTTTGCTGGGTTTCGGTCGAAGTATTCTGTCTACCACTACTATGAACGCTATCTGTTTTTTGATTGTTTGGTTTGATATACGTGTACGAGACTGCCTCGTTGATCTAGTGGTCACAAACGCGACTGTTGATTATGAGGTACTGGGTTTGAATATCAGGTTCAACAAAAATCAGTTATTTAGTTCTGTGAAGAATCGCAGTTTCGCAGTAGCAGCCCGGAGTTAGGAAGTCGGCGGTGTTTTAGCCCGTTGCCTCGGAAAGTATGTAATGCCGTTGGTTCTTCACCTGATCTCTCTCCGGTCTCGGAAAGCAAATCGAAATTCGGTCTGGAGGACCTTATCTGTTTTTGATATTCAATATCATCGTCATCATGATTATTAAGGCCAATCACAAGTACACTGCTGAAGATTGACCTCCCCAAAGAAACGTAAGCCACCTGCATCCATCGACTCCTTGCATCCCTTACAAGATTGCTTCAAATTTATTTTATACTATTTTTCAAATTATTCATTAACCACCGAGCACGTGGTAAATAAAAAAAAAATATCTAACTTGATCATCTCGCGTAATATCAAAATTAAATTTAAATTCTTATGAATAAGCTATATGGTTAGCGCTCGCTGTAAGTTTCACAGTACGCGAGCAATCCGGTTCGATCCCGCCGGCACCAATGAAATTGTTAATTGTAATTTTAAGTGCTGATTTACCACGTGCTCGGCGGCGAAGGAAAACGTGAGAAACCTGCATGTCTGAGAAATAAGAAAAGAAATTCGAAGAATCACGCATTGGGGCAGCGCGGCGGACATTTCCTTGCCCTAAAACCCTCTCGGAAATGAGAGGAGGCCTGTGCCCAGCAGTTGGATATATATAGGCTGTAACTTTAACTTTTTAACTTTTAAGTGGATTAATGCAACTATTTTCTTGTTACGAGCTAATTATACAACTGATAGTCTGCAGATGCGTTGCCACCCCTGTAAACTAAAATGGAACCTCATAGCTAGTAATTACAAGCCACTAGTACTGTGTCTATCTTCTTTCATTATCGGCCAGTATAAGTCAACTGGTGGACATCTTCTGTTGTAGAGACGATTTTTCTTAATCATAACGCTTGGTCAGCGGATAAACGATTGCAGTGCCAGACTTTTCAGACCATTGACACGGCTGCCCATCGTCTGACGTAAACGAGATGGTTATAGCGACATCTTGATATCAAGCATAGTCGCTTGTTGACGTGGTAGAGCAGCACGAATAGTAACCAAGCTGACGCTCGATCGGAGAAGGACCACACTCTCACAGGATACCAGAGTGAAAAGAACCGGAGACCCTTTTCAGTCCTCGGGGATGACAAAGCATCTACATTTTGATTCTTGATCGAGAATAGATATAATGTGTATGGGCCACAGTATCAACTGCTATCAGGTGTACTGTGCGTACTCGTTTTTTACACTCATTCTATAAAGAACGACACCCGAGGGTTCAAATGGTGATGGATTCACTTACGCCACCACCACATAGCATCTGTATCTATACAGATGTGATCTGTAATTCACGTTATACACACTTTAGAGAATTATACATTATTTCTTTCACTGTTGCTTTGGGAGAGAAATATTCAAGAGGATGGTACCTACACAGACAAACTTGTAGGTAGAAAGAAATCCTTTTACCTAATATTTTAGAGCCAATAAATGTATAGGCAATGTCGGGAAGGGATGCCCTAGGCGAAAGTTTGTCGTCCAATTTAGCGATATATTGAAAATGGGCCAAATTAAGAGTACCCTTAACCGACGAGCATGTATGCGTAGGTGTATGGATGTAAAGGACGCGAGAGAGGTGTGTCATGATCGTGCCAAATGGAAGTCTCTGCCTATCCCGCTGGGTGACAGGCGTGAGTGTTTATGTATGTTATGTATGTAATAAACGTATATAATATATAAATGTTTCAATGACTGCGATCGATAAAACTTTAGGATGGCTCATCAATATGTGACAATGGACACAATTCGAGACAGTTACAGCGTCAAAAGCATCGATAGACTAGTGTGACCATGTAGTCTTATAAAAATTCAAATGCAAAATAATTTTCATATAAATTATCAAACTACTACATGTAACAGTCTAAATCTCGCTCTTTTTCTTCTCATCATCTCGTGAAAGTCCACTGCTGGACATGGGCTTGTCTCTTTGTAGGGAGGATTTGTCTTAATATTCACGCTTGGCAGGCGGTCGCAGTAGACGTTTCGCGTACCAGACGTATCGCCCATTTGGCACTTCTCGGTTTTGGTATTTTACGTTGGAATAAACGAGATGATTATGGTGCCATCTATCGGAAGCCATAAGGATTTGTCTAGCATTTCCCGTAATCGCCTATACGACACCCATAAAACGAAATGGGAGATGTATTCGTAAGGGAATAACAATCCGCCATAACACATTTTAATCAGGCCTAGTACTTAAAAAAATAGGCAAGTGTCTTGTCCGCGTAGTATTTTTTTTATTATATCTTAGCTAATTAATTTTTAACATCTTTTAATATAATGGATTTCAGCAAAATAATGCCCGATTCTATTAATTTTGTTTACTGTTGTAAAATGTTGACAAACCTGTTATTTATTTTTTGTTATGGACACTAGTTACAGTTGTGAAAATAAGTGTATTAAAAATACTCGGCTTAGTGGTTACCGTCTTAAATATTAGGAGCAATTTAGTTATTTAAATATGCTATGTTATGTGTATGACTTCAGTGTCCAAGTCTAGGCTGTGCAAATTCAAGAACAGGATTAGACAATACCAATACTTGCGGTGTATGGCTTGGCACGTCTGTTGGAGACAGAGATTTTCACAAAATACAAGTGTATTATATATATACCGTATCCCTATGAACCGAACTTTTATAGGCATTTATAATTAATTAGAAAACCGTTACCCCACACTAGGATTTTCTCCTGTATATCAGAGGCATTTTACATACATAATATATCACACAAGACAGCGTCGCAGCCAAACACTTAGATACTTAGACTTTATTGCAAAAATTTTTTTATTTTTCAATCTGATTAAAATATAAATTAAAAACAAATAACGTTACGTGTTGGTTATTTTTTTAATAATGTACATAAAATTGTAAAATGAGGGTTACCCTAACATTGCACGTGCTTTGTTTGTTTTCAAAATATGACACCGAAACCTGACATTTGACACGACATTTTTGTTAAGTATTAGCTCTTATTAGGTACGTGTTAAGGGCCACTTTGAAATATTATGTTTATAGTAACAACATTGTTTCTTCGGCTTGCCCCTTTATTGTTTTCATGGATGGAATGCGCTCCAAGAAGTCTTGCTCCCATTTCGTGACTTGAAATGTCAAAAGCATGTAATGTGGTAAGGAGAATACTAACATGTTGTACCTATTTAACAACATATGATGCGTTAATTATTTTTTATAGAAGTAAAGGTGACAAACGATCACACAGTCCACCTGATGGTAAAGTATGCTGTGGCCATAGCCATAGCCCACTATATAAAATATGGCAGTATTAAGATACTATTTTGCATCCCTTAGCATTATCTATCATATTAACCACGAGGAGTGCTCAAAGGAGTTGTACGTTTTAATTCCAGCCACCAAATTCCACAAACACACATCGCGACAAAACTCACAATAACCATCCACTCTCATCTATCTCAGTGATTTACTAGGAGTTTTCTTCGCACGAAGAAAACTCTACGAAACGTTTCTTCGTGAAATCGTTTATCATAGGCGATGATTTTTGTTAGGCCGGTGACGCACCTACAATTCCCCTGGTGATGCAATTGTTCATGGGAGGCGGTCGGCACTTATTACCATCAGGTGAGGCGCATGCTCGTTTATACCCTCTTCTATAAAAAAAAATACGTTGGTATATGTATAGAACGTGATCATTCCCGAGCTGACCCATTCGTACTACACCATAACATAGCTGCCGCATGGCTTTACCACGTGTAAAAATATTCAACGTTTTTTATTTTATTTTTCTTCTATCACTGAAAAAATGATATTTTCACGCAATTTTTATGTTTGTATTGCCTTTGCATATTAGTACATGGTGATTAAACTGCTTTAACTATCACTAAGTATTATTTGTAACATTTTCACTTAACTGGTGAATGCTAGTGTAACGCTCCGTGCCTGAGCTTCGTCGGAATATTAATAAGTCGGGCCAGACGGCCGCGGGCGGTCGACTTCTTCGCCCCATGTGACCACACTAGTTCCCTACTACTGGCCTTGTATTGTTATTTAAAGATATTATTGTATACTTGAAAACAAGCGACTTAAAAATTAACCACAGATATTATTTAATTGTTAATCTATGCACTAATATACATATAAATAAAATTGAAGTGTCTTCCTTTATTGTCAAAATAGCTGTCTTATATTGAGCTGAGGGGGTTATTAGCATGCCATTAAGTAATGAATAACCATTTTTTAAATATTTGTCTGTCTGTGTGTTCGGGCAAATCTTCGGAATGGCTGAAACGATTGTAATGATACTTCACGAACAGATAGAGTGCAATGCCAGGAGTGATCTAGTATATATTTTATCTACAAACTTGCACAATTACAAAAAAAACGAAACATTGATAAAAACAATGGCTTTTGATTATCTTTAATCTAAATAACGCTGCAATAATAGATCTAACCCAGGCGAAGCCGGGCGGGTCGCTAGTAATAATATAAATAGAGAGCTATGATAGCTTATTCATAAGAATTTAAATTTAATTTTGATATTACGCGAGATGATCAAGTTAGATATTTTTTTTTTATTTACCACGTGCTCGGTGGTTAATGAAAACCTATAGTATGTCTGATAATTTGAAAAATAGTATAAAATAAATTTGAAGCAATCTTGTAAGGGATGCAAGGAGTCGATGGATGCAGGTGGCTTACGTTTCTTTGGGGAGGTCAATCTTCAGCAGTGTATGTACTTGTGATTGGCCTTAATAATCATGATGACGATGATATTGAATATCAAAAACAGTTAAGGTCCTCCAGACCGAATTTCGATTTGCTTTCCGAGACCGGAGAGAGATCAGGTGAAGAACCAACGGCATTACATACTTTCCGAGGCAACGGGCTAAAACACCGCCGACTTCCTAACTCCGGGCTGCTACTGTGATTCTTCACAGAACTAAATAACTGACTTTTGCTGAACCTGGTATTCAAACCCAGTACCTCATAATCAACAGTCGCGTTTATGACCACTAGATCAACGAGGCAGTCTCGTACACGTATATCAAACCAAACAATCAAAAAACAGATAGCGTTCATAGTAGTGGTAGACAGAATACTTGACCGAAACCCAGCAAAATTCAACTTGCAGCTCTTTCCCGCCGTCTAACACGGTTACTTGCCCCGTTCTAACTGCCGAGGACGTGTCTGTCCGTCCGTTGTATTAAATATTTTCATAGTCTAGAGGTATTTCAATTAGGCGGGGAATTCATAAAATTTAAACAGTGAATACACTTTCGTGGATTTAATTTTATGGAATTAATTAATTGCCGTAATGTTGAAGCTCACATAAAGCACGTTGTTTTATTATTTAATGGTTAAGGTTGATTTATTGCATTTTATCCGCTCTTAGTTGTAGCGCTACGGTCTACATACTTCTCATACAGAGTGCCTGTAAATCGTTACCGTTACAGCCTCCCACATAGATTGCCCCATAGGAGGATATTGCCATAGTTGCCGCGCTTGGCAAGCGGGTTGGCAACCGCAGTTTTAAACCATTATCAGCGTAAAATAGCAGCATAATACTGCTATATTTAGTATGTTGTGTGACGAGAACCGGAGACCCTTTTAGCTGGTAACGAAGCATTCTATGTTTATACTCAGGGATGATAACGAATTTGGTTTTTAGTATATAAAAAACAAATTGACGTGCGTTAGTCTCGCGAAGATTCGAAAATGGCTCAACCGATTTTAATGAATTTTAATGTGTGTTTATGATTGGGACCCTGAATGGTTTAGAATTTAGATTGACAATTAGACCCGGTAAGTGGCGCTGTTGTTGAGATCCAGATATCACCCGCGCGGAACCGGGGCGGATAGCTAATCGAAAATGTATATATTGCTCACGGTATCAAGTTACTATCAGGTGGACTGTGTACTTATTTGTCACTCTTAATAGTTAGGGTTTGTTTTTTCTATAGAATAAGGGTGACAAACACAGTCCACCTGATGGTAAGTGGATATTGTGGTCCATAGATATCTACATTAATACTCAATTGAGAATCAAAATGTAGATGCGTTGTCACCTATGAGGACTACTGTTATTTTGCGTTGGTATTCTGTGAGAGCGTGGTCCTACCCGGTTGAGACTTCCATTCATGCTACAACCATAACATAGCAGTAGCGTGACTTTACCACGTAAAACTGTACTGCGAAACTGATTGATTACAGACTGACTGGTTGTTATATATGTTACTCTAACGATGTCGATGAAATTTGCAATATGTATGGGTATGTTATTGGGTAGAAATCGATCTAGCTAAGTCTGATATAATATATTATACAGCGGTTTAAAGTGCGGTTAAATTTGACCTTCAATCCGCAGAATATAATATTGTCAACGCCATACTTAGTTGTTTATTTTCAAGGAATGCAATCCTAAAGAAAGTATGTATCTTGGCTAACGAAATTTCTTAAATTTAAATGAAACGTCTAATATATCTATAGCTACCACGGTTTACCTGGCATTAATCCACTTACATTACTTTTAATAAGTAGTATAGGTGGATTAATTTACTTATTTTATTGTAAGATGCTTCAAACTTAAGTTTACAATAAGATATTTTGCCTGCCTGGCATTCATTACCATTCAGGCCTAAAGGAAATAAGTAGGCGAGTATAAAACCTTTTTGTTAAAAATAACGCTAGTAAGCTTTTCCATGATGTTTTTTTAACAATAATTAAGACAAACCAGCAAAGAGTCATCTGACAGTGCTGTAGCACATAGCAACATTATCTACTATCTATATAAACCTATATTTGTACGGTTAAAATCAAATTTGTACAGATAGATAGATAGATAGTCACCCTGAGAACTAAGGATCTAACTAAGAATACCTCGTTAAAAAACGTCTCCGGTACTGACAATACGAATCACAACAGCCTTATACTGCTTTTCTATGATGGTATTTCGTAAGTGCTTATTTCTTACCATGTCGAGGTAACCCATTCGTGCTGCAGCCATAATACAGCTGCAGTATAGCTCTACCACGTGATGAATATACCACTGTATTTAAAATAGAAAGCCAAGAAAAAAATTACTTATTAAAATAAACAAAAAGAACGACTCACCAAAATAATTTTGATTAAACTGAACCGTTGATTACTTCATGTCAATCTTAAAAAGGATCCCTAAGAGGAAAATGAAATGGAAACGTCTCAAGGGCAATTTTGACAAATGACCGTGCCTGCTCGTTGGCTATCATACAATAAATTCAAGTTTAGACCCGGCGAAACGTTCCAGTACGCCGCTAATTGACACATCAAAGTCTTCAGCGGAGGGGGGCAACCTTAAATTCCCACCCTGTCGTACGAAAATAACTCTCGCTGAGCATCTGTCACAATATTTCCACACTAAATGCCCGCGTCTGTTCTCTTGTCGCGGTTATGCCCGTTGAGTACACAATAAGCGATTTGAGTGATGAAGCTTCTGTCAGCGGGTTTTACTAATTGGGTTCCGTAACATAAAGGAAACATTAATAGTTCTCATGTTCATATTATTTTTTATTATATTTATAAAATAATAATTTTTATTTCCCTCAAACAGTAACGTTTGAATTGGGAATAAAAATGAAAATACGTTGGAGTTTAATGGTACTTAAAAATAAAACATTATTTAAATAAGACCAAACGCAATATTTAACTTTCATCGTCTATTATTCATCTATACATACGTTTTTTATGCCATGTAGTGGAGGCGTATGAGAACCCACTATCCAATATTACTTTTATAAGATATAGACATATTGACGGCACCGTGGTGCAGTGGCTTAGTAATTGAGTTGCAGCGCTAAGGGCCGCGGGTTCGAATCCCGCACGGAACAAGTATTTGTATGGCCTACAAATAATTGTTTGGGTCTGGATGTTTGTCATTTGTCAATTTATGTTTGTTAACTGCCCCCACGATACAGGAGAAAATCCTACTGTGGAGGTTACGTTCTAAAAAAAAATCTTATAAAAATTGACACTGGATCCTCATATTTTCTGCAAGAAGCTGGGAATAAGAAAAAGCAAATCTAACCATGAGACACTCCCATTAAATTTACTTTTCGCCTTCACAACTAAACACATAATATATATTTTAGTGAATGAATCATAGAACCATGTTAACATCTTTAAAATGTGTTATTGTCTAATTGGTGGTTTTTAGCATTTTAGCTAAGAAAATATCTTCGTTATTGTCAGAATCTGTAGTTTGATACTTGATGAAAGTTAAATTTAGAGATGTATGAGTACTCAATTACCACCAGGTGGACAGTGTGCTCGTTTGTCACACTTATTTGTACAAAACAGAAAAATATTTCAAGGCATCTTAGTAACACATTTCCATTATTGAACCGCGTCGTAACAGAAAACACGAGTATCTGTTTCACATTCACTGTGACCTTATGGTACCCCATTTATTTTTACAGAGTAGCGTTGTAATATGATGACTCTGATTTCTTCGCCCCTGCGGACTAGTTACGTAGTTCTAAAATATCTCTGAGATAAGTTAACGAGTTATCGAAATGATGCAAAAGACTGTGCTTAGAAATCTGAATTATTAAGTTTTTTTTATTAATAAGTCTGAATTATTAATAATAAAACTTATTATGAAAACAAGTTTTTAAACGATATAATTCGATAGAGCATATTGTGATATTTTGTTAACTTTAATAAGAGATAAATACTTTCCTCGATAATTAAGGAGACAATGAAATAAATAATTGAATTTAATACCTATTTTACTGATTTTATCGCGTTTACTTTACCATATTAAAAAAAAGAAAATAAGTTTAATTAAACGGGATATAATCCACAAAATTCATTTTATTAAATGTCAAGTATTAAGAAATCATTAAATAAAGTCTATAAGAAAATTTTACATTTCCAGGACAAAGTTTTTATACAAGATAATTATGTAAATATTGACTGCCTCGTTGGTCTAGCGGTTGTAAACACGGCTGTTGATCATGAAGTCCCGGGTTGGAATCCAGGGTCAGAACAAAAAATCAGTTATTGAGTTTTTCGTCAAGAAATTCTCAGTAGCTGCCCGGAGTCAGGAAGTTGACGGTGTCTCACCCCCGTGCCTCGGAAAGCATGTAAAGCCGTTGGTACTGTGCCTGATCTCTCTGATAGTGTCGGTTTACCGTCCCATCGAACAATAAGAGAGAGGGCATAGAGAGCGCACTTGTGCTAGCGCATACACTTGGGCACTATAATCCTGTACTGCGCCGATGGCTAGTCTCCGTTGAGGCTGGCCGCCGTGACAGAAATTTGGTCTGGAGGACATTATTAATTAAATATGATTTAGTAAGATAAACAAACCAGGAGATGGAGAGCAGCGTTTTCGAAATAACAACTAAAAATAAAAAAAACTGCGATTGCCAACCCGCCTACCAAGCATGGCAACTATGGCAAATATCCCCGCTATGAGGCAGTCTATGGGGCGGCCTATATTCAGCAGTGGACTTTAATAGGATGTAACGGTAGAAAGAGAATTTAACAGCGGTCGGGGTTTATTCCCTTTGCTGCTACCACTTATAAAACCACCATACCACGTGATATCGATAGAGTAAGTCAAAATAAAAGTAAGTTGTGAAAATGAAACTACTAACAAAGCGTATCCACACAAAAGACATTTTCTTTTGTCAAATAGTAATATCTTTTTTCTATATTGCTTTTCCTCATATGAAACCATAATCATTCGCAGTAAAGAATTCATAGATGTGCACAAAATTGTCTTGAAAGCGTCTATAATAATAAAAACAATAATTTCATATTATTACGAGAACCTTGAGGAAGCTGAAACAGATAAAAAGATAAAATATCTAGATGTGGCTCGCAGAAATAACTACTATTTCGGCTGGTTTTACGGCCTTGTGGACGAAGACCTCATTCGGATACTCGAATTACATTAGAAGAACAATCATACATTTCCGTTCGCACAACGTCATTCACACTCACGTATATTACGTGGTAGTTTTACTGCAGCTATATTATTGTTGTAGCACGAATAGGTCGGCTCGACCGGGACAGTGAGTGTAGAGAACCGGAGACCATTTTTACTGGAAACGAGGCATTCCATCTTAGTCCTCAAGGGTGACAAATTTTGATATTTGCATTTTTGTTCTTAATGGAGGATAAATCTTACCATCAGGTGGATTTTGTATTCGTATGTCACCCTTATTCTAGAGGTTTCAGAACAACATGGAATTTCGGACTTGGAACTTAGTGCTGAATGCTGCGAAATTATTGCGATATACGTGGTAGAGCAATGTTGCCGCTATATTATGGTTGTAGCACGAATGAGTCGGCTCGACTGGGGTAGGACCACGCCCTCACAGAATAACAGCATAAAATATCAGCTTAATGCTGCTTTATTTCATATGGTGAGTGTAGAGAACCGGAGACCCTTTTTACTGGAAACGAGCATTCCATCTTAGTCCTCAGGAGTGATAACGCATCTGCATTTTTATTCTTAATGGATGATAGATATAGTGTCCACCTATCATCAGGTGTACTGTATGCTCCTTTGTCATCCTTATTCCATAAAAAAAATAGTACCGAAAAACATGCAACGCGTAGCGTGCAATAAATCAATACTTATTTATTGCGTGTTTTAAATTAATTCTAAATCCAAATAATTTTATAATCAAGACATTTTCAACTTATATAGCCTCAGCCCAACAAAGGAAGATAGACGGAGAGCTGCGCACATCTCAAGTCGAAACTATGCTTAACCTCATGATATGCAATCACGCACACATCTTTCTTCTTCTTTACGCACACACACGCAAAATCAAGTTGTTCGTTGCAATTGATTTCACATGCATATTATGTGTACGTGAGTTCGTGTTCTACTTACATTAAGTTAAACTTCGATTTGGCTTGGTTTTTGCGTAACTTGAAGTGTACGTAAAGCTCCGTCTTTCTTTCTTTGTTAACCTAAGCTTAAAGCAGAACTTACCCTAGGTCTGAGTAAGGTAGCAGATGCAGTATAATCATCCACTAGAGCATGTGTGATCGATGAGCACACGGGACGTGTCACATGATGTATGGCGGCTTAACGTGCGATTATTGCAAATGAAAACTCCTAGCATATCCTAAGATATAAAACTGCGATAGTTTTTAAAACAACAATTAAAGCAATGTTATACTTGCGCATGCTGAAATTCAAAACCGGAAAATTTTTACTGTAAATTTTACTGTACGTTTATAATAAAAATAATTACAATGATATTGCTACCTAAAAAAGTTAACGTTCTTTTGTTTTCTATTTCTCATGCCAAAATCAGTTATTTTGCTATAACTACACCATATAAACAGTTATGCTTAGGTATCTACAAACATGATAATATATATATATATATATATATATATATACAACAAGTAACAAAAACCCTGTAGTGTCAGTTAAGTGCATTATCAGAATCAGTATTTAAAAGTATAGAAATAACTTTACTTCAGAAAACGCGACCTTAAAAAATCAAATTAAAATTATTTGCAAATTGTATGTGGGCTTATTACCTCTACATTGGCCGGGGAGTAACATTATTGTCACCTCGCTTTAGCGATGCGCGTGTAAGTTAGTTCAGATATTAATAACATTTTTACACAAGATTGAAAATTAAGTAAGTAACCTCTTGTGAACAATAAAAATATTTGACTGACATAAATGCCATGCCTACACATCCATCTATCCATACGTCCCTAAAAGGATCACCGAGTTATTTGTTAGTTACTGTTTAATATAACGTAAGTATAAACTACAAAATTATTACGTTAACAACTATTTTTGTGTATGATCTTTATTAAATAAAATTACTTATATTGATACCTATACGTGCTCATCGTTGTAGAGCGGCGATAACAAAGGAAGCCTGTTTATAAAAGTCAATGAAGTTATGCCCGATTGACCGAGTTAGCCTCGTTTGGTTTTATTAACCTTATCAGAGTAAATTACCGGAGAGTTGACTTTGCTGAAACGTTATATCATAGTTCAATATCTATCCTCCTCTTCTTCGCCTTTGGAAGTAAGCACCTATATAACTATACTGAACAAATTGGAAGGTTTGCCCTTATTGACCGTAGGTAAGTAAAAAAATGTTTTTAATAAAAAGTAAAAGCCGACTTCAAACAACTAAAAAGCATAGAATAATTTCCCATTCTGAAGTTGGTGATAACACATATTGTATTCTCAAACGTGTTACTGCGACCGCCATCCCTCTTGCTAAGCGTGACGATCATGTTATGTCATGACTGCAGCTATATTATGGTTGTAGCACGGATGGGTCGGCTCGGCCGGGGAAAGACTACGCTTACAGAATACCAGTGTAAAATAGCGACTCAATGCTGCTGTGTTTTGTATGGGAAACGAGGCATTCCATCTTAGTCCTTAGGGGTGACAACGCATCTGCGTATATCGAGGATAGATGTAGATGTCTGCGGGCCACAGCACCCACGTACCATTAGGAGTGTTTCGTTTGTCATCCCTATTCTATAAAATAAAAATAAAAGAATTAAAGCCCCGACTTTTACTTTATATTAAAAGTTAATCTTTTTGCCTTTGAGTGGTCTAAGTAATATTACAATCTCAATTTCGTCTAAACAGTTCCATTAAAAACGTCATATTTTACCACCAAATGGGTGAAATATTTTCTCTAAATTAATATGGAAGCCACCCTTAAAGTAAAAGCTTTTTATTAAAAAAAAACATCAGAATCACATATATACAAAAAACATACAGTCTAATTGCTAAGCTTAATCCTACCTCCCTTCTTTTGGAGTCGGCTAAAAAAAGAGAAAGAGATATTTATTTGGTCATTACTTACAAAATATAATGGATACAAGTAGCTCATTATACATATGTAGTACAATTTAGAGCCTTGAAGTACAACGAGCAAGAAAAAATACACAGTAATACATTTTGACGTGTTAGCAAATAATGCTGTGTTTCGTGTGGTGAGTGTACAGAACCGGAGACCCTTTTTACTGGTTTTCTAGTCATTCGTTCCAGAACGGTCCATTTCATCTTAGTACTCAAGGACAACAAAATGTCAGTGACAATTCCTGCCTTATAATTCCCATCTGCATTATATTTGAGGATACATGTAGATTTCCACGGACCACAGCATCCACTTACCATCAGGTGGACTGTGTGCTCGCTTATCACCACTATTCCATTAAAAATTTAAACATATACCCAAAAATAAGCCAGGATTAGATTACATAAGTGACAAATATACACAAGAAAACGATAATGAAGAAACCTAGCGGAAAACTAACAACCTTGCACTGGTGTTGCTGATCCTACCTTACCAGTCTATGGAAGTTAAGTTTTCTACTTCAATGAAATGGCTATTTGTCCATTTATTAGGCTTGTACTACGTACTGGACCTGGTTTTGCAATTAAAGAAAAAGAATTTAAATAAAGTACATTTTTTTACACCCCTTTTCTAATCTATTTGTTCGCACTGCTGGGCAAAAATCTCAATAGTTAACTTCCATCTTTTAATGTTTTAGCTGATGTATTACCAAACTTTTTTCGAAAGCGTCGTAATCGACTTGCCACCTCTTACTAAAAATCCAAATGCAGATGTATAATCACCGCTGAGGACTAAGATGGAACGTCTCGTTTGCTGTAAAAAGGTCTCCGGTTTTCTACACTCACCATACGAATCACTCAACAATCAGCAGGGTTAAGCTGCTATTTTACGCTGGTATACTGTGAGAACCTGGTCCATCCCCGACCGAGCCAACCCATCCGTGCTACATCCATAATATAGCTGCAGCGTGGCTCTATCACGTATGAATATATACTAAAAAATAATATATGTTACAGCGAACGTAGTAAGATCGTAATTAAACACTTGACAATAACTAGACGTCCCGCTCCGTTGTGTTCTTGCCAAGCATTATAGCTCAGATGTGCCAATGAAATTACCAATTAATAGAATCAGGCGTCAATTTACGGAAATGTACTATATATTGGATGTGAAAACCAACTTACTAAGATCTGCGTGCAATACTAAAATGGTGTATATTACCTTTTGTTTAACGAATAAGGGTGACAAACGAGTACATACGAGGGGTGATCCAAAAGTAATGATAATCGGTTACTTCAGGTCCGCATAAAAAACCAAAAAAAATTTTTTTTGCTTGCTTATATACTCACTACGTCAGCCTAAAAAAATCATATAAATAGATCACGATTTCCGGGAGATACATTCATTTGAATACGAACTGTCAAAGAGATAACATCAACATGGAGAAAACGAAATTAGAGCTGTCATCAAGTACCTCTGTTTGAAAAAATGTCTTCAAAAGACATACACAGTGACTTAGTGGAAACATTGGGGGACTCTGCTCCTCCATATTCTACAGTTGCACGCTGGGCCAAGGAGTTTAAACTGGGTAGAACATCCACTGAAGATGAACATCGCGAAGGACGCCCATCCATGTCCCTCACTGAAGACAACGTGAAATAAGTCGAAGATGTTGTGTTGGCAGATCGAAGAGTGACCATCAGGCATGTAGCTGAGGTCACAGGGATCTCATATGGCAGCGTTCAAAGAATCCTTGCGAACGAGTTGCATATGAAAAAGGTCTCTGCGCGTTGGGTACCCAGAATGTCAACCGACGAGCAAAGAAAAATCGAGTTGACACTTCGAGGTCAATCTCGAAAAGTTCCAAGCAGATCAAGAAAATTTTTTGTTCCGTTTTGTGACTATGGACGAGACCTGGATCCACCATTTTGATCCTGAAACGAAACAACAATCGATGACTTGGAAGCGAGCCTCCTCACCGACGCCAAAGAAATTCAAAGTTTCAAGTTCGGCGGAAAGGTTATGGCATCTGTTTTTGGGACGCTCAAGGCACAATTATGGTGGAATATTTGGAAAGGAGCCACTATTACGGGCTCTTACTACGCAGACCAAATAAGAAGATTACGGAGGCCATTAAGGAAAAAAGACGCGGCAAACTGCGAGCTGGAGTGTTGTTTCACCAAGACAACGCACCGGCTCACAAAGCCGCAGTTGCGATGGCTGTGTTCATATGTTCAGCAGTGGACTTGTGAAGGGCTGTAATGATGATGATGATGATGAACACCCTCCCTATTCGCCAGATTTAGCTCCTAGTGATTTCTACCTCTTTCCTCGGCTCAAGGAACGCCTCCGAGACAAGAAATTCGAAGACGATAGCGAAATAATGGCCGCTGTTGAAGCGTTTTGGGAGGGTCAAGACAAAGAATTTTTTTCAAAGGGAATCCTGGGTTTAGAAAAAAGATGGACTAAATGTATTGATTTGTTAGGAGACTATGTAGAAAAATAAATTATTATTTTAACTTTAATTACAGTAAAAAGGCTATTCGGTTCTCTACACTCAAGATACGATAACCAGCAACATTG
Organism: Parnassius orleans; assembly: GCA_029286625.1. Lineage (NCBI taxonomy): Eukaryota > Metazoa > Arthropoda > Insecta > Lepidoptera > Papilionidae > Parnassius > Parnassius orleans. The sequence continues at coordinate 1,191,623 of JAGSMP010000080.1, read as the reverse complement.
AGCAGCTATTTCAAGCTAGTGGTCTCTACGAGCGTGGTTCTTGCCCTGACGAGCCGACCTATTCATGCAACAGCTATAATATAACTGTAGTACGGCTCTACCTCGTATAAAGTGAAAAAAAAATACGAGTATACTTTCTTAAAAGAGCTCCTTTCCTTCCACATTCTGTTATGTTAGTATTGTTAGCCATTTATCTTTTACAACTTCATCGGACTCGGGACTGATGACTGATGATGACAATGATGATGATGATGTTCTGAATGATAACCCAACGTAAGATTTCTGTTACAGTGTTCACCGATACGCAAATCAGTATACAGATGAGTTATCTATCCGCTGTCCGCGCAGGTGAAGTTTCACTGCATTACTAAATCACAGCTACGCGGGTTGCGTCGTCAAATACTTTCCATGTAGGCCTTTGGCTCACCCATAACATATTAAGGATGAATTTTATCCTACGACAACACTAGATAAGAATTACAGACAAAAGATAAACTTGTTAACAACTTTACGGTTAAGGAGTTTTCAGTATGAAAATGAAAAAAATGAATACATGAAAGATATATATGATAAAAATGAATAGATGAGCTTTCATGTATTCATTTGTTTTTCATTTCTTTAATTAATCATGTTTAAACATATTTTTTATAGATACATTAAAGCGTGTTTCTTCATTCTTCTCTAATAGTTTATATTTTAAATAACTAAAGATTAAAAATACTAAAACAACACGTATTTATCACGAACTGTAATGATCCTTGTGAAAATACTAGATCATTTTCATGAAATTATTGTTTTTTCATCAGTACTTAATACGTCTGCTAATTTCAGATTAATCAGATGCCCGAAATGGGTGAAAATCGTATTTAAAATACACTATATTTTCATACATACATGCCGTTACCATTACAGCCTATCAAAAGTCCACTGTTGGTATAGACTCTCCCATAGTTTGCCTTATAGGATAGATATTTGCCATAATTTCCACGCTTTATAGGCGGGTTGGCAGTTTTTTTTAATATTTTAGATGCTATAAGGAAGAACCTGCTGCCCATCTCCTGTATGGTTTTCCCTTGTCGCCTCTTACGACACCCACGGGATGGAATGGGTTGAGGATATTCTTACACCGCCACAATATGGTCATACATACACGTCTGACTATAAATAAAAGCGTGTGGAAAATCTAATTAAAAAAATCGTCATAATAAAAACTTTTCGATGACTCTGTAATCTGTACTTCAAGAAAGCTTCTCGATGCCACTTGTCAAAATGAATTCTATATCGATGTTCCCTGCACTGCACTGTAGGTAATAACACCAGAAGCACATTGAGGCAAGGCGATAGGTTCCGTCTACCCTTTGTGTCGACAGAGAAATGAGCTCCATCAGTGTACAAGCGGCTGCAGCACAATAAAGCTGACTGGAGATTTATTAGTTGTAGCTATGACTCGCTTCCATGATAATGGATGTTGTTAGATACTTGTGTGAAGTGCCACAGAGTAAACACGCAGCAGTACTTTTGTTATATAGTGTTGACGGCTAAGTTCAAAAGAACTAAGAAAATAAAACAGCCAAGTCAAAGTGAGAACATTTTATTAAATTTCAGCTTGTATATATAGCTACGTAGAACGTCAGATCTAGATTTTGACTTCAACTTACAAAACTCATGAAACGATTACAAATTAAGTAATTCCGTTTCGAGAATTTGGATTCCGGAAACGAGGCATTCCATCATAGTCCTTAGGGGTGACAACACATCTGCATTTTGATTCTTCATGTAGGATACATGTAGACATCCCATAGACATCTTATGGACCACAGCATTAACTTGGTGGCGCCGTAGCGCAGTAGTTTAGCATTGAGTTGTGGCGCTGGGAGCCACGGGTTCGAATTCCGCACGGAACAAGTATTTATTTTTTATTTATTTACATCAAACATATCTGTCAATACAGGATTCTACCCAATGCGATAGAAAAAGCACGATTAACAATCCTGTATTACCTTTATTTTCATTTTTATTTACCTTTGTATGGCCTATAAATAATTGTTCCGGGTCCGAGTTGTCCTTGTGCAATTTATGTATGTAAGTTGCTTCCACAATACAGGAGAAATACTAGTGTGGGGTTAACGTTTTAAAAAAAAACTTACACTTAGGTGGACAGTGAGCTTGTTTGTCACTCACATTTTATTTAAAAAAAAATTACGTGTGGGAATCCAACCACAAGATATCCAAACACCGAGCTACCGAATCGTCTGAATTAATTGTTTTGTAACATTGAACATGGTAATATGAATAAATAAGTAAGTGCAATAATATTTCTTTTCTAGCTTGATAATTAATGAATACTAACGGTAAGTGACTAAGAAACTAAAGTATGTAGTGTTTTTGTAAAATATGATAAATTATATTTAAAATATTAGATCAAATTATTGAAAATGATCTCTCTAACTTTCGTTACTCTGTGGCGACGTGTAAAGTGAACATTTGACCGTGGGGTAAATTGTAAGCTGGCAAACTCGTGCCTTGGCCCGATGTCTTGTCTTTTGTCAAAATTATTGTGTTTTATCAAAGTGCACTGTTACTGTACATCATCTTGACTTCTCTTGCAAACACAATACTTTTCCCATTAAAATACGTGCGTATATTTCCCTACTTTTAAAGTTCAAATACGTGAAATATATAACTAAACATCTGACGAATACTGAAGTTACTGTTTTAATTTCTCCTTACACTACTCATGCAGATAAAGAATGGGATTGAAAATGGCGTCGCCTCTATTCACCTCTCGCTATACTCACACCCGCCGTTAAAGACTGCAAAAAACTACGTTGCCATATGCGTTTTTCCGACGTTCTATAACTTCTCAGTCCTTGTTATTGGAATCAATGGTAACAACATGCCATTGACTACAAAAAAATAGTTCAATTTCGCTAATTTGTGACCTAAGACGCGTTTTGAGAGTTTTCTTTATAATTATTGTTGATTATGTTTGTAAATATTTTTGTGTAAAACATTTGAAAACTATTGAGACATGAGTCACCATTTTTAAAATTTTCATTTGTCTGTCTGTCCGAGCTAATCTTCGGAATGGCTGAACCGATTGTAATAAAACTTTACGAACAAATAAAGAGTAATAAGAGAATCTAGATTTAACTTTATCCGAAAAATATTAGAAATTTTATTAAAATAGAAATATTGATAAGATAAAATAAATGGTCTTTAATGATTATCTTAAGTCTAAATAACGTCACATTAATAGATCCCACCCAGGCGAAGCCAGAGCGGGTCGCTTGTATAAATGTTATTTTAAAATTAATGTACCTACTTGCGTATACAATATTTTTCAAATATTTTCCCAATAATAGAAAATTTCCAATTAATGGAATAATATAACGTTATAACGATATTCCTTTATCAGCGGGTTTTCGCTATTGGTACTGTGAATGTTGACGGTACGGGCTCGACGAGCCGCCATTTCTAATCCCATTCTTTATCTGTACGGACTGTACTTAAATAAAATATTTTTTATATATTTTTATAATAAAAATATTATGGGTTATTTTGTGATGTTTTACTTTTTCGAAATATGTTTGCCGTGGACAGAGAATCCAATGAGGGCTAATAATCTTATGCTCACCAGATGTCACTAGTTGGGATTAAGGTGAACTTATTTGCTACGCAGATGGTCACACAGTGTCATAATCATTAAAAGTTGTGATTTATAATTAAATCGCAACTTTTATGATATACGTTTTTCGGTTTTTAGTTTACTTATATACCTACTCAAAACAAAGCTTAATGCTGTATTCTTTAATTTTTCACTAATTTTTAAATTATTTTTTAATTATTCTACTTTTAGGAATATACGTAGTTGGTTTTAATCCATTTCTAATCTAATTAATATAATATAATATAACTATTATTTCAGAAAGAAACATTAATCATATTTATTTATTTATTTATTTATTCTTTATTGCATTCCTTAATATAAAAGAATACAAAGGGCGGACTTAATGCCTTGAGGCATTATCTCTTTCTTCGAATGATGGCCGTATAATTTAAGCTACGTATCGAATTTGTCTAATCATAAACACGCATGTATTTTATCGAAGCAATCCCACTTCAAGTATAAATACCTAAGATGCAGTGGCCGGTGGAGATTACAAATGTCCAAGTGTGGATTTATCAGTGGGGATAATTCATCACGTTAGTATAAGGATGACTTGTTATCTTAAATTCTTATTAGAAAATAAGTAATAATTTTAAACTTATTAATTGTATTGGATATTACGCATATTTGGAAATTGTTATTTTAAATATATAAGATTTTGTTTTTAACACCTGAAAAATATCAAAACTCATTGTTATTATTTAAAAGAATCGAAAACATTTTACAGAACCGCCATCTACAAGTTTCTCATGGAATTAACACAGATTATTTCTATTTGGTAAGCGCCATCTCTTAAAGTCCCATTATATTATCATGTCACAAACTTTAACTAGATGGCGCTATTAATGTAATACTATTAAAATTTTATTTTTACAATTTATTAATATATACTCTATTAAAAAAAAACTATAATAAAAAGAAACTGAAACTAATAACTTAATTATTATACAGTAATTTTAAGTGAATATTGACGTTTTACCTTATAATTAAATTAAAATTACATAGCGTCGCTGCGCCTGACAAGTTCCTTAATATGTAATATGGGAAACAACAAATAACAAACGAAAATACTGCCAAATAAATAATCCAATAGGATAGACATTTATTTAAGACAGGAATACAAATTTTTACACAAATATTAGTTATCTAAGGAGCTAGAATTATTTTAAACCAAAAAGTGCATATAACTGGTTTAGTACCGTTTTAGAACCGTCTTAAACAATCACATATTATGTGCGGTGCGTTATTGCACATGAAGGATTTGGCAATGTGACACTTTTGTTCTTAGATTTATCATTACCTATGTGATATTTAGGTTTTCATAGATTACAAAATACAATAAAATTATTAGAAAATACTAGAACTATGAAATAATCATACATTATATAGGACAAACAGAGAGATATACATAGATATGTAATAGTGACTTGGTACTTTATTCACTAAGTTCAACCATTCTTTGAGAGAATTTGATTTAATAACTTTCGAAACAGGGTTTGATTGTGGACACGCTACGAAAAGACGCTGCTAATATGGACTGAATTATTATAACAAAGGCTTGTAGTGTTGACCAACAGGTAGCATTGTTTAATTCACTTCTTGTTCAACTTTATGATGCACATGCTCCTGTTGGTCCAGCCCTGTGGTTGACTGACGATTTTAAAAGATTGATAGGCAGGAAGAATGACATGAAGTCAAGATACAGATGAGATCCAAAGAATGATAGGATTCGGATGAAGTACAGCCCCCTGCGGAATAAATGAAACAAGATGAGTAGAGATTTACGACGCCGCCACATCCAAAAATTAGTACAAAACGAAGATCTATGTCGTGTTTGGAACTTCATAGGCTAGATTTTCTTGGAGTCCCCACCGAACGGGTTCCCGCCTTGTGGTGGCGGGGGGGCTTAGTAGCAGTGGCTTGGTCACCCGCGGTGAACAAAGAGGAACCCCTTGGCTGGCCCGTGGTATAGGGCTGGCCGGAGGTGGCCACTCCGAGTGGGCTTGGCGAGCCCACTTCGGATGTGTGCCGCGAGAGGGGTGTCCTCTCCCCCTGCCGCTGCAGCCGAGGTGGAAGAGGAGCGTCGCTTATTGGCAGGGCCACTGGAACGCTTTCGCACACATCCGCGACTCTACCAGCGCTGGCCGCCCCATGGCGGCCTCTCCTCGGGAGATGACTACTCCTCCCCCATTTCCTTCTCAGGTAAGGCGCACCAGAACACATGGTGCGCCCTCCTTCGCGGCCTCCAACTTCACATGCGCAACAGACACCCCGTGTCCGATGCGCGAAGACCATGGGGCCAGGAAAAACTAGCACTCAGAAGCACCAGCCTTCCTGACCCCAGCGGCGGATCTGGTCTATGGCTCCGCCGCCAACCAAGATTCGGCTGCGGAGGGTAGGGAAAGCGGCGCCTTGAAATACCAACACTCTTCTCTCCCTGCAGCCCCACCACCACCGCATCAATTAACGGTGCGGCCCCGTCAGAGTTGCGGAGGATAGGGCGAGTGTGGAACACCATGGGGTTTTAGTCGGTGCGAGTCCGACATAACCTGTCCTTGCCTCGCGAGGCGGGTATGCGTAGGCATTTCCCTTGAAAAAAAAAGTTTTCTTGGACTAGGTTTACGAGTTGGGAAAACACGTTCATGCTCTATACCAAGTAACGTCGATTTAAATTTGGTTATCAGCGTTTCTCCTCTCTTTCTTGCTTGGATAATATTGCAAAATAAACAACACTTACTCCACTTTCATCGTTTACCACTACTGACTTTTCTCCATTTGTGATTTGGCAATTTGCAGATTGTGATGTTAGGAGACACATAATCTCTATCCATTCTGACGCTGTCGGAAGTGATGATGTCAGTCGTAAAATGATAATTTCCTAACTAGACTTTTTAACACCAATATTTTAATTTTTTTATTACTTTTATCTTAAATTTTTCCATATACTCATCTTTTTTTCCCTTCCCAATGGAAAACACCCAAATCGTACTTTTACACAAAAAAGCAAATCATTTAAGTTTTCCGAATATCATCCTATTTCGATTTTATTATAAAGATTCCTTTCCTATCCAAAGTCTTAGAACGCCTTGTCCAACAACACATTAATTCCTTTTGTTCTCAATCCTCTCCAATCTAGTTTTAGGTCTAGTCATACTATGGCGTTAGTAAAAATAACAGAAGACAATTGCTACGGTATGGAGAATCATCAAGTCGCATTATTGGTGTTGCTGGATTTCAGCAATGCCTTCAATACTGTTCATCATGATAACCTGCTAGGGATACTGCGTTCTTTTAATATATCTCCAACTGCAATTTCCTGGTTTCATAGTTATTTGTATGGACGTCGGCAATGAATTCGTGTCCAAAATAGACTTCCTTCGTGGCTTGATATCGTAGCTGGCGTTGCGCAAGGCGGCGTGTTATCTCCTCTTTCATTCGCAATCTTTATTAATACGTTTACATCCCAAATATCTTCTCTATACCACTTTTATGCAGATGATCTTCAAATATATTTACAAACAACCATTGAAGATTATCCTAAAGCAGTTGAATGTACCAACAATATGGCTTGTATTCGACTGGAGTCGATCGTATGAGTTAACTGTGAACCCTTTAAAATCCCAAGCCATAATTATTGGGAGTTCAAGATTGATTTGCAAAATAAAAATGTCAATCACAATCCGTTATATTTAATAGTGTCCCTATCCCTTATAATAACGTAGTTAAAATTTAGGTATCCTTTTGGATTCCAGTCTTTCTTGGACTCCCCCAAATTAATGCATGTATACATTGAAAAAATAAACAAGCAATGCATCAGAATTTTGGCACTTTAATCGTGAATACCATTACACACAGAAACAACACCTCTGAAATAAATCTTATGCTTTCGTTATAGGGTATAGGTATATCATACGAAACAAGCTTTATTTCTGCCATTCTTCCGTGTGAGGATGACACTGCAAGCTTACACGGAGGCAATTAGGAATAATTCGCACCCTTAAAAGCGACCCCTCGGGGATGTTTTCGCCATAGTGAAGGACGCATGGTACTTGAACAATATGTAAGATGGGCTTGCAGTTCAAGAGAGCTCTTGTGAAATTCTAAGATGGAAGAAACCTCTTTCATATTTTAACTTCCGCATTACATAGTCATCCATCAAATAAATTATAACCTGACTGAATAAAAAGTGAAACAAACTAATTTTTAATTTGTTTTTAACTTTTATCTGATATGATATGGCTGATGATGAAAAAATTGTTTTTGTACTTTTATAGGTTTTTGAATACGCGCACAGTTTAAAGAGTTAAGCTGTGATACAGGTAAGTAAGGACTACTGGAGTATAATTTATACATTCATATCAATGCATTGCTAATAGTCAATCTATCGTGGAGTGAGTTACGTCCATCCATCCATTACAGCCTATAAAAGTTCACTGCTGAACATATAGGCCTGCCTCATAGATTGTCTCATAAGGGGGATTTTGCCATGGCAACCGCAGATTTTAATAATTTAGTGTTGTAATTACGAAAATGCTGCTGCCCATCTCCTGTTTCAGTTTCCCTCTATCGCCTCTTACGACACCCACGGGACGATAACATAGATAGTGGATATTCTTACACCGCCCCTACACGGTTATAAAAGTAATAAAAATAATGTCCTCCAGTCCGGATTTCGGTCACGGCAGCCAGTTCAATGTGTGAAAGGTCTGCTGTCACAATGTGTCCCAAATATTTAAAACTACCACTATCCACCAGCTTTAGAGGCACCCCACCGAGGACTACTGGAGGCACATGGGAGGGCTGATGTTTGCCTGCTTTGAACATAAGAAGTTGGCTTTTGTTAGCGTTATATTTTATCCCTTGTGCCTCCGCATATGTCTCACATATTGACAATAAAGTCCTCAGTGCATTGATTGAGGGACTCAGCAGCACCATGTCGTCAGCATAGCTTATACTATTGAAGCAGATATCGTCAATATGACAGCCGACATGAGTACTACTGAGTCGCTCAATAAGCTGATTGACATACAAATTAAACAATAGAGGCGAGCTTAACCCCCTGTCTTACACCACATTGTAATCTATATTCATTCGATAGCGTACCGGCCCATCTCACTTGATTTTTCTGGTTTGAATACCAGAATTTGAGGAGGGAGATGCACTCCATCGGTGTACCGATGGAGTGCATCTCCCTCCTCAAATGGGAGAAGTTGGGGTGTGCGGGTACACCCGCACAACTTCTCCCATAAGCGGTCATAAATTACGCGATCAAAGGCTTTTGATAGGTCGAGGAAGCAAGCGTATACTGGAGTCCTTCTCTTCGTATAATAGTTTACAGTATGTTTCGAGCTCAAAATAGCACTCTCGGTAGATATGTAATTCAGCTCTAAACCCGAACTGGGCATCATTCAGCTTCACATGTTTTTCGAGATTGCTATTCAACAGACTGTCAAGCAATTTAGCTGTTGTTGTAGCAAGTGAGATAGGCCGATAATTATTTTTATCAGAAGTGACACCAGTCTTATTTTTAAGGATCGGTACCACAATAGTGCGCACTAAAGCCTCAGGTAAGTAAGAGTGACATAGACATAAATTAAAGAACATCGCGAGTACGCGCGGTAGGTGCACCCCAGCATACTTAAAATGTTCGATGCTGAGACCATCGTGACCGGGCGATTTGCCCCTCTGCATGTTTTTTATAACTGTCGATACATGCTTTGCTGAGAAGACACCTTACGTTCCGTCACAATGGTCGCAGCATCATTTACATTACAAGAAACTGGATCCGAGGGCGACTGAACACTAAAATGCTCGCTGAATAAATTAGCAATCATCTTATGATCGTGGACGCGGCCGACACTCACAGGAAGCGTAGGTTTTACATTTAATTTATTGGTGTTCTTCCAGAAATTTTTGAAATTTTTAGCCGAATGATTTGAAGCAAGTAAATCCATTTGTAATTGCTCTTGCCTGTCTTGGCACCATTTTAACTTTGATTTAAATTTTTCACGCGTTTCTAACATTTCATTAAAAATATTACCGATTTTTGGTTTACCTGCCAATAACCACATCTGAAATTTAAGTCTAGCCTCCCTGTGCGCGCCAGCAACGTATTTATTCCACCCAGTGACATAACCTTTATTTCTTGTACATTTTCCTTTTAACATACGTCTGTGAAGCTGATTCTGACAGAATACTAACAATCTCCCTATACAATTTGTCTAATATAAAGTAATGACTTTTATTACTACATGAGTAATCACAGCATTGGTCTAACTCTGGCGGAAATTCGTTATACTTTAGTTTAGAATGGCACAATTCATGATAGTTATTTATCTGTTCCAACTGCCTATCTCCCCATATTATACATTTTTTGGACTCTCCTATTGGAACATCAATTTCAACTTTCTGATTTAATTTGTATAGGTTACATTTAATTATGAGCGGAGAGTGGTCCGACCAATATACGGCATGTTTCACCGACACTTTATTAATCGTCGTCCGTGCAGATTGAGTGACTATACAGTGGTCTAACCATCTCTCACACCCATGTGCATCACTACGAAACGTATAGGTGTTAGACTGAAGCCCTACAAAAATTAATTAATTCATTATATTTCCTTTGGATGTACATTAAAGTCTTCAAGTAAATCAAATGCCTCCACACCACAATTCTCTTCCACGTCAATAATAGATTTTATTAAACTAAGGCATTCTGTAAATATACATAGGTTTTCATTGCAGTTTGTCGGCATGTAGACGCTAAAAATTACTACGGATCTATTACTTACAGTTATTTTAATCGCCGCTGTCCGAACATTATCACAATTTAGCACAGACATCGTTTGAAACACACTTTTCCTCCATAACAACGCAACACCACCGTACGGTCTACCAGTAAGTAGGCCAGCAGAGGTGTTGATTGCCGACGTTCCCGTAGCACCAAAATCACTGTCAATTGTGCTCAGTAAAGGCAATTCGTGTAGCAGAAGCCACGTCTCCTGTAAGGCTATTACGTCGGCTGAGCGATATAATTCCCTAACGCCTTCGAATGACCTCTTGATGGATTTGCAGTTAAAACTTATTAATCGAGAATAATTTTTATTATCACTATCCATTATATTATATATATATCTTAAAATTGTATTTATATGTGTAATATGTATCTGTCTATATATTTATATTTTTACTAGCCACAAAATCAGATTCCTCTATTTTTTCTCTTCTTCCTCTAAAGTTAATAAATCGCCTAAAGCCGATTCTATGGGGCCATAATCTATCGTCTAAAAACGCGTCTATTTTGTATTTAGAAACAAAGACTTTGTATGCATTGTAGTTTTTTTGTATTTTCATATTTATCTTTACTAAAGAAACTTTCTCTCCTGTGTTTTTGTGAATATAGTCAATAATATCCTGTTAAGCTGCAATAGCACTTCTGATTCACTTCTTGATTATTCTTGATTACAACTGCGCTAGCACTTCTTATTAGTTTGTGATTACAACTATTAAAGAGCCGTGGTAGCTCAGGGGCTAAGCGCTCGCTTTAAATTTCACACTACGCGAGCAACCTGGGTGCGATGCCCGCCGGCACCAATAAAATTGTTAAATGCAATTTTAAGTGCTGATTTATCACGTGCTCGGCGGTGAAGGAAAACATGGTGAGGAAACCTGTCTGAGAAATAAGAAAAAATATTTCGCAGGTAAGTGAAGTTCGCCAACACGCATTGGGGCAGCGCAGCGGACATTTCCTTGTCCTAAAACCCTCACAAAAATGAGAGGAAGTCTGTGCCCAGCAGTGAACGTATGTAGGCTGTAACTTAAATTTTTAACTTTAACAACTACAGTAAATAATGTCAAAAAAGTATGTGATAAATAGCCGAAAGTAAAAGTGAGCATTAAAGACTATTAAAGGACTATGTACTGTGTTTATAACACTACCTTGGGGTAATGTTACAAACACAATACAAAATTACCCAGTTGCTTTTTAAACTCTGTTCAAAAATTGCAACAGAAATAAAATTTATCTCAAAATAATTTCTTCCCAACCTTTCGTACGGTAAAAGAATATTTTATTTTCCTGTACTAATAAAACTTATGAGTAGCAAAATTATTGAATCCCTACAATAAGCACACGGAGTTCCAACAATAACGATTAAATATATCCCCTGCATGGATTTTGTATCCGACCAATTCGCTGCACCGGATCCATGTGGCTGCAGATCAAAGCTGGACGCTGTCGATGCGAAATTCGCGAACGTTTCGAATTTCTGTAAACACTCTTGGCTTTAACTTTGTTGGAGGTTGACCACGCGTTGAAACAGTTTCTAAGGACATTTTCAAAATGAACTTAACTTAAAGTAATTTGTAATCGACTTCCAATAAGGAGAATCTTTGAATTGACTATATTGGCGTTTTTCTTTTTTAATTTCAGCAACACTATATATTTAAGGTTAAGTAACGGATCGGACAATTTTTTTATCATAATACTTACACAGTGGCCATAATTATTTTGAATACAATGAGATTCAATAATAATAATAAGAAGTCTTTGTCAGTACTCTCTTTCTCATTATAGTGACTTAACCGAAGTCATATGTGACATGGGCCTCTCCCATGTTTGAAAGATTTTAACATAAATCTTGCACCTTTGTCGACATTTTTTCAATGTTATCTTGCATGTCGAATGTCGGGACATTTTACGTTTGGCATACGAAATCTTTTTGACATTTTTTAACGTAAATTTTTACTCAACCCTTGAAACGCAATGGGAATTATGGATGTTTTAACGTCGCCACTAGTACAACGTCAATGTATCAAGAAATATCATCAATCTAATAATAAAGTAAATTAATCTTATTTAAAAATTGAAACTTTTAGACATAACATCGTCTTACAACTTAGGTACGTAAAATAAAAACAATCGTTAAAACGAAAACAACGATGTGAGGAGTTTTAATTATCATTGAGTATAAAATAACTATCGTAAAAAGTTTATTTCTACAGCTCTTTAATTATTTAGGCCGAAGTAATTAAAGTTCATTCCAAGAATTCGTATAAGAAATATTATAAAATGCTTGTTTTCCTTTAAAAATTCACATTTAATTATTTGAGTATTACGTAGATAGTTCTGTTTAAGAAATATAATTATATAGAATTATATATACTACCGAATATCATCCCTAGGGTATCAGAAGCGTCAAGGGGAAATGAAATAAAGGTTGGACAGCAACATCTTCCAGAAAATAACTCAAAATATTTAATAAAACGGGGATTGCTAACCCATTTTTATATAGAATAAGAGTGACAAATGAGCACACAGTCTACCTGATGGTAAGTGAATGCTGTGGCCCATAGACATCTACATTTATCCTCAATTAAGATTGAAACTGCAGATGCGTTATCACGCCTAAGGGCTAAGATGGAATGCCTCGTTTTCAGTAGAAGGTGTTGTTAGTTATCTTTGCTATTCTTTTTTGTGATTTAGATACAAGCTTGTGCTTGTTTAAAGTCACAAAAATTAAGATAAAATTTCACCAAGTAAAATGAAAACTCCCAAACTTGTGACTGTCAAAGTGACACATAATATGTATAGATGTGGAATTTTTACAGGTTGACGAATAAGAAGAAGATTCGCTATTTGGATCGCTTTTTTATTTATTACAGCCTATCAAAGTCCACTAATAGGTTGAGACGTGGTCCTTCACTGCTGGCCGGATGAGGAAGCTCAAGGTCGCTCAGCGAGCTATGGAGAGGGCTATGCTCGGAGTTTCTCTGCGTGATAAACATAGAAATGAGGATATCCGCAGTAGAACCAGAGTGACCGACATAGCCCAACGGATTAGTAAGCTAAAATGGCAATGGGCCGGCCATATAGCTCGAAGAACCGACAATCGATGGGGAAAAAAGGTTCTCGAGTGGCGGCCTCGTACCGGCGGACGAAATGTAGGGCGTCCCCCCACTAGATGGAGTGACGACCTGGTAAGACATGCAGGTGGCACAGGGCCGTGCTTTGTGGCATTCCTTGGGGAAGGCCTATGTTCAGCAGTGGACTTGTGAAGGGCTGTAATGATGATGATGATGATGATCAAAGTCCACTGCTGAACATAGATCTACCCTTAGATTGTCCCATAAGGGAGATATTGACAGGCAAGTTCACAACCGTAGTTTGTTTTTCAGTTTTTAGTTACTATAAGTAAGACACTGCTACCCACCTCCTGATTTGTTACCTCTGTCGCCTCTTACAACACTCACGGATACGGGTGATATAGCAGTAGTGGACATTTTTACACCGCCACTACGCGATAATCGAAGAAAGATATTGTGATACAAGTAACTTAATTTGTGGGTATAGTATTCAGTTGGGATTTATTCTCGAACCACAGCATTCAGGTGCGCTGACCACTGAATAACTCGGTCGTAATAAAATCAGCCATTCGGTCACCGCACGATGATCTCGCAGAAACAAAACTTCTGAAGAAGCCTTTTGTTGCAACAAACAAACATCCGTTCAAAACTTAATCCGAAACGTATTTACTAACGCAACGAGCTACTTTAAACGTCAAAGCCCCGCATTGTATTCGCATTTACAACTCATCGATAGCTCTAAATATAACTCCATTTACAACTTCGACCGTCATAACGGCTGGGGTGTTCATGATTCTGTACAAATTTTCAGTATAGCACTGAGCTGTATATAATTCTATTGATAAATTTATATTATTGACAGCAACTAGTGATAAGATTTAGATTAAAAACTTTCCGAAATGCAATTATAATGTACTGAGAAACATTTTTTAATCAATTGTACGATTAAGTGAATAACTGATTCGCTAATCGCTATTATAGTTTTTGGTAAACAATCCAATCCGCATAATACGAACATAATATACTTATCATTTAATAAAATTAATCATAAAGTGTTGTGCTCGCCTGTAATGTATGTGCATATCTAATTACTGTTATTATAACGATTTCTTAAATTTACGCGAACACTACACATTGAATAAAACTACTTTTACGGATTTTATCGCGTTTAATTATATGTATTTTTATTTCCCGACGTTTCAGTTGTTAGCAGGATCCCTGGGATCCTATAATTAATAAAATTAAAACTAAACCCAAGCATACCACTGCAAGATTTCAAGATACAGTAAGTTCATTCTACGTAGATCGGACCAAAAGTAATAATTAAAAATCAGAAGGGACTCCGGGTTAACTCTGACATCGAGACGTCAACCATCTCAGTCCCTCGTGACTATAGGTGCTGGAAAGCACCCGAAACGTCTGAAAATAAATATATATATAATTACTGTTATTATATATTCAAGCAAAATAAGTTACATTTTGTTCAAAAACAACAGTTGGTAAATCAATGAAATAAATAAATAAAAAAATGAAATTTACTGTAATTAATTTCGCATATCACATATAGTTTTGCATCTCTTTTTCGTTTGAGTTGTCTTTAACCTCTGCTGCAGAAATTGGTTTCACGCTATCTGTCCCTTCTCGTGGCAATGGATCCTACTATTCTAACGACCTTTTAACGTAGAATAAAAATGCATCAAATCCTTGCTAATATAGTAGTAATGTTATCACGGACTCTTATATAGTATATGTCTAATGTAAAATATATTACATATATTTAATGTAAAATGTACTAAATATATCTTATGTCTAATATAAAATACTAATACTAAAATAATAGACCGGCGACGGGGATCCACAGCCACGTCAAAGGTGCGATCGTCAATCCATCAACAAGCGATCCTAAAGGCGGTTGACTATTACGGACTGATAAATAAGAATGAATATGTGGTAATATTTTAAATATTATCTTCGTTATAACATAACAAACTTAAGAAAAACGTAATGTAAATATTATAGCAAATCTATCAAATAATTGTTAAATTTATCATTATTTGGAACACTTCGTGACAATAATTTATCCGACGACTACAAAACACCTGGCGACCCTAACCACGTAGCTGTATTCGCATGTGCTTTGGCGCATCACCGGAACAATATGGCAGACATCAAAGGCTGAACCGGACGCACCGCCACCGACATTTTCTGGCGACAATAAAATTATATGGGGTGTCTGTTTTACTGAGGTATTTTACGGTCTTGTGTTGGTGTTGATAAACGGTCTAGTCTGGGTGTAGTAATGCGGCTTGGTCCAGGATGTTTCTCCGCCATCTCCTCCGTGCCACGATAGCGTGACCACAAACTTGAAATCAAATTTTGCCTGGTGCCTATTGCCGCAGCGACGCCATGTTGAAAAGCACCAACCTACAGCATTCTCAGACTGCGCTTAACATCTCTTCTCCAGTTAAATGTCAACGTTGCATTGAAATAAAATGTCAAGTTATCACAATCAACCCAAGCTGAATCAAAAAGATGTATGTATATATATCGATTTTCAACAAAAAAAAACAATCACTGAGTACAAATTTCGCTCCCTCTAGTTCAATTCAATTTTTACTGCCAACACGTTTTATTTTTCCTTTTATTTAAATTTGGAATCAATTTGGAATAAATGATGAACAATTTGACATTAAAAACGTTTTAAAGTGGCGAGTGCTTTTTTAGTTGGTCAATGTTATTAAAAATATTCCTATACCGTGTTGATGTGTTTATATTAACGATGTAATAATAACAAATAACTATTGCTATTAGTGCTTAATACTTTTTAACTGTGGCATATCCTAAAATCACTATTTTACTATACCGGAATATTTATTATTTATAAATTAAAGAATATTACAGAGTAAAGAATTGAGATTAAATTTTTAATTGGATGTGTGACCTCAGCACTGTCACCTCATAGCGTCATCTTTAAATAGATTTTAATTTTTCAATTATTACTCTAACAATCTACAAAATATTTTATTTTATTTTTATTAAATTTTTAAAGGTAAATGCGAAAAATAAACTACTTGTCAGAAGTGGGATTCGAACCCACGCCCACAGAAGTGGACTGCGACCTGAACGCAGCGCCTTAGACCGCTCGGCCATCCTGACATGCACTGATTAATTGAAAAAAAAATATTAATAGTTTCGGAGAAACAAATTATTGTATATAATACTTATATAAATGAGATAAACGTGAATAAAATCCGCTTAATAGAAGACTCCGTAACGCAGTGCCTTAGCATTGAGTTGCTACGCTGATGGCCGCGGGTTTTCGTGGCCTTTTTGTCCCGTGGGTGTGGTGAGAGGCGACTGTGTTAAATACCAGTAAAATAATATGGCTTCCGATAGGTAATGGTATACCATTTAGACGACAGACATCAAATAACCAGACAGGCAGCAGCGTCACAGCTGCGAGACGTTTGTTACTGCGGCCATGAATCGGCCTGTCAAGCGTGACGATTAAGCCAAACAATCGGAAACGACTTTGTCCAGCAGTGGACTATAACGGGCTAGTGAGGAAGAAGAAGAATCACAGTTATAACTCTCACACCAAAAATCTGACAAGCAACCAAATTATATTTTCTCATAATGTGAAGTCCGGCTGGGACAGGATTTGATTGTTCCATTCCGAACTGTGTTCTCAGTATTTAGCGCTTTCAGCGCTTTTCTGTCGTATATATAAAGTCGAACATACAACTACTTTGTTCTATGTATCGCCTCGGCTTCACCTGCTCATAATACCTCAGCTGAATATTAAACAAGCTCTTAACTTCTAGCAATAAGAGTACCCCTTAAGATACATTTTCGGAACTCCTTTCGTATATTATGAAAATTACGTTGGGAAATTTTCGATTAAACTTTAAAATTTGACTATTTTCTATATTAGAATATATCGTTGTGACACAATTAAATTATCCTTCTAAAACAGACGCTAAGACATAGTGTATAGAAGAATTAAAAAGCCCCTTAGGTAAATCAGATACGACTAATATAAATTTCTATCTGTCATATTGAATAGATACAATATGGTAATCTAGTCTAGGCATGAAAGTTCTGTATTATCGCTACGACATCGGTACTGTGTCGTTGAAAGAAAAATGTTCGTGATAATATCGTTATCGTTAACCGCCAGTGAAAAACGTTCTAAGATAAAGCTAGCTTCTAGCTCGCTGTACGATGGTGTCAAAAACAGGATAAGAAAGCATAATTGAGCAAATATTCACATATTCACTTTTATGTATTCCGTATTCCGTCAGTTTCAACTACGGCGATACCTTTTGTACTTCTTGGAAATAATTTATTACGAAGGATATAAAGAGTTAAAAGTTCATTAACAAGTACAAGGACAGTCCTTTATGCCCTTATACGACAAAGTTGTAGTTAGACTTAGAGGAAATGTCAGAGATACTGGGTCAATCACAATAAATCCAAATATGTACCAAAATTAATTGTTGCAAAAAACTTGAGCCAGTTGAATTTTTTAGACAAAGAAACTTACATTTAACCTGGTGGCCAGTGTCTACCGCAACGCATGGATACCTGTAACCAATTTCGAAAAAGAAGGCTACAGATAAGTTGTCAAATCTGAGCACTTAGATGGAATATCCTCTATGGGTCTATAATTATACTGGCTCCTATACTTTAAACCAGATCACAGCAGTACACGCACTGCTGTTTGGCGGTAAAAATAGGTAAGAGGTACCCATTTGAAACACAAAGACAGAAATGGAGTCCAACTAGTGAAATTGAAACTCATAATGAGAACACATGGGCTCAAACAAAAACAAAATTGTGAATTAGTACACAGTAGTAGCGCAGCAGTCAACACATACTTTAATATAACGTAACTTACTTATGACAATCATTTGTTGTATTATTTTGATATGAGTTATCGATGTTTCATTTCGAAGTTACAAAATAATAACAAAGTACCATTCAAAGAACGCCGCTCTCTCTCGTCTCCACAATATAGGTATTGTCCAGAGAGTGCTTCTATTATGAACGCTTCAATGGTTAATGCAAGATGAGGATGAAACTCCCGATAAGTGTCACTAGATGTGACATAACATAGGCACTAACTTATTGTAAGTATTGATGTTTTTGTTATTATAGTTAAATAGTTGATTACCGGTAATATCTATAGTCCGCTGATTTTTTTATAGTATCAGGGTAATAAACGAGCACGCAGTCTACGTGATGGTAAATAGATGCTGTAGCCTATAGATGTCTAAATCTGTCTTCAGTTAAGAATCAAATAGCCAGAATGTAACTTTTGTAACATTTTAGACTTCATCTTAGTCTACAAGGGTGACAACGCATCTGCATTTCGATTCTTAATAAAAATAGATGTAGGTGCCTATGGGTCACATACCATCAGGTGATATGGGTGTTCGTTTGTTATCCTTATTCTATAAAAATACATTACTTTTGATCTCGCCACTCAAAGTATTATTTACGCGTTACATTTAGACACAGGCCTCTTATTTCTGAGAAGGTTATGGAGTGATGAGTCCGCCACGTTGCTCCTGTACAGTGCTTACTCATTTAGTACATTATAATATTGCTTAATACTTTAGTACTTTATGTACTCGATATATTTTATTCCTTAGACATGCAGGTTACCTCGCAATGATTTACTTCACCGCCAAGCACGTTACGGCACTTAAAATTGGAATTTACAATTTCATTGGTGCCTTCGGGGATCTAACTTGCACGCGTACTGAGAAATTGAGAGCAAACAATTGCCCCTAAGATACCACCCTCCCTTAGTGAAGTAGTCAGTAAGAATCAACTAAGAGCTAATAAGGTTTTATGGTCTACTAGCTGCAGGGCCGCGCTGACCCCCCACAGCGCCTGTGTGCGAAACCTATGAAGCGCCTCTTTTTTTCACGAATCTTCATGTTTCAACTTATGTTTTTTTTAATTATTTGTTAATTTTGACCGAAATAATTGTTCTCCAGTTTTATATACTTAGATAATATTTTCCTAAATAGGTAAAACCAGTTCGCTTCGCTTGCCAATTACTGCGAAAAATAAAACACGAATTTAATTTTTACATACTTTATTTATGATGTTATATCTAATTGTATACTTAGATATTAATAACAAAATAGCTGACTTTTCTAATAATACTGATTTAACTATTACGTATGCTGTTTAAAAAAACAACAAGAGTCTAAAATATGTAAGAATATAAACATACTTCGCTTTTCTGTTTGCGAAATCCTTAATAATCTCGTGTATGGTCTAATATGGCTTCCTCTATGGATATTGTTGCTAAATTTGTTAATCTTTCCTGGCTCATTGTTGAGCGCAGGTAATTTTTTATAAGTTTTAATTTAGAAAAGGACCTTTCCACGCTTGCTACGGTAACTGGCATAGTTAGCAAAATTCGTAATACTATGGTGATGTTAGGGCAAACAGCTGTCAAATTGTTTAAATATATAAATTCGAGAATTTTCACCACATCATAATTTAATTTTTTGAAAAGAGACTGACACGACACAATTTCTTCACACAAATCATCGGCGTTAATATCCAATGAATCATTTGCAGAAAGTTTTTTCTGCAAACGATGACAGCTACTTCTTAATCGACTTTGATCTTGGTCATCACTTAGTTTGAATAAAAAATTAAACACGTCATTTTGATTATTCAATAAATTAAATCTTTCGTCTACGGAGGATAAAGCTTGATCCAATATATAAAAAATACATTAATTTTAAAAGCGGTCTTCGGATCATTTATAGTATGGTCTTCGTGTTCATAATCAAAACTCTTTGGAGTCTTACGACGTCTTAGGGGTCTGGATCTGTAAGTTTCAAATTCATCCTCTTTCAATTGACTGATTGTTCAATTGTTTTGGCACTCTCGTTCCTTAAAGTCGGGGAATCCCCGTGACCCCACCCCGCTTGCGTCGCACGCATCGCATCGGGTTACGTTCATAATTCATTCAAACAAACTCGCGGCGGTTCTTTTGATTTTAACGCTGAGCTCGTAACTAATGATAACTAAAACCCAAAGCGTAAAATTAAACCACACACGTGAATATTATCTTAGAAGACTTGTACAATAAGCGCATTATAATTATGTTTTGTTATTTACAAGGCATATGTTGCGCCTATTGTACCTACTTACTTATCGATACTCCACTACAAAGAATATGTTGTTGTGTAAGTGTAACAAAAATAATTTCGATGGCGGCGCCTCTATTGTCTTGGCGCCTGTGTGCACCGCACACTTCGCACACAGGGGCGGCGCGGCCCTGACTAGCTGGTACCCGGCGCATTGCTGCCGTAGATGAAATAATTATAGAAATATTGTTATAAATTTGGAAGAGTTATATAGTTTAATTAGGAATGATAATACATTCATTGAAGTTGAATGATTTATAACTTTTAAATTAATTTGTCGAAGAGTTTGCGCAAGTGCAACCAATAAGTTGACAAAGTTTTAGCGTATTCTGATGAACAGTATGGCAGCGCATGAAATACGAACAAACAAACATTAATTTTTATATTTTAAATGTGTCTGATACTGCGACTGTCATTGACGATCATGTCGTCATGATCATGTTTATCCGTGGTTGAGCA
Source organism: Parnassius orleans (assembly GCA_029286625.1). NCBI lineage: Eukaryota > Metazoa > Arthropoda > Insecta > Lepidoptera > Papilionidae > Parnassius > Parnassius orleans. The sequence goes on along the minus strand of JAGSMP010000080.1, from coordinate 1,170,449 downwards.
AAGCTGCAGCTATATTATGGTTGTAGCACGAATGGGTATGTGTAACCGGAGAAGGACCACACTCTCACAGAATACCAGCGTCAAACAGCAGTTTAATGCTGCTGTGTTTCGTATGGTGAGTGTAGAGAACCGGAGACGAGGCACTCCATTGTAGTCCGCGGCATCTGCTTAGCATCAGGTGAACTGTATGTTCGTTTGTCGGCCTTATTCTATAAAAATGTCAAATGCCGTGTGACGGCGGGTCCATGTCCAGCAGTGGAGTTTAACCAAGCTAATGACATGGACGGAATAAAGAAACGACATAATCTCTATTTTTAACGAACGCTCAATTTGCAATTTAATTTTTCAAGTATTCAGTTGGAAAATTCTTTTAACAACCCTTGTTCGGTGGAAATTTCCAGTTTTAACACGTCGAAGTGTTTATGTCTGTACTCTTGACGTTACGAGTGAAACAACTTTTACCTAGACTCTAGCTTTTATTATTTTAAAAGCTTTAACGATTTTATAAACTTTTTAAAATAAAATGAATGCGAAAGTACAGTGACAGTGTTCTAATTTCACATAAAAGGGAGTATATCGTGTTCGTTTCCTACTGTGAATATTTAAAAAATATGTTGTCAAAAAAAGACTTGATAATAGGTAGATATTGAAGATAAAAGCTTGATAATAGGTCGTGGAAAAAGTTTCTTCATATTTAGTTTGTATAAAATTGTAGAAAAATATCTTTGGTTGTACTGTTTGTATCTGGCTGGTTTTACCAATACATATAGAACATTAAGAAAAAGAAAAAGAAAAAGTAAAAAACACTTTCCCGCCATTTTTAAATTGTTTTTCTGGCCGCCAAAATGAGTGAATCTAACGAATAAATTCGATATATTCTGAAGTTTTATTACAAAAAAGGGAAAAATGCGACTCAAGCCACGAAAAAATTTGTGACGTTTATAGACCTAATGCAGTGTCAGTAAGAGTAGCACAAAGTTGGTTCAAGCGTTTTCAGTCAAGGAATTTTGATGTCAAAGATACAGCTCGCTCTGATTGCCCTCATGCGGATAAAGTCGATGCCATTTTTGAAAAAGTGGGGAAGATCGGCATGTTAGTGGTTACGATATAGCCGAGAAATTAAGGATTGACCACAAAACAGTTTTGACCCATTTGAAAAAGTCTGGCTATACAAAAAGCTCAATATTTTGGTACCACCCGAGCTCACTGAAAGAAACCTAATGAATCGTGTACTCATTTGCGATTATCTTTTGAAACGTAATGAAACCTAACCATTTATGAAAAGATTGATCACTGGTGATGAAAAGTAGATCACCTACGAGAAGAACGTTCGAAAAAAATCATGGTCAAAGGGTAGTCAAGCTCCACAGACTGTAGCGAAACCCGGATTAACACGCAATAAGGTGATACTGTGTGTATGGTAGGATTGGAAGGGCATCGTTTATTATGAGTTTTACCGAAGGGCAAAACCATCGATTCGGACTAATGAGACTCAAGCAAGAAATTGAGAAAAAACGGCCGGAATTGATCAACAGAAAAGGAGTGGTCTTTCATCATGATAACGCCAGACCACACACTTATTTGGCCATTTAGCAAAAATTGAGAGAGCTTGGTTGGGAAGTGTTAATGCATCCACCATATAGTCCTGACCTTGCACCCTCAGATTTTTACCTGTTTCGGTCTCTTCAGAATTCTTTGTATAGTGTTAGTATAACATCAAGAGAGGACTGTCAAAACTACTTGTCGCATTTTTTGATCTAAAATCCCAAGATTTCTAACAACGGGATTATGTCACTACAAGATCGCAAGAAGTTATCGAACAAAATGACACATATATATTATAATTAAATGTAATTAAACTTTGAAAAAAAAAATGTCTTGAATTTGTATATAAAATACGAAGAAACTTTTTCCCCGTCCTTATATTTTCCAAATGACTTTTTGATGTGAATAGGATATGACTAAATTTCTATTTTTGAAAAAATAAAAAAGCGATTAATCATAGAGAAATTTCAAAATCATGTGTACCCTACCTAACCCGTGATAATTTCCATTAACGTCCTTGATCTTGAACCTTTTTATTAATAGATCAATTTGATAAAATGTCAATAGCACAAATTATTTAAAATCTGATTTAAAAATATTTGTACTAGGCTTCTACTTCGTTTATCCATTACACCCTGTTTTATTCCTAACGGTAATAAAAGTCGCCGGTATTACTGCTTATACTGCCGGCTTATACTAGCGCGTGGTGTGAGGCCTAATGTAGAACATACTTTACATAAGGCCTCAAACACATTTTTTATTAAAGAATATATTTTATTTGTAAAATACTAATTATTAGTAGTAGCGCTAAGAAGGTGATAGGAATTATGCAGTCTATAAAAGATATTATTTATAGAAAAAGTTTTAAATTTTTCTCTGAGAGACTTTCTCGGTTTTAGGTTGTGAAAAGCTTTAATGACCATATGCATTAATCGATCACTTGCTCATAGATCTCCTACCCTACTAACTTGTACGACTTATTGTATATTAAGGGACATTCGACTTCGCTTCCATTTTTTAATTACGACAAACGTGTTTCAAAAACGCACAGAAATTTCTGGAGCTATACACATATAAACGTTGACTTTAGTGTACAAGAGTAATGGACATCCATTAAATCGATAAAATATAACAGACAGAACTGTAATAAAAGTACAGTGATACATTCAGTGCAACAAATAGCAAAAAAAAACATCGAATTCGCTATGCGCTATCAACTAAACAATGATCTATTTACTGAAAAAATACAACGCGCAGGATAGGGATAGGTTTAGTTTTTAGTTTCACTGACTACTTCACTCTCTACATAAATATGGGACCTATAAGTCTCAAACTAACATGGATTTATAAGTCCCATGTATATGTGGGACAAAAAAGAATGAGCCTATTGTATTACTTACCTAGCATGTCGTAAAATGTGACTAATGGGATAGTGGGATTGTGATTGTGAAGGTAACATTTTATTTTAAAGAAATGTAACATGTTTTTTTTTTGGGTTATAATTTCGTGATAAAGTATTTTTAATATAAATTGCCTATGTTATAATTTAATATAAATTAACTATTTCAAAGTAAGTTATTATTTTTGTATTTATTTAATTTACGACTGTATTTTTTAACCCCCGACGCAAGAGGGGTGTTATAAGTTTGACCGCTAAGTGTGTCTGTCTGTGGCACCGTAGCTCTTAAACGGATCAACCGATTTGAGTGCGGTTTATTTATTTAATAGCAGGTTTTCTAGCGGTGGTTCTTAGACACGTTTTACCAAAATCGATTCAGCCGTTTCAAGGTCATTAGCTGTTTTGTTAGCTGCGGTAGGGTTCTTTACGGGGGTTTTTAAGATTTTCAATTTAAGTTATTATCTCGTTCGTTGTAATTTTATGTTCCATAAAATATTACGTTACATTGACCTTCCTGTACCCAAATTTATTTTGCATGGAATGGCTAAATAAATATCCCGTTCTTTTCTATTAACAAAAAGACTCCAGACCACCACATTAAGGTCTCACAATTTGGATTGGATATGTGATACGGTTGATTGTATTTCAAGCGTATCGCTTACAAGATGACATGTGCTTATGTCGAAATACGTAATAAATTGTCTAAGCTTAGACCAGATGCTACAACGATCTAATATGCTGCCAGTTTGTCGGTGGCGTCGATACGATCGGATTTCTTGGGAAAAAGTCCTGATTAATTGTTGTTGAGAGCGAGTTTAGAAGTAGGTTAAATTGTTTAGGTAGTAAATATTTGGCAAGTATAGTTGCTTGGCAAGTCTCCGCCCCTTCGCCAGGGATATACCTTCCAGCCGAATTAGACAGTTCGAATGTATATGATAATATATTGAAATATCATACCTATTACAATATATTTGGTCTTTACCTATGAAATTACCTTTTAGTATGGGAAAATTAAAAAAAAAACAGAATAAAGCAAGATCGTCCCTGCCATTACATCAGATTTGATAGACCACACATCCTCGCAAAGAACACCGATTCCTATCAAAGATGATACACGAGGCTATTGAAATTAAAAACATCCTAATTTCCTAATTTCAATAGAGAAGATGGATGAGTGCTGCCATCTGCTTGGGATCCTATAATTAACAAAATAAAATCCAAACCCAAGCGTACCACTGCAAGACTTCAAGATACTGTAAGCTCATTCTGCGTAGATCGAACCAAAATTAATATTCAAAAACTGAAGGTAGCCATTAACTGTGACATCGACGTCAAACATCTCAGTCCCCCCTGTGACCATGGGTTGCTGTAAAGCATCCCGAAACGTCGGGAATTAAAATAAGTAAATTAAACGCGATAAAATCCGTAAAAGTAGTTTTATTCAATGTGTAGTGTTCGCTTAAATATAAGAAATCATTAGAATAAAGCAATTTGATAAATCAAAATATTTGCCTAAACCATTTCCCAAATTATGGACATTTTGTTGATGCTCTTGCCATAGAAATTAGATGCATGAGAATTTAAAGGATTCTTTGTTTCTTCGTCAAAATTTAAAGTTTTACCTATCAAAAGGTTATCCAAAGTTTGGAAAAAAACAAGTATGCAGTTCTACGCGGTAAAAGTGAAACCTTCAGAAAAACTGTACAGTGTATTATCTATTTTTACATAGTCTTTGAGCCTTTATATCATTCTCTCGCAGTCGCTTTTTATTTCATCGAATTTCAAATCACAACGTGTTGAGACAAGGTCTGAAGAATATGGTGGATAAGGAAGAGTCTCAAATTTTTTTTTCTGCTAATTTTGCTAACGTCTCAAGTACGTGAAGTTTTATATTGGTCGAGATTTCCTGAACGAAAACGAATAAACCGTACACGTCATTGATATTGCGTACTATTTGAGACGTTTTTTCGGAACTCACTTTCATAAATGGTTATATCTGATTTTTAACAAGTGGTGAATTAAAAATTTTGTACAACCGACTTAAATATAAAAAAAAATTATTGTTGATTGTATAAAAACCGCTCGACCAATTTCGATAAAATTTTAATGGAACCACTTGGGAAGTATACCATTTGAAACAAAAAACAGCTAAAAAGAAAACATCAATAATTTTAAGTAGCCTGATCAACAAAACGGCAATTTCACAGAAAAAATACTTATTTGTGTTAAACATTAAGGGCTTTGTGCATTAAATTAATTAATAAATTAATAATCTTAGCGACCCTTTCTACTGGAAACGAGGCTTTTCATCTTAGTTCTCGAATGTGACAATATATCTGTATACAAATACTTAATCGATGTAGATGTAGATGTCTATAGGTCACAGCATCCACTAACTATCATATCATATCAGGTGGACTGTGTGCTGGTTTGTCAGCCTTATTCTATATAAAAAAGACATAAGTAAGTATTATTTTAAATCAATGCAAACGAGGCTTTCCATCTTAGACCTCAGGGGTGATAACGAATCTACATTTTGATTCTTAATCGAGGATAGATATAGATGTCTATAGCCGCAGTTTCCATTTACCATCAGGTGGTATCAGTAAAAATATTATGGTCATCCACCATGGTCACGCCCATCACCTGTTTTATCTTCCTACGTCGCTTCTAACAACGCTCACGGGATTATATTGGATAGTTGATTCCCTTACGCCGCCACAGCACAGACAAATTTTCTGACTTAAAATGTTTGAAATAGTGCATTTAAACTCCTACTCCGACCAAATTGCAATTAAACGGGAGTTCCCACAATTCCCACGACTCCTCTTACTACCGGTTGTAAAACCCTCGTTAGAATTCTATTCTTAAGTAGTTGACATCCTTCACATTAGCACAATGCATTGTCTTTCCTTCCTTCAATGCAACCGATACCAATACGGCCTACTATTGTTACGAGTCCAATATAACTTGAGACTGTGGAACAAAGATGAATAGGTTCGATATGTGCATGCGGATTTCCACCTGGAACATATCTTTGTCCGTCGTTGATTGCGATGAAACATTGACCTAGTTTTAATGAATAAATACTACTTCATCGAATTGGCTGTACATAAAATAAAAAGTATATTTTTATTCAAAAAAACTTGTCTATAATGAATGTAATAATGGTCCGAGAGCTCATGAAGCATTTTTCATGAAGTGTTTGATGCATCATGAAACTTTGTTGAAAAGTATCAGTCCACTCAATAAGCATGTATTTGACTGTTTGCCTGGGTACACCTGGTATTGCGCATACAGGTAAGTCGCAAAAAAATTTGCCCAAAAAAGTGTTTCATTCAAATAATAATAATGACTATTCATCAGCTAAGTTGATAAAGAATTAAGAAAAAAAATGGCAGACACTTCTGAAGGGGTTGACATAGGGGCAGACTACCCCAAAGTTGTATTTTCAAAAATTCCAAAAAAAGTGTTTAGGAAAGTGTGGGAAAGTGTGTAGGGAAAGAAATTGGCGGACGATTCGGCCAATATGGAGGAGACCGCCTTCTGCATTTGAGCCCGGAGCAGTCCGTCACGGAGTCTTAGTCGTCTCAGATGACCCTAGAGGCTTACGGGGTTAACCCATTTACAATTACTACCACTAGAATATTTTCGGTTGACATACCGACCCACATGTGGGTCACTTCGTTAGCCAGGTCCAGATATTTTGTTATGATACATTTAATTACAATTAATCATCGTTGAAAGGATTTACCGTAATCACTCATCTATGACTATGACTTCTGCTAAATTTGTCAAAAATACGAAAGCGCAATATTAGCAAGGACAAACAACGGTAGTAAGTTAAGGTGGTCCTTGTGCTTATAAATAATTCGGACTTTATCCAAAAATCCTGTAGGAACTGCTTCTTCGAACATTACCCGTAACAGATAAATTATCTGGCGCAATATTTATTATATCTTGAATATAATAAATAATCACGGCTGTTACCCAATATATTATATTTAATTTTAGGGTTTTACTCCAATATTCAAAAATGATTTTGTTAAGTTATATAAATTTCGGAGAAATATGGATCAGAAACACGTTTTATACTTCGATAAAATGAGGATGCGGGCAAAATTATAAAAGTTTCATCCTTCAACTTCAAAGGTACGCAAAGCTATGGGTACAATCTGTAAGCTCAATATTTCATCGGAGGTAATCTGCTAGGTGGATTATTTATACTTAAGACGAAATTCGTAATAAACAAATATTGCAACTTTGAATTTGGTAGGGGAACATCATCATTGATGATAATTTAAAAGGCCTATATCCAAGGACTGACTGGAAGACAGATAATATAATTGTTTACTTGAAGTAGTATGTGAATGTATTGTATTTTTTTATAAACTGAAGTGACAAACAAACTTACAGTGCACCTGATGGTAAGTGGCTACTGCAATCAATGGACACCTGTAGACAATTTCAAACAAAAAGGCTAGAGATGTTTTGTCCGGGCTTTTGAGGACTAAGATGGAATACCTAACAGGCTGTAATTGTCTTTTTATACCCTTCAGAGCGGAACACAGCGGTTACTGCACTGTTATTTGGCGGCAAAAATCGGTTATAGGAGTTCCTACTCAGATGGACGCCTATACAGAAAAGGAGTCCTCCCACCTAGTAAAAATCGTGAACTATTATAAATTTTCACTGTATAGTGGCGGCGTAAGCAAGGCATTTATTACGAGTTCCTCGCATTATATTACGAGTCCTAAAAAGCACTCTAGGAAAACCAGAAAGGGCACAATCTTCGATAAGTGACGGTATATACCTTATTTTATGGCTATCCGAGTAGAGAACCAGAGTACGAAACCTATCCAACTGCAGAGGTGTAAGACAGGGTGACGTTATATCCCCGGAACTCTTCACCGCTGCATTGGAAGACGTTTTCAAGCTAATGTACTGGAAATGATACGGTATTAACATGAATAGCGAGTACATCACTCACCTTTGATTTTACGTCGTTATAGTTCTTATGGCAGAATCGCTGGAGAACCTAAGCACTATAGACCTAAGCTCAACGACATATGACCTCAATGTAATGATGAATGATGATGACCATCTTGTATATCATCATCATCATCATCATTGCAGCCCTACACAAGTCCACTGCTAAACATAAGCCTCTCCCAGGTAATGCCACATAGCACGGTCCTGACCCACCTGCTCCATAGACTTCCAGCATTCAATTAGCACTCCATTCAGTGAGAGGCAGAGATTCAGTATGTGGCTGTCACTCTAGAACTTTTCTTCCTATCTTGCATATGCTGGATGTAAAATAGCCTGATCTTTGACAGAGTGCCATTTATGTATCTTTATATTTCACATAATTGATTCTTACGACACCCACGGGACGAAATAAGATGATACATAGCCTAAAACCTCCAATACACGACCATTCCCATTACAGTCCATCAGAAGTCAATAGCCGGCAGTCTATAGGGGATAATTGCCGAGATTTTTTTAGCTGTTATCAGGAAGATACTACAGCCCTTGTCCTGGTTCAGTTGCAGTATTGGTTCAGTTTCCCTCTGTTTTCTTTTACATAAAACAGGTGATGGGCATCTTCCTGATAAAAACTCAAAACAATTAAAAAAACTGCTACTGCTAACCCGCTTGCCAAACATAGCAATTGTGGCAAATATTCCCCCTATTGCAGCAGTGGACTTTTGATGGGCTATAATGAATAAAGTAATAGAAACAGTATTTCAAGAGAGGTCTACAATTTTAAGGAAATAAACATCAAAGTGTTGTTCAAAAAAAACTTACCTGTTCGTGTGTTGCTGGGCTTCCTTCGGAGGGGGCATCGGAGTGGGTATTCTCCTGCCACCTCTCATTCCTCCGGCACTCATCGTACCACTCGCAATTTCCTTAACGACGGATCTGAAAAAAATACAGAATCCTTGAAGTTACTCTAAAAGGATGAGCTACGGAATTAATTATGTAACGCGGTTTAACTGTAGGTACTGAGCGTCCTTTTCCCCGTTGCATTTATGAAGCTAAGTTACCTAGCTCAACTATGGTAGAGCGTTTTCAATAATAATAACGCGGAAGCCTAAATTCTTTCCTGGAACTGGCTCCGCTGAAACTGTTAATAGAAATTTTAAAGGCTGATTTATGCGCACAGTGAAGGAAAATATCATGAGCTATTTCCGAAGAACACGTGTTATTATAATATAAGTGATGGTTAAGCATTGAGTTGCGTCGCTGAGGGCCACGGGTTTAATCCCACACTGGACAAATATTTGTAAGGCCTACAAATAACCCTATCCTAAAAGGCTTCACGGTACAGGAAATTCCAAGTTTTGGACTCCAAACAACGAAGAAAGATAAAGGGAGCGTTGTGTAAGTAAAGTCATGCCGAAGCAATGCTCAGCTTATTGACACGTACACACGCACATGTCTTTCTTCTTTCTTTTTATCAGTCAGTAAACAGTCACTGCTGGACACATACATACACCATATTTGCAACTGATTTTAGGTGCGTATATATGCCTGTTCATACCTTAACTTTAGCATGGTTTTGGATTGATTTTTGCGTCACTTGAAATGTACGCAGCGCTTCGTCTATCATTTTTTGTTGGTCTATGTTTTGGGAGTAAAAGAAAAACAAAATAAGTCATTTCTATTAAAACAATGAAACCCGTCTCGTAATCACACCGACTTTTAATTAATCAATGCAAATAAACGCTGCGACAGAATTAATTCGAAAAATCCACAACGGATTTTCATATTCCTTGATACTTATGACGACGCAATAAAAGCGTTTTTGTTTTAAAATCGAACACCTAAGTAATCAGGCCAAGCTGGTCTAAAAAAAAGCATTCGATATCAGTGCTATTGTAACAGTACTTAATCCTTCTGCGGCGCGAACTTTCTTTGTCTGAAAAGAAAGTCGGTGAATGTTTGCAGAAAAGAATTGCCAAATGAATATAGCGTTTTGTTTAATGATGCAACATGGCAGTTATAACGTTATAAAACACGATGCATTTTCTAAAATAACATAGTACTATATTATATTTTGCTACCATTTAATAGACATTAATTACAATTATAGAAATTAATTACGCTCCTACACCGGTAAATCTTTTTCAGATCAGTTGTATACAGCTAACAATCTGGCAATGAAAAGTTAGCAGAAACCAATGAAAGTTGCACGGGAATTTGTAGCTAAGTGGTTGCTAATTAGTAGTTATAAACTGATTTGTAGCTCGAACCGTTTCTATATAAAATCAAGTTACTGCTAGCATTAACAAAATGAAATCAATAATAATTGAGTCAAATAATAGGTCAAAATCTGTTGCTAATTTGGTACTGAAACTTTAAGAACTTTAAGAAAAAATAACAAAATCCAAAGATTGGCCAGACCTGCGTGATGTAGTAATAGATTTTGTTACGGGTCAGAAATGACATCAGAGACGCCTCAAAAAGCCAGTAATTAAATAGAAACAAAAATTCAGCTGGATCTGGTAACCGGTAGGTAACTTCCTAAAACTACCAGTGTCCATCCTACAGTAGCACGTTGTTATAGGTGTGATGAATTCATAGGTGTGATGCAGTCAAACATTTTGTTGCTAGTCAAAAATGACATCAATAATGCTCAGAAAGCCTGTACAGCAGTAAGTCATTTATAGGCTCTTTTGGTTTATTTTAAATTAAATCACATTCTACGAATTTAATATTATCGGAACACATCTCTACCAAGCTTTGAAAATACGTCGTGTGTCATCTTAATTTATGTTGGTAATTTAAGTCTTGACTATGAACCACGTTTTAACCCGCTGCCAACTATGGCAGGCAACTATGGCAGGCTACTATGGAGGCTTATGTTCAACGGCGGACTTTTAAATAGATCAAATAACATAATAAACGACTCAGCTTGTGAATGTTTGCAAGATTAAAAAAATATAAGGCGTCCTTAGATGCAACAAAGCTATAAAGTTGCACTGAACGCTGTCTAACTTTGATGAACATTTTAGAAAGCAAGACCGTGTACATCTCATTTATATTCATTACCATTTCTATTTAAATTATGATAATGTAAGGCTATGTTTCTCATTAAACTTCTTTTATGAAGAGAAAGATAATTTTTTTTCATCATAAATAAATGAAGGGTACGCCGTGTAGCGGTAACTTAAGAGAATTCACTACCCTATATCATCGCGCAGGTGTCGTAAGAGGCAACAGAGGGAAATAAACCAGGAGATGGGCAGCAGCATCTCCCTAATAATAACTATAAAATAAAAACTATTTCCAACCCGCCTGATAAGCGTGGCAAGAATGGCAAATTTCCTCCTTATGAGGCAATCTATGGGAAGACCTATGTTCAGCAGTGGATATGCTGTATTGAATAAATGACGTACAGAAATAGACTGTTACGGTTATAAAGAAGATGGGAATTGTTTATTCTTGTAAACTTATTTGTAGCTGCGCTTACTACTTAATGTGGCTTTGGATTTAAGAAAGTAAAGATTAGTGATCGCCATTTTGTTTTGTTGTAAACTATCATGTGCAGTTAAGGCGACACATCGAAAACCGTTGAAGCGGGCTATCGCCGGACTGACCCGAGTGAAACATAATTTCTATAAAAACTTCCAAAACGCCGTCATAAGGTCTAAAATTGCGTAGCGCCCGCGACGATTAAGACCGCTTAGAAATGCTTATTATCTTAAAATATTTAAAAAAAATTATTGATTTAAGTAATCAAAATAATGAGCAACTAAATTACGAATATTGATGTTATGAATGTATTTGAGTGATTCCCAAGCATATAGATTAAATAATTTCGTTGTAATTTCAACTATAATGATTTTTTAGAGGTGTTTTCGCAAATAATTGTGATCGAGTCAAAATTATACAATCGCGTTTTTGAACCGTGTATCCGGATATTTTAAGCCATCCGCCATGATGTAATTATAGCTAACTAGACCGGCAGGCATTGTTCTGTCCTTTCGGGTAGGTGGTGCGATGAATTTAAATTTAATGTTCTCCAATTTATTAATAAATCGATCACAGCGTCAACTATCGGATGCAGATTTTGTGATTTCCTATTATGGCACCAAAATGAGTCATTTTGGTCCATAAATATAAAAGTTAATTTGACTACAGCGCAACTATGGATCATAGCACAGCCTACATGCATCATCTCGACAAAACAATTATATTCTGTAAATAAGATCTCAATCGATCAAGTCGTTCAGAAGTTACACGATTAAAAAAATAAACGTTAGTCCTACTCAAGAATTTTTTCCAGTGTCGTGAAGTGAAAGCATTTTACCTTAGTCCTCAGAGGTATTCTATTTTAGTCATCAGAGTGACAACGCATTTGCATTTTGATTCTTAATTGAGAATAGATGTAGACGTCTATGGGACATAGGATCCAATTACCAACAGTTGAACTGTGTATAAAACTCGTTTGTCACACTTATGCTATAAGAAATCGAGAGCCAGATTGTAGGTCTTTTCCGTGTGGAATTCGAACCTGTGGCCCGCAACGCCACAGCCAAAATTTAAGCCACTGCGCTACTCGGCCTTCAATATAAGTCATGGTTTATTTGTCTATTTATTTATTATTTATTGAACCTTACACAATGTTTAGGAATAAAAGGCGGATTTAATGCTAAAAACATTTTCTGCCAGGTAACCTTATTTTATAGTAAAAATACAATAGAAAATAATAGTGACTTCATTGAAATAAATAAAACGAAAGGGTGGACAAGGGTGATATTAAGTAGGAACGAACATTGCATGATTCTCGCTTCGCCTTCGAGGTGTTCAAAAAACTGCTACGTAACACACTTCTGATAAAAAAATACGCACACATAAATATAGAAATAACATATACCTTATAAACACATACTCGTATATATAAAATATACCCTAAACAAAAATACATCTATAATGATGTTGATAAAGATGCCAAATTTTAACAATTTCTAGGAAATCATACTCGTATATATAAAATATACCCTAAACAAAAATACATCTTTGATGTTGATAAAGATGCCAAATTTTAACCATTTCTAGGAAATGGGCCTGAATTTTCTTCTGTTTAGGATAGATATTAAGGTACCTACTTATAACATTTCCAATAAATATAACGTAAACAATCAATACTTCGTGAGATCTTTTATTACATCGAACGTTTACCAATCCGCATTGATAAACGCTAGGAGCGTGATGAATATTAAACAGACCACCGTAGATTTTCCTGACTCATATTATTATTACAAAGCAATAAAGGTGTTTTTTGAACGACTAACTGAATTCTGAGAGACTAAGATAAACCCGTCAAAGGGCGCTTGTTGCCACTGCTATTGTAACGCTCCTCAAACCTCCTGTGGCGCGAGGCATCTTTGTCTGAACGGATACTGAGTCTCCGTGGAAAATATTTCGACTTGATGAAATACAAAGACTTTTATTTTAATCTCGAAAACAATTGTCTGTAGTGTCAGATGCAGACTGAGAAAATTTGAATGTTTATTTTTAGCATTCAAAATTCAAACGATAAATGAAAAAGTGAACCTGTTCTTGAAAATTCAATAAATATCTTACCGTTAACGTAACAGCCTACCAAAAGTCCACTGCTGAACATAGTCCTCCTCTATATTACCTCATAAAAGGGGATATTTGCCATAGTTGCCACGCTTGGCATACGGGTTGGCGACCGCAGTGTTTTATTATTTTGAGTCGTTACCAGAAAGATGCTGCTGCCTATTTCCTGCTTCAGTTTCCCTATGTCGCCCCTTACGACACCCACGGGACGATATGGGGATATGGGGTAGTGGATATCATTATAACGCCACTACATGGTACGGAATATTACCCCATATAGAATAAAACACAGCTGTGGTAATTTCACAGTATGCGGGGAACCTAAGGTCGATACTTGCCGGCACCACTGAAACTGTGAATTGCAGTTTAAGTACTGATTTATCAAATGTACGTAAAGTAAAATAAAAGTAAGTAAAGTATATGTTAAGGAATATAGCCCCAGTATATGACGTGAGAAGTTGATGATCACAAAATATTATGAGCAGTAAAAAAGTGATTGTTTTAAACAATAATCATAAATGAAAACAAAAAATATCAAGGGCATACTCGTAATAATGAAAAAACAGTGACGAGTCTCGTCGCAGACTTGTTAAAATGCAAATAGATTAAAAATTGAAAAAAAAAACCACAATTGAAGAAAGGGTCCTTTTCGTTTACAAAAATATAAAGGAAGGCGTGGGATCACAAATTGACGCTTTAAATTCGCACGAATTTTAAGAGACGTAATTGTGGCCGGCGTATCTAGACGAGATCTAGATTTGAAAACTTTCTAAGCCATATAAAACATAAGTTATTAGTTTTACGGTCTAAATGTTTCTTGATGTAACGCAATCTTTTAAGTTTCCTGAAAATTACCTGTTTTAAAATTTATCTTACATGTGTAGTATGCGCAGGGTGACAAGGAATTTTTGGGAGTTTTTAACACTGAATCACGTTTATTTATTGAATTCAAATTAATTAACACACATTTTAATTATTATAATTAAATATATTAAATTATAATTATTATATAATTAAAATTAACAAACAGCTCAGTGGCGCAGTGGCTTACCAATGACTTGCAGCGCTGGGAGCCGCGGGTTCGAATCCCGCACGGAACAAGTACTTGTATGGCCTACAAATAATTGTTCCGGGTCTGGATGTTTGTCTTTGTGCAGTTTATGTTTGAAACTGCCTCCACGATACAGAAGAAAATCCTAGTGTGTGGTAACGTATTAAAAAATATACCAGTTACACTAATTAATTAAGTAAATACACAACAAAATTAAATTCTGAACATATCAATATATAAATTTAATTTAAGTCCAGGGTTGAACTGTTTTATGACGTTTATTAATATTTATCTCGACTCATGAAAATCACACAGATCTCATAACCCTCATAACATAACGGTGTAACCGTGTTATGTATAAACGTAGAAGTAAAGTTACCGCTTTAATACATCTCAATGCTGCTGTGCCCAGCATTTTTCAGCCTCCTCTCATTTATGAGATAGCTAGTTCGCCGCGTGCTCAAAAGCATGTTGTTTTTATATAAAATAAGTGCGACAAACGAGCACACAGTCCATCCGATGGTAACTGTAGCCCTTACACATCTACATCTATCCTCGATTAAGAATCAAAATGCAGATGGAGGCCTTCACCAGTACTTCGAGACATTTTATTTTCCTGACGTGCAGGTCTCCTCAGGATGTTTTTCTTCAGCACCAAGCACGCGGTAAATCATCACTTAAATTGCCATCAACAATTTAATTGGTACCGGCTGGACCAAACCCGGATTGATCCCGTACTACGAAATATAAAGTGAGGGTTTAACCTCTGAGCTACCACGGTCCTTATTATATATCATGTATATAACTTAAAAAATCACGATATCGGCTAGGAGAGCGACAAAGATGTAAATTTTCTTGTTGACGATATATGATATAAAATGATCAGACGTCGCGTTTGTATACTAGAACAACGAAGCAGTCAACATTTCTATGTACTAATCAACATTTCTACGTAGTGAAAATAATATCATCTGCATCACCCTTTAACAGTCCTCGGTTGAATATTTGTCAGCTAATTGACTGCTAATTGACTGCTGGGTATATGCCTTACATTAAGTATAATTAAATTAAATGGATAGAGTATATGTTGATAATAGAATAATTAATACAATTTTAAATAATTATACTATCATAATGTAAGTAATCGTAATGTGTAAGAATGAGTCCTGCTTGTTTCAAAAAAAGATTAATAAAAGCCCCAAACAACGTCTACGCTTCCAAACACATCAACAGTGTAGGTGGTTCAGTATGGAAATCATTTTGACAATCAATCAAGCAATCGTGATTTTCTAATAATTTTTACATATACATATATTTTTTCATTAAATATTTTTCCAACAGCCACTAATCTAATAAAGAAACGAATAAAAAAGAAGCAAATTACGTTCAGCAACTGACACACTTCCAATTGACTTTTTAAGGATTTACTCATATAAATTAAATCATTTCATAGTGACATGCAGCATGACATACTCCGTATTACAGCAGTCCAGATTTTAAATTGAAAATTAAAAATGCGAAGTCTGCGCATTGCAACTGGACTAAGATCTAGCATTCAGCAGAACGTGAAAAGACGCAAGATGTTATCATCGAGCTATCAAGATGTGACCTGCTCGGTACTCGTTTGAATCTCACAGAGCGAGCTCCCTTTTTCTTTAGATCTGTGTATGTTGATTTTACATAGCAAATTCCAGATCAACCGCAAATAAGGCAGTAAAAACTCTGTCATAAAACACATCTCAAAATATTAATTTGTACATTTAAACGTAATTTAATTTTTTTTTCAAATTATAGTCTGAGATGCGAATGAATCACAAGTCTTTTCTTTTTTATAATTTGTAAAATCCATCTATGCATCCATACATCCATTACAGCCTATCATATATCACGGCTGAACTTTTAGGCCTCCTGAACTTATGCCTCATAAGGGGGCTATTTGTCATAATTGCCACGCTTGGCAGGCGGGTAAAACCACGCTGCAGTTATATTATTTTTTGCAGCATGACTGGGTCGGCTCGACCGGGAGGACCATGCTCTCACAGAATACCAGCGTAAAATAGCAGCTTATAGCTGCTGTGTTTGGTATGGTGAGTGTAGAGAACCCGAAACCCTTTATACTGGATACGAGGCATTCCGACTTAGTCCTCAGGGGAGACAACGCATCTGCATTTTGATTCTTAATCGAGGATAGACGTAGATGTCTATGGACTACAGCATTCACTTAGTATCAGATGGACTGTGTGCTCGTTTGTAACACTTATTCTATAAAAAAAGGTAGAATCCTCTATAAAGCAATCTGTGTGAGAGACCTATGTTTAGCAAGGGACTTTTAAAAGGCTGTAATGAACTAATGAAGGAAAATATTATATATTTTACTTATTTTTAAATTTTATTGACGCTTACAATGGTTTCCAGCCATTACAGGGACTAAAGTATTAAACGTCCTGGTGTCATAGTAATTCAAGTTGCTGATAGCTTTTAATTATTAATTTGTAGTCTGATCTACGCAAAATGAACTTAAGTATTTAATTGCAATAGATCAATTTAAATCTCTAGAGTTTCGAACATTTAGCAAAAATATTAGGATTACTTCTCAAAAGAAATACGTTGAGCATTTGAGGGTTAACAATTATTACGGCAAGAGAACGAGAAAATATCTAGTACCACGTATTTTTAACGAGATATTTTCTGAAGATGAATGTAAAAGTAAAGAAATATTTAAAAGAAAGTTGAAAGCGTGGTTGCTGGATAATAGTTAATACTGTCTAAATAAATAAATAAATAATAATAATAGTCTTAATTAATAGTTCAAAGTGTAATTATTAATTAAGTATATAAATAACACTGCTAAGTTTAAATTTAATTTTTCTTATTTTTTCTTTTTATTTTTTTTTCTATTTTAAGTTTAAAATCTAAGATTAAGTTATTAATTACAGTAGGTACATAGAATGTAAGTGGGTGATGTATTCGCCAAAAAACTGCCCTGCAGTTTGGCGAAAGTAGTATAAGAAATAACCGACTGTATTTTTGTGTAATAAACATTAAAAAAAAAAGTATCTTGATGTGTATGTTTGGATCAGTGGTATACTTGTGTTGGGTTTTAATTGTATTCATAATGGGATCCCAAGCAGATGGTAGCACCCAGCCATCTTCTCTATCAAAATTAGGATGTGTTTTAACTTCAATAGCCACACGAATCATCTTTTCGTCTTTCACTTCTAACGTGACTGGGGCGATATCAAACACGCTCACATACTGCAAAATTCCAAAGAGTCGGTGTTTCACGTCAGCTATTTGTCTTGGTACGCGGTTTTCTACTGATCCCTTTGTTGTCTTACAATAAAGTCCTTAAATAAAATAGTTTTAATCAATTTGTAGTGTTTGTGCTAAAGATAAAAAATCATTACAAATTATGGTTTTTTTTAGGCTAACATTATACACTGTTATAACTATTTACATGCTTATTGTTTTATGTTTAATTTAATATAGGTAATTAAATTATTCCCACACGCTAGATAACATATCTGACCTGTTTTATTTGCTACTAATAAATATATAACAACGCGCTTTGAATACTAAAAAGCATGTGTACAATATATACAAAATGGAAACTAACAGCGTCGTTTTACGCTAGATTTTCGAATGACTAGAAAAAATGTGGTACATGTAAAATATCTATTAAAGTCCCTAGGCATCAGCCCTATTATTATGGAAACTAGTGAAGTGCAAAATCAAAGGTTTTGATTACCGGATACCGATGCTGTGCAGGTAAATGGAAGTCGCGTTCCGGAAATATTATAACTTTCGTACTGATATTTTTTGTTGTGATTTTCAATATTACCTGTGACATGATGGAATGAGAATGGAATTTCAAATAATAATAATATCAGTTGTTTTGCATACCGTGTAGATTTTCTTCATAAAAAGTCATTTCATTTTAAGAGTATTAAGAGCTATGCGCATGAGTGCTTCATGGAAAAGGGTGGATTTTATTATTAGTCCGCTAATAATAAAAAGCCAAATGCACGCTTCATATGACTTTCTTTGTACTTGAAGCGATGTTGCAGTACATTTAAAAATTTTTGAACCTCTGTAAATCTACTTAGATGGTTCAAAAACATAATATTTTCATAAAAAATTACATACGGATAATGGTTGTGTAAAAATAAAAACGCGAATTATAATAACTGTCTCGATAAAAAAAAATTCTAGGTGTCACTAAATCGCTTTTTAAACGTGTAACTTGCAGATATTCCACAATGGAACCGTGTTAGACTAATATCAAATGAAAGGACTTATTATTTTTAGGTTTTGTTGCGAACGCATTTTACAAATGCATTTTTATTTTTACCTTATGAAAAAAAAACAGTTCTAGCGCT
The DNA here is from genome assembly GCA_029286625.1 of Parnassius orleans. Classification (NCBI taxonomy): domain Eukaryota; kingdom Metazoa; phylum Arthropoda; class Insecta; order Lepidoptera; family Papilionidae; genus Parnassius; species Parnassius orleans. The sequence continues at coordinate 1,151,479 of JAGSMP010000080.1, read as the reverse complement.
TATGGCTCGCCGAGGCATGTTTAAGGTTGGACGTATGTTGTTTTCTACCAACTTCAACAGGAGGAGGTATTTAATTCGACTGTATGTTTTTTTTTGTGTGTTACCTCATAACTTTTTACTGGGTGAAGTCTTTTTGTTTGAAAGCTGATGCCTCACATGTGGTCCCATATAAATTTGATCAAGGTCTGACCAATAGTTTTTGAGTTATTCTTAATAATTTACATTGAAGTCGGTTGTACAAAATTTTAAATTTTAAATTATAATCTAAAAAATCTCGCTTTATAACTAATTAGCTAGACATTTGGGGGGCAAGAAGGCCGTAATAAGAATGGTTATTATTTGTTTACTTAAACAATTTTATTTAGTTTTAAACGTCGCGAAATACTTATACCCGCTTCGCGATCATAAAGGTGGACATACACCAACTAAAACTCCACTGTTTTTATACCTCCGCCACTATCGCAGCGCCACGAGGTGTGACTTCCTATTTATTTTTAATATTTGGACCATCTTTTCTCAATGTTATAGTCGAAGGTAGATAAGGTAGGGATTTAGTCAAAAAATACAGAAGGGATTGAGAATCCGCCTCCGCGAAACGACATATTATCTTATATTTTTTTCTGACTTCGTTGAATTCAACTGTATTTTAAAGAACTCTTATGGTATAACTAATATCTCCGAATTTATTTAAGTAATAAATTTTGCCGTTTTTATTGAAAAATACTTTCACAGTGAAAAAAAATGATAATATAAATTTTCTTTACTTTATATGTTTAAATAATTTTAAATAATTCAATAATGGTGAAATGTTGTATATATGTATAGCCAATATGTCTATACATATACATATATAACATATTAAGAAAAAAAAGTGAAATTTCCAGCGAAAAACGTAAATTACCATTTTGCATATTTTAACGCTACGATTTTCTTTGAAATATAATTATTCAAATGACAAACTTCCTAGAAAAGCAACGTCTGTTCAAGCGCAGTAGCGTGTGGCTGAACTCACTGTCGGAATTCTACAAGCAACATTACAAAGAAATTAATGCATAGATATTCTTTTAATACAGATTCTAACAAAATCGGTTTTGTGCGTTTTTAAACTGTTTCGTATTGTCTTTTAACTTTTTTTTTCTTTTTTTTTAAATGTATTTGTTATAAATATATAAGAGTAAGTGACAAATAATGGTCGCGGGTATAAGAATGTTACCAACTTTATCTTCAACAACTTTTAGTAAACGAACAAGACTCTGGCGACCTATAATAGCGGATTTTTTTTTAAATTTATTCAAAACTTTGACTCGGCAGACTGGAAGTATTCTTGAAAAGATCTATATCCAGGAGTGAATTAAAATATGCTGACAATGATATGATGAAGTTGTCCTTCTAGTCAATTTTAACTATGGAGACAATCTTACTCCGTCTTCATAACCTACCTGTCCTCGAAATAACGCTTGGAATATCGGAGGTAGACTCATATGCAGAGATACTACATTTATAATTAAACATAATTCGGAGTGCTCGAAATCTCAATAGATGCAGGTGACTTAGGAACGTGTTTTCTCGCATTCCTTAAAAGAGGCTTATATTCTGCACTGAACTTGTAAAAGGCTATAATGATGATGATGATGATAATCTGAAAGGCATGATATGTGTTTTACTTTAAATTAATTTTCGACTGGGATAAGAATCTAGAACCCGCGGCATATAATCAAGTGAAGATTCTTTTATGTGAGAGAGTGTTTTCTATAATTACAGACTCTTAATAAGGTCATTTTAATCTTCAGGACCGACAACACATTTCTAGCCATCTTTGTTTAATTATGGTTCAGTTATAAGTGGACTGTAATAACCACTTACTATCAGGTGGACTCGTAGTTCGTATTAAAAACAAATATCAGCAGAGATTATTTGTGTATTACAATACAAAAATATTGTTCTGAATGACCGATCTTTTTAAAATATAAGAATGAACAAACCAGCATAAAGTTCACTGAATAAATTAATTTACAAGTGCATCGTCCTCTGTAAATTGTTGCGTTTTAGAAGTTTTTTATTAAAAATTAAAACAAGACACCTCGAATACTTTATTTGAACTGAATCTCTAATACTCCTCAAACCGTAAAATGGCAGTGTTTACACATTGACTTAGTGACTGAAGGACAGAAGCAGGTAAGACAGTTCCAACACAAACCTATTAATAGGCAGAAAAATCTGGAAAATTTAGAACGATAAGGAACTCAAGGGGATGATTTATAAGTCCATAATCAGACCAGCTCTTATGTACGTGTGATGCAGAACAATGTTCATGCTATACATGTGAAGGAAATGAAGATGCTACGGTGGTTGTGCGAAGTGACAAAACTCGACAAAATTCGCAACGAGTACGTTCGCGTTGGTGTGCGCGACGTCGTCGTAAAGCTCAAGAAAATAGGCTGCTTTGGTATGGAAACTTAAATCACCGACCTCCAAACTACATCGGAAACAAAGCCTTAAAGATGGGGTAAACCGAAAATGAGATGAACGGATGTGGTCAACAAGCATTTCAGCACCTGTAAGTTAACTGAAGATGATGCGTTGGACAGCAAACTTACTTACTTACTTACTTATCTTCACGCACAATCCCTGACGGGGTAGCCAGAGAGAACAGATCGCCAAGTGTCACGATCCTTACATATCTCTTTCGCTTCTTTCAGATTCATAATCTTCTTCATGGCACGTCTAGGTATCCAGTACTCTTGACCCTCCTCTTCGAGCAGTTTGCTCACATGGTCTTCGAAAGTTAGTCTCGGTCTACCTCGACACCTTTTAATATTAACTTTCGCTATATAACCATTCGGTCTTCACTCATTCGCTCAACGTGCAAACCATCGAAGCACGCCCTATCAATTTTGATAAGGTCATCTTTCAAACCTGCCATATTGCGATCTCTTCGTTTCGCTTTCGGTCAGCCATGGCGCCGCACATTTTACGAAGAGATCGCATCTCTGCATTCAACTTGCTTTTATGCTTCTTCTGGCATACCAGGTTTCGCTGCCATATAACAAAGTTGGTACCAACTGCGTTATGTATTGCAAGGCGTGCGCTCTTCACTACGCCTTGCACTAAAGCAGTCAAGGCACCATTGACTTTGTTCCCGGCAGCGACACGCTATCCACATCTAAATCACATCTTCCATCCCGGCTAAAAGCACTCCCCACAGCAAACTGGAAGCGAAAAATGAGAAAGACAGCCTAAAAACAAAGAACCCCATTACCAAGTTGGTATAATACCTGCACAGAAGAAAGAGAGAGACATAGTGATATCAATCAAGAAACAATCGATAGATAGAAATTGTATTCTATAGATATTATGCCATTAATGTTTTTGGCGCTAAACACATTAATTCTAATTAAGCGGTGTCAGTCATGGTACTTATGCATAACATTGTGCGTGCCGGTGCATAGCCCAGACTTTTTATACTTTCTTGACTTAATTGGACATTACCCTTTTAAATAATGAATTGAGGGGACGAGCCTGATGAATGGAGATGCGCTCGCAGTATTTCCTGCTGGGAAATAAAAAAACTCGCTACTTAATTTTGTTTAATTTAATTGGATACAAGTTGCTGGACTGCTATTCAAGGATCTTAGTATCTAACTACACCTCCTCGTGCTTATTTTTAGATATGAATATAAAATAATTTCATGTTCGTCTTTGAAACATGAAAATAATTATAAGTCTACTATTTGAATGTTACTATGCTAAGTACTTATTGCTACTCTATTTCTCATTATGCCGATGCAAGATATCATATACTCGCTGAGGAACACAACAATGTAGAAAACAAAATTGTTAAAATAATTAATACATAAACACTTTATAAGCACTCATGCCTGTCACCCAGAGGGGTAGGCAGAGACTACGGACTTCCATTTGGCACGATCCTGGCACACCTCTCTCGCCTCCTTTACATCCATATACCCACGCATACATGCTCGTTGGTTAAAGGTACTCTTAATCTGGCCCATCATCAATATGTCACTAACTTGGTCGATAAAATTTCGTCTAGGGCGTCCCTTAAATAATTAAATTTTAATTAAATATTTCGGTAAAATATTTTGGTAATAACAGACTGACACTTATCATCGTTATCTTAAGGGTTATTTTATAAAGTTTCGTAATTTTTCATTGCCAATAAATTCTGACTTTTAAATTGTTGAAAATAAGTGAAAATATCACATTTTGTGATATTCTCTTGAAAGGTATTTTCAGTATTAAATTTATAACGATAGACAGATCGCGTCTCGCAGACAGGCCAATTTGTCCATAAAATTTTCAATAACGCAGTAAAACGCGACAGGCTACGGAAATGGTATTCTCGTTTCAAGTCAATGAAATTGCATCTAATTCCCTTCCAATCTCGCGCTCGTCTGTGTGCTTCAGTAAAAGCTATAATCAGCTCTATACTAAGGCGTAATGATGAAGCCTTTGAGACGGAAAAATTCTCTTTTCGGGGTAAAGAGCCTCATTTTTATTACCATTATATAGATAGGTACTTGTTCAAAGGTTGTTTATAAAATGAAATCAAGTATGATATTTTTTTAACAATTTCATTTTAGTCTTATTCCTTATTCTTCCTTCCTTATTCACTATTAATGCTTAAAATAGCTTTATAACCTTAAATAACTATAGCGACCTTACAAGACATCTTACATCTTAAGTTTTTTTTTCATTCAGAATGCTATAAAAGTTTTCATAGTCGTAATATTAAATTTTAAAACTCAAATTCAAAACTTTTATTTACATATATCAAGTGTATAAAAAATAGTCTCATAATAATAGTAGACATTTTGCAATGAAGTCTCCATTCAATGCTTTTTGTGAGTTTGTAGGAATTCATTGCTATAGTATAAGTACTAACGCATAGTCACCACCACCATCTTTGATTTTTTGTTGATGACTTCCAAACATTCGCCGGAGTGTCGAGAACGAGAGCGATCGAGTCAAGAGTGCCGGTGACGAGGAGAGAACGCCCTTAGCATATGGGTGATATGGGAGAGAATATTAGGTTGATAGTTGCCACGCTTGATAGTCGTGTTCGCATTTTTATTTAATGAGTCAGAAAATGCTATGGGATATATATCTGGTCTGGAGGACATATATATGCCACAGTCAAAACTCATAACCGGTCAAAACCACTTTTGACTGTAAAAATCAAGCAAAATGGTTTTGACCGATGCGCTTAGTCAAAAACAGTTTTGACTGATTTTTGTAGTCAAAAGTAGTTTTAACCAACGTTCTTAGTCAAAAGTGGTATTGTCTGATTTAAACTTCAGACTATCGGTCAAAACTCGCAATATCAGTAACAGTAGGTTAAGGTGCGGCTGGCCCTTGTGCCACCCTAAAGCCGCGTACATTATAATGATATAAAATATAATATTGAAGAAATTTTACTTTTTAATTTCAGAAATCTGCGCAGATCTGGATTATAGTATTTGTGCAAATATAGGTGTACTCTATTCGCTCACAGAGGAAGGAGGAGGCTCGCAGAGGACCTAAAACTCAATAACTGATTTTGGCCCGACCCCGGGATGCTAATCCAGGACGTGATGATCAGCAGTTACGCTAACGATCAATTAATCGACAAGGCAGTCAAAAAAGTCTGAAAGGATAATATGGTAGATGTGAAAATGGTTAATTTGTGGGAGCCGGGACCGCGTTAAGTAGATGTGTAGTGCAGATAATGAACCCAATTAGGCAGACTGCAGTTTTTATTTGACATTTCAGTAAAATGCTATGGTACACAGGGATAAGATATGGTAAAAGTAAAAAAGATATTATGGCATAGAGCAACAAAAAGTTGTAGTTAAATAGGAAATTCAGTGGTAGCTTTGGAAGCCGGGGTCGTGTACTCATATTTGGTAGATGTAGTGATAGTCTTAAGTTGTTGGAAACCCTTGAATTTATAATGTTAGATATTAACGTTAGTTTGCTAATAATACTCTTTTTATACGTATCTGCCTTTTGAATCTTATTTTTTTTGTATAATAAGGGTTACAAACGAGCATACAGTGCACCTGGTAAGTGGATACTGTGGCCCATAGACATCTACATTTATCTTCAATTAATAATCAAAATGTAGATGCCTTGTCGTCACCCCCGAGGACTAAGATGGAATGTCTCGTTTCCAGTAAAAAGGCTCTCCGGTTCTCTAAGCTCACCATACGAAACACAGCAGCATCAACCTGCAATTTTACGCTGGTATTCTGTGAGAGCGTGGTCCTACCCCGGTCAAGCCGACCTTTTCGTGCTATAACCATAAAATAGTTGTCAATAAATGTCTCAGCGTTATTAATTTTAAACTAACCAATGATGTACGTGCCGTGTGGTGGAGACGTTAGAGAATCCATCACCCCATTTCGCCCCATAGGTGTCGTAATTGGCAACTGTGGGAAATGCTAGAAACATCTTATGGCTTCCGATAGATGGCGGTATGACTGTTTCGTTGACGTCAGTCGTAAACACCCAGACCGACGCGCGACGAGGGGCAGCTGCGTCAAGTTACTAGAATTCTGGCTCTGCAATTGTTAATCCGCCTGCCGAACGTGACGATCTAAAGATCGACGATATAATCCCTACAACGGAAAAGTCCAGCAGTGGATTAATTAAATAGAAAAAAAATCACTATTTTTGTGTGGACTGAAGTGTTGGATAATAATAAATTTAAAGGTGATCTTTGTATACGGCGTGTTTATGGTTAAGTTGTGGTATCATTATTATAATGCTAGAGTGTGCTCTCTTACGTTTTGTTATCTATGTCCTATTTATATTCCGTTGTCTAGAATATTATATATATATTAGAGATTAAGCTGTCAGTTCACGAGTTTAAGCTGTCAGCTTATATAAAAATTAAATAATAATAGACGCTACATAATGTTAGAAATCTTACTCAGTTTTATTAAATTAAAGCCCTAATCCAATATGAAGAACCACAGTACAGGCATTTTTTTATTTTATCGTTATCACTTCGTGACTTTTTATTTAGTAACTTAATTAAATGTCTGTTATCACATTAACTTCATATAATTTGCAAGATCTGGCTTGTTGACTGTTAGAACTGAGAGACCGCACTTAATGTAAGGATTTTTAAATATTTTTTTCACAAATTCCAGGATTCGTTCTACAATTGTATTGAGCATACTACTAAATCCTTAGCAGTTTATTTTGCAAATCCCCAGCATGGTCCCAGAGTGTTCACTCACACACTTGTATGCCTATACAAGTGTGTGATGATGAAAGTAAAGAACAAATGATGGACATAGTTCTGTTGTTATTGCTATGCTTGGTAGGCGTCTGTTTCGCATAGTGATTTTATTCCCTCCCGGTTAGCGGCCTGGATGTTTAGAAATTGTCTCACCATCAATTTAAGAACAAGAAACTAACAAGTATGTAATTTTCCTGGCAGCAAATGCTACGTAATCGTGGACAGCGAATATAATATTTAATAAGAAGTCGCTAATAACACTGCTGCAAGTTTGAAAAGCTTAAAAGAGCAAAGGATAAAGAACCTAGTTTGTATAATAACAAAGAGAACACAAAGGCGCTTTAAATTAAAATCCTAAATAAAACATGGCTTTTATTACAACTTTTCTTCAGTTATGTTGGTTTATAAGACGTATTATAAAATTACTCTTCTTTCCCAAAAACTCGCAAATAAATAAAATAGCTATATAAAATACCAATATACATAGAATAGCAGCACAATACCGTTTTCTTTCGTATGGTGAGTGTATAGAGAATCGAACAACCCTTTTACTGGTAATGCAACTGCATTTTGGTTTTTAATCGTGGCTATCTACGTAAGATCATCTATGATAGATGTAGTGTTTATGGGCCACAGCATCCATTTACTATCAGATGAACCGTGTTTGTTTGTGTACTTATATATTTTTTGTACGGAATATAAAAAAGTAAAATATTGAAAAATCTCCGAAGAATGTGAAAGTGTTCAGGTCTTAAATCGATTAATATTAAAATTCACTTATCTCATCTAATAAAACGACGGAATACGGCAAATTCTGTTGCGTAACTTGAGTGAATACTTTTTTAATACTCCTGTTATTTCTGAGAGGGTTATTCTGGCCGACTTCAATATCTTTGAAATAATTTATTAAGATCACAATATTTTATTAAATTCTCAGATATTTCAGGTTTATTGAAGTTGTTTTCCTTCGCCGTCTAACATGTGGTAAATTAGCACTACAAATTTCAATTAAGAATTTATTTAATAGTTAATGCGGAATATTAAAAATATGAAATAATATTAAGAATATAAAATTATGAAAGTAGATGTATGAATGCAAGTATTTTCTTTACGTGGTAGAGCCATGCTACAGCTCTCTTATGGTTATAGCACGGATAGGTCGGCTCGACCGGGGTAGGAAAACGCTCTCACAGAATACCAGCGTAAAATAGCAGCTTAATGCTGCTGTGTTTCGTATGGTGAGTGTAGAGAACCGGAGACCTTTTTTACTGGAAACGAGGAATTCCATTTTAGTCCTTAGGGGTAACAACGTATCTGCATTTTGATTCTTAATCGAGGATAAATGTAAATCTCTATGAGTCCACTTACCATCAGGAGTGCTTGTTTGTCACCCTTAAATCTATAAAAAAAATCTTTCACATCTTAAGTAATTTATTTCCTTTGGGTTTAGACCTTGTATATACATAGAGGTCAGTGGTTTAGACCAATTTTAGGTAAAGAAATAAAACTTTCATTCGTGCCAGCAGGTACGGTTTTATTACAAAATATCGTTTATTGATAGCCTTAAGTTTAAGCTATGGTTTAAGAAAAGTCTTTATCACGGAAGTTTCTTAGCCGCGACGCCACTGTCTTTACGAAACTTGACATTTTGCTGTTAAATTCCATACTTTGCATTTAGTTCGTATATTCTACACAAAACTTCTTTATTAAAACAGACGCTAGTTTAAACCTGAGACTTTATAAATTAGTTTTTATAATAAAACGGATGATGTTTAATAAAACTATTAAATTTACACAATTTTAATTTAATAAGAAGCTCTTTGTCAATTAGTTGCAAGTAATTTTTGCTAATTTGCGTGTTTTTGTACCAGAAGTAGCGAGAAGAAATTTGATTTTTTTAAGTATGTACTTGAAAAAATATTATAAGTTCGTCTAAGTATTTTTTTTTAAATTGATTCAAAAACGGTACAAAAAAAACGGTAAAAAGCTCAATTAATCCAGTAATTTAAAATATAATAGACAATTTTCTGACAGTATTCGGCAGAGATATAGTAAATTTTTATTGAAATTGGACTTGACCACTATAAGACCTACCTCGGTTAAAAAAAATTTTGTTAATTTGGTTTGGGGGATTTCCTTGCCCTTTCTTTTGTTATTTTTGAAGACGGTCACTAGTGATGGGCAGCTAAAGCCACTTAGCATTACATGGACAGCTAGCTCGTTTAAGAAATAGGAAATAATGAAAATTTCAAATGATAAGAATCAAGCAGCAGTCTATCGATAAAATATCATCAAATTCTTATTTACCACACCAATAAAATATTACTTTGAAAAATATAGATATTTATTTGATCTGCTTTAGCTAAAAATGATAGCGAGTATTCAATTATTTATTTACAATACTGACGGTACAGCGCGCAACAGGAAACCATACAAAGTTGCAATTCAGAGAAAGTTTGAAGCACACAGGCGCTTAAAAGAATTTCTAAATATCCTTGTGAAGTGATTTATTACTGCAGTGATAGTTAACTTTATAATGGTGACGATAACGATCAACTTTAGAGTGATGTTAATAATAATCTATTTAAGACCAATTTTTGGCTGTAGGGACAATTTTCGAATATTTGAAGCCGCAAATGTCAAGATCAACAACAATAATGTCCAAGGTCACTGACTTCTCGCACTGTCGGCCAAGCTTGACAATTAAGGCAAATCCTCTCTACAATGGTAGAGGACTATGTCCAACAGTAGACTTTACGGGAATTGACAAAGATATCCACTCGAACCTACTCATGTTTGATTTAACGTCAAAACACAGTGACAATCGCAACAAGCGTTGGACGTCCCGTAGTTTTATACATTAATTTCAATGTCCCTTACTGGAAAACCTTGTCCCCTTACTGGAGACCCTTCTTACTGGAAAAGAGGCATTCCATCTTAGTCCTCAGGGGTGACAACGCCTGTTTAGTACTCCCTTTTAATTTGTAACATAAAGCTGTTGGTACACAATCGCTGGACTTGCAAATAAATTCTCCTTATTTGTTTAGAGATGTCAATAAGCGGAGCGCTCTTTATTGATGTTTATTTAAAAATCTGCTGACTACATGAGAGCAAAATTGAATCGTTCATGAATATTATTTTCAATGTTCCATTGCATATTTTATTTTTATTATGAAACTATGAACATTATTGTATTCCAGTTATATAAAGGCTGTCATGATTGAAAAACATATTTGAATAGATAGAAGATCGACCAGAGCCACTCTGGTTTTTGGTTTTTATTTTATGACGTAATGCATTAGCAATTTTTCAAAACGCCTGTATTTTTCTACGTGTTTCAAGTTTTAGCAAATACACAGACAGTCAAGGATAAGCAACTTTGTTTAGTACAATTTAGTAATGATGATAACAGTTTCTAAATAAAAGAGCGACGTAAGAGAATTTTTGTGCATGACATTTCGTGCCGTAGGTGTCGAAGAAGGCGACTATGGTATATTCCAGGAAAATCTTATAGCTTCCGATAGCTAGCGGTAAAACCATAATAATGTTCTCTAGACCGAATTTCTATTGAGACTAGGCATCTGCGCAGGACATTATTATAGTGCCCGAGTGTTTTATACGTGGTAGAGCCATGTTGCAGCTATATTATGGTTGTAGCACGAATGGGTCGGCTTGACCGGGGAAGGACCACGCTCTCACAGAATACCAGCGTAAAATAGCAGCCAAATGCTGCTGGTGAGCAACTCGTATGTTGAGTGTAGAGAACCGGAGACCCTTTTTACTGGAAATGTGGCATTCCATTTTAGTCTTCAGGAGTGGCAACGCATGTGCAGTTTGATTCTTAATTGAGGATAATTGTAGATTTCTATGGGCCACAGCACCCACTTACCATCAGGTGGACTGTGTGCTCGTTTGTCACCCTATGCTATAAAAAAAATGTCCCACCGAAACACATTATGTCCAGTGTTTTGATTAATAAAAACAATTCTAAGCTAATAATAAATTAATGAAAATAATAGAACCGTTTCGGAGAAACATTTTCACCATGATTTCTTTCATTTCTAAAATTAGATTTTTAAATTTGAAAAGTAGATTTGGTGTAGTAGGCACTTTCCAAAAGTTGCAATTTAAGGAAACAATGATATACCAGAACGTAAATATAGAGGCGTGGTAGCTCAGGGTGTACGTTGCCTTAAGTTTCAGAGTACGAGCAACCTGAGTTCGATCCCCGCTGACGCCACTTGCAATTGGAGGAGTATGTCTGAGAAATTAAAATATTTCAAGAAAGTATGAAATCCGTCAAACTTTTCCACGACTTAAAACCCTTTCAGAAATAAGAAGATAAACGACACTTGTAAGCGGTAACTTTCGTAATGTTTTTGCCTTAGATATTTAAGTAAGCTTTGCCTGCGGCTCCACTCACGTTTAATTAAAAATCGATGAATTTTTTACACCATGTATTAAAAAGACTGTCATTTGGTATAGACTAAAACTTTTTATACAAAAAATATAGCCTACGTCTTATTCTGCTTTGATAACTTTAATATTGCTAAGTTTAAGTTGTACTGTAGTTTTTCATTACGGTAAGCTCCTTACTATGGCAGAGAGCTTTATTGTCGAGCTATGGTTAGATTTTGTGCTGAAATCGAAAAATAGAGACTAGTCTCATAAATAAAAATAAAGGTAATCATTCATTTTCTGTAAATATGATGATTTCATCATCATATTTACATCCTTTTAAAACAAAGGTCACCCCCATAGAATGCCTCATTGAGTCTCATAGTACCCTACATATATTCGTCACAGGTGCCACGCTTGGCAAGTGGGTTCGTTTTTGTTGCCCATCTCCTGTTTAAATTTCCGTGTCAATGTCAATTCCTTCTTGGAATTTTGGGATGATTTTATCTGGTAATGTATTCGCTTACGCCGACAGTACACGGCATATGCACAAAAATTTATTCTACGCAAAAAAACAGCACATGGTAACAAAGGGCTCCGTAATAATGTGAACTGAATATTTAAATAAAAATGGTTTGGTTATTCTCTTCAAAAATACCTTACTTGCGTAACCTTTATCCTGCCTTTGTTTCCTTAATGTCAATCTAAAAAATTGGAAACCTTTTGTTCGTCAAAAGTACCCAACTAGACAGCACTATTACTAATTTATTTCGTAATATATTGTCTAAATATACGGTTTACGGTTACGGTTTTACCTTTTAAACCATTATTATCAATGGGCCAGCTCGATCGGGGTAGGACCACGCTCTCACAAAATACCAGCGTAAAATAGCAGCTTAATGCTGCTGTGTTTTGTATGAACGTTGTATGGTCGTTTATCATTCTTACTTCTAAACAAGACGCATAGGAGAATCATTCACGCTGCTTCCTGTCGCTTTCTAATACATCTTGTATACAGTTGGTCATACACAATGAGGTCTTTGTTGCCTTACTTATAGTCAGTATAATGGCACCTACAGGACTAAATACAGTCGACCAAATAGATCTTACATCGCAATTACACAGCAAAGCATCTTTATTATCGTAAAAATTAAATCATGACACTAATTTCATTGTATCAATATTATTTTCTACGTTGCAATCGCAATGGTTATTGAATGTTATCAAAATGTTATCCATACTTAGTATTTAGGTACACATAATAATTTTGTACTAGTAATATTAAAAGAGCAGCTATAGTGACATAATTATTATAAGAGGCTAGATTTATTTATTTAATCTTTATTGTAAGACACCTTAAACTAAGGATTATAGTGGGCGGGCTTAATGTCTTATGGCATTCTCTACCAGCCTATCCTATGAGAAATAGAAAATAAAAGTTTATTAGCCTAAAAACCCAAAAATAAACTAAGCTACAGTTGACTGAGCACTTAGAGCTACACACATATATTTACAGTATAGTTTATGATAATATTCGGAAGTTGTTCTTCTCAGTCGTGTGAAGTTCTATCACAGGCGAAATCGCATACGCCATAATAACGAACGCCTGTTTAGTACTCCCTTTTAATTTGTAACATAAAGCTGTTGGTACACAATCGCTGGACTTGCAAATAAATTCTCCCTTATTTGTTTAGAGATGTCAATAAGCGGAGCGCTCTTTATTGATGTTTATTTAAAAATCTGCTGACTACATGAGAGCAAAATTGAATCGTTCATGAATATTATTTTCAATGTTCCATTGCATATTTTATTTTTATTATGAAACTATGAACATTATTGTATTCCAGTTATATAAAGGCTGTCATGATTGAAAAACATATTTGAATAGATAGAAGATCGACCAGAGCCACTCTGGCTTTTGGTTTTGGTAATGCATCAGCAATTTTTCAAAACGCCTGTATTTTTCTAGGTGTTTCAAGTTTTAGCGAATACACAGACAGTCACGGATAAGCAACTTTGTTCAGTACAATTTGGTAATGATGATAATAGTCTCTAAATAAAAAAGCGACGTAAGAGAATTTTTGTGCATGACATTTCGTGCCGTAGGTGTCGAAGAAGGCGACTATGGTATATTCCAGGAAAATCTTATAGCTTCCGATAGCTGGCGATAAAACCATAATAATGTCTTCTAGACCGAATTTCTATTGAGACTAGGCGCTCTGCGCAGGGCATGATTATAGTGCCCGAGTGTTTTATACGTGGTAGAGCCATGTTTCAGCTATATTATGGTTATAGCACGAATGGGTCGGCTCGACCGGGGTAGGACCACGTTCTCACAGAATACCAGCGTAAAATAGCAGCCAAATGCTGCTGGTGAGCAACTCGTATGTTGAGTGTAGAGAACCGGAGACCCTTTTTACTGGAAATGTGGCATTCCATTTTAGTCTTCAGGAGTGGCAACGCATCTGCATTTTGATTTTTAATCGATGGTAATTGTAGATTTCTATGGGCCACAGCATCCACTTTCCATCAGGTGTACTGTATGCCCGTTTTTCACCCTTATTCTATAAAAAAAATGCGCAAGCACAGGTGAACTCTCTACTCATTCACTCTCATATTCCGATGGGAGGTAGTCAATAGTCGCTTACTATGGAGTGAACTGATAGAACATTTAACCCGCCAGTTTCAGTGTTCTCAATACCCTGATAGTAATCGAATAAGCACAGTTCATTATCAAAATCGACGTGCATTATTTATTGTTTCCACGGTTAACGCAATAGACGCCCACCTAGCCGGTTCCACGTAACCCAAACAAGCGGCGAATGTTTTTAGTTTTTTATTCCGCGTTTACAAACAACGACTCCACAGAATGATTCGGTTCAGCGTCTGATCTGTTATTCTTGCACCTTGATAGAGTTAGACTTGATTATAAACACAGAGGGCGCTGGCGTCGCTGTTTACGCGGCGTGCTGATTGATCTACGGAGGAATGGTAATATGGTTTTAAATAATGCGCTTGTTCTCGTGTTTGGTGTGTGTAAATGCCACGCTATAATAAGTAACTGTGATGTGGTTGGTATTTTTTTTTATTATAAAATTTCTGAAGTTTCTCCGAGTTTGTTACTGGTATTTTATTTCTAGTAACTAGGGCTTAAGAGGTGTGAAGAGTTATCGTTAGTGTCGAATAAAGCTGAAAAGCGTATGAATTTTAGCATTTTTTGGAGTCAGGATCTTAGAAGTTACGTCGTAATGTTTATCGTATTGTTTGGAGGCAGAGTGCTAGATTTTTTTTAAAGTATTTTACACCGAATAAACTTAAAACAATTTATTGATACTTGTCTATACTGACTGCACAAAGTCTTTAAAATAGGAATACGCGGGAGGTAAAAAAATGTTATTTGGTTGAGGTCTGGAAGCGCTAACATAAATCAATCAAAACAGCAGCAACGTCAGTAGATGGGCAGCAGCGTCTTCCTAATAACGACTAAAAATTAAAATGAAACTGCGGTTGCCAACACGCTTGCCAAGCGTGTGTTATGTTATAGATACTATTTACTTTATATTATAAGTCCTGTATATCCCTCAATATAATTCCATTCCCAAGTTCTCTGTATCAACTACTATATTTTAAGTTAGTTTAAAAGTATTAAATAAATTTATTTTTAAAGAGTTTTTGTCGCTGCCACATAACACATCTCTACTATGGCAAATATCCACCCTATGAGGCAATCTATGGGGGAGGCCTATGTTCAGCAGTGGACTTTAATAGGCTGTAAGCAAAAGTACGCGCGGTGCTGTTACATCGTATAAACAATACTTTAAAAGACAAATATGCTTAATAATCAATATTCCCAATATATTAGGGTTGGATATAACAGTATACTTAAACAGGATTCAACACCCCTTTTGTTCAGCAGGTTTCATAAAATCTATCAAAGGCCGTTGATAAAACTTGTCCTGCGTAAGACGAGCCTGTACTAGTCACAGAAATTTGCATCAAAAGTTTATTCTTAATAAAATTTTGTTTAAGTATTATCATGGTCGAGGTAGCAGAAATATAAAATAACAACAGTAAACATTTACAACATTGAATTAATTGACAAACCCATGGCAATACGCTCATCATTACAACAGTGCCGTAGCCTCGCGTTTACGGGCGAGCTTTTGAAGTTCAATTATACGATTTTCGACCATCCGCTTCTGCTATAAATAACGAATTTGTATTCGCGGCTCGTGAATAACGTGCATAGCAAATAACAAAGTGGATTATCGGTTCAACTCGACAGTTACACGAATGTGACGTTAATAAATATACTCAGAGCGCCATGTGTATTTTTATATACTCGTAACTAGTGGTCGTTCAGTGGTCGAAATCCGACCGTAATACATAAAATTTTTAAGTTTGTATATTAAGCCGTATTAAGCAAGCTGTATTTTAATTTTCAACCTCAGTAAATAGATAATATATAAGCATATAATAGGTATATATACAGAGGTTACTGGTTATTCGACCTATTCTTGCTAGGATGTTGTAGGGGAGGTTATTACCGATGAATTAAACCTTAAAGTCCCTGAGCAAAAGTGGACCATTTATGAGAAAAAATACATTAATGTTTTTTTTATTTATCGAGGTAAGGCGTTTTAAAAATTAATTTAAAAAAGTATAGGCTGTAATAAAAAAAAAAATTCTCAATGAAAAGACATAACAAGCATTCATTATCAACACCAAAACTAGAACTGTCTGTCTACATTAGAAAATACCAGAAGGAAACATCATAAATTTTAATCGCTTTAATATTATTTCTTATTTTCTGTATATTAGAGATATAGTCTAGTCGGAAAAGCGGACGAAATGTAATATTAACCTTCATTGTTAATAATTTTATTTTAGAATCAGTCTTTGTTACAGTCTTGATTACAGTTTGTACAGTAAGTACTTTTATAGATAATCTAAGATTAGTAACTTTTTCTTTAGTAACAATTGATCTTAAATCAAGAAGACATAATTATAATTAACAAAAATAAATTCTAAACGCGAGTGTCAATAACTCTTTAAACATTATCAATATGAGTAATAACCTTCTTTTCATATCTATGTTATTATCACAATGAACCTTCTTTCTTTATATCTATGTAATGAACAAAAGTGTAATCTAGGGGTAGTAGGAAATAAAATGTAAACTCACTTTATTATTTCGCAAAAATGGAAAACAAAAATTAGGCAATTAGATTAAAAATGTGAGTAATTAACATTTAACTAGGGTAACAAACAATCCTTACATAACCTTTCGTACATCACAATTGCCTATAAAAAATATTATAATTTTTAATAGAGGCAAATTGTGGTTTAAAAACAACAGAGACACTGCCCTTTCTGGCAGCAACCTATTTCTTTTGGTTTTGTATATATTGCCAGCTTCGGATAAGCCTCTCGCTATACACAGAGAGACTCTTATCCACAAGACGCCACATTTTGGGACATCTTAAACTGTTACGACCCCACCACTCAAATCAGCTGACAACGAAGCGCCACGATGGTTGCCGATACCACCCGAACTCCACACTACAATGTTCGGCTTGGCCGACTTCGGCCTTTTTTTACCAACTAGTCGGCCAATCGGCTAGTCGGCCTATGTCATTTGCACATCTATACATATAAATAAAATTGGAGTGTCTGTCTATCTGTCTGCGTGTCTATGTGTACGGACTAATCTTTGGAATGGCCGGATCGATTGCGTCGAAACTTTAAGAACAGATAGAAAGCAACGCATCTAGTATAACAGTGATCTAGGCTTTATTTTGTCCGAAAATAATAGACGACTTTCGGAAAATCAGTAAAACTGATAAAATAAATGGTTTTTGATGATTATCTGAAATGTAAGTGACGCCACATTAATAGATCCCAACCAGGCGAAGCCGGGCGGAATTCGCTAGTTATAATATATATATGTATAAACACAGATATCTTATAAACAGAATATAAATTAAACGATTTTTCGCCTGTGTATGTCACTACACTTTAAACACTATTGAAAGAGAACATTTTAAATCACACAAAATTGACAGCTCATTCAGTTAATCTAAATAATAATAAATAAAATAATTTTGTTGGCAACATTTTAAATATCTTCGTATTTTATAAGAGCTTGGTCCTTTCCAGGTCGAGCCGAATTATTCGCACTGCAGCCGTAATACAGCTTCAGCATGGAGCTAACACCCCTTAAAATTTCACCCCTTATTAAATATAAAATTTTCAGCCCACTTCAGAAAGCATGAGTTCGTCAAAACGTTTGTAAAAACTGTATATAATTTTACGTACGTATGTTACGCGATATCTTCGTTATTTGTGAATCAATTTAAATTATTATTTTAGTACTATATAAATTTGGAGAAATAATTCAACCACTATGTGTAGGAAAATAGGGGTGATGAATTTTTAAATGTTAAAAAACATTGAGCTTGTGATATTCCTTAGTCCACGTAAAAGGATCGAAAGTAAACTATAAATAAAATAAGATATAAAAAGTATCAAATAATTTAATTTTACACTAGCACCGTCTTCAGAAGTTATTATGTGAAAACGATTTTTTTTAAATCTTTGAAGTAAGCCTTTACTTTAAAAATAAGATTTTTTAAATAATGGACATTTTTAAGACATAATAATATAAGACATTCTTCTGGTTAAATAATTAGAGGCTCATTTGCACAATTATCTGCGCAAAAATCTTATATATGAACTTTAATCGCAACCAGAGGTTCTTAGACGTCCTACTTACCAGTGCCTAATTTACATCTTTACGGTAAGATCGGTGCTTAAACCATATTGGATTGGAGCTACGAGTAGATGCAATTTTTTTTCAATCAATGCCGTCTACCTATACTTTGTGTCCATAAGGAGTATTTAGATAACAAAAAAAACTTAAATTTCTGTTTTCAATACTTTCCATCACAAGTCCATTACTGAACATAGACCTCTCTCGTAGATTGCATCATAAATTACCATATTTGCTATGCATGGCGGACGAGAGTTAGCAACCGCTGTTTTATCTCTATACATAGTATACAACAAAGTCGCTTCCCGCCGTCTGTACGCTTAGATCTTTAAAACTACGCAACGGATTTTGATGCGGTTTTCATCAATAGACAGAATGATTCAAGCGAAAGTTTTATATGTAGAATACATGCAAATTATATATTATATAATTCTTTTGTCCGTGTGTATGTGACTGAACTCCTCCTAAACGGATGGACCTTTTTTTGATGAAATTTTGTGTGTTTTTAATTAAGTTAATTAGAGAATCGTATAAATTCACAATTGGACCCGGTAGGTGTCGCTATCGAGATCCAGAAATCAACCGTGCGAAGCCGGGGCGGATCGCTAGTTATTATTAAGCTGTTATCGAGAGAACACTGCTGCCCATATTCTGCTTCATTTTCCCTTGTCGCCTCTTACGTCGCTCAAGGAATGATAATATGATGTAGTGGATTCTCTTACGCCACCATTACACGGTCTTTATGTTTTTAAAATAAGATAAGTGAAGACTGGACAAAAAATATACAACATATACAAAAAACGTAGATGGGTAGAAATGAATTCCCGAGACAGAAGTGTATCAACAAAATTGGCGATATATATAAGATGGACCAAATTAAACATACCCTTGACCGACAAGCATGTATGTGGAAGGTATATGAAAGTGAAGGGGGCGAGTGAGGTGTATCAGGACCGTGCCAATGAAAGTCCGTAGTCTCTGTCTGTTTTTATCTATTTTTTTTGGCAAAAAACAGTGATATAAAGATAATAGTTAAAAAATATAAAATATAGTGCGGAGAATAATCATATTTATAGTGAACTTAAGTGAAATATTTGTGAGAAAGTTAACTAACTTTATTAATACTGCTTCATATTGAATTATTTTAATATAATGATCTTTACAATATACAAAACAGCATCCTTCAATTTATTTTATTAATCTTCTCATACATAAGACGTTTAAATTTAGCAATTCCTTTGCTCCTTCCTTCCTTAAACCTTAAGGTTATCCTTAAGCGACAGTAGCATAATGGTAGCGTGCGCACCGCGAACTCAAAGGTTTTGAATCCGCCTTTCGACTATTGTCGTGAACCACTCCTAAAAAGCATTTTATGCTTACCAGGAGTGGTTAAACGAAATATTAGTATTGCTAATAGCATTGCTAGTATTTTTCTTAAAATAAATATCAACTTCTTAATTTACAAATATTAATTATTAGCAGAATTAAATACTTCGGTCAAAGGTCGTGGGTTCGAATCCGCCATTCGACTACTGTCGTAAACAACACAAGCATTTTAAGCTTACCAGGGGAGTATTGTTAGCAGCTTTGCTAGTATTTTACTTTAAAAAAATATCGAATGTGAATCGATTCAAAGTGTAGTTTTGTTTACTTTCTTTGGTACAAATACATTTACATATTTACCTATAATTTTTTATAATATTTTATGTTATGTTAGGGGTCAAAATATTGATACCTATGAAAAACGTAAACGATTAAAGTTAAAGTTACAGTCTATATACGTCCCACAGCTGGGCACAGGTCTCCTCTGATTTCTGAAATTGTTTTAGGGCAAGGAAATGTCCAACGCGCTGCCCCAATGCGTGTTGGCGAACTTCACATGTGTTCGAAATATTTTTTTATTTTTTCTCAGATATGCAGGTTTCCTCACGATGTTTTCCTTCAGCGCCGAGCACGTGGTAAATCAGCACTTAAAATTGCAATTAACAATTTCATTGGTGCCGGCGGGGATCGAACCCATGTCGCGTACTGTGAAATTTACAGCGAGCGCTTAACCCTGTTCTACCACGGCTCTAAAACTAGTAAACATGGATTATAATAGTTAATAACCTCGAAGATAAAATTAATTAACACACCGCATCGCCACACACGTCAATGCGCTACATCTCTGAAAGCCTCGCTTTGACAAGCGGACTAAAAGATTAATTTATACACGATTCCGTACATGTGCTTCGGAAATGAATGACAAATTTCAATGTGCACGCAGTTTACATTCATAGTAAATGGTGGTGTGTGTACAAGTCCTTATTACTCGAACACAGTGTTTATAGATCCGACCGGTGTCTCTATTGGCGAAAATATGACGTATGTTGTACAATTTACCCGTGATACTATTTTAAACTTTGATCGTATTCAATACTGAAATGTGTACAGAAATGTATGTTCTATTCATCTAATTGCACTTCGTTTCATATGTGGATATACTCGTAACGTTTACGTATCGCGTCCGATTTTAGCATTGCTTTGCTAGCGTGTGACGTACAGAATGTGAGCAATTTAGTCTGTCTGCTCTTGAAAAATAATTGACAAATTCCTGTCAGCGTGTACATCTCAAGTGCAACTCGAACAGCAAAGTTCAGCCGTCAGTAACTATGAAGCAGTGTGAATAAATAAATCGTAAGCATTGAAAACCGATAGGTAAGTTAAATTTTAAGATCAAATACAAGGTTTGCTGAGATAAAAAAAAACTCTAAGAAGCTTATTTAATAAAAGATAATTAAAAAAATACATTCAATTGCTGCTTAGTAATGACAAAAAAGAAAAAGAAAAATAAGAATTCGTTACATTTACACTGATTACTGCCGCTCTCGGAGTCGATTAAAGAACGACTATCTCTGAAAAATCTCTGCCAAACCGTTCATCAGATTGCGGTAAAACTTTGTCAACTTATTGCCTGCACTTGCGCGAAGGTTATAGGCATAGTAGAACTAACTAACTTACGCCGCGTAGCGCGCTGTGTGTATACATAAAGTATATACATAAAAACAACTAAAATATTCATTATGAGACTTCGAGTAGTGTGGCAGCTAGAAGTAGGCTGAATTCGGTCACAAAAAGTGATTTAAAACCATTTCTTGTCTATAATTTTCATTTTTTAAATCAAATTATGTCACACCTAACTCCAAAATTAAATTAAACTCACACTCACACTCTTACACACTGGAGGATTTATGTCAATAGATTCTCTAATAGCGCAACCGTAATATTATGTCAAATTTAAACTAATTGCTATTTTATATATTTTAACGACTTGCAACGCCAGTCATCATTTTAATCTTTGATGTAATTGTCAACAAAATTCCAACCTCCGCACAAGCGGAATGCATGAACAAATAGGCGTAGAGCTTTTTTTAATGAACGCAGTGTGTAAACGCACCTTCACCCTTTGCTTAGTGATGCATTATGTTTTTATGAAAACCATGCATGCATCAAAGACTACACGACTAATTTGTGTAAATTTAACTTACAAGTACGACGAGTGAAGGCAAATAAACACGTTTTTCATTATTAGGTTTAACCTGGCAGTAAACACCTGGATAAAATTTTAGTGTTTAACAAGCGTCAATATACTGTGATGCAAATAATACCAGTTTTGCGTATTACGTTTCAGAAACCGTTCTCGATATAACATTTGCATCCCCGTCACAAAAACTGTTTTTGTCTTTAACTAACAAATATATTATTGACTGCCTCTATCAGGTCGATGAGTTCTCGGGTCGGGCAACACGGGTCAAGGAAGTTAGCGGTGTTTCACTCCCGCACCTCGGAAAGCACGTAATTTCGAAGGTTCTGCGCCTAATATCTATTCGGTCGTGTCGAATGACCGTCTCATGGCACTATGAGAGTGGGCGAATAAAGAGTTCCGTCAAAATCGGTCCAGCCATTTCGGAGGTTAGCCTGAACAAACAGACAGACAGACGGACAAAAATCAAAAAAAATGTTTTTTGTTATAAGTACCGTATATACTTTCATCTGCATTTAGTAAAAAGCTGTTATTTTGACATTACAAACAGACACTTCAATTGTATTTATTAGTATTGTATTCGGGGATCGGATAGCGGTCCTCTTGAATAAGTATAGGCGATTAATAAGCAAAGCTGAGTTAAAAAGACAATAGTAGTAGTAGTTTCTTTCCGGCGACGGAATAAAGCTATATATCTAAGTTTCCGTGAAATATCGTTATCCTGCAGTGTGGGTAAAAAGTTTAACAAGAAAACGGAACAGAATTTCTAAGAATAATTATGACTTTTAAAAGTAGTAATTTTTTAAGTTCCTGCTTTGAAGATTAATAATTTTCAAAAGTAGGAAGTTATAGGTCCGATTTTGTGTGTGTGCGTGCGTGCGTGCGTGCGTGAGTGCGTGCTTGCGTGCATGCCTGCGTACGTGCGTGCGTGTGTTAGTGCGTGCGCGCGTGCGTGCGTGCGTGCGTGCGTGTGTGTGTGTGTGTGTGTGTGTGTGTGTGTGTGTGTGTGTGTGTGTGTGTGTGTGTGTGTGTGTGTGTAATAAAAATTTGTCGTGCGATATCTTTACAACGAAAGTGTTAATTGAGACTTCGAGCTGATTTCATTTTCAAGTCAATCGATCGAGCCGTTTCAAAGATTTTCAAAAAATAAGATGTATTAATGTGGCGTCATTAAGATTTAAGATAATCATCAAATACTATTGCTTTTATCAGATTTTCGATTTCCCAATAAATTTTCCCAGATAACCCTAACTATTTTCTCTCTATCTATTCTTGAAGTTTCATCGCAATCGGTTCAGCCATTTCGAAAATCTTAATAGTATACAAATAACCCTGACCTAAAAGAAACTAGTTATCTAAGAGTATATATCACAGACAGACACTTCAATTTTATTTATATGTATACATTGTTTATAGTTTATCGGTATATACATATTAAATACCATGTGTATACATATTATACACACTTGCCATGTACGATTTTAATATATGTTTATACATTGTACCTAATAGCCCTCTCATGCACATAGACAGATTTTTTTGCTATCACTTTGTTCTTATTTGCTGAATGTTATCAAAATTACTTTTTTAGACCAGTATCACTTATCATACAATATGTATTCAAAAATCGATACTTAAATGCTTAGAAAGTAAACATTTGAATTACCGTGAAACCTGGCAACTTTGCCATTTTTGGAAGGACTTAAAAGTTTGAGACCAATTTTCAAACAAAAAATGTACTTTCAGACTGGGCATCAATGTTAAATGTGACATTATATTCTTCATAGATTTGGTGATGGTCAAAACACCTCTATAATACAAAAAATATATACTTATAATATAAACACCGTGCAGTAAAGTTTGTAATAATTTACACAAGTAATAAATTTATAAGTAAATAATAACTTATAAGTAGGATGAACAACTTTTTTTGCAAAATAATTCCTTTGTATTGATAATATCTGTGTTTTACGGCAAAGGCAACCAAAGAGTATAATATAATCACTACGTTTTTGTCGTCAATTAGTCTTTGACTGTTCTCGTTAAAACTCTGGCCTCGGTTTAAGGGGTACGCGATAAGAATATGAGGTTTTACAGAATAATTATGTCAATGAATGCAGTGTGAACGCACCTTTGTATAGTGATGCATTTCTGCGTATTTATGAAAGGCGTGCACATGCGTCATAGATTACGCGTATTACACAGTGCGAGTTTAAGTAACAAAGGGGATACGCAAATATGTTTTGAATGAACTCCTCTAATCAGAGAAGAAAGGGCGTGTGAAACTCCGCTCCCCATTTTCTCGTATATTAAACAGTTAAATACAATTATCGATAAATTTATACGAATCATGAGTAGTACAAAAGCTACTAGGTTCGTCTTGTTCTTATTCTCTGTTTTCTTCGTCATCATCAAATCAAGCATCAATGCAGAAGCAAGCATCAAAAGAAGCAGGGTCATACGTGCGAGACGTCTACTGTGATAGTTAGCCCTCCAGCCAAGCGTGAGAATTAAGGCAAACCTACAATGGGACAGGCCCACGTCCAGCAGTTGATTTCTACAGCCGGATGATGATGTTAGCGATGATGATGATGGTGATGAACTTGTCCATGAACACAAGATATAAAAGTTAATATCTACGTGTAATAAGCTAGCCATTATACTCCTATGTTAATTGCTTTAATGACAGGTATAGTAATAGATTTCATAAAAAAGAAAAAAGAAAATTAAAAACAGCCTATACATATATCCCACTTCTGTGCACAGGCCTTTTGATTCTAAGAGGGTTTTATAGCAAGGAAATGTCCACCGCGCTGCCCCAATGTATTTTGACGGGCTTCACACCTCTTCGAAATATATTTTTTATTTTTACACAAGCAGATGTTTTCTTTCACCGCCGAGCACGTAATAAATAAGCACTTAAAATTACATTGAATAATTATCTCATTGATTCCGGCGGAGATCAAATCCGGGTTGCTAGCGTAATTTACTGTGAGCATGTGCGAGGGAACAGATAGAATAAGAAAAGTGCCAATGGACACATTCCTCGAAATGTAAATTATATTAAAGTTACAGCCTTTATACGACCTTACTGCTGAGCACAGGCCTCCTCTCATTTCTGAGATGGTTTTTAGGGCAAGGAAATGCCCGCCGCGCTGTCCCAATGCGTGTTGTTGAACTTCACATGTCTTGGATTTTTTTTTATTTCTCAGACTTGCAGGTTTCCTCAGGAATTTTTCCTTCATTTTTTTATAGCATAGGTGACAAACGAGCACACAGTCCACCTGATGGTAAGTGGGCACTGTGGCCCATAGACATCTACATTTATCCTCAATTAAGAATCAAAATGCACATGCGTTGTCACCCTGAGGACTAAGATGGAATGCCTCTTTTCCAGTAAGAAGGGTCTCCGGTTCTCTACACTCACCATACGAAACACAGCAGCATTGAGCTGCTATTTTACGCTGGTATTCTGTGAGAGCGTGGTCCTACCCTGGTCGAGCCGACCCATTCGTGCTACAACTATAATATAGTTGCAGCGTGGCTCTACCGTAATACGTAATACCACCGAGCACGTGGTAAATCAGCACTTTAAATTGCAATTAACAATTTCATTGGTGCCGGCGGGGATCGAAGCCGGGTTGCTGTGAAATTGAACGGGCTTTTTGAGCTACCACGGCTCAAAATTATATTAGTTTAAGTTAAAATAAAATAACATGTTAGCCGTAAGAGTTCCAATTTTATGCCTACATAGGACTATTCTAGGGTAGGTACTTTATTAATAAAAAAATGATATTGCCAATATTTTGCTGGCGTACAGTTATAATGAGGAGAAAAATAATATGCTAATATTGTAAAACTTGTTAAATATTTGTTCTAACAGTTTTAACCATATCCATAAAGATAATTTCGTGAACAATCTTCACAAGAACCACTTAGCATTCTGCCAGTTTAAACATTCAAACTAATTGACAAATATCGCGGCACCGCACGTCATCTTGCCAGCATTCGTTTAAACCTCGTTCTAAAATTTCTACTTAAAAGTAATATTAAAAGGTAGGTATACAAAGTAAAAGGCAAATAATATTTATCAATATATTTTCAGGGAACAACCGTGGTAGGTCAGGAGCTAGCGCAAGCCTTAAGTTTCATAATACGCGAGCAACCCGGGTTCGATCCTACCTATTAAGTTGCTGCTTGCAATTTTATATGGTGGCGAAGGAAAACGTCATGAGGAAATCTGTAGGACTGAGGAATAATAAATTTTGTGGACATGTTAAGTCCACCAACACGCATTAAAGCAGCGCTTTAGCGGCCGGTCTGCTGAAGTTTGCTACAGAAACAATTGTAACATGCACATTATATAAAGATTTCTAATATTTACTATTTACACGAATACCACACATTGAATAACCGTGTAGTAGCGGTGTAAAAATATCTACTACCACATATCATCCATTGGGTGTCGTAAGTGGCGACAGAAGGAAGCTAAACCTGGAGATGAGCAGCAGCATCTTTCTGATAAGAACTGAATACAAATTGCGATTGCTAATCCTCTCGTCCTGCGTGCGACTATGAGGCAATCTATTGTGGAAGTCTATGTTCAGCGGGGACCTATAATAGTACACACGTACACGGGGGTCTGTAATAGTACACATTGAAATTTTATAGATTTTATCGACTTTAATTTGACTATATTTATAATATTTGATATGAAAATGTTCAGGTCTATTAAAACTATAGAGGGCTGCAATCTACTTCAAGAAGATCTGTGTAGGCTTAGTGCATATTGTCTAGCAAATGATCTTTGCTTGAACATCAGGAAATGTAACATTATCTCATTTACCAGGAAAAAAAATCCGTCCTATTTGATTATAAGCTTGACGATAATTTACTAACGAGAGTAAATGAACTGCGTGATCTTGGTGTTAATTTGGATAGTAAGTTGTTACTGAGGTCACATATTAATATCATAACTAAAAGAGCTTATAAAATGCTAGGTTTTGTTATGCGTATCTCAAAAGATTTAAAAAAGTCTTCAACAGTAATCATACTATTTAACACTCTGGTGCGGTCTATATTCTTGAGTATTGTTCTTCATGCTAGAATCCTCAATACAAAGTTTATATTAAAATGATTGAAACAATCAATAATAAGTTTGTGCGTCACTTAAAGCGATATAATTCTACTGTAGACTCCATTATTATTAATAACTTAGACGGTAATACCCTCGATAAACGCCGTGATAAAGGAGATCAAATGTTGTTGTACAAATTGCTTCATAATATCATCGACTCTCCCCTACTTATAAGCAAAGTAAATCTTGCGTGTCACAGGTTAGGTGCACGAAATAAACCTCTTTTTGCATTACGTAAAGTTAAAACAAGGTGTGCCTCAAATAATTTTGTATCTCGTACATTAAAAAAATTAACTTAAAATATTGTAAATTGGATATATTTCACCTTGAATATAATAGTTATAAAGAAAATATTGTAAAACTTAATATATAATTGGTAGTTTCAATTTAAGTTGTATATATAATATTACTTTTAACTGCTTAGTACTTAATGTTTAATTTATAAATATCATTTAGTTAGTTTTATTCTTTTATATTTTAATATTTTTTAATTTTTATACAACATAATATTGTGGTGGCAAGCTTTTATTATGTATTAGATATCTGTGGAAACTTCATTGGTTTTTAGGATTACTTTTATATGTTTTATTATGTAATTTATTATTGTTCTGTATGTTTCCTTTTAAAGCAAATAAATAAAAATAAAAAAAAATCACGGAGTAAAAATAAATCAAATTAAATGCGATAAAATCGAAAAATGCTTAAGGTAACAAAGTTATCTGAATAGACGATACCAGAGGGCCTGGAAGCGGAACAGAGTCAAGAGACAATGTAAGTAGTTTTGTCGAGCAATAGAAAAAGTTCCCGCTTTCAGTGAAATATCATTATCGTACATTGTAAGTTAAAAGTTTAACATGAGAAGAAGAACGGAGTTTAAAGAACATAATGAATTTAATTTTAGCTGAATTCAAAAAAGGAGGAGGTTCACAACTCAAATGTATGTTTTTTTTGTACTTTTTTGAATGTAATGTTACCCGATATCTTCGTCATGAGACCCGACTTTGAAGATTATTTTTTTATTAACTAGATGGGGTGGTCTCATATAACTTTGGAGAAAAAACACCACCAATAAGGGTGGCAAAAATAACTTGTTTTTAGTTCTTTGCAGTCGTTTATTTTTGTTAAAAGTTATAATTTTTTGTAAATCATACGAAGTCATGTGAGTTAGGAATTTATAGCACAGATTTGCGACAAGGCTTAATAGAGTTAAAAAGGCCTAAAGACTGAAACATTTAAAAGTAAATTAATATATAGTATCGCACAGCTGGGCAAAGTTATTTTCTTATTTCCGAGTGGGTTATGCGAGCGCTGCTCCAATACATGTTGGCGGATAAAATATTTAATTGTGACTATTAATATTTCCGTTTTTTTTTTTAAATAAAGAATGTTACATTATCAAAATACCTGAAATGTGTTATCATCAAAATAAATTATGATAAAATAACGTAATTTATTTAACGATTGGACCGCTTTGTTTGCAAACTTAGCTTTAAAAAGCCTGAATGGCGAGTCAGAGATTACAGGGCGACGGTACAGGCTCACTCGCGCGGAATGGATATTCAATTTCGTGGAAAAACAATATTTTCACGAGTAAAACGCGGAATAAAAAAACTCTTAATTAAAAATATTAATATTTTAAAGACCCTTTTTATGTAAAAATTAACTAAAGAGCTTGTGCCGTTTAGACGCCATTTTCCCAATTATGACAAAAATAGATCTCCTTTGGAGATTTTTTTTCTAAACAAATAAATTACAAATACATTCATCAAATCTTTATCTGTCATTCTATAATTTTTTTCCGGATTAAATTAATAAGTATTGTGATATTTTTACTTAAATATCTAAGAATTTAAGCATTTTCCCGCTCTAACCTTAAACAAGTAAGTAAGTTGCAGTTACGAGTACATTATGGCTGCAGCGATATTGGGTAAGCTCAACCACCGTTACCGTTACAGTCTATGAAAAGTCCCCTCCTGAACATAGGCCTCCCCCATAGAGTGCCTCATAGGCGGGGGGTAAAAGTGGAAATAGTTCTCAAGGTGGAAAACGCAGTTTTTTATTTTTTATTTGTTATTTGGAAGACGCTACTGCCCATCTCCCAAATCCTCTGTCGCCTCTTACGACCCCCACGGAAAGATATTCTAACACCGCCACTACACGGAAGCTCGACCACGCTTATAACACCGATCTAAAATATCAGAAATATATAGTAAGTGAGGAGAATGGTAGAAGTATTTTCACCTATAAGGACTAACATAGTTAACCAGTTGTCCATCTTAGTCCTTATGGGTGAAAATGCTACTGTATTATGATTCGTAATAGAGGATAGATGGAGGTGAGGGTCACAACGTCGGTTGGTAAATAAACCTTAAAATGTGCTTTTATTTTTGTTTAACTAAAGAAATAAAGTAAATTTATAATGTAAATAAATAAAACATACAATAATTAATAGAAACACGCGTTACTTTGCGGAAATCCATTATACTAAAGTTAGTAAAAATTACTTTGCCTGTACCCGCTAAATAAAATAACCGCTAAAACTCTTAGCGGTTCAGAGCGGTCAGCCTCCACAGTCTACTTCACCTGAGGATGCCTCGTGTAGAGGCGAAACACGTATCGTATTATCGTCGGTGATGTGTCTTTCCCAATGTAGTGGTGTTGAGAGTAGTGGTGCTGGGATTAGTGGTGCACTGAATTGAGGGAGGGCGGGAGGTGCTCTTCAAATTTGGTAAGACACATCATTTTATTTTATTGAGCGGATACAGGCAAAGTAATTTTTACTAACTTTAAAACATACAACATTTTTATCATAAAAAAAAACATCCGTGAGTGTCGTGGAACACTCGGTTGGAACGAAATTCCTTTCGTAGTTTATTATTACTGAAAAACGTATTATATTATTGATTAACAAATACCAATAAATAAATTACTAGCGTCTATTAAAATGAAGCGTCATTTAAAATAATATTTCTTTCACGGCAAGATAAGAAAAATGCAAGGAGATGGATATTATTTCATCTCGCTCGCACTATAGAAAGGGTCGTGACGGAAAAATCTTACACTTTTTCTCACCTAACCCCCATCCGCCAAATTCGTAAAGTGCGATAAGAAACTTCGTTCCAATAATTTACATCTAGTGGAGGACCCCCCTACACTTCGCCCGTGTTTTGTGGCATTCCTTAGTAAAGGCGTATGTTTAGCGATGGACTTGTAAAAGCCAGGCGTTTAATAGATAGATGAAAGGAATATTTAAGTATTCCTTTAAAATGTAAACGATATTTGCAATAAAACAGAGGTGCGCAGGTTTCCAGCAAAACCTTTTGCTGGAAACGCATTCAATAACACGATACGTGTAATGGATGATTTCAAACCGGCTCGTATCTCTATTTGCTTTGCGGATGAATCGAGCGTTGCAACCTTTTCGCTTATTTTTTACATAAATGGATTCGTACATTTACAGTTTCGAACAGAATTTAAGTACATGGTTAAACGCTTGGATTAGTACTTGCCAGTACAGACCCTACTAAGCTACGTAGTATATATAAAAAATATATATCAGTGCTTATAAATTTCTGCCATTTTTCAATATTCAAGTAATAACTTTAATTCCTCTCCACTGTGTGGTTGCGAAATAAAATAAAAAAATATAGTGAGAAACGCCAAGAATTTCACAAGGTCTGCTTAGATGGCATGTAATTACCTTGTAAATGCCAGATATAATATATTTTGAATGGTAATGGAAAGTAGCGAGAAAATGGTGAGATTCGCTAACATCAGTCCGCCTGCCAATCTGTAAGCACGTCCGCTCTATTGTGCTACGAAGGTAAAAAAAGGAATGTATTTGGAGGAAAAAGTATGTATTTTTTGTCCTTGCCTTAAGTCAACTTTTACAGTAAACCAGGATCAAATGAGGTTATCGTTCTAATGTCAGGATTTTTCCTGAGAGACATCATACGCGTTCTTCATCTTCTTCCCATTTTACGGACTCCACTCTGGATATGGCCTCTCACATTGTAGAAAAGATTTGTTATAATCGTCACCTTTGTCAGGCGGATAGACGTTATTAGTACCACACTTCTTTTTTTTATAAAACTGAAGTGACAAACGAACTTACGAGTACAGTCCACCTCAAACAAAGAAGGCTACATACAGGTGCGATGTCATCTCTGAGAACTAAGATGCCTCACATCCTGTATTTGTGCAGGCTCTCTATACTCTTTAGACTATGAAACAGTGATTTTACTCGACTGCGGCGTGTAACGTACTTTTGGCTGGTATGTACATTTAAATGACAACTACAACGAATATGAGACGCGCAAACTAAACTGCTTCAAACAAAATAGGCCATAGCGGATGCACTTGTGGTTGACGGCAGAAAGAGTGATTCCAACCTAGGCGGACTACTCGGCAGGAAAGGAGTTCTGTCGCCACTACATACATTACCTCATATGTATTGACAATTTTATAATTTGTTTCAATGATAGACAAAGAATTATAAATTATCATCCCGTATGACGTATAATTCCACCGCGCACGGTTATATATTTAAAAAAAAAAAGCAGTATTTTAGACAACAATCTGGCGCAAAATTTATTTTATTAAATATCAAAATAAAATGATTTTTTCATTTAAAATTATTAATAAACAAAGGTTTAACTAAAATGCAATTTAAGACACTCTAATCTTCCTTTTTTTGACTAGTGTGCAGTTTCGTGGTCACTTGGAAGGGAAGACCAAATTGGTCTCTAAAAAGCTTGGCGTGCTCAGCAGAGCGAGACAGTATTTTATGCCGGCACATCGCTTGCAACTTTACAAAGCGCAAGTTCGGCCTCACATGGAATACTGTTCTCATCTCTGGGCCAGGGCACCCCAGTGCCAGCTCCTTCCACTTGACCGCATCCAGCGCAGAGCGGTTCGAATCGTCGACGACCGAGTTCTTTCTGATCGGCTCGATTCACTAGAGCTGCGTAGAGATGTTGTACCCCTTTGCATTTTCTATCGAATCTACCACGGGGAGTGCTCTGGTTAATTCCAGCCGCCAAATTTCACGAACGCACATCGCGTCAAAATTCACGATACCATCCTCACTATCTGGATGCTTGGCGGTCCACCACTGTGGGTTTTATTAGGAGTTGTCTTCCTCGTACAACTTCTGTGTGGAATTGTTTACTACCGGCGATTTTTCCGGACCGATACGACTTAGGGACCTTCAAGAAAAGAGCTTACACCTTTCTAAAAGGCCGACAACGCACCTACAACTCCCCTGGTGTTGCGGTTGTTCATGGGCGGCGGTAGTCACTTACCATCAGGTGAGCCGCATGCTCGTTTGCCCCCTCTTCTATAAAAAAAAGACTTGTATTTTTAATCAAATATGTAAATTATATTTTTCCATTCAACATCTCTCTGCGAAATATTGGTAATTTATAGTTTATAGGGTTTGTTTTGCAACGCAAATTGAAAAAGGATAATCGGTTTAACCTACTAGTACATGTTATGAAAACACAACAAGTACCTATGTAAAATAAGTTAAAATAAAAACTTGTAAGTCTCGCGGGTTAATTTAAATACTAATTAAAGTAAATATAGATGAAGGTCTTTTGTTTTTGTTTTTTTTTTAAACTTAAATTAAAAAGGGTAGTAAAGTTGCAGTTTATATACGTTCTACACCAAGGTACAGGTCTCCTCACCTCCTCTTGAGCATATAGTCCGCAGCGCTGCTCAAGTAAGTATTGCCGGATTTTATATGACCTAGAAATATTTTAACATGCGGACACAACAATCTTCAGACATGCGGATTTCCTCACGATGTTGTCTGTTACTAGCTAGGAGACTAGACTAGACTAGACTAGTATTTTTACAGGCTGTAAGATATTTTAGTCCACAGAGGTGACAACGCATCAGTAGCTTTCTTTATTTGAAGTTGGCTGCAGTTGTCCATGGACTGCAAGAGCCTTACGTGGTAAAGCCACGCTGTAGCTATATTATGGTTACAGCACGAATGGGTCGGCTCGACCAAGGTAGCATCATGCTGTCACAGAATACCAGCGTAAAATGGCAGCTTAATGCTCCTGTTTCGTATTGTGAATGTAGGACCGGAGACCCTTTCTACTGGTCCATCTTAGTCCTCAGGGGTGACAACGGATCTGCATTTTGATTCTTAATCGAGGACAAATGTAGATGTCTATGGGCCACAGCTACTTATCATCAGGTGGACTGTCTGCTTGTTTGTCAACATTACTCCATAGAAAGAAGCCACATACTATCAGTTGGACAGTGAGTTCATTTGCCAATTCCGATTTATAAAAAATTCCACCGTAACGTGGTAAAAAAATTCAATGATTTATACAGAAGTTCTAGTTGATTTGGTAGCTACACTGTATGATCGGCATATAACAAAGAAAGCGGTCATCCAATTTATTTATTACTTTATTCCTTCAAACCAATAAAGCGATGTTATTCAACATCAATTGAATAATGACTGTCAATCATAAATTGAACTGCCCAATCAACTTACAGCTGAGTGTTAAAAGGTTCTCTCCAGTCTTAATCGTATAAGATATAGCAGGCAACTCCAGCACACAATAAATGTTTATTTGTTCTAATACATGGCGTCACATACTATTAATTTTTTTATTGTGGTAGGACTCCTTTTCTGTCCAGAAGTCAGTTTGGGAAGGTGTTACCCTCTTACTGCCACCAAGCAGTACATTCATCACTGTGTTCGGATCTGGAGAGTTGAGGCAGCCAGTATAGTTGCAGACAAATAGGTATTCCATCTTAATCCTCAGAGATGACAAGATGTCTGCAGCCTTCTTTGTTTGAAGCTGGTTGCAGGTGTCCATGGGCTGCGGTAGCTACTTACTATCATGTGGACTGTAAGTTCGTTTGTCACTTAAAACTTTGTTCACACATAAAGAAGACGGCGGCGGGCAGCGGAGGCATCGACACACCATCGGCGGCACTTCGATCTCAAGCACAATCGCAAACGCTCTTAAAACATAATTCATTATCTCATTATGAAACTGCTCAGCGAATAAAACTATTTGATATTATACAGTTCATCTTTATTTACCGACCGGCTGTAACAAACTTTATAAAAAAACGTGACATTGGACGCCATGTCGAAAGAGACTCTATCTATTAACATTGAACATGTTCATATTATAATGTTCGAGTATGTTCTTATTTCACAGAATTTGTAATAACTAGAACTAAATTAAATAAACACTTTTCTTATGTACATTCAAGCGTGTTTTGATAAACGACCATAAGTGTATTTAATAGAAACAGAAACTGCAACTTTTTTATTCAATATAGATTATAAATAATACTTCTTAAAAGTCACTCCTTTTTCGTTAAAAAACGTGTTCGGTAAAAAACCTCTGCCTTGGGAAGAACCAGCAAGAAACCCAGCGGACATTAAAAAAACAGCTTACAATCTCAATAACAATTAACAACAGAAAACAAATTAGAAATAGCTTGGTAGCGATCACCTCATTCCCAGGGGTTATTATCATCCATAAATTCCTTAATATTATCGTAACCCTTTTTATACAAACTTTGTTTGATAAAGTTTTTGAACTTTGAGGAGGTCATGTTTTGTATATTTTCTAAGATTTTGTAGTAAAAGCGTATATATCGCCTCCAAGAATGACTCGGTGGAGTCGAGTGACTGCTACTGGTACTACGAGCTTGTGCCTGTTCCTAGTATTTACAGAATGAATATCACATTTTTTTAAACTTTGTTTTTTATTTTTGTGCACATACATTACATTTTCATAAATGTATTAATTTCTTTAAATTTTTGTCTGAGTGACTCTTTAGGAATGGAGAGTGATCTTATACATAAATTTCTCTACTTGGTAGAGCCACGATGCAATTGTTATGGCTGCAACGCAGATGAATTGCCTCCACCGGGGAAAGACTACGCTCTCACAGAATACAAACCTAAACTGGCAGTATAATACTGCTGTGTTTTGGATGATGAATATAAAGCAACGGGACCGTTTTCACTGGTAATAAAATTACATCTTAGTCCACAGAGTTAAAGTCCTAGGGTCTCTTTCCCTGAGGTTGTCGGTCCATCGAGTTAATATAATATTTTATAGTGTACTCGTCAAACTACCTGCCAAGGATGAACATTGAGTCAAATCCTCTCTACAAGGAGAGAGCCCATGTCCAGCAGTTGAATATGTTTAAGGAAGATGATGAAGTTACGGTATGTTCATCATAACGGAAAACTCATGGAATCACTTTGGTGTCTATTTATCTGTAACAGAGGTGTGTTTTTGACGGTATTTCATACAGATGCTTGTAATTTTGAGTTAATATGCTACTGGCATTTTACGATGGATGCAGGGGATTCACGAACGTGATTTGTAGCATGTCTTGGAGGAATCCCATGTTCAGCAATGGACATGTGATGGCTTGTTACGATGATGATGATGATGATGATGATGACGATATTTCCAAATTTTACCAAACACAGGTTTAAAAATTCTAATTTTAAATATTTTGATACCCTCTTTTTATCATTACCACCAATCAAAATAAAAAAGCGGAACGTAGAACTCCACCATAGATTTCCTCATAGGGTGATAGCTACCACGCTCATAGGATTTGCAACCGCAATGTTATATTTTGGATATAATGGTTGTTTTATGGAAGAAGCCGATGCCCATGTCCTTTACATTTCCCTCTGTCGTCTATTACGACAACCACCTTTATTTTTAACTCCTTTTTTGAGATCAGTGTGTAAAATATCAATTAAAACTCTTTGCTGCACCATTTAAATATCGTCACTGCGCCTGCATAACCAAAAAACATTTATTTGATGAAAACCAGTTGAGTGCATTTTATTAGTATTTACTCACCCCTATGTACTCAAAGACTTTATATCAAGTATTTTTTTTATAGAATAAGGGTGACAAACGAGCACAAAGTACATCTGATGGTGACTGGATGCTGTGGCCTATAGACATCTACATTTACCCTAGATTAAGAATTAAAATGCAGATGCGTTGGCACCCCTGAGGACTAAGATGGAATGCCTCGTTTCCAGTAAAAAGGGTCTCCAATTCTCTACAGTCATCATACGAAACACAGCAGAATTAAGGTGCTGTTTTACGCTGTTATATCTGTGAGAGCGTGGTCCTGCCCCGATTGAGTCAATCCATTCGTGCTACAACCGTAATATAGTTTCAGCGTGGCTCTCCCCACGTAAAAACGTGGTAACAAAAATAGCAATAATTTGGCGACATACTTAATTCTCATTTAAATGACTTATTAAAACTGAACGAAACCGTTTTTTTATGCCTACTGAAAAGTAATCTTTTTATGTATATACCTAATTTTCATATTTTATTTTAAAGAAATTCGAATAAATGCTTCAAATACAACACTAAATTTGAATTAAATTAAAATTAAAAACCAAAATAGATTGCAGTTGACAAGTCAGCGTCAGAACAGACTATTTAAAATTTCATTCTAGTATCAAATTAATGAAACGGGCGCCGACGTACGATTTGCATATTTACAAAAAGAGAACATAAAATATATAGTTCACTTCATTTTCAAACACACATACATTTTATTTAAATAACAAAGCCCTGGAAATTCGACCTTTTTCGCGCTACTTTGTAAACTACTGCAAACATTTATATATTACTGTAACTAGTCTATAATACGTCCCACATCTAGGCATAGACCTTCTCACAAACGGTTATGGAACAACTGCTAACTCACGCTGCTCCAGTGCTTGTTGGCGGATTTCACAAGTACTAAAATACTTTAGTCCTTAGACATGCAAGCTTTCTAACGATGTTTTCCGTCACCGATATTGCTGGGGACACCGGCGTTATTTTTACAAGTTTAAAGGATTTGACAGAATTGTCATTTTTCAGATTGGCTATACCTCAGATAGAGTAGCAGAATGTCAAATATATTACACACTACTCACCGTTGAGGTAAAATAAGTTTTAAAATGCTGCCTGGGGGCGCGTAAGCAAATCCGTTACTCCACTAGACCCACGGCTTCGTAATGGGGACTAAGGAATTTTTATTACTTATTATAAGTCAGTATGTACTTGACTACAATCTAATTTTATCTCGTAATGAAGCCCTAGGTCGTAAATTGCATTGTCTTAGCGAACCAAAACCTATTTTCTTTTGCCTTGAAAATACCCAGATTGTAATCGGACGGAAGGATAGACGCTGGCGAAAAGATAAAATAAAATTCCAAAAAGATTTCATAACTTTCCGTTTTATCTATGAAATTAAATTAAATAATATATTTATATCTTCGATGTAAGAAATTACATGTTACAAACGTGAAATGTAATTTAAAAAAAATTACATTTGAGATTTACATTTTTTTTGTCCCCAAATCTATTACTTTAAACAAACAAACAAAACTGTAACACCCAAAGGCTTGGAACTGGCTACTGCGATAAAGGACAATCTCAGTAACAAATTTTTTATGAGTTACACCTCTCAAACGCAAAACGAAAAAGTGATTCGCAAAACGAAAAAGTGATTCACTCAACAACCATGTAAAATCAACAAAAGCTACGAAAACAATTGCGGGATAACGAGAGGCGGTTTCCCTCAAATATCACCAAAAATTCTGTACTTTTAGATTTTTTTATTATGGAGAGGAAAGACAAAAGACTATATTCCATACAGCCAAGATTGGATATTGTGCTATTTTTATATTTTTTCATGTTACTTTTATGCGAATAAGTATTGTAAAATTTCTAAGAGATTTTGCTAACGATTTAATTAAACATATTGCTGATTTGCTGATTATAGTAACCAAGCAAAGCAAATAGTTATCTCCAAATATCATATAAATAGTTTATATTAATTGTTTAAAAGCAAATGCTAATTTCATTAAATTGCGTTGCTTTCAAATTCCACTTTGAGTTATTATTCTAACAATAATGACACAGTAGCATGTATATCTTTTGCTCAGCTTCAACGTGACAGAGTCGCGCTGCAGCTGTATTATGGTTGTAGCACAAATAGGTCGGCTTGAGCGGGCTAATGCTGCTGTGTTTCGTATGGTGAGTGTAGTGAACCGGAGACCCTTTTAACTAGAAATGATTCATTCCATCTTATTGCTCAGTGGTGACAACGCAACTGCATTTTGATTCTTAATTGGGGATAAATGTAGATGTCTGTGCCACAGCATCCACCTACCATCAGGTGAACTGTGTGTTTGTCACTTTATTCAATTAAAAAATTAAAAAGTTTCCGCTCATACCATGCAATTATATTCATACTTCTCTCTGACATTTGATAGCCAGGTGCTATTATATATTCTGTGCCAGAGGTTACACTCATTATGTTTAACAAACACTGACTTTTTTAATCCATCCGAACTGGTTTACATAATGATTTCTTATATTTACGCGAACACTACACATTTAAATAAAACTAGTTTTTACGGATTTTATCGCGTATATTAACTTATCTTCAAAATAAGTTAATATACGTCGCGAATACAAAATAATATTTTGTATTTCCGACGTTTCGAGCACTTTCCAGCACCCATGGTCACGGTGAGGACCGAGGTGTTTGACGTCCCAATGCCATAGTTAACCACGACTACGAGTACCTCCAGATAAAAATTATTAATTTTAGTTCCGACCTAAGATCTTAGTCTAAGTGCTCGAAACGTCGGGAATACGCGATAAAATCCGTAAAAATTAGTTTTATTTAAAAATCCATCCGAACATTGATAGGTTTATAGTTTGGTAAGCGCAAAGCTAAAGCCTACTAGTGATATTTTTTGTCGTTAACGCCACAAATATATTACTAGATACTTATATTAATATAAATACTACCTTCTTACCTATTTCTGCCGCCAAATAGCAGTGCAATGCTGTGTTCCAATCTGAAGGGTACAGAGAGCCAGTACAATTATGTGGCATTCCATCTTAGACCCCAGAGGGGACATATTTGAAGCTTTTTTTGCTTAAAGTTGGTTGCAGAATTTCATAGGCTGCAGTAATCACTTACTATCAGCTGGACTGTAAGTTTGTTTGTTTTATTAAAAAAAATTAACTATAAAGAGAATCCGTTACTCTATACCATGCTGTGTTCTTTATCGTTGTAACTAACCAAAATGTGAATGAAAAAACTGTCACCAAAATTATAGAGTATCACCGTGTCGTGGCGGAAAATAATCCACTACACTCTATCATCCCATAGGTGTTGTAAGAGATGAAGGTAAATGAATCAGAGTAAGGGCAGTGGCGACTCTCTAATAACAACTCAAAATAAAAAAACTGGTGTTGCCAATCCGCCTGCCAAGCGTAGCAACAATGGCAATATACCTATGAGGCAAGTATGTAGTAAGTAGTACGTAGTATATGTATGAGGGAAAGCCTATGTTTAGTAATTGTTTGGACTTTTGATAGGCTGCAAATAACTGTAATATTATTGCATTACTTTTTTTTAGATCTTCTTTCTTCTTTATCGGCCCGTAAAATTCCACTCTTGGACATGGGCCTCTTCCGTTTTAGGAAGGATGCCATATGCCATAATTGTCACGCTTGGCTGGCGGATTAATTTCATTATCATTCATTATATTGGATATAATGGAGATATTTGCAATAGTTGCCAAGCTTGGCGGGTGAATTTACAACCGCAGTTTTTTTTTCTAGTTGTTACTAAAAGACGTTGCTGCCAATCTCCTGGTTTGTTTCCCTCTGTCGCTCCTTACGACACCTACAGGACGATATTGGATAGTGGATATTCTTACACCGCCACTACACGGTTTACTCATTAGTGTTGCTATAATTATTTCAATAGCAACATTTTCAGACTTGTGATAGTCGAATTTTGATGAATAGATCCAACTACGAACCAATTTTATATGCTTCATTTGTAACCTAACAAAAAAGGCAACGACATGCCACGGACGTAAAAAAACATGGACGTAATCGTAATGTTACATTAAAAATGTGTGAAGCACCCTT
Source organism: Parnassius orleans (assembly GCA_029286625.1). Lineage (NCBI taxonomy): Eukaryota > Metazoa > Arthropoda > Insecta > Lepidoptera > Papilionidae > Parnassius > Parnassius orleans. The sequence continues at coordinate 1,111,417 of JAGSMP010000080.1, read as the reverse complement.
CCTTTAATTTTGTTTGTCATACGCGAGATACGCGCACACGCGCGACAAGCTTATTTGAAAAAAATTTATACAGACCACTTAAAAAATTAGTATTTTAATAAAAAGTAAAAGCTGACTTCAAGAAAGTAAAAATAATAAAACCATTCGCAGAATAGCTTCAGAAGTCGACACTTAGATAGTGTATAGAAGTATTAACCCCGCCTAATAAAGAACATACACTCGAATTGAGATCCGCCTCCTTTTTTATATCTGCTAAAAATTAATTCAATATTAAATACAACATGTAACAAAAACTCTGTGGTTTCTGTTAAATGCGTTATCAGAATCAGTATTCAAACGCATAGAAATTGCTTTATTTAGAAAACTTGACCATAAAAAAATTAATTTAGTTTTTTTATGATCGAGTTTTTGAAGTATAATAAAATAACTCACTTCCTTTATTATGTTTTACTAATCATTCGTGTAATAAAACGTCATTAATTTCTAAAAAGGTCGACGACAGGTCTCGAATTAATCTTCTTATTTGATTTAACACTAAACCCTTGCAACATTATTATTTCATTACATACAAAAAAGGGATTTAAAGTTGCCAATAAAAAATTCAAATATCGATTGTACAATAGCCAGGATCCAATTTAAAGGTCTTTTGTTTACATGGGGAGGGTTCTGTATCGATCGCTAAAGCACCAGCCCTTACGTCGACTGAGCTCTTTTGGACCCCACTCGATGATTGACGGGTTTGTACGGTCGCGTGCGCATATTAGGTGTATTGTACACAGTTAGTGAAGGTTAAAAATTTTATTACTTTATTTGTAACCGAAGTCCTAATATTTAACTCAGTAGCATATCTCTAGCCGCTTAAAAACGCAGTTGATATATTTTTGTCATGACAGTGATAAATTATAAAATATACTTGCCTTTACAGCCTATCAAAGGTCCACCGCTGAACATAGGCCTCCTCCATAGATTACCTCTTAGGTGGGCTATATGCCATAGCTGTTATGAGGTAGTGGATACTCTTATTACGCCACCACACGATGTATACTGTATATATATTTAAATATCAATGTCAAATATAAATATAAAAACGTTTTGCAAAATGAAATTTTCATGAAAAATAATTCCGAGGTAATGACAAACAAATTTTTGCACATGGAAATTGAAAAAGAACGAAACTAAGTAAAATATGATATGATAATAACATAATTTTCTGCAGACCGAATTTCGATCACGTCGGCCACCCTCTACGGAGACTAGCCATCTGCGCAGGATTATATAGTGTACGAGTGTGTGCGCAAGCCTAAGTGCACTCTCTATTTCCTCACTCTCATAGTCCGATGGGACGGCAATCCGACATGACCGGAGAGAGATCAGGCGAAGGACCAACGTCTTTACATACTTCCCTAAACAGGAGGTGAAACATAACTGATTTTGGACCGACCCGGGGTTCAAACCCGGGTCTCTCTCTCATTATTAGCAGTCGCGCTTACGACCACCATACCAACAAGGCAGTCCAAACATATGATAGAATATGCGTGAGATAACAAAAACTACCATTTCGACAATACTTCATACACGAAACGATTTCCATATGAAATTGCCAAAAATTCTCTCTTCCAACAATAAAATCGTCTAACTCTGAAAACAGCCAACTTTCTATTGACACGTCATCCGGACGCAAGCTGTCGTACGAAAAAATTCCGCAATGTAAACACTGGCTAACTATTGTTCCCGCGCTTGAATAGGGCTTTTGTCAGAGAGTGCGTTGTGAAGAACTAATGGTGCAAACTTAACAGGAGTGGGTAGTAGGATGTATGGACGAATTACGTTGGTACGTAAAATTGTAAAAAAAAAAATTAGTTTTTGAATGTTTAAATGTCTAGTTAATTGAAATCATCATTAGAAAATTATTACCACATCACACAATTTGTGTTTGTTACATTTATTAATCTTAAAACTTGGCTGGTTGTCCGTTGTCAATTATATTTATTACATTTTTATTATTAAACATTTATAAATGAAATGTAAATGAGTACAAGAAACTATTACGTCATTTATAAATATTCTCTTATATTTTATTTAGATAGTTTCGTTTTCAGATCTCAAAAAATTATTTCAATTGACATTCATGTTATGTGCTATATATGGGGACGCTAATAGGAATAACAAGTCATTTATTTCAACCTACACTTTTACGAAAGTTACATTAATAAATCCAGCACGGTCCTTCGTCTGTGTTGACAGCAGTGTCTAGAAAATAATTGAACTGTCAGGCCGGCCTTGGATTCGAAACCATCTACCAAACAATCTATACAGTTACGTGGCCGTCAAACTACGAAATACATACAAATGAAATTAAAACAAATCCAGAAAATTCCAAAAATAGCCCTCAAGTCAAGTAACATAGACAACAATGACACAGACCACACAACGTCGGCACGATGCACCTAAAGTTTACGCGAAAACGAAATTTTACTATTCCCGTAACAACAGCCCACGGGGAGAATAAAAATGATTCGTTCCAGTAGCGTTAGATTCGACTCACGCCGACGAGCGCGTGTTTCGACGTCTCTGAGCAAGAGCTTAAAGTTTACGCACAGACTAATTTGTAAAAAGAGAGATTATAAATTGGTTAAAAATAAAACACAGAATATTAAAGGTTAGTATAATTAAAGGCTGCACTTATCATCAGGTGGACTTTAATTTTGTTTATCATTTAAAACTTTACAAAACCGACGGATTTTATATCATTTTATGCATTTTTCACATTTTCTTATTTCTCATATTATCATTATTCACTCCTTTTATAAAACTTTAAGGGATATTATACTATTGTATCCATTTCTCCCTGTGCACCTTTCTATTGACGAAGGATGCGACCGAGTGATGGCGAAAAATTCGTCCCGATTCAACCCCACCTAAATTCCTCGAGTTGGCAAAAAAGAGTAACATTACTAGTAAGTATCGGCACTACGTTTACGAACCCTGTCTGATGATCACATCAGAGTATGGTTAATTACTTCATACATACATCATTTGAGTTTAGAGTATGGTTAAGAATAGAATAGAATAATTTTTATTCAATATAGATTACAAGTAATACTTAATGAAAGTAATTTATGCTTCTACCGCTATTTCACAAAAACCATGTGCCCTAGGAAGAACCAACAAGAAAAGCAGGGCTCATTTATTAAATCATAATTTATTATAATTAACAATGTTCACGTAGCACAAATGAATTATACGTTAGTAAAAGCACAGTAACGATCACCTTATTTCCAAGGTTTGTTATTGTAATATTTGCGGGACTTTAAAAAAAAAGCATAAACAGGAAGCTAAATTTCCAGTTGTGAACTTCTTAATAATATATCTTACTTAACAACAAACACCCTATTAAACTTTTCAAAAGGAACAAAAGGTTTACGATAACGTCCATATTATAAAAATACAAAAAAAACGTGTGTGTGTACTTATGTACGCACGTAGGAAGTTATACTTCTTTAGCGTAACCTTAAATATAGTTATCAGTTCCCACGAAAACTTGAGAGACAGTTACCCAATGAAGTTGTCGCTTTGAGGTGTCAGTGTGCGCGCGCATCGTAAAAAATTCACTCTCATAATTTTTCCCAAACGCCCCAAAAGAAGTATAACTTCAAAATACTTCAAGCAACACCAGAAACAGTGTACACACTTAATGCTTACTCTGTGGACAAAACTAACTCGGCGTGAAGTTTCCAAACTTAGCGCTAACAGTTAACGTTCCGCCCATTTCCCAACATTCTTAAAACTACCGCACAACGTGAGGGCTGAGTCTAGATTAGATTGAGTCTTTAAGTTTTTTTAAAATTTCATATACCTTGTCTACAAAGCTAGAGGTTTTTTTTAATAAAATAAATGTGACAAACGAGCACACAGTACACCTGATGTTAAGAGAGTGCTGGAGCTAATGGACATCTGCATTTATCCTTGGTTAAAAATCAAAATGCAGATGCGTTGTCACCCTTGAGGACTAAAATGGAATGTCTTATTTCCAGCAAAAAGGGTCTCCGGGTCTCTACACTCACTGTACGAAACACAGCAGTAATTAAGCTGCTTTTTACGCTGGTATTCTGTGATAACGTGATCCTTCCCCGGTCGAGCCGACTTATTTATGCCACAGCTATAACACAGCTGCTGCTGGCTCTACGACGTCAATACCTACGGTTGCGGAATCTGTCAAAATTTGCGTCATACTGAGAACGAGTATTTTTGTTTGCGGAACGTTAATAATTATAATCGGGTGTACAACTTGAATGGTACAATAAAAGACAATAAAATATAATATGTGAAGCAGAAAAAATGACTTCTAAAGATTCCTGCTGTAAAAGCCCTCTGCTGGACATGGACCTCTTCCGTTATATAGAGTTAAAGTTAAAGTTACAGCCTATATGCGTCCCACTGCTGGGCACAGGCCTCCTCTCATTTCTGATAGGGTTTTAGGGCAAGGAAGTGTCCGCCGCTCTGACCCAATGCGTGTTGGCAAACTTCACATATCTTCGAAATATTTTTTTTCTTATTTCTCAGACATGCAGGTTCCCTCACGATGAGTTCCTTCAACGCCGAGCACGTGGTAAATCAGCACTTAAAATTGCAATTAACAATTTCATTGGTGCCGGCGGGGACCAAAACCAGGTTGCTCGCGTACTGTGAAATTTACAGCGAGCGCTAACCATCTGAGCTACCACGGCTCCTTATATGGAGGATATATCTTAATTTTTTTATACGTCGTGGCCGTGTAATGGCGGCGTAAGTATATCGACTACCCCATATCCTAAATAGTCGTAATAGGTGATAGGAGTAAATGAAACAGTAGATAGGCGCAGCATCCTCCTGATAACAACTTTATAATAATTAAAAAACTGCGGTCCCGCCTGCCAAGCGTGACAACTATGACATATAATCCTTAGTATAGCAGTGGACTTTTGATAGGTCGTAATGATGATGATGATGATGATGATGATGATTTTACGGTCTATAAATAAATAAAGTAATATCAGTGTATTTTATATAGCTTATTCACCGTCATCAGAATTACAGCCCTTCACAAGTCCACTGCTGAACTTAGGTCGCCTCCATGGAACGCCATAAAGCACAGTCCTGAGCCACCTGCATCCATCGACTTCCTGGGGGGCCGCCCTACACTTTCCCTACGCCCTACCACGCGAGAATCTTTATTTCCCATCGGTTGTCGGTTCTTCTAGATATTTGGCCGGTTCATTGCCACTTCAATTACTGGTCCGTTGGGTTATGTCGGTTACTCCAATTCTACTCTCTAAATAGTAATAAAATCTAAAGATTATGAGAGAGTTATAAGTACTTTATTTGCTCTCAAGCTGTTATAAAGTGCCCTAGAACTAAACAATCAATTAAACTTCCGTTGTTTTGAAGCGTTTACGTGATTTGTTAAAAACATTGAAGTTGTGGTACTTATCATCACCGCTAGATGGCAGTAATTGCTAAAGTCGGTAAAACTTCACTAACGATTTGGCTTCTAGCCTAACAAAGGAACAGGAACAGATATTCAAGAGTTCAGTTTGGGACAAAAGTCTAGGTCAAGAACGACTGGGCTTTACGCGGAGAGTTAGATATAGTGATATTGTAGGTGAAAAAATAATCCGTAATCGTAGATTCTATGACCACATTTCGTCCCTTAAGTGTATAAGAAGTGGCTGTGGGACATAACTAGTAGAGCCAAAAGAGCAATTTATAACCTAGGTCGCAAGGAGTCTCTTAGAAAAATTTTAGGAATAAAATACATTTTTTAACTTAGGTCTCTCAGTATATATTTACTAAAGTTTTAAGTAAGTACACAAAAACAAAAACAATTTTATTAAAAATACTGATGTAAATTCTGTAAATACTAGGGACAAGCACAAGCTCGTTATACCAGTTACTCAACTTCAAAGAGACAGTAATACCCTCGTGGGCCAATGTATACGCTTTAACAACAAAGCCCCAGAAAATATGCAGGATCTGTCTGTAGACTTCTATGTATGCTACTGTAGTATACATAGTTCAGTATACACATTTTTACTGGCTACGAGACATTCTATCTTAGTTGTCAGGGGTAAAACGCATATACATTTTGATTCTTAATCAAGGATAGCCATAAGTGTATATGGGTCACACCTCACAGCATCCACTTACCATCAGGTGGACTTTGTGCTCGTTTGTCACTCTTATTCTTAAAAAAATATAGTTATTGAAACTTAGGGTTTAGTAGCGTGATGCTGATACAAATTTTATTCTAGATGTTGAAAACGATAATAACATTTCCTGGCCGATTAAGTTCACTACTGACTATGAATTGCTAATTTGTATTCCTAAATTTGGCCATTTTACTCGACTGCGGAGGTGACCAAATTTTGGCTGTGTACATTTTAATTACAACTATAACGAAACGCGCAACCAGCTTCAAGCAAAATAGGCCACAGTGGAGGCAAAATGGATGGTAACAAACCCATATGGACTCCTAAGCAGAATTATTTAGTCATTCGAAATTCCCCTCTCCTATTCCCTCCGTGGCCATGGGTACTGTTACCGTTACCGTGACAGCCTATAAAAGTTCACTGCTGATCATAGGCCTATTGCATAGATTGCCTCATGGGGAATATTTGCCATAGTTGCCACGCTTGGAAAGCGGGTTGGCAACCGCAGATTTATTTTAGCCGTTATTAGGAAGACGCTGCTGCCCATCTCCTGATTTGTTTCCCTCTGTTGCCTCTTACGACCACCACGGAATGATATGGTGTTGTGGATATTCTTATACCGCCACTATACGGTAAATGGATGATGTAAAGTGCCCTAAAATTTGGAAATTAAAAAATAAATAAAATTTAACACCATTAAATCCGTGAAATGAGTTATATTCAAAGTCCACAAGCCTATATACAGCTGTGGACATTTGAGAGACTATAATGGTAACGGTAAAAGTCTACTGCTGAAAATAGACCTACCTTATAGATTGCCTCATAAAGATGATTTTGCAATAGTTGCCACGCTTGGCAGGCGAGTGAGCAGTGATCCTTAGTTTTTAGGGTACCGTACCCAAAGAGTAACCAATGGGACCCCATTTACTAAGCCTCCGCTGTCCGCCCGTCCGCCCGTCCGTCCGCCTGTCTATCAGCGGGCTGTATTTCATGATCCGTAATAGGTAGACAGTTGATATTTTTACAGAATATGCTATAACAACAAATAATAAAAATTTAAATTAATTAAAAATTAAAGGCTCCTACTAGAAACGTATATTACGATGGTGCGGAACCCTTCATGCGTGAGTCCGACTCGCACTTGGCTGGCTATTTTTGTTATTGGAAGAATGCTTTTGCCCATCTCTCATCTTTTTACGGCAGCTTGCGGATGATTTGGTGAAATCACTTAAATTTTTATCTGTGGTAGAGCCACGCGGCAGCTTGTGCTGTCGCACGGATGGGCCGGCTCCAACCGGGTTGGTACCACGACCTCACAGAATACCAGCGTGAAGTAGAGGTTTACCTCTACGTTTCGCTTGGTGAGTGCAGGTGGCCGGGCTAATTCCCCCTCCCCATCAACATGGTAGCGGAATTAAACGAAAGACTACCCCAGGAGGTACCAGCACCCTAGAGAATCCGTCGCTGAGCATCCACGACCAGCTACTCCACTGAGCGTGGTGATCAGGCTGCCCGCGTATTCTGGGGGCTAAAATTCCGCTCGCGACTAATACTGCTCGGGGCAAGCGGAGCAATAAGACCAAGGCGACCCCTGTCACGCTATCCGTCAATTTCTGCAACATCAGGGACTTCATTCCAACCTTAACGCTGTCCACTTCCATCTAGAGACGGCGAAGCCGGCCTTGCTCTTTAACCGAGACTCAGGTGTTCTCTCCGGCTGATACTTCATATCTCTCCTACCCGGGGTACAAATTAGAACAGACAGCGACGACCAATCCCGCGTCTACGGGTGCCTCTATAGGTCCCATAGCGGTAATGCTGAAACAGACCGACCCATCGACCACGTCCAAATTACTACAGATTCCTTGTTACAGCAGATCCCATCCGCAGAGATCATGATCCTTGGCGATTTTAACGCCCACCACGCCGAATGGGTAGGTTCACGTTCAACCGATCATGCGGGGAGATCTGTTTATGACTTTGCTTTGGCATATGGTCTTGCACAGCTGGTTACTTCGCCTACGCGGATTCCAGATGTGGAAGATCATGAACCTTCCCTGTTGGACCTTCTGGTGACCTCTCATCCGGACGGATATCAGATTTCCGTCGACGCTCCTTTAGGCTCGTCGGACCATTGTCTTGTCCGGAGTGTGGTGCCACTCACTAACGTTGCGGTTGCATTCTGCAGGCTACCGCCGTGTTTGGCACTATAGGTCGGCCGATTGGGATAGGATGCGGTCTTTTGCATCCTACCCTTCGTTTGCTTCTCGCCGGAAGATCCCAGCGTTGTTGCTAATTCTGTTGCTGATGTGGTACTTCAGGGTATGGAACTTTTATTCCATCCTCTGTGGTGCCCATCGAGGCAGATCCAGCCATGATTTGGTCGCTCCTGTAAAATAGCATCACGCTATAAGCAGGAGTGCTACCGGGCCTGGGCTGATACATCAACGTCTCGGGATGTAAACACCAGCGCTCTTAAAAGAAGTATAATTCCGCCTCCAGGTTCTTCAAAGAGTCATTGCCAAGGCAAGGTCTGAGCCATCGGCAGAATTGGCGACTAGTTCACCTTCCTTTGGGAACCCGTGCATTCTGGTCTCTCGCCAAGGCTGTCAAAGAACTTCTGTCAGCCATCTCTACCATCTCTGCACAGAGGGACGACTCACTGGCCCATGGCGCAAAGAAAGCCGATCTGTTAGCCTCTCTGCGTCCAACTCGACTCTGTATGACGGGGAACACACCGTCGACTATCCCGCAGTGTGAGTGCTCCATACCGGACGTGCGGTTTACACAGCGGTCGGTTCGCAGCACTCCTCTCCTGGACGTCAGCAAGTCAGTGGGCCTGATGGAGTCTGATGGAGTCCCTCCCATTGTGCTGAAGACGTGTGCTCCGGAGTTAGCCCCGGTTTTAACGCGTCTTTTCGGTACTCCTACTCCCAAGGCGTAGTTCCGAATTCATGGAAAACGGCTTTGGTCCAACCGATCCCTAAAGGCGACCGCTCAGACCCGTCCAACTACAGGCCTATCGCCATCACCTCCTTGTTCTCAAAATAATGGAGTCTATTATAAACTGCCAGCTCATGAGGTACCTTGAGGATCACCAGCTGATTAGTAACCGCCAATACGGTTTTTCGTGGTCGATCAGCTGGTGATCTTCTGGTCTACCTAACTCATAGATGGGCGGGCAGTAGAGTCCAAGGGAGGCATTGGCCGTTAGTTTGGACATAGCGAAGGCTTCGATCGGGTCTGGCACAAAGCGCTTCTTTCGAAGCTCCCTATGGGCTTACCGAGAAATTGTGCAATTGGATCACCAGTTTCCTTGCTGATCGAGACATCAAGGTCGTAGTAGACGGTGCATGCTCTGATTACAAGCTTATCAACGCTGGTGTTCCACAAGGCTGCGCTATCGCCAACGCTGTTTCTCCTGCATATCAATGATATGTTGCAAACTGGTAACATTCATTACTATGTGGAAGACAGCACTGGTGATGCCTTATATACCGGCCGTGCAAATATTTCTCGGGAAAACGTCGCCAAGTACAAGGACAAACTTGTGTCTGAAGTCGAGTCTTTGCTGAACAAAGTCTCGGATTGAGGGGACTAAATCTAGTCCAGTTCAATCCCAGAAGACACAAGTTTGCGCGTTTACCGCTAAAAGAACCCCTTTGTGTATCTCCTCAGTTTCAAGGCACTCCTTGTTGCTTCAGCCAGTATTGGAATCCTCGGTGTCGACATATCGAGTGTTGTGCAGTTTCGTGGTCATTTGGAAGAAAGGCCAAATTGGCCTCTAAGAAGCAGCGTGCTCAGCAGAGCAGGACAGTATTTCATGCCGGTGCACTGCTTGCAACTTTACAAGGCGCAGGTTCGGCCCCATGGAATACTGTTCCCATCTCTGAGCAGGGGCTCCCCTGCCAGCTCCTTCACTTGACCGCCTCCAGCGCAGAGCGGTTTGAATCGCCGACGACCGAGTTCTTTCCGATCGGCTGACTCACTGCCATTGCGTAGAGATGTTGCATCTCTTTGCGTATTTTATCGCATGTACCACGGGGAGTGCTCTGAAATTGTTCGGACTAATTCTAGCCGCTCAATTTCACCATCGCACATGCGACAAAACTCGCGATACCATCCATATCACCTGGATGATTGGCGGTCCACTACTCTGCAATTTAGAAGTTTTCTTCCTCGCACAACTTCCTTGTGAAATCGATTACCACCAGCAATTTTTCCGGACCGATACGACTTAGGGACCTTCAAGAAAGAGCCTACTCTCCTTTATAAAAGGCCGGCAACGCATCTGCAATTCCCCTGGTGTTGCGGTTGTTCATGGGCGGCGGTAGTCACCACCATCAGGTGAGCCGCATGCTCGTTTGCCCCTCTCCTATAAAAAAACACCACTACACTGCACATTAAGAACACTAGGAAGATTAAATAAGACCAAGATTGAATACACAAAAGATTAAATAAAATAATGTCCCAAGTCAGAGTTTACTTTGTATAACGTCATGTTCTCTAATTAACTGGCGGAATTAATATAGCGTGAGGATTTTAATTTGTCGTTCCATTTAAAAGCGTTTTTGTTGCTATTAGAACTCCAAATGTTACTTATAATTTCTTATATATTTACTAAAGTTTTAGTAAGTACACAAAAACAAAACAAAAACAATTTTATTAAAAATACTGATGTAAATTCTGTAAATACTAGGGACAAGCACAAGCTCGTTATACCAGTTACTCAACTTCAAAGAGACAGTAATACCCTCGTGGGCCAATGTATACGCTTTAACAACAAAGCCCCAGAAAATATGCAGGATCTGTCTGTAGACTTCTATGTATGCTACTGTAGTATACATAGTTCAGTATACACATTTTTACTGGCTACGAGACATTCTATCTTAGTTGTCAGGGGTAAAACGCATATACATTTTGATTCTTAATCAAGGATAGCCATAAGTGTATATGGGTCACACCTCACAGCATCCACTTACCATCAGGTGGACTTTGTGCTCGTTTGTCACTCTTATTCTTAAAAAAATATAGTTATTGAAACTTAGGGTTTAGTATCGTGATGCTGATACTAAATTTTTATTCTAGATGATGAAAACGATAATAACATTTCCCTGGCCGATTAAGTTCACTACTGGCTATGAATTTCTAATTTGTATTCCTTAAATTTGGCCATTTTTACTCGACTGCGGAGGTGACCAAATTTTGGCTGTGTACATTTAAATTACAACTATAACGAAACGCGCAACCAGCTTCAAGCAAAATAGGCCACAGTGGAGGCAAAATGGATGGTAACAAACCCATATGGACTCCTAAGCAGAATTATTTAGTCATTCGAAATTCCCCTCTCCTATTCCCTCCGTGGCCATGGGTACTGTTACCGTTACCGTGACAGCCTATAAAAGTTCACTGCTGATCATAGGCCTATTGCATAGATTGCCTCATGGGGAATATTTGCCATAGTTGCCACGCTTGGAAAGCGGGTTGGCAACCGCAGATTTATTTTAGCCGTTATTAGGAAGACGCTGCTGCCCATCTCCTGATTTGTTTCTGTTGCCTCTTGCGACCACCACGGAATGATATGGTGTTGTGGATATTCTTATACCGCCACTATACGGTAAATGGATGATGTAAAGTGCCCTAAAATTTGGAAATTAAAAAATAAATAAAATTTAACACCATTAAATCCGTGAAATGAGTTATATTCAAAGTCCACAAGCCTATATACAGCTGTGGACATTTGAGAGACTATAATGGTAACGGTAAAAGTCTACTGCTGAAAATAGACCTACCTTATAGATTGCCTCATAAAGATGATTTTGCAATAGTTGCCACGCTTGGCAGGCGAGTGAGCAGTGATCCTTAGTTTTTAGGGTACCGTACCCAAAGAGTAACCAATGGGACCCCATTTACTAAGCCTCCGCTGTCCGCCCGTCCGCCCGTCCGTCCGCCTGTCTATCAGCGGGCTGTATTTCATGATCCGTAATAGGTAGACAGTTGATATTTTTACAGAATATGCTATAACAACAAATAATAAAAATTTAAATTAATTAAAAATTAAAAGGGGCTCCCCTACTAGAAACGTATATTACGATGGTACGGAACCCTTCATGCGCGAGTCCGACTCGCACTTGGCTGGCTATTTTTTGTTATTGGAAGAATGCTTTTGCCCATCTCTCATCTTTTTACGGCAGCTTGCGGGATGATATGGTGTAGTGAAATCACTTAAACCACCACTACACTGCACATTAAGAACACTTAAGGAAGATTAAATGAGACCAAGATTGAATACACAAAAGACAAAAGATTAAATAATAAAATGTATCCCAAGTCAGAGTTTACTTTGTATAACGTCATGTTCTCTAATTAACTGGCGGAATTAATATAGCGTGAGGATTTTAATTTGTCGTTCCATTTAAAAGCGTTTTTGTTGCTATTAGAACTCCAAATGTTATATGACTTATAATTTCTTATATATTTAAAACGCGATGAGTACATGTTAGCTTATAACACATATTATTTTGTAACACTGTAATGTAGAGACCCTTTTTACTGGAAAAGAGGCATTCCATTCCATTCTCACAGGGGACAACGCATCTGCATTTTGATTCTTTATTGAGGATAGATATAGATGTCTATGGGTCACAGCAACCACTTACCATCACGTGGACTGTGTGCTCGTTTGTCATCCTTTCCTATAAAAAAAAATGTAGTAGTTTGTATGTAGTATATGTAGTATTTTAATTGATCTAAAGAAAGTTATGGTGTTCAATTGGTTGGTGCAACGAATTAATAAAAAAACACCGCAAGAGCTGTTAGACCTGACTTTTTGTGATGATTACATGTTTTTAAAGAGACAACCAACAAGAATACCAGCGTAAAATAGCAGCTTAACGCTGCTGTGTTTCGTACGGTGAGTGTAGAGAACCGGAGACCCTTTTTACTGGAAAGGAGGCATTCCATCTTAGTCCTCACGGGTGACAACGCATCTGCATTTTGGTCCGTAATCGAGGATAGATGTAGATGTCCATGGGCCACAGCAACCACTCACCATCAGGTGAACTGTGTGCTCGTTTGTCACACTTATCCTATAAAAAAACATTGCTAGTACGAGTATGAGGCTGCAACCTGACAACGTTATTTCCTATCGATGTCGATACTTCGAGCTAGAGAACCAACTCATTGCCACTTTAGCTTTAGTGATCCTTTGAGCTTTGTCGATTACTTCGGATCTAAGTTTAAGTGTTATAATTCTAATTTTATATTTCCCATGCTGTAGATTCATATTTGTAGTGTTTTTGTATTGAATTCTAACTAAAAATCATGGTAGTTCTTTCGTAACTTTGTAATAACACCAGCTGGCTTAAAGATTATAGTGAAATGGAGCGGATAAATTTGTTGTAAATTAGATTAGAAATGACAAAGCGGTTTTAGAGATTATCGTGGATAATTAAATTAATCGCATTTGATTAGTACGGACGGATAGAGTAATACTATGTAGGTATATATTAGAAATTGATGGGCATTATATAATATGTTAATTCTAGAAAAAATTACCACCTGATGTAAAAAGTTTTCTGAAGTGGTAGAGCCACGCTGCACCTATATTATGGTTTTAGCACGACCCTTATTCTATAAAATATGTAAAAATAAAAAAATGAAAATAAAAGGATGCACGAAAAGAGTCTTCTGTGTGATGTATTAAACTTCGTAAATCTTATCCGTTGAATACGGTGCCAATAGGCTAAGAAAGAGTAAGGCTAGAATAAAGAACGTTTAAAAAAATCCAATGTTATAAATTTTAAAAAACGTTATATTTTAAAGAATAAAATATAAAAACATTAATGTCGCTTTTCCATATTCGGCTGCATCACCTTTTCCTACGCGTGGAATAGTAGTCAAGCTTATAATAGTAAAAAAAGTGAATGAATGGTTTAAATAGTCATCATCTTCATTGTCAGTCATCGTACAGTTTGTCCTGCTTACAATCATCATTTTTGGTAGAGCCACGCTGCTGCTTTATTACAATTGTATCATAAATCACCGACCCATATCATAATCACCGCCTCGACGAGTATCAGGTATCAGTGCAAGTATCTTGGCTTTGCATTCGTTCAACTACCCACAATTTTTATTGAATTAGGGTGACAAACAAGCACATAGTCCACCTGATGAAAAATGGATGCTGTGACCCATAAACATCTTCATCTATCCTCGATTATGAATCAAAATGCAGAAGCGTTCTCACCCTTGGGTAAATAGAAATCGTCGTTTTCAGTGACAAGGGTCACCGGATCTCTACACTGAACATACGAAATATTGCAGTATTAAGCTGATATTTTAAGCTGGTATTCTGTGAGATCGTGGTACCTACTTTTCCGGTCGAGCCGACCCATTCATAATACATTCGTGGTACAAGATGCATTATGGCTCTACCACGTAAAAGCGTCTTTACAATAACTACATCAATCCTCATTTCAGGTATACAGAACAAGGCAGGCAAGGAATATAATTATGTCGTATAGAGGCAGACGATCTGAATAAATGAATTCATTTTAAATACCCATCCCCACACCAGAGGAAATAATTTGTTTGATTAATCGTTGGCTACATAACTTATCTATGTGTAACATTCACTTATGGCGAGTTGTTTAGGTTTTATAGTAGCGAGGGCGAGTGCATATGACGGCCACAAGTAGGGGCTTGCTGGGGTGAACCACAGAGTATTTTACAGTAGAGAAGCTATTCTGTTATATATGTTATTAATTGGTCAAGAATAGAAAAATACCAATTACATAGTTACGCTTATTTTATTCGGGCTTAAGTACGAGTAAAAATGACTTAAGTCTCTAAGGTCCATGCTGATGAAGAAGTAAAAAGGAGAATATATAGATGTTGCCGTGTAGGGCTGGCGTATGAGAATTCACTACCTCCCGTGGATATCGTAAGAGGCGGTAGAAGGAAATTAAACATAAGGTGGGTATTAGGCTGCGTTTCCACTAGAGATGTGCGAGGTAGCTGGGCGATGCGAGGATGTGTAGCGAGGCTGTGTAACGGTGTGAGCGTTTCCACCAGAGATGTGCTAGGAAGCTGAGTGGTGCGAGCATGCGTAGCGACGCTGTGAAACGGTGCGCAGATGAGCGGTTCGATGATGTGTAGCGGGCTCATTTTAGATGCGAGTGGGGCGAGGTGTGGTGGAAGCGAAGCGCGCGCGCCACTGCCCGCTACTTCTTGCGTACTTCCCTAGCACACATCCCTCGCAACACATCCCTCGCAACACATTCCTCGCACACATCCTTCCCTTGTTTTGTATGTACAAAAACCTCGCTCCGCTGAGGTGCTTCCACCAGTATGTAAATGAAGTGATTCTATTGGTTCTTAACAAACTCTATTGGTGGAAACGCAGCCTTAGCGTCTTCCTGTAACTCAATGATAATAATAAAAAATGCGGTTACCATCCCTCCTGTCAAGCGTGACAACCATGGTAAATATGTCAATCAGAAGTCAATTTATGGGGAGGCATATGTTCAGCAGTAAACTTGTAACGAGCTGCAATGTATATTAATATGGACGTTACTAAACATATAAAAATGGGGTTATAATATAAAGTTTGTACTTAAACTGATTAAAATGTTTTTGGTAACAATTAAATGCAATCTGTATTAATGTTTACCGTGTAATGGCAGTGTACGAATATCCACTACCCCATACCGTCCCGTGGGTGTCATAAAACGCGACAGAGGGAAACAAACCAGGATATAGGCAGCAGCGTCTTAAAAACCACTGAGCGTAGTGAGCTTAGCGTCGCAACTATGGTAAATATCCTATGAGGTAATATATGGGGAGGCCTATAACGGTACTAACTGTAACGGTAGCAGTAACGTTATATTAATGTTAAAATGATTAAAATTTTACGAACGACTCTAATTAAGATCAAGGTCGCGTTGTTTAGCAAGGGATATTTCCCATTAATTACGGCTTTAAGTCTCACTCTAACGATTCGTACTTTTAGGAAGACGCTCTTGGAAGATTGTGAGCAATTAATCCAATCTAAGATGCGATTGACGTAAGGTCGGACTAAATACATAGTCTTTACCCTATTTTCTATTTAAGCCTCTTATAAAGAAAGCCTTGCTATGGCGTACATTAATTAGTAGATTTTGCCTTTTTATAGCGAAACACGTATTGTATTATCGACGGTGGTATGTCTTTTATAGTGTAGTGCGTAGTAGCGTTGGAATTTGTTGACGGAATTGAATGCGAATGGTGAACGCAATTGAGGGAGGGAGGGAGATGCACTTGAAAACAAGACACACCATTTTTATTTTTTACATGATATTGATATTTGCACAAATACTTGACATTGATTAAAAGTAATTTCAAGGATTTAATCGCTTTTGATTTAATTTGTTTAGATTTTTTTTAAATGTACCAAAAAAAGGTTTGTAAAAACCAATTTCACCTTTCATGTAATAACTTGAACTATGAATACTATTTTTTCTCTAAATCAATAAGGGAAAGAACACTACTTATACTTTGTATAAATTACTTTGTAAAAAAAAACAAATTTTCTTGTAATGTGGCAAACATGTATTGCTTGCTAATTGCCATAGAAACAAAAGTTGCATGCGGTTTTACGACATTTATCTAAATGTGACTACATTTTCTTAAAAAAATATAATTTTTAAGTGCAGCTGAAGCCTTCTCACCGCCCTCACATGTCTTTATTTATAGTAACACGCAACACATACACTGTAGTAGGGTGAGATCAACAAATCATATAAATTAGCAGGCCAAGTCTGGCAAAGATATATTTGATATATTTGATAGACGAACAAACATTTATAATGGCGAAAAATACCATACAACTAGTGGTGAATCGTTAAAATATTAGCCAACAATAAAAAAAAAAGTCCTCAGAAACAATGTCGCGCTGGTGACAGACGAAGTGTCAAGTGCCTGTCGGAGTGTTTAAAAAAAACCGACTAAAAAATTGCTATCTCTGGTGAAATGTATTTCGTTGTCTGTGGCGGGCTGTTTTTTTATTAGCATAGACGAACTCGCAGACGAAATATTCAATAGGGGTGCAAATTATCTGTAGAATGCAAAGGAATTCTGATTTCATAAAGGAAACAAATAACAAATTATTTTACAATGAAATTCTTTTCTAACTCACTTAAAACTTTGACTTTGACTTTCAATTTAGCTAGTAAATTCATTTACTGAAAAATTTGATCAACTTTTTGTATTTCATAAAATTTTATGTTTACTTGAAAGTTGTATAGCATATTTTTAATAATTGGAACAATAAATTTAAGTTATGATAATGAAATCAAACTTTAATTGCTTGCTCATAAAGTAATTAACTAGATTTTATAAATATTAATGTTTTTTTGTTTTATTTTTGTGTGTATGTCACGCGATTACATCGCTAATTGTAAACCAATTTTAATGATTCTTATTTTATTAAATAAACTACACCTTAAGGGTTGGTCCAAGGAAGAAAAAAATTCACCCCCAAGGCACACAAGGTTGAAGTTTTATATTTATAAGACACATTTGTTGTTACCTTGAGCTTATGATATTGCTTAGTCCGTTCAAAAGGGTCAAATAATTAAATGATTTAGTTTTTTGAAGTCGATTTTTATATTTTAACGGATTAAGTAATTATTTGCCGTGTAGTGGCGGTGTAAGAATATCCACTACCCCATATCATCACGTGGGTGTCGTAAGAGGCGACAGAGGGAAACAAATCAGGAGATGGGCAGCAGCGTCTTCCTAATAACGACTAAAAATAAAACAACTGTGGTTGCCAACTCATTTGCCAAGCGTGCCAACTATGGCAAATATCCCCCCTATAAGGCACTTCATAGGGAGGCTTATGTTCAGCAGTGGACTTTATAGGCTGTAACGGTAAGTAATTATATGCATACATTTTTTTAAATGTACCAATTGGCACACATAAAAGATTTAGCTCAGCTTACTGTTTACCAAGTGAGCTGGTGAAAGCAGAGTCTCACCAGCCAAATACTATAGTATTAATGCTTGCCAATATGTATCTTCTATAATATATAAAAATCAATTACCGTGGGTTAGTCTCCCAAAAAATCGAAAACGGCTGGACCGATTTTGATGAAATTTCTTGTGTGTGTGTGTGTTTGAGTTAAATCGGAACCAAACAGGGACCGGGTTGGTTTTGATTCACAATAGGACGCGGTAGGTGACGCTGTCGTCGAGATCCAGAAATCAAAGGTGCCAATCGCTAGTAGCCGCGGCGAATCGCTAGTATGTAAATAAAAAATGTAAATATCCGTTTGTTCAAAATCTTAAATTTCCGAAAGTTCTACACCGATTGCTTTGAAATTTTGACACAACGTTTCATTCGAATATGTGCGTGTTATTTTAAAGTTTTCAAAATAAGTTTTTGAGCTGCAACAACGCGTAGCAGGGTAAAGCTAGTTTTGAATAAAAAATTTCTTGTAACCATTTCATTGTCCCATGAATAATTTAAGAACTTGACTCAACTCTTTTCTTGTTTAAATTGTTTAACTATTTTGTCGCGGACAGGGAAGTTGTTAAATTATATTCAATATAGATTTTTTTTATAGAATAAGGGTGACAAACGAGCACACAGTCCACCTGATGGTAAGTAGATGTTGTAACCCATAGACATCTACATTTATCCTCAATTAAGAATCAAAATGCAGATGAGTTATGGTTATAGGACCTGAGGACTAAGATTGCTTCGATTCCAGTAAAAAGGGTATCCGGTTCTCTTAACTCACCATACGAAACACAGCAGCATTAAGCTGCTATTTTACGCTGGTATTCTGTGAGAGCGTGGTCCTATCCCGGCCGACCTGCAAACCTTTCACACTAATAATGTAATTACAAATTACAAATCATTGTGTGTTTATTTATTAAACAAGTAATATAGTATTATAAACTGTAAGCATATTATAGTTGTCTATTTGTAATTCTGTGAAACCTCTATCTGATGTTTTTTTCTAAACAGCAGCAATGGGAAGATCTAGATAACGTATCATTATCATATACCTACTCCTTTAGGAAAAAGTCGTGAGTGTGGAAGATAAGAGATCTCACTTTCTATCTAAAACATGTTGCCTAAAGAAGACATTTTTTTAATAAATGTTAATAATTTTTTACATTAGTTAAAAAAGTTTCTTATTTTTTTATACTTATGTACAAATGTAAACGATAGGAAACAGCTCCTTAACTGGTTGTAGGACACCTTTTCTGCGAAGTTCGTCTGGTTAAGTACCTACCATCTTCTTACCTCTTCCCGCCGCCCTAATAGCAGTGAGTGTACTGCTGTGTTCTGGTCTGAATGGTATAGAGAACCGGTAAAATTACAGGCTGTGATGAATACCATCTTAGTTCTCAGATGTGACAACGCATCTGTACATAGTCTTCTTTGTTTATTTAAATTTTGCTGCAGGCGACCAAGAACTGCTGTAGCCACTTACCATCAGGTGAACAGTTACTTCTTTTGGCACTTCCATTTTATAAAAGTGAAAATCAATTTTAAAGAGCTGCGTACAGCAGTGACTTTATGATAGCTGTAATAATAATGATGATGATGATTAAGTAAAAAAAAACTTACCAAATACATACACCACTATTCAGTAAACAAAACACTACTCACTTACACAACACTATAAACTAAATAAATAACAAAGTCGTTTTCGATTCGAATGGCTCGGCCAAAGTATTTCGTAATCGTAACATCGATAAAGTTCGGAGCGCGGGAATCGCCACAGAGTATACGAGGGGACGCGCACTCCCGACGGACCGCGCGCTTACTCTGCCGGGATGTCAGAATGGAACATGGAGGGAAAACTCGCGCTCCAACGTCAAAGGAAATGTTTTTTTTTTCAGTAGTACAGATAAATAAATATTTAAGTATTTTAATTGTGTATAACTTGGTGATTTGATGATCATAAAATAATATAGCATAATATATGATCATAAAATAATATAGCATAATATATCTGTCGTACTAACGCTGGCCTTCGTTCCCCATTAAGACGCATAGTACAATCATAATATAATGACTATTTTAGCGATATTTATATATTTACTGCCTCACATTAATTTGTGCTGTAAGAATATATCTATACAAATAAATAAAATTGAAGTGTCTGTTTTTAATGTCAAAATAACAGCTTTTTACTAATTGCATATGAAAGTATATACGGTACTTATAACAAAAACACAACTTTTAAAATTTTTATGTCTCTGTCTGTCTGTTTGTTCCGGCTAATCTACGAAACGGCTGGCCCGATTTTGACGGGACTTTCACTGGTATATAGCTCATGTTATAAGGAGTAACTTAGGCTACTTATATTTTAGAAAATAATTAGGGTTCCGCGCAACAAAATTAAAACCCAAAATACCCAGCTAATTAAGAATAAATTACAAGAAGTATTACATATTTAGTATCTAATTCGTGCATGATTCTTATAAACGGTTTAATAGTTTTTTTGTGATAGTAACTTTTTTCTCTTCAACTCCTTTCTTATTGTTCATACTAATATATGGTATACGGTGTTAAATGTACATATAATATACTCTCTTTTGATAATACTTTTATAAATACCTTGTGTTGTTTGTACATCCTAATAAATAAAATTAAATAAAAATTAAATAATTATTGGATGTGTGCGATGGTGTGTAGTGGCAACGTGGGAAAATCCATTACCCCATTTTGATGAGCAAGGACAAAAAAACTACAAGTGGCACATACCATCTCTTACACGACAGATGTAAATCATCTACGATAAAGAGTGGCGTCAAAGGTAAAAAACATCTGGTAATGTAATCGCCAATAGGCCCGACAAGTGTGGCGATTATGGCAAAAACTCTATGTGATTTATGAGACTGTGAATATGGTATTTTTTATAGAATAAGGGTAATAAACGAGCACATAGTCTACCTGATGGTAAGTAGATACTATGGCCAGTAGACATCTAAATCTATCCTCGATTAAGTATCAAATTGCAGATGCGTTGTCACACCTGAGAGCTAAGATGGAATCCAGTAAAAAATTACTAAACACTGCAGCATTAAGATGCTATTTTACGCTAGTATTCTGTGAGAGCGTGGGCTTTCCTCGGTCGAGCCAAACCAATCATGCTACAACCATAATATAGCTGCAGCGTAGCTCTACCACGTAAAATTCATAAAGACATAAGAATAAATAATTACTCGAATCTCGTCCTGTAGGCAATACTTACTGTTACCAGCATCCACGCAGTGCTATAACGACATCTCGAGATCATTTCCGAGTCATCGTCCTCCTCGGGAGTTACATTACATCGGGTCCCCCACCCTGAACGCCTGCAATTCCAGAGGCCACGTTTCTGGTGGAGGAACGCTAACATCGACAGGAGGGCGAGCGCCTTGGAGACGTCGTCTCTGAGCAGAATCTGTCCACTCCCGATCCCGCTTGGCAGCCTCCTTTTCAACCAAATTCTGAAACACTGAATGCCCACTGAGTATCGCTAAAACAAATGCTGACAGGTAGAACTTCTGGCCGATCCGGCTCACCATAATCACCATTAAGAAATTAATTATTTAAGAATAGTCTTTACTTAGCATCCATCTTCAATATATAATTATCATCATAAGCTTTACGAGATTTCCTGAAAGAGCTTTATGAAGCAAGAAGAGCACCCAATTATTTTTTCGAGGGCTCGACCTTTAAACTCATTTAATATAGATTATTTTCAAAGGATTCATCGTTACTGGTACATTTTTTTTTAATATAATTGAAGGCATTGAAGTAATATGTACTTATTACGTAGTAAAGCTGAAGGTTAATTTTTCTATCGTCAAATAAAAGTTATCCATCGAATAAACTATAACCTGACCGAATGTATGCATGAAACAATTAAACTATTTTATTCATAAAACTGTAATTTTTAATTTTTAATTTAGTATTTTATGAATACCTAAACCTTAACTAAGGATTGAAAAATCGGCCCTAAGTATAATGAACAAGTGCTCGTTTGTCGTTTATAGTGGAGCTGTTGCAGGCATTTACATCTAGCCACTGCATTCAAAAATCATGTTCAGATGCGCTAAAAATAATAGACTAGAGTAAAAGACACGTCTCGGTTATTTCGTGATTTTTGTAGAAGTAAGGGTGACTAACGAGTACACAGTCCACCTGGAGAGTGGTAGCTGTCGGCCTTAGAAACCTACATCTATCAGCAAATAAGACTCTTATAGCAGATACGTGGTCACTACTGTGGACTAATATGGGATGCCTCGGTAGCGGTGAAAAAGGTCTCGGATTCGATATTTGATACTAGCGTTCTGTCTGCGTGGTTCTTTTTCATTATCAGCCCGCTAACAGTCAGCCAAACTTAGGCGTTCTCCAATGTTGAATGGACTTAGTGTAATTGCTACGCTTATAAAGTGGATCAAATAATTAAATAATTTAAAATAAAAAAATTGTACAACCGACTTCAATATAAATTATTAGTTATAACTCAAAAACTATTGGCGAGACCTTGATCAAATTTATATAGGACCACATGAGAAGCACCAGCTTTCAAATAAAAAAAGAATCATCGGAAGCGGTTAACCTAGAAAAAAATGAAGTAACACACATAAAAAAAGAACATACAGTCGAATTGAGTACCTGCTCCTTTTTGAAGTCGGTAGAAAAAGCGGATGAATCTGCGATAGCTAGTATCAAAGCACATCTTGCACCTTCAACGCTGCTTCCCATCGCTTGAATAGGTGTTTATACCTGACATACACACGACAGACACACAACTTTCTGTCTTTCTACCGCAGGTCATAAAGTCTCATTGAAAATCAGCCCATTCCCACGGCAGTGTAGTGTCGGTGTAAGAATATCCACTACCCTGTAGCGTTCCGTAGGTGTCGTAAGAGGCAACAGAGGGATACTGAAACAGAAAGTGGGCAGCAGCATCTTCCTGATAATAGCTGAATACAAAAAACTACGGTTTAAAAAAATTACGGTTTTTTTTATTCAGCTACTCGTATTATACGGCTATTATGACAAAATTTATATGAAGCAATCTATAGGGGCCTATATTAGGCAGTTGACTTTTATAGGCTGTCATAGGTGGATTGTTCGTTTGTTCCAGAGAGAGAAAGAGTATGTAACCATGCGCTCCCCGAGTCGGCGTTTTTTCGTGCAGAAGTGAAAGACGTGGGTAGGCGAAAAAGAGAGTCAGCGCGAGTTATTATTTACACCCAAAATCTCAAAAATTAAATTTTATTTTCGTCGACCATGAGGGTATGTTATATAATATTAATGAAAAATGAATAAATATTTGATATATTTCATTCTACCCAACTGTAACAATTCTCATTTCAAATAGCGCAAGTATTATAAGAAGTAATGTAAATGTAAAGTTTGTCTCTTTCGTACACTCAATTCTAATATGAACGAAGATAGTGTGGGAAAGAGATGAACACACCATGTCCAACAAGGGAATGAAACGTGGGGATTTTTTAGATTTTACTATGAAACGAAAACGACAAACTGTTTTAATTTTTATTTTTCTATTGTCTCTCGCTTTTCATAGATCTTATAATAAAACGAGAACAAATTTTCGATTTCCGTGATTTCCCCAAATTATTTTTAAAATGCAAAATAATTGATGTAAATATTGTACATTCATTCATTTATTTTTTGGTAATTTATTTATTTGAGATTATTTTTTATATAAAAGAGCTTTGAAAGCCATATCTTTGTTACTCTATGCAATATAAGTTTTATTTGATGCCATTCCTGAAATAATAATAATAATTTTAATTTTCTTTTTGGTTATAGAAAATATTTGAAATGTCCTTTTCCCGTCTTTTATTAATTCTAAACAGTTCATTTACCTTTTATGATTAGAATAATGCCCCTCATTTTAATATTTTTGACGGATAGGTCAAGTGGGTACTTGACACTAAAGTCAACTGTAAAACGAAGCTACCATTGTAAATGTATGGAAGATTTGTTTTGACAGTAAATGTCATAGTTTCTTCTAGTCGCATCTTATTTGTATCTTTAAAAAACATTTTTTTTATTTCACTTAAAACAAAATCAACTTAGTTTTAAGACACTCCTAAAAGTTACATTTACAAATTTATTAAAAACGACGTCGAGTACCGAATTGACTCTGCTATACGTAATATTTTTTATATTAAACCTTAATACTAGGATTAAAGTAACAATTATTTATAACCCATAGAAGCACTTGTTATGTGAGGGATTCGAACCTTTGTCCCATTCAACGTGGTAGAGCCATGCTGCAGCTATATTAGGAGTATAATTGTAGCACGAATGGGTCGGCTCGACCGGGAAAGGACCACGCTCTCACAGAAAACCACCAGCGTAAAATAGCAGCTTAACCCTGCTGTGTTTCGTATGGTGAGTGTAGAGAACCGGAGACCCTTTTTACTGGAAATGAGGCATTCCATCTTAGTCCTCAGGGGTGACAACGCATCTGCATTTTGTTTGATGTAGATGTCTATGGGCCGCAGCAACCATTTACCATCAGGTGGAGTGTGTGCTCGTTTTTCACCCTTATCCTATAAAAAAAATGTACAGAAATCGTTCACTTAGAGTTTTATTGTAGCTTAGAGTTTTACGTTAATTGAATTTATGTAAAGATAATAAAAATTTCATTCAAATTGGTACTGTTTCCGGGATATCCGAAGTTTCAAGTTTATTGACCCGACGCTGGTAGAGTTTACATAGTTTTTCTTCCCAAGAGTCAAAAAGCACATAAAATTACTATAATGATTTATTTTCAACTTTTCTCGATGATACTTTTGGAGACATAAGTAGTGCAGGAGCACTTTAAAGAAATTAAAAAAAAAGATAACTGAAATGAAATTAATCACAAAATATTTTTACGAGCGAGTCAAAAAGTATTTTAAAAATAATCTATCACATAATATATTTAGATATAACCCCATCCTCACGAAAACCCCGTAGGTTGAATTTTTAACATTTGGTCTGTACGAAAAAAAATTACAAAATTAATTATATTAAAAGGTGATGAGAATATTTAAGAAGTTATTTATGAAATGGTAAGGCGAGGTAAAGATGATAACGATAATAATGTCCTCCAGACTAGCCATCTACGCATGACTGTGTCATGAGTGAGAGATAGGGTGCAGGCTTTTTGAGGCACGAGGGTGAAACACCGCCAACAAAAAAATTAAACTCGTCTGTGTATTAGGTAGACGGATATAGTATAATAACTTCCTATTGATCTTAAGATGGCCAAATTGCACCAAATAACTTTCAAAAATGAGAGGCGACTTGTGCCCAGCAAGACATATTTTTAACATGCATGATTTAAAAACGTTCTAAAAAATGTATTCAAATAAAAAAAACTATACATTATTACATTATTATATCATTGTCTATTATAGATATTACATTGTCTTTCTGGACATAAAAGCGCCTTTAATTTTGCAGTCCTATATTCCTTCCGTTAATAAGAACAATTGAACAATTACAGTTAAAGTAGATATAAGTAGATTCAACCTAAAATAGGCTGATATTTGCAAAAATGACACTGGCGGTAGAAATGAGTTTAGATTCGTCAAAAAGATATTTTAAACCTGTTTTAGTAGTTATTCCTTACAGTAATGCTTCCTTATAAATATACAATATTTGACCTACGACCGAAGTTGAATACTATTTGAATACTTGACCTGCGTGGCTAACAAGTGAACTTGCCTGAGCCACAGATTAAATAATGTTACTACGTAACTGAGCCACGTAGAGCCAGACGTACAAAAAACAGCTGATACAGAAATCTTCACCGGCCTCTCTTAGCGTCTGGCCCTGCATTTTGTTAATAGTATTTACGTTCAATAAGCTGACTGGAAGCTATACTTTTTTAACTGATAACAAAAAACGTAGAAGTTCTCAATTCGACTGTACATCTTTTCCTCTTTTTATGTATTTGTTAATTTTTATTTATAGAATAAGGGCGATAATCGAGCACACAGTCCACCTGATGGTAAGTGAATGCTGTGGCCTATTGACATCATCTATTTTTAATTAAGGAATAGTACTGTACGATAATTTCAGTGGGGTCCACGTGCAAGTACTACTTGCGTCTTCGGTCGAGGAGTTGCAGGAGAGTTGAGTGGAGCTTTTGTTAGAAAGGGAATGAAGATGAATGTAAAGAAGACGAAAGTGATGGTGTTTGAAAGAGATGAGGCAGTGACAGACTGCAATATCGTGATTGGAGATGAACAAATTGAACAGGTGAAGGAGTTTATGTATCTGGGTTCAAAGTTTACAAGAGATGGAAAGTGTGAGAGTGATATCGAAAGAAGAGTGAATGCAGGAAACATGGTGAATGGAGTTGCACACCTTATGAGCAGTCAGGTTGTCTAACAAGGCTTTGTTTGGCTGTGCATGAGGGGTGTTGGTTCCGACACTCAAGTACGGAAGTGAAAGTTGTATGGCAGAAGAAACATGAAAGCATAATAAATGCAGTTGAGATGAGAGCGTTAAGAAATATGATAGGAGTTAAATTGAGTGACAGGATAAGAAATAGTGAGATAAGGAAACGTTGTTTGAAAAAGATGTAGTGACAAAATTGAGAAAGGTATGCTGAGATGGTTTGGCCATGTCGAGAGAATGAATGAAGAACGATTGACGAAAAAAAGTGTATAAGGCGAGTGAATGAAAGTGTTGGAAGGGTAGACCTAGGAGGACGTTTTCGACCAAATCAGGACGTCTTGAAAAAGCCAGGTCAAGAGTACCCAAACCGAAGAGCATGTATGAAGGGAATAATGAAAGTGGACGAAGCGAAACAAGTATGTAAGGATCGTAGCAAGTGGAAAGAAGTGGTTCTGCCTACTTTACGGAAAGAGGCGTGATTGGTCCACGTGCGGTGAAGTTTAAAGGAACTCCATCCTCGGCTGGTCGTTGCTGCTGGTGATAAGAGGGCTCTTTTTCTCGCTCATAGGCTAGTATACATTCAGCGGGAAACGCAGCCAGCGTTCTGCACGATACCGCGGAGTAGGACTGTTTGATAATTAAATTACTAGTTTTATTTTTTTATTTTTATTATATTTTTAATATTGTATACATAAAATATTGTATGTAAATTGAAATTCATAATTCAACTTTTTTTTTATTATAGCTTTTTTAAATATTGTATATCGTCGCTGCGCTTGCAAAAATCGCTATGTGCTTTTTTATGATTTTATGTTTTTAATATCAATTTGATCCTTATTTCAATACCCACAATCTGTAAAAACACATTTGTGATAAGTTCGATATTCACGGAGTTACAAAATTTAGCCATGTGACGTTCATACATTAAATGTTCCTTCAAAACCACCACGTGTCACAAATCACATAGCTATAAAAGATTACTATAGATTAAACTCGTCGATTGCGCCTTTTATGTATTTTATATCACAAAGCGACATTTTTAGACCAGTTTAATCCTATACCATTAGGCAACGCATAGGTTTGAGGGTCACATAGCTTAAATTTCCTTGGAAGTTGTTCAGTTTGCTTTTGGCAGTTTATTGAAGCGGTTATGCAATTGTTGTGAGTATTTGTTTGTTAAGAATAAGAATAATACTTATTTGCTGTAACATTGAAATTATATACAATATTAAAATACTATGATAAAAAAAGCTCAAACTAAAAACTTAAATTATGATACAGTCCTACTCCCCGTGGTATCGTGTCAAGAAAGCTGGCTGCGTTTCCTCTCTGAATGGCTTTGCCTTTGAGCTAGAAAAAAAACAGCACTCTTATCACCAGCAGTGACGAGCAGTGGCCAATAAAGTTCCTTTAGGAACTTCACAGCACCTGGGCCCCACAGACCGATAGTTTCTACAGCAAATGGCACAAATATATATTCATCTCTCAGATACTAATATTTGCGTCACTTACTTAGTTCATCTGCCTCTGATGCCGCCCCGGCTCTAAACGTTATACCCTGAGATGAGAGGCTGCCAAAGTGCCTACGCAAGTAGCATCTCACAAGGGCCTCCCAACGTCGCAATGTCATACCGTCGGGTCTCCTGCCATCGTCTCTAAATATTCCACAAGGCTCTAAAACCAAGGGAACACTTATAGAGACAAGGGCCATTCGATTGACATCGTTCAAAGAGCCATGCCGTGAAAATCTACCTGCACTTTTCATACATGAAACTCCGTTGAGCCCAAACTCATCGACGCTGCTACCACAGGGGCACCGATGAGGTTGACGTCTTGCCGCTCTTAGTCGGAATCCTACGGTGATGCGCAAGCTTTCCCCATCAAGTAATGTGCCGAGATTACTTAATGGCAAAGCGTGTAACCAGTGACTAGATTCCTTAGTCGAAAGTGCTAGAAGGCAGGCCTGATCTTGGTCACTATGGAAATTATGAAACAAATCTTTCTGCACACTCCGTACCATCGGAATATTCCACTGTTTTTGTACGTTAACATCCAGTGGCACATTTTCGCCGGGACAGAGCATTTGCCATGTTTGCGCTGCCTCCGCAGCATGGCACAGAATATTTAAAATTAAGTTACATATAAGTCACTGACACCATGCACGGAAGCAAGGAAAGCAGGCAATGCATCCACCAAATTTTATAGGTAAAGTAGCTTGAGTCCAGGCTGTTAAGTTATTAGTATTTACCAGTATTTAATGTTAAAATTAGAATTTTTTCTATAACTATTTTAAGATTATTATCAATATCGTGCTTTATAATCTTGCTTTCTTGATTTGCTGTAAAACTGTAAAAGTTTGTGTTATCGAAGTCAAAAGATAGTAATGATACAATGTACTTACAGGTAAAAAAGGCAGTCAATATACTTATATTGACTGCCTTTTTTACCTATTGGTACCAAAATCAATTATTTATTTTGAATATTATGATTTCAACGCAGTGGTGGTGGACAGTGATGTGTATAGCTTGTGAGAAACTGTGATACGCTTCAGTATACTATACACAACTAACTTGGTATGTCAGTCAATGCTTTAAACTAACGCTTTATATTTTGCTACCCTTTTCAAATATCAGTCATGTCAAAATTTTGGAGAAGCAAACTACTCGTATCATTATGCACGGAAGATCAACAGCTCTCTATAAGTCGATTTGCTACAGAGCTTGAAGAAGAATTTTTTCCATTTCTCAGGCTACAGCTACAACCGAACAGTGAATACCAACAGACAGAAATCGCCATGGGTACGATTGTCGAAATTACGAGGAACATCACCCCAACTGGTGAGGAAATAACTACATTTCTCACACCAAACATTAACTTATACCATGGCTGCTAGTATTGGTTCTCACTCTTGCTTAGAAAGACAATACAATTCCATGCCACTCAATAATATCACCTCAGGTCACTACCTGATGCCACAATTAAACGAAAAAACTTGTCAATTTGAGCCTGTAATTCCTGAAAAGGAAAATATTTCCAATAATATCTACGAGGAGACGAGGTTGTATAAGAAAGACCAAAAAAGAAAAAAATCAGATGTTGAGACTGTTAGCAAAGAATTATACAGGCATAAGATCGTTAAAGTTGACGAGTTTGATATTAGAAGAAGTTACGAAAACAAGTAGAAAATGAAGGATAAGCCTTGTAATCATGGAGCAGCTAAAAGTCATGCAGAACCTATTCATGTGCATGTTTCATGATGAAACGCGGTAGGATATTTTCGATATTTTATCAGTTGCCAACATGGGATGCAAAGAAATCGTACATCAATGAAACCCTACCCTACCCTACCACCGTGATTGCCACCCATTTTATGATAATTTAAACCATTGATTAGATCTCATTATCAAAGTACAATACCTTCTTATTTCATTTAAATACTTACTGTTTTATTTTTTAATTGAATTTAGAATTCTAGCTCCTATTATTAGTCCAAATATCAATACTGTCAGACTAATTTATTATACCAGTATCTACCTATTAAATTTGGTTTCGTCAATACAATAAAATTCATTTAAGTTTTCATATTTTTCAGTTTAAGTTAATAAGTCTCATGGATATTTTTATGTGATTAAAATGTTATAAAACTTTTATAAAAGAAAACCTTGTTTTATTGAATATCTATGTGGTGTTAACAATCGTGATTTTATAAAATCTGTGACATTACAAATTGCTATGTGCACTTGAGGCACATAACGGACATTATCACTCTAAAAATTCACCTATGTGTCAAATTCAAGCAATATATTTTTTAAACCTTATTTTCTTCTTAACTTTCCAAAAGTAATCTAAATCTACGTAAATATGTTAGTAACATTATCATAAAAATTATATTATATGCTTTCAATACATTCTATGAAAACTAATTTTTGCGTTTCCTGTAAAGTAGACCCGAAACACATGGCGATTTTTGTAAACTCAGCGACGATATATTGCAATGTATCTAATTAAGAATCAAAACGCAGATGCGTTGTCACCCCTAAGGACTAAGATGGAATGCATCATTTCCAGTAAAAGAGGTGTCAGGTTCTCTACACTTACCATACAAAACACAGCAGCGTTGACCTGTTTATAATATTTCACGCTGATGTTCTGTGAGAGCGTGGTCCTTCCCCGGTTGAACCGACCCAATCGTGCTACAATCATAATATACAGCGTGACTCTACCACGTATTAATTGTGTTTTGACGTTACGTGTTTATATGTATGTAACATGATATGTTACATACATATAAACACGTAATATGTATGATCTGATCTTTATGTTTCTTTTTTTTTTACTAAATAGGTTATACTTCAAGGTGATCGCATATAAATATAAAGAGAATATTCTACCTCTAAGTATGAAAAAAAAGGAAATGAAGTTTTTAATGTAACTATATAAACCACATTCTTGTTGTAACCTCGTGCTTGTATATTTTATTTTATTTTATATTATAGAATAAGAGTGACAAACGAGCACACAGTTCACCTGATGGTAAGTGGATGCAGTAGCCTATAGACATCTCGTTTCCAGTGACAAGGGTTGCAGTTCTCTACACTCAGCATACGAAACACAGCAGCATACGCCGGTATTCTGTGAGAGCGTGGTCCTTCCCCGGTCGAGACGAGCCATTCGTCCTACAACCATAACATGTCTGCAGCTTGGCTCTACCACGTACAGTTCTTTGTTCAATGAAAAGGGTAAAAAAATGTGTCCTTTAATAAAAATTAAAAGTCGACTTTGAAGATCGAAAACGAATATTTCACATATGCGCTTGCTAAGTCAGGGCTTTAATTCTTCTATACGCTATCTTTGCACCGACTTTAGTAGCTAGCAGTAGGTATAGTAGTTTTTGTGGCTTCCGAAAGATGGAGAATCTATTGATCAATATGTAACAGCGTTAAAGTTACTCAGTAAAAATTGTGAATTTAAAAATTTAGAGCAAGAGTTGATTCGCGACCGTATTGTGTGCGGCATAAGGAGCACAATTGTAAGGGACCGGTTGTTACGGACAGATGAATTGACTTTGGAGAAAGCAATTAAAATATGTCAGGCGGATGAAATGTCAATAGACAGCAAGCGTGTGATGGAAGCAGGTAGCTTCGGCAGTTCGGCGAGCTGCGGGCCCGTGCGCGTTGAGGCGCTATCGGTGCGCGGCGGCGGGCGGCGCGGCGGCGCTCGCGGCGGCGGGCGCGGCGGCAGGCGCGGCGCGCGAGCTGCGCACGGCGCAACCGCAGCGTCGCCTTGTCCACGTTGTGGTGCTCAGTGTACTGATATAGGTTCATGTCCAGCTATTTCGGTAAAATGCTATGTGTGCGGTAACTACGGCCATTACGCTAGGATGTGCAAATGTAAAAATAGTGTTAAAAAAATGTATGAAATAGAAGTGAATACAGAAAAATCTGATAATGATGATTGTGAGTCGTTTTATGTATCTGTGTTAATGGATACAATGCAGAACAAAATCGGCGGCGATGACTGGTACGAGTAATTAAGAGGTGAGTGTGGCTTTGAACGTTTTAAGCTGGATACTGGTGCCGACATTAATGTCTTATGTTATAAGAGATTTTTGACGCTGGGATTTGACACGGAAATGATATGTAATAATAATAAAATGAAATTGCAGTCGTTTAGCGGGGATATTATTCCGATAAGAGGAGTTTGTCATCTTAAATGGTGGCATAAAAGTAAAATGTATGTTTTAAAATTTGCAATAGCAAATATTAATTGTGAAAGTGTGCTGGGTCGACAAGCGTGTTCGGAACTAGGATTAATTCAACGGGTTTACGGCATTAATTTGGTAGAAAATTCGGATCTTTTTGAAGGCTTAGGATGCTTACCTGGTGAGTACCATATAGTTATTGATAAATCAGTTAAACCGGTAGTTTGTGCTCCGCGAAAAGTACCTCTAGGATTACGTGATAAATTATTACAAGAATTACACAGGATGACTGACTTAGGAGTCATTAGAAAGGTCACTCACCCAACACAATGGGTTAATTCAATAGTAATTGCAGCAAAAAAGAATGGAACATTGCGAATTTGCTTAGACCCGAGACCTCTCAATAATGCTATACAGCGTGCACATTTCCAACTGCCAACCATCAAGGAACTTGCCACAAAAATTCACGGAGCTAGTTTTTTTTCAGTATTAGATGCAAATTCAGGTTTTTGGGCAATAAAACTTGATGATCAGAGTTCAGACTTATGCACCTTTAGTACACCGTTTGGGCGCTATCAGTATTTAAGGTTACCTTATGGTTTAAACTGCGCTTCAGAGGTCTTTCATGCTAAGATTAAGCAATTAATAGAGGATTTAGATGGAGTAGATTCTTTTATAGACGATATAATATGCTGGGGACGAAATAAAGACGAACATGATAGGCGTTTAAATGCATTATTAAATAGGGCTCGTGAAATTAATTTGAAATTTAATAAAGATAAATGTCGTATATGTGTGGAGGAAGTGACTTACTTGGGTCATATATTTAACAAAAACGGAATGAAACCAGATTTAGAAAAAGTAAAAGCAATAAAAAATATGCCTACACCAAAAGAACGAAAATCGTTAGAACGATTTTAGGAGCCGTAAATTACTTATCTAAGTTTATACCTAAGTATTCTGAGCGTATTTATCCCCTTACTCGACTATTGAAAAAGGACACGGAATGGTGTTGGGAGAGTGAACAACAGAATGCGTTCGATTTATTAAAAGATTTAATAAGCAAAGCACCCGTGTTGGCTTTATATGACGTATCGCAACCGGCTGTAGTCTCGGTGGACGCGAGCAGTGTAGCGCTAGGAGCCGTGCTGTTGCAGGGCGGCCGACCTATTGAATATACTTCGCGTACACTCACCGACACACAGGCACGATATGCAGATAGAAAAGAAATGCTAGCTATTCTCTTTGCGTGTGAAAAGTTCCACCAATATATTTACGGTAAAAGTGATGTTTTAATTGAAACAGATCATAAACCGTTAGAAAGCATTTTTAAAAAGCCCTTAGATTCGATACCAGCACGCTTACAGCGAATGATTTTACGATTACAATGTTATGATTTGATAGTTACATATAAGCCTGGAAAATATATGTACTTGGCCGATACATTATCACGTGCCCCTATTCCAGAATTATATAAATATAAAGTGAGTGATAATGTATTATATCAAGTACATATGGTAGTTTCTAACATGCCCGTTTCACATAAAAATTAAATGTAATTAAAAATGAAACTTTAAAAGGTAATAACTTAAAACTTTTAATGAGATATATAAATCAGGGTTGGCCGGAATATAAACGAGATATTGAAGATAATTTAAAATATTATTGGTCTATGAGAGGAGATTTATTTTGTGTAGATGGCGTTATATTTAAAAACAAACAAATATTAATTCCCAGTTCCTTAAGGACAGAAATGTTAAAAATTATACATGATGGGCATTTAGGCATAGACCGCTGTAAAAGGCGCGCACGTGAAGTGTTATTCTGGCCAGGGATTTCTTATGATATAGAGAGATATGTAAATAGGTGTGTAGTATGTCGAGAGAATTCAAATAACTCTAGTAAGGAACCGTTGATTGCTGTTTCTATTCCAAATTTACCATGGAGTAAAATCGGGACGGACATATTTCAGTATGGTAAAAAATCATATCTAATTATTGTAGACTATTATTCATGTTTTACGGAAGTAGCATTGTTACATGAAACTACTTCTAAAAGCGTTATAAACGTACTGAGAGAAAATTTTGCTAGATATGGGATACCAGACATTGTAATAAGCGATAATGGTCCACAATTTTCAAGTCGGGAATTTAAAAACTTTGCGGTGGAGTGGGGATTTGAACACATAACGTCATCACCCAATTACGCACAATCAAATGGTAAGAGTGAAAGGGCCGTGCAAACAATAAAAAAGATATTAAAAAATCCATAGATAGTGGAAGTGACTTTTATTTAAATTTGCTAAGTTATCGAAATACGCCTCGCGATAATTTGAATTCTCCCGCACAGCTGCTGATGGGTCGTAGGTTAAAATGCAGGCTACCTGTGCACCCGGACCTTTTAAAAATAAGTCATGTAAATAATGAGAGACAACACAAAGTTATGCTAGATAAACAAAAAAAATACAAAATGTATTATGATTTACGTGCCAAGCCTTTACCTGTATTAGATGTCGGCGATAAGGTGACTATGATAGAAAAAAATTGTAAAATGCCAGGTTATATCGTTGCAAAAGCGGCGACTCCCCGCTCATATTTTATTAAAACTAAAAGAGGAATGGTGTATCGCCGCAATCGCAGACATCTAATAAAAGATAAAACACAAGAAAATAGAACGTCAGGACAAATAGTACATGAGAATAAAGAACATAATTCAATTACAACAAAAACTACTTCTACGAGTAGTGAGAATGAGGAATATTCTTCGAACGATGAATATGAACCAACAATGTTAAACATTGAAGCTAATGAAAATTATTCTCCTCCTCTCACTCGAAGAAAAGTAAATAAAAAATAACCTGCTTAATTAATCCGTTGTAATCACAAATAAAAAATTAAGGTTATAGTAAAAAAAAAGTACTGAAGTAACTTTTTTAATCTTATCTTATCTTTTTTTATCTTAAAAAAATCACTTGTTAAAAACTTATTCTTTAAGGGGAAGGTGTTGTGGGTAGTCTTAAAATATGCTAAGAAATAAAAAAAAATTGTACTAGACTAAGTTTTGTATTCATGTCTTACTTGGGAAGATTATTTTTTTAAATAGATCATTTTTGTTAAAAACTTATTTTTAAGGGAAGGTGTTGTGGGTAGTCTTAAAATATTATATATTACGAAACCGCCTTTATTAATAAAAACAGTTGTCATCTGAACTCCGTTGTTTCATTGTCACTACAGCATAGAAAATGAACAAACAAAATATTATTTTTTTGTTAAAACCTTCGTGGGCGCGTACTCAGCGACTCTTCAAAATTTCATCGTCATCGAATGATATTAACGAACTTCATGTAAAGGAACGCATACGGGATAAACACACACTTTAATTTTTATTACATATACAGTTATATAGGTAGATAGAAATGTAGGCGGCTCGGGGTGACCCAACACTAATACCCATATTGGAAATACGTTTGAACTATTTCGTACACTAATATCTACATGTTTTATAAATTATCATTGTTTCGGATTGTATCTTTATTTAATTTTACTAAACAATAAGGGTGCTGACTCAAAATAGCTTGTATGATTGTTTTTAAAGAGTGCAGAACAATGTCTATATTTTTCATTAAGCACCCTGCCGTTGCCTCATACACAGATATTAGCTGTACGCATTTAGGTTGAAAGCACGTGTTGAAATATAAATAGTCAAAACAATAACAGAATACGCAGATATTTCTAAGACAATACATTTATCAAAACTCAATACTAAATGCTTTTCCGTTAATTCACAGAATAAAAATAATAGTACAAGAAGTTAAATTATAAATATAAGATTATTTTACAAAGCGTCATCATACTTCACATTCCACGCTGCAAGTATTTTTTTTTTTTTATTATTTTTTATAGGAGAGGGGGCAAACGAGCATGCGGCTCACCTGATGGTAAGTGACTACCGCCGTCCATGAACAACTGAAACATGAGATTTGCCGGCCTTTTAAGAAAGAGTAGGCTCTTTTCTTGAAGGTCCCTAAGTCGTATCGGTCCGGAAAATCGCTGGTGGTAATCGATTCCACAAGGAAGTTGTGCGAGGAAAACTTCTTCTAAATCGCACAGTGGTGGACCGCCAATCATCCTGATTGTATAGGTGGTATCGCGAGTTTAGTCGCGATGTGCGATGGTGAAATTGAGCGGCTGGAATTAGTCCGAACAATTCCTCAGAGCACTCCCCATGATAGATGCGATAGAATACGCAAAGAGATGCAACATCTCTACGCAGTGCCAGTGAGTCCAGCCGATCGGATAGAACTCGGTCATCGGCGATTCGAGCCGCTCTGCGCTGGATGCGGTCAAGTGGAAGGAGCTGGCACTGTGAAGTCCTGCCCAGAGATGGGAACAGTATTCCATGTGGGGCCGAACCTGCGCCTTGTAAAGTTGCAAGCGGTGTGCCGGCATGAAATACTGTCCCGCTCTGCTGAGCACGCCAAGCTTTTAGAGGTTAATTTGGCCTTCTCTTCCACACTTAGAAGAGAAGGCCACGAAACTGCACATCACTCGATATGTCGACACCGAGGATTCCAATACTAGCTGAGGCAACAAGGAGTGCCTTGAAACTGAGGAGATACGACAAAGGGGTTCTTTTAGCGGTAAACGCGCAAACTTGCGTCTTCTGGGGATTGAACTGGACTAGATTTAGTCGCCCCCAGTCTGAAACTCTGTTCAACAAAGTCTCGACTTCAGACACAAGTGTGTTTCGATACTCAGCGACGTTTTCCCGAGAAATATTGGCACGGCCGGTGTATAAAGCATCACCAGTGCTGTCGTCTGCATAGCAATGAATGTTACATGAATGCAGAAGAAACAGCGTTGGTGATAGCATGCAGCCTTGTGGAACACCAGCGTAAATGGGCTTGTAATCGGAGCATGCACCGTCTACTACGACCTTAATGCTCCGATCTGCAAGAAAACTGGTGATCCAATTGCACAATTTCTTGAAGCCCATAGGAAGGAGCTTCGAAAGAAGCGCTTTGTGCCAAACCCGATCGAAGGCCTTCGCTACGTCCAAACTAACGGCCAACGCCTCTCCTTGGACTCCACTGCCTTCGCCCATCTATGAGTTATGTAACCTAGAATATCAACAGCTGAGCGACCTCGACGGAAACCGTACTGGCGGTCACTAATCAGCTGGTGATTCTCAAGGTACCGCATGAGCTGGCAGTTAATAACAGTTTCCATTACTTTGGAGAACAAGGAGGTGATAGCGATAGGCCTGTAGTTGGACGGATCTGAGCGGTTGCCTTTTTTGGATCGGGTGCACCAAAGCTGTCTTCCATGAGTTCGGGACTACGCCTAGGGAGTAGGAGTACCGGAAAAGACGCGTTAAAACCGGTGCCAACTCCGGAGCACACGTCTTCAGCACAATAGGTGGGACTCCATCAGGCCCACTCGACTTGTTGACGTCCAGGGAGAGGAGTGCTTTACGCACCGAGCGCTGTGTAAACAGCACTTCCTGCATGGAGCACTCACACCGCGGGATGGTAGGCGGTGTGTTCCCCCCGTCATCAAGAGTCGAGTTGGAAGCAAAAAGAGAGCCTAGCAGATCGGCTTTCTCTTTTGCGTCATGGGCCAGAAATTCGTCCACCCTGTGCAGGGATGGCAGAGATGGCTGACAGAAGTTCCTTCGACAGCCTTGGCGAGACCAGAATGCACGTGTTTCCGAAGGAGGCGAACTAGTTTCGCCAATTCTGCCGATGTGCTCTGACTTTGCCTTAGCAATGACACTTTTGAAGGATCTGAGGCGGAATTATACTTCTTTTAAGAGCGCTGGTAATTACATACCGGGACGTTGATGCATCAGCCCAGGCCCGGTAGCACTCCTGTTTATAGCGTGATGCAATTTTACAGGAGTGACCAAACCATAGCTGAGTTCTGCCTCCGATAGGCACCACAGATGATGGAATAAAAGATTTTTCTTTTGCTCGTCGGTTAACATTCTGGGTACCCAAAGCGCAGAGACCTTTTCATATGCAACTCGTTCGCAAGGATTCTTTGAACGCTGCCATATGAGATCCCTGTGACCTCAGCTACATGCCTGATGGTCACTCTTCGGTCTGCCAATACAACATCTTCGACTTTTTCACGTTGTCTTCAGTGAGGGACGTGGATGGGCGTCCTTCGCGATGTTCATCTTCAGTGGATGTTCTGCCCAGTTTAAACTCCTTGGCCCAGCGTGCAACTGTAGAATATGGAGAGCAGAGTCCCCAATGTTTCCACTAAGTCACTGTGTATGTCTTTTGAAGACATTTTTTCAAACAGAGGTACTTGATGACAGCTCTAATTTCGTTTTCTCCATGTTGATGTTATCTCTTTGACAGTTCGTATTCAAATGAATGTATCTCCCGGAAATCGTGATCTATTTATATGATTTTTAGGCTGACGTAGTGAGTATATAAGCAAGCAAAAATATTTTTTGGATTTTATGCGGACCTGAAGTAACCGATTATCATTCATTTTGGATTCATCTGCGCGGATTAATTCATCATTACCGCCTATACAAAGTCCACTGTTAGAACATATGCCTTCCTCATAGATTGCCTTTATGGGGATCTCGTCTGCGTGAATACTAGATAAATACTTTACTAGTGTTAGGACTCCCTTTTTAGCCAAGGAGTCGGTCTGGTTATAGACCACCTCCTGACTTCTTTCTGCCGCCAAATAACAGTGTTTGCTGCTGTGTTCCGGTCTGAAGGGTATAGAGAGCCAGTATTATTATAAGCTGAGTGGCATTCCATTTTAGTCCTCAGAGGTGAGGGCACATCTGAGGCCTTCTTTGTTTAAAATTGGCTGTAGATGTCTAAGGACTGCAATAGCCACTTACCATCAAGTGGACGGTAGGTTCGTTTGTCACTTCTGTTTTATAAAAAAATAAAAAGCGTTTTAAATACTAATCAAGAAAAAATTCCAGGGTTTTTGTACGAAACCTGTATAAATTATATTTAGATTCGATAATTTTAAGGCAAATTCATACATACAGAATAACAGAAATAACATATTAAAATCTTAGATTCATGTAAAGTAAATAAACTAAGAGAAAGTCCGTTTACAGACTTAAAATTTAATCATACGCACTGCAATTATATTTCTGTCTGTAGATATAGATTAAACAGTATTCGTTTTCAAATCTTAAACAAAATTAAAAAAATGCCATCTAGCGGAGACAATACAACACTACGTTTTTATACAAAAGCTTTCACGTACCGCGACATAAAGTAGCCTTCGTAATGTTGACCTTTAATCGTAAGAGGGCACTAGACTTG
Source organism: Parnassius orleans (assembly GCA_029286625.1). Classification (NCBI taxonomy): domain Eukaryota; kingdom Metazoa; phylum Arthropoda; class Insecta; order Lepidoptera; family Papilionidae; genus Parnassius; species Parnassius orleans. The sequence continues at coordinate 1,071,794 of JAGSMP010000080.1, read as the reverse complement.
ACTTTACAAATATCAAAATACTATGCCATATTTTTTATGTATAAAGAGCACAGCTTAATTTTTGCTATAAATGTGTATGTATATCAGTAAAAGATGGATATACTTAATATGCAACAAAATCAATGAATTATTTGAGGTTAGTTTCTTAACGCATAGTTTAAACTTTAGCATTAGTTTTAAATAATAATAACTTTTAAAATATAAAAAAGTATCAGGTTTCTGCATCTGTTTATGATATTGTAATTATAGGTAGTATACACAAAATACTTATGGAATTAAGTCTACTTTTAGGAAAAACTGTAAATAGTTTTAGCGACTCTATAGGACTCCATCATTGGATTAATTAAAATGCAAACTAATATTATGTCAACATTGTTTACATTCATAAGAAACTACTTTGCTGCCACAGAAAAATAATTGTCGAAATATCGTTTAAAATTTGAAAGAGTTATATTGTTTAATTAGGAATGATAATACATTCATTGAAGTTTAGTGATGTATAACTTTCAAATAAATTTGTCGTTACGATACGCGCGCCACCTATTGTAAGTTAATTGTACTATGCCTATAACCCTCTCACAAGTACAAGCAATAAGTTGACAAAGTTTACCGCAATCTGATGAACAGTATAGTATGGCAGCGCATAAAATACGAACAAACAAATATTAATTTGTATATATTCGATATGAAATTTAATATTTAACCTTTAGGCTCTAAATCTAGATGATGTTTTTGATATATGTATATTATGTTAGACTTTAGAGTAACGTTTGCCTTTATTAAATTTCCTGTTTTACCGAACCCAAAATAGGTGCACTGAGATAGAAAAGTACAACAAAATATGCAATATGTAGTGTAGGGTATAGATAGTATTTCTCTTCTCTTACTAGAATCAGCGTTTAGTTGTGGTGCTACCATAGATATAGTATACATTAGATTGGCGATAGAGTGATTAGGTGAGACCAAAAACGAAATGTACCGGTGTGAGTGAAATGTGCATGTGTGCGAGATGAATAGTGCTGCGCCATGCATCAATTTCAATTATCGATATAGAGCGCTGTGTCCATGTCATAAAATGAATATTTTTGTTTGAGGGCATAAAAATAAACCTACAAACAAAAAGTTTGTGATATTTATTTTCCACCAAAAATAATTAATTTATTGTAAATATGTCGTAAGCTCTCTTTAGAGGTATATTGCAATTTTGCTTCATACTTCAATCTAATAATCAAAGAAGTTTCGATTATTAATTTAATAATTAAGTGTTTTTGTTTCTATATTGCTGGCGAATCATACATATGTATGTCAACTATGTAAAAAAATATTTGTAGGACACAAGGCATTCGTTTACTTTTTTTCGAAACATATTTTCGTTTACAATTTTTCCTTTCATATGTTTTCGGAAAACTCGTTCATAATTAATACCTATCTCATAAACGTCTTGAGAGGGATAAACAGAAATAAACAGCAGTGCTTACACTGCCGCGTTCCGGCCCATTGTGTAAATATAGAGAGCCTTTATAATTATTTAAGGCATTTTGTATTAGTCCTCAGGGGTGAAAACACATTTGTAGCTTTCTTTGTTTGAAGCTGACTGTGGACGGGGTTTTTAAATTACGTTTTTAACCTTTAAGCTCGTTATAATATAAAACTGTATTGACAAACAAACCTACCAATTCGATTAACCAATTCGATTGATGGTAAGTGGTTACTGCAGTCCATGGAGTACTTGGAGAATGGAGGACTTGCAGCCAACTTCGAACGAAGAAGGCTACAAATTCGTTTTCACCTCTGAGGATAATATGAAATATCTCTTTGTGCACTTCTATGAAACAAATAATTTTTGTTCAAAGTGCTTGCTACATATAGTTGAATATTTTTTGGGAACCCAGTCTTCTCTATTTATCATTTTTAACCATTTTTGTTTAACCTCAATATTTTTTGGAAATCTGAGACATTATAAGAATTTAAATTAGCTCATTAAAGTATTTACTATAATGCCATTTGGCTACGAAACCCTAAAAATTAAAAATAGAAAATTAAAAAAATTACGAAGTTACAAGAGGCTGCATCCAAAGATATGTCTTTGCCTGTTAGAAATATATTATCGATAAGATGATATTGATAGTGTCAATCTCTACAAAAATTAGATCAGAAATAGCGGGAATTCACGTATTTGTTATTATTTTAATATAATTTTTACGCATTTAGAGCATTATCGTAATAAAATGCGATATTTTTCCCTATCCATTTGTGTATAAAACATTTGTACCAGTTCTAAAATATTGCATTTAGAGTGCTAAATATTTTAATTGTACTTACGTGTGAAATGTATAATTTTGTGAATTTTCCTTTCTTGATGAACTGCATTCAGGTACTGCACACGTCAGCATATTTAAATCACACCTTTTAAACAGTTATTAATACTTCAAAATCAAAGATATCGCGAAAATAAGCGGGATTTGTTTCGTTAACGATTGACGTCAGCCCGATATAGGCCTATAGCGTGTACGTGTATGGTCTAGCAATTCTATCTCGTTCTAACGTAAGCATATGCTATGCCCTTTCTCTTTTACATTGCCAATCTAACGTAAGTATATACTAAATCTATGGGTGCTACAGATTGCGCGGTCGTGGGTTCGAAACCACACGGAACAAGTTAGTGTTTGTATGGCCTATAAATAATTGTTTGGGTTCATTTATTTATATATTTAAATAGGTAATAGTGTAGTATTTTTTAAATTGTTAAATTACAAACCTAATTCTAATATCTTTTGATATATAATATATTTATATGCACAGTAAATTAATAAGTAATGTAAAGTTTAAAAAAATATTGTAAAGGTTTCGCGATTTGATAACACCCCTAAGCCTATGTGACCTCTTAGGACTAAGAAGGAATGCTTCACTGCCTGTAATTATACTTGATCTCTGAAATCTTCAAACTGAAACACATCAGTGCATGCAACACAGAATGCATTTTTGCTTTGCCAGGGGTCTGAGATGTTTGACGACTGCTAAACTTGAGTACCTTTAGATTTTAAATAATAATTTTGAGCCAATCTACGTAGAATGAGATTATTTGTGTTTGGATTTAATTTTATTAATTATTGTGGGATCTCAAGCAGGTCGTAGTATAGTTTATTATATTTTTTTAAGTTATCACGACGAAATAACTTCCATTAAGGGAGAGGTTTAATCTAGTTAAAAAATAAGTACTTTCTAAGTTTTGGGTGCCGTGTAGTGACGGCGTTAGAATATCCTCTATTCTATATCATCAAGTTGGTGTTGTAAGAGGCGATAGAGGAAAAACAGGGATGGGTCATCAACCTTATTACAACGAAAATGAACTATCCCCTAATGAGGCCATCTATGGAGAAGACCTATGTTCAGCTGTGGACTTTTTATATACAACAGTAAGCTTATACAGAGATATAGTACTTCTGTGTTTTATTTTATATGCGCGGATTATTTTATCATTATTGCCTATCAATAGTTCACTGTTAGAACATATGCCTCCCTCACAGATTGTCTCATTGGGGGATTTCGTCTGCGTGAATACTTTACTAGTGTGAGGACTCCTTTTTTGCAAAGGGTTAGGTCTGGTTAGGTATCACCCTCTTACTTCTTTCTGCCGCCAAATAACAGTGGTTGCTGCTGTGTTCCGGTCTAAAGGGTATAGATAACCAGTATAATTATAAACTGCGTGGCATTCCATGGTAGTACTCAGAGGTGACAACCATAGATAATACACTATATACCAGGGATAGATGCGCCACTCACATTTCAGTTTTCGAATGATTGTACCGTGTACGCTAGACGCCGCTGTATTCTTTAGTACAACGTGGCTTGCGGTAGTTACCTATAGGTTCATAATTCATATGTCACTTCAGTTTTATAAAAAATATTAGAGCGTTTTAAAAACTAATCCCAAAAAAGTCGATTCCAGTGTTAATGTATAAAACCTGTGTAAATTATATTTAGATTCGATAATTTTAATCTAAAGTCATCTATACAGAATAACATAAATAACATTTTAAAACCTTATATTCATGTAAAAGTAAATATACTAGAAGAAAAATAATTTACAGGGTTAAAAATTTAATCATACTCACTGCAATTTTATTTATGTCTGTAAATATAGATTAAGCAGTATTCGTTTTCAAATCTAAAACGAAATCAAAATAATTGCCATCTAGCGGAAATCATACAACACTACGTTCTTATACAAAAGTTTTCACGTACCGCAACATAAAGCAGCTTTCGTAATGTAGATCTTTAATCGTAAGAGGGCACTAGACTTGACGGTTACAAATATCAAAATACTATGCCATAATATTTTTTATGTATATAGAGCTTAATTTTTGTTATAAATGTGTATGTATATCAGTAAAATATATATATATACAAAATATGCAATAAAAATAAATAATTATTTGAAATAAATTTTTAACGCATAGTTTAAACTTTAGCATTAGTTTGAAAAAAAAACCTTAAAAATATTAAAATTAAAGTAGAATGTTTATGCATCCGTTTACGATATTTATATAGGTAGTTTACACAAAATACTTATGGAATTAAGTCTTTACTTATAGGTAAAACTCTAAATAGTTTTAGTGACTATAAGACTCTATCATAGGATTACTTAAAATGCAAACTAATATTATGTCAACATCTTTTATATTTATTATTAGAAATATGAAATTTAATTTTTAACCTTTAGGCTCTAGAACTCTAGATGATGTTTTTGATAGATGTATATGCCTTTATTGAATTTCCTGTTTTACCGAACCCAAAATACACTGAGATGGAAAAGGACAACAAAATATGCAATATGTAGGGTTTAGTATTTCTCTTCTCTTATTAGAATCAGCGTTTAGTTGTGGTGCTACAGAATTCGCGGTCGTGGGTTCGAAACCGCACGGAACAAATGTTTGTGTGACCTATAAATAATTGTTCGAGTTCAACTATACGAATAAATAAAATTGCGCTGTCTGTTTGTAATGTCAAAATAACAGCTTTTTACTAAATGCATGTGAAAGTATATACCTATACAAATAAATAAAATTGTACTATCTGTTTGTAATGTCAAAATAACAGATTTTTACTAAACGCATGTGAAAATATACGATACTAATAAGAAAAAAACATTTTTTGAAATTTTTGTCTGTCTGTCTGTCTGTCTGTCTGTTCCGGCTAATCTTCAAAATAGGTTGACTGATTTTGACGGGACTTTCACTGGCAGATAGCTAATGTTATAAGGAGTACTCGTAACTTGGGCTACTTTTACTTTAGAAAAATAATTAGGGTTCCGCGCAAAAAAATTAAAACCCATGAAATCATATCGTAATAAATTCACTCGGACGAAGTCGCTGGTAACAGCTAGTTTATTTATATATTTAAATAGGTAATAGTGTGGTATTTTTTAAATTTTTACATTACAAACCTAATTCGGATATCTTTTGACATATAATATATTTATATGCATAGTATATTAATAATGTAAAGTTTAAAAAAATATTGTTAAGGTTTCGCGATTTAATAACACCTCTAAGCCTCTGTGACATCTTAGGACTAAGAAGTGATGCTTCACTGCCTGTAATTATACTTGTACTCTGAAATCTTCAGACTGGAACACATCAGTGCATGGAACACAGATGTTAAGCAGAAAATATGTAAAAGGGTGGTAAATACCCAGACTTAGTTTTTACGAACTTATTTATTTCAAATTCAAATATTTTATTTTTATTAACATGTTTGACATGTTTTTATTGATATGTTTGACATTGTAATAATTATTAATATATATATTATCCTAGCTGGTATCCGGCGCGTTGCTGCCGCAGAAAAAATATTTGTGAAAATATTGTTTTAAATTTGGAAGGGTTTATATTAGGAATAATAACACATTCATTGAAATTGAATAACATTATGACTTTCAAATAAATATGTCGGAACGACACGCGCGCCACCTACTGTAATTTAATTGTACTATGCCTATAACCTTCACAAGTGCAAGCAATGTGATGTTGATAAAATTTTAGCGCAATTTGATTGGTACGAACGGTATGGCAACGCATTGAATACGAACAAACAAAAATTAATTTTTATGTATTAGATTAAGTATATATTTATTAATAATTATCTATATATATATATATATATATATAACAATTATGTACAATTAAGTACTCGTAGATTCCCGATATTATAATGATGTATCAAACAAGTGCGAAGCCTCACTAGTGTAGTGCTAGGCTTGCTGTTAATTAATAATTTAATTTTCGTTCAAATTTAGGCCTTATGTGTAAGAACTAAGGTTCATTTATCGAAGTTAAGCTCCTTTTGCATAGCCTTACTTAGCTTTAACATTCTTGACCGAGGTCACTTACGGAATGCGCTGGGTTCGTATTTATGAGTTGAGGAGGTAGAGGTCGTCTCATTGAAAATTACACACGTCTCTCTTGTTGTTTTGGTATTAATCTTGTCAAGTAAGTATAGTAAAATGCTAAAATCAACTTAAGCTCAATAAAAATACCGCGCAGATTTAATAATACTTAATAAGGTAAGTGTGACAAAATTTAATAATAATGATATTGTCCTCCAGACCGAATTTCGGTCACGGCGGCAAGTCTCAATGGAGATTAACCATCTGTGCAGGACAGGATTATAGTGCCCGAATGTATGCGCAAGCACAGGTGCACTCTCTGTTACCTCAATCTTTACAGTGCGATGGGACGGTAATACGACGCGACCGGAGAGAGATCCAGGGCAGGACCAACAGCTTTACGTGCTTTCTGAGGCACGTGAGTGAAACACCGCCAACTTTCTGACTCCGGGCAGATACAGAGAATTTTTTGACAGAAAAACTCAATAAATGTTTTCCTCAATAAGTTTTTTTCCCGAGTCAGGATTCGAACCCGGACCCTCATGATAAGCAGTCAACACAACAAAGTCGAGTTTTAAATTATACGATCTCTATTCAGATTCCGTTTTAAAAAGTAATAAATAATAACCTATTCATTATGTATATTACTTAATTGTAATGGCTTAGTAGTACACCGTAAGGAAACTCATAGCCTTTTATGTTCGTGGATGTTGTAAGAAGTGATTATGGGATATGTGATAAGCGTCTTATGGATTCCGATAGATAGCGGTATACCCATTTAAGTCAGGCGTAAAATTTCCAGCTCGACAACATGAAGTCAAAGCGTCAAAGGTGCGAAAAAATCCGCCCGCCAAGCGTGACGTTAAGGCAAATCATTTGATAGGTGTTAGAACTCCTATAAAGGGATGGCCAAGGGAAAAAAATATATCGATATATATCGAATCGATATTTTTAAACAATATCGATTTATATCGCGTGATAAATATCGATATATCGTCATCATTTACATGGTGTAAGGATAAGGCCTAAAATTTAATATTACTGACCGTTGGACGACGAAAAAAAACGACAACCACACATGAATGCTTTTGTAGCTCCTTTTGTTGTTTCATGTTTTGTCCATTAATACAACATTTGAAAATATATCGAAATTGATTCGAGTTCGATACTCTAAAATAAATATCGATATATTGCGATTAAAAATATCGACGATATATTATATCTTTATGAGAAAATATCGATATTTCTTGCCCAAGCCTACTCCTTTATCCCTTGGAGTCTGTTTAGGTAAGTTACCACACTCTCCTATTACAGTCGCCAAATAGTAGTGCTTGCACTATTGTGTCCTGCTCTGAAGGGTATAGACTCTACACTATAGAGAGATACTATAGTTACAGACTGTGACGCATTCTACCTGAGTCCTCAGAGGTGACAACGCAACTGTAACCTTCCAATTCAATTTTAAACGAAGTTGACTGCAGGTGTCCATGAACTGCAGTAGTTAATTACCACCAGTTGGATTGTGAATTCGTTTGTGAATTCAGTTTAATGTAAGTTAAAATATAAACCTCCCCATGGATTGCCTAATAAGGTGGGATATTTGACATAGTTTTTACTCATGGCAATTGGGTTGGGAACCTCAGTTTTTTATTATTTTGTTGTTATTAGAAAAACACTGCTGCCAATCACCCGCTTTATTTCCTTCTGTCGCCTTTAACGACAACCACGGAATAATATGGAGTAATGGATTTCCTTTCGTGGCCTTACGGCGACATAGATACATTAAATATGGACAAACATACATAAAATTGTTTGTAGGTAATATAACTTGTTCCGTACAGAATTTTTTATATGTGTTACCTCAGAACTTTTTTCTAGGTGAACCTTCGATCAATAATAGAGGTGAACTGATTTTGATTATTCTTTTTATTTGAAAGCTGGTGCTTCTCATGTGGTTCCATGTAAATTTGATCAAGATCTGACCAGTAGTTTTTGAATTATCTTTAATAATGCGTAATTGACTTCGACTACATTGATGATGTTCTCATTTTATTTATATTGAAGTCGGTTGTACAATTTTTTTTAATTTTACCACTTGTTATACAAATAAAAATAGCAAATGACTACATAGTCTACTTAGTGGTAACTGATAGACATCCAAATATATCTTCTATTAAAAATTAAAATGTAAGTAGATACAAGGAGGACTAAGATGGAATTATTTGTAATCAGTAAAAGCAGTTCTCTCACTCACTATACGAAACTTCGAGCGCCCCGTTTGTCCAGTGGCCGTTAGCGTGATTGCTGATTAAGAATTCCCGGGTTCGAATCTCGGGTCGAACCAAAATCAGTTATTGGGTTTTTATGTCAAGAAATTTTCAGACTCAGCCCGGAGTCAGGAAGTTGGCGGTGTTTCACCTGCCTCGGAAAACACGTAAAGCCATTGGTACCCGCGCCTGATGTCTCTCCTGGCGTTTAGATTACTATCAGTGGCGTAGCTACCATAGGGCTAGGCGGGGCAGTGCCCCAGAGCCCCCAAGCTCAAGGGGCACCTCGGCCTCCATGAAAGACGTTCGAAAAAGGTATTTAATATCCTAGTTGTATAAAGAATTTTCGACTTTAAGTTTTTGGCCCCTGACTTCAAACGCCTCGAAATGAAATCACAAAAATTTCTCTCACCTCCAGAGCATAAGTCAGCCCAGTCCCAGTAGCACTCTTGCTTGTAGCACGATGCAATTTTACAGGAGCGACCAAAAAAAGGCTGAGATCTGCCTCCGACGGGCACCACAAATGATGGAATAAAAAATTCCATTCCCTGAAGTACCACATCAGCGACAGAATCCGCCGAGAAGCAAACCCGCCCACAAAGGTAGGATGCAAAAAAAGACCGCATCCTGTCCCAATCGGCTGACCTATAGTCCTAAACACGGTGGCAACCTGCAGAACCCAACCGCGATGGGAGCGTAAGTGGCACTATACTCAGGAACAGACGATGGTCCTAAAGACCAGGAGGGGCGCCGACAAATACCTGATATCCGTCTGGATGAGAGGTCAGCAGAAGGTCCAACAGCAGAAGGTGCATGATCCTTGATGATTGATCCTCTGATGTTTTAGTAAAAAAAGTGATATACACTCTGTAAACACTAGGAACAAACACAAGCTAGTAATACCAGTCTCTCGACTCCACAGAGTCAGTAATTCATTCTTGCGGCAATGTATACGCTATTACAACAAAGTCCCAGAAAATATACAAGGACTCTCTATTACCAAGTTTAAATATTTTATTAAAGAAAAAGGGTTATTATAATATAAGTTGTAGTACGAATGGGTCGGCTCGACCGGGGAAGGACCACGCTCTCACAGAATACCAGCGTAAAATAGCAGCTTAACACTGCTGTGTTTCGTATGGTGAGTGTAGAGAACCGAAGACCCTTTTTACTGGAAAAGAGGCATTCCATCTTAGTCCTCACGGGTGACAACGCATCTGCATTTTGATTCTTTATTGAAAATAGATGTAGATGTCTATGGGTCACAGCAACCACTTACCATCAGGTGGACTGTGTGCTCGTTTGTCACCCTATCCTATAAAAAAAATATATAAATGCATACATGGTTGATAATAACCCCTGGGAATGAGGTGGTCGCTTCCAAGCTGTTTCTAAAATAATTTTTGTAAATAGTTTGTACAACCATTAATGTAAAATTTACTTTTAAAAAAAAGTCCCGCTGGGTTTCTTGCTGGTTCTTCCCAGGACAGAGGTTTTTTTTTCGAACCAGTGGTAAAGTAAAAAATGACTTTCAATAAGAATTACACATTATTGAATAAAAAATTATTCTATTCTATTCTATTCTGTTCTCCACATCTGGAATCCGCGTAGGTGAAGTAACCGTTGTGTCAGACCGTTTGCAAAGGTAAGGTCATAAACAGATCTTCCCGCATGATCGGTTAAACAAAACCAAGCCATTCAGCGTAGTGTGCGTTAAAATCACCATCTTTGCGCATGGGACCTGTTGTAGCACGGAGTCTGCAGCCATTCGGACGTGGTCGATGAGTTGATCTGTGTCGGCATTACCGCTATGGGACCTATAGAGGCACGCGAGGATGGCCGTCGCTATCTACGCACAGCCAAAGGCTGGACAGGTCTGTACCTTCAAGACTGCCGAGGCGTCGAGAACAGATATCTTCTCTGACGTATACGCAAACTTCAGCCTAAGGCACAAAGTGGTGTTTTAATTTTTAACTCGGGTAGTAGAGATACGAAGTACCAGCCGGAGAGTACACCTGCGTCTCGGTTAGAAAGAGCAAGGCCGGCTTCGCCGTCTCCAGATGGTAGTGGACAGCGTCAAGATTCGAATGAAGTCCACTGATGTTGCAGAAATTCACGGATAGCGTGGAAGGGTCGCCTTTGTCTTATTGCTCTGCTAGCCTCGAGCAGTTTTCGTACTGAGCGAAATTTTGACCAAAGAAGATTATACGAAACAGCAGTATTATGACGCTATTCCACGGAGGTATTCTGTGAGAGCGTGGTTCTTACCTGGTCGACCTGATCCATTCCTGCTGCAGCCATACGCTGCAACATGGGTCTACCTCGTAAATAGGAATAAGCAGTAGAAAGCTTCCGACATTGTTATCAGAAATTATGTAATAACGAATGCTGTAATTTAACGTACGGTACATAGCATTATTTAACAGTTAAATTAGATATAATGATTTCTTATATTTACGCGAACACTACACATTTAAATGAAACTAGTTTTACAGATATACGCGATAAAATCCGTAAAACTAGTTTCATTTAAATTAGATATTATTTTTATTCATTAGATGTTGATGACCATTCTGCAATCATTAATTGTGGCCAACAAAATACAATATAGAGTCAACGATTACGAAACTTCGAAGTAATGAATATTAAATTTGCCGTTGTTTTACATTTTTTATTGCAAAAAATATATAAATTTCGCTTTTCTAAAGCACTGCTTAATTTAAGTATACATAAATATTTTAACCTTTGTTGTGCGTGCTGCCAGTGATGACTTATGGATCTGAGACGTGGTCCTTTACAGCTGGCCGTATGAGGAAGTTCAAGGTCGCTCAGCGAGCTATGGAGAGGGCTATGCTCGGGGTTTCTCTGTGTGATAAACTTAGAAATGAGGATATCCGCAGTAGAACCAGAGTGACCGACATAGCCCAACGGATTAGTAAGCTGTAGTGGCTATAGGCCGGCCATATAGCTCGAAGAACCGACAACCGATGGGGAAGAAAGGTTGTCGAGTGGCAACCTCGTAGCGGTAGGCGAAGTGTAGGGCAGCCCCCCAATAGATGGAATGACGGACTGGTAAGACATGCAGGAATTCGATAGATGCAGGTGGCTCAGGATCGTAATTGTGGCATTCCTTGAGGGAGGCCTATATTCAGCAGTGGACTTGTGAAGAGCTGTAATGATGGTGATGATGATAAAATATTTTAAAATTTATGATTACTTTATATAAAATTAGATGAATTTAACAGCTTATTTTAATTAAAACTATTTTTTACTAACTCCCGACGTTTCGAGTGTTTGCTGAGATGTTTGACGATTGCTAAGCCTGAGCACCCTTAGATATTAAATATTAGTTTTAACCCAATTTATAAGTTATTTGTAGAATGAGGTTATTTGGTCTTGGATTTAATTTTATTAATTATAGAATCCCGAGCAGGTGGTAGTATCGTATTTAGTTTATGTTTTTTTAAATTTATCACGACTAAATAACTTCCATTAAGGGAGAGGTTTAATCTTGTTAAAAAATAAGTATTTTCTAAATTTTGGGTGCCGTGTAGTGACGGCGTTAGAATATACTCTATTCTATATCATCAAGTTGGTGTTGTAAGAGGCGATAGAGGGAAAAGACAGGAGATGGGTCATCAACCTTATTACAACTCAAAATGATAAAAACTATGCCCTTATGAGGCCATTTATGGAAAAGGCCTATGCTGAGAATAAGCTTATACCGAGATATAGTACTTCTGTACTTTATGCTGCGTTTTCACGCTGGTATTCTATGAGAGCGTGGTCATTCCCCGGTCAAACTGACCCATTCGTGCTACAACTATAATATACGTACCTGCAGTGTGGCTCTACAACGTAAAAATAGCTTACGGGAGTTGAAATTTTTCTTTGTTATCCAAATGCCGACAAAATATTGATAAAATAAGTGCAAGTTCCTGAATTTTAACAAAATACGTTGCACGATTTATGGTTGAGTGTTGTTGTGGGAAAATAATGGACTAGAATTTGTTATTTGATGATTTTTATAGAGGCTAGGGTGACTAACGAGGACACATATGCTTTATGGTGAGTGGATGGTATTACCCTTAGAAACTTCCTGATTAAGAATCAAAATACAGATACGTTTTTATAAGACTATAGCTCATAATTGACATTTTTATTATTAACTGACATGGTATAGATATATATTGTTTAATTTAATTTTCTTTATTTTTAATTTCCTTTTTAATTACAATTTTGACATCTTTATTGGATGGATTGTTTGTTGTTGCTGATTTAATGATTTGATAATGATTGATTTTGATATGTAAATTTTTGTAAAACTAAAATTTCCAAGAATATACAAAGTTGCATGACTCCATTAGGGACTAAGTATGTAATACTAAGCCCCTAATATTTAATAGTATCTCATGTAACATACATACTAAAAAGCAAATAAATGAATAAATTGATACCCATAAGGACTGAAATAGACTACCTGTTAATAATAAAAAGGTTCTTAGGCTCTTGTCACCTTTACGTCGGTATGCTGGGCAAGCGTAGTCCATCCCTGGTCGAGCCAACCTATTCGAGTTACAGCCAATAAACGAGCACATTGCACCGTGGCTTTACCGCGTTTTAATATGCATTTTATGCTTCAATAATTAAGTAGACAACACTGATCGAATCATCGAATAAGATTAGCCTTTAATGATAGTTAAACTTATTGTTAAATTAGATAAATAATGAAACTTAAAAAAACAGGGTTTAAAAACAAAAAAGAATATTGTAATTTCCACATAATTCTGCTGAAGTCGTTGCTTATACATAGTGTATTGATTAATTTATTCCCCGATAAGATTATTTCCCCGACTTGTGTAAATTATTTTATTATTTTTAACCGACTTCAAAAAAGGAGAAGGTAATCAATTCGACTATATTTTTATGTGTGCTTTTTATTTGAAAGCTGATGCTTCTCATGTGGTCCCATATAAATTTGTTCAAGATCTGACAAGTAGTTGAGTTATCCTTAATAATGCGTATTTAAATGACTTCGACTACATTGATGATGTTCTCATTTTATTTATATTGAAGTCGGTTATACAAATTTTTAATTTTACCACTTGTTTGTTTTTGATCTCTATTTTAATTTTTAAAGTTTAAATTATTATTTTTCTTTTTTAAATGAACTAAGAAATATCACAAGTGCTAGGTAACATTTAGAATGTAGTCTACAGAGTAACATTAAAAACCCACCCTTAGAGGTTAATTTTTTTCGTAAAATTTATATGGTCTATACTCTATACTAGCCCCCGAAATACAACCTATTATTTCAAGAAGAATCATTTAAAACAGTTCGGTCTTTTCCAAGAAATCATAAAAACATACGCGGCGAATAATATTTTTTATGGAATAAGTGTGACAAACGAGCACACAATCAACATGATGGTAAGTGGATGCCGTGGCCCATAGATATCTTCATCTATCTTTTATTAAGAATCAAAATGCAGATGCGTTGTCACCACTGAGGACTAATATTGAATGGTTCGTTTCCAGTAAAAGGGCCTCCGGTTTTCTACACTCACCATACGAAACACAGCAGCATTAAGCTCCTAATTTAGGCTTGTATTATGTGAGAGCGTGGTCATTTCCCGGTCGAGCTGACCCATTCGTGCTACAATCATAAAACAGCTGCATCATGACTCTACCACACAAAAAATTGGTTGCCTGTAAAGTCGGTATACGGGCGAAAGTTTTACGTGACAACGACTTTGAGTGGTAAAATAATTTTATTATGTCTGTCTCTCTCGCTCTTAGGCGGGCTAACCATGCCGAGTGGAAGGGACGCGTGCCTCTCACTCGCTCTCATTGTGAGCGCATAACGTGAGCGGGCGTAACGCAGTTTCTTGAAGTGTCACCCGGCAAACCAATTTATAAGACGTTGTCACGTCAAAAATATTTTAACGTTTATTGTACTGTAACTATACTCTGTATTTGTAAGACCTCATGTACACAGTAATGACAATAAATAATTATCTTATCTTATCTTATCTTGACCTTTATTAAGTATATAGACCTAAACGTTTAGTGTAAGAATATCCACTACCCTATATCATCTCGTGGGTGTCGTAAGAGGCGACAGAGGGAAACAAATCAGGAGATGGGCAGCAGCGTCTTCCTAATAATAACTAAAAATAAAAAACTGCGGTTGCCAAACCGATTGTCAAGCTTGGCAACTATGGCATATGTCCCCCTATGAGGCAATTTATGAGGCCTATGTTCACCAGTGGACTTTAATAGGCTGTAACGGTAACGGTATAGAGCTAATAATATTATTTCTTTATATGGAAATGAAATTCGTTATCTCATAAAAATCATCTCGTCAGCAGAAATTATTACGTAAATTTCCAAACTTTATAGAGGAATCGTAATTTAATTTTTTTAAAACAACTAAATGACGAATAAGCTAACGTTCGAAATTGGTTACTGCAGATTATTAAACAAACTTAAGGCAAAGAAGGCTCTAAGTAGTTTATCACCTCTGGGAATATCATGGGATATCTCATCACCGTACCGTAAGTATACTAGTTCTATATAGCCTTTACACCAAACACTACAGCGCACTGGATTTTCTGTACCTTAGAATGACTCTAAAGCGCAAAATAATAAAAGTAATAATATAAGGACTCAAAAACCATATTGTGCGGAGGGTTTTGCCATAATTGCCACGCTTAGCAGACGGGCTGTTAACGACAGATTTTTTTATTGTTTTCGGTTATTTTAAGGATGATTATTATTATATCCATCTCCTGAGGGTTCTCTTACAACACCCACGGGATGATATGGGGTAGTGAATATTTTAACGTCACCACTACACACCACAGTATACAGGGTTATTTTGCAATAACCGGCCAAATTTGCAGAGAAGGTTCAGAATAAGTAATATAGGCAAATGGTGAAGAAAAATTAATTAAAAAATTATCTCAAACATCCTGTCCTTTTTATCTTTTAAATTCAAAATGCGTCGCAATGCACTATTTTAAATGATTTTACTGCGCACACACACATTCGTAAGAATCGATCGGTGGGCAAAATCGTTGTTGCCCATAAATCACATTCATTACGTGGTAGAGCCATGCTGCAGCTATATTAGTAGTATAGTTGTAGCACGAATGGGTCGGCTCGACCGGGATAGGACCACGCTCTCACAGAATACCAACGTAAAATAGCAGCTTAACGCTGCTGTGTTTGGTATGGTGAGTGTAGAGAACCGGAGTTCCTTTTTACTGGAAACGAGGCATTCCATCTTAGTCCTCACGGGTGACAACGCATCTTCATTTTGATTCGTAATCGAGGATAGATGTAGATGTCTATGGACCGCAGTAACCACTTACCATCAGGTGGACTGTGTGCTCGTTTGTCACCCTTATCCTATAAAAAAAAAATCAATTTGGGATAGATTCCAATAAAACTAGAGGCCTTATTTACTCGTATTTTCTAAAACTGCAATAATATAATTATTTATTTATTTGAATTTAAGTTTAAATTCAAAGTTTTATTTCCGAATCTCATCAACATTTTGGATATTATTATATTTATAGCTTTTTTAAATAATAATAAACAAAGAATTGAAATATGCCATTTCAAGGCCTTGTTAGCTAAAACATTTAAATATTTTTAATTGTATAGCATTTTAAACACGTTAGCAATATGATTTATTATATGAATTATTTTCGTTATTTCTTCTGGTTACATTGTGTTTTCATTATTCCGGTATATGTCGGAAGTCACAATATTTCATAATAAACTGTAGTTTATGTCATATGTATTATAGTTGTCTTGTTGTTTAGATGACAAGATAATTGAAGAAAATTTGAAAAATCCAAAAGTGCACACATCGAACGGGACGGTTTACAATAGTGAAATTCAAAAGGCTTCCTTAAGGATTAAAATCTAAAGCTATTAAAAAAAATCTAAAGTGATAAGTTCAGTTTTTCGAAAGATATCTTGTTTACATACCGACGAACTAACGTCCAATTGAAATTATTTTCAATTAACTTTTTTTTAATAATAATCGAAGTTAATAATCATCTACGTCAGAAGTATTACTAGAAATCTTCTCTTGATATTGGTGTACTTTTTTTTTTGCAATGTGCAATATAAAGCTGGTGGAAGTGATTTAAATTAAGTGGATCGCGATTTTTTGATTTGGTGACAATAGAGCACTACATCTCCGCTTCGCGTTCGATGTGTGCAATTTTATTGTTCCCAAAATCAAGTCCGCCAAACTGTACCGAAGCGGATTCTCCTCTGCTCTATAATACTCTAAAAACGCCAGTATATCGTTAACTACTACGATACTTGTGAATTTCCGACGGAGATAAAGTCAAGACTGATCCATTTTTTAAATGGACTATTGCGATCGGAGTTGTTAAATATTTAAAAAAACAACGGTATGGTAACATCTCTAGCGTTTGTAATTATAAAACCCACTATCTTTGAACAAAAAGTACATAAAATTTAGCTTAATGTTAAAAATATATTATAGGATTTATATTTCATGAAAGGAGTTTATAAAACCACGACAATAATATATTTATACGATATTTTTCAATAAATTAATAGAAACACAAAAGCTTTATGCGTTTGTTATAAAAATAAATAAAAACAATGGGTTTGTATTGTATTGTATTAATACACACAAAGCATGTATAAGTACAGTCCTATTTCCGTCTTGCTCTAAGGATGTGCTAATAAAAACTTTACTACTAAAATTATATATTTCATAAATACATTATATAAGTAAAAAAAATTATATACTAAATAATAATAATAATAATGTCGTTTGGCTCCGAATGAATAATTTAGCAATTTTTTCGCATTTATTAAAGTATTCAATCAATTATTATGCGACTCTACATTTAAATATTTACTCAAAACTTGCGTGAAAAGTATACAGTGTTAAATGGGTTAAGCTTTTTTATGTAATTTAAATAATAAAGTTTTTTGTATACCCTGTAAAATATCCAATAATCACACTAGCGGTTTTGGAAGCCAAAACACAATATTATGTGGATATGTTTTTTTCTTAATTGCACAAATTATAAGAAGTCTCTAATGCCTTTTAGTTAAATCTAATGGGATCAATTTATTAATGGTGCTTCTAAATCACTTTTGCAATGATGACTTTGCGTAATAATCATTAAAACATAATTAACAAGAAGTGAACATGTAAAATTGGCGCGTTCACAACCCTGGCTCGATCGCGAAGTCTAGATACGCGCATGAGCGGTCGAATTGTATTTACTATCTGTACATGTTCCGTGAAAATAAGCTCAGTCCGCACGCCGCTGTCCGTAGCGCGGCCGCGCGCCGCTCGCGACTTTAAAAAAACAAAAGTCACTAGTGTTGCACAGGTTAACATAAAAGTGCGCGTGAATTACAGTGGAACGTCACTTTTTATGTTTTTAAAAATGAGGCGTAACGTCAAAATTTTGTTCCTGGTCGGTGTTGCATGGTTTTTCGTGTTGTTCTACTTCATGCAAACCGATTCGGCGCAGGCAAAGGTAGGTTGTTGAATGTTTGGGACGTCGTATTGTTTATCGGTTATCAGCTGTTAGGTTAGAGAACGCTGCAATCTCCGGCACTGCACTGCGCATGACCTGTGCTGCCCACGCGTTATGATAACTGCAGGGGTTACGTTTCTGATAATCGGTCAATATTATATTTTTTTCATTTCATATTTAAAACAAATCATTTTTTTATTAGTAGCAGTTGACAAATAGTGAATATGCTAACGAGATTTTATTGTTGTAATTATTTCTATTCAAGGGGTTATGAAAATCGAAAATTTTACGAATGTTTCTCTGTAAACTGATACTAATATGGTTATATAAATGTTATTTAGTTTATTGTTACTGAGAAGAATGTTCTTATAATTTATGGATATTACATCAATTCAGATAATGTACATTTATTATTTCACGATTGCATCATTTGCAATCTGAATATTTTAATATTATTAAAATATATAATAAAGAATTACTGCTGATTGGAAGGAAATATTTACCTAAACGTAAAAAATATATTTTCAAATATTAAAGTTGGTAAAAATTACTTGCGTACATCCGCATAGTAATAATTTAATTAATATAATGGATTTCCGCAAAGTAACGCCTGATTATATCAATTATTTTTCAAATAATATTGCTCAACTGAGCCGTGGTAGTTCAGGGGCTAAAAGCATACCATAAATTTCACAGCACGCGAGCAAACCGGGTTCAAATCCCGCTGGCACCAATGAAGTTGTTAGTATTTTCGAAAGATGATTTACGATGGGTTTGATGGCGAGGCAAGACTTCGTGAGGAAACCTGCATGTCTACGAAATTTGAAAATTTTGAAGACATGTGAAGTCCGCCAACACGCATTGGGGCAGTGCGGCGGGAATTTCTATGCCCCAGACAGAAATGAGAGAAGACATGTGCACAGCAGCAATTAGTTACCACAATATGGTCATGCTGCAGCTATATGGTTGTAGCACGAATGGGTCGACTCGACCGGGGAAGGAGTATGCTCTCACATAATACCATCGTAAGATAGCAGCCTAATGCTGCTATGTTTCGTATGGTGAGTGTAGAGAACTAGAGACTCTTTTAACTGGAAATGAAGCATTCCATCTCAGTCCTCAACGGTGTCATTTTGATTCTCAATCGAGGATAGATGTAGA
This sequence comes from Parnassius orleans, assembly GCA_029286625.1. NCBI lineage: Eukaryota > Metazoa > Arthropoda > Insecta > Lepidoptera > Papilionidae > Parnassius > Parnassius orleans. Next base: position 1,052,430 of record JAGSMP010000080.1, on the reverse strand, counting down.
TGCCTCTAGGCCAACAGCATCCACTTACGATTAAATGAACTGTGTTTTTTTTTATTTTTATTTTATAGGATAGGGTGACAAACGAGCACACGGTCCACGTGATGTTAAGTGGTTGCTGTGACCCATAGACATCTACATCTATCCTCAATAAAGAATCAAAATGCAGATGCGTTGTCACCCGTGAGGACTAAGATGGAATGCCTCTTTTCCAGTAAAAAGGGTCTCCGGTTCTCTACACTCACCATACGAAACACAGCAGTATTAAGCTGCTATTTTACGTTGGTATTCTGTGAGAGCGTGGTCCTACCCCGGTCGAGCCGACCCATTCGTGCTACAACTATACTACTAATATGGCTGCAGCATGGCTCTACCACGTATGATCTGTGTGCTCGTTTGTCACCTTTATTCTATAAAAAAATAGATGAGTATGTACTTATTTCATGAATAAGTTTTGCAAAAACTTTAACGAGAAGGTATAAAGATGCGATTTAAATAAAAAAATGAAGTCTGGAGAAACTAAGACAAGCAGCAGGATGTACATACGATGTTATCTTTAATTCATAAGTAGAAAGAGTCTTACGTCCTATCGACTCTCAAAGTCAAAGTCAAAACTTTTTCATTTAATTTAGGCTTGTGTAAGCTACGTCAAAATCTACACCGATTCGCGAAAACAAGACTTACAAGAGGAGGTTTACAATTCGTCGAAATCTTTTTATTTATGTATGTTCACTGATTACTCGAAGACGCCTGAACTGTTTTGGAAAATTCTTTTAGAAAATTCTCTTCTTTACTTTCCAGGTGGTCCCATTTAAATTTTATCGAAATCGGTCAAAGGATTTAAAAAAATCAACAATAAATTATTTTATTTATATCGGTTGTATCTACTAAGTTTTTAACTTTACCACTTGTTAAACAGCTATGTTACAATTTCTTTTACAACTTATAATAAAATAAATACAATGTCAAATGTCTATATTTATATTTTTTAAATGCCAGTTTCAACAATTTGTCAGTAACCTGCAAGCTTCAAGTACACAGTACAAGTTATTTCCACAAATTGTCCCCAATATATTGATTTATCTTACAGTAGGTTTATTTTAACAAATATCTGTGATTATTATTATATCTCTACTGATTTTATTGCATAAATATTTACTTTTATGGTAATGGTGATTATTAAATAAAATATATTTCCTATTTATTCTGATTAAATTGAAATTTAAAGTTGTATTATAAAACATACGAGTACCTACCTACCTATATAATATGTATACAGGAACTTATAGCTACAATAAAAATATGCTGTAGTTACCATATTAATTATTACATAACAAAATACAATAGTGAAAGTGCGTTATTTTTAGTTACTCATCCACCTTGACCCAATAAATATACGTCTAAGATTTGAGAGCATTCCGCGAACGCTACTGTCACGGAATTGTTATATCTCACAAGTGTGACCGCAGTATATCACATTCTTAATCTTTATAAATAATAGTCGATGGAGTACGTAAGCCGGGTTACAATTTTCTTCTTATATTTATGAAAAAAAAAACTGCAGTATTCGATAACAAGGCGTTACATTTGTAACTTGTTGCTTTTATTTTTATTAAGTATCGTATTATAACGACGTGAATCACCGACGATCCGAGAAGTCTCCGATCTGTGAACATGTTCATGATCGTCCCCGCCAGTACATCAGATTTGATAGACAAATCCTCGCAGAAAACACCGATTCCTACCCAAGTTGATTCGCGATGCTATTGAAATTAAAAAAAAATCCTAATTTCAATATAAAAGATGGATGGGTGCTACTATCATCTGCTTGGGATCCTATAATAAATAAAATTAAATCCAAACCCAAGCATACTACTGCAAGACATCAAGATACTGTAAGTTCGTTCTGCGTAGATCCAAGAGAGACCAATAACATGGGACGTCGAATACCTCAGTCCCCGTAACCATGGATGCTGTAAAGTATTCGAAAACTTAATATACAAAAGCTGAAGGTGTCCATAAGTGCTGTAAGGCAGTCGAAACGTCGGGAATCAAAATGTTAAAATTAAACGCGATAAAATCCGTAAAATTGAATTCATTTATTAGCGTAAGATTAAGTAATCATTATTAGACTCATTATAATTTTGATTTACTTAATTACATAATACCTAATTATCATTAGCAGGACAAGTCTAGTGCTAGGCATGTGCCTCTGCCGCTGTAAGGAGGATGTACCTTGATCGTCACGCATGGCAGACGGATTGACGATCGCAGTACCAGAGGTCAGACAACTTTGTCGCCGTAGAAACCTACAATACAACAAATAAGCATTTTACACCATTACTATTACTATTCTTACTGTTATACGTATTATTTAGCGGAAACAGTGCCGTTTTTTTATTGGATAGGGTGATAAGCGACCACACAGTCCACCTGATGGTAAGCGGTTGCTGTGACCCATAGACATCTACATCTATCCTCAATAAAGAATCAAAATGCAGATGCGTTGTCACCCGTGAGGACTAAGATGGGATGCCTCTTTTCCAGTAAAAAGGGTCTCCGATTCTCTACACTCACCATACGAAACACAGCAGTGTTAAGCTGCTATTTAACGCTGGTATTCTGTGAGAGCGTGGCCCTTCCCCGGTCAAGTCAACCCAATCGTGCTACAACTATACTACTAATATAGCTGCAGCATTCCTCTACCACGTATAAAATTTTCGCCGTTTGAATCGACTACAATAAAACGAATTTACTGGAAACAAATTTATGTCTGATTTTTCCTTTTCCATTTATTCGCAAGGTCTGTTCAGAATCACCTTGCGTTGCTATACCTACGGCATCCGTTCGCAATAATTAATTTGGTTAAATTGCACAGTATAATATATATTATCCTGCTTGGAAATCTAGTAAATGTTTAATTTAGATTTTTTTACGAGGTAGAGACTCGCTGCAGCAATATTATAGTTGGTATAATGGGTTTATTACTTTAATGAGGATATCTGTGACCTGCAAGTGCAGGTTACTTTGCTAATAAACTTTCGGATTATTTCGGTCTAATTAAGGCAATCAAAACAAGCAAAACATTGCATGTTTCATTTTAGCACGCCTAGTTCACTTTGATATTGCTTATTCCATATCTATTAACACAAATTATCGTTTATAAAATTACTCAATTTCTTATTCGTTATATTTTTTTTATCTTTAATTGCTTAAATGAGTAACTCGATATAAATAAATAAAATAAGCTGCATCGTCTTTTCAAAACTAATATTCAAACAAAGATAAAACTAATACTAAAGTAAAAGTAATATTTTTCATTGAGATTATTTAAATTATAAAAGCTTTATTAATTTAATATGATAAATAAACCCCAACAAAAGTAACACAATACCAAGCATAATAAAATTGGATCTGGTTGTTACTGCGTAGTAAAAAACATTAAATCAAGTAGGTTTTAATAAAAATATCTGAACGAAACTCTTTTACTAGAATAGAAGCTTAAAGAAAAAGTAAAAAAGAAGGCAAATCTTAATAATTTCACAACACTAGTTAACATTTATCATTTATCTTTTGTTTTGTTGTTGTTCGTAAGTAGTTAGTTTAGTTTTCGAAATGTTCATCTTTAAAAACAGCCTTCAATCAGGTCACATACTTTTTTAAATTGTTTAATATTCGCATGAGATGATGCGAGACGCTGTCTTTCAACTTAATCTTCACTCTGTCAAACCAGTGACACATTGACTGAATTTTCGACTGTCACCGATACTTTGAGCAGAATATAACAATTAAAAATTTAATAAAACGAAATGCATCTCTTAACTTATACAGCACCAACAAAAACAAGCCCTCTTCTAGCCAGTTAATCATACGAACAGTAATCGATGGTCACAATTGATTCTAGTAATTGCTTAATTAGCGGTTGCAGACAGTTCGCATTTTGAAATATAAGATATGTGATCTATGTAGGGTATTCATAAGTTTTAAAAATAAAAACATGATTAGTTAAAATTTCAGTAGAGTATAATTATTTATTTACTAACACACACAACCTGCATTGTATATAAGACATTATTACATAGAATAAAATTTATATCTAAAAATATTCTAATATGTATGCCACTTACAGACGTGTACACTGTACATATATGTTATTGCGATCACATAAAGAAAAGTGAAGATCAATATTTCTTATTCCTTGCTAAGGTATGTAATTAGATAACTTTTATAATTATACGCGAGGTACTCAGAAAGTTTTGCGAAACTAAAGAAAGTTCTATCTTAAATTTTATATAATTAAAGAATTTCAAGCAACGCTCCACAAGCGCAAAAGTTATGCGCCTGAACCAATTTACGGAACACTTTTCCCACCTCTTCTACGGCCTGCTTGAACGCTGCTATTATATTATGTTGCGGCAATGAAAAATGTATCCCTGTCAACATTTTTTTTTATTTCAGGTAATAAAAAGCTGTCATACAATACGAAATCAGTGCAGTAAGAAGGTTAACCCAAATCTTAACCGGTGATCTGCCAGGAAGTCCCTTGTTTTAGCACTTAGTGCGCGGGCGCGTTATTATGGTAAAGCAGTGGCGGAGATTGCAGCGTTCTTTAACCTAACAGCTGATAACCGCGGAGCCCGTGTTCAGTTGTTTGTTGCTCACAGCAGTGAACATTTCTGGCATAAATTTGATACTATACGAATATTGATGCTACTTCGATTTCGTATAGGAACTGACACCAAATAAATTAAATTATTGAAAGACATTTCTCAATGAAACATGACATAAAAATTTTGCATTTTTACTTGTAAATTATTTATAATCCTAGTATCTAAATTAGTTATAAGTGCTAGTTTCTCATATAAAACCTTTTATTTTTGCAAAACTCTGTCTTGCTTGTCATAAGACATTACGGAGTCTTTTCTCTTCTTCATTTTTCTTTTGCAACTCGTAGATGTCCACTGCTCGATATGGGCCACTTTCACGGTATTTTTTCGCGGATTCTTGCTAAAAATTGGTAATAATACAGTAAAAAAAATTACAAACATTTATAATCGAACAATTTATTTTTCTTAACTCCGTCTGTGTCCGTAGTTCTTTTTCACCGCTCGTCTATGTATCTCTATATTGCACCCGCACACGTGACTTTTCCCGCCATTTTACTCTCTCAATATTGTAGGGAGGTCTATGCCTTTTAAACGGACGTTGATAGGATGTGACTTTTACTTTTATGTACTTACTGACGACCTCGTGATTTAGTGGTCATAGTATCAGCCTCGTAAGTCCTGTGTATCTGTAGCGAATATTTTCGCAAAAACCAAACAACGAGTCGATACGCTTTATGCAATATCGAAATGATTTTATTGTCAGTTCCTGATAACAGGTTTTAAAACAATTTATTTCAATAATTATACATAAGAAAGTATAATTTTATACGATTTCGTTTTTTTTTATGGAAGAGAAGGCAAACGAGCATATGGCTCACCTGATAGTAAGTGATCACCGTCGCTCATGAACAGCCGCAACTCCAAGGCAATTGCAGGTGCGTTGCCGGACTTTTAGAAAGGAGTAGGCTCTCTTCTTGAAGATCCCTAAGTCTTAGAAAAACCGCTGGCGACAGTAGAGGTTTAAGTATTGATTATAAGTTATTTTATTACTATAATTTATTTCTATTATATCGTGCAATTAAAAAAAAAATTATAAAATTAATATGATGGCATTTTTAAACACCGTACAATAATTTAAACGTGATATGAATTAAAATCTGTTGTGTTTAAATTTTTTTTTTTTCATTTGGAAGACCAATAGCTATCATAATTAGGATCTATAATAGATCATACTTTCCCATAAAGCACAGTTTCGCCAAGAAATGGTTTTTTAACCGATTTCAAAAAGGAGGAGGTACTCAATTCGACTGTATGTTTTTTATTTACGTGTGTTACCTCATAAATTTTTTCTCGGGGAACCGATTTCGATGATTCTTTTTTTATTTGAAAGCTGGTGCTTCTCATGTGGCCCCATGTTTATTTAATCAAGGTCTGACCAGTATTTTTTAAGTTATCTTTAATAATTTATATTGAAGTCGGTTGTACAAATTTTTTAATTTTACCACTTGTTAGAAACCAATACAAAGATTTCGGCGTTGCATCATAGATGGATTTTCAACGTCGGCGGATTGCTACTTCTGTTTTATCGTTTAAATAATGATAAGAATTGGATTTTGAGAGCATAAAAGTGGTACAATTTCGCTAATATTGAGATACTATAGTCATCGACCATCTGCTGGTTTAAGCTGCTATAAAAATCCCTAAAATCATATTATTGTGAAGAAATTTCTCAACATATTATCATGCAGTTCCTGAACGATCGAGCTTTGCTCGGTGTTATAAAAAATATAGGTATAATTTTTTCATAGGTAAAACCTGAGGTAAAAAGAACTTGAAAGTAAAATTTACCCATGGAAAAATTCCATCTAAATCGTTAGAGCCGTTTCCGAGAAAACAATTACATATATACAAGTATTGCTCATTTACAAAGTATTGTGTAATATACAGCGTTTTTATTTTATTTTTGGCCAAAGGCCTTGTAGCCAACACCCCAATATAAGTATAGAAACCAGAACCTAAAAAACATCTCGATTTTCGGGTCTGGTTAAGCTTTATTTCTGCAACCTATTCTATCAAATTTACGCTAAGGGTGAGTACCTCTATATTATATCGCGTATGCTAGTGGTACCTACTGTGAAACTATCATTATTTTTTCATTTAAGCGTAATATAACAGAGCAGGCAATTTGCGCTGTTCACGAGTCGTTTAAGCACCCATAATTCATCCGCGGTCCGCAGTTCGTTACATCTTGGGTTCACAATCATGAAACCTTAAAGGACTAAATGTGTTAACATATTTTTCATATATATTTTTATTATCATACCACGCAGACGTTGTTCTGCCCTCCGACGACCTTTTGTCCTATATAAAATCCTTAAATTCGTAATAAAAAATATTGAGGGTCACTTATCGGGATAAAAATCTCTCAAGTTGGACCAAACTGCATATAGTGTGCAAAATTTCATTGAAATCAGTTCAGTAGTTTAGAAGTTCATCGCGGACGGACAATGTAACACGTAATTTTCATATAATATAAAGATTTCTATTTATCTCAACAAATTAATATATTTTATTTTAATTTTAATTTATTTAGAAAACCAACAGCGTATATAGTAAAAATTAACATTAATGTAACAAACTAAAAGTATGGCCAATAACAGGCTTCTCTTATATTGCTTGATAGTAGGTATATATTTGTTGGAAGAAAATGAAAGAAGAACAATCTATATACTTAGACATTTATGAATATAATATGGTAAAGTCAAAGATAATGATTTAAATAGCAGGTAGAAAGCGAGTCAAAGCGTTAATATAATATAATAATTGACAATTTAAGAAAAAAAAATTGTACCTTTTATAGGTACCTGTAGCAGAATTTAGGGCAAGTGTAGCCAGCATAGCACTTAAAGAACATTTCAATGAGTTAAAGACTAGACAAAGATAACTACAAAAACGTTCGCTGCTAATGTAATGAATGCGGTTATCATTTAAATAGATCAGTAAAATACAGTTTAAGTGGTTTGTTTATTTATTAATAAGGACACAATCTACGAGCCAGAGCACTCATTTACCATCAGATGGACTGATTGCTTGTTTGTGAACTTTACTTATATTTAAAAAAATTACATGTGATTCTAAATATTTAGTAAAGTTACATTTACTGCATTTATACCCACTGCTGGGCACAGGCCTCAGAAATGAGATGCTTATGGAGCTATTAGGCTACCGCGCTGCCCCTGTGCGTGTTGACGGACTTCACATGTCATTTTATTCCTCACACATATAGGATTCCTTACAATAATTTCCTCCACTATCGAGCACGTGTAAAAATCTGCACTAAAAAATTCAATTAACAATTTTTACAATAAAATTAGGGATACGAGTAGGGATCATACCTGGTTTGCCCGTGTACTGTGAAAAGTTGGAAAATGTTATTGCAACCACATTATAAGGTGAATGGGCTATCGCGTTTTATATACAACCTGGAGATCTTTAAACTTCATGATCAAACCACGTGCTGCTTAAAAACTGTTCAGTAGCTCTGTTATTTAACTCTGGATTGCTGTTTTTAGTCGCTTCTTTTCCTTGATGTAACAATTATAAAAAAATATTACAGCAAATGTCTTTGAGATGTTTTCTTATTTTATCAAAAAGCCGTGTATAATATACACTTTGGCACGACGCCGTTTTGCAAAGTTTGTGAGTAATTTTGAAATAATTTCACTTTACTCGGCCATTGTATTTACAGAAATACAAATAAAGATAGACGGATCGGCTCTAAGTGCATAACAAGTGACTCCGAAACCATGTTCGACTTCTTGACACGCACACTTCGCACACTTCTTTCTCCTTTCTTTCTTTATCAGCTCGTAAACGTATCAGCTGTAACTTTCTGGACGCACATAAATGCTTCTACAACTATGTTGTTGGTTGCAAAATTATTTAGATGCATATATGAGCGTTAGTGTGCGTTATAACGTTCTTGCACTAAGTTGAGCATGATTTCGGCATCACGAGTCGACTCCACTGGCGAAGAACCGCGCTCTCATAGAAAAATAGCAGCGTAATGTGGAGAAGGGGTTTCCTTTGTACTGGTAAAGATACATTCTATCTCAGTCCTCGAGGTTGACAACGCATCTTCATTTTGAATCTTAATTGATGATAGATATAGGTGTCTAAGTTACAGCCTATATACGTCCCACTGCTGGCACAGGCCTCCTCTCATTTCTGAGAGGGTTTTAGGCAAGGAAATGTCCGCCGCGCTGCCCCAATGCCTGTTGGCGAACTTCACATGTCTTCGAAATATTTTTTTTCTCCGCCGAGCACGTGGTAAATCAGCACTTAAAATTGCAATTAACAATTTCATTGGTGCCGGCGGGATCGAACCGGGTTGCTCGCGTACTGTGAAACTTACAGCGAGCGCTAACCATCTGAGCTACTCACGGTGTCCATGGGCCACATTATGCATTTACTTTAGCTGGACTGTGGGTAGTTTGTTAGTTTGTTACCCCTTCCCAAGGGGTATATTATAATTACTACGTTTAACCCTTTACCCCCATCATTATCATTGTGTCACAATGTTGTCAAAACGTAACCAATACAATATCGGTAGCTCTCAACATCACTTTAAGTTCTATCCATACTTTAACTATAGGCGTTAAACCTATATTATGGTTGTAGCTCGACTGGGTCGGCTTGGTCCAGGTTAGGACTACGTTCTTACAGAATACCAGAGTAAAATAGCAGCTTAAAGCTGCTGTGATTCGTATGTTGAGTGTAGAGAACCAGAGATCCTTTTTACACGGGTGACAACGCATCTACATTTTGATTCTTAATCGAGGATAGATGTAGATGTTTATGGCCCACAGCATCCATTTACCATCACGCGGACTGTGGGTCGTTTGTCACCCATTTTTAATGTGGTAGAGCCATGCTGCAGCTATATTATGGTTGTAGCACGAATGGGTCGGCTCGACCGGGGTATGACTATGCTAACAGAATACTAGCGTAAATAAGCAGCTTAATACTGCTATGTTTCGTGTGGTGAGTATAGAAAACCGGAGACCTTTTTTACTGGAAACTGGAGGCATTCCATCTTAGTCCTCACAGGTGACAACGCATCTAAATTTTGATTCTTAATCGACGATAAATGTAGATGTTTATGGCCCACAGCATCCATTTACGAGACCACTCTGGACTGCAATAGCCGCTTACCATCAGGTGGACTGTGTGCTCGTTTGTCACTCAAATTCTAAAAAAAAAAACTTTTGCATATTATATTTAATTATAAACGATGACAAAAGTCTTTGTTATTAAATTGACAGAGATAAAGTGTCCAGATTCCTTGTTTGTTGACATTTGCACAAAGCATTTGTGTCCTTTCTACGCTGCTGTGACTTGGCAAGTAACACATACGAATACAAGCTTGTTATTTATTTAGATGATTGAGTCAGCGTATAGTACAATCTATAATTAAGAAGAGCAAAAATAGAAAAAAAATGTCAGATCTCATCTAATATTTATAATGGATTTTTTGCTAGGAGAAAGCGTACAGCGCATATTATACTTATTTGTAAATGCTTAATAAATAATACTTAGGATAACAAAGCTTCGAACTTTTTTTCAATTTAAAACTGATGTGTCAAAACTTACAGTCAACCTTATGGTAAGTGGCTACTGCAGCCCATAGACACCTGAAACCAACTTTAATCAATAAACAACACTGTGGTCCCCAATCGCTACCACCAGTGCGATATGGCTGACTACACATGATTATGAAATATTATTTATTAACTTCATAATTGATGTATTTGTTTTTGTATACTTTAAGATTCTGGCTTTTTCACTACGTTATGTACGTGCGATTGGTAGACGAATTACGTCTTAATATTCTATATAAACAGCTAACTCCTGGCCCGATTTGAAAAACTACTCCCATTTGCCATTCCTGCAACGCTTGGCAGGCGGATTCACGATAAGAAATTATCCTTTATAATAATTTGTTTAAAAACTTCTTTACAATGTATTGACGTGTCACATTGCGAAGTTTTTGGGAGGTTTTGACGGCAGTTTTAGCCAGCAGACAGCCGAATACGATAGTATCTCCAGGCGCCTAAGGACCACACTAACTTGAGTTTCACATCACTAACCGAGTAGTTGTTGTATCGTTTCCACTAATAGTTCACATGCACAGTTTAATATACAAAATCGCACCACTTTTTCATATCAAAATCCAATTCGGTCATTATTTAAATAATATTTTTAACTCGTACTGCAGCTATATTATTGTTGTTTCACGAATGGGTTGACTCGACCGGGGAAGGACTACGCTCTCACAGAATATCCGTGTAAAATAGCAGCTCAATACTACTGTTTCGTATGGTGAGTGTTGAGAATCGGAGACCGTTTTTACTAGAAAAGAGGCATTTCATTTTAGTGTTCAGGGGTCATTTTAGTCTTCAACCTATCAGTATTTTGATTTTTAATCGAGGATAGATGTAGATTACTATGGGCTATAGCATCCACTTACTACCAGCAGGGCTAGCATGGGCAGGAGACAATTTTATCCCCGGGAAAGGAGAAAATGTTTATCCCCTCGCTTAGTTTTATCCACCCTTCGAGCATGGGCACACCGGTGAATATAATATCCACAGTAGATAAAATGGGAGATTTTTTTGTATGAATATAAACTTAAACACATGTCCAATGACCTAGGATAAAATTGTCCCTTTCAAATGTCAAAAAAGCATATTTTTTATCTTTCATTTGGCTTCATGCTACGGACGAGGGATATATGTCTACTCGTTTTGTCAAACGGGGATATACTTCTCCCCGTTGCCGTGCTTTTGCATAAGGACAAGATAATTTTATCTCTTGTCAGTGGATATAATCGGGGGATAAATTTTTTGTCCCCAGCCCATGCTAGCCGTGTAGGTGGACTGTGTGCTCGTTTGTCACCCTTATTCTATATAAAAATACAGGAACTAGCCAGTACTCTAGTTCCCGCCAAAACTCTTGAAACACTTTTAAATCTATAATTTTAAACAGACTTGAAATGTTTTATGCCCGTATTAATTCAACCGGTAGTTTATGGGAAGAGCGACTACCGTAAATTCATAGCACGGATCCCCGAATCGCCGCCAGCACCAGTTAAATTGTTAATTGCAATTTTAAGTGCGATTTACCTCGTGCTCGGCGATGTAGGAAAATATAATAAGAAAGCCTGCACGTTTTAGATATTAAACATGATATTTTAAGGACTTGTAAAATCGGTCAACATATAGGGGCAGCGCGGCGGCCGCTTCTTGCCCTAAAACCCTGCCGAAGCGGTGACAATAGTCCAGTAGTACAGTAGCTGTGGGACGTAAGTAGGCTCTTATCGTACTTTACGTTACCTAGTCTTGCCTTTTTAGGGTTTCGACTCGCACTTGGCCGGTTATTTATTACTCTAAGCCAGTGTTTGACTACTATCCCACCTGATAATAAGTGGTGATGAAGCCGAAGAATGTATAGCGCACTGACCTAACAAAATCCTATTCACTCTTGTCTTGAAGACATCCACGTTGTAATCGGATGAAATACAGATGCTGACAAGTGACAACTTATTCCACTCCTTTGCTGTACGCATAGTGAACGATGAAGCAAACCGTTTGGTTCGAATGCGTGGAAAATCGCCAACGAAAGCGTATACCTAAATAACCTAAATAACCACTTAACATTATTATCACTATTTATATCTAGGTTACTAATTTTTATACGTACAGGATTGTATAAACGTACCTTTATGTGCTACGACTTTATAATTAGGTATTGTGAAGCGCTTCCATTGCCTCAACATTCCCTCACGAGCGCAGGAGTCGAACTTGATTATTAAATAAATGACACGTACGGATTGTTCACGCAAATTTCGTTTTTATATTTAATTATTCAAGGTTTGTTATTGCGTATTCTTTGTTAACATAATATTATGTTACTAGCGATAAATGATGTCACATATCGTAACATTCACTTTGTTTTTGTTACTTAATATCTACTATTAGATACTTGATATTTTTGAGTACTGATAATTTAAACCAGGTTACCAAGTCGTCCTGCACTTGTATATGATCACCTTGCTCGGCGGGAGATCTCCCCTTTTCCTTCCCCACGAAAATGCTATCTAATTAAAACTCGAAAATGCTGTTGGCTTTAACGCAAACGAACTTCCTCATTACTTTCAAATGGAAAGAAAAGTTTTAAAAACTTTATATGGTTCTATCACAGTTGAAAAGATTGCAATGGAAATACTTTTACTCTGCTAAATGAAATTTCAAATAAATTAAATTATTGTCGAATAAATATTTTAGAAAGAGGTAGAAAAAGGAGGAGGCCGTAAATACTATCTTTCCCTGATGAAGTATCAAAATACAGATGCATTGTCAGTCCTAGTAACAAGATGGAATGCCTCATTACCAGTAAAAAGAGTTCTCATCAGGAATTAGCGAAACTGTACAGTATTATGCTGCTTTATAACGTTGGTATTCTGTGAGATCGTAGTTATTCTCCAGTCGACCCAATCGTCAAGCCAGTAATATAGCTGCAGTATATCTACCGCGTTATAAACTTAGTCGTCGAAGCTAGAAACTACAAGCTTATTAATAAAATGGTCGTTAATTACTTTAATTTTTTTTAAAACTTTATATACACATGGTATGGTATGGTATGGTATGGTAGGCGGACATAATGCCTAAGGCATTCTCTACCAGTCTACTTTGGGATGATGCAGATATAGAACGAAGTAGGTGTAGTAAAAGTTGATATGAGAATACTAAAGTAAAATCACTAAAAATTTTGTAATACATGGAAATAAAACAAAATATATAAATGGTACATCACAAATAAATATAAAATAAACTATAATAAAAATAATACAATAAAGTATATAATAACTGAAATAATAAATTATTTTAGAATATTTTGGTCTCTTGACTTTAAGTTTTATAATCTCTGTCACCCGCAGTAGCTGCCTGACAGTACGCTTGAGAACATCACGGTTATTTGGCTTTATCTTCTTGGCATTAAGTATAATAAAGTATTACATTAACGGCACTGTAAGTGGAACAAAATAACTAGGTACCGCTAAATTTGTTAAACATTTTTCTGGGCTGTTTATTTTGGGGTTAATGCAACGGTGTATTTCCAATAATAAATTGCATTTTGACACATGCGTAAACAATAATTTTTTAAACTAATGACCGCCCGCGGCTCGCTCGCATGGAATTGGAAATTACGGCAATTTTGCTTATCCCTAAAGTTGCTCCCTAAGGAACCATATTTAGGATAGGTGTACCGTACCGTACTAATATACATGAACTTTTCAATATTAAATAGTTAGCTTTTAATTTATAGATGTTTTGAGGATTTAAGTAGAATTTAAGGTATGCTATTACATTCGAAAAGTAACAGAGTGGTTTAAGATGTAAATTTTGATAGCTTAGTATTAAAATGTTGTGATTCTTATTGTAACTAAAAGATATAAGACTGTAATTAATAATAACATCAAAATATTTACGTCTGATCATTGATTGATATATTACTAGCGTAAATAATTGCGTCTGTTTTATAAATATTTATAATAAAAACTAAATCATAATGGTAAGAGAGTTAGAGTTAGAGTTATTCTTTCACACCCTGGCCCACTAAATCTGTGATTAATCTTAAATCTATACAAATAAATAAAATTGAAGTATCTGTTTGTAATGTCAAAATAACAACTTTTTACTAAATGCATATGAAAGTATATACGGATAACAAATACACAATTTTTAAAATTTTCGTATGTCTGTCTGTCTGTTTGTTCCGGCTAATCTTCGAAACGGCTGGACCGATTTCGACGAGACTTTCACTGGCAGATAGCTGATGTTACAGGGAGTAACTTAGGCTACTTATATTTTAGAAAAATGGTTAGGGTTCCGCGCAACATAATTAAAACCCTAAATTACATGCGGGCGAAGTCGCGGGGAACAGCTAGTTATTAATAAAACTTCGCGGCCAACTACACTAAATCAAAATTCAGATATTGTTACAGGTATAAATATAGAGAAAAGTAAAGTTTAAGTATCGCTTTTTTATATTTTTACACTTAATGCTACGTTTACCTGCACACAATTTGAAAACGACCCAAATACGAGATGGTTATTGGTTATATTGCCATAGATCGGGGTTATGATCTCTTTCTAGCATTTCCTATAGTCGTCTCTTACGACAACCAAAAAAGTAGGCCAAGTGGCGCATGAAGGGTTCCGTACCATCGTAAAACACGTTTCTAGTAGGGGAGCCCCCTTTAAGTTTTTTTTATTTGTTGTTAAAGCGGCAACAGAAATACACATTCTGTGAAAATTTCAACTGTTTACCTATTACGGATCATGAGATACAGCCCGCTGACAGACAGACGGACGGACAGCGGAGGCATAGTAATAGGGTCCCGTTGGATACCCTTTGGGTACGGAACCCTAAAACGATATGGAGTTATGATTTCGCTTACGCCAGCAACATGTGCCGTTTGTTATATATGTATTATGTAAAGTTGTAACCTATATACGTCTTCTCATCTCATTTCTCAGAGGGTTATGTAACAAAAGTCCGCCATGCTGCCCCAGTGCATGTGGCGGACTTCACATGTCTTCGAAATATTTCTATTCCACAGACATGTAGCTTTCTTCACGGTGGTTTCCTTCGCTGGTCACGTTGTACTCGCTTAGCTGAGCTATCACGGCTCTTCAGCTTACGGTTACGGTTTTTAATTACATATATTGTTTTAAAACCATTTCTGTGTATCAGGGAATGAATTCTCAATTTCTCCGCTTGTGTAATTCTCGCATTCTATACATTTTGCGTTTGAATGGTGCTAAATTAGTACCTATTTACGTTCGTACCTGTTTAAGTTTCTCTTAACATAACAAAAGTATTAGCACTTTGGAGCCTACTGAAACTTATTTGTGAAAAAATGCTATCAGCTACTTTCACCGCTTCATTAAATTTAGGTTGTTTATTATAATTTTAAACATTGCTTTTTCAAAACAAGTTAAACAAGGCCTAAAATAGTAAACTTCTCCTTCAGCCCTTTTAAAGTTCACTGTTAAGCACATGGTCATGTAGAAAGAATGAACGAGGAAAGAGTGACAAAGAGTTGCAGAAGTGAACGGAAGAGTCGGGAAGGGACGCCCTAGACGAAGGTTTATCGACCAAATTGGCGATATATTGAAAATGGGCCATATTAGGAGTACTCTTAACCGACGAGCGTGTATGCGTAGATATATGGATGTAAAGGAGGCGAGAGAAGTGTGTCAGGATCGTGCCAAATGGAAGTCCGTAGTCTCTGCCTACGCCTCTGGGTGACAGGCGTGAGTGTTTATGTTTATATTATGTTTATGTTATGCTAAGCACAGTCCCTTTTTTTCAAGCATACTTTTTTATTTTATTATTATTTTGATGTAAAGATGATCTCTTTATAATGATAATCCATATGATCATGTTGACATAGAGACGTATATGAAACGTCGGATTTTTTTTAAGCTAGCCATCTGTCTGTACTGGACAGGATTATAGTGCACGAGTGGGAACACAACCACTGGTGCACCCTCTAATTCCTCATCTTCATAGTCCGATGGGATGGCAATCAGACACGACCAGAGAGAGATCAGGTACAGGAACATGCCTGAACAACGGCTTTTTAGGCCCGCATTAATAAACGTTACTCAGCTCAAGTACACGCACTTGAGTACAATCTTGAGGTTATGATCTTATTAATAAACATATCTCAAGATGCGGTTTAGGTTTACGATATCAGCTGAGTGCCACACTGATTAATGAACGAAACTCGACTCTCAAATGTATATACTTGAGTGCAAGTCACAGAACAGTATTCCTAAGTACAGCGTTTTGAGATACTGTTTTTATGTGTTTATTAATTAGCAACGATCTTGAGATGCTGATTTCGCAATGAGGGCGTATCAAATGAATTCGCACTTGAGTTCGTCGTTGAGTAACGTTTATTAATACGGGCCTAAGTGCTTTTCGAGACACGGGGTTAAAACACCGCCGACTTCCTGCCTCTAGCTGCTACTGAGATTTTTTTGACAAAATAACTTAGCAACCGTTTTTGGCCCGACCGGGATCGTATACGTTAGATACTCGAGGTGTAAAAACCCCGATCCACGACGACCGGAATTAGAAAAGCAGGTGTTTATTTTTAATCGCTTTATTTCATAATACCCAATTATATTATAGCTCTACTCAAGTAAAATGCTAACTAAAGTTAATTGGGTGTCTAAAATAGGGGGCTTCGTACGAAACATTTATCGTTGTTTATGAGGGTCGTCGCCCTCGTACAAGGGCTTTCTCGAAAAGCATATATAAAATATTTGAGTATTATTATATTATAGCACAAGCGAGAGCTTATTATGATTTAATTAAGATTATAGCTAAGTTATTAACGTTGTATAAACAAAAATCGTCATAACCGTGTAATGTGGGTCGGCTCGACCGGGGAAGGACCACGCTCTCACAGAATACCAGCGTAAAGAAGCAGCTCAATGCTGCTGTGTTTCGTATTTTGAGTGTAGAGAACCGGAGACCCTTTTAACTGGAAACGAGGCATTCCATCTTAGTCCTCACGGGTGACAACTTATCTAAATTTTGATTCGTAATCGAGGTTAGATGTAGATGTCTATGGGCCACAGCAACCACTTACCATCAGGTGGACTGTGTGCTCGCTTGTCACCCTTATCCTATAAAAAAAACATAAAAATATTAACATACAAATTGAGAACCTTCCTTTTTTGAATACAGTTAAAAATAAAACTACGTAGCATTATTTTTTTAAGCATTTTGCCTTTTAATCCAAGCCAAAAGCATAACTAAATTAGAAAAATACCAAACAGTTTGTTCTATATGAACTCAATTACTTTTCCTTAGTAAATCGTGTATAAGAATCATTCCACCAAGAAAATCACAAGTCACTCAATTTATATAAACCCACAGTTACGTCGAAAAAAGAGGGTGTTTGTTAGACAGAGACAAATAGTTGTCACCAGGTCAGTCCTGGAGGCGTAGTAGTGGATCGATATGTAAGGGTTGTTTATCAAGGGTGAGCTACCGTCACAGAGGGAGGTAGAAAACTTGTTCAAGTTTATTTTTAGCTAAGGATGAATTGGCTTCTTTTACACCTATCAAACGCAGACTTGTTTAACCTTATTTGTGTGTATAAGTTCTTGTAACTTATTTATTTTACTTTTTTGTGACATTCTTGAGAATACTGCACATCCGAGTGTGGCTTAATACTATGTTCATACATTTGCTTAGCAGTCCAAGTCCATTCCTTGAAGCTCTTTCATCCGTACGTCTTAAGTCTTCGTTAGACGTCTAACGGGTAGCTTGTTAAAGTAACGCTTTTTACATGTACTTGGTTTTGTGCTTGATCCCGTCTCTTTGACACCGCTTCCCACTTTACCTTTGATCTTTATCGCGTAAGCGTTTATCGGACAGAGATAGGGTGTTAGAGCGTAAACCTGAAGCACTATAATTCTAATAAACAGTCGATAAATTCCGACATATAAATGAGCTTGTAGCTACTAGAAAAATACTGCACAATAATATCTCGTTGTTTTTGTTCAAATTTTTGATAACCACAGAAAAAACAATTTTAAGTCACTCTTCAAATGTTTGATATTGAAATTTAATCATTTGCATTATATTATAATACGTTGTACTATCTCTTGCACTAACATGACACAGTTATTTTTTTTAAATATATTTCAACGACATAACATTCAAGAATATTCAGATGTGTATTTTTGTTAGTGCATATAGACTGCATCTGTATTAAGTATGCCCGGCTGCGTTATATAAAACAGAATTCAATTTTAAATATAAACTACACTGTTTTCCGGAAATAAGCATCTTTTAAAACCTAGCACGAAACATAAGAATAAGAACAGCCTATCATTAGAGGGAGATAATAGAGAAAAAACTCGATCCCGATCGCTAATGGAGTTTTGAATGGCAAATTTTTTAATTTGAAGTGCTTTTTTACCACGTTCTCAGCGGTGAAGGAAAACATCGTGAGAAAACCTGCATGCTAAGGATTTTTTTATACATGCCGCTCACCTTCTGGTAAGTAACTACCGCCGTCCATATAATATTTCAACGATATGTGAAGTCCACCAACACATATTGGAGCAATTCTTTAGAGTAATTGTTTCATAACTTATGCGGGGCGGGTCTCCTTTGTGTTGGTTATCAGAGGGACGTATATCAGCTGACACTTTAAAAAAATACCAGCACTGCTATTAATATTACTAATATTCCCACTAACCACTCCTGAAGCTTTAAATGCTTTTTTATAAATGGTTCACGACAGTAGTCGAATGGGGATTCTAATTTATTCTACTTAAGTACCTGAGGGTAATATGGTCACCTTAAGCTTTGTCGCCCTATAAAACGAAAACTAGGAGGAGGACAGAGACAAAAATACAAAGTCGTATACTATAACAAATATATTAAGTTAAAGATAAAAAATATTAAGTCGTATACTAATAAAAATAGCAAACAAGCTTTGGCAGTAATTAGAAACACTTCGAAAAATCAGCTTAATAAAAGCAAGTACACTTCCCAATACTAAAATCGACTAAAATATTTACCATAACAAATAACGTCGATAAAGCAGGGCCCTTTTGACCCTTTATTATTTGATTGGCTGATGAAGAGCTATCGTATCACAGAGCCATCTTTGCAAACGAGGCTGTAGTTTTTGAGTTATAACAAAGTGACCATATTAACCGGATGACCATATTACCCTCACGTACTATATATAGCACTGTCGCTTCGCCTTAATTTTATAGTATAATTCCTTACTTCAAATCGTTCTCTGACTGTCCATTGCTATACGTCTTATTACTGAGAGGGTTACTTTCACTGATAGAATCCTATGCGTGGCAGTGGAACGTATTAAGGTTTACTCAGACAAAAGCTAGTCTCTACTCTGCTTCTCTGCGTTTTATTACTGCTCCACGTCGAAAAATTATATTTTTATTTTTAAACGTACAGATTTACTTTGTTGTCCAAAAAAAAGGTTACAAAGGACATATTTATTGGCATTCTCTCCCTAACTGGGAGAGAATGCCAATAAATATGTCCTCCCTAACCCGGAACTTATGGAGATATTGTGATAGGTGCTAAAAATAAAAAGTATATTAAGCTAAATAAGAAATGCAACAGACTAAGTTTAATATATAATACAGAAACACAAACAGAAACTTTTTTAGTCAATATAGAATATAAATAATACTTATTGGAAGTCACTCTTTTTTTTAATTACCACTGGTTCGAAACCAAACCTCTGTCCTGGGAAGAACCAGCAAGAAACCCAGCGGGAGTTTTATTTTGCTATAATATTATATAAATACTATATTTCGTCAACCACTGTTCAATTAATGATTTCATATATTTACGCAAACACTACACATTTATGCTGGAAATACCATGGGTGCTGGAAAGCACCGGAAACGTCGGGAATTTAAAATAAGAACTTAGAAAATTTAGATTTAAGATAATCAAAGACCAATTATTTTATCGATTTTTCGTTTTTTCTAAAATAATGTTTAAGATTTTTGGATAAAATATAGCCTAGATCCCTCCTCACAATTCTCTTTATTTGTTCGTAAAGTTTCATCCCAATCGGTTTAGCCTGGACAGACAGACAGACGGATTTAAAAAATATATGATTATTTATGTCTTAATAGCATGCATATAACCCACTGAGCTTAATAGAAGCCAGTTATTTCAATATGTATAGATATTTTACAATATGTATAGATATGTTATGTATGTATGTATGTATGCACAATCATCGCTCTTAAATAATTTCTCGTGTGTTGCACTATAAAGCTTAAGGCGTGAGCTCCTTGGCTTCCAGGACTCAGCAGGTCAATGACATAGCTTTACATTCTATGAGTCTTAATCTTTTAATCTTAACCTTATCATTGTTGACCGAGCGTATGTAAACTGTGATAACTTTGAGGATTGTGGTTAGTAGCTGGTTCTAATCTCAAGTTAAATTTACTTGCATTGCGTAACCATAAGTCGGTGAAGATGAGTTAATATTCCTAGTGTGGTGATGGCATGTATCACCAAATATTATAGAAGCTGAAATAGGAAATCAAAACTAGCGAAATAAACAATATCAAACAAATAGTAAACTTTAACCGTAGTAAGAGAATTCCCCAGCCCATTTTATTCTGTAAATGACATAAGAGGCTACAGTCTATATATCTTGATCGTGAACAATCTTATAGGTTCAGATAAATGGCGGTATAACAATGTTTTAACGCTTGGCGTAAAATACCCTGACTAGCGACGGGAGAAGCATCAAATCGAGAGGAAGAAGTCTGGTACTGTTATTATCTATCCACCTGCCAAGCTGGACGATTAATGTAAATCCTCCCACCAACGGGAGAAACCAATGTCCAGCGGTGTACTTACAGGCTGCTGAAGAAGAAGACAAACTAAATATAACTTCTTCATAACAGCCCATAAAAGTCACTCTTCTACATAAGCCGCCCCAAAGATTGCCTCTTAGAGAGGATTTTGCCATAGTTGCCATGGTTGGCAGGCGGATTGGCAAAAGCAGTTTTTTTATTATTTAAGTAGTTAACGTGAAGATGCTGCTGCCAATCTCCTGTTATAGTTCCCCTCTGTAGCCTCTTACGACACCTACGGAACAATTTGGGGTAGTAAATATTCTTACACTGGCGGTCTAAGAATATTTACTACCCCTAATTGTTCCGTACATGGTTAAAATATATTAATAACTTCTTATAGATAATACCCCAAAAAATGTATTATGATAAAGTAATCGGCCTTGCGTACACTAACCTGACTGCCCTAATTGCGGAGTGAGGGCAAATAGTTCCGGGGGCTTGCATAAAGGCGTATTCTTGGAAAGACCAAGATGCTTGATAACGCTTATTTAGACTGCTAAGGAGGAAGATTGAAGAGGATATAGTAGCCTTTTTGAATTGCTTTGGCTTGGGTCCACTGTAATAAACCTTATTCTCCTTAATCTCTTGTAACTCAAAATAATCAAGTTAGGTTCAGTGTAACAATATCATAATGAGGTAATTATCTTTGATAATGATGAGGTGTCAAAGTGCGAAAATTGTCAAGCGCTCTGAGAATCTTAATGATGTCTTCATGTGTCCCGAAGTTCGTTTTGCATGCCTCTATTACAAAGTTCTAAGGTCTAATTTTGCAAGCATCTGAATGTTTTATCTTGAAGCCATTGATACACAGGCCCACAGCACATTCAGACAAGAAATTCAACACGTGTTAATGACTGGCAGGTATTTACTGTTAGGATACTTTGTACACAATTGTATATTAAGCACATGGGTATCTTTAATGAAAACGAATTCGAAGTTACTATAATATTTATAACTAGCTGTGCCCGCGACTTCTTTCGCATATTATTAGTAATTTATTATTATAATTTCCTATTTGAATCGGATTTTGTACATAATTTCTTGAGCTTTAATTTTTTGCGCGGAACCCTAATTCTTTTTCGAAAATAAAATTAGATTAAGTTACTCCTTATAATATCAGCTATCTGCCAGTGAAAGTCCCATCAAAATCAGTCAGCTGTTTCGGTGATTAGCCGGAACAAACAGACAGACAGACAAAATTTGATAAATTATTCTTTGTTTTAAATATTGTACATACTTTCATATGCATTTAGTTAAAAGCTGTTATATTTATATTACAAACAGATACTTCAATTTTATTTATTTTTATAGATAATGAAAGAAGTTTCTTAAGGATTGAGGCACAAAAACACTAACAAATGTCGCAGTGGGTAAAAAGCGAATTTATCCACTGCGACAATTAATTTTAATTTATTTAAAATTAACTGTCGCAGTTTTTTTTAAATATATAATTACATTAAAATTTCATTCGAAATTACATTCGAATCGAAGCACTCCATCATTTTCTATATCGATCCAAACTAAATATTGGATTATTTTTACGTTACGCGCCACTAGTACTTTAGGTAGTGATTACTTAATAATATTATTAAAATAATAATGTATAATGATGATGACATAAAAATGAGGAAACAAAGCAGGCATATTTAGTATAATGGTGGTAACTATTATACTAAATATGCCTGCTTGGAATTACAATTAAGCACGAATATCATAATTCGTGATGGCGTCCGTAAGTCACCATCTCTGTGTATTCATATTGATTTATTATAACCGAAAAATGTTTTAACGTCACAAATATATTTTATATTACCAAAGTTCACAATTTATATTAGCTTGAACTGTATGTGTATATTTATGTAGGTATAAATATATGTTCAGGTTATAATTTAGTTTTAAACCACCAGTCGTCTGAGTTTTCTGAATTTTTGCAGACGTATTAATATTAAGAACCGATGATAATACAATAATTTGACCTAGTATTCTCACTAGAATCATCACAGCTCATGATCAATGTCTGGTGTTTAAGTTTTTTGTACTAAAATATTATTTCAACTATTACAATAATATCACTGACAACTTTTCTACTTTTTAATAAAATTGATAACTGCTGAAATTAAATAAATACCTTTCCAAAAATGTGAGTTCTCGATATCCCACAGCTCAGAATGTAAAAAAATTAACACGCCCTATTTTATCACGCCATTTCACATGTATACATAAAATATGCAGTAGGTTCTTAGCCTGACCTCTTTCCGGTCATGTCAAATTGCCTACACCTATGCTTGCACACACACTCGTGCACTATAGGTACTCGTATTCCTATTCTGCGCTGATAGCTAGTCTCCGTTGAGACTAACCGCCGTAACCAATAAATCTGGGGACAATATCATCACACATATAATGTTTATTACAATAACGGAATACTTAACGAAAAACATAACCTCTGATTAGTGGTCTAGTATTCCTTTCACGAATAAGAAAGTATTCTCCCGCTTAAGACACGAGTTAACAGGCAAGTAGAAGGCTGGTCACGACGCATTACAAATTGTGATCCGATCAAATTTCGGACAAACATCCAACATACTTTTACCGTGGAATTTAATTTGAAAGTTACTTGAACGGAAGTGGTTGACGGATTTATTACATACGTTAAGATTGTACTTTAGAGATAAATTTTATACAATTGTACAACTTTTCTTTAAAAAAATAATTTTATGACACAAAACAATAAATCTTACTACACGTGGAAGTTTCTTGATGGTTCGGATCGTAGTGATCACCATATAGGCCACCGGTGGACCGGAGGACAGTAGAGTTCCCCTCTGTCAAAGTATAAGCCGAGGTCCTATGCGTACAATAAAACTAGTAGCAGGCGCACTGCTCACTAAACTAAATCTAGTTGCGCGGCTGAATCGACGTCTTACAAAAATGACGAATTGTTCAGTTTTTTGTCGCAAAAAGAGATCTTTCACGTCAAATTTACAAAAAGACGGCGTTACCTTTTTTTATATAAGTAATTTTTAATCACATTATTTCTATTTACTTTTTTAAACTTAAAAATTACAATAATAACGGTCGTGTTGTTTCGGATTTGTTTACCAACACGCTCGCCCTCATACAATATGCAGACTGGTCGGTTGCCTAATCCGAGCCTGTAACCGAGTTGTCGCTGTCACCAAGCGATACTGTTATAATGTATCTTTGTGTGTGAAAATTGACAGACAATTGTTTTTGTATGCGTAGATTTCCCCCCGCAAAAAATGACAGACAGTTCTGTATCGGGAAAAAACGCTATGACTACTACCCTACGGTCCTCCGCTGGCCTGTGTTGCTTTATGGTAGTGATGTACGATTGAGGGCCATTAAATAAATTATAACCTACCTAAATATGAATGTGAAACCATTGGACTATTTTATTCATAGAACTGTAATTTTTAATTTGTGTTGTATTTTATCCTATGATTAACTTTTATCAGACGATTGAAAAATTACGAGAAAAAGAACATGAGCACATATTTACAATAATTTACCTTTAGATCCTCGATTAAGTAGTTATTGTGAACATCATTTTATCACTTATGTTTCTGTTCATCGACGTTAAAATCTCTCTTTTTAGTTTCTCATTAAGTGAAATAATGTATTTCTTTGAGAAAATAAAGAATCTTTAACCACTATTACTTTTATCAGACGATTGAAAAAATACTGTCTCACTTTATTTATTTAACTAACATTTAAATTTATTAATGTAGCTATTATTCTATATGATGGTAAATGGTAAGCAGTCCATGGACATCTGCTACCAACTCCTAAGAAGAAGACTACAGATGCGTTTTTACCCCTGAATATTAAAGAGGAATGCCTCAAAGACTGTAATTAGCTCATCATCATCCTTACAGCCCTTCACAAGGCCACTGCTGAACATACGCCTCTCCCAAGGAATACCACTAAGCACGGTCCCGAGCCACCTGCATCCATTGACTTCCTGCATGTCTTACCAGGTCGTCACTCCATCTAGGCTGCCACTCGAGAACCTTTCTTCCCCATCGGTTGCCGGTTCTTCGAGCTATATGGCCGGCCCATTGCCACTTCAGCATACTAATTATTTGGGCTATGCCGGTCACTCTGGTTCTACTGCGGATATCCTCGTTTTTAAGTCTATCACGCAGAGAGACGTAATTAGCTCTGTTACATCTAAAAGTGGAATACAGTAGTTGGTGCAAAAGGAAACCCAATCACTCAGTAAATCCCTAAAATAATAATAAAACATAATGTTATAATCATTATCTCACAGTGTCACCATTATATGGTCATTACCATTGTGTCAGTGAAAGAGGACTCTTTTTCTATTCTCTCTCTCTCTTTCTTCTTTAAAAGAAGATACCTTCTTTTAAAAGAAGATTTCTTTAAAAGAATATAGGTGGTAGGACTTTTTCCTTCTTAATACTCTGCCTAAGTAGGTACCAGCCTCTTGCATATTTCTGCCGCCAAACAGCAGTGCTTGCAATGCTGTTCCGGGTCTAAGGGATATAGAGAGCCAGTATAATTAATTAGCTGTAAGCTATTCCATTGTGAGCCGGTCCTTACAGGTGACAACGTATCTGTAGCCTTCTTTTTCGAAGTTGGTTGCAGATATTCATAGCATTTACAATCAACTAGAGTGTAAGTTCCTTTGTCACTTCAATTTAATTTAAAAAAAAAGATCCGACACTTCAACTTTGACGGCGACGCCACATTTTTTTTTATAGAATGGAAGTGACAAACGAGCACAGTCCACCTGATGGTAACTAGATGCTGTGGCCCATAGACATCTACATATATCTTCGATTAAGAATCAAAATGCAGATGCGTTGTCGCTACTGAGGATTACGATGGAATGCCTCGTTTCCAGTAAAAGGGTCTCCGGTTCTCTACAGTCACCATACCAAACACAGCAGCATTAAACTGTTATTTTACGCTGGTATTCTGTGAGTTGTATGTTTAAAATATGATGTTATAACTGCTGGAACCAAGGAAAACGTGTTTTTTCTTTGCTGTATCCGCATTCGATGACAACAATATAACAGGATGACGCGCTAGTACGTGGTATTAATATTCATCCGTTGATCACTGGCCCTCGGATTCTTGATTTTCACTTTTACGCGCCGTCGAGACTGCGTAATAGACCAATAAATAATACGAAACCGTACCAACGTCTCACTAATTTACATTTTATTAACGGGCATTTGTTCTGTTCTCTATAATGAAAATATCTAAAATGCCTTTCTCTTACGTATAGATCATGGAATAGTTTGTGCTTTTGACGTTTTTTGTTTGTTTATTGTAAAAGTAATGAACACTGTAATTTATTACATACCTTCCTTATTTATTTCTTCCTATTTATCTTCGTTAGCTAGGCTAGGGTTTAGGATCTAGGCGTATGACTTAAGTTTCATAATAAGACGTTGGAATTATTGAAAGATATTTTAAAAGCCGATATACATACCACATGCAGCGGTAATGGAAATTATCCTGAAACCTGCATATCTAAGAAACTTAAATATTTTGAGGGTATGTTACTCCTTCTCCAAAGGAAACCTTAAAAGCTAGAGTAGCCTAATGGTAGGGTACGGACAGCGAAAGGTCGTGGGCTCGAATCCGCCATACGATTACTGTCGTGAACCACTCCTAACACAAGCATTTTAAGCTTACCAGGAGTGGTTAAAGGGAATATTGGTAGTGTTAATAGCAATACTACATTGCATTTTTTTAAAAAAAATTAAAAAACTCAACTTGCTCCCACCACCACTAGTGGTGAGGTAAGTGATAACGCGGGTTAGCCATTACGTTAAATGGCCTACTATGTGAAGAAACGGAACCCATAATCGTTAGACTTTTTAGGTCTAGTAAAGTTAACGTTCATCATCATTGTAACACCTTTTCGCAAGTCCACTATTGAACGTAGGCTTCCCAAGTAACTCTACAAAACCCGGTCCTGGGCCACCTGCATCCATTGACTTCCTGCATGTCTTAGTCTTACCATGTCGTCTAGAAACATCGAGACCCTTCCTCCCAATCAGTTGTTATTGGTTCACGCTATAAGGTTAGCCATTTGTCACTTCAGCTAGCTTACCGTTATTATTCCACTTATATTTTTCTTGTACTATTATACTCAACC
Organism: Parnassius orleans; assembly: GCA_029286625.1. NCBI lineage: Eukaryota > Metazoa > Arthropoda > Insecta > Lepidoptera > Papilionidae > Parnassius > Parnassius orleans. The sequence goes on along the minus strand of JAGSMP010000080.1, from coordinate 1,025,152 downwards.
TTTCATAGTCCACCACAAAAGAACCTTTCTTCGTTATCGGTTGACTGACCTTGAGCTATTTGGCCGGCTCATTACCATTTCAGCTTACTAACCCGGTAATGTCTGAATGTATAATTTGGGTTTGGGCATTGAAATTAAGGAATGTCGCTTCATTAGAATACAAACAGTTACCGTTATATTTAAAGCCTATTAAAATCCACTGCTGGACATAAGCCTGCCCAATAAATTGCCTCATAGGGGGGATGTTTGCCATAGTTGTCACGCTTGGCAAGCGGGTTGGTAACCGCAGATTTTTATTTTTAGTTTTGAAAGACTCTGCTACCCATATCCTGATTTATTTCCCTCTGTCGCCTCTTACGACACCCACAGGGTGATATAGGGTAGTGGATATACACCGCCTCTACATTTATTCACATGCGTCATACTTGTGAACAGTTGCTGCTTCTAGTATTGCTATGCACTGATGAACTCCAAATATTAACGTCCTTTTCTTTGTTCCCCCTTTTATTAGTATATCATAGAACACGCTTTAGTTTACGAGGGGCCTATCATTTTTAATTTTTTATTAACTTTGTATTATTAACCTTATAAAAGTGACAAAAAGAGGTTACCTATGGAATTTCATTCGTTGTTTCTTCTCCGATTGGAGGAACCTCATTTCGAAATAATAATAGAATTGAATAAAATTTACATTTAAAAAGAAATTTTAATTTTTTCATCATCATCATTCACCATTACTGCCCTTCACAAGCTCACTGTTGAACATATATCTCTGCTAAGGAACGGCACAAAGTACGGTCAAAAGCCACCTGCATTCGTCTACTTCCTGCATATCTTACCAAGAAGTATTTTTTCGTCTAAAATAATAATAGCATTTCAATCCATTTCAATAACGTCCACAATACTCAACCTGGTTAGTGTTCTCACCTGTAAATCGTGTCGCTGAATCGATCAAGCATTAAAATCGTCTCTTCAATGTCCAAACGCTATTTTTCTATAGAATTATTGTTCGATGTTTGGGCCAACGACCGTCGACGTGCGAACAAAAAGTTCCAGTAGCTGTGATTGTGGCACAACAAAAACTACCCGTTGACGTAACAGATTTGGAACCACAGTCTTCGTGTAATGCTTACATACTTATTCAGTTTTAGAATGGATTTGACGGCTCCGTGGCGCAGTGGCTTAGCAATCAGTTGCAGCGTTAAGGGCCGCGGGCACGAAGCAATTATTTGTATGACCTACAAATAAATGTTCTGGGTCTGAATGTTTGTCCTTGTGAAATCTGGTATGTAAACTGCCTAGTGTGGAGAATACGTTTTTTAAAAAGAAGAGAAGACAAAAAAAAGAATAAAATGGTATTTATTAAGACTGGCTACAATGAACATGTTTTCAAGTGACATAATCTATTAGTTTCAATTTTAAAGGTTGATTCTGGCACGTCACGATCTTCCAATCCACTTACCATCATTGCCACGCTTAGTAGTCGACGACACCCACGGAAGATATGGGATATTCTAGCACCGCTACTACTCGCGTTCATCGTGGATCAAAGAAATTAATTATTGTAATGTTTTCTTATATTTACGCGAAGACTACACATTAAATGAAATTAATTTTTACGGATTATATCGCGTTTAATTTTAACTTTTTAATTCCCGACGTTTCGGGTGCTTTATAGCACCCATGGTCACGGGGGGGGGACTGAGGTGTTTGACGTCCTGATGTCATAGTTAGCCCGGCTACCTTCAGTTTTTTAATATTAATTTTTGGTTCGATCTACGCAGAATGAGCTTACAGTATCTTGAAGTCTAGCAGGGGTATACTTGGGTTTGGATTTAATTTTATTAATTATAGGATCCCAAGCAAATTAAAAAGTTAAAATTAAAGGCGATATAATCCGTAAAAATTAGTTTCATTTAATAAATATTGTCTTTGTCGTGGATTGACGAACAGTCCGAGTCCAAATGTTCGCTTGTAGAGTGAATTACTTTAAAATTTTGACTCGCGAAATTAAAAATCCACAGTGAATACGAAGCGAATTGGCAAACTCGGTCCTTTGATGGAAACAATGGTAAATAGCATGCCAACCACTAGCGCGGGACGAGCAAGTTATATCGCGAAGTGCCGATGATAACAAACTAATATTTGTCAGATTGCTTCATATGAAAAACCGCTTGTCATTCATATGCGGTGCTTTAGTAACTAGTAATCCTGGTTTATCCTGGATGGGATCTATTAATGTGGCGTCATTTAGATTTTTAAAATTGATGCGTCTTAAGCCTAAGTTCGACTGATGTGTTCGAAGCCTAAGCTTTTAAATATAGTTCTACTGCGTTACCTTAGTAACGTAGTATAATATATAATGTAAATATGTCATTATAAAAATAATAAAATATGAGCACGTTGTAATATTGTGTTTGTATTTAATAAAAATAATCAGCGATGACTGTTTATTTTATCAATTATTCCATTTCACAACAAAAATCTCCACATTTTTCGGATAAACAAGGCCTAGATTCCCTCCTGGCATGATCTCTATCTGCTCGTCAAAGTTCATTACAAACGGTTCAGCCATTCCGAAGATTAGCCCGGACAGAAAGACATACAAACAGACAATTTTTTTTAAATGTTTATTAATGTCGTAATATCATTCAATTTACCCCTCAGCTCAATAAATTATTTATTGAGCTGAGGGAGCCATTATTTCGATATAACATACATTCACTTTATATTATTTATATGTAACGTGACGTGATAGGGGACGGACGTAATCAGGATGACTACAATGTTCCGATTATGTTGTGATAATGTTAGTGTACGGTGTGGTATTCGAACCTGGGAAATAGTCTATGATTGTTTTCTCTTTTTAAAAGGCTATCTTTTTAATAGGAAAACATTTCTAGATACTAGAGCTTAAACTAAAATAATTTTGTCCTCTTCATAAACCCGTAAAGTTACTACAGGACAATGACCTCTTTCATTGTAGGGTAACTAATGGCATTCGCATTTACCTTATCTTACGACATTCACGGTACGGATTGGGGCTATGGATTATATTACGTCTCCTTTATCTGTCATTTACTAAGTTCATATTAATATTTTTTTTATAAAATAAAGGTCTCAAGCGAGCACACAGTCCACCTGATGGTAAGTGGTTGCTGTGGCCCATACACATCTACATCTATCTTCGTTTACGAATCAAAACGTTGTTAGCCGTGAGGACTAAGATGGAATGCCTCTTTTACAGTAAAAAAAGGGGTTCCGGTTATTTACACTCACTATACGAAACACAGTAGCATTAGGCCGCTATTTTACGCTGGTATTCTGTGAGAGCGTGGTCCTTCCTCGGTCGAGCCGACACGCATGGAATATTAATATTTAAAACCTTTAAGTGTGGTTCTCGCAGCCGTCGCAAAAAAAAGAAGAAACTTCTAAATTCGACTGTATCTTCTTTTCTGTTCTTTTGAATGCTACGCGATATCTTCGTCAATTGTGAACCGATTTTAATGATTCTTCTTTTATTAAATACGCTTTACTTTAGAGGTGATATATAAATTTCAGGTAAGGGTGGAAATGAAGTTTAAAATCTTACTATTTAGACTAAATTCAAGCTTCATTTCATTTGTCCAGTCAAGAGGGTAAAAAAAACTTTTAGTAAAAAGTAAAATACGACTTTAAAATAACAAAAAAAATCCGTAATTTCCGCATAATAGCTTCTGAAGTCGGAGTTTAATAATTCTACATATTGTATGTCTTAGCACCAAGTTCTGACGCTATACGTAGATATTATACCAAAAATTTTAGTTCCTTGAAACTTTTACTTTTTATTAAAATTCAAATTTTAACTTTTCAGATTGTTCTGCGCACTTTTATTTTGGATTTTTCTACAAGATCTAAATCTTATGTCCTGTTTATTTCCATCCGTTCATCCTTTACAGCTTTTAAAGTCCACCATTAAAAATAGGCCTTCTCCATTGATTTCCTCATAGGGAGACATTACCATAGTTGCCACGCTGGGTAGGCGAGTTGGCAACCGCAGTATTTTTTACATTTTCAGTTATTATCAGTAAAACGCTGCTGCCCATCTCCTGTTTTAGTTTCCCTCTGTTGCCTCTTACGACACCTACGAGACAATTTGGGGTAGTGGATATTCTTACACCGCAACTACACGCCACTGCTTATGTGCTTTATCAGAATCGTTATGCAATGCAACTAGCTTAATGCAGCCTCAATACGTCCGAAGTTTAAATTACATAGCGGTATTCTTAAATTACGCGGTTATTGTGGGTTTGCGTTGCCATTTTAAATAATGTTAGCTTTTACTAGGTCTTTTCAAGACACTGGAGAAATTTCTAGCATGTAACGCTCATATAATATAACCGACATAGCCCAACGGATTAGTAAGTTGAAGTTTCTTTCTATCGCGGACTCCCTACCATTACGCTTATGCCATACACTTTGTCTACCGGTACGAGGCTGTCACTCGAAAACCTATCGTCCCCATCGGTTGTCGGTTCTTCGAGCTATATGGTCAGCTCATTGCCACTTCAGCTTACTAATCCGTTGAGCTATTTCAGTTACTCTGTTCTCACAGAATACTGACGTAAAATAATAACAGTATTGCATCCAACTATATTAGGGGTTGTGACTGTCTTCTTGGTTTAGCATGCATAATTGAAATCAGATAATGGGAACATCAAGATATGAATAATCGGATAATGAAATGTCAAGAAATTCTCAGTAGCAGTCGATAAATTGGAGTCTGTGGTTCCGATCGTGTCGGATTGCCGTCCCACCTCACTATAATCCTGCTTTGCGTATATGGCTAGCCTCCTCTGAGACTGACCGCTGTGACCGTGATGGGCCGGCCATATAGCTCGTAAAACCGACAACCGATGGGGAAGAAGTGTTCTCGAGTGGCAGCCTCGTACCGGCAGGCGAAGTGTAGATGGAGTGACGACCTGGTAAGACATGCAAGAAGTCAATGGATACAGGTGGCTCGGGACCGTGCTTTGTGGTGTTCCTTGGGGGAGGCCTTTGTTCAGCAGTGGCTTTTGAAGAGCTGTAATGATGATGATAATGATGAACGCTCATATAATAAAGAAAATTAAATTAAAATATACATACAATAAAACTAAACCTTTGAATTGAACAGAATTTTTTTATAAGTACCTAGGTCATTAATAAAAAAAGATCACAGTCATAAATACAGGTGGCAACAAACTAAATTGATTTGTACGTTCCCAAAACTAATTAATCAGCTAAAACCATAATATTCAATCTTTAATTTCCAAACTGTCATCTTATTGATTTAAGATTGCAATAAAAGCAGAGCGTGACGAATTAAATGGAAATTTCGCTTATGTAACGTTTGAACTATCGGATAAATCAATAAATGATTCGATGCGACCGGGAGATTCGGTGATGCGCAGAGCATAACCGATTGTTGCTTTACTTTTTGCGGTGACCTGAAATTAGATCACAGTGTTGAAAATTTCTTTTAAAATTAAATATTCAGATTTATATTCTCTATATATAACAACCAAATGCTGTCTGTTAGTCTCGCTAAAACTTAAAAACGGCACGACCGATTTTGATGAATTCTTTTTTGTAATTGAATAGGTACCTACATGGTTAATTTTTTATTTTTTTATTAGATTATCAACGACTGTTACACCAGTAAAAATCTTAATTTCTACAGCTTACTGAGTAAGTGGCGCAAATATGAGTCTCTGAGAGATGACTACATATTTGTGCCATTTGCTGTAGAGGCTATCGGTCCGTGGGGTCCACGTGCGGTGAAGTTCTTAAAGGAACTCTATCCGCGGCTGGTCGTTGCTGCTGGTGATAAGAGGGCTGGCTTTTTTCTCGCTCAAAGGCTAAGTATAGCCATTCAGCGGGGAAACGCAGCCAGCGTTCTTGGCACGATACCGCGTGGAGTAGGACTGTTTGATAATTAAATTACTAGGTTTAGTTTTTTTTTTATTATTGTTTTTAATATTGTATATAATAAAATATTGTATATTATGTTATGTAAATAAAAACATTAAAAAAAAAAAGCTTAGTATCTAGGACATAATGCACAATCACTTAAAGGTAATCATCACTTACACAATGAAACATTAAATAATAAGGTTATTAACTTTAAGCTACTCTAAAATTGTGTTCTGAAATTTAGTGGTTGTCATACAATGTACGTCAAGGATTTGATGATGGTCACAGCATTTGTTGTAAAGATGGCTCATTCTAGAGTCTCTTATTGGGTGTGCAAAATTACAAGGATATATATACGAGTAGGTCTAATAGTTTTTGAGCTATGGAGGGTTCTAAAATGGCTCAAAATGGTTTGTGTAAATACTTTTACGTGGTAGAGGCATGCTGCAGCTATATTAGTAGTATAGTTGTAGCACGAATGGGTCGGCTCGACCAGGGAAAGAACACGCTCTCACAGAATAACAGCGTAAAATAACAGCTTAACGCTGCTGTGTTTCGTATGGTGAGTGACCCTTTTACTGGAAACGAGACATTCCATCTTAGTCCTCACGGGTGACAACGCATCTGCATTTTGATTCGTAATCGGAGATAGATGTAGATGTCTATGGACCGCGGCAGCCACTTACCATTAGGTGGACTGTGTGCTCGTTTGTCACCCTTATCCTTTAAAAACAATATACACACTGCCAGTGCCTCGCATTTCTTTCCAGACTTTGGCTGACCCACTACCGTGTGTCTACATGAATATACAACAAGAAGCATCTTAATTACATTGTTTTACATTTTTATAATGGTTTAAGTTGCCTCTTATCTACATTTTATAACTTTTAACTCATTCGCTCGGAACGGGTGTTTGTTAAAAGAACAGTTACTTTTACATAATGAAAAATACAATAACTATTTTTTGTTGCAGGTAAATTACTAAATTTTTTGGAGAAAACTACACCGGTAAAATTTATTTGAATTTCGCAACTTCCTAATTTTGAATTTTAAACACTACGCTCGAGGTAGTTAACGAGTATGTTCACCTAAGTCAAATTGTCTGGGCGTTACTGGAGATTATGACACATTTTCTCGTCACGTGTATAAATATATATATACAAATTAAAGTGTCTGTTTGCAATGTCAAAATAACAGCTTTTTACTAAATGCATATGAAAGTATATACGGTACTTATAACAAAAACACAATTTTAAATTTTTGTATATCTGTCTTTCTGTCTGTTTGTTGGTTCCGGCTAATCTCCGAAACAGCTGAATCGATTTTGACGGGACTTTCACTGGCAGATAGCTGATGTTATAAGGAGTAACTTAGGCTGCTTTTATTTTAGAAAAATAATTATGGTTCCGCCCAAAAAAATTAAAACCCATGAAATCCAATCGTAATAAATTACACACAGGCGAAGTCGCGGGGAACAACTAGTTCAAATATAAACATAAAGACAATAGTTTACAACCAGTGCATTTTGCCAGAGATGACAAAATGGATCTGATACGTAATCCATCATGTACGGTACGGGCCAGCCATATAGTACGACGAACCGACAACAGATGACGGAGGAAGGTTCTCGAGCGGCAGAGTGTACAGGATAGCTACCCACAGAGTGACGTCCTAGAATTACATGCAGGAAGTCGAAGGATGCAGGTGGCTGGATTGTGTTTTGTGGCTCTACTTAAACAATGTCTAGATTCAGCAGTGTAGTTTACGGGCCAATAATATAAGAGAGAGACAAAAAAGATGAAATCGACATTAGCTTAAGATTTTTTTTATAGAATAATGATGATAAACGAGCACACAGTCCACCTGATGGTAAGTGGATGCTGTGACCCATAGGCATCTACATCTATCCTCGATTAAGAATCAAAATGCAGATGCGTTGTCATTCCTGAGGACTAAGATTGAATGCCTCGTTTCTAGTAAAAACGGTCTTCTGTTCTCTACACTCACCATACGAAACACGCTTTTACGCTGGTATTCTTTGAGAGCGTGGTCCGTCCCCGGTCGACCCCACCTATTCGGGCTATCACTAAAATATAGCTGCAACATAGCTCTACCATGTATATAATAATGAAATATTAATAACTTGTTAAAACGAAAATCGAGAGGATTCCAGTTGTCAATATCCATATTGCTGAACGTAATTAGTTTTTAAATTCTTAGTTCTTAAAGTGTCTTGTTCTGTTTCCTAATGTTATTTTTTTTATTATTTTTGTTTCTTAATATTACACAAAATTATATAATGTGTAACTTAATTTTCGAAAAAAGCTCTTTATCGTGACTGCGCTGTACTTCAAAAATCAATTAAACAAGAAACAAGTGGTAAAAGTGAAAATTTTGTACAATCGACTTCAGTATAAATACAATTAAAAATTAAAAATTTGGTACAACCGACTTCAATAAAATTATTAAGAATAACTCAAAACTATTGATCAAACCTTGATCAAATTTATATGGGAACACATGAAAAGTATCAGCTTTCAAATAAAAAAAGAATCATCAAAATCGGTTCACCCAGAAAAAAGTTATGAGGTAACAAACATAAAAAAACAAAAAACATACAGTCGAATTGAGTACCTGCTCCTTTTTGAAGTCGGTAGAAAATGAGAACATCATCAATGTAGTCAAAGTCAATTAAATACGCATTATTGAGGACAACTCAAAAACTACTGGTCAGATCGTAATCAAATAACAAGGGCAGAAAAATTGTTGACAAAAATTATTGCGTATAGAAATAACTTATATATAAAATGAGTTTTATTATTTTTCTATGATTTTTCAAATAAAAATGTATTTTAATTAAAGCCACAGAAAAAAACGAACATTTTTGGGAATATCAAATGACTTTAATCATTTTTTTTTTGGAGTTTATGGCCTGGTATCTAGACCTTTAGGCCAAGTCTTAGGTATTTTTATTCGGTTTATTATAATTTTCTTCATAGTACACTGCTTCACAATATGTTGATGCGTCACATTGTGCAGCCCTTGGGAGATTTTGACGGCAACTTGAGTCAGCAGATAGTTGGCGATGGTATCTCAAGGCGCCTAAGCAGATAGACACCTTATCTTGAGAATCACATCACCATCAGAGCACTTGTATCACCGTTTCCACTAATAGTTCACATGCGCAGACACTGAATACTTAAAATCGCACCACTTTTAGATATCAAAATCCACTTCAAACCATTATTCAAACAATAATACAGGAGCAGCAAACCGCCGCCGATCAAGTTCCCGCCAAAACTCACTTTAATCATTTTACTCTATTCAAGTGTTGCCATTTACTATATTCATACTATTTTCGTATATACTTTGTAAGACTAACAACACAACACACAAACACAAAATATTTTTATATTAACTTATTATTAGTAATAACTATACTATCAGTAATAATAAAAATAAAAGTGATATGGTTGAAAATAAGTCTCTTACAAAGAACTTCCTACAATAATACATTATCTCAATCATAGTACTCTGTAACAATTCCATTTAATGTTATGGCAGCACTAGCTAAAACAAAATATCACTGTTTTTTTTAACTGGCTTTACGGCTCTGGGTTCTAGCCCTTCTGATAATGTCACTGTATGACACAAAAGCCCTGGAGCCATGCCAGAAATATGCATTTATAGTATGCAAATATATAATAGAGATACAATAATCTAAAAACTCTCAATTGTGTAGGTAGGTACATTATGTTGAGAATGTATTAAGCTAACATCAAACAACCACGACTCATGACTTTTTCCAAGTGACATAAGAGATAACCTAAAAAGGTTTAATTCTAAATATCTTTTTTTTATGCCTTCTCAGGACATAATTCTTTGAAAAAGTTATTCAGGGACTGGCGCTTAACATTTTAAGATATTTTTGATATATAGACGCTACCATTCCTTCTCAACTAATTTTATGTATGAAAGTCTGCCATTGTTTTTTATATGGGACCACATGAAAAGTACTAACTTTTAAATATAAAAAGAATCATCAAAATCGGTTTACCTAGAAAAAAGTTCTGAGGTAACATAAATAAAAAATGCAGTCGAATTGAGAACCTCCTCCTTTTTTTGAAGTCGGTTCAAAAACTGGTATTGCTGTAAAATTATTGGAGGCTATTGGACCTTTTTCTTCCCGTTACCGGTCCGGATATTTTACGAATTCATAAAAATAATTAAGATTTTTCTAGTATTTCCTATAGTCACCTCTTACGACATGCAATGGACAAAGTGGGGTGGTGGATTCTCTTACGTCGCCAAAACGGTATGTAAATTTGAAATATTATAATTATACACAAATAAATCACGATTGTAGAAAATTATGATATATTAGCTATTGATAATATATTATAATTGCTAATATACCGATTTCCAAAATTACATCTTTCGATGCATTCCTTTTTTTCATACATTCAATTGCCAATTATGTTTTATACCTCACAAATCTTAATTTGTGGAGTACATTAAAATGATCCGTATACCTAACGTGAAGGGCTTCTATATTCCTTTCACCCCTCGACCTGAAGCCGTATTAAAAGAAATACTTTAAGTATTTCATGCCAAAACAACCCACAATGGTTTCTAAAATGTTTTCTACGCCGGTCTTATAAATAATTTATGAAGGACTTTAAAAGCATATTTTTGTATTCTATAGTACCTAATATCACCATTTTTTCACGAGCTTTTGAAACGGCAAGTGAAAAATTGCAGTTTATGCCTTAATAAATTAGTTAGCGGGTGCTAGCATTATATTTTATTCTTTCTTTTAAATATATGGATGTGAAAAAGGTGAGAAAGTTGTGTCAGATAGTGTTAAATGGAAGTCCGTAGTTTCTGTTTATTCCTTGAAATTTCCGCAAAGTAACGTTTCTCTTATAAATAAAAATGTAATACGTTACCCTCCTCAACACCAAGCATTTCTTCAAGTTTTAAATAGATACTTAAACAGCATGTGAAAAATCACTCTAGATTAAGATTTTTGCGGGATACGAATACTCGTAGTGTAACACTACTAGTGTTTGAGATTCGAACCCGCGGCCGGTAGCGTAGCCGTGGAAGGATATCACACCGGGCAAGGTGAACACCTTGCCATAGAACAGCCTTTTCTCCATGTGGTATTTCAGATACAGAGCTTGTTCTATATATACTGGAGTAGTTCGGAAACTTCGTAAGTGTGATTTAGGTTTCGATTTATTTACACTTGTGGCGTGACGCAGCGTTGCCATACCAATGAGCTGTCATATTTTATAGTGTAAGCACAACCGGCCATAATTCTATTCAGTGAAATATTTTAAAGTATCACTATAGCCACTACGGTTAACCACATACATAGTGTACATAGTTAACCGTGTAGTGGTGGTGTAAGAATATACACTACCCCATATCGTTCCGAGGGTGTCCGAAGGGAAAATGAAACAGGAGATTGGCAGCAGCATCTTCCTGGTAACAACTCAAAATAATAAAAAACTGCAGTTGCCAACCCGCTTGCCAAGCCTTTGACAAGCGGGTTGGCAACTGCAGTACAGACTTTGGCAAAATCTCCCCATGAGGTAATCTATGAGGGAGGCCCGTGTTCAGCAGTGGACTTTTATAGGCTGTAATGGATAGTGTATGGTAAATAATTAAATGAAACATCGCTATGTAGGTATCTGTCTATCACTTCAAACTTATTTTAATATTCGGTGTTGTTAAAATGTACAGAAACTGCTCGTTAAATATAATATTTATGTCTTCATTTTCTCCCATGATGTAAAGCAATCATAAATTTACTTCGCGAGAGCAATTTCCTTCGCGCTACATCTCATTAGCCATTGCTTATGTAAACATTCACACGCGGTTGAAAACAAAACACGGAATAAAATAAATGGACGGCGATCGTGGAGCTAGAGTAACATTTATATATATTTGTCTATTTCTATTGGTGGAAAAATCTTAAGACTTCAATATATTATACACTTTATCAAAAAAAGAAGGAGGTTTACAAATCGACTGTTTGTATGTTACGCGATATCTTCGTCAATTGTAAACCGATTTTTATGATTCCTTTTTTATTACATAAGTATACAGACTACTTCAGTTGCGCCATATAAATTAGAGAAGAGTAAAAATTCCACCCCCAAGAGTGGCAAAATAGGGGATGAAGTTTTTAATGTATCTATTTAAACGACGTTAAAATTATGATATTCCTAAATCCACTCAAAAGGGTAAAAATTATTATTTAAAAGTAAAAGCTGACTTTAAAAAACTAAAAAGAATAAAATAATTTCACATTCTGGAATCGGGTCTTTAATTCTTCTATGCTCTATGATCAGGGGTCACCAAATGGCGGACCGCGGTCCGTTTCCGGACCGCCGACCTACTTTGTGCAAACCCAGAAGAATCTAAGATTATCAATATAAAAATTTGTGGTAATTAAATTTTCTTCTGTTATAAAATTAGTGGTAATAAATGGTAAACAATGGCAATAGCTTGCACCAACTTAACTCCAGACTTCGGACAGACTGATCAGATTAAAAAAAATGAAATTTTTCGCCTTAATATTAGTTACTCAGATTTAAAATGTCAATTAACAAATAAAACGAAAAGAAATCAGATTTTATATCTAGGATACTCGGTGTGTAATAAAGGCAATCTAAATAAATTTCGGTTACTAGTCATCACCTAGCAACCTAGCAAGCGCACTGCGACAGATTTATATTTTTAGACGGACCCGCAATTAAACTAATTATTGATCCCTGCTCTAAATCTTAGCTAAATTAATTTATTCTTTTCTGCTTTTACATTTTATTAAAAGTAATTTTTTTAGATTTTTTTTAAAGAAAAAATGCCTTTTTAGTGTAATCAATAATTATAATTATAGTCGTAAAGAAATGTTATGATGTACGAATATGAAATATAGTTGAAATATAGTTAGTGTTCTAAGATATTTTTACCTTCACCTACCTAACTTAAAAGTTTAAACTTAGTTTTATTGCGTTTTCATTTTATGTGAAATAAACATTTGAATTGTATTCGTCCTCAGTACCTATTTAATGTTGAATATATGGTAATACTAACGCGTGTCTAAAATACCTAACCACTCTTCCGGGAGTTCTGATAGAATTCCAGCCGAAGCTAAAACTTTTCATAAAAATTAATTGTTGTATTTGGGGTCTCTTTTAGTTGTATTTTACTTATGATTTTTACGTGGTTGACCCGACCGGGGAAGGAGCACACTCTCACAGAATACCAGCATAAAATAGCAGCTTAATGCTGTTTTACTGGAGACTTTTTTACTGGAAACGAGGCCTCCATCTTAGTCCTCAGGGGTGACAACACATCTGCATTTTGATTCCTAATCGAGGATAGATGGATCACAGCATGTCTATGGGTCACAGCATCCACTTACTATCAGGTGTGTGCTGGTTTGTCACCCATATTCTGTAAAATAAAAAATATGATTAAATATATTTTCTAACCTTTATCTTTAAATGTATTGCCATTCAAATAATTTAAGCTGCCTTTTAAAAAAGAATATTGGTGTTTCAGGAACGAAAAATTAAAACACCTACATACAATAATTCTTTATTCTATTTCCGTCGTAGTAGCTTTAACACTTTAGACTTCGAATTTAGAAAGAGCGTCTAATAAAAACTTTACTTCACTCTGATACGACCTCAATTCAACGAATTTTTCGATAGTTTTTAATGCATTATTTTAGGAGATTTAAAACGAAAGTTATTTTAATCACGAAACTGTACCTACGCTTTGATGTTTTTTTTTGTACAATAAGCCATAAATAGAAAACTTTTACAATCTCATTGAGAATATGATACTGATTTGGAAATCATCTAGAAATAAAACATATTTTAACGAACTGAACTGCAAAATTAAATAATTTTAATAAACTATAACAAAAAAAAACTAATAAGTTAATTATCATACAGTCCTACTCCCCGTGGTATTGTGCCAAGAACGCTGGCTGCGTTTCCTCGCTGAATGGCTATACTTAGCCTTTGAGCGAGAAAAGAACCAGCTCTCTTATCACCAGCAGCAACGACCAGTCGCGGGTGGAGTTAGAGTTCCTTTAGGAACTTCCCCGCACGTGGACCCCACGGGCCGATAGTCTCTACTCTAATATTAAATTATATAAATCTGCTTCATATTAATATGAAATTAGTTTTAGTGAATATGAAAATATTTTCATACTCAATTTACACAATTGCCTAAACTTAAAATATTTTAATGAGACTTTATATATATTTTAAAGTAGAAACTTTTGGCTCGAAGCCGGGTTTTGTCTGCAGACCGAATCCAATTTTAAGAACTGCTCCATTTTAGAAAAATTTTGGCTAAAAATAAAAAAGTTAAAAGTTATTTAACACGGATAATGTCCCCTAGACCGAACTTCGGTCGCGACGGCCAGTTATGACAGAGACCACTGACTTCTTCCTGACTTCGGACTGCTACTGAGAATTTCTAACAGAAAAATCCAATAAATAATTTTCCTCTGACGTGGAAATCAAACCCAGAACCACATGATCAACAGTCGCGTTTGCGACCACTAGACCAACGAGACTACGAATGAACGAAATTAAAATACAGATGATTTTGATTGTTTATTGATATTAGATGCAGGTGTCATCTTATTTCTCTTTCTCTTTTTATGTATGGTAACTAATTTACTGCTAAAAGCCTGTTGTCTATTTGGTGCATTATTTGATAATATTATTATGCACCATACGCGTTGATCTTTATCTCCTATTATTTTTTATTTTTTCAGGAAAGAAATTCTATTTAGCAATAAGATATTTTGTTTTCCCTTTATCTATACAAATATAATATAAAATTGAATTGTCTGTTTGTAATTTCAAAATAACAGCTTTTTATTAAATGCATATGAAAGTATATACGGTTATGTCGGGACTTTAATTGGCAGATATCTGATGTTATAAGGAGTAACTTAGGCTTCTTTTATTTTAGAAAAGAATTAGGGTTTTTCGAAAAAAAAATCCCATGAAATCCAATCGTAGTAAATTACACGCGAATGAAGTCGCGAGGAACATCGTACAATAAGGAGTGTTCTAAGGTATTTTATTTGTTATCTTGTGATTTTAGTCCTGTGTCCTTGATATTGTGTTCTCGCCTAATTCCCATCTGAACGCCCTTTGTATCCTATTTATATGGAAATGCAATAAAGATTTTTATAATAAATAAATTAAAAAAAATTTATGTCTCCGTATTTGATAGCTTCCTATTATTGTATTAACTTTTTATATTAAAATTATTTTTTGTGGCTGTTTCTTATAAATACAAAGTAGACGACAGAAAAGAAACATAATACGCTATGTTTATAGTTAATAATGTATTTTGATAGGATTTTTTTCTGCTTTGAACCCTCATTAAAAGTCTCGCTCATTATCGTCGTTTATTAAAATACATAAGTTTCGCCTGCTCTATATATTTTTGAATTATAGTATTCGGACCCCTTATAATGTATATTTTTTTATTTATTCATTACAGCCCATCAATGGATTGACTGGTAGAGGCATTAAGTCCGCCCTTTGTATTATTTTGTTCCAAGGAATACAATAAAGAAAAAATAAATAAACGTCCACTGCTGTACATAAGCTTCCTTCATAGATTGTCCAATAAGTTTCTATAGGTGACGTGCTTAGCAAGCGCGTTGGTGTTTTTTTTAATTCCCAGTCGTTATCAGGAGGAAGCTGCTACCTATCTCCTGGTTTATTTCCTTCTGACGCCTTTTACGACTCCAACTGAACGATATGGGGTAGTGGATATTCTTACACAGCCACTACACGGTCGAAGTGTGTTAGTAATTGTTAATAAGTTATTATTAGTATAATTAGGAAACCTAAATATACTAATAATAGTTATTGCTTGCGTTGCCTTATTGCGTTAGCTTATAGTATATTATTCGGATGTTATTGGTGTGATCAAAAACGTCTACTACGACATTTTCGAGCAATACTTATCCGCTTACATTGTTAATATTTCTTTAACTACGTTATCATGAGGTTTTCTGATTTATTACTAGACGTCAACACATTTTTTTTTTGTTTGTCAAAGAACATATGATTTTATAAAACTAAAATAACAAAAGAACTACCAGTCTACCTGCTGATAAGTAACTACTGTAGCCCACTGCAAACAAAGAGGGCTTAAAAGAACAGATGCGTTGTCACCTCTTGGGACTAAGATGGAATGCCTCACAGTCTGTTATTATACTGGCTCTTTATAACCTCAGACCGGAACATTGCAGTGCACGCACTGATATTTCGTGGCAGAAAATGGTAAGAGGGTGGTATCCACCCCTACGGACTCCTAAACAGAAAATGAGTCTTTTCACCTAGTAACTTCCCAAATTTCGCAAAATAATTATCGTTGCCTTCAAACACTCTTACTTAAGTAATTTATAATGTTTATTTCTTTAAACTTTATTGAACCTTACAAACAGTTTAGTATCAAAAGGCGAACTTAATTCTATAAGCATTCTCTGCCAGTCAAACATAGGGCAGTGATAACATAACGAGGGCGGTTACAAAGAACATGAAAATATATAAAAAGTAAACATATAATACACACATACATAAATACAAATATATAAAAATATATGTTTATTATAAAACAATATGATATATTATGATACATAATATCCAGACTAAACTAAAATATAGATAACTATAATGATGACAGAGATCGTAAATATGTTTATGGCCATGGAAAAACTTTATAAAATGATTGATCAGTAGATGGATAAGGTCCAATTTACTAACGTAACAACTAGTTTCCGAAATTCAGCAATAGATATATCTTTCATAAAATTTCATTAAATTATATCTCGTTCATGATTAAATTGTTAGTTAAAGTACGCAAATGATCATTAATTTCATCTTGAGAGCGATTTCAATAGGAAAAGCGCGGAAAACTAGCACAGTGAACATTTCACTTTGATTCACGGAAACTATACTGGTGTCGGATTTCCCATGAGTCTTATAAGTGGTGATATATCTTGTTATTACAAATATAGATACTCGTTTAAGAGAAAATATGAGAGGTATTCGAGAGTAAAACATACAGGAAAATAAACACAATCTGAAATTTCGGTTCGCCGTCTTTCGGGATTAAAGTCTTTTTCCATAAATATTACTTATTTGAAGAAAGTTCTAAAAGTAAAGAACAAATTTCGCCACATTCCAATTTCAAAAGAAATGAAAGGAAAAATATGTTTCCATTAACTTTGAGACTCATTTCAATTTTATTTCTTTGAGCCACAATCAGTACGTTTATTTCTTGGTTTCTTATTTTCTTGGTTATTTTTATTTTTCATAAATTATGAATATAAATATTATATTTTATAAATTAGTAACTGTAATATAGTTGCCAATATCTGAAAAATGAGAGCAGGCGTGTTCCTAGCAATGGAACGTATAAAGTCTGATATCTTGCTTTACTTTTTAACTTTAACTATTTCACTGTCCCGTGAGTCATATATAACAATTTCAATTGTGTAACTATTCTGTCCTTTTCGCGGACAGGGAAGTTGTTCAACAAAATCTAAAGTTATTTATTTAAAAAATATTGCTTTTGTCTCTTGCTCCTTTTCTTTATCTATCGCTAAAAATCTGTTGCTTTTTCTATATATTATACTAATATATTAAAGCCCCCGTCGCGTCTGTCAGAAACTAATGCGGGGACTTTCATTTGGTTTTCACTAGTAAAATGGATTGATTGACGAGGAAAAATTAGGTATGTGTAATTATTTGTTGCAAATTAGCTAATGTTTTGATCATATTTGTCGATTAAATCAAAAAATCGTGCCTTCCTTGGCGTTTGCTACATAAATCGATAAATTTATAGAAAAATAATGTATAGTGGAATTGTATCCTCAAAAATTTCTGAAGAAAAGTCCGCTACACTACAGTATTAAATCATTGGCATCCATTTAAGAACATACTGACGATAACAACTACGGACTAAATAAAATTATGCAAATCTAAAGCTTTAAAATATCGCAAGTAAATAAATCTTAAAAATCATATTAATTATTTTTAAGTGATCATTTATATAAATATAAACTAATTATACCAAAATTAATAATAAACACAAATAAATGATGAACTCTCAAAATGTTGCAAACATAATCAATCGGTCAGCGACTATGGTCAGGGCAAAGGCAAATTCAAGGTCGCATGTTAAACAAATTACGTAATTTACTTTAAAATATTCCTCTATGAGTAGAATGACAGATTTAATAGATGCCATTGACTTCAGTTTCAACCTGTTTACATCCATAGGTAACTCGCAATAGCAAAAAAGAAAGCTTGAAAATGCACGTCGTAAATCTTCAGTATAATGTGAGTCCTTTGTGTAACGAAGTCTAAACCCTTATCAAGTGAACTGTTAGCGTCGTTTTACACATTTTGTCTAGATAAAATCTATTTTATGGGACAACCAGGTTCTTCACCCCTTTGTTGTAAATATTCCATGCATTAGAACTAAACAGTTTGCGCCGCCTTTCGTAATGAGTACAGCAAAGGAATAATCTGCCGGCGTCTGTCCTTCCGTCCGATTACGATCTGGACGCCTTCAAGACAAGGGTGAAAAGGCTTTCGTTTAGGCTAAGATAATGCGATTTACCATTTATAGTTTCTTCACCGGTTCAGTGGTAAGCACTAGGTGAGATGTGATAGTGAAACACTGACTTATAATAGGTAAAAAAATAAACATTCTTTATCCCAAACCTCTTGCTTAGGTTTAATTTTTACAAGTGTTTGCGAGCAAAAATGAACTTGTACGTCCTTCATTATGACGATATGCTCGATGTCGAACTCGATTTACATAGCTGATGATATACGAGCGTTGAAGATACTAATATCAGTATGAATATTGTATATAGGTACTTATAGGTTTGAGGTTTACTCACAGTCAGTCGTAAGTTTAAAATTATATTCATTTAAAGACTTCAAAATTAATTTAAAAAAAAAACATGCGTGAGTGCCGTGGAACACTCGGTCGGAACGAAGTTCCTTTCGTTGTATATTATTATTGATAAACGTATTACACTATTGATTAACAAATACAAATAAATGAATTACTATCGTCTATTAAAATGAAGCGTCATTTAAAATAAAATAATATTTCTTTCATGGCAAGATAAGAAAAAGTGCGAGGGAGATGGATATTATTCCATCTCGCTTTCTTATAGCCGCCAAGGCCGTCTGCACTACGTCAGAAGTGGTCGTGACGGAAAAATCTTACACTTTTTGTCGCCTAGCCTCCATCTGCCAAATCCGTACCGTCCGATAAAGAACTTCGTTCCAATTAAGCAAATCTTCAAACTAGGTTAAAATGGTGTGTCTTACCTAGTTTGAAGAGTTGCTCTTCAAACTAGGTAAGACACATCATTTTATTTCAATAAGCGGATATACGCATACGCCTGATTCTATTAATTACCTTATTTCACTTTATAAGTAGTTCTTTAATTCCTCTTTTACTGTGCAGTCCATAATACTCTAGAATGCCTTGCCTATTGACATCAAGAAAACTAGTAACAAGAATTATTTTAAGAGACTAGTTCGAGAATTCTATAACAAGATTAATACCACCTATTTTATCCGATCTTTGTTTTTCTCTCTCTTTTGCTTTATAAGTGATATTTTGTATATGTTTTTTTAATATGTATCGTTTAATTTAATTTTATATTTTATTTATTTATTATTTATATATTTATTCTTTATTCTTTATTATAAAGTAGATATTAAGTATGTATACCTCTATATATAAAAATCCATTGTTTTCCGTTAGTCTCGCAAAAACTGGAAAACGGCTCGAACGATTTTGATGAAATGTTTTGTATATGTTTGAGTGGGTCCCTGGATGGTTAAAACACATTTCAATTCAATTGAAATCACCAGTGCGAAGCCGGGGCGGATCGCTAGTTTTTACTAACTATATTCTATTTATTTGCATTTTATTATATTTTTACTTATACCTTTATTACTTATGTATTTATTAAATTTATCAAGTGATTGCTTACACCTGCCACAGGTTTTCAAATCATCCATTATTATAAGTGTGTAATAAAGGTTATATAAATAAATAAATAAATACTATTTACTATAATTTTAAGTTTAGTTACCGTTTAAGGCCTGCGCTCACAGACGGCACGGCATCATGGTACGGCGTGTGAAAGGATTGTTTTCGTGAGCAAAATATTTTCGACCTTATTTTAATTAACTTAGCACTGACATTCCTTTATTTCAACTCAAATAGACCGAAATGTCTCGCGTGACACCGCGGCATACTGCTGCACGTCACGTCATTCCCCGGAATGCTGCGGCACGTCACGGCATTCCATGGTATGCCGCGGCACGCTACTGCATCACGTGAAACGCATAGGTTACTTCATGTTATTAAAGGAATGTGACTGCTAAGTATTGATACAAGTTTGAATCTAGCCCGTTGCGGCGGCAATCTTAGCGGCTCGTGCGAGCGCGAGCGCCCGGTACACGAGCGCGTCTTGACTTGTTTGGCGTGCCACGGGATGCCACAGGGTCGTTCGGCATGACGCGAGATGCCACAGGATCGTTCGGCATACCGAAGTGTGCCTTGCCACGCCGTGCCATGCCGTGCCGTCTGTAAGCGCAGGCCCTAATGCTCTGTGTATGTGCTTCCCAAGAAAAGCCGTGGCGGATCGCTAGTTAGTGTATAATTTGTAAACATCTTAATATTATAGAGCATCCTACCCGTTTATCTTTTTTACCCCCTTTTTAACTGAGTTCCATAAACGACAAGGTTCTATATTTGACTCGTATTCTTTTTATGTAAAGTAAAGTAAAATAACAGCCTATACTGTTGGCCTTCCAGGCCTCCTCTTATTTCTGAGAGGTTTTTAGGAGTAGTAAGGAAATGTCCGCCGCGCTGCCCCAACGCGTGTTGGAGAATTTTACATATCTTCAATATATAGTTGTAGCACGAATGGGTCAGCTCGACCGGGGAAGGACCACGCTCTCACAGAATACCAGCGTGAAATACCAGCTTATTGCTGCTGTGTTTCGTATGGTGAGTGTAGAGAACCGGAGACCCTTTTTACTGGAAAGGAGGCATTCCATCTTAGTCCTAAAGGCTGACAACGCATCTGCATTTTGATTCGCAAACGAGGATAGATGTAGATATCTAAGGGCCACATCAACCACTTACCATCAGGTGGACTGTGTGCTCGCTTGTCACGCTTATCCTATAAAAAAAAACAACTTCAGGTTTCCTCACGATTTTTTCCTTCACCGCCCAGCACGTGGTAAATCAGCACTTATAATTGTAAGTGAACAAATAAAGTATCAAGTTTTTAATGTAGCTATTTAGACGACATTCTAGTTGTCACCTTAGTTCACTCAAAAGGCTAAAATAATTAAACTTTTAGATAACTAATAGAATCGGCTTTACTTTGCGGAAATACATTATATTGAAGTTGTTAGAATTTAATTTGCTCATTTCCGCGTAATGAAATAAAATGATGTGTCCTGCCGTCTGAAGAGCACCTCCCACCCTCCCTCAATTGCATGCTCCACCACTCCCAGCACCGCCACTCCCAACGCCACCACATTAGGAACGACACACCACTCTCGATAATACATCCTCAGGTGAAGTAGACTCTACGGAGGCTGACCGCTTTTCACTTAGCGGTTCAATTGACTTAAACTTTTATAAAATAATTACTTCCAACTTCACACCTCTAAGTCTTCGAAGTAGCTAAAAACAAGAGAAAAATATTTCTGCATAATATCTTCTGAAGTCGTGGTTTTAGACAGAAACACAAAAGTCTGCTATGCTTGTATCTAAACGAATAAAAAGTAGTATGTAATTAAATAACGCTTTCGAAAATGAGAATACGTTCTAGATTACAAAGCGACATAATAGGTTTAGATTCTGCGCAAAAAGGAAGACTTGCGATTGCCTCGCGTGCTAGCTAGCTACTTAGGTACTCCCATCCCACAAAATGATCACAACAATACTTAGCGAGTTTCTACATATCCTGCTGTCCGACATTTATTAGTGTATTACGCAACGAGCAAGCCAGTGCGAGAGAACACCGTATTCTATATTAAATAATATTTAGGTATGCGCAAATGTTTTATGGCTTAAGTGAAAGGGAGTGACATTGATTGGCACTCGAACCTCAAACACTTTTTACGTACAATTTGACTGGCCTACTTAGCCCATTCTTGAGGCAATTGAGTTGCTCGCTTCTTAAGAAGCTAATTCTTACAAAATGATTATTTAGTGTTTTATATAGAAAATGATCTACTTTGAGATATTAAATATAACAAAATTTCAATAGCAATATGTTAAAGTTCTAATGACAACATTTAATTATATTTTTGGAGATTCTACCTATATAAGATTTACTTGCTTTGCTTTACTAATTTAAATGTTAAACGCAGCAAGTCTTGTTGAAATTAGCCTTAAAATGAATGTATGAAAAAACAAATTTACTCTCTTTTTATATTAAATTTTATTTATCAATTAAGTTTGCCGTCTCCGGAACGGTAAAATGTACAACTGTTGATGATGTTTCCCGTCGATTTATTTATTTATAAAACTGATATATTTTTAGGCATTTTTTTTTAAATAAAACTGAAGTGACAAACGTTCTAACAGTCCTGATGGACACCTGCAGCCAATTTCATACAAAGAAGGCTACAGATGCGTTGTCACCTTTTTTTTCTAGAATAAGGGTGGCAAACGAGCACACAGTCCACCTGATGGTAAATGGTTGCTGTGGCACATAGACATCTACATTTATCTTCGTTTGCGAATTTAAATGCAGATGCGTTGTCAGCCGTGAGGACTAAGATAGAATGCCTCTTTTCCAGTAAAAAGGGTCTCCGGTTCTCTACACTCACCATACGAAACACAGCAGCATTAAGCTGCTATTTTACGCTGGTAATCTGTGAGAGCCTGATCCTTCCCCGGTCGAGCCGACCCATTCGTGCTACAACTATACTATTAATATTCCATTCTCACAACCAGTATACTGGCTCTCTTTACCCCACAGACTGGAACACTGCAATGCTAGCACTACCGTTTACCGGTAAATACCCAGACGGACCCTTAGCAGAAAAGGAGTCCCATCACCTAGTAAACATAATGAATCCCGCACGGAACAAGTATTTGTATGGCCTACAAATAATTGTTCCAGGTCTGGATGTAATATGTATGTAAATTACCCCCACGATACAGCAGAAAATTCTAGCGTGCAGGTAACGTTTTAAAAAAAAGACAATTATAATGTTGAGGTAGGTACTTAATGGTTTATTTGTGATCTGCAACAGACATAATTACGCGTATTCGTAATTAAATATCGAATTGATTGAAACTCGATATTTGCGTTTGGTGATCAAGGAGTTCTTCAAAACAATTCATTAATATGGCGGATGTAGTAATAAGTCATTACCCAGTGTTTGTTGTTTTTACGCCTAATTGGATATTCGTGAGTGTTTATTTGTACCGAACTGGATACATTTTTCGTTTGCATCATTACATTACATCGTAAAATTCCATTTTGTATATCTATAATTGCTCGTGATCGGGAAAATATTGACCTTCAGTTTATGAACAGTTCTGAGTTCGTATTGTTTATTTTTTAATACAGTAACATGTTGTGCGTAATATATCGTGTAATATATGCGTAATAATATATTTTAGTTATTCAATAAAATAGTGACATACTAAATCTACATTATATTATCATTTTCTCTTATGAGTACTATAGAAGATACAAAGGAGATAAAAAAAAGTTTCGATCAAACAAACTTCTTTGGTTTGCAATATTACACAAGACCTTAATACTTTATCTGCTATCTCTTGAAGTTTTGATGCAAAATCGATTTTTAACATTATTTTACTTTCACGTCATTTTACAACCAAACTATGAGTGGTAAAGGATAAGGTAATAAAACCTTTTTACGTGAAATTATTTATTTATTCTTTTATTTCACACTTCTTATACTAAAGGAGCGGACTTAATGCCATAATATGGCATTTCCTACCAGCCAAACGGAAAATTTGTGAGGAAGAATGGGTACCGCAGAGTGGAAAATTTATATAATTTCCATTTTCATTTTTAATATTTTTCCATATCGCACATAGTTTTCGAGGTAATAGCAAAAAAAATAGTTTAAAATAGTTTAAAATGGTTTTTCGATAAATGAAAGACCACTATTATAGATCTGCATCTTTTTTTGTTTAAGTTCTACGCGGACGAAGTCGCGGTAAAAGCTAGTACATAATAATAAGTAACCGCTGTGCCTATTATGTAATAAGTATTTGCATGAAAAATATTCCAATGTCAATAATTCTATAAACACGGTATAGTACAATTATCTATTGTTACAATATAACAATGGATTACCTTATATTTGTGTTCTATCATTCGCTGTTCCCTTTTCCACGACTTTGCGACATTTTCATAAACAAGTCGTGTCAATGTTGTTGGATCAAAAAAAGTTCACACGATAATTTTCAGTTTTTACAAAAAACATGGATTTAAGCAAATTTTAAAGTATCTAATTATGCATAATTTTGCGGGAAAATCATCTCTGGAAAATAAGGACATAATTTTTGACGTAAGGTTTGTAGCGTTCTGTGTAATGCTGTATATTATAAGGGTACAATTTCGGATCTTATTAAAAAATACTTTATAATAAGATAATCTCCTGCAACGTGGAGGCGTTTTAAATAAATAAATTACACAATGACAAACATCAACACCCCGAACAATTATTTTGTAAACCTTACATATTATGTTATCGCAGCTAAACATTTCGTCATTGCGCTGCCGAGAGCTTTTATGTTGGTTTGAGTTACAGATTAAACTATACTATGATGAGACTAGTATGTATGACATTAGCTCAGGTTTTCGACATTTTTTTTAAATGACTGAAGGGATTTCTTCTTTGTACGATATCAAATGCCAGTAATAAAAGGTACATCAAGTATTAGTATTTAAATAATACATAGGTTTATTGAAATCACGCGGGGAAATTCCGCAGGGACATTGGTAGCGTTATGTAGTGGCGGCGTAAGAAAGTCCACAACTTACTACATCTCCTGTTTTGTTTCCCTCTGTCGCCTCTTAAGGCACCCACGTCACGGGATGATATGGGCTAGTGGATTCTCTTACCCCGAAACTAAACGGCGAGCAAGATTTATTAATTAGCAGCAATTTGAAAGTTATATTATGACACAGGAGGATCCGGTAGAGTCAAAAAAATAATTTAATATATACACCATTTTGTTATTCCATCACGAAATAAATGCACATTGCCTTTACTCACAATCTAGGTCAGTTGTTTTACTACATGGATATTATGAGATGTTAACGCAACTGATTTCAAACATTACGAGTGTGTAATTAACATTATAATTTATTTGTACATTTGCACATAACATTATCATCTCAAAGCCGCTTCAGCCGAGATTATTGAGATTTTAATATATTTAACTCATGTAACACAATATCTGTTATGTTACATAGTTAACGAATTTTTAAGAAGTTTCTCTGTTTCCTATTGTTTATATCTGTTTGTATTGACGCGATGTTTTAGTTCAGAAACTGCAGGATTCTTACTATTCTTTCATTAATCTCAATACTTATAGTAAGATTCTAGAATGTAAAATATTAAGGTTTTAAGATTTATAGATCTTTTAATTCGGTTTGTTTTCGGTCGGTCAGCTGAACATAAATCTATCCGAAAATAAAATGTGTTTCGTTCTCGCTACGCCGAGCAAGTGAGTTGGTGAGCACATAATTAAACCTACGAACTGTTTACTATTTTAGATTGTATTTTTTCAATCAATCTGTCGTTTGGGTACCAACAAATTTATTTGAAAGCTACACATCACTCAACTTCAATGAATGTATTATTGTTCCTGATTAAACAATATAACTCTTCCAAATTTAAATCGATATTTCGAGAAAATTTTTTACAGTGGCAGCAACACGCCGGGTGTTAAAGTCCTGTGTTTTTTCGGGTGCCTGTCAATCGGGAGGTCTACTGCGCGGACCTTACGCTGTCATTTTGCTAGCTTGTCATTTAGTGAAAGAGTTCACATATCATCATCGTAAGATTCTGTTAAGTGGTAGCGTAACAGCACCCATCACGTCATTTCGTCCCTTGGGTGCCGTAAGAGTTGACTATGGGATTAGCCAAAAAAAATCTTATAGCATCCATTAGATGGTGGTATAACCAAGTCGTTTACGCCAGACGTAAAATATTCAGACTGGCGACGGGCAGCAGCGTCACAAGTACGAGACGTCTGGTACTGCAAAAATTAATCCGCCTGCCAAACGTAACTTATGAGACAAATCCTTTTTAACAGGAGAGGATAGAAGAAAAAGATTCAACTAATACAATTCATCATCATCTTCATCATTATCTTCTTTATCATCATCAGCCTGTGGCAGTACACTGCTGCACAAAGGCCGCGCCACTTAGCTCGGTCTTCAGTTCGCATCCAGTTGCTAGCAGCCACCTTGCGCGGTTCGTCGCTCCACCTACTCGGGGCGTTACGCAACGTTTGCTTAAGTAGCGTCTCCACACCATGACATGTCTAACGGCCATCATTTCTGCGACAGACGTGACCAGCCCGTTGCCATTTCAATTAAAAAACACTGGACTGAACTTGGTTCCCCAACGGATTTCTTCATTATTACTTTTAAGCTAAACATAGTCTTCCCACATAGATTGCGTCATAGGAGAGATTTTGCCACAGCGTGGCAACGCTTCGCGGGTAGGCAACAGCAGTGTTTTATTATCTTCAGTTGTTATCAGGAAGATGCTGCTGCCCATCACTTGTTTGCACACCCACGGAGCAATATGGGGTAGTGAACACCTACACCGCCACGGTTATAATATTACCAATATTTTATGTATAAAACTGAACGTTAAACAAATTTATATCCTTAATAAAGACAATTTATCGGTTGGGACTAGCAGCGGCCACGCGAAATCTTGTATTTCTTAAAGGAAAGCTGTCTAGTTGGTAGAGGAATACCAAATTATCTTATATACTCGATCAAAACGCCGATAACGTGGTCGTCGGTGACCCACAACCCTTTACGACATCGAGTAGCTAAATGCGAAGCTAAGTTAGAAAGTAAATGCCTTTAAGAGTCTTCACTAAACAGTGAAAGCCCGCGGGATGGCCGAATACTCGCTTTCCCAAGTACCACCATTTATTATGCGTCAATTGCTTGAAGTTACGTGAGCAGAGTTCGTTTAAGATCCGGCAATGTCAGGCAATTTAAGCAAATAGGCAATTAGGTGAGCATAACAAGGTTATAGAGTGATGCGACACAAAGTACAAGTAGCGTATATAAAGTTGCGTTCTGTTTGTTAACTGTATCGAGATAACTTTGTCCTTTTATGTGTTTTACATTAGTTTTACGAATTCAGAAAATAAATCGGTCAAATGCTGATTTTCACAATGAGTGTTTCACGATACTAGACCCACTTAAATTATGTCGTCAGCTTTAAATTAAAGACAACTATATATCTTTCTATCTAAAAGCCAACTTGAAAGAATTAATACTATTTAAATAATTTCATTTTCTGAAGTTGGTGCCAAGACATAGAAAGTTAAAGCACAGACTTTAGAATGTGAAATAAATTTATTATTTTTAGTTTTAAAGTCGGATTTTAGTTTTATTAAACGTTTTTTTAACCTTTTAGGTGGACTAAAGATCACAATCTGAATGCCGTCTAAATAAGTACAATAAAAATTTAATTCCTTATTTTACCAAATTTAGGGGTGGGTTTTATTCTTCAAATTTATATGAAACCATCCCTGAAGTATAAACTATTTAATAAAAAAAGAATCATCAAAATCGGTTCACAATTGACGAAGATATCGCGTACCATACATATCAAAAGAACATACAATCGAATTGAATAACAATCGAATAACCTCCTCCTTTTTTGTAATCAGTTCAAAATGTTTCAGAATATAATGCATAAAAAATAATGTAAATTGATAATTACCCTTCCAAGACTTTTCTCGACGACATTTAGGAAATACGACGGAAAACGTTTGACACAAAATAGTGATTGCCACTGAAAACGGTATTTTAATGTAAGTAACGGATTGAAACAACATAATACGTACTAACGTGTGGTAACGGGTATTACCCGAAGTACTAGTAAACCTTGGTTTATCAGGCTTTTTGGTTAAAGTCCGAATAATGATAAAAGAACTATGACTTCTGTTAAATTTGTCCTAAATACGAAAGCACATATCAAATAATATGCGGCTGGGATGGCCCTCGTGTCACCCGCGGACATTTAATGCAATATATAAATTATTCATACTTTACCTAAAAGGCACCAGGCAAACCTTGATATAACCCGTCTTAGGGCATTTATACGTAACAAGTAAAATATTCACTTACAGTAAAATAGAATGATATTCTTTTTTCTATACGCCTGTTACACTACTAAAATTAGGTTATGTTACAACTAACCGCATCTGTATGTAAACTTAAATAGCAAGTCAAACAACATTTTCCTTACAAGCTAAACTTGAACCTTGGAACACGTGCTCACGTTGTCATACGACTGTGTTTGACCTTCGCCTTTAACATCCGCGTGAGCTCCGAACGCTTAAAATGTTTATGTTTATGGTAAGTTGGTAATAAATGGAGACAATATTTCTATGTAAAAGCGCACACAGCCTACATTAAAGTAAATATAATGTTGAAATTTATATTATACTAGCTGGTCCAGCAGACGTTGTTCTGCTGTTTCCGATAGGAGGCGCGATGAGTTTCATTACGAATTCACTCAAGGCACACAGTGTGCATAAAAATATTAATAACACTACCAAAGCAGGGTGCAGATTTTGCGATTTTCTTTTTGTTTTACGCACTAACCCTGTTGGGTTATTGTAAATATGATTTATTTCAGTCCTTAAATATAGAATTTGTTAATAACATGACTACAGCGCCATCTATCGGATCCTAGCATAACTATGAACCATCGTCTCGACAAAATAAATACATATATTGTGTGAAGGTGACCTCGGATCGGTCAAGTCTTTCAGAAGTTACACGATCTCATATATATATTATATATACCTACGTAAGTCACTCAGAAAGATTTGTGACTCTAAAACAAATAGTTAAAGTTTTTATTGTTAAATCTTTTCAAAGAACTCTCCACCGGCATCTATACAAAATTTCATGCGCCGTACTAATTTCCGTAATACTTTCTTCAGTCCGCCTCTGAAATCTCTTTTAAATACAGCTCGTGAATCTTCCGTCGATTTAAAAACTGTATCCCTTTCGGGTGCTTTTTTATTTAAGAAAATAAAAAAGGGCATATGATATCAAATCAGCCCCGATTTGATATCATATGCAAAAAGGGTGACCCAAAAAGCCATTAGCTGTCTGATTTTCGTTATCATGGTGAAGCAGTGCCACGAAGCCTCATGTTTAGTCGCTTATTGCTAGCAACAGTGAACACTTCTCAAACACCATTTGGCATTAATTAAGGTCACCAGATACCCCGTCAAAGTGAAAAAGTAGCGATCAAGATCATCCCTGCGTTTCTCAATCGCTTTACTTTGTTTGGCGTTGGTCTATTTTGAAACAACCAAATCGTCAACTGTCACTTCTAATGTCACACTAATTGTATTGATAAACCCAAATTTATTACTTTTAATAATGTCGTAAACACATTCACGCGGGAATGCTTCTGAGCATAGGAGAATTTGTGCTGCACACAACGGGAAACTTTCCTCCTCACGCGAAGGTGTTCGTATAAAATATGAATTTTTCTCGATGCAATCTGCAATATATGCTGAATCTCTTCATACGTATTCGCCTATTTTCTGCAATTAAACTTTTCACTGCAAGAACGCTTCATAACTTAACCATAATCATAACAGCCGTCAAAGGGCGACCATGTTTTTTTTGTCTCTCAAAGTTTGTCTACCGTGCCAAAATTTATTATACCAGCAGTACACTTCTGCCATAATAAAAATCTTTATCTATAAATGCCATTTAAAGTCTATCAAAGGATTCGTCTGGATTTAGGCGACGTTTTTACATTAAATCATAAAAAACATCGCAGATCTATTTTTCAATGAAATAAGATATTTCAATTAAGGTCGTAAAATGTTGTTTGAAATTGGAACACTTGATTTTTACTTTTAAATAAACGTACTTTGAAAATAAATTAGAACTCGCCAATGTCTCAGACAAAAACAAACCTAATTTTTCCAAAACTTCCTACGCGGGCTGTATAATCTAAAGATATAACTTATAATTTATGTATTATACTTATGTAAAAAAATCGACTACCAAGCGTGACGATTTAGGGAAATCTTCGCTACAACGGGAGAGGACATTTCCAGCAGTTTAAAGGCTGATGATGCAGCATTAAAAATATAAAAGCAATTACAAATTATACGAGTAGGTACTCGTATATGTTGAGTTGGAAAAAACAAAGGTAATAATAACGCTGAGATAAACCACAAATTGACCATGACTAGTGCCTGAGAGACGATCACCTCCAAAATACGATAAAAACACAAGTCATACCTGTTAATAACCAAAATAGACTGTTTTTCCGCCTAGAAGCTTTGCGAAAATGTGATCACAAATATATGGATAATGTAATTTAAATAAAAAATTAAATAATGTCCTTCGAAATTAAATCAAGCAGGATGTAAAAAAGATCTCATTTTTGTTTCATAAGCCAGAATGTCGAGGAGCCTGTTCGATACTACAGAATCAAGAGCTGTTTAATTAGTTAAATTTTCTGACACAACGGCGTTGATAGTAATTTCACGAGATGACGCCAACAGCTAAAGTAATTTTACTGGTGCAAATAGGGTCAACATTTTAGTGTAAAATTATGTTAAAGTATAAAAATTTAACAACATGAAATTTAGATTACCCAGTATATAATCTCTTTAAACATGATAAAACGATTAAGCATATTTAAAATATCACTTTGAGCTTTCTTTTAAAAGCTCATAGTCATTATCACAGACTGTGACGATAAAATTCAACAAGATATTTTTTTTAAATCTTTATTGCATTCCCTTAGAAAAAAAGATACAAAGGGTGGACTTGATGCCTAAAGGCATTCTCTACCAGTCAACCCACGGAGTGGTGAGTTTGTCGTAGGTGTAGCAATTGAAGAAAAAAAAAAAAGAAGAGAAACTAAAATAAATACACATTAAAATATGTAACAAAATAGATTATGATATAATATTGTAAGTAAATACATATACATATATCCATATATTTACATATTTTAACACATACTCATAACATATATATATGTATGTAATAAACATACATATATTATACATAAATACAAAGTTAATTCATACGTATAAAAACGAATATTTAACAATATTGTAATTCTAATGATTCCTCACTAAATGATAACTAAACACTGATTAGCCTTTTCGTTAAATATTCATTATCAGCCCGATACAACTCACTGTTGGGCATGCAGGGAGGATGTTTCATAATCAAATAGTGGTAATGCCACGCTGGGCAAGCGAATTGGAGATCTCAGGTTCAGACATATTCCATCTTTCTTTTCCCTGCTGGACTATTGCTCCCACCATCGACCATTAAAATTACATTTAGCCTCAGGTCAACAAAGAAAGATAGACGGATTACTGCGTACATTTCAAATGACGCCGAAACTAAGCAAAACTTATGATCAACTTTTTGTAAGAACACCCAATCACGTACACATTATGCACCTAAAATCGTTTGCAACCAACAACATGATTTAAGGTGTATATTTGCTTGTAACAGTGGACTTTTGCAAGCTGTTAAAGTAAGAAAGAAAAACTTGAGTTGAGCATGGTTTCGGTACTATCTATCGTGTACTATCCATCTCGATTTGTTAGTCTAACCATTTAACATAATTTGGGATAATTGCTTGCGTGCTGTGACTTGAGTGAGCGTGAGACTGGCTCCACATTTACCTACATATTATGTATGTTGCAACATAACTGTACAAAAATTATTTCTCTATGAGTACCGATCCGGTTTCCATCGCAATGAACTTTCACTAACACTACCTTAAGCGCCCTGATGGTAAATCTAAAGCACCAAAATACGCCGCGTTGTTACGAAATTGCCAATTAACTAGTCGATTACTCCGCATGGGAGATACCTACTGGTGAGTGTTGATCGCCGGTCTAACTCGTTTAGGAAGTGCTTTTGATTAGAAATTTAATATTTATGTTTTAAAATTAAAGTTAATGGAATTTTTTGGCAAAAAGAATTACTAGCTGCTTCCGGCATGCGTTGCAATACCTTTTTTGTCAGTAACATTTGCGCGGGAACAACAACTCGTAAAAGTTTCATAGTAATTGGGTGAATGGTATATGAAAACGCATAAAAACAAATAAATAAATATTTACTTTTTGTCAGAAACCGTCGCGGGCGTGCTTGCAACAAGCCACGTAAGTTCACTAAACAACAGAATCACATCACGACACCTAAAAGCACCCTCACGGATCGGACAGAGATTTTTTTACGTATTGTTTTTCCCTCCAGACTGACTTTCGATCACGGCGGCCAGTCTCAACGGAGACTAGCCATCTGTGCATCATAGGATTATAGTGCTCGAGAATATGCGCAAGCACAGGTGCACTCTCTTTTCCCACACCCTCATAGTCCGATGAGACGGTAATCCGACACGACCGGAGAGAGATCATGCGCAGGACCTTCGGCTTTACGTGCTTTCCGAGGCACGGGGGGTGAAACACCGCCAACTTCCTGACTCCGGACGCTACTGAGAATTTCTTGACAGAAATATGTCATGCTATATATTACTTGGGATCCTATAATTAATAAAAAAATCCAAACCCAAGCATACCACTGCAAGACTTTAAGATACTGTAAGCTCGTTCTGCGCAGATAGGACCAAAAAAAATAATATTCAAAACTGAAGGTAGCTCGGGCTAACTATGAGATCGGGACGTCAAACACCTCAGTCCCCCCGTGACCATAAAATTAAGCGCGATAAAATCCGTAAAATAAATTTCATATAATAAGAAATACCCAATATCTGATTTTTACATGACCCGGGATTCGAACTTAGGACCTCATGATCAGTAACCGCGTTTATGACCACTAGACCAACGAGGCAGTCATATATTGTTGTGACATTATATTGTTAATTAGTCAAGCTTTCTCATTTTCAACTTTATTGACAATAAAAGGAATGTAATAAACGTTTGTAAAGTATCAAATCATACGGAGAACATTGAAATAATCAATGTATCTATTTCCTGTTTTAGCAATAGTAACTTTTAAAATGATTATTTTAAGGCTTAAAACTTATTTAGCATTTTAGTGGTGGCTTAGATTGCGTGGCGATTGCGAAAATAACACAATTATTTACGATTATTTTATGGTTTGTTTACGAAATTACACGTAAATTCACCGTGTCGGTTGTTAACATGGATATCATTTGAAAATTTATAATGCGCTATAAATTTGATTATCTTTAATACAGGCTTAATAACCACCTGCATGTCAAATCGAAGCCGTGTAGTGGCAGCGCAAGAGAATCCACTATCTCATAATGTTATCCCGTGGGCAACGTAAGAGACGACAGAGGGAAATGAAACAGGTGATGAGCAGCTGCATCTTCTCGATAACAACTGCAAATAATAAATATTAAACTGTGGTTTCCAACCCCCGTCAAGCGTGACAACACCTATGACAAAATTCTCCCTATACTTAAGTCATTTTGTGTCCAGCGGTGAACTTTTGACAGGCTGTGATGAAATGAAATAAAATGAAATATACTTATTTCTTCTTCGAAGTCAGAAAACAAAATTTCGTTTGTAAATTCACTGTTGTGTTTCTATTTTAAGCTTTAGTCGCCTTTTTTTGTTTGAAGATGGTTGCAGATGTCCATGGTCTTACAGTACTCACTTACTGTCAGGTGGAATGTTCGCTCGCTTGTCACTTTATTGTTATAACAAGCAGTCTGAAGAAAAATTAATATGAAGCTTACGCAAACCAAAACATTACAAGATCGCTTTTATTTTTATATTCCGTTCTATTTAACAGTTCATCCATTCATTACAGCCTATGAAGGTCCAATGCTGGACATAGGCCTCCCCATAGATTGCCTCATAGAGGGGATTTTGCGATAGTTGCTTCGCTTGGCGAATCGTTATTATCAGAAAGATGCTGTTGCCCATGTGTTTCAGTTTCCCTCTGTCGATTGTTTTTTTATAGCATAAGGGTGACAAGCGTGCACACAGTCCACCTGATGGTAAGTGGTTGCTGTGGCCCATAGACATCTACATCTATCTTTGTTTGCGAATCAAAATGCAAATGCGTTGTCAGCCGTGAGGACTAAGATGGAATGCCTCTTTTGCAGTAAAAAGGGTCTCCGGTTCTCTACACTCACCATACGAAACACAGCAGCATTAGGCTGCTATTTTACGCTGGTATTCTGTGAGAGCGTCGAGCCGACCCATTCGTGCTACAACTATACAATTAATATAGCTGCAGCATGGCTCTACCACGTAAAGAATGTATGTATAAAGGTATTCTAGACATTTGCATTGAAGATGTCTGTTTTCCGGTATTTGTAACGAGGTGTATTCAAGGCGAAGGTAAATATTTTCGAGAGATTCTTTTAACTCATTGAATAATTAAATGCAAAAAAGTTTTTATTTAAACTATTAAGTATGACAAACGAGACAGGCAACCCAACGTTTGACTTCGATTGGGAATCAAAATGTAGATGTGATGTATCACACCTGACGTCAAAAGAAATGGCCCGGCACCATTAAAAAGTGTCTCCAGGACTCCTTTTCTGCCTAGAAGTCTGGGCTCTAACATAACCCGTTTTCCATGCTGCTGGGCATCCATCAAGAGTTCCCCCATAAAATATTTAGGAAGTGAGCTAAGAAACTGTGTTAAGAGCGCGTAACAAATACATACAAGTAGTTCAAGTCCGAATGAGATGGACGACCATGTCTCGCGGAATAGAAATTATGTATACGATAAAATTATTTTAATTGAATATTTCGTAAGATTTTAATGAGGGCATCCACGACATTTTCTGCCACCAGGGCGGCGCCACTAGAAAGTGAGGTATAATATTTGACAGATTTCATAGCGGGGAAGTTAATTTGTTCGGAAAATGTAAAGGTTATTGTTTCTTTCTGTACTATTAGCTTTATTTTATATTAATAATATTAAAAATAAATAAACCAAACCACAGATATTAATAAAAAAAGAAAAATTAAGAAAAAGTTATAAATGTGCAAAAAATTAAAGAGAAAAAAACCACTGACGCATTGTTTTGTGTATTAAAATAATACTCTAGAACTTTTATTAAAAACCAACTTCTCAATTAAATTACATTGTGTAACAAAACACTTTACCTCAGTGTCAATTAGCGACATCTGGTGAGCAGAAAATTATTAGCCCTCATTGCAAGCGCTGCTATTTTGCGGCAGTAATACGTAAGAGGGTGGTACAAAACCATACTGTCCCCTAAGCAGAACAAGTGGTAAAATTTAAAAAAAATTACAACCGACTTCAATATAAATTAATAAGAATAACTCAAAAACCACTAGTCAGACCTTGATCAAATGTATACGGGACCACATGAGAAGCACCAGCTTTCAAATAGAAAAAGAATTACCAAAATCAGTTCACCTAGAAAAAAGTTATGAGGTAACACACATGAAAAAAAATACAGTCGAATTGAGTACCTCCTCCTATTTGAAGTCGGTTAAAAAGAGTTATATCACCTAGTACTAACAAGAACCTAGATAAACTCCTAGGCAGCAAAACGGATCACCAGTTCTTATATCAATATACGTAATATCAATTACAGGTTATCATAAGAGCTTGCATCAATATTTGAATTACAGTCTCTTCACTCTAAAAACACTTCAGTTTATTTATCAGTTTCCGATCGCATTCATAATACTGGCACCACTCGACGGTTATACAACTGTCGCGACGTCGAATCCGGAACTCCTCGGACCCGAGCACTTAAAAAGACCGCGAGTGAGTAGACAGTCCATATTCGGAGATTAGAGAAGCCTGAAACATTATGCAATATACTTCTTATCGCCATATTGTTGTTGTTTTATTAAAGTAAATTAGTTTCCTACATTTTTCTTTTTAGTTTGTCATAATATGTATTTATTTGAGAAAATGAAACAGAAACAGAAACTGAAACTTTTTATTCAATATACTCGTAGATTATAAAGAATACTTATTGAAAGTCACTCTTGTTTAATCATCACTGGTTCGAAAAAAAACCTCTGCCCTGGGAAGAACCAGCAAGAAACCCAGCGGGACTTTTTTTTTAAATAACAGCTTACAATCATGTATGTTACACAATTAACCACACAATACAAATTAGAAATAGCTTGGTAGCGATCACCTCATATTTCTTTAACCACATTTAGTTTCCTTTATTTTACTTTGGAGAATTTTATGATTGTAATTTCTTTGTCTAATATACATAAGATGATTTACCAATATGTATCGCTCATATACCATACAGTCTTTCTGGTCTTTCTTATAGTCGCGTCTTATGACACCCGCGGGATCTCACGGCAAACCAGAGACAAACACACAGACCTGGGGAGCAGTGTGAAAGGTTCGAGAGATCAGACATCTACTTCTACAATCCGCCTGCCAAGTATAGCGATTACGGTAAACTTTACCTTGAGGGAGACACAAATCCAACCATGTGCTCTTACTGATGACGAAATGAAGAAATAAGAATTTCCACATCTGTATCACACTCGTATCGGAACTGACTGAATATGATTTTAATCTTTATAGACTGTGTATCTGTCTGTACTTGAAGATAGAATCTTGAAGATTACTACTTTTAAACTGTATTCCGCTTTTAATTTATTTCTTAAATCTCACACCGATGAATATTTGAAACAAGCTAGTACAGCTTGTTTCAAATATATATGCTCATAACGATATATGCCAATATATTGTTTGGGACCCCGAGCCTTGATAACCGGTAATTATATTCCGTCATATTTAATAAACGTTTCGTTTCCCGTTACGAATTCTTTTGTTACAATATATAAAGTGCGGGTGAAAACCGCTCCTATTACATATCACTAACGACATTAACTTACTTCGAATCAAAAGCAAAAGAGCCCAAAATCGCCATAAAATTATTGAACCTGTATCATGTTTCTTCGTTAATGACATTTTCTTACGCTTTATGTAGTGAGCAAAAGTCGTAAGGGAAAACTAAACGTAATTTCAAACGTAGTTGAAACGAGGTGTTAGTTGACAAAGGGACAACGTGATTCGACTTGATTCATAAGTTATAGTATAGTATGTCTCAAGGCTAAGAATAAGAAGCCTTGCAGTGTAGTAATAATTTGTGAATTTTTATTACCTATGTAGTAAAAATATTTTAGAGTATGATATGAAAAATTTAATGCTAAAATGTAGAGTTAATATAATTTTCTAATTATTATTAAAGCCTCGAAATATATTATTAAGTTTTCCCATAGTCGCATCATATGCGCTTTTTAGAAACGCTAAGCTCATGTAACTTTGATTTAATTTCAAAATAATAGATCTGTTATATACACACACGTTCATCTTCTTACTAACAAGTATGTTGTAAGGCCAGTTACCATGTTTATGTAACCGTAATAAACTTTCATTTTCGTCCAATTTGACCGCCCCCTGATTACTGACCTACGTCGCCTACGCTGCTCGCTCTCCTGGCAATATTCCACGTTCAACGTTAGAGAAGTTAAGCAGCTAGAAGTGACAAGAGCGTAGTTTTTATTGGATTGAAGTTCCTTATCGGACGGTACGAATTTGGCGGATGGGGCTAGGCGAGAAAAGGCTATAAGGAAGCGAGATGGAATAATATCCATCTCCCTCGCACTTTTTCTTATCTTGCCATGAAAGAAATAAGTATTATTTTATTTTAAATGACGCTTCATTTTAATAGACGCTAGTAATTCATTTATTTGCATTTGTTAATCAATAATATAATACAATGTTTATCAATAATAATATACTACGAAAGGACCTCGTTCCAACCGAGTGTTCCACGACACACACGCATGTTTTTTTAAGCCATAAGAATGCCAATCTTGCGTATGAATGTTTGGTAAGTGGATAATAATGCTCCATATATTGCCTCACAACCCCAGTTTTTTTAATATTTTGATTTTTCCTCAGAAAAATGTTGCTGCATAATATCTCCTGGCTTTTTCCCTCTGTTTCCTCTTACGCCATTCACGGGATGATATTGGGAAATGAATTATTTTATGCTGCCACTACACAATTAGACCTAAATTATAATAAGACCTAAATTATGACACCTCGAAAGGTTATATTTGATAGCTTAGGTACAATGGTATTACTTTCTCACATATCCTCTGCCACTAGAGTGACAAAATATCTAGAATAATTTCTCAAAAAATGTTTAACTTACTTACATTACCTTATAAGGCAAGTTAGTAAGAAAAAGCTTGTGATTTTTACTTATGGCTTTTGAGTTGGTAAAAGTTATAAGTAACAACATTTATTTTTATTTTTTTAAATGTGAGGTCTTGACTCAAAATCATAAAATTACTGTATAATTTAGCTATAGTAATCAAATATATAATTAAATCACATTTCTTTCAAAAATTGACAAAAACTTCAAAAAATTACAAAAAAATTAACTAAATTAACATTTGAACTGATGAATTATTACAGAACACACGTTGGATTTAAATCGACAGCTACTTATTTTATTGCACTTCTTCTTTCAATCTATATTTGGTGTACAGCTTTAGCTACACACCAACTATTCATTTTTTTAACAAGAGACTTTCCCGAAGCACGTGAAGCAAGTATGGGAGACACCAAGAATTTGTAAATAACTTAGCCTCACAAATTATAAGTCACATTACTCACAAATTGTAAGTCACTTCTAGTAATTGTTAGCATATGTGATTTGCCGCGAAGTAGAGTTCTTAAAAATATTTAATACAATGACGATTATCCTTACGTAACGTCTTGAATAAAAAATATTCTACTGTAATATGAACCAACCGATTGAAGAACATATCTATTACTATGTTAGTACTTGTCTTTGGCTGCATCACTACTTACCTTAAATGGTAAATCGCATTGCCTTAGCGTATCAAAAGCCTATTCACTCATGCTTTGAAGACACCCATACTGTAATCGGATGAAAAGACAGACGCCGGCAAATTTTTGCCACACCCTTGCCGTACGCATTACAAAAAACGAAGCAAACAGTTTAGTTAGAATGCGTGGAATGTCGACAATAAATAAAATTGAAGTGTCTGTTTGTAATGTCAAAATAACAGCTTTTTACTCAATGTATAGGAAATTATATACGTTACTTATAACAAAAAACAATTTTTTAATTTTTTATCTGTCTGTCTGTCTGTTTGTTCCGGCTAATCTCCGAAATGGCTGAACCGAATTTTTCGAGACTTTCACTAGCAAATAGCTGATGTTATAAAACGTTACTTAGGCTACTTTTATTTTAGAAAAATAATTAGGGTTCCGTGCAAAAAAATTAAAACCCATGAAATTCTATCATAATAAATTCCACGCATACGAAGTTGTGAGTACCAGCTAGTAAGTCTATAAAATGCTGAACATAGCCCTCGCCTACAGCTTGCCACAGGCGAGTTGGCAACCGCAGTTTTTAATTTTTTAGTTGTTATTAGCATGATGCTGCGTCTTACGACACCCACGGGATGATATGAGGTAGTGATAATTCTTACACCACCCAAGCGAAAATACATCGAAGCCTAAATCGCGCTATCAAAGTTCCGAAGTAAAAGCAGTATACTCGTATATAGAATAGCTCTGAACTACCACTCGGAGAACACCTTGCCCGGCGGGAGATCTCCCCTCTTCCTTCCACCGGTTATAATGCAATACAACACAATACGATACATTAATTGCATTCTCATCTGTTTCCAAGCAATGCTGCAACCGCCTTTATCTGTTTTACGTTCCTAAGCCTCGTTTAAATTTTAATTCTCAAAATCTCTGATTAGTTGAGCAACAATAGAGCGGACCATACAAGTGGTTCAGGAAATTACCCCGCATTACCCAAATGGCGCAACACTATTGTTACGCGAACCGAGTGCAGAGCGATTTCGCAAGTAGCTAAAGCAATTATCTTTATCGCATCTTGTTTCACATCACTAGTGTTTTGTTATAATAATGTTTGTAGCGCCGCGCCGTTCTATAAATGTGTTTCGAAAAAAAGTCGAAAATTATTCTGTCACGTAGAATTTATGTAGGATTTTTAAATATGTTTTGTTCATTTGACAGTTTATGAGTTACCGTGGGTGTCGTAAGGGCGACTACATGTTATATCAAAAATACCTTATGGCTTCCGATAGATGGCGTTATAACCATATTATTTACACCAGTTAAATACTTTGACCAGCAACGAGTAGTGTCAAAGGTAAAAAAACGTATGCTGTGATCGTCAATCTACTTCCGAAGCGATAAGGGTAAATTCTCCCTACAATGGGATTGGCTAAGCAGTAGACTTTTAAGGACTGATGAAGAAGTAGAAGAAGAAGAATGAGAATATGCTAAATTATCTGTTAATTATCAACTTCTGGATGCATGACGGTCCACCACTGTGCTAATTACTAGGAGTTTTCATCCTTGCATGACTTCTTTGTAGAATCGTTTACTTCCGGCGATTTTTCTGACCGATACGACTTAGAGGCCCTTAAGAAAGGAACTTACTCCTTTTTAAAAGGCTGACATCGCACCTGCAAATACCCTGGTGTTGCAGTTGTTTCTGAGCGGCGGTCGACACTTACTATCAAATGAGCCGCATGCTTGTTTGCCCCATCTTCTATAAAAATTAACTTTCACCGCACGCAGTGCATCATGTATTTTACGGCTGACACTCTTAATACGTATAGGAAACATAAAACCTTATACCAGTTCACCTCTACAACCATCGGATACAGTCACTTCCTACACAGACAGTACTATCAATTACATAGAGCTGTGCACTCGATCAAGCGACATACGATTAACAGCAAATTGTCAGCATGCCTCAATGATTAACCGGACTAGTGAACTATCCGTATAACTCACTTTCAAAATTGACTTTCACTTTCATTGCTTTAGTATGTGTCTTTGACTGCCTCGATAGTCTAGTGGTCGCAAAAGCGGTTACCGATGATGAGATCCTGGGTTCGAATCCTAAGTCGGGGAAAATCGGTTATTGGGTTTTTCTGCCAAGAAATTCTTAGTCAATAGAAATTCTTGGTTAGGAAGTTGGTGTTTCATCCCCGTGCCTCGGAAAGTACGTAAAGCCGTTGGTC
The DNA here is from genome assembly GCA_029286625.1 of Parnassius orleans. Classification (NCBI taxonomy): domain Eukaryota; kingdom Metazoa; phylum Arthropoda; class Insecta; order Lepidoptera; family Papilionidae; genus Parnassius; species Parnassius orleans. The sequence goes on along the minus strand of JAGSMP010000080.1, from coordinate 983,764 downwards.
CTGCGCGTGATCTCTCTCCGGTCGTTTCGGATTATGAAAGTGCGCGAATAAAGAGTGCACTTGTGCTTGCGCATACACTTGGACACTATAATCCTGTCCTGCGCAGCTGGCTAGTCTCCGTAGAGACTTCGCGCCATAACCGAAATTCGATCTGGAGGACATTATTTTTGTTTGTGGTGCATCAAATGCTCTTATTCAGACTCGTTCATTGTATTTTTTCTTTATAGGATAAGGGTGACAAACGAGCACACAGTCCACCTGATGGTAAGTGGTTGCTGTGGCCCATAGACATCTTTATCTATCCTCGATTACGAATCAAAATGCAGATGCGTTGTCACCCGTGAGGACTAAGATGGAATGCCTCGTTTCCAGTAAAACATGCCTCGGTTCTCTACACTCACCATACAAAACACAGCAGCGTTAAGTTGCTATTTTACGCTGGTATTCTGTGAGAGCGTGGTCCTTCCCCGGTCGAGCCGACCCATTCGTACTACAACTATACCAGTAATGTAGCTGCAGCATGGCTCTACCACGTAAAAAATTATTATTTATTAAATTAAGTATAAGGACTTTCTGTGTCGTTTTTCTACAGAAGGAAACAATGGGGAATGTTTTTCGAGCTTGAAATGAAATTTCCGTCTGTTATGATAATAAATGAGCATCGTCTTCATTAACTGACATTGTCTTTTTGCTCTTCTGTCGGTTCTTTACACTCACCATACGAAACATACAGAATGTTTCGTAACCGGAGATCCTTTTTACTGGAAACGAGGCATTTCATCTTCGTCCTCCAGGGTGACAACGCATTTGTATTTTGATTTTTAATCGAGGATAAATGTAGATGTCTACCTGTAAAAAAACGTATTATACCACCCTTATTCTATAAAAACTTAATATTACAAACGATTATAAAAAAATAAAGTGCTCCCAAGAGTAACCGCTATGAGTTTATGACAGTTTATATCACATTGTTATCTGTTTGTTCGATATACTCTGTGGTTACCATTAAACGAGTGCCGGCTAAAACATTGTCGTGTGAACAATACACTGATTCACGCTCGTAAATAACTGCAGTGCGTGGAGCGACAATGGTTTTATATTTAGGGTACTGTTCAGTTTGAACATCGTAGATGTTGAGCTCTATTATTAAAACACTTACAATGAAATTCTTCAGAGATACAGATGGAAATGACAAACGATTTCTCTTTCTCCTTCATCAGCTTATAAAAAGTCCATTACTGGACGGGGACACCTCTTCCGTTGTAGGAAGGATTTGTCTTTTACGCTTGGCAGGCGGATTGGCGATAGCAGTTTAAGATTTTTAGCATTTTGATGTTCCTCTCCGCTATAAATATGGATATTTTACTCCTGATGTAATCGAGATCGTAATACCATCGTCTATCGTAGGCCATAAGGTTCCTCTATCATATCTCCAAGTCACTCCTTACGCCACCCATGGGACAAAATTGGATGATGGATTCTCTTACGCGGCCACCACATGGCAGTGCTATCAACTACTTGATAAGGATGTCATCCATATTGGGAGTCTGCCCACGACGACTACGTACTTTATATATACTCTCAATCACCAAATACATCGTTGAAGGTTGTATAGATTTACTCACCAATCTTGACAAAACCCGTTAAGGCGATGTATCTTAAAGTCTTTAGGGTCATGTATATAACCAAAAATGTAGTAACGGTGTTGATGGGAGACTTCAAAGCAGTTAGATACAAAAACAGACAAAAATAATGTGCTAAAATTAGAATAAAATGGAATACGTAAACGAAACCTGGGAGGAATAACTGGCTGACTTCCTAGAACTATCTCTTCACTTTTTGATGGAATACGGGTGGCAAACAAGCACACGGTCTACCCAATGGTAAGTGTATGCTGTGGCCCATAGACATCTACATCTACCCTCGATTAAGAATCAAAATGCAGATGCGTTGTCACCCGTGAGGACTAAGATGAAATGCCTCGTTTCCAGTAGAAAGGGTCTAGATACTTATTTTAGCTACTGATAGAATTTTTTTATTCCACAAGTGTCCATAGAAAGTTTTTTTTTTTGACGAGATCTTACCCATGTGATTTATTTAACATAAGATTGACTTCGTCATAATGAAGTGGCAACTGTTCGATGATATCCCAATGATTAAGAAAGACAAAAGAGCATCACTGGAACATCATTATTGCAACCCTTCACAATTCCACTGCTAAACGTAGGCCTGCTCAAAGAAGCCACCTGCATTCATCGACTTCCTCAATATCTTACCAGGTCGTCACTCCATCTAATAAGGGACTAAAATCACTTTCTTATTCTCACCTACTAAATTTGCATATTTGTTCCCTCCTACACTTTTTATTGTTTCGAGGCGTTATGTTAAATCTCGCTCGTAGATATGACGTAACTTATGTAGTTTTTATTCGCTCGTACTGGAATGTGGGTCAACTCTACATAATGCATTATAAATTATCAATCAAGAGATAACTTTATTGCTGACTTTTACTGCATTTCTGGCCGACTCATGTTTGTTATTTCAATAATTATTTGAGCAAATGTTTGGATTTATAATTATTTACTAAATTAAATTACATTTACTAAATCCATTTACGTATTACATCCACTCTTGTTAATTTATTGTATAGCAAATTAGGTGCGTATCTTGTACAGACAATTATACATTAATGTTTGAGTAAATTACACATTAATGTCCGTGTAGTGGCGGTGTAAAATATCCACTACCCTACATCATCTCGTGGGTATCGTAAGAGGCGACAGAGGAGAACAAATCAGCAGACGGACAGCAGCGTCTCCCTAATAACGACTAAAAATAAAAAAATGCGGTTGTTAACCCGCTTATCAAGTATGGCAACTATGGCAAATATCCCTATGAGGCAAACTATGGGGGAGGCCTATTTACAGCAGTGGGCTCTACTCCAAACTCCAGATGCTACAAATGTAAAGAGATCGGATCCTCTATGCGGCATCGGCTTCGTTCCTCCATAAAACTCAGGACGTCTTCGCCCGACGTACTTTTGTCCAAACGGGAGATGTAGAGCTGTATGGTGGGTTCCACAACACGCAGAGTTGTACTTGCGTTTATTTTGGCGGTCCCACGCTGGTTACAGACGGGTCTCGACCGACGCCTCTTCTTAACAAGAGTAAACCCGTCATTATCAATCTTGTTTCGGGTCACCCCTGGAACTGATTTTATATCCACATTCTTTCGTTTTCGACTACAAGAGGGTGCCGGTTGTGAAGATTTTCGGGCAACATCCGCAAGCGTATGTAGTACTATATAACTCAATGTAATCGCGAGCAACAGTATCACCAGTACAAGGATATCGGTTTGCCCACCAGACTTGCCAGAGTGGTCAAAATCTTTGATGAAGTGTTCTTAGAAAGGCTCAGCATATAACAATCAACAACTATGATCTATGATTAAATTATGTAAAATCAAACGCTTACTTAATGAATTACATAAACCAAATAAAATTTCTATACATGAAAACCAAATAAATTAATTAAAAGTTTGTTGTAAAATGTAAATATTTAAATCGAGATAATTTATCTTTTAAGTTTTCTCCATTTGGTGTTATTTTTTTTGTATTATACTTGTGTCGTTTATTATATGTATAAATACAATATTATACATATTATGTCTTAGTAGCTCAGGGACTAAGCGCTCGCTGAAAATTTCACAGTACGCGAACAACCCGGGTTCGATTCCTCGCCGGCACCAATGAAATTGTTAATTGCAATTTTAAGTACTGATTTGACGTGCTCGATGTTGAAGGAAAACATCGTGAGGAAACAGGCATGTCTGAGAAATAAAAAAATAATTAATTGCCCTAAAACCCTCTCAGAAATGAGAGGACACCAGTGTCCAGCAGTGGGACCTATACAGGCTGTAACTTTAACTTTAACTTTATGTCGTAGTGATTCTTCAAATGACATACACGCGAGAATATTATAATTAACCATTTCACTGTCCCATGAGTCATATATGAACATTTCAATTGTTTAACTATTGTAGCTATTTCTCGGACAGGGAAGTTGTTAACAAATTCACATCGAAAGCACCAGTAAAAAAATCACAATTGAAATTCCAATTCCAATCGACCAGTCTAGAAGTCTGGATCGTGACTAGAAATCTGTAGCTAGTTTGTAACTGACTTTCGAAACCCGTTCCCACTTTCAGCGCCATTTCTTGCAGGAAACAGGTTCCAAAGTGAGATTTAGGTTCTAGTATCGCTAACTAACTAGCAATGCGATCGTTTTGTGATTCCATAGACCGCGTACTGTTACCAAGTAACGAGCCCGGCATTCGTTTTAGACAAATAACAGCATGTTTTGTTTTAAAATATATAATTTTTATATATTTTGTATTTGTATCAGTACTACACATAATATAACATGATGATGAACATCATCATTATCATTGCTTCTTATCAAAATCCACTGCTGAACATAAGCATCCCCATAGATTGCCTCATGGCCACCCTATATTATACGAGTATATATATAGTATATAGTTACCATGTTTGGTAGGTGGATTGAGAACGGCAGTATTTTATTATGTTGAGTTGTTATAAGGAAGATGTTGCTGCCCATCTCTTGTTTCTTTTCCCTCTGTCGCCTCTCACGGCACCCACGAGATGATATAGGGTAGTAGGTTAATGTAACGCTATCACTACACGTCTGATCATGGCGGACCGCGAGTAGAATAGAATAGAATAATTTTTATTCAATATTGATTACAAGTGATTCTTATTGAAAGTCATTTTTTTACTTTACCACTAGTTCGAAAAATCCTCTGTCCTGGGAAGAACCAGCAAGAAACCTAGCGGGACTTTTTCTAAAATAAATTTTACAATATGATTACAAGCTATTTACAAAATTTATTTTAGAAATAGCTTGAAGCGACCACCTCATTCCCAGGGGTTATTATCAACCATGAATTCATTTATATTATAATAACACTTTTTATACAGTTTTTGTTTAATTAAATATTTAAACTTGGTAATAGAGACACCTTGTATATTTTCTGGGACTTTGTTGTAATAGCGTATACATTGCCACAAGAATGAATTACTGACTCTGTGGAGTCGAGAGACTGGTATCACTAGCTTATGTTTGTTCTTAGTGTTTACAGAGTGTATATCACTTTTTTTACTAAAACTATCTTTGTTGTTGTGAACATACATTAAATTTTCGTAAATATACTGAGAGACCAAAGTTAATATATTTATTTCTTTAAATTTTTCTCTAAGAGACTCTCTCGGTTTAAGGTTGTAAATAGTTCTTATGGCCTTCTTCTGCACAACAAAAATAGTTTCTAAATCAGCCGCATTTCCCCATAGCAAAATCCCATAAGACATTATGCTATGGAAATAACTGAAATAAACCAATCTAGCTGTCTCGACACTAGTGAGACCTCTAATCGTTTTTACAGCATAAGCTGCAGAGCTAAGTCTGCTTGCTAGTTTGGATATATGGGGGCCCCACTGAAGCATTGCGTTGAGAGTGATGCCAAGAAAAACAGAGGATTCAACAGGGCTCAGGTATTCCCCATTTAAAAACATATTGGTATTCAGATTTTTTACATTCGTTGTTGTAAATTTAATACATTTAGTTTTATTGCCGTTTAAATGCAGATTATTAACGTTAAACCAATGCACCAATTTTGATATAGCATTATTCACTTCGTCACATTTAAATGATAGACGTTTAAGTTTAAAAATCAAGGAAGTATCATCAGCAAATAATACTATATCACGATTATCCCCTACAAGGGAAGGTAAGTCATTAATATACACTAAAAATAGGAATGGGCCAAGAATCGAGCCCTGAGGGACACCCATCTTTACGGACGACCCGGAAGAACTTGTGGCGGGTGGAAGGAAAGGGAGATCTCCCACCGAGCAAGGTGTTCTGCCCGGGATCGGCCAACGCCCGAGTGGTAGTTCGAGCTATTCTACATATACGGTTTTGCTTCGGAACTTTGTTAGCGCGATTTAGGCTTCGATGTATTTTTGCTTGTGGCGCGACGACAGCGCCGCCACATCACCCCCCTGCTCAGACCGGAGGTCGATAGTGCAGTCTAGATGTCGACGAATGTGCAAGAGCCAGGGAATTGCCTTGTAGTCTGCGGTGAGTCGAGAAGAAGGCAACTAATCTGCGAGAGTGCCGTGATGCAGAGGCGAGCAGTAAGGCTCAGAGTCGTGCCGAACACTGTAGCTCAGAGAGTAGCTTGAAGGAACAGGAAGCATTATTATAGTGCTGCGATGAACCTTTGTAAAGCTAGATGGCTTGCAGGATGTGAAGACTGAATATTTGCTCGGGAGCGAATGAATGGTGTACTTGAGGACGATGACGAGGATTTGAAGTTGTAGTTTCGAAGGTTCTTGGTTGCGTGTTCATGTCACGTCGGTTGGTCACCACTGTCTAGGCAAACAGTTGCCTTTCTCTCGTGGAAAGCAAAACTGATAGGCTTGTGGTCGGTAGACAATAAAATGTCTCGCTTCTAACATATGCCGAAAATACTTAATGGCCTCATAGATGGCAAGAAGCTCTATCGTACGGCGAATATTTTGCTGCGCAGAACTCATTTTGCGTGAGAAAACGCAAGCGGTAGCCACGTGCCGTCTTTATACTGCTGCAATACCGCACCCAAAGCTATATCTGAGGCGTCAGTAACAAGAGCGAGCTTGGAATGTGTGTCAGGGTGAGCTAGTAAAGCTGCTTCAGATAGGCTTAGCTTACAATCTTCAAAAGTCTTACTAGCGCCTCCTGTTAAATCAATTGGTTGTGAACCTTTGTAGCTCCTGCAAGTAATGCATTTAAGGGAGCTTGAATGCGCGCAGCATTAGCAAAAATCGCCGGTAGAAATTTATCATGCCCAGAAATCTTCTGAGCTGGCGAACGTTTTTGGCGAAGGAAAGTCTTTATCGCCTGAACTTTCTCCTGAGAGGCTTAACACCATTGGCGGAAATTTTATAACCCAAAATGTTACTTCAGACGCACCGAAAACACATTTAGAGGTGTTGATCAATATCCCGTACTCCTTCAGTCGGTTAAACATTCATGTAAATGCTCCTCATGCTCTGACTCGCTCCTAGAAAATATTAAAAGTCATCCAGGTAACAGTAACAAAAATCTAAACCACGCGTGACCTCATCCACGAACCTTTGAAGGTTTGACTTCATTACGTAATCCGTAACTCATATACTTAAATTCGTATAAACAAAATGGTGTGGTAATCGCGGTTTTAGGTATGTCTAATTCGCTGACAGGTATCTGATTATAGGCCTTAACAAGATCTAAGGTAGTAAATATGTTACATCCAGCGATACTATGAGTAAAGTCATGGATGTGCCTTATCGGATATCTATCAGGAATAGTCCTAGCATTAAGCAACCTGTAACCTGCGAACTAACCTGCGAACTAACAAACTTTTACCATTGATAATAACTTTCTGCATTCTATTACTTAAATATGAAATAATAAGTTTAAGCGCTGTGTTCTTGACACCATAGTACTATAGCTTCCTGATTAATGTCTCATGGTGAACACTATCGAAGGCCTTGGAAAGGTCACAAAACACACCCAAAGCATCCTCTGAATTCTCCCGTGCACAAAAAATATGTTTTATAAGTTTGACTCCGGCGTCGGTAATCGAGCGACCCCTTGTAAAACCAAATTGATTTTTATGAAGCAATTTATTTATATTAAAAAAACTTAACATCTGATCTAAAATAATTTTTTCAAAAATTTTACTTAATGTTGGTATTACAGAAATTGGTCTAAAATTGGCGGGGTCTAATGTACTACCAGATTTAAATAAAGGTATGACTTTACTATGTTTTTTTTTTATAGGAGAGGGGGCAAACGAGCATGCGGTTCACCTGATGTTAAGTGACTACCGCCGCCCATGAACAACTGCAACACCAGGGGAATTGCAGACGCGTTGCCGGCCTTTTAAAAAGGAGTAGGCTCTTGTTTCATTAGATCAAGAAACACACCAGATTCGACGCTTGTATTAAAATTGTGGCTAGATAAGGTGCTATAGTATCTATTATAGGTGCAATAACTTGAACGGAAATCCCCCATAAGTCTGCCGTTTTCTTAACATCAATAGTTTTAAAATATTTAACGGTATCTTTTGGCAATACTCTATGGAATTTCAAAGTATTTGAACAAGGCTTTACGTTTTGTTTAAGCAATGATTCAGTGACAGTAGGAGAAGAATTTAATGATTTTGTTGTCAAAAAAGGAACATTAGTAAAATGTTTCTCAAAAACCATAGCAAATTCTTGATCAGATTGAGTTAAATTATTGTTAATATTCAATTGGAAATCTGAGTTCCGTGGTTTGACCTTGCCCGTTTCACTATTAATTATACTCCATGTCATTTTAATTTTATCGGATGCAGTTTTAATTTTGTTGCTTAAATGTAAAGCTTTAGCTGTGGAGCATACTTTTTAAAAATTTTAGAATATGTTTTTACATACTCTCTAAATATAACACTATAATTATATGATCTTTCATTATAAAGCTCGTATAACTTTCGTCTACTTTTATAAATTCCTACTGACGCTCATTCATTAAATGATTTGCGACTGTTTATAGAGAAAGTTTTAGAAGTAAATATTCTATTAAATTCACAAGTTATAATTTTAAATAATGAACCATACAAATAATCACCACTATTTTTAAATGAAAGTGACGTTTACGTGAAAAGTCCTTTTACTATGTTACTTCTAAACCTCTCCAAACGACGTTCATTTATTGGAACAAAAACAACTTTCTCATTTTTGTTTTTGTGTATGTAAGACAATTAGACCAACTGTCCACAGTGATCTGAACTTAAATTTTGAATTATTGATTTATGCAAGGGCTTAAAATCTGTAAAAATGTTATCTATACAGGTCGCACTAGGCCCAGCAATACGTGTCGGTTCTAAGAATAAATTAACAAGATTATACGATTTAAATAATGAGCTAAACTTAGTACTAATGGAAGAAGTTTCAAGGAGATTTATGTTAAAGTCTCCACATATTACAACAGACTTGTTCTGTTTACTAAGTTTGAGCAAAACTTCTTCCAAAATCCTTTCAAAATATTCGTAAGTAGCACATGGGGGTCTGTAAACACTTACAACAATGAGGTGCTCGAGCTCGACACAAGCCATTTCAACAGTTCGCTCAACAGGGAGGCTCACAATATCCTTACGTTCTTTATATAATAATGATTTATCAGCTAATATTAAGGAGCCACCACGTAAACTTTTTTCTCTATTGAAGGACCTGACCACCTAGTGATTTCTGAAATTAAACATTAAATTATAGTCTTTTAGCCAATGTTCAGTAATACAAAGGATATGTATGTTGTTACTATTTAAAAACAATTCAACTTCCAATTCTTTGCCCATCATGCCTTGTTTGATGCACCAGGTGTAAACAATTCTTATTACTTATTTGTGGGCTGCATTCTAAATTAATCAAACTCTTATTATTGCTAGAGAATGCCTCTATTGTCGGATTCACTAATTTAAATTAGTTGGAACTGATTCCAAATTAAATGTCAAATGATTACACTGCTCAATAGAAGCAGTCTTGGTAGCCAAAAACTTGGCTTAGTTAAAATGTAAATAATAAGATAGCACATTTGCTACCAGTCTTAAATTATATTTGGATAGGTAATATCTATCTCTTGTCCAAAAGTTCTTAATTACATTATTTATGTTAATTAAATGAAATTTGTCAATATTATCATTACAATATGTCAAATTTAAATTATTATTACATATTAAATTTTTCATTTGTAAATTTAAGAGAGTGATGACATTACCTTTATATATAAAAATTACGTATCACATTGTTTGTCCGCGATGAACTCCTAAACTCCTGAACAGATTTCAATTAAATTTTACACACTGTGTGCAGTTTGGTATCAACTTGAGAGATAGGATAGTTTTTATCCCGATCAGTGACCCTCAACATTTTTTATTGCGAATTTAAGAAATTTTTAGTACAAAGGGTCGTCGGAAAGGGCAGAACAACGTCTGCCTGGTCAAATAGTTATAAATAAAATATTAAGAGCAATAAAGAAAAAAATGGGATAGTGTTTCATAAAAATAGACTTACTGTATTTCATTATTCATTTTATCGACAGAAACATGTATTTATTTTTAACACGTATCATTAATTTGGAAATATGACCACACTAAATATAGAAGCGCTCTATAAAATGTTCTAAAAATAGTTGCAGTGTTAGCCCCAGTGGACTAGACATCCGAGTGATTTAAATCTAACATCATAGTGTGTATCATGTAACTGCCTAGTTGAACTATTTACGTCACTTGCAGTAATTTGAAACATTTCTATGAGAAGTGAAAGCTATTACAGATGTCGCTCAGTTGCTTATGACGTCTGATACTGCTTATATTATCATCATTCATTTTTACTTTGGTAGTTTTTTTATAGAATAAGGTTGATAAACGAACACAGTCCACCAATGGTAAGTTGATGGTATGGCTCATAAGACATCTACAATTATCCTCAATTACGAATCAAAATGCATTGACGCGTTGTCACCCCTAAGGACTAAAACAGAATGCCTCGTTTCCAATAAAAAAGGTCTCCGGTGCTCTTCACTCACCATACGAAACACAGCAGTTGGTTGCGCAATGGATAATGGTGTTTGGTTGTAACTTTATATAAAACTAGACGCCGACTTCTAAAACTAAAAATAATTAAATAATTTCACATTCTGAATTCGGTGCTAAGACTTAGTGTATAGTAAAAGAATTATAACCCCCACTTCAGAATGTGAAATTGTTTTAATGTTTTTAGTTCTTTGGAGCCGACTTTTACTTTTATTTAAAGTAATTATTTTAGCTTTTTTGAGTGGACTAAGGAGTATCACAATCTCAATGTCGACTAAATAGTTACATTAAAACTGCCACTCTTATGGGTGGATTTTTTTCTCCAAAATATATAATTTATAATATGGGACCACCCCTATTAAAAAAAAGAATCACCATATAAAAACATACTGAATTGTATATCTCCTCCTTTTATCTAAGTAGGCTAATAAGTGTTTGTGTATTTGTATGGCCTACAAAAACAAATAATTGTTCCGAGTATGTGTACTTGTCCGTGTGCAATAATACAACATATTAATGTATAAACGCCTCCATTATACAGGAGAAAATCTTAAAGTTCCCACCTTAAGATTTTCTCCTTATCATTCCACCACCGTAACATGTTTTTTTAAAGTATAGTAAGTTTTAAAAAAACTAATGTAAAGGAAGAAATTACCTTGTGGCAGAGCTCCTTTCGTTTCTACGAGTCCGTTCGGATGGTACTATCCTCTAACCTATTTCAACAGTCAAGCAGTATAACTACTGTTGTGTTCCATTTTGAATTCGTAACCAGCAAGTTATACGGAATCCGTATAACTACTAGTTACGAAGCGTTTAGAAATAGTAATAGAAATACTTTTAACGCATAATACTTATTGAAAGTCATCATCAGATGTTTAATTTACTGTAATTTAATATAGTAAAAAAATACAATAACCTGAGACTTTATGACTGAAAACGTATCTAGGTTTTTTTTTTATTGGCCTGTTTAGGGGTTGATGATGATCATGTTTCTACTATTACAAGAGACAAAGAAAGTCATAATAATATTATAAAACTACTTTACGTCCCACTACTGGGTAAAGGCGACCTCTCATTTCGAACTTCACATGTCCTCGAAACAACTTACTCCTTAGATTTCCCCACAATATTTTTCTTCACCACCAAGCACGTGGTAAAACAGCAGTTTACATTAAACAACTGTATTGGTACCAGCGGGAACGAATCCAGGTTTTTTTTATAGAATAAGGGTGACGAACGAGTACACAGTCCACGTAATGGTAAGTGGATGCTGTGGCCTATAGACATCTAAATTTATCTTCAATTAAGAATCAAAATGCAGATGCGTTGCCACCCCTGAGGACTGAAATGGAATGCCTCGTTTCCAGTAAAAATGGTCTCCGGTTCTCTACACTCACCATACAAAACACAGCAGCATTAAGCTACTATTTTACGCTGGTACTCTGTGAGAGTTCAACCATTCGTGCTGCAACCACAATATAACTGCAGCATGGCTCTACCACCTAAGGAAAGGTTGCTCGCGTATTGTAATATTTACAGCAAGAGCTTATCACATGAACTACCAGTAGGTATACTCTGAGTAGATGGGGAAGGAGTAGTCCTCTCCCGAGGAGAGGCCGCTATGGGGCGGCCAGCGCTGGTGGGACCGTGGATGTGTGCGAAAGCGTTCCCGTGGCCCTGCCAATATGCGGCGAAGGTGGAACACCATGGGGTTTTAGTCGGTGCGAGTCCGACATAACCCGTCCTTGCCCCCGCGAGGCGGGTATGCGTAGGCATTTCCCCATGTAAAAAAAAAAACAAACGGGTTTATTCCGATCCTATAGAAGCATCTTAAGCGATTGGAACTCGGTGATTCTATACCGCTTCTGACCGTAACGGTTGTTCCGTAAAATATTGAATCGACAGTAGCCTAATGGCAGGGTGCGGGCAGCGAAATCAAAAGGTCGTGGGTTCGAATCCGCCATTCGACTACTCTCGTGAACCACTACTAACACAATTATTTTAAGCTTACCAGGGGAGGTCACAGGGAATATTAGTAATGTGAATAGTATTGCTAGTATAAAAAAATGCTTTTCTTTTTGTTTGGATGCCATCATCCGTACATTAAAACTTATAAATTAATAATCAAACGCCTCGAATACTAAGGGCCTTATATTTGTTGCGCTTATTAATATATTTCATAATAGCATCTCTCAATATTGGCCGTGACATGCAATGTGTGTCAAAAACGACGAATGTTAAGCGTAACCTTGTCACCTTGTGGCAAAATCTCTCCGTAGCATCAGCTACGACAGTTATTATGTAAAATTATAAAGGCTATGTCATACAGTAGACGAAAGGCGGATGTTTGAGTCACATATTTTAATTGTTTTATTTTACCCTACTGTTGCTATGCTCAAATAACTTCATTTACTTAACACATAATGTTCAACAATAAAGAGCCTAAAATAATATCATCATATATATATAATTAATATTTAATTTTTAATATAATATTTTTTGCTGCTTTGAGCCTTTGTAAGTCTCACGCCTTAGCAAAGAAAACTAGTTTTACGGATTTTATCGCGTATATTAACTTAATTTTATATTTCCGACGTTTTGAGTACTTTACAGCATCCAGTAGTGACGGGGGGACTGAGGTATTCGACTTCCCATGACATTGGTCCGATCTAGGCAGAACGAGCTTATAATAACTTGAAGTCTTGTAGTTATTATGCTTTGGTTGCAAATTTGATGTTGTACTAGTTTCATTCAATGTGTAAAGTTAAATAAATATAACGTGTATTTTTTTATTTTTACGTCATCTACCATATTTGGTAGCCTCGAAAATACTATATTTGATATAAAAAAGTTGTCAACCCTACTCAGTGGTATACAGTTTCCTCCCTAAATGTACATTTGGGCATGAACAAAAGCGGCCATTTTCTCAAATTTTTGTAACTTTCCTACCTACTTATTTTTATTTTCGCTAATCTCAAACAATAAGGCAATTTCCCACGTGCGTTAATGTTCAAATTATATAACACACGAGTACATGATGACTGTGAAAGCAGTGGCGCGTCCTTGACGGCGCCATTGCAATCTAAGATCCGGTTCTAATTTAATTCGAAGCCGGACAAGTGATGGTCTTGTTGACGTAATGTGGTCTTCGTTGCGAATTGCGACACTTTATCGAGATAGTAATGACAGAAGCAAACATTCGGTTATATATATGTTACTCAACTATATGATATGTTAGTCACGTCACGAAATTTTTAACTAAAATATTTGTTAATACTTTCAAATACTATCGTAAACGCGTATAATTACATGTCTCATACCACCATGAGGCTGTGAACATACGCGCGAGCTGCATCTATCGCAATTTATTATTAAATCGCACTGTCTTAGCGTAACAAAGGCTTTTACCCTCGAGCCTTGCAGACACCCATTTTTTTATGAAAGAGAAGATAAACGATCATACGGCTTATCTGATGGTTAGTGCACCCATATCGTAATCAGGAGGAATGACAGACGTCGGCAAATCAATCCACTACTTTCCTGTGCGCATTACGAAAGAAGAGGCATTGATGATGGCTCTTCATATGACGAAGGTACCGGTTCTGTGCTCACCAGCGCCACAGTCCAACGTGGTAAAGTTACAGCCTAGTGTTAAAAACGCGCAACATTTTTCTTACCAGCTGACTATATATTAGAAAAGCCTATGTGCAGCAGTGAATTCAAAAATGTGTATGGCTAGTGATGTAGCTGAGTTAGGTCCAAGATTAAAATAATTGTTTTTTTTTAGAAGAATTACTAGCAATGGTAGAGACATTACTAATATTCCCTTTAACCACTCCTAGTAAGCTTAAAATGCTTGTGTAAGGAGTGTTTCACGACAATAGTCGAATGGCGGATTCGAACCCATGACCTTTTGAGTTCACGGTCCGCACCCTGCCATTAAGCTACTGTCGCTTAACAGTACATTATCTGTAACTTTTATTACCTGTCATCCATTTCGTAAGAAGTCGTGCCATACAATGCTGCAACGAGTGATGGTTTTTTTATTATTATTAGGGACAAACTATGAAAAATAGAAAGCTACAAAGTACTAACAATAGCATTAGCAACAAACTTCTCAAGAACTTTAACTGTCGCACGTTCACGGCGCGCACCCGTCACGCCTCGCGAGCGTGACATTACCGCGCGTTATATGCTAACCGTACTTCTACTTTCGACGGAAATGTTACACTTCCCGACCGGACTAATATAACGGAAGTCCTATATATAGTAGGTATATCGTTAAAAAAAGAAGGCTTGTGGCTCAAGATAAGTTGTACACTTAGACCAAGGTTGTACGTTATAGTAATTTATATACTACTATATGACTAGCGACCCGACCCCGCTTTGCACTGGTGATTTCTGGATCTCGACAACAGCGCCACCTACCGGGTCCAATTGTGAATCTAAACCATCTAGGGACCTACTCAAACACAAAAAATTTCAACAAAATCGGTCCTGCCATTTTCAAGTTTTTGCGAGACTAACGGACAGCAATTGATTTTTATATGTATATTTATGATAATGTCGACTGTTCTTGGCTGACAAATCTTCTCCTTACAAAGGTCTGAGTCTGAAGAGCTGCTGAAGTATAAGTAATAAATACTTTGCTAACTTGAACACAATTTACTACGGTATGTTTATAGTGAGCAAGTAAAAGTCAAAATACGTACGTTTTATTACGCGTTTAGTAATAATTGGTAACAAAAGAAAGAAATTACCATCAATTCCAACAGCCAGGTTCTCATAATGATAATATAACAAATATTTACGCGAATACTACACATTGAATAAAACTATTTTTTACGGATTTCATCGCGTTTAATTTACTATTTTAATTTCTCACGTTCTACTGTCATGCATTGCGATGCAAATTTACCAAGCCAATGTATTTACCGGACGGATATGGGGTACGCAATTGATTATTAGACAATTTAAAATCTATTTAAAAACAAGTTTTTATAGGCCTTGCTAAGGCCAGTATCCGGCTCCATGATAGCTCCATATTATTGCACCGTCGTCGAAATTACATAAGTATGCCAAATTTCAACTCAATCGGATGTCAGCAAGTGCTTCAAAATTGATTACCAATTTTACGCCAAAATAACATACGAAGAAAGCAAGTTAAAAATACGCTTGTAAAAATAGTGGAGTCGATATTTCAAAATGGTGGCAACGTACATTTAGCCTTATTCCTTTTGGTTGGTCGGCGATTGTTAATTATGATCAAATGAGTCGCTTGTTCATTTGCCCCTAAACAATAGAAAAAATGTTAGAATAATTATTGTTTTGAAACCAACGTTAGGACTGACAAAATCTATTATTAAATATAAATGAGTGCTTTTGTGATACAAACACTAGACTAGCCTGAGAACTATGTCGCCTATTTACATCACTGAGTCACTCATAATAAGTGATTCTTTAGCATTGTCCTACTTTACACCGATACATGACTTAAGAGATATACCTCAGAAGTAGATCAAAAACATTTGTACTCTATAAGAATAGCTGTTCCGTGCTATTGATCCGTCAAATATTCTGTCTCATATGGAATACAAACGCATTTCTTTCGCGGACAAATCAGGTAGGTAATTTATTCAAGATACAACGTGAAAAATAGTGTGATAAGAGAAAAGTGTGGTTTGCAAGATGACGTTGTGACCAGGATTAAGAAAGGAATGCTTCGGTGGTTTGGTCATGTAGAAAGAATGAACGAAGAAAGAGTGACAAAGCAAATTTATGCTGCAGAAGTGAACGGCAGAGTCGGAAAGGGACGCCCTAGACGAAGGTTTATCGACCAAATTGGCGATATATTGAAAATGGGCCAGATTAGGAGTACCCTTAACCGACGAGCGTGTATGCGTAGATATATGGATGTAAAGGAGGCGAGAGAGGTGTGCCAGGATCGTGCCAAGTGGAAATCCGTAGTCTCTGCCTACCCCTCTGGGTGACAGGCGTGAGTGTTTATGTTATGTTTATGTTATACAACGTGATAGAGCCACCCTGCAGCTATATTATAGTTGAACCATGAATGGTATCGTCCTACTGTGGACGGACCACGGTCTCACAGAATACCAGCGTAAAATAACAGCTTAACGCTGCTGTGTTTCGTACGGTGAGCGTAGAGAACCGGAGACCCTTTTTGCTGGTAACGACGCATTCCATTTTAGTTCTCAGTTTTGGCAACGTCTCTTTTTTGACACTTAATCTAGTAAATGTAGGTGTTTATGAGCCATAGCATCCACTTACTATCAAGTGAACTGTGTGCTCGATTATCATCATTTTTTCTATGTAAATGACGGTAATATAGTGTAGTGTAGTTTGTTTATATTTAGTATCGCCCTCTTTAAGTCGAAGCCCTATTTATTTCACAAATCGTACAAATACTACACTATTTATTAACCGACTTCAAAAAAAGGAGGAGGTTCTGAATTTGAGTGTGATTTTTCTTTTGTTTGAAAGTTGGTGATACTCATGTGGTTCCATATAAATTTGATCAAGATATGAGCAGTAGTTTTTGAGTTATCCTTAATAATGCGTATTTAATTGCCTTCGACTACATTGATGATGTTCTCATTTTATTTATATTGAAGTCGGTTGTACAAAATTATTAATTTTACCACTTGTTTTACAAATACAAATTACCTTCAAAACCGTTCTCGGATCGATTGAATTTGTATTTCGAGCTACTAGTCTATCTACAATCTATCTGAGATCTAGAAATTAATCTAATAGCTTTTGTAAAATATAACAGGACGTAAACAAAATTAGAGCTAAACATGTTGTACGGGCTTTTACTCTTTATGTCGTGTCTTATTACACTGAGTCTTTAATCCCCTTTGCTCTACATGAGTACGGCAATAAAGCATTTTCTTGTTTATAACAAGATTTATTTGATAGAATCACGCAGTTATATTGTGTTTGTAGCACGAATGGGCCGGCTCGACCGGGGAAGGACTATGTTCTCAGAGAATACCAGCCTAAAATAGCAGCTAAATGTTGCTGTTTTATATGGTGAGTGTAGAAATCCGGAGACCCATTTTACTGGAAATGAGGCATTCCATCTTAGTCCTCAGGTGTGACAACGCATCTACATTTTGATTCTTAATCGCGGATAGATGTAGATGTATATGGGCCACAGCATCCACTTACCATCAGGTGGACTTTGTGCTCGTTTGTCCCTTTTTCTATAAAAAAGGCAATGCAATTATAGTTTATCTTCCTCTCAATTAACTGGGTACATAATAAGTATAACAATCTCAATACTTTTTACTATTAATCTTTAATAATAAATCATATACACATAAGTCACTATTTTTTAATAAGTTATTCACAATTAAATGTTCCCAGTACAAAAAAATTATTTGTTATAAGTTATAACTATTTTAGAGGCGACTATAGAAAATGCGAAAAAAATATATACCATAGATATATCATCTGGTATATGCTAGAAACAAAATACCCAGACTAGCATGTCACACAACTTTGACCTGCTAATATTAAATATAGTGCTGCGATCGACAATTCGCGTGGCAGCGCTGTTACTGCGCTACAATGAGTGATATTAGACAAAACTACAACCAAAGCAGCAAAGTTTACTAACGACTATGTTAAATATACAGAAGCTCTATGACTAGACGGAACATTTATAACTCCCCAGGCTGAACCCCCGAAAAGAAATCTTCACATTTCCTTCTTACGGCAAAAACATCAAATCCTTCTTAGTGTGGGAAAAACCCCGTTTTCTCTATTATTGGCTACATAAAAGCCTAAATTATATACATATTAGATAGGCATTTGCTTAAACTATTCGCTGTACTTATCTGACATGTTACGCATACTTGATTATTTGTAAACTGAACTGCAAGCAATGCTTCCTGGCATAAAATTACACGGTTGACAGTTTCCAATGCACTTACCCTTTCGAAGGCAGCTTGTTGTGACTACGTTAACCATTGTTATGCTCATATGCGTCATTCATTCATTCGTTCCTTGAACTCGGATGTTTCCGCATGACAGGCTCATTCATAACAAGATAGGGTTGGCATTGAATGAAATTATATTTACCAACTTGTGTTATAGTCAGGTTTTTTTTTATTTATTTAAAAAATATTTTATTTTTATATTTTTATAATGAACAGCTTTCTATCAGTTATATATCTATTTACAATATATTTTAAGATAAACTAATTTGTTTACCTATTAACATTATCAGAATATTAAAATTTATATCAAATTTATCATTTGTTTCCAGGTACATCTCGGATCTAAGTGTCTTGAAAACTTTCTCACTGCTAAAGCTAAGTTAAAATAGTCCTAAATTAATTGGTACTAAAACCTAATAAATTGAAGTTTCCTATTTAAATAATTAAGATATCCACATCAACGGTTTTTCGATTTTACAATTGGAAAATAGCAATTCAGTAAATTATGACATAGAAACATAAATATAAAGCGTAGAGACACATAGGTAAGATTTGTTCCTACGTAAAACGGATAGTTTTTTAGGTTCCGTTATCATACACGGAACCCTTATAATATCGTTCAGTTGACAGCTCTATAATTTCTAAGAGTTATTCGAATAAGATAAAAATTCTTTCGATGTTGTTATATCTCAATTTAAAGTATTTGTCAAATTTAAGCGATAACACATAGTTCTGAGACTTGGTCTGTCACTGCTGAGTCTTTCACTGTCTATTTCGCACAGTAACTCCGAGTATACTCGGAGTTTGAAATAGACTTCAAATTGAGAATATCTGTAGTAGATCCAGAGTAATCGATATAGCCAACGAAAAGGTAAGTTAAAGTGGCAATGGGCCGGCCATATATAGATCAAAACATTTGTGAAATATCATGAAACAAGTAACATTGTTATTGAATGTCAGCCTCGTACCGGTAAGCGAAGTGTATGGTCGCTCCACACTAAACGGAGTGACGATCTAGTAAGACATGCAGGAAGTAGATGGATGCAGGTGGACAGCACCAGTAGTTCACTTGTCATGGGCTGTAGTTAGATGATGATGATGATTATAATTTTATTAAGCTTCCATATCAAGTTGGGTATTCTTTGAATACAGTTCTAAATACTTAATAGTTTCTATAAACCGCTTCAGCAACTAAGCTTATTTTTAAATAAGGCTTTAATAAGCAAGCTACGGGTCCCGACTGTCAAATATAAAATTAGTTACTTAATTTAAGTTAATAAGAATGTGAACACAGATAACTGTATACTAGTCAGAGAAATGTGATTATGTTATGAATGTCACATGTGTGAATGTCAATGTCAAAATAAGATAGTTTTGTTTTGGGTCTCTGAGTATCATTTTCATGCATGACACAGCCACTCCGGATTAGTTATTGGTGATGCAATAATAAAAAATTAAAAAGAGTATATATAGCTGTAACAGTAAACAGCTCTTACTGAAAATTTTCAACTAAAATTGTAAAGAGCTCTGTAGCATTTAAATTTTAGAAAATATCAAAGATAGTCGAAACGAATCGGCGGAACCTTACCTTTTGGGCATCCCAACACGCACTTGGCTAATCATAAGCATTACTCTATACGATAAGATCTAATTTAAGTAGTTGTATGTAGTAGTTGTAGCCATGACAATGACTATATAATCTAAATCCAAAACCAATTTACTTTTGGTTTGCAAAGTTCGATTTTCAATAAGGAATTTAACTTATGCGACAGATAAATTTACCTTTGATCAAGGTGGTTGTGAGAGCAAAGACTAGCACATACTGATTTTAAGGAAAACTGTTACGGGATACAACCATTCTATCGTATAAAAACCGGAGACCCATATTTAACTGGTGACGGGGCGATATTGTTATTATCTACAATATGTATATGTATTTTCTAAATCTTAATCCTTAGACCTAGGTGTCTATGGTCCAAAGCATCCACTCATTATCAGGTGGACTGTATGCTCGTTTGACACCGTTAAACAAAGTCACATTCACGTATGTGTTATTAATTATTAATTATAAAGCAACGAAATGTAGGTCAAGATTTTTCTGACATTTACTGCAGTTCAGAAGGAAAAACACTTACGGATTACGGATGCATACACATACGGACGTAACTCGTGATGTACACGTAAATTGTCATAAAACATAGAGCGTAACCGAGATAATAATTTGTAACCTTTGGCATCTTTGTTATATATTATCAAGATTTTGATAAATTCGTTAAAACCATTAATCTAAATTGTTGTGACATTTCATCATCATCATGGCCGTGTAGTGGCGGCGTAAGAATATTCACTACCCCTTAAAATCATCTCGCCGTAAGGGGCGACGGAGGGAAACTAAACCAGGAGATGAATTTTAATAACAAATAAATAATAAAATGTATGTCTAGTGTGGCAAACATGGCAATATTACCCCCATGAATTCTGACATTTAATATCAATAAATTCTTAACTTGAAATTTGTGTTATAAAATCGCGTAACTTGAAACGAATTGTCGGACAACCAGTTGTGATTTCGTGTGCAGCTAGTGTGTTTGCCAACTGACTTCAAAAAAAGGAGGAGGTTTTCAATTCGATTGCATTTTTTTTAATGTGGTTACGTCAGGACTTTTTCTAGGTGAACCGATTTTGATGGTTCTTTTTTTATTTGAAAGCTAGTGCTTTTCATGTGGTCCCATATAAATTTCATCAAGATCTGACCACTAGTTTTTGAGTTATCCTTGATAATGCGTATTTGATTAACTTCGACTACATTGATGATGTTCTCATTTTATTTATATTGAAGTCGGTTGTAGAAATTTTTTAATTTTACCACTTGTTTTAACCGAAGATATGAAAGCAAATAATTAATTTCAATTTAATTAAAACTTTTCTAATTCCTTTTTTATTTTATCTTTATATACCTTTATACCTTTTTCCTGTTACGAGACAGCAGTAAATGATACTATAAACAACATAATTTTTTCTATAGTTTTCGTCCTTATCACCACAGCTATCAAAGTATACGAATATTTGTCATAGTTGCACGCTAGGTGAGCGGGTGGGCAACCTGGTAGGCAGTTTTTTTTAATTTTCTAGATGTTATTAAGAAGACTCTGCTGCCCATCTACTGGTTTGTATCCCTCTGTCGCTTCTTACGATGACGACGGGACGATTGTGGATATTCTCACACCGCCTGAATTAGAATAGTTACGCGATAAGTTGCTTGACGTAACGTGTTACGCCCGCGTGCGTAACAACCCTAACGTTAGTCGGTACATTACTCACTGGACGTTACATGCTACGACCACGGGCGTATGCACCCGGCTCGGAGAAAACGTACATTTAGTAAATATTATGTAAATAATAAGAATAAAAGAACAAGAATAAGATATATTTATTCAGTTCACAAAAATATACAGATACTGACTTAGTTACTGTTATGTTACATATTTTATAAGTCTCATATTTTATTATTTTATAATTTCAAACAGTATCACTGGGCTCCACTCTAGGATTCCCTGTGTCGTGGAGACCAGTCTTCCCATTTATCTAGAATTTAATGATTAACCTACATTTGTACGAGTGGATTTCTCACACACATAGTTTACAACACAGAAAAAAAAGAAAAAAAAATTAAATAATACAACTAACACATATTTATATGTGTTAGGTGCACACTTTTATGTTATATTTAACATTGGTTGCATTTGAATTTCGAATATTTCTGTAATATTATACTTTTATAGTACAAATTCAGACCCTTTGAATGATTAATTATTCTCAATATGCCATTTATATTTATATGCAAGTAGACCAGAGATAATCATATCAAATATAATAGAGCGGTAGCGAAACGTGTTATTTGCTTAAAATGCTATAAAATATCAATTCAATGGAGGAAATGCAGTATTTTAGGGTTATAGTATTTCACAAACAATATGTAGAGTAAACGTTATTGTTTTTAATGGAATTAGGTTGACATATGCTCAGTTTACCTGATGGTAAGTGGTTGCTGCAGTCCATAGACATCAATATATATCCTCGATTAAGAATTAAAATGCACATGCGTTGTCACCCCTGAGAAATAAGATAAAACGCCTAATCACCATTAAAAAGGTTTCCAGTTCTCTACACTTACCATACCAAACAAAGCATTATTCTTCTGTTTCACGCTGGTATTCTGTGAGAGCGTGGTCCTACCCCAGTCGAACAACGTCATTCGTGCTGCAACCATAGTATAGCTGCAGTTTGGCTCTACCACATAATAACTCTTTTTTATCTATGTTTACTTAGAGTATTTATGTCATTTGACTGAGAACTTGTTAACAGGAAGGTAACTTTATGATCGCATGTTGAAAAAAAGTCACGATTGTTTATAACAAAATGTCTTAACAATTAGCAAATACGATCACAGTTATAAAAGGGTTATTACGTAGTATTACTTTTGCTGTATAAACATACTGGCCGAAAAGAAACTGCGCGCAAAAAAATACGTAAAAAAGAAAAAAAGAACAACAGTACTGACCAGGGCACAGAACACAATTACTCTCTACCATGAGACGAACGCCAACTTCATACTAAAAAACGGAAACACGTGTTTATGAGTGTACACTACAAGTGCTACGGTGGGCGCCCATATAAAGCTTTTTTAGCGGGAATTTCAAACCTTTGTATTCTGATACTTTCAACTTTTTATTTAAGGCATATTCGAGTAATTTTGGCTAAAGCCTCACAAACCTATGGGGTAAATTCCCATACATTTGAGAGGTTGCACCAAAATTACTCGAATATACTTTAGATTAGTATGTGGGATAAAATAAAACTATAAATAAGTATAGTTATGTAATTTTATTTTCTGGAAGACAGATTGTTTTATAAACTATACATTATTATTGATGTTTTTTATTGCTTTTGCACATAATATTTCCACGCTTGTTACTGATATATAACACATGTTATTGTCAGAGAGTTATTCTTCACAGAACATTAACGTAAATTTAAATCAGCAAAATTCTCATGGTGAAAACTTAACTCAGTCCAAATACGTAATCTGAAACAGATACAATTCGAGTCAATAAAGTAATAATCCCTACAAATAACGGTCAATAAATTCAAAATGTTTATAGACTTACCACAATATTGTCATAAGTTTTTCTTTTCCTATTATAGGAAACCTGCAGAAAGTGATCAGATGATTTTGTGCTTTTTAATTGCACAACACTTAACTTACTTTCGAAGATGATCACACATCGTGCATAAAAGTTTGAAATAATGAATTAATTTATAGTCAATATCTTATACAGAGTTAACATCTCACAAAAAATCTTTACTGTATATTCACGACGATATTATGACTGTGTATTCGCCTACAAACGAAAGTGAAGTATTCTGAGCCCATAATAACTGAATTTAAGCAAAAATCAATAATAAATATTAAAATCTAAACCTATGATATAAATTTGAATAAATTTCAGAAAATATTTTCAATATGAAAGACGTTGTCAAACAAATGTCATTTTTTTTCTTCTATTAATTCATGGCTTCTTTTGATAGAATTCTGCTAATATTTAATAATTTAATTTTAATCAATTAATAGGTATATTAATTGTGCAAATCTCAGAGTAATATGTATGTAATTATACTTTAAAGAGCAAACCAAAAAAAGTTTAACACAGAATTAACATTTTTAGTTTCTTCCGATGTTATATGAATTTTTGTAATTAATTTTTAAAATGGCAATCTAAAACAACATGAAGGAAAGAAACAGCGATATTTTTTCTCGCTTTATTTTTACAAGCCCAACACGAACATTGACAAAACCATGATTGTGTGCAGATTTTTCAGCTTTCATACAAAGTTGCATCACCCTGGTCCAGGGTGATGCAACTCTGTATGGAACCCGAGAGACTTGCACACAATCATAATCTTATCTATGTGTGGATTGGGCGTATAAAATTAAAGCGAGAAAAAGATATCGCTGTTTCTTTCTTTCGCATTGTTTCAGATTGCCATTTTAAAAATTAGATACAAAAATACATATTATATCGGAAGAAGCTGAAATACTGTGTTAAACTTTTTTTTGGTTGCTCATTAAATTATAATAACATACATATTACTCTGAAATTTGCACAATTAATTTACCTATTAATTGATTATTCTGGGATTATTACTATATTAACTCGAATTTAATCTGTTTCAGTTCATGTATTTGGGCTGAGTTAAGTTTTCACCATGCTAATTTTGCTAATTTAAATTAACGTTAATGTTCTGTGAAGAATGACTCTCACGATAACATTAAATCACTATTACGCATGGAAATATTATATGCAAAATCAATAAAAAACATCAATAGTAGTATATAATCTCTTCCAAAAAATAAAATTACATAACTATACCTATTTTTAGTTTTATTTTATCCCACATACTCCTCTAAAGTAAATTCGAGTAATTTTGGTGCAACCTCTCAAATGTATGGGAATTCACCCAGTATTACAAATTACTCAAATTTGCCTTAAATAAACATAAAGTTTAAAAGTTACAGAATACTAGGTTTAAAATTCCCGCTAAAAAAGTTTTATATGGGCGCCCACCGTAGTAGAGTAATTGTGTTCTGTGCAGTTCTGTGGAACTGACGCTATCGGTTGCATGCACATCCACATAATAATACTTTTAATATCGTTTTTAAATAGAACAAATACAGTACTAAAACATACAATTTAATTAAACAATGTTGACATTTTTGGATATTATATCATCATCCCATCGAGTTCGTTTTATTGAGGTTGTAACATTTTGTTCGTATACTCAAGGATATATTTACAGCTCGCTAACTGGCCTTGAGCTTCTTCATACGGCAATTATTATATGAAAAGGAAGGTATTTTTTAAATCTCACAAGTTTTTTAATCCATTAAATATCTGTTCAACTCTTAGTCGTTTTGTTTGATGATATAATTTGGCACAATGGGGCTGTTATACTCTACTGAGGTAAAAGTCTCAAAATAATAAAAGAACAAATTCTGATCTGTGAAAAATGACGCATCAAGCTTCAATATATTCGCCACAATTGCTTATTAATTCCAAAACAATTATGTTGTTTCGTTCGCACGACTTCAAAGACGATTATAATTTTAATGTAGATATTATTTTCTTTAAAACGCGAGAACTTTATGAAACTAGTTTTAAATGGCACAAGAACATGTCGGGAGGCAGGATGTAGACGTTTTAGACAGATATAATAATAGGAATGTATTTTCAGACAGGTTATTGGAAAGTGGATAATGTCTGATTATTGGTACGGCTAGATTTTCTAGTAATTTCTCTTCCAGTGTCTCCTAGTGGTTAAGATAACTATTATATAATTGTAAAAGTAATAGTGTAGAGGCGGTATAAGTATATCCACTTCCCCATATCGTCGCGTGGGTGTCTTAAGAGGCGACAGAGGGAAACAAACCAGAATATGGGCAGCAGCGTCTTCCTGATAACAACTAGAAAATGAAAAAAAATTGTGGTTGTCAACTCTCAACTATGGTACTATACCTATAGTATACCTATTCGAGGGAGGCCTGTGTATATAAAACAGTCTACTTTGATAGACTGTAATGATGATGATGAAAAATAACTGTAACAGCCTATAAATGTCCCACTTCTTCTTCTTCCACTGCTACTGCTGCACATGAGTCGCTCCCATTTTAGAGATGATTTCGCTTAATCCTAACGCTTGGTAGGCGGATTGACGATCGCAGTAACAAACGTGAACATCTTGGACGTTGCTTCTCGTTGCTGCTCTGTATATTATATACCCATAAGACATTACTGGCATTTCCCATAGACGCCTCTTACGACACCCACGGGATGGTTGACCCCTTGGATGGGTCTGCCTTCTTGTAAAACGTTTTAAAATAGTTGTCTGGCTAACGTATATAAAAATGGAGCTTCACGGAAAGTGTCTGGGAGTATTGATGACTGATTTTTAACGATATTATCTAATATATACGTAAAAATCAGCTGGGATAATTAACGTGAGGTGAGCAATGTTTTTACGTACCTTGATTACCTGATACCTGGAAGATGGCCCTCTGGCCATGCCAGCAGGTAGGTATACTAATACTAATGTTACTTAATCTTACACATTTCGTTCGGAAAATAAGTGACGTCTGGTGGCCCTGGGATCCTGCTCTATGTGAATGTTATCGTAAAAAGTGACGAATCGTGGAAGTACACTTTTTTTATTAAGATTTTCGGCTTGGTGCCTGTCCTTTAAATCATGTCTTCATTTCATTCAGCGAAGCAAATGGAATACCGACTATTTTACGTTTAGTTCAAGCACATTAAAGAGCGCGAGACGAATTGCTCTATCTTGGGAAGAATACCAAGTTACCGCCGACAAAGCGCGACCACTCGTAGCTAACGAGCCATCTACAGTGTAAGCAATAGTTGCTGATGCCAAATTCTTGCAATTCAATTGTCTTCCACTAAATAATTCTTTTGATGATGCTAAATTACTTTTTATTTTACTCTATTGTCTGCAGAAACAACAGCGTTTTGTATTATTATAAAGCTAAGTACATATTTACATTTATACTGTCAATTGCAGGTTATTACTTTATAAAAAAATATAACATATCGCTATGTTTGATGATACGCATTCTACACAACACTGTGCATATGTACATACATTAGTGTCTTTTTTTTTCGTAAATATTTGGTTAAGTGAGTTCGTGTGATGTTGAGCGAGATGTAGGTAGTGTAGGGTAGGATGTGAAGATGCGTTGTATGTTTTTATTTTTATTTAATTCTTCTTATTTTTTAGAAGGTTATTTATTTTTTAAGAAAGCTTTAGTGACGTGAAAAATATCAATGGATGAAAAGTTTTTGTAATAGCAGTTAAGTGTACGACTAATGACTGAGTTTTGAGAATATTTTGAGCGACTTAACGGAACATAAAATAGAGATGTGTTTCTGGTACGCTTTGAAGATGTATTAAATTGTAGGTATTGAGGTAGATGTCAATTCAGTACATACTATCAATTTTATCACTACAGACGTCGTGTAGAAACAAAATTTGTAGATATGTGGTCCTTTAACTGTGTTTTCCTTGTGTACCACTTTGACGACTATATATAATTTCTACTGGTGAACACAGGTCTCCTCCATAGATTTCCAAAGTTACAATGCTTGGCAGGCGGCAACCGTAGTTTTTTATTAACACCGTAGTTTTTTTATTATATGTTTAACGTGTGTATCTGTGTTTCTGTCTGTGGCATCGTAGCACAAGAACGGATGAACCAATTTAGATTTCGTTTCTTTTGTTTAAAAGGTGACTTGATCGAGATTGTTTTTAGCTATGATTCAAGAAAATCTTTTCAGCCGTTTGAAGATCATCAGCTCTTTTTGTTTCGGGTTTTTTTTTATTTTTGATTTAAGTTATTGTTTTGAGCTGCAGAGCTGATGCTGCTGCCCATTTCCATTTTCGTCTACCGGTTCTTACAATACCCAAGATAATATGGGATAGTGGATTCTCTTACGCATGTCTCTTAACCAAGCTCAGATAGTGTTGTTCCAACATTTTATTAATATTAGACAGGTATATTTTTAATAATAAATATACCTGTCTAATATCTTTATTAATATTAGACAGGTATATTTTTAATAATAAATATACCTGTCTAATATCTTTATTAATATTAGACAGGTATATTTTTAATAATAAATATACCTGTCTAATATCTTTATTAATATTAGACAGGTATATTTTTAATAATAAATATACCTGTCTAATATCTTTATTAATATTAGACAGGTATATTTTTGGTGAAAAACAAGGACACAATCTACCTGTGGTAAGCACTAAGCTATTTTACGCTGGTATTCTGTGAGAGCGTGGTCCTTCCACGGTAAAGCCGACGAATTCGAGCTACAACTACATTATGCTGAAGCGTGGCTCTACCGCGAATAATAGTGGTAAGAGCGTACAAGTATTGATCACCCTATTGGAAAGGGCAACAAGTGATAAAATTAAAAGTTTTATACAACTTACTTCAATATAAATAAAACTAGAACTTCATCAATTTAGTCGAAGTCAATTAAACTCAAAAATTACTGGTCAGATCTTGATCAAATTTATATTGGACCACATGATAAGCACTAGTTTTCAAATAAAAAAATCATCAAAATCGGTTCACCTAGAAAAAAGTTCTGAAGTAACACACACAAAAAAAATACAGTCGAATTGAGAACCTCTTCCTTTTTTTGAAGTCGGTTAAAACAACATAGTCACCGATAGAGTGCGGTTTACTATTACGTATAAATTTCATGTAGAACAAGCGGATAGGCGGCGAGGAAACATCTGAATACTGCAAATACTTCAACGGGAAAGGCCTATTCCCAACAATAGACTATTAAACGCTAATAAAAAAAGAAGAGGAATCACTTATGCATGACATACTTAAAGACCCTATAAATCCTGAACCAGAAACAGGTTATTCAAATTGAAATGGTGACTCCAACAAGTTCAATCCGATGCGACAGCCGCATTGAGACTTTCTGTTATGAATATAGACAATTTCTACAATAATATTCGAGTCGATATACTGGTAGCTAAGTGTTTGTACAGTACACAGCGGTTACAAATACCGTACGTACAAGCATTTGTATGGTGTATAAATTTGTTACGCGTCTGGATCATTGTCTATGCGCAATTTATGTATGTAATACGCTTTCATACGCATACGTTAGAATAAATATATAATAACTAGCTGGCCAGCCAGACATTGTTCTGTCTTTCCGACGAACTTTCCTATAATAAATCTTTAAATTCGCAATAAAAAAATATTGAGTGTTACTTATCGGGATAAAAAAGATCCTATCTCTCAAGTTGGATCAAACTGCACACAGTGTGCAAAATTTCATTGGAATCAGTTCAGTAGTTTAGAAGTTCATCGCGAACAAACGATGTGACATGTAATTTTTAGATATAAAGAAGATAATCTGTGGCTATTCAAATGCTTTTTAACTTTGAAAAATATTCTTACTTTAAAAAAAATTCTGCGCGTAGTAGAGCCAAGCTGCAGTTATATTGGTTTTAGCAAGAATGGGCCGGCTCGATAGGAGATGGACCATGCTATCACAGAGCACCAGCATAAAATAACAGCTTAATGCTACTGTGTCCTCAGGGATGACAAAGCATCTGAATTTTGATTATAAATCGAAGATATATGTAGATGTCTATGGGTCACAGGTGGACTGTGTGCTCGTATTCACCCTTGTTCTATACAAATATAATACTAGCAATGCTGTTATACTAATACTACCTTTAACCAAAATCATTGAAGTAATACGTACTATAACCATAGTACGTGAGGGTAATATGGTCATCCGGTTAATATGGTCACTTTCTTATAACTCAAAAACTACCGCCTTCATCATACAAAACACAAGCATGGCTTTACCGCGCTTAAAAATGATTTTGGCTAGATCGGTACTATGTTTTTCTTTTATTCTATAACTTCGTTAGTTCGTTGAATGTGTTTGCTAGATGTCTAATAACAGCGGCGTAATTGGGCTTTTAGAAAATAGTTAGTCAAAACAATAAAGGGTCAAAAGGGCGCTGCTTTATCGACGCCATTTTGACAATTGAAATAATTGTAAATATTTTAGTCGATTTTAGTTTTGTGTAGTGTACTTAATTTTTTTTAAGTTGATTTTTCGAAGTATTTCTAATTATTGCCAAAGCTTGTTTGCTATTTTTTCTTAATATATTAGTTATAGTATACGACTTTGTGTTTTTGTCTCTGTCCTCCTCCTAGTTTTGGTTTTATAGGGCGGTAAAGCTTAAGGTGACCATATTAGGCTCACGTACCTTACATTATACTTCAACGATTAAATTAAATTATTGAATTTAAAATCACAACTAAATATTATAAAACTTCATTATTGAATTCTTCTTGTTCTAAATTGAGATTGGTTATTTCAGACCGCGGCAAGGTTGTTTTTTATAAGATTAAAACGTAACCTCCACACTAGAATTTTCTCCTATCGTGGGGGCAGTTTACATAAATAAATTTCACAAGGACAAACATCCAGACCCGGAACAATTATTTTTAGGCCATAAAAAGACTTGTTCCGTGCGGGATTTCAACCCGCGGCCCTTAACGCTGCAACTTATTGCTAAGCCACTGCGCCACGAAGCCGTAAAACCTCATATTAATTATATATTTAAGGTAGTAAAGTCACATAAGGATTACGTCTGGATTAATACAACCCTCTCACCTATTTCTGCCGCGTCCTAGTAGGCATTTTCAACGCCCGTCTCTCCAGCTGCTCCTTCCCGGATGCCTGGAAAGAGGTCGACGTCGTAATCTCGAAACCTGAGAAACTGCGCAACCTAGCCTCCAGCTACAAAACTATTAGTCTCCTCAGCACTCTGGGGAAAATCTTCGAGCAAATCATATTGAATCGCCTCCGTGCTTATGTCTTTGCTAAAAAACTTCTTCCCGACGAGCAGTTCGGCTTCAGACCAGGATACTCGTGCATAAATAAAATACACCGCCTTATAGAATATATTCTGGTAGGCTTCACTCAAAAGAGAAATCACAAAACCCTCAGTCTACGCAAGCGTAGCCTTCGCGCACGTATCCAAACAAAATTTAATACTTTCATTCGCACAGCCACCGGAGCCCTCCTGTCCCTGTGAAATCATCCCTGTTATTATACCTGTGAAGGTCGGAGTTACGCTGATACCACATTATCGTAACTCCGACCTTCACAGGGATTGCCAACTTCCGACAATCTCTGAATATTTCAAGGAAATGTCTCAACGCTACTTCGAGAGCGCTGTGACACACCCTAACCCGCTAGTGGTAAAAGCAGCCACTTACGCTCCGACTACAAACGTTGGAGACCACGCAAAGTAGGTATTAATAGAACCCCCGCTTCCGCTCCACCCAAATGTCACTGGCCCGTCGCACACTAACACTCGCCTAATCTCACAAACACTATTGTAACAACACACACATCCACACCGCGTGCGCTGCGTACACCCGCGTGCCTGGGCGATTCTCACCGCCAAGAACCTCGAACGACACGAGCGTCAGAGCCGGGGCCCGCCATCCCTGCTCGGACGGCGGTCAGATAACTCATCGTACACAAATCTGCGTATAGGTAAACAGTCTAACTGAAAAGGAACGTTCGGATCATCCATCATCAGTCCTCTCCCCTTTTTACTTATAGCTCGCAGCCTGTAAGGCCGCCCTGTATACGATAAAACTGTAAAAGCCAAAGGGCTAACACCACTAATATCACCGAAACCAGCCGCCGCTATGTAGCAATGCACTCACAGGGCTTTATGTTTGTAAACTGCCTCCATGATACAGATCCTAGTTTGAGGGTAAGGTTCTTTTAAAAAAAAAGTATAATTACAGGTTTTAATGCATTTAATTTCAGTCCTGATGTATGACTAAATATCTATAACCTACTTTGTTCTAAATTGATTACAGGTGTTAGCTTGTACATGTATATAAGAATAACACTCTTATGTCATAAAAATTTCCGATTGATTGAGAATTCGTTATTTACAAATGTAAATGTCACATGTCATGTACCTACTTTTGTACTGTTTTGTGTTTTTATATTAATTTATAAATTATAATAATTTTAGCCTGTTCGGAAATTATGAACAAGATTATCGAAAATTTCGCAAATAATCGGAATATTTAATCTAATTTAATATTTCCTTTTCATTTCGGTAATAACTCCGTGATATTGATCTAAATTTTAATTAAAACGACGCTAAACTTCCCCTCTGCTGTTGGCATCCCGCCGATAGACTTAAATATTTTGACGATAATTATAAAAGTTATTAAGACGAGGTGCTTTAAGGTCCATAGTTCAGCTTTATAACAAAATCGTCTAGGGTGTCTGTTAGTGATCGTTTAATTTCTGAATAATTTGACTGATTGAGATCATAATCACACTTTTATTTGTTTTATCGAGACGAAAGACTATATGTATGGAACAAAAGGACTCTTTATTCATAATAAAATAATCTTCTTTTAGAGCGAATACTACAAATGAACGCACCACCTGTTATTGGTTTACCCGATTCCGTTCTGTAAACTTCGACCTGAAAAATTAACCCCGTGGTCGTCCGAAAACTGGTCAACAATGACGAATAAAAGGCGATTGTGAAAGCTGATGATACTCGATCTACGGCTGAATTAGCAGCAGCTTTCGACGTTGGCACCAAAACATTATTGGTCCATTTACGTCAAATTGTCAAGGTAAAATACTTGACAAATGGGTGCCCTATGAACTCAATGATCGCCAGAGTGAAGTACGCGTTAAGACGTGCCTTGCACGGCTCAACAGGCACACAAGCAAAAGAATTTTGAACCGCATTGTTACCTGCGACGAAAAATGAATTCTGTTTGACAATCGCAAGCACTCAGCAAGGTGGTTGGATATTGGTTCAGCACCTAAACAACGCCCTAAACGAAAACTTACCCCTAGAAAAATGATGGTCATTGTTTGGTGGTCTAGCGCCGGTGTGATTCATCACAGCTTCTTACCAAACGGGATGAGCATTACTGCAGATGTGTACTGTGAAGAACTGAACACAATGATGGAGAAGCTCGCACATCTCCAACCAGCTTTGGTCAATCAGTCGTCCCCGCTACTCCTGCACGACAACGCGCAACCTCATACTGCACAACAGACGGTCTCCAAGTTACAAGAGCTCCGGTTGGAAGCTCTCCGTCATCTGCCCTACTCACCAGACCTTGCGCCAATAGACTTCAATTTTTTCCAGACTTTGGATAACTTTTTGGCGGGAAAAAAATTTAATACCCGAGAGGCAGTACAAAATGCCTTCGAAAATTTTTTCCAGCTGTTTTCTTCATGAAGGCCATCAATAAAATGCCGCTGCGTTGACAAAGATGCATCGATTGCATGGGTGATTACTTAGATTAATAGAAATAAAAAATATAGAAAAAAAATTACGTTAACTTATTTCATAAAATTATGTTAAACCTAATAATATGTTATTTAGAGACTATTTAGTTAAAACCAACATTCCTAAACAAATCTTTTACTTCGCTTAAATGCAAATACATTTTAGAACTTACCTTAAAACCTAACTGGCCGTAATAAAACAAAGGATTCAAAAGTTATATCTTTTTTTTAAATCATAGCCAATCGATTTTTCTTTAGTGGATTATTATGCATTAATTAATAAATCATTTTATTTGATATTTATAAAAGCGTAAAATTCGACCTTAATGGGTTGCGAATAAGATCATAAAAAACGAAGGAGATGAAACATACGATTAATTTAAAAAAATATAAGCTATTAAATACAACATTTAAATCCAAAGTCAAATTTGAATAGCGATAAATCATCTAAGCATCGAATTTAATTATAATTATTTACGCAGAATATTGATAATAATTAATGTATAGTTGCATTATATTTAATAATAGGTCTTTACCTATGAAATTGCCGTTCTGGCCATTTCAAATCAAAATAATTTTTGTTTCGCTAAGAATTCTAATGTAATTCTTTTTTCAAAAATAGTCACTTGTTTATTGATATGTTTTCATCGCATTTGAATCTTTTTCGTCATCATATGGATACGTTAAAAATTCGAGTAATTATGGAATATGAATACCGTCGTGGCAGCAACGTGGCACAAGTGGCACGCAACATCAACGACGTGTACGGAGCGAATACTACAAATGAACGCACCACCTGTTATTGGTTTACCCGATTCCGTTCTGTAAACTTCGACCTGAAAAATTAACCCCGTGGTCGTCCGAAAACTGGTCAACAATGACGAATTAAAGGCGATTGTGAAAGGTGATGATACTCAATCTACGGCTGAATTAGCAGCAGCTTTCGACGTTGGCACCAAAACATTATTGGTCCATTTACGTCAAATTGTCAAGGTAAAATACTTGACAAATGGGTGCCCTATGAACTCAATGATCGCCAGCGTGAAGTACGCGTTAAGACGTGCCTTGCACGGCTCAACAGGTACACAAGCAAAGGAATTTTGAACCGTATTGTTACCTGCGACGAAAAATGAATTCTGTTTGACAATCGCAAGCGCTCAGCAAGGTGGTTGGATATTGGTTCAGCACCTAAACAACGCCCTAAACGAAAACTTACCCCTAGAAAAGTGATGGTCACTGTTTGGTGGTCTAGCGCCGGTGTGATTCATCACAGCTTCTTACCAAACGGGATGAGCATTACTGCAGATGTGTACTGTGAAGAACTGAACACAATGATGGAGAAGCTCGCACATCTCCAACCAGCTTTGGTCAATCGCTCGTCCCCGCTGCTCCTGCACGACAACGCGCAACCTCATACTGCACAACAGACGGTCTCCAAGTTACAAGAGCTGGGGTTGGAAGCTCTCCGTCATCTGCCGTACTCACCAGACCTTGCGCCAATAGACTTCAACTTTTTCCAGAATTTGGATAACTTTTTGGCGGGAAAAACATTCAATACCCGAGAGGCAGTACAAAATGCCTTCGAAAATTTTTTCCAGCTGATTTCTTCATGAAGGCCATCAATAAACTGCCACTGCGTTGACAAAGATGCATCGATTGCATGGGTGATTACTTTGATTAATAGAAATAAAAAATATAGAAAAAAAAATTACGTTAACTTATTTCATAAAATTATGTTAAACCGAATAATATGTTATTTATAGACTATTTAGTTAAAACCAACATTCCTAAACAAAGCCTATACTTCGCTTAAATGTAAATACATTTTAAATTAAAACAAAGGATTTAAAAGTTATGTATTTTTTTAAAATCATAGCCAATCGATTTTTATTAAGTTTTCGTAATTTAATATCTAAAATCGATAGCACAAACAACAAATATTTAACCAGTTTTTAGAGTATGCATTTCATAACAACAATCACATTTACATAAATTTACATTTTAACAGTTGAGGTTTTATAATATAACAAACAACATAAAGAGGTTTCATTTTCATTTTATTATTTTAACCTAGAACTAGAACTTTCTTTCACATGCTATTACCGGTTTGCACACGCTTATAAGAATGATTTGTGTGTGTGTACAATTCGATGATGACACTATGAAACCTGTTTAACGGGTAGTGTTAATAATCTCTAATCCTATTAAATTTATATGTCAAGGTTTATAGCTTAGGTTAGCAACATTGAATCATTTAAAACATTTTATCACTTATATTATGTAATGTAGAGCCATGTTAGCTCAGAGGCTAAGTGCTCGTCGTAAATTTCACGTAACGCGTACCAGTGTTCGACCCCAGCCGGCATCAACGAAATTGTTATCCGAGAGGAAACGCAAGTGCAAGTCTGAGGAATAATCTATACAAATAAATAAAATTGAAGTGTCTGTTTGTAATGTTAAAATATCAGCTTTTTACTAAATGCATATGAAATTATATACGGTACTAATAACAAAAAAACAATTTTTAAATTTTTATCTGTCTGTCTGTCTGCCTGTCTGTCTGTCTGTTTGTCCCGGCTAATTTCCGAAACGGCTGGACCGATTTCGACGGGACTTTCACTGGCAGATAGCTGATGTTATAAGGAGTAACTAAGGATACTTTTTTTGTTAGGAAAAGAATCAGGGTTCCGCGCAAAAAAAATTAAAACCCATGAAATCGTAGTAAACCGCTACTACAATAATGAATGTGTAGTGCCGGTATAAGAATATCCACTACCCCATATCGTCCCGTTGGTATTGTAAGAGGCGACAGAGAGAAGCAAACCAGGGGATAGGCAGCAGCACCTTCCTAATTACAATAAAAAATAAAAAAACTGCACTTGCCTGCTAAGCTGGTAATCGGGTTGCTTAGCAGGCAGGTTTCCAACCGCAGTAGGAACACGCTGCTGCCTATCACCTGGTTTGCACTGATGATATGGGGTAGTGGATATTCTTACACCGCCACTACACGGTATTGAAGAGTAACGGTGACAGTTGAAGAATATTTCGACAACATGTAAGACCGCCAACATGCACTGCAGCAGCGTGGCGAACTATTCTCTCCATAACCCTCTCAGGGGAAGGAGAAAGGAGAATGGAAATGAAAGAGAAACACGTGTCTGTGAAATTGAAAAATATTTTGTAAACATGAACTCACCAATTTGCTCAGGATTCCTACTCCTAAGTAATTAATGCAAACCTTCATAGATATTTACTTATAAAATTCTGACAAACGAAATTGGTCTTTATTTATTATAAGTGGTATTTACATATTATGGTAAATGGCTACTGCAGCCCATGGACACCTGTAACCAACTTCAAACAAAGAAGGCTACAGATGTCATCTCTTAGGATCAAGACGGAATATTGTTAGGAGGTCTGTGCCCAGCATAGAGGTGTATAGTAAGTTGTTACTTTAGTTTATTGTTTCTTTTAATTAAAAATAAACTTTTAATACTAATTATTGAAAGTATAAAAGATGTTGATTTTACTAAAATTCTTCCAGCTTTAGTACTAATTCGCTCGACAATTGCAGCAGCGGGGTAACGTGTTCATATACACACATCGTACTGAAAGAAGGCTTCAACAAAGATTCACTTATCTTTACATTTTCAACTATACATACGAGTAAATCTAATTTAAAATCTCCTAATATATAAAAATTAATATTTGCTTGTTTGTATTTTATGCACTGCCATACCGTTCATCGGATTGCGCTAAAACTTTGTCAACTTATTGCTTGTACTTGCGCGAAGGTTATAGGTATAGTACAATTAACTTACACTAGGTGGCGCGTGTATCGTCCCTACAAATTTATTTAAAAGTTATAAATCATTCAACTTCAGTGAATGTAGGTATTATCAATACTATGTAATAAAACAATATTTCTTCCAAGTTTAAAACGATATTTCCACAATTCGTCTTATATTATTAGCTTTTTTTCATCAGAAAATTAAATATATTAGACTTAATGGAAAACTACAAATAAGATTAATTTTCTGATGAAAAAAAGCTAGTAATCGGGAAATAATAAATGTTTGCTTGCTCTCCTGTAATTTTTTGAAAAATTGAGGTTCGCCCCTTTTGCGGCATTAGTGACGAATTGTTTTTTCTGCGGCTACCACCAGTACCAGTACAGTACCATCTAGTATTGTAATAATATGAAGACCCAAAAAGTCGCCATTCCAAATTTCATAAAACAAACGACAGCCACTGTGTAAATAAGTTATCGCACAAGCATTCACTGAATCCGGCATTTGTTTTGTACAGAAAGGCCTAATCCTAATTTATTAAAAGGGTGCTTGTTACATAAATATTTTATGTTCTATGTATGTCTGGAGATTAATTTTGAAGATTACTGAAATTATGTACTTTTACTGTTTACGATAGTTTTTGGTTCAGTTTCTCTATGTCACCTCTTGGAATAATTGTAATTACAATTTTTAATCTGTAACACTCATAAAACTCATTACACATAAAACCACATACAACCAATATAAAACTAAAGTTGGTGCATAAAACATTGTTATTCAGAACATAAAACATTGTTATTCAGAACATAAAACATTGTTATTGAAACATGGAGAGGTATAAAACTTTTATTTGCATACTATAATAATATCTTCTAGTTCGAATGAACTGCTTTTCAATGTCCAACTGTGTAACATTGTAAAGCCTGTTTGCATTTCCAGAAACACGAGAATTTCGCGCAGGTATAAAACAAAAAGTGTCGGATATGCCGGCAACTATGAATGAGATGTTGTATAGCTTTCAGTGCAGCCGTGCGAAATATAACATTTTTTCTCATTTTAGTTTTCTTTAATTAAATACACCATATGTTTACAATTTTCATCTAACTTCCCCTTTTCATATTTGTTTATCCATATATCCGTGTAGTAATTGTGTGAGAATATTCACTATCCTATATGGTCCCGTAGATGTCGTAAAAGACGACATAGGGAATCCAGGACAGCAGCGTCTTTATGATAAGTACTAGAAAATAAAAAATGCGGTTACTAACCCGCATGCCAAGCGTGGCAACTATGTAAAATATCCCCATGGGGGAGACCTATCTTCAGCGGTGGACTTTGATAGGCTGAAATGGAGACTCTACTACATGGCTGAGTGGCGGCCTTCGAATTCCAAATAAAGCCACGAGTCGTACTACTACAACCACTAGACCAATGACTGCCTCGTTGGTCTAGTGGTTGTAGTAGTGCGACTGCTAATCATGAGGTCCTGGGTTCGAATCCCGGGTCGGGCAAAAAAATCAGTTATTAAGCTTTTCCATCAAGAAATTCTCAGTAGCTGCCCGGAGTCAGGAAGTTGGCGGTGTCTCACCCCCGTGCCTCGGAAAGCACGTAAAGCCGTTGGTCCTGCGCCTGATCTCTCTCCGGTCGTGTCGGTTTACCGTGCCATCGGACTATGAGAGCGAGGGAATAGAGAGTGTACCTGTGCTTGCGCATACACTTGGGCACTATAATCCTGTCCTGTGCCGATGGCTAGTCTCCATTGAGGCTGACCGCCGTGACCGAAATTCGGTCTGGAGGACATTATTATTATAAAGCCACAATTTGAGCGAAAACAAATTTAAGTTTTTTTTTGTAAATGTATTGTGTTAGCACTCGTCCCTCTAAAGATCATACGAAAACCTCCCTATGATCGTATATTGCATAAGCTTTACATTAGAAACGACAAGGTTAATAAGAGATTGAGTTTAAGGGATTGAGCTGAGATTTAGTGTTGTCGGCGCAAGATAATCTATCAACGCATTATGTCCCATGGGTGTCGTATAATCGCGCATGGAAAAGATCCAGAAAGATGTTACCGGCTGTTGAAGAAGAAAAATATTTATATTAAACATACATACGTAATGCATATATATATTTTTTAACCTTCTTGAAGTAAAAACTACTTTAGAATCGTTGTGATTTTAAACTCGATGAAACGTAAAATCGACACTAAAAAGAGACAAATATATAATATGTACATCTATAGGATTTAGACTGCAAGGGACTAAGACAGAATATTATATTAAATTAGTCGTGTTCAGGCCATCTAGCATCTAATTTACGTACCTTGAGAATCAATAAATTGTTGTTCGATAAAATGACTTCACCTATAGAATGAAATAGATGGCGCTATTACAAAGCAATTTTACTCACAATTTTCTGAAGGTTTCAATTCTATCGAGTGTAAACTGCACACATGTTTTTTTAACTAGTTTGGTGGTATTTCACCCCCGTACTTTAGAAAGCAAGTAAAGCCATTGGTGTTCTGCCTGACCTCTCTCCGATCGTGTCCGATTGCCGTCTCATGGGTCTAGAGTAGTAGTAGAGTGAGGGAATTGAGAGTGCACCTGTGTTTACGTATACACCGAAATTCGGTCTGAAGGACAATTACATTGTTTTATATCTCATATATAATAATGATAATAATTCTGCCCAAATGAGCAGCGTTTTCTAGATTCTACACTTCTATTTATTTCCGCTTTTATTATACCCTCTTTCTCCGACATATTATCTAATAATACCATTTTAAATTATTGAATCTAATTGACCACTCGTCCTTGTTACAGGAAGAAAACATAGCCCTTCGGCTTATAAGACAACACGCTGATGTGGAGGAGACAGAGAGCAGCCCAGCTTCCTCCGAGGACTCTTACGGCACAGGAAGTACGGGCAAGACGTACTTCGATGAAGGGGGTTACGTGGCGGGAGGGGTGAGGGACCACGACCCTTACGTGCGGAACCGTTTCAACCAGGCCGCCTCTGACAACCTGCCGAGTAACAGGGCCATACCTGATACGAGAAATGCTATGTAAGTTAGTAGAAAAATTATTAGGATAGCATTTTTTCAAATATAAGATTTTCTAAAAAACAATAACTTTTTTACGGTTGCCATTACAAGAATCGTTGAGAATATTCTAAAAATATTTTGAAAATCGAGAAATGCATATAAAAAAATATTTAAACATTATCATACCGGACCTCCGTGGGCCGGACCCTTTTTTGTGATAATTTGAGTCATCGACTAAATAAAGTTTGTTAGAGACGAGTGCCTACGAAAAGAGTGAAACAAATGCGCTAAACACAAGGATCGTTTTTTTTAAACGAGCTAAACACAATATAGCAATACCTTTGGTATCTCAATTTAAGCAATTATAAACTGATTAAACGTTTATCGTTGAAAATCAAAATTGAACTAGATGACAAATTTTTTGATGGCACGAAGAGTTAGGTATTTACTTCTACTACTAGTTTTATTTTTATCACTACCCCTGTCTCTGATTCAATAGTTTATACTTTCATACATACTATATCGCATTGAATAATTATAACTTTTAACATAAAGTAAAACCCGATTTCAAATTGCTACCCTTAGAGATGAAATTTTTTCTCCAAATTTATATGGGACCTTCCATGAAGTACATTCTGTGTACTAAATATCGGAATTTGTCAATAAAACAAAAATACAAATTATTCATCTAAATTTATTTTATCGCCTTCAAAGTAGGCCCCATCGCTTGCAATACAACATCTCAACGCTTCACCCAGTCTTCCATACATTTTCATAGGCTATTTGCGGTATGGCCTTTAGCTCATTCAGCGAATTTTTGTTATGGCTTCTATCGACTCAAAACGTTTTCCTCAAGTGGTAATTTTAACTTGGGAAATAAAAAAAGTCAGACGGAGCCATATCAGGTGAATACAGTGCTTGGTCGAGAACTTTTGTTGAATGTTTCGCTAAAACTCTTTCACTATAATGGCTGTGTGTGATGGTGCATTATCATGGTGCAGCATCCATGAGTTGTGTTGCCACAAATCTGGACGTTTTCGGCGGATACTCACGCAAACGCTTCATGACGCCTAAATAATATTCTTTATTCACTGTTTCTCCCTTTGGAAGGAATTCGGAGTGAACCACACCACGGTAGTCAAAAAACTGTCAGCATCACCTTGATTTTGGAGCGACTTTGCCGCGGTTTTTTGGGTTTCGGCTCGTTTTCGAGACGCCATTCTGAAGACTGTTGGCTTGTTTGCATGTCGTACTCATAAACCCATGTCTCGTCGCCAGTTATTATACGTTTCATAAGGTCGGATCCGTAGAAGCTCGGGAAACCATGTCTTCAGCGACATGCTTTCGCTGCGCTCTTTGAACAAAATTGAGCTCTTTGAACTAGTCGAGCGGCGACGCGTTTCATGCCTAAAATGTCAATGAGAATGTTGTGGACGGACTTAAAAGATATGTTCACCTCACTAGCCAACTCTCTCAGACTCATACGTCGATTTTCGAGCACTAGCTTCTTGATTTTGTCGATGTTTTCTTTGGTCGTAGCGGTTGAAGGTCTACCAGAACGAGGCAAGTCTACTACTTCTCGGCCTTCTTTAAAAGCCTTATACCATTCATAAGCCCTTGTTTTCGATATACACGATTCGCCGTAGGTATTTCGCAACATTTTAGTGATTCACCACATGAAATATCATTCGAAACACAAAATTTAAGGCACACTCTTTGTTCAACAATATTTTCCATTGTAAAAATCGCCGATAACTCAAAACTATGACCAACAAAAGTGTAGTTTAAAACAAATTAAATGACAGATCCCGCTCAAACTTTGCGCTAAATCAGTACAGTGCTACCAACATGCAGTAAAAAATTAGAACGACCTCTTTACGCGGGTCTTTTATTGACATATTCCCGATACTTTTACACAGAGTTGTATAACCTATTTAATAAAAAAAAAGAATCATCAAAATTAGATCAAAATCTGCGAAGATAACGCGTAACATACATACAAAAAAACATATACTCGAATTGAGAACCTACTCCTTTTTGAAATGGGTTATAAAGTGAGTGTTTTCTGTCGGTGAGTAGATTCTTGAATATAACTAATATTTTTTATGTGTTGTAGAGGCACATTTCACCTGTACTATGGCATTATACATGGTAGAGTCATGCTGCAGCTATATTACTGCTATAGTTTTTAGCACGAATGGGTCGGCTCGACCGGGGAAGGACCACGGTCTCACAGAATACCAGCGTAAAATTGCAGCTTAACGCTGCTCTGTTTCGTATGGTGAGTGTAGAGAACCGGAGACCCTTTTTACTGGAAACGAGGCATTCCATTTTAGTCCTCACGGGTGACAACGCATATATGCATTTTGATTCGTAATCGAGGATAGATGGAGATGTCTATAGGCTACAGCAACCACTTACCATTAGGTGGACTGTGTGCTCGTTTGTCACCTTTATACTATAAAAAATCATCAATTGATTGACTAAGTGCCTCATTCTCAGCAGTTCCAAGCAGACACACGGCTAGTCTCTATATCTTATCAACTCGGTATACCACGCAACTCAACCAAACGGTTTGCTCAGTCGTTCGTAATACGTACAGCAATGGAGT
The DNA here is from genome assembly GCA_029286625.1 of Parnassius orleans. Classification (NCBI taxonomy): domain Eukaryota; kingdom Metazoa; phylum Arthropoda; class Insecta; order Lepidoptera; family Papilionidae; genus Parnassius; species Parnassius orleans. The sequence goes on along the minus strand of JAGSMP010000080.1, from coordinate 940,694 downwards.
GGAATAATTTGCCAGTATCTTTTCATCCGAATACAATCTGGGTAATCAATCAAGGCAATAGTGTATAGACTTTTATTAGGCTAAGTTAGAGCGCTTCACTATTTTCAGGTGCATCCCACTAACCGTGGGCAGCGGTAGTCGCTTACGAAGAAATAAAGCCGTACCTAACATACATTTTTACATGAACACTCACTCGAATTGTTGACCATGAAGTCGGCTAAATAAACGGATCGGTTCGACCTGAAAAGGACACCGCAACGCTTCGTGTGATTTAATAATGACATCCGAAGACCCTTTTTACTTGTGGTATTCCATCTCAATCATCAAGGGTGACAGCGCATCTGCAAATTGATTCTTAATCCAGGATAGTTTTAGCTGTATATGAACCACAGTACAGCGATATGATTTAGACACCTTCAAGAAAATAACCTTCTTTTTTTTCAAAGGCGTACAATTCCTCTGCTGTTGCAGATACTCCTACACGACAGTGAACACTTTTATTGAGGCGTGTGATCGTATGCCTCGTCTGATTTAAAAAACAATCCTCGCATGAGTATAATTTTTAATCGGTAACAAAATTGGCGCGCCGAATCCAATAAACACCTTAAATTTATTGCAACATAGACAAAGAGACAACAAAGTATTAAATCAAATGTTTGTTTTCAGGTGCCGTTTAAAGAAGTACGACGAGGACCTCCCAGAAACCAGTGTCATAATCACGTTTCATAATGAAGCGAGATCGACACTCCTGCGCACTATCGTCAGGTAAAATTTATTTAATTAAACATTTTATATGGTTTTCTGTTAATTTTAAGGAGTTTAGAGAGAGCCGTAAAGAAATATTCAAATTTTTGAAAAATAATTTTTGAAAAAGTCAAAAAGGGAATGCTGAAACTTAAACTCATAGTCTTGAATTCAAAATATCTTATTCACATAAAGTCATATTGGAGTCTTTCTAAAGCTTAAGAGTGTTAAACAAAAAGCTTTATAAATTCAATGTGATGTTTTGTCTACATGCATTAAGCATAAAAATAAGAAGTGGTATGTGGTATATGCAAACATCTGATGAAGACGTCTTGGTAGAACAGAGCATGAAACAAGCATTATTTTATTAGTATAGCTTTATCATTGTCATCAACATATTGTAGGGAGTCTTAATTATCACGCTTGGCAGGCGGATGGACGATCGCAGTTCCAGACGTCTTGCACTATTCAGTCCATCACCAGATGGGTGGCAACGTCAAGAGTCTTTTTGTATTTTACGTCTGGTTGTAATGGTTATGTCGCCATCTATCGGAAGCCAATTAGTTCAACATTAACCAATTCTGATGAATCATCACAGCTTATTAAAATCCACTGCTGAACATAAGCTTACCCTTAGATTGCTTCATAAAGGAGATATTTTGTATATATCTTGCATAGTGGCCACGTTTGGTAGGCGGGCAACCGCAGTTTTTTATTCTAGTTATTATTAGAAAAACACTGTCCATCTCCTATTTTGTTTTCCTCTGCCTCGTACGACACCCATGGCACGATATGAGGTAGTGGATATTCTTACACCGCCACGACACTGTAAGTTAACCAATAACATTAAAGAAATTTGATTACGTATTCAAGGCTGTATGCTGTGTAATTAGTCGAATTTAGAGCACCACCGATACTAGCTATTACAAATATCCATACTAACAATACAATGTATTTCAGTGTACTGAACCGAAGTCCGGAGCATCTGATAAAAGAGATCATTCTCGTGGACGACTTCAGCGATAACCGTGAGTAAATTATTTTTAAATTCATAAAGATAATAAAAATTGTAATCATCACTCTGTGAATGTACTGACAATGTTTACTATAATGTTCTTTTTATTTTTGGCACCTATCACATTATTTCCAGACGTCTTGACTGTGATAGAATGGCATTAAGATATTAATGCCGCCCTTTGTTATCATTTTTATTAAGGTGTACAATAAAGAATAAATAAATTAATCAATAAATGTTGCACTTTATAATTTTTATTAACCTATACATAAGGTTGATCATTTTTCCCTTTACAAAAGATGTGCATTACTTTTAATTATATTAGTCTGTGTTTCCACCACCATCATCAATATGAACGAACTTGGTTTTAAAAATCCATACGTAAAAACACAAAAAAATTCACGTTTGTTACCCAAAAGGGACGTACGGTCCTGAGCCTCCCGCATCCATTGACAGCCTGCGTGTTTCATCAGGTCGTCACTCTATCTAGTGGGGCAATGTATGGGGGAGGCCTATGTTCAGCAGTGGACTTGTGATGGGCTATAAAAGTACAAGAAGTATTTCCATCGGAGGTTGATGATATCTGAAGACATAAAACGTTTTAAATGCTTTCTAATAATTATAACACATATTTAATTACAAATAACACCGAACAATAAAGAAAAACTCAACCATAGAGACGACTTATTAAATTTCAAGCATTGTTTAAAGAACAATGGCAAGCAAGACTTCATTTACTTCACATAGCTAATTGGAAAATTGGAAGCGGGCTCGTATCGAAACCGGAGCGTTCAGTGTTTTCGTTTGAGTTGAGCTTACTACGTTGAATTTGCGGCAGAAATCCTAATTTTACTAAGTGGCGAGTTTTACTAGGTGACAAAAGGTTACGACGACAGGAGATTAATTACTACTGTGGTGAACCACTCTTAACATAAGCTTTTTAAGATAACTTAGAGTGTTTAACAGAAGTATTAGTAATGTTAATAGCGTTACTAGTATTCCTTTTCTTTTTTTTCTTCTACTTTCCTTTTTTTTAATTGTGGTCTCGTTGGTCTCCTTTTCTGCCTAAAAGACTCTGGGTTAGTACAGTCTGCCGCCAAATTGCAGTGCTTTTGTAGTGAAGTTTGTATAAAAAGGGTTATTATAACATTAAGGAATTTATGGATGATAATAACCCCTAGGAATGAGGTGATCGCTACCAAGCTATTTCTAATTTATTTTGTGTTGTTAATTGTGTAACATACATGATTGTAAGCTGTATTTTTTTAAGTCCCGCTGGGTTTCTTGCTGGTTCTTCCCAGGACAGAGGTTTTTTTTCCGAACCAGTGCAGTGGTAAATTAAACAAAGAGTGACTTTCAATAAGTATTATTTATAATCTATATTGAATAAAAAAGTTTATGTTTCTGTTTCTGTTTCTTGCTCTGCTGTGTTCCGGTCTAAAGAGTGAGAGAGGCCAGTGTAGTTACAGGCCGTGGGGCATATAGATATATAGCCACTTGCCATCGGGTGAACTGTAAATTCCTTTGTCACTTCAGTTTTATAAAAAAACACTAGCTGTTCCTCGTGACTTCGTCGGCATGGAACTTTACGATTGGATTTCATGGGTTTTATTTTTTTGCGCGGAACCTTAATTTTAAAAGTAGCCTCAGTTACTACATATAACATCAGCTATCTGCCAGTGAAAATACCGTCAAAATCGGTCCAGCCATTTCGGAGATTAGCCGGAACAAACAGACAGACAGACAAAATTTTTAAAAATTGTGTTTTTTTTTGTTAAAAGTATCATATACATTTTTATATGCATTTAGTAAAAATTTGTTATTTTGACATTACAAACAGAACTTCAATTTTATTTATTTGTATAGATATACAGGGTTATTTTTAAAAGAGTAGCCAAATTTTAAACTTAATTTCAAATATTTATACGTGGTAGAGCCATGCTGTAGCTATATTAGTAGTATAGTTGTAGCACGAATGGGTCGGCTCGACCGGGGAAGGACCACGCTCTCACAGAATACCAGCGTAAAATAGCTGCTCAATGCTGCTGTGTTTCGTATGGTGAGTGTAGAGAACCGGAGACCCTTTTCGGTGACAACGCATCTGCATTTTGATTCGTAATTAAGGATAGATGTAGATGTCTATGGGCCACAACAACCACAGCAAACACTTACAATCAGGTGGACTGTTTGCTCATTTGTTACCTTATCCTATGAATATATATATATATATATATAAATAATGATATGTTCATCCAGAGCGTGTTGCCAGTGATGACCTATGGATCTGTGACGTGGTCCTTCACTGCTGGCCGTTTGAGGAAGCTCAAAGTCGCTCAGCAAGCTATGGAGAGGGCTATGCTCGGCGTAATGCATTAATTTGCATTAATTTAAATTGATTTTACTACGCACGCACACATTCATAAGGGTCGATCGGTAGGCAAAAACGTTGTTGCCCATAAATCACATTAAATTTAGGATAGTTTCAAATAAAAGTAGAAGCCTTATTTACTCGTATTTTCAAAACTGTAATAACGGTATATCACTAAAAGAAAGAAAGATACCACGCTTGCAAAAGCTAGTCAAAGATATGACACCAAGAGAACACAGACAAATGAAAAGAAAATGGCAAGTTAGAAACAAGAAGAGAAGAGAATAACAGAAAGCTTTGTAGAACGTTCTAATGAATACTCCGCCTTCCACACCTGTTCCTTCAAGCCCCAGGTTACTTCCTTTAAGTCCTAGATCTCGTTCACTAACTCCAACCTCATCCGCTGCTAGAGCAAGGGGAAGAGAAAAAGTTAGACGAGACAGATCAAAAATTTATAGGCAAAATATGAAACTTCAAGACGAAGTAAAAGAATTACAGAAAAAAATACAAGAAAAGACTTCAACGTCAAAAAAATAAAAAAGACAACTTATTACATAATATAACCAAAACTAGAAAAAAAATGAAGATAAAATTAAAGGCGCCGAAGAAGATAAAAGAAAATACAGTATTTTGACAAATGCCATTAAGGAACATTAAAAAACATTAAAACAAAACACTGCTTTAAAACAATCCTTGAAGACGCAGTAATGTATTACTTGACTTCTACAAAGGACAAATATATTACTTCTTTTTGTACTGTGTCTTCTGATCTTAATCATGACCCTGCAGCTATTTGGGCCCACCTACATCCGGTACTTGATTGGGTTCAAAAAGAATTACCCCATATTAAGACAGTCCACTTTTTTTCTGATGGACCAGCAACACAGTACAAATAAAAAAGAATAATTTTTAACTTTTTGCAACAAGCTTTTTTAAACAATACAGATTTGAAAGTTCAACTTGGATTTTTTTTTGAGTCCGGTCACGGCAGGGGAGCAGCTGACGGTATAGGAGGATCTATTAAACGTTTAGCTGACCATTTCGTCGCCAGTGGACACGACATTATTGACGCTTTACAATTTTATGAAGCACTTAAAGACCGCAGTAAGATAAAGCTATTTCTTGTTGGTAAAGACGATATTGCCCAGATTTTAATGGAAATACCAAGTGAAATTATTCCATTTAAAGGTACTATGAACGTCCACCAACTAGTTGTACAGCAACCTGGAGTGCTGAGCTACCGAACATTGAGTTGTTTTTGCGACAAATTTTGTGATTGTTACAATTTGAAGACTTATCGCCCATTGCCTGAACATGAGATAGAAGTTAACGACAGCCCAACCTCAGATTCAAAAGAACCACTGGCTGAAATAACCAACATAATTAGAGCTCCTACAAAGAGATTTTATGAGACTGTTTATACTTCTACTTCAGAAGATGAAGATGATCAGCCTCTTGTTAATCAGAAAAAAACTGTGCACATAAAACCGGGTACTTCATATGACCTGTCTGTAGACAACATCCACCCATTATTAATAAAAATCGTACACATATGTTAGTAATTGCATAAAGTTTAGGAGTTGCAAAAAGTTGTGTGGATGAAGATGGAGATGTTCAGGTGATGTTTTATAAAACTGTTGATGACACTGGAAAAATATTTAAATTAGTAAAATCAGATGTATCAGATGTGATGTTTGAAAACTTTATAAAAATAATTCCAAGTCCTAAAGAAGTCAAAAGAGGAAGGCGTGTTTATTACGAATTTGATAAACCAATAGCAGTATTTGAAAAGTAGAATAAGAGAAAAGAGAGGATTAGTCTGATTTACGTGTACCAAAGAATGGTTCTACCAAGAAATAATATATTATGTAGCATTATAAGAGAAGCATTATGTTTTGTTATCGTTTAAAAACTTTAAAAATGTTAAAGGATTAAGTTCAAATGTTGGCTTTTTATCTACCACTCTGTCACAATTTTGTCACTTGTAATTAAACGTCAAAGTAGCATATGTTTCAGTTTATTGAAAACATATATACTAAAATAACATATTATATTATTACAAATTTACCATACAAGGTATTAGCAGAATTTCAGCTATGTTTATTTCAATTTTTGCAAAATATTTCAAAGTTTGTTGTCTTAACGAGCAAAATGTGACAGAGTGGTATTAAATGTTATTTTTATATATTTTAATAAGAATTCTGATAAATAGATTTAGATAATAATAAATGCTTGTATTCTAGTTAAGCAAAGTTAAAAAAAACCGGAAAATTTGATTTTACATAATCTACTATATAAAAATAAGTCGGGTTTTCCTTCCTGACGCTATAACTCCAGAACGCACGAACCAATTTCCACGGTTTTGCATTCGTTGGAAAGGTCTCGGGCTCCGTGAGGTTTGTAGCAAAGAAAATTTGTGAAAAATTTCAACAGAAAAGGGAAAATCTTTTTCACATACAGCACCATCTCTGATACATAGCATGTACTACAAACCAATATTTTAAGTAGATGTCTTTTCACATACAGCGCCATCTCTGATACATAGCATGTACTACAAACCAATATTTTAAGTAGATGGCGCCGGTGCGTGATACATTGTTTGACAGCTACTCATTGTTCTCTGCTTAGCACAGAGTACCTTTATCTGCTTAGTCAATTTCATGTGACAAACCGGTATTGTGTTCACTGTGAAATTGTGATAAAAAGTAAAAGAATAAGTTATTTGTTTCCTAACATTACAATTGGAAACCATCAAATCAATCACGTGTATTGTGCAAATTTTATCAATTTCAACAGCAGGCATTTGTCTTTAAAGTGGTAAGTTGAAGTGTAAATTATGTGGATCATGCATTTGAGGTTAAATTCACTATTCTGTCCATAGTCCAAAATGCCTAGAGGACGACGTGCGAACATCGGCCGCCGCACAAGGCATGCAAGCCAGCAACAAGTGTATTCACAGAACTTAAGCGAAGAAAGACAAAATATAATAAGAGAAAATGCCCGATTGAGACAACGCGTGAGCACAATCATCAATCATTGGCATCATACAATCGCTTGGCATTCCAATATGATTCCACTGCGAACTACAGTGATGATGAAAATTTAGATATTGGAACAATGACGACTATATGCCGATATTGCAATGCGTTAAAGTTCAAAGAGAAACGGCTGGATTGTGCTGCAAGTGGAAAAGTCAAACTGGATCCATTACTTACACCACCACAGCCACTGAAACCATTGTTTGATGGAAGTGATCCCGATTCCAGCCATTTTCTTCAACACATCCTTGAATACAATAACTGCTTTCGCATGACTTCCTTTGGAGCTAATATCATTCGAGAAGGCGGCTTCATGCCGACTTGCAAGGTAAAAGATACAACACATAACCAATCACTCACACCAACACAATGAATTGCAACACATAACAACCATATACACGACACACTACACCATCACACGATCAGAAGTTACACCGTTTTCTTCAACAAATGATTCTTTGCAATTACAGGTACAAGGACAAATATATCATTTGCATGGTTCAATGGTACCAACACCAGATGAACCGCATCAATTTCTGCAAATATATTTCATTTCGTCGATGGTGGATCAGCTGAATGTGCGGTGCAATATACAGGAACACAACAGTTAAAGAGACGAATTATTGAACAGTTGCAAACATTTTTCACGCTAATAATGCTGTGGTTAATATGTTCAAAACAGCATTGGAACGAATGCCATCGGATACGCACAAATTTGTCATAAGAGCGGATTGTACCCCAACAGGTGAACATGTGCGAAGATTCAATGCACCCACCGTTAATGATGTTGCTGCAATTATTGTTGGCGATCCAACTAAATCGCGAGACATTGTCGTTCAGCGAAGAAGCAATATCATGCATCGTAAACGAGACACATCGTTTGTACGATGCGTTACAATATCCAATCATTTATTGGCAAGGGCAAGACGGATACAACATCACGTTGAAGATGGTCGATCCAATTACAGGTACAATATTCACACACTAATTATTGCTATTATTGCTATTATTGGTTTCCATTAACAATTTACTTAATTTTGCATTTTCAGGCGTATCAACGAATAAAAATCTAAGCGCAATGAATTACTATGCGTATCGTATGATGATTCGTACACATGAGGAGAATGTCATTCTGAAGTGCCGTCGGCTATTCCAGCAATTCGCTGTCGACATGTATGTCAAAGTCGAGACCGAACGTTTAGCTTTCATCCGATTCAATCAGGCAAAGCTACGATCTGAGGACTATATACACTTGCGTGATGCTATTAATTCAGATGGTGATGTTCAGAATATTGGACGTCTGACGATTCTCCATCATCTTATATCGGAAGCCACGCCACATGCACGAATACGCTCAAGACGCTATGACGTACGTGCGAAATTATGGAACCCGGATTTATTTATTACGTTCATGCAATCCGAAGTGGACGGAAATTGAACGTGAGTTGGAACCGGGCCAAAAACCGCAAGATCGCCATGACATAATCGCCAGAGTATTTCAGCAAAAGCTCAAGGTTATGATGGATGTGCTTACTAAGTATCGAGTTTTTGGTGACACACGTTGTTATATGTACTCGGTGGAATGGCAGAAGCGTGGACTACCGCATGCTCATATCCTAATTTGGTTGCTGAACAAATTACATTCAAATGAAGTGGATGACATCATATCAGCTGAAATTCCTGATCCAGTCACTGATCCCCATCTACACGACATTGTGACGACACAGATGGTGCATGGACCGTGCGGTACATTAAATCCATTATCGCCTTGCATGGCTGATGGAAAGTGCACAAAACGATATCCGCGACCGTTAGTTGCTGAAACAGTCACAGGAACGATGGATATCCAGTTTATCGTCGGCGTTCAAAAGAAGATAATGGTCGAACTATCAAAGTTAAAGTTCAAAATCAAGAGATTGAGATCGGAAATGAATTCATTGTACCATATTGCCCGCTGCTATCACGAATTTTTGAAACACATGCAAACGTTGAGAGTTGTCATTCGGCCAAATCAATCAAATATTTGTGCAAGAACGTCAAAAAGGCAGCGACATGGCTGTGTTTGGTATTGCATCGGAAAATGAATGACGAAATCAGCAACTTCAAATGGGCAGATACGTCAGTACCAATGAAGCACTGTGGCGATTATTGTCATTTCAAATTCATGAAAGATATCCCACAGTTGTACATTTAGCAGTGCATTTGGAAAATGGCCAAAGAGTTTACTTCACTGAGGCTAATGCGGCACAACGAGCTGAGAGACCACCATCGACAACATTGACTAGCTTCTTTGCAATGTGTGAAGCAGATCCATTCGCAGCGACGCTGATGTACGTTGAAATGCCCAAGTATTATACTTGGAATCAATCAACAAAGAAATTCCAACGTCGCAAACAAGGAACCCCAGTTCCAGATTGGCCACAGGTGTTTTCCACTGATGCACTAGGTCGCATGTATACTGTTCATCCTAGAAATGATGAATGTTTTATTTGCGACTGCTGTTGGTAAATGTACGTGGACCAAAATCATTTGCGCATTTGAAAACTGTGAATGGCCACCAATGCCAAACATATCGAGAAGTATGTCAACTATTGGGTTTGCTGGAGAACGATTCTCATTGGGATTTAACACTTGCGGATTCAGTTGTTTCATCAAATGCGTACCAAATACGAACGCTATTCGCAATTATTATCACCACATGTTTTCCTTCACAACCAATTCAGTTATGGAACAAATACAAAGACGACATATGTGAAGATATCTTGCATCGCTTGCGCATTCAAACGAATAATCCTGACAACCAAATAACCGATGAAATCTACAATGAAGGATTGATTCTGATTGAGGATCAATGCTTGACTATTGCAAACAAGCTACTGATTGAAGTAGGAATGATTGCGCCAAATCGATCGATGCACGATGCATTCAACCAAGAATTAAATCGAGAGCTGCAATACAATGTTGATACATTGCATGAATTCGTTCGAAATAATGTGCCGTTGCTGAATGAACAGCAAAAACAAGTATACGAAACATTAATGCAAGCGGTGGACAATAATACTGGTGGTCTATTCTTCCTGGACGCACCTGGAGGAACAGGGAAACATTTGTCATTTCATTGATTTTGGCCACTATTCGATCAAGATGTGACATAGCTTTGGCGTTAGCATCATCTGGAATTGCGGCGACTCTTCTAGATGGCGGTCGTACTGCACATTCTGCGCTTAAGTTGCCACTCAATTTAAACACAATTGATACTCCAACATGCAATATTTCCCGATCCAGTGCAATGGGAAAATTGTTGATGCAATGCAAGCTCATTGTTTGGGATGAGTGCACAATGGCACATAAGAAATCTCTTGAAGCACTTAACTTCACACTGAAGGATCTTCGGCGAAATAACAACATCTTTGGCGGCTTGATGATATTGTTGGCAGGCGATTTCAGGCAGACGTTGCCAGTAATTCCCCGTGGAACGCCTGCAGATGAATTGAATGCTTGCCTGAAGGCATCACCTTTATGGAATAACGTAAAAACATTATCGCTAACCACTAATATGAGAGTTCAACTTCAAAATTATCAAAGTGCTGCACAATTTTCCAAACAATTGTTAGCTGTTGGAAATGGAAAAGTCCCAGTTGATGTGACATCTGGATTAATTACTCTTACCAACGACTTTTGCCGATTTGTAGACTCTCAATTAGCTCTTATTGAAAATGTTTTCCCAAACATTAGTGAGAATTATCAGAATTATGCTTGGTTAAGTCAACGAGCAATTCTTGCCGCAAAGAATAATGATGTACACGCACTGAATTTCACCATTCAATCAAAAATTGCTGGCGATTTGGTGACATACAAATCCGTTGATTCCATAACAAATCCCGATGATGTAGTAAATTATCCAACGGAGTTTTTGAACTCTCTGGAGTTACCAGGATTTCCACCACATAACTTGCAACTCAAAGTTGGTACAGTTATTATGATATTGCGTAATTTGAATCCACCGCGACTTTGCAACGGTACTCGACTTTCGGTAAAAAGACTTATGCCGAATTTGATTGAGGCAACCATTATTAACGGAAAGTACGCAGGTGAAAATGTATGTATTCCTCGAATACCAATGATTCCGACTGATCTTCCGTTTGAATTCAAACGATTGCAATTTCCAGTTCGCCTGGCGTTCGCAATGACAATTAACAAGTCGCAAGGCCAATCGCTTAGTGTTTGCGGGATAAATTTAGAAAATCACTGTTTTTCACATGGACAGTTATACGTAGCGTGTTCACGAGTTGGGAAACCATCCGCTTTGTTTGTGTTAACGTCAGACCAAAAAACAAAAAATGTGGTTTACCAAAGAGCTCTTCAATGAAACGGATAATTTGCGGACACATATAATGCTTCGATTCAGTATTTACTTTGGATTCACTTTCATTTACTTAGAGAAGTTCAACTAAATAACACTTCATTTTTGTAATCGAAAAGAATTCATTACTGTTGTGAAATGAAATAAAATTTTTCCTTTTCAAATATAAAACAAAAAAAATTTTCTTCTTCTTTAATCACCGAACAAAATGTTAAATAAAACGAAGCCATCTGGTGGCGAAACGGAGTTCGCCAGGTTTGCTAGTAACTCATAAATATATTTTTTGTGACTGAGGTGTTTATTTTCCTTACTATTCCGATAAAACTTAAAATAAATAAAAGGTATAAAATAAAACTTCGATGCATTATGCGTTTCTAAAATCTTCGATAACTGGACAATTGTTTAAAATACATTTTATAAAAATACACTTTTATTTATTTTGAAATCTAAAATTTATCACTCAGATTGTCGGTAGAAAAGTAGAACGCCCCAGATGCGTTGTCATTCCTGTAGACTAAGATGGAATGCCATAATAATGAACGATGAATGCAACGAAAATTAAAAATTAAAAAATATTTTTTAAAACAAGCTTTTATTAAAATGCACAATAAAATACACCAATAAGTTTTTAAAATACATAATGTTATGTAAACTCCAAACCAACAAGAGTTGAATATGCCTGCACTATAGAAGTGTCATCTGCAAAAGTATGACAAACACACTCGTACTATCTACATATAAACAGTATGATTATGTTCGTATGCGATTCTATTTCGATAATACCCCTATGTGGACAAAATATACCTTGTTACTAACAATAAAAATTTGCCTAATATGGTAGGTAGGTAGGTATATAAGCAGGGTAAATGTTCGTTATATTTAAAATAAAGTAATAAATAAAAGCTACTTCTATTTAAATAATTAAAGTAATAATATACATAAATTATAAACAGCTGAAGATGGCGCAGCCCTCCGCGCGATCCGCAAAGTTCGTGTGATACGCAACACGAAGCGTGAGGGTCTGATGAGGTCCAGGGTGCGTGGAGCGGAAGCTGCCACGGCGCCCGTGCTCACTTTCCTCGACTCACACGTAGAGTGCAACGTGCACTGGCTCGAGCCCCTCCTGCAGAGGATAAAAGAGGTAAGTGAAGTCTTCTTTAAAATTTTGCTTTCTTTGATTTTTTTCCCACAAACGTTCATATTTTGTTTCCCAGTTTTTTTATCGAAAATATACAAATCGGTCCCCATCACCGTGAACTCTTTTGATTGTAATAATAAAGTAAAGTACACAACCTAAATACATACCATTGCTGGGCACAGGATTCCTCTCATTTCCAAGAGGGTTATGGTGCAAATAGTTCTCCGCGCTGTTTCTTATCATTTTGGCGGACTTTGATGTCCTCGATTTTTTATTTCTCAGATATGCAGATTTCATCAAGATGTTTTTCGTCGCCGCCGAGCATATGGTAAATCAGTACTTGAAATTGAACATTGGTGCTGGTGGGGATCAAACTCTCGAATCTCTTTTGGTTCCTCTCTGGCTTCTTCTCAAATCTTAAAAATATTTGCATTTTGATTGTAAACCAAAAAAAAACTAACTCCTCAACTCTAAAACCCTACCTAACTCTAAGAAATTGTTTGTAAAAGTCGGATGAAAAACTAAACATAGGCACATGTATAGGAGTCGACGTGACGTAGTTTGCCTCAAAAAGGTGAAATGAGATCAGAATGTTTGTTGCCCTACCGATATAATTTGTATGCAATGAGGCAAGGTTGTATAAAATGTCAGAAGCATTAAACATTTGTCCTAAAGGGCACTTACAAAGGAATAGGCGGGTTCAAAATGTACGTTTATACGCGTCCTATCTCGTGGCTTATATCTTTCTTCCGTCGCGAGATACCCATAGGTATCGCAGGATATCCGCGAGAAGTGGGGGGAGAGAGGTGTTATCTTATGTCAACATCACGCAGAAGTGAACATGCGTATGCGACTGCATTAGTCACAGTATAATTTAAAAACATACCTAAATTAACATTATACTCGGTTATCATGACTGACCTCCGAGCAGAACGTAGATACTGTAATGAATACAAGGAAGTGAAAGGTTCAAAGACCTTAATATAAAAATAATGATGTCCATAACATTTATCAATCTCAGTAGTCAATATTTTCTGGTTGTCAAACTGAACTTTTTAATAGAAGTAAGGTTTGTAAACAAGCACACAGTCTACCTAATGGTAATTGAACTATGTGCCCTTAAGCACCTACATCAACCTTTATTTAAGAATCAAAATGCGAATGCGATTTCACCCCTGAGTACTTTTTTTTTAAATAAAGATGACGAACGAGCACACAGTTCCACTTAATGATAAGTGAATGCTGTGGCCCATAGACATCTACATTTTTCCTCGATTATGAATAAAAATGCAGATGCGTTGTCACTCCTGAGGACTAAGATGCAATGCCTCGTTTTCAGTGAAAAGGGTATCCGGTTCTCTACACTCACCATACGAAACAGCAGCATTAAGCCGCTATTTTACGCTGGTATTCTATGAGAGCGTGGTCCTACCCATACAATCGAGCCAACCCATACGTGCTACAACCATAATATAGCTGCAGCGTGACTCTACCACGTTTGATGTTACCACTTATGTAGATGAAATGTCTCGTTACCAGTAAAAAGATTCTTCAGCGAAGACGTTTTAATATCGCAATCATTATAACGCTTGCTAAGCTTCTTGCAACGGGAGTATAGTGTCCAGCAGTAAAGGATTATCAAGAGGAAGAACTAAAAATCATAAGTTTGTTTAAGTCCATTCAATCCAAGCATTTCAAAAACAATCATAAAACTACATTGCAAAAATAATTGAATTGCTAGTAAAAGTCGAAATGTTACATTCACTCCCGTAAATAATTAACGTGGGTCACGTTACTAGGCAGCAGCGTAAGCGAATTAGACGCTACCTAGATTTAAATAGTACCTACCGTGTGAGCAGTGAACGGTCGTCGGAGATTGTAAAATGAGTGTTGAAAGTAAAATTCAAAATGAATTTACTACTGCATACAATATAGCAATCGATTGAGAAATTATTTCTATGAATAATGCTAAGCCTCGACTGCTCTGAACAATGTATCATTCTTACAATGTAGAACGTTATTATGTGTAGGCCGCTTTAATATTATTAAATTAATTACTCCCTCATGTATGCTACTAACTAAGAATATATATAATTTAGGTCACTTCGTAAGTGCGAATAATTTTCACTGCTGCTAATGCTTACATTTTGTTTGATCGATCTTCTGGTATTGGATTATTATCTGTGTCTCTTCCCTCTTTTGTTCTTAATTCCTATAGATTATAGATAAATAGTTCAATTCGCTATATTACAGCTAATTCACTAGTGCTGACGTCTTTCTACAGTCATTGCCTAAATCATTATTTCACATGGGACAATTGAAAACGAAGTAAGCACGATATCAGTAGCAAATTTATATGAACTTTATTCCGTAAAATTAGACAATGTTCTTATATTTCTACTTGTTCTTTCTCTTAGAACGTCCTTGGAAAGGTCAATTATTGTCAGACATTAAAAGTCCATTGCTTGATTGTCTTTTCAAGTATGCGCCATTAGGCCAAGCATTTCTTGAAGCAGTAACTCATTGACCTCATTGGGTAGGCATTTTGGCGCGCACGTAATTATTAAATTCTCTTTATGTCGAGCACATTTTTTTGATGAAATTTCCACTGTGACTCCATCGTCGGAGGTTCCTGCATCGTGTGTATGTGACGAGACACACCATCGAACAGATAAGGTCAATAAAATAAGACAAATTAAATCATGCGAACGATTAGTTAATGTTTCATTATTTTACAAATATTATCATCTTCAAGTATTATGAAAACTATACTCCTAGATGCTAGTCGTCTCTAAAGGAAAATAAATTACAGATTATTTGCTACATTCAAAATTTGAACATAAGATTATCTGTACGTTATTTTAAGTTTCTCTGGCAGTTACCCACACTTTTTCTTACACTGTCTGCTTTCTTAAATAGAAGTCTTTTTCATTTTTAAATTAATGATATTAATAAAAGATTTTTCAATTATCTTAAATGTTATACTTAGGATAAAATATAACTTAAGGCGAGCATTGAAACAGAAACAGAAACAGAAACATTTTATTCAATATAGATTATAAATAATACTTGTTGAATGTCACTCTTTTGTTTAATTTAGCATTGGTTCGGAAAAAAACTTCTGTCCGGGGAAGAACCAGCAAGAAACCCAGCGGGACTTTTTGGTATCGAAAAGACTCAGCTCCTCCCCATTTAAAATTACATTGGTATTTAGATGTTTGACATTTGAAGTTACGTATTTCATATCTTTCCTACCTTTTCCGCACGATATTTGGTAGACATAAAGGATCTAAATAAAAATGTAGCCGATGCAGAATCTAAATGAATAACATGTCTTTCATATGATCGAAAAATATTATATGGTTATCGTTTAAAAAAAAAACGCGAAATCGAACGTCAAAGTTTTTTCCGGACAATTAAATTATAATTGTTTTAACTCGATTAATATAACATATTTAAAAGATCTATTTGATTAAGAATTTGATTGAGTATTTAATATATGCGCATATGTTTTCCGAGCTCAGACTATTTCAAGAAATATATGCGATATTTTGTCCAACCAGGCCTTAAACAAATTGAAATAAACAGTTGTGTTAATAAAATTTGTTGTTGCACGAATATAAAACTCATTCAGGTTTAATTTATTTGATGGATAACTTTTCGTTGGATCGTTTTAACAAATAAGCTAGAAAATGTGTCAAAATTATCAAACTACTAAAATCCAGCTACAAACAATTGAGATGGCTATCAAAGTATCAAAGCTTTTACTTTAAGTACGAACATTATACTGCACTTGGAAAGGTTCGAGTAATTTATTCCACTTTCACTTATATTCAAATTTTCGTAGATAAACTACACGCAGCAAACCTATCGCGTGACGGAACTGCGTTAAGGTTATTAATTGTCTTTCCAAAATTTACATAGGTCGTGTTATTTAATTCGTTAATGAATTATAATTGCACACCTCGAACGTGAAAGCGTCGACAAGCCGCTATGATGTGACATCTTCTAGTTTAATGCTTTAGCCATAGAGCAATACGGGCCACCGCCGCGCCGGACCGGTCCGCTCCGTGTTGCTCTATGGCCTTAACTAATTAATTTTAACATCTTTAATATAATAAATTTCCGCAAAATAACGCCTGATTCCATTTAAACTAAATAAATCTTTTTTAAATTGGATCTATTAAACTAGATATTCTAATGTCTTTAATTTATTCATTCTTAAGTGCATAAAATGCGATTAAATTATTTCTTACTGTTCCGTCCGATGTTCTGTAGGTATTTGTATCAAATGACGGAAGCGATTAATCAACTGTTATCATACTAAAAGTTTCTACTTATCCTTTGGGTGATCCCTACTGAAAAAAAAAATGAAATCTCATTTCTTTTTAACGAGCTTACAATCAAAAAGAAAAAGAATACAGAGGCGTTGTTACATCTGAGGACTAAGAACTAAGATGGAATGCCTCACAGCCTGTTATTATATTGGCTCTCTATATCCTTTATACCAAGGACCGCGGCAAATCCCCAAATAGGTGTTGGGCTAGGTATTAGATAGGTGTTATTAAAATATCTGTATATGCTGTTGCAAATGGGAGTTAAATTTTTTTTTGCAAAAAGAAAGACTAACCGTCTTCTTAACAATGCTAATATTCCGTTTAACCACTGCGATTAAACATAATTGCTTGGTTAGGAGTGGTCGAATGGTCCTTAAGTTTCGCAACCCGTGCTCTTAATCATTAGGCATTTACCACTTTTATGTGTGGTGCTCCTGAAATCAACTACGGTATAAACCGTATGCTGGTAAGACGCTCGATTATTCGTATTTTTTTTTATAGGATAGGTTGACAAACGAGCACACAGTCCACCTGATGGTAAGTGGTTGCTGTGACCCATAGACATCTACATCTATCCTCGTTTGCGAATAAAAATGCAGATGCGTTGTCACCCGTGACGACTAAGATGGAATGCCTCTTTTCCAGTAAAAAGGGTCTCTGGTTCTCTACACTCACCATACGAAACACAGCAGCGTTAAGCTGCTATTTTACGCTGGTATTCTGTGAGAGCGTGGTCCTTCCCCGGTCGAGCCGACCCATTCGTGCTACAACTATACTATTAATATAGCTGCAGCATGGCTCTACCACGTAAATAAATTTAATTAAATAATGTTTACTCATCCAGCAGGGATTTCATTCACTGCACGTATTGGAGATCTTATTTGCATATACAAAAATTACAACCTCTTGAAGTGCAATCTATATGAACACTAAAACAAGACCGACCAAGCTATGTAATGATATAATATGTTAACAATGGAGACCCGACAATACTTAACGATCACTGCACAGTTTTCCGTGCATTATAAAGCCATTTATTTGTCTTTGAATAGAAATTTAGACCGCCGCTAGTGCTTTGCGCATATTAACGCTTACATTAGTTCGGTAATTGCACATCACGTAATCGTGTAGTAAGATGATGTTTAGCCAGAAAATTAGTATTCAGAGCATGGCTTCTCCAAAATTCATGGTCTATATATTTTTGCAATAATTGTTTTGTTTAAAGTACGTAAAGTATAAAACTTATTTCTTTATATTGGTGGCTTAAACCGGCGGATTTAACCGGCGACGAGGTTTGCCACCCGTCACGTTCTGTCTCCCGGAGCGGCGAAAAGTGGATTGCGGAAGAATGTGTCAAAAAAGCACGTATGGCAATTCATAATGCTGTGTTAGTCCCTACTTTAATGTATGGCAGTGAAAGTTGGGTCTGGCAGAAGAAGCATGAGAGTAGAATAAATGCTGTAGAAATGCGGTCATTAAGGAGTATGCTAGGGCTGAATCTGAATGACAGGGTGAGAAATAGTGTGATAAGAGAAAAGTGTGGTTTGCAAGATGACGTTGTGACCAGGGTTAAGAAAGGAATGCTTCGGTGGTTTGGTCATGTAGAAAGAATGAACGAGGAAAGAGTGACAAAGCAAATTTATGCTGCAGAAGTGAACGGAAGAGTCGGGAAGGGACGCCCTAGACGAAGGTTTATCGACCAAATTGGCGATATATTGAAAATGGGCCAGATTAGGAGTACCCTTAACCGACGAGCGTGTGTGCGTAGATATATGGATGTAAAGGAGACGAGAGAAGTGTGTCAGCATCGTGCCAAATGGAAGTGTCCGTAGTCTCTGCCTACCCCTCTGAGTGACAGGCGTGAGTGTTTATGTATGTATGTATGTATGGTGGCTTAAAATCAACAAAATAACGACTTTAGAATCCCAGGTGGATTGTAAGGATAGTAAGTTTTTACCGCCATTCATAAAAACTGACAGCAAAATGCAAACGGCTACTACAAAGCGCATCGTCACCATTATGATTTAAGCTAGCTGATGACAAATCCAGAATTGATTGTATTACCATACATTCATGTCTTCTTAATGCAGAAAAGCTAAAAGTATTTTGTGAAAAATTCATTTAAACTTTCATAAGGAAATTCAACAATATCCCCGACAATTTTGTTGCATAGTTTAATATATCAGCTGGAGATTTTTTCAATACCAACAAGTTAAGTGTTCATTGACGCGATGACTCGCAATCCTTAATAACATTGGCTCCATTGTCATAAAAATTACAATAAAAGGACAAGACCGACCAAGACCCAGAAAAAAAAATTTTTAGCTTCGAGGGAATCCTGAAGTAGGTCAAGGAAATGCTAGTTAAATGTTATCTATGACTAATAAGACAATACACAAACATTACCCGATCTTTACTATCCAGACGACGATACTGTAAAAGATTTCTAAGTACAAAGATGTCCGATACTAATGACGTCTCCGTTAGCCCGCAAAGGTGGCGATTATGACAATTCCAATTATTAATTGTGCGGAAGAATAAACTGCACGACTTAATTTCTTCCTCTCCCTTCCACTATCGGACAACTAGACGCTCAACGAGTCTCCATTATTTTGTTATTGACATACCACGAATTCGAACCAAACCATTTGCATCTTCCTTCATAATGTGTATAGTAGAGGAGTATAATAATTTTCCAGCGTCAGTCTTTCCACGTCTTCAAGTAAAAAGTGAATGCTTTTCTTAAGCTATTTTAGTGTTCTTTACCATCTTCGGCTGTATCACCAATTATCATCAGGTAGTATAGTCTGTTCGCATAGATACGGTCACCTCTGCGTCACGCCGCCTTGGCACGCGCCGCCGCGATATCAAAGGTTTTTTAAAGGTCGCGACATTAAAGGTACACCCGAAGGATAATTTTGCATTTTAAAACGATGCGCCGCGCCGTAGTGAAGGGTTTTTTGCTATCTAACGTGTTTTTATTATTTATATTCGTATTTTACTACAATAACCATAAGAATGAAATAGAATACTATTTTATTCTTAGAATAGAAAAACATTAATTTAACAAACACAGTAAAAAATTGTGAAATAAATGCAAAATAATTAGTGCGCCTCCGGGTGTACCGCCACTATCTTAGCGAACAGACTATAATATAGTAGCCAAGCACTGGCTTATAATTTCCCCTCTAAAATATACTACAAAATGCCAAATCCAGTACAACAAACACTGTTTATTGTTTCTATTTTATTGTTTCTTAACTCGATTGCAAGACAATTAATTAAAAAGGTCAGGCAAACAGAGCCAAACGCAAAAACTAGCGCAGGCAAATTAATTCATTTTAATTATGCCGACGTGCGTAGCTTCATTGTTCCTTAAATTACAGTTGACTGAATTGTCGCGTATTCTTATTTTGTTCGTTCACTTCCTTTCGTCCTCATTATTTTCTGGTTGGTGACCGCATTAGACTTAGTTTCTTAACTCCTGAGTCGTGAGTAATGGATTCAAATCTTAGCAATGCCAGTGTACTTACAAAGAACAAATCGTGGATTTCGGGATGAGAGTTTTCTATGTTGTCTCCGTATCTGACACCAAATGGAGACAACCTACTTGGTTACTTAGGGAAAAGTTGTATTAAACCAAATTAATATGCATAATTATCTTCTCTCTATGATTCTCCTTTGAGATGAAATCGATTAATGGATCTCAACTTTTATATTAATATCGGCAAATGTCTTGTGTTACATTTAGGGAATTATATTAACCGTTCGCACAAACACTGGAAACAAGACAATTCATTTTATTTTTTAGGGGTGACCAACATTGACTTTTAATAGAACATATTGAGAATATAGTTGGCTATCAAAAGAGTGTTTGCTCGTTAGGTAGGTACCATAAAAGAGTTTAGCATGGCAAACAGTATTATATTCACTTTGTTAGTTCCATCTTTTATTTGTTTCCTCTTTTCTTTCAATTTTGTTAAAAGATTGATGTTACAAATAATAACAAAACATACACATTATTTTAATCCGGTAGCTCGTAAGAACGTGATTCTGCATAAGGCTTTTCTAATAGACTGCCACAATTAAAGTTCGTGAAACGCCTGTCCACAAAACCCTACTCTTTACTTTTACCAATCACAAAGTCACATTATCAATAAGCTAGAGTGAACATATCATATCTAGTGGTCATCAACTTCGATTGCGAATCTCTTAATATAGTAAAAAAGTTACATTTACGTGTTTTACGAAATATAATTCAACAAAATCGCACTCAACATGAAAAGGACAAAGCTACACTCTAATATACTTAGCATCTAAGATAATTCTACTGGCATTTACACTGAGTTTCGCAAATCGCTAAATTATCTTCGTATTCTCAGCCGCAAGCATTGTTACGCCATTGTGGTATTAAAATGTCACCGCATTATGTCTAGTGATACGCAAATAGTTCCTAAACTAGTATAGAATACTCACGTTTTCAACACAATGGTTGTCATTTGTCGGATAGTACTTACAAATAAAAAAATGAAACTTTATCACCTTTTTCCAATTTTATGTTTTTGGAATTAGACTGTAACAAATAATGTATTATATCTTCTATATTGGATAATAACTAAAAAAAGATAACATACTCTTTTGATCCATGGATTGTTTTGCTATTGGATCTTTTATTTAGCAGCCGTGTAGTGGCCGTGTGGTGGCCGTGTAAGAATATCCACTACCCCATATCGTTCCGTGGGAATCATAGGAAGCGACGAAGGGAAACAACCAGGAGATGGTCAACAGCGTCTTCCTAATAATAACTAGAAAATTAAAAAAACTGCGGTTGCCAAACCGCCTGCCAATGGGGTGGCCTATTTGCAGCTGTGGACTTTGATAGGCTGTAATAGATGACTGTAACGGATTTAGTATTTTTATAAAAACTACTACAATTATAAATTATTTAGTTACTAGATATTGTTAATGTTGCCAGAGCATTTGAAGCTATTTTAATTTTATTGTTATTTCTCTGTCCTTCTTCTGTTTCTCATTGAGATTAATATAGTTCTTTTCGGAGTGCAAGAGTGTATGTTTAAAGGTAAAGTGTATATAGGTACGTTTACCTACTGCTGGATCAGTATCCAGCACTAGGTAAAGGTACCTCACACCGCAGAATGATATCAGAAATAAGAGAAGGTCAGTACCTTCTCTTATTTCTGATATCATTCTGAGATCTGTATGGATCCATGAGTCTACGGCGCTGCTCCAGTGCGAGTTGATGGACAACACATCTAAAATAATGACGTCTTTTGGTAACCTAAAAATGTTTCTTAGTAACTGGGGGAATTTAAAAGAAAAAGATTTGGTTCAACCAGAAAACTTGGTGGTGCTTTCTGTAAACGCACAAACGCAGTATCTATCTTCCTAAACTGTTAAACTGGCCAGACGGTGACGGGACGTGACTGGCGCGCTAATCTCAAGGACTGCGCAGTTCGCTCATAAAGTTCTTACGCGTTCAATATTTCTCCATTTTATTTTTATAAAATAATGGTTTCTAAAAGCTTTGATGTATGCTTTTCGTCTAATGGTTCATCTAAAATGTTGTCGGTGATTGCTTGAAGACTATTTTTATTTTTAATTGACCCTCAATAGTGAATGTAGTGTCATGTAGGTCACGATTGTAACATTATGAACTTTGAAAATATTTGTACACTTGTATCGATCATTCTGGGTTTCAGTAATTTCTTCCACTTCTATTATTCAATTTAAGATGACGGAAAAATTTGATAAGAGATTTTTGAAATAAAAACTTCTTTAGAATCGTTGAAATTTGAAACTTGATGAGACGAAAGAGGATTTAGCCAGCGAGAGAATGAGATAGAAAACAGTATACAGTGTTTCCTATCATCTCTGTCTCAAAAAATGAATTTATAATAAATTTTTATTCATAAAAAATAAATAAGGTTTAACTTCTACCGCATTTGTAATGTGAACTTTTTTATTTTATTTATCAGTTTATTATCTATGAGGTTTTTTGAAAAATTCTAAGAAACTACGTGCACCAGATATAACGTGAAATTTCAATTCATCTTATTTTATAATATATAAAATTTAATTATGTAAATCACCACAAGGGAGATTATCAGCCGAAAACAGATGATTATTCACATAGGTTTGATTGATAAAGAGAACAACGTCCACCTGATGGTAAGCAATAGATACCTACATTACCTAGATACCTCGTCACCCATGAAGACTTTTGCAGCATTACTAACGAACGTTGTCCTTTCGCGATCACGCTGACGTATTTGTGCCGCTGCCTACTTGATTGTTGATATTTATATATTTAGACTTTGTTTGCTCGCAACCGCATACAAAAAAAGCATACTTAATTCCACAAGGAATCATCAGTCAGTCCACCTGCAGGTCGAGTAGAAAATAATAAATATGGTATTTTAGAAATAATTTAGATAACAGTAGAGTTCTAGATATCGAAACTCAATCCAGAGATTTTAATATAATATATATAAAATAATATGTATAACGCAATACATACACAACAGAAACAGAATACAGAAACACATAAATATGCTAAGATACAGTTTCCGGTTATTACAAAGTAATTAGAGCCAGTTACATAAGTAAAGAAATCACCTCACCTGCAGTGTTAAATAGTGATTCCAACTATATAAAATGAATAATTTAATGACTATTTAGTTCTTATTTTGACCAAAATATAATATTTGGAAAAAAATGCTGGCAATGGTTTAATACGTTCTTTTAAAAAGTAGTAGTACACTTTGTCGAAGTAAGTTCCTTGGAGGTCAGTGTAAGGAGATACAACAAGATAACATCTTGTTTTTTCAACTTAACTCAAAATGTTTACTTTTCATCGTTAAAAACATCTGTTAACAAATCGAGTGTTCTTAACAATACTTGTGCAACGGTTGTCACTCGTAATATCCGTGTTTGTAAAGCCGTGCTTTTATAAGAGGTTTCAATCTAATGTTACTGCGTGACTTAGTGATCGCAATACCCAAATATTTTATCACTCCGCTTCTGCGTGTGTTACTCGTGTCGTGGTTTGAATTCCAGCCGAAGAGTTTTTCATTTTTGATTCCGCATGTTTTGTGATTGTCCCTTTCAGTCCATTTTCCTCAACTTTCTTTAGTTTCTCAAATACGCAGAATGCAATACTTCCCCACCCCCCAGAATCCAGTGCTGTTTAGCATTGCATTAATCACTTATAATCAGGATATTCTCCTATTAAAAAAAGAAAAAATATGACTTCCACGATTGAATTGCCATCCAGGTCATTGTGTTTGTATTATTACCACAGCTGTAATAAAACTAGTTGCTTGTTGGCATCCCGCCATATTATCGACGACGCAATGAGATGCGCCGTCTCACATACCTCAGCCGACGTAAATTGCAAAAGCGATTTAGTTTGAAAGTAACTTGCCTCGTATACCACAGTCACAGATACAACGATGCATTTGATGAAGTATTCCAATACACAAGCGGAAAGCGGAAATCATATCATTGCAATAAAACAAAAAACATAAATAATCCAATAATTTGAGTAAGTAATAGTAATTTATGTAATATTGAAGATGAGATATATTTTAAAAATAAATAAGGTGTTGATTTTAGTGATTCGTTAAATTTACGGTTAAGGAAAGAGATTGCATTGTTGTTTTGTTTACGTTTTTTACGGATTTTATAGACAATAATTGTGATAAGTAATACTATTAATCTTTTATTTGAAAAAAATCTTAATAAAAAGACTGTTGATTTAAGTGAATTGTTACATTTACGGCTGGATGTATGATTAAGGAAAGAGATTATATTGTTTTCTTGTTTACGTTTTTACGGATTTTATAGACAATAATTGTGATAAGTTGGTAATAGTATATATTTTTATAAAAAAAACTAAGACTTGACTTTAGTGACTTGTTATTTTTTTTTTATTATTTAAATCTAAACGTAATAACGGGTAAATTGCAACCAAATAACTTTTAATAATTTAATTTTACATAAATAATTAAGAATATTTTTGTTGTTGTTGTGATTTGTTATCTTTTTGTTTTTTTTTGTAAGAAAATAATAACGGTAGTAAGTTATCGGCCTATTCTCATCTAAGCATATCAGGCAAGACGATGGTTTTATTTTGGACGGATTTAAATGCTTTTTTGACTTATCAATATGCAAAAATCAGTTAAATCCGTAGAAAACAAAATCTCATTTAGTCATGTCGGATGAATGTGTGAACAGATCATATCAGTTATTAGTAATTACTGCTAAACTGCAGGCAAATATTGTATTACATAATTTGAAAAAATAATACTAGATTCGAGAATGATTTGTTATCCTTTTGTAGAAGATAAAGCATGGCTTAAAATTTATGTTTTGCTTTTATTTTACCGAAAATGTTTACAACCCCATCACGTAAATATATGCCGGTCTTACCTCAAATATGAGAAAATTATTTATTTAAATGAATTGCGACCTTATAGGTATGAAACTAAATCACATATTTCAAGGACATTTGTTACTTTATCGAAAGAAAATGTTTCCATCTGTGAAATCTATCAAATTTAGTGTAAAATGACCACTAGACGGACTTACCTCAAACAGTAAGGAAAGTCCGTCTAGACGCCGATTTAAAAAAAAATACCTCTACTTAAGCGTTATTTGACATTAAAGCAATTAAAGTGTTTTTAAAATAGCCAAGACAATATTTTTCATCATTTGTAATTATAAGAATTAACCTAGCATGTATAGTTCCATTATTTTGGATCAATCAAACTTAACTATTGAAAAAGTATGCCGGTCTTCCCCACATTGACCTTATCACATCACGTACGAAAAATTTCTAATAAATAAATAGAAAGGAACAATTATATATCTTTCAGAATTATTAAATTATAATAATAATAGTTAATTTTAAATTTAACTCAAACCACATGAGTAAAGAAACCGACTCATATGTTCAAAACTTCAAACCATAAAACTCTATTTATTCAGGTAGAGCATTCGGATGGTACATTGAATTAATATGCTTTTTTCTTATGAAACTGATTTTATGTGTCAGAAGCCAAGATATACTCGACATTTCTGATCATTTTTCTCAATGGTTTGATAAACAAAAACATAAAAAATAAAATTTTAGGGGGCCATTATTTGTCTTTTAAATATAAATATAAGTATACTGAATGTTTCAAAAATACGTTTCGATAATCCAACTGACGTAGTTGTAATGGAAGTACACATTAGAATAATAGTTTACTTAGCTGACCGGTACTCTACTTGTAGTTGATTTCGTAATATTTATTTTATTTAATATTTATTTTTATTATTATTATTATAAGAATTTCTTTTTTTTTTCATGAAAACTATAAGATAAATGCGAAAGTTTTTACGCTCATTACCGCTTTATCCTATAACTTAAATCGTTACATGTTGCCACAACCAAGTGAACGGAAGACACAGCGTGTTGCGCAAATGGGATCATCGATGTGGCTATCCCTTCACCCCTCGTTGTTCGCTGCGGGTACTCCTTACACAATCGATATTAACTTTATTACAGCTGTGTACACA
This sequence comes from Parnassius orleans, assembly GCA_029286625.1. Lineage (NCBI taxonomy): Eukaryota > Metazoa > Arthropoda > Insecta > Lepidoptera > Papilionidae > Parnassius > Parnassius orleans. Next base: position 914,109 of record JAGSMP010000080.1, on the reverse strand, counting down.
CACCTATTTTACAATATATATCACTCAGTTATATTAAGTATATGTGTGTATATTAAGTATGAGTATGTATAAATATAATATATTTTTACACGGTTTCATAATATTACTAAAACAAAAACGTGAATTATTGTTGTTAAATGCCGCTTCTCTCAACTTTTGATTGTTCCTTGATGATCAATGATTGCTTATATTAATTTTTTTCAACAACTATTACTAATTTTAGAAAGGAAAACCTGTCATTGGATTTGTTTTGTTGTCTGTCTGTTGGTTTTCTTAATAAAACAATAAATAGACATTATTATGTTAGGTAAAACATACAGCTTATACCTAACTGTATACCATTTTTATATTTTATATTAGTTAAATATATATATTATATAAATGATTTCTTATTTGTTCGAAACGCGTTCTTATACCATTCATCCGATTACGATGAAAATTTAGTGAGTTGTTGTGTGTGCGCCGCAAATTTTACTGAAAATAAATATGATTTTTCATAAAAAGAAAAAACCGACTTTAAAAGAACTAAAGAGAATAAAATAATTTTCACATAATATCTTCAGAAGTAGGTGATAAACATGGAGTATAGAAGTATTAAAGCCTTCTGAATATATGTACTAATATATTATCTGTACTGTATCTGTGTACTGAATACCTTATAAATAATAGTTGGTGACTCCTTTAAAGCATATACATGCATGTGCCAGGAGGCACAGCTCTTCCATAGTTCATATCAAAATTTTATTTACTTACAGAACCTGGCATCAGAAGAGTAAAAAAATTTGGTTTTGTTATATTTAAAATTAAAATTTTATATTGCATCAAGGTCATTTGTATACTGGACTTTAATTCAACTATAATTTTCATTACATAATCTTAATAAGTTATTAATTTTAATGTATGTTGCACTTATTAATTTTATATTTTGTATGCCTACTGGCGGGAACCTACCTTATATTTTATTATACACATATGGAGATCTGTAAATTAACCTATGTTCACAAAATAAACTTGATTTGATTACTATTTATATATCATTTTACAGTGTGTGTGTGTGCATGTGTGTGTGTGTGTGTGTGTGTGTGTGTGTGTGTGTGTGTGTGTGTGTGTGTGTGTGTGTGTGTGTGTGTGTGTGTGTGTGAGCGCCCGTGCGTGCTTGCGAGAGTGCGTGCGTGCATGAGTGCATGTATGTGTGGGAGAGAGAATATCGCAAGATAGAGAGACTATTTCTCAACGTAACCGTATCCGGTTAAGGTCGCGACAAGCATGACGCGGTAACCTTGACTCGACAGTCAAATACTGTAAAAATAACTGCAGTACAAAAAGAGCTTGTAACGAACTTGATTGACGTGTTTGATTGTGTGAACTTGGCCACGGTTGTTATCACTATGTAATTCAATCTCTTTGGTGGTCGGTTGTTATTATGATGAAGATCTCTCTTACTGATATCCTAAAATAGAGTGCGCTTCATGAAATCATGAATTCATGTCTATTATACTTGTTTGTTTTTCTTATTTAAGGGCTTTTGTACGAGATATATTATGTACTCAATATGAAGTGTTTTTTTATAAAACAGAAGTGACAAAGAAACTTACAGTCCAACTGCGTTGTCGCCCCTGGGGACTAAGATGGAATGTCTCATAGCCTGTATTTATATGTGAAGTAGAAATGGCAATGAGCCGGCCATATAGCTAGAAATACCGACAATTAATAGGAGATAAATGTACTCTAGTGGCGTGAAGTGTACGGCAGGCCCCTACTAGATGGAGGATGACCTGGTAAGACATGCAGGAAGTCGATGGATGCAGATGACTCAGGTCCGTGCTTTGTGGCGTTCCTTGGGGGAGGCCTATGTTCAGCAGTGGACTTGTGAATGGCTGTAATATTGATGATAATGATGATAACCAATGACGTAAAGCCTCCGAGGAACATGTAAGAATTAAAAATATAAAATATAAATGTCTTAACATTTGAACAATAACGATAATCACAAATAAAATATTATCTACTAGAGAAACTCAGACTGCAAATATTCTCGAAGGACTACACTCACAGAATACCAGCGTAAATTAGCAGTAGAATGCTGCTTTTACCTACCCCATATCACCCTATGAGTGTCGTAAGAAGTGACAGAGGGCAGCAGCGTCTTTCTAATAACGACTAAAAATAAAACTGTGGCAACTATGGCAAATACCAAAATAAATAAATAAAATAATAATAAAAATCTATGGGGGAGGCCTACGTTCAGCAGTGGACTTTAATAGGCTGTAACGGTAAGGGTACGGCTGCTTTTTTCGCATGGCAAGTGAGAAGAACCGGAAACCATTTTTATTGGTAAAGAAACATTTCATTTCGTTACTCAGGCGTCACAACACATCTACATTTTCATGTTTAAGATGTAAGTGTACATATGTAAGTGCTATAGCATCCACTTAATATCAGGTGGGCTATGTACTCGTTTGTCACCTTTACTTCTATAAAAAAAAAAACTGCCGTTCTGCACACACACTTTTCAGATAACTAAACGCCTACACTAGATACAATTTAACAAAGAAATCAAAGTTAAATATTATGGCTATCTCAATTTAATCATCTACTTCATCAACTTCAAAATTGATTGCAATCTTCTTTATTACCATCATCCTTCACTGCGAAACGTCGTAAAATTAGTGACTGCTAATTAAATAACTATAAACGTTTAACTCTTCTGCTTCTTATTGAAGACAGACATTAATTTAGCCGTATTTATAGGAGCAATAACCTTGTAGGGTTAATTTGGGAATTAATTGCTCGCTCCTGTCTTTTTTTTTATTCGCCCAGGGAAGAAAATGCCACAATGGCATCAAGTCTGTCCATTATACCTTTAGGTTGAGGCGTTTTCAATAAAGAATAAATTAATCAATGAGATACGTTCAAACTTGGAAATTCATAATTTGGATCAATTATTGACTTCGGACATTCGAACTCTTGGCTGTTGGTACGCTGACTTAATTTTGCTTTTTAATGCTATTTTGTTGTTAAAAAATTATTTTCTTTTAACGGCATACAAGCAGTTCTTAATTTTTGTAGCAAAGATACTAAACAACATCTTTACATTTATTTAAACCAATTATCTATGATAAAAATCATCGATTGTATTTCATTACAGACAAATGATTACAAATGAGTATCAATATTTCATATTACCTCTCAATTTTAATAAAATTATTCAGTGCTGATTTTGACGTAAGTACTTATTTATTTATCCAACCTTGGCCTACTATCGCTTACATCTAAATGTGCCACAACTTTTAGATTGAGAGGTGTTGGAATATTGAAGGCTATGTGGATCATATTCGGATGCATCTATTTATTTAAACTTCAAATCCTATTATTCTGATTGATCTAAACACTTATATGTTTCTTCATTAGTACTATTTACTTGACACTCTCCGCATGACTTTAAGTACTCATAATATTAATATATCTAAACTATTTAAGATATCACTTTTGATTTATAATTAGAACGATTTGGTCTCATCTGAAAATCTAACTCGGTTGAAGAAAGTAGCTCTTTAAACAAATTCATTCACGTAATTTTATTTCAGCATTTATGTCATAGTCAGACCACATCAGTAACTGTACAGAGGCAAAGCTTCTAAGGAGCTGTCAAAATTTTTACCTATTTTGATAGGGTTGGCACAGGAGGATAAAATTAAATAAACAAAACGTTGATCAGCATTTTAATAGATACTTAAGATATAATATTTTTATAAAGCAGGTGGTCCATAGCCTCACGTATCATTCTTGGCAGGAATCGATGTTCTTTCGCGAGAATTTGTGGTCTATCAAATCTAATGTAATGGCGGGGACCGTCTAGGATATGATCACAAACTGCAGACTTCCCGGAACGTTGGTGTCTCAAACCACCTATGTGTTCTTTTATGCGGGTTTTAATAGATCATTTTGTTTGCTCTATATAAATTTAAAAAAAACATCCTTATTTCAATAGAGAGGGAGGCTGGGTACTACCACCTGCTCGGGATCCTGTAATTAATAAAATTAAAACTAAACCCAAGCACACCACTGCAAGACTTCAAGACACAGTAAGTTCATTCTGCGTAGATCGCACCAAAACTAATAATTAAAAAACTGAAGGTACTTCGGATTAACTGTGACATCGGGACGTCAATCACCTCAGTCCCCCGTGACCATGAGTGCTGGAAAGCACCCGAAACGTTGGGAACTTAAAAATAAGTATAATCAAACGCGATAAAATCCATAAAAGTAGTTTTATTCAATATAATATTTTTTACAAACTACTTTTCCTAATATTTTACTTTTATAATTATTGTTCTTCAACAATTTGTTGTGGTTTTTAATTAAATGGTAAATTCTATTTTTTTTAAAATAATCTATTAGCAAGCACTCACATTTCATAACAAATATAAACTCTTGCACACGTTTTAATATTTTACTACCAATATTTACAATGTTTCTTTCGAGGTCAAAATATTTGCGAAATTTTTGCTCAAACAATTCAATAAACGCGATAAAATTATCAGGAATATTATTAAAAAACCCAATTGAACACTATCTTTATTAAAATCCTTGTAATGGCTGAAAAAATAATATTTCCCATATTTATAGATACTTAAGATATTGTTACGAGCTTGGGGTTCGAGACAATTAAAACTGCTGATTGAATTACCAAAATTGACACTTTAATTATACAACACTAATTACAACTTTAAACCACACTAATAACAAAATACAATTTTACTACAGATCGCTTAAGTTCGTAGTTGTATCGCTCGAAGTCCTCGCTTGTATCGCCAATTCAATACTCCTCGGTCGTGGTCTATACCGGCCTTATATAGCGCCTCCGATACTTTCCAGAACCTTCTACTGTGGAAACATCTAGAATGTTCGAGTACATATCGGTCCCGAAATTTCTAGAAAGATCTTGACTCTCCTAGTTCTGCTACTCGATACTAGAGGCGCCAGTGGCTAGTGTTGCCATGTAAAAGACATTAATAGTGGCGCGCAACACTGCCCCCTCCTAAGACATGCTCGTCCCGAGCATTATTGGCCCCATAATAACGCGCCAGTCGATCCACATGGACGATCTTAGGAGTACCTCTTGCACCTTTCTGTATCCGGTAGGTTACGTCATTGATCCTGTCACAATCCGGTACGGTCCGTCCCATTTAGCTTGAAGCTTAGGAGATTTCCTTTGCTGCGAACTGGATTGTGTAACCACACTAGTGAACCTTCGTCAAACCTTTGTTGTTCATTTTGCGGTCATACCGTGTTTTCATCTTTTCAGACGTTTGCTGTCCTGATTGTCTGACGTGCTCATAAATGTCATTCATTTTGTTCCGCAAGTCATTTGCATAATCGGTTATACTGCGTGGGGCATCAGGTGGTATTCCGGTGATCAGGTCTGCAGGCAGCCGTAATTTTCCCAAAATTTGCTAAAGCTGGTGTCACTGATGTACCGTGAACAGCGCTTCGATATGACAACAAAACGGTTGTATGTACCTGTCCCAGTCTCGTTGCCGTTTTCCACAACTTTTGCTAGGTACCTCTCCAATGTCTGATTAAATCGTTCTACCATTCCATCAGATTGTGGGTGGTAAGAAGTTGTTCTTGTTTTATGAGTACCCATAACTCGGCAAGTTTCCTGGAATATTTGAGACTCAAAATTCTTCCTTGATCGCTGTGAATCTCAAAGGTACTCCAAAACGACAGAAGACTTCATGAACTAGTTTATCTGCAACTGTTGAAGCTTCTTGATTTGAATGGCGAAGACTTCTGGCCACTTAGTGAAGTAATCCATCACAACCATGAAATACTTGTTACCACTTTCACTTTCCGGAAACGGCCCCGCAACGTCAACGGCTATTCTCCCATGGTGCACCAACATTGTACAATTTCAATGCACTCTACTACGAGTTTGAGGTCCCTTTACAGCCGCACAACTTGTACATTTGCGACACCAGTCCTCGACATCGTTACGACAGTGGACCCAGTAAAACCGTTCTCGGATCTTCAGTAGAGTTCGTTTAACTCCCAGGTGACCTCCTGAACAACCATTATGGTACAGCTGTAGAACATCCGGTACTTTAGCTTTAGGGACAACCATTTGCAAATGACAACTGTCTCCTGGCCATTTTCCCATTTACGGCACAGGACTCCATCCTGAATCAGCAAGCTGTCCCATTGGGCCCAATAGCTTTTCGTGGTCGAACTCATCGCTGAGACGTCACTCCACTTGGGCTTAGGAGCACTGGCCTTCATCCATTCCAGAATCGGCTTGATGTCCGGATCTTCCTGCTGTGCATGTTGTAGGCTGTCCTTCCACTCATTGTTGAGCTGGTCCGTCCTGAGCATCCTCACAGACACCACTTCCTTACTCTTGCCTAGTACAATACTTGCAATCTTCAGGACAAGGTCTTCTTGACAATGCATCTGCGTTGCCATGAGATTTTCCGCTGTGCTGGGCGGTGCTGTAAGCCGTACTGCCCTCTCGAGATAGTTCACCTTCCCTTTCTACAGTTCGCTTAGGCAGCTGGATCGAAGATGGCCCCTTTCCCCACAGCCGTAGCACCTAGGGCTGTATCCTTTATTGCGGTCGCGAACTGTAGCTGCTGCAACCTTCCTGACGCGATGGGATCGATGATCCTGCCGTACAGCTTCCACCTCCAGTGCATGGGCTAACGCGTCCTTAAGCGTCTCGTGGTGCCCGAGCCTCACAGCAGCTCTGACTTCAAGGTCGCGGATGCCGTCGATGAATGTCTGCACCAGGTTCCCTACAATGAGCGCAGGTACAGACTGGTATGCTTTTCGAACCAGCTTTTCCACCTCAAGGGCCCACTGCTGCAGGTTTTCGTTGCTGCGTTGCACGCGATCTTTGAGCTGCGCACGAAAGACGTGTTCCAGGTGAGCGTCGCCATATCTCGCCTCCAACGCCTCAAGAGCTGCTCGTAAGTCACTTCCTTACCGAGAGCTTCCAGAACAGTTAAGGCCTGGTCGCGCAAGCCTAGGGTGAGAGCAGTCATGGCCTGACTTTTATTCCAGCCGTTCGCCTTCATGACAGCCTCGAACTGGATTCTGTACGCCGACCAGGAAGAAGTCCCGTCGAACGGCGGCACTTTGAATCCACGTAGCGAAGGTATTGTAGCTACCACGGGGGCTGTAACTCCATCCCCAAGTTTGAGGTCGTCCAGCGTTTTCTTCACGTCAGCAATCACGTTGTCAACCCGATTGTTCACTTGGTCGATTCGGGTTTCAGCTTCCGACAGGCGGTTGTCATGTTGAGCAACCTTATCCTTCACCTCCCTTATCTCTTTCCCGAAGGTAGCGTGAAGGTCCTTCATGAGGAGCATCTGTTCTTCCCGTTGGCGGGCCTGTTCCTCCTGTCCACGCTGCAGCTGCTCTTCCAACCGACGGCCTGTTCCTCCTGTCGGCGGGCCTGTTCCTCCTGTCGGCGGGCTGTTCCTCCTGTCGGCGGGCCTGTTCCTCCTGTCGGCGAGCCTGCTCCTGCAGCATCATCATCAGAGCACCTAAGTCAGGTGCTGCAGATGCAGGAGCTGCTGACGGCCGGCCTCCGTGGTCGGCAGCTGGCCCCCGACGTTTGCGGCGTTGCATTACCAAATCGTCTCTGGTCCGTCTTGCTGGCGTTGACTCTGGCAGATACCCTCCGTGTCGTCCTTTGGTAAAATCGGCATGATCTGATCCCACTTCTGACACCAATTGTTACGAGCTTGGGGTTCGAGACAATTAAAAACTGCCGATTGAATTACCAAAATTGACACTTTAATTATACAACACTAATTACAACTTTAAACCACACTAATAACAAAATACAATTTTACTACAGATCGCTTAAGTTCGTAGTTGTATCGCTTCGAAGTCCTCGCTTGTATCGCCAATTCAATACTCCTCGGTCGTGGTCTATACCGGCCTTATATAGCGCCTCCGATACTTTCCAGAACCTTCTACTGTGGAAACATCTAGAATGTTCGAGTACATATCGGTCCTGAAATTTCTAGAAAGATCTTGACTTCCTAGTTCTGCTACTGATACTAGAGGGCCAGTGGCTAGTGTTGCCATGTAAAAGACATTAATAGTGGCGCGCAACAATATAATATTTTATAAAGCAGGTGGTCCATAGCCTCACGTATCATTCTTGGCAGGAATCGATGTTCTTTCGCGAGAATTTGTGGTCTATCAAATCTAATATAATGGCGGGGACCGTCTAGGATATGATCACAAACTGCAGACTTCCCGGAACGTTGGTGTCTCAAACCACCTATGTGTTCTTTTATGTGGGTTTTAATAGATCATTTTGTTTGCTCTATATAAATTTAAAAAAAAACATCCTTATTTCAATAGAGAGGAGGCTGGTATTACCACCTGCTCGGGATCCTGTAATTAATAAAATTAAAACTAAACCCAAGCACACCACTGCAAGACTTCAAGACACAGTAAGTTCATTCTGCGTAGATCGCACCAAAACTAATAATTAAAAAACTGAAGGTACTTCGGATTAACTGTGACATCGGGACGTCAATCACCTCAGTCCCTCGTGACCATGAGTGCTGGAAAGCACCCGAAACGTTGGGAACTTAAAAATAAGTATAATCAAACGCGATAAAATCCATAAAAGTAGTTTTATTCAATATAATATTTTTTACAAACTACTTTTCCTAATATTTTACTTTTATAATTATTGTTCTTCAACAATTTGTTGTGGTTTTTAATTAAATGGTAAATTCTATTTTTTTTTAAATAATCTATTAGCAAGCACTCACATTTCATAGCAAATATAAACTCTTGCACACGTTTTAATATTTTACTACCAATATTTACAATGTTTCTTTCGAGGTCAAAATATTTGCGAAATTTTTGCTCAAACAATTCAATAAACGCGATAAAATTATCAGGAATATTATTAAAAAACCCAATTGAACACTATCTTTATTAAAATCCTTGTAATGGCTGAAAAAATAATATTTCCCATATTTATAGGTTGTTCAGATCTATTAACGTACAGTTTTATTTTTTCACATTTGTGGTGTTCTAGACAACATTTTCTATACAACATACATACACATAGACTAAACCATTTTTTTCTGGCAAATCAAATAGATAATTATTTGTTCCTACTGTTAACACAGGGGCAGTAACATCGTCGGGTTGCGGTGATGGTGTATTAAAATACGACAATTGTCTGGTTCATAAGTAACATATCGAAATCGTATTCACAATTAGTATTTTGATGTTTTCCTAAGATATTGGTTATAAACATCTTATTGAAGGCAATACTAACTAGTCGACATGTTGGTTCCTGGCAGTTACCATCCGCCTATTTGACTTTTCCAAAGAAATTTTCGAGACAATCTTAATTGAGAAGTCTCGTATATATAAATTAATTTAATTTCTTCTGATTTTAATTCTTCATGAAGTTTTATTAAACATTTTATAGATACTTGAAATCTGTGAATGAAATTCATGCTATTGGTAACGTCTTTCTATCTATCACTTCTTATTGATTTTAAGTTTCTGAAAAATGTTAGCATTTCTTCTCCAAAAATTCAATTTGATAACTATCGCATCGAAAAACTCTTTTATATTTATTAGGAGATCGCAGTGTACTTGAGTGTAAGAAATCAAACAAATTGTTAATTTTATTTACAAAATCAGCGGTATTACTTGCGGCAACCTCGATAAGATTTAAATCTACGTAGGTATTTAAACCATATTTACACTTTTTTACAAAACACAATTGTTTAATTTTTTATAAAACAAAATTTGACACTTATTATTTTTTTCACAACCCTGAGTTTGGGTACTGGCTGAGCCGGTTTAAAGCAGTTTCTCTCTGTACGTGACGAGCTGCCAGTGCTCACGCACACACGCGCCTCAAGCTTGTAGTAGTGTAGCTATCACAGCGCGGTTGTATGAAGCTTTGCTTCTGTACGGTATGGTTTCTTTACTCATGTGGTCAGACGTTATCCCCTTAATATTCATTAGTCAAAGTCAAAACTTTTTATTCAATTATAGGGCTGATTTTTCAATTGTCAGATAAAAGTTATTCTTAGGATAAAATACAACATAAATAAATTAAAAGATTCAGTTGTATGAATTAAATAGTTAATTTGTCTCACTTTTATATTCAGTTAGGTTATAATTTATTTGACGGATAAATTTTATCTGATGATTGAAAAATCAGCTATTAGGCTTGTTAAAAGCTTTTATAAACGTCCTCATTAATTGATTATCGTCTTCGTCATCATCGTCATCATTACAGCCCTGAAATTTCACTAAATTGTACTGGTTTGTTACACGTTATAAATAGTGTTAATAAAAGTTTTAATTCAACTTGTGTTCAAACAAGCGAGCGGTCGATCCTTTGCAGATACTTGTTTAAAAGGCTGAGTGACCTACTGCCTTAAATTGAACCCACAAGTTCGGTTGCAATGTAACCGTGAGTCATTAAAACAACTATTAAAGCATAGTTTTTATTTATGCTGAAGAATAAGTCTGACATCTCTCCAGCACAAGCACGAACCACGACTTCATCACATTAATAAATTATACCCTAGGTAAACTTTTGCAGGGTAGCATTTGCAGTTGCGTTTTATTCCAAGCACATAATCACTTCCTCTTCAACGTTCTGCATGCGATACCTTTCTTCCATGCCAGCTTTTAAATCTACTGCTACTGTATTGTTAGTATTTAAACCTTATTAAGAATCTGACAAAATAGAACATTTAAAAATTAAAAGATTTGCTCTTACATACCACAGAGCCGAGCCGCTCTCCTCGCTTGGGATTCCATTCTTATACCAACTCTTTTAAGAAATGTATGCCATATTCATGAAAAGACCTATAATCACCTACTTATGAATTTAAAAAAAAGTTGACGATGAGATATTTCAATTAGTTTTTTGACATGCATAAACTGACCACGAGATATTCATGCCATTATATATTTATACTAGTTTTTGTCATCCATCATTCCAACTCACCTCAACATATTTACGTCATTTACTTTATCGACTTACGCAGACGTAGCGCCTCAGTATTGGACGAAAAGTCAACACAAACAGGAAGATTGCAGTTGGAAATGCTTTAAAATATTTGCCAAAAGTCTGTTAAAAAATATTTAATGTCATTTTAGAACTACCTACATTGTTTATATCACGAAAGATAAACAAGTAAAAATCTAAAACTAATTAACCATATTCCAACTTGATTGTTTTATTAATAAGGACACGAAGCTATCGTCTTGGTTCCTCAATTCTATAGCGTGATGCATCATCACGACTTTAAAGGTCAGAGGTTTAATTATTTATTTTCTAATAAAGAACAGATTTTTAGATAGGATAAGAGTGACAAACGAGCACACAGTCCACGTGATGGTAAGTGGATTCTGTAAGCCCAGATACAGATGCGTTGTCACCGCTAAGGACTAAGATGGAATGCCTCGTTTCCATTAAAAAGGGTCTCCGGTTCTCTAACTTACCATACGAAACATAGCAGCATTAAGCTGCTATTCTGTAAGAGCGTGATCCCGATCCCGATCGAGCCGACCCATTCGTGCTACAATCATAATATAACTGCAGCATGGCTCTACCACGTACTAAACTATAATAAAAAAAGAACAAATATTATTGAAACAATGAACCTATACTAATATCAAAAATTCAAAGGTTCGAGATGATGTACCACAATCCTAAGGCACAGGTTTTTTTTTATAGAAAAAGGGTGACAAACGAGCACACAGTCCACCTGATGATAAGTGGTTGCTGTGGCCCATAGACATCTACATCTATCTTCGTTAACGAATTTAAATGCAGATGCGTTGTCAGCCGTGAGGACTAAGATAGAATGCCTCTTTTCCAGTAAAAAGGGTCTCCGGTTCTCTACACTCACCATACGAAACACAGCAGCATTAAGCTGCTATTTTACGCTGGTATTCTGTGAAAGTGTGGTCCTTCCCCGGTCGAGCCGACCCATTCGTGCTACAACTATACTATTAATATAGCTGCAGCATGGCTCTACCACGTAAACGTTAGGTAGGTTGTAACTCAGCAACCTACCTAACGTTTACGTGGTCCTCAGGTCCTTGTTCAGTTGTACAGCAAAATTGAACATAGACCTGATGGATTAAGACTGATGAAGAAGTAGAAATAAATACGATGACATTTTCAATAGCACACAAAAACGTTAAAAACTTTTTTATTCAATAGGCTTTACCTCAAACCCTTGAGGCCTATTTAATAAAAAAAGAATCATTAAAATCGGTTCACAATCTGCGAAGATATCGCGTAATATACATACAAAAAAAACATACACTCGAATTGAGAACCTCCTTCTTTTTGAAGTCGGTTAAAATCAGCACCTCTACACGACTATTTGTTTATTTGTTATACGTTCTACCCGGTCCCATTAAATTTTGAAGAAAAAGTTCTGCCCCCAAGGGTGGAAAATAGTGGAAATAGTTTCATATTGGACTATTGTTTGTTTTTATTAAATAGGTTATACTTCAAGGGTGGTCCCATATAAATTTGGAGAAATAATTCCACTCCTAAGGGTAGCAAATAAATAACTTCGGTTTTAGCAATTTGAAGTCGGTTTTTACTTGTTTGTTAAAAGTTATAATTATGAACTAACGATTTAACATCATCACCCCATTTCGTTCCATGTATCATATAAATATATATAGCCCGTTAAAACTACGAGTATGGCATCAGTATGTTGAGAACACCCAACTTTCGACAAAGGGTCATTTAGAGTACATTCTTTTCTACTTTAACCCCGTATTTCGCTTGTAGTATTGGCATATAGTTGAACTGGCATGTTACAAAATGAGTGCATAAAGGTGATGGATTTTCCACGTCCTCATAACACAATGGAAATTTATATTCATTCAATATAATAAACACCGTCATCGATACTTGGGGGATGAATCGCTCGCGTCCGTAGGCTTCGACCACCTAACCCTAGGCCCACCCTACACGTGTCCCCGGTGGTGCTAAACGAGCGACAAAGCCGAAAGGATAGACTCGGCTCCTCGCCGTATGGTAGCGGCGTAAAATCTACAACCCTTAGATCGCACCATGAGCCAACACATTAAAGAAATGGCCCTGAGTTCCCGGCGCCCTTTAATGGGGCAGGGTGCGAAGAATCTCGGGAGTAAAACCGGCGACGAGGTTCGCCACCCGTCACGTTCTGTCTCCCGGAGGGCGAAAAGTGGATTGCGGAGGCCCGTCTGGCTACGCTGAATGTATGTGGAGCAATGAATGATAAGATGGATGAAATATGCGAAATGATGAATGATAGAGGAATAGATGTGTTATGTGTAAATGAGACGAACGAAGGGAAAGGATGCCACTGCATGGCATGTATACCGCTTACTGGTCTGGTGTAGACGAGACCGAGCGGGCATGCCAGGAGTCGGTGTCATCCTTTCAGAAAGAAGATTTCAGAGATGGAAGGAATACTTTGAAAGCGTGTTTATGAGTTGAAGGGCCGTCTGAATTAAGTGAAAAGAAATTCCGAAAGAAGTGGAGAGAGGTAGGAGATAAGTGTAGATGAAATAATGAAAGCAATGAAAAGCATGAAAGCAGGTAAGGCAGCCGGATATGATAGAGTATCACTGAAATGCTAAGGGCTGGAGAGGGAGTGGCAGGCCTGCTGTACACCTTGTTTAATTTATGTTGGGAACTGAAGCGGGTACCGGAAGACTGGTGCAAAGCTGTTATAGTCCCAATATATAAAGGAAGGGTCACAGCAGGACTGTAAAACTACTGTAGATCAGCTTGCTTAGCATTGTGGGTAAACTGTATGCTAAGGTGTTAATTGAAAGAGTTATGGAAGAAACTGATGGAAAAATTTGGGATGTGCAAGCTGGATTTAGAAAGGAATGGGGTGTACGGATCAAGTATTTTCCATGCGCATGATAGCGGAAAGTTTTGGCCAAAACCAGAAAGTTTTTTGCATTCATGGACTTGGAAAAGGCTTATGACAGAGTGGACAGGAATGTGTTATGGCAAACACTTAACTCATTTGGTTTGAGCGCTGGTTTGGTACAGGCATTGAAGTCTCTTTATAGGGACTCTAGTGCTTGTGTCAGGATCAACGGGTCTACTCGGACTGGTTTGGCATCCAAAAGGTGTCAGACAGGGCTGTGTAGCTTCCCCTGGCTGTTTAACCTATTTATGGACAGTTGTTTGCAAACTTTGAAAGTTGAAGAATGTGGGTTGAGAATGGGTGAGTTAACCGTCAAATGCCTTTTGTACGCCGATGATCAAGTCATATTTGCATCGTCGGCGACCGAGTTACAATGATGGTTACTTTAATGAACCGGTCATTAAAAGAAAGAGGTATGAAAGTGAACGCAAGTAAGACGAAAGTGATGGTTTTGAAAGAGAAGAAAGTAAAACGTTATGTGAAATAAGAATAGAAGGAGTTGATTGAGCAAGTGGATGAGTTTGTATATTTGGGATGTTTATTTAGCAGGGATGGTAGATATGATAAGGATATAGAACGACGAGTGAACGCAGGAAATAGAGTGAATGGGGCTCTACACGCTATTGTGAAGAGTCAGAATGTGTCAAAAAAGGCATGTTTGGCAATTCACATTGGTGTGTTAGTCCCTACTTTAATGTATGGTAGTGAAAGTTGGGTCTGGCAGAAGAAGCATGAGTAGAATAAATGCTGTAGAAATGCGGTCATTAAGGAGTATGCTAGGGCTGAATCTGAATGACAGGGTGAGAAATAGTGTGATAAGAGAAAAGTGTGGTTTGTAAGATGACGTTGTGACCAGGATTAAGAAAGGAATGCTTCGGTGGTTTGGTCATGTAGAAAGAATGAACGAAGAAAGAGTGACAAAGCAAATTTATACTGCAGAAGTGAACGGCAGAGTCGGAAAGGGACGTCCTAGACGAAGGTTTATCGACCAAATTGGCGATATATTGAAAATGGGCCAGATTAGAGTACCCTTAACCGACGAGTGTATGCGTAGATATATGGATGTAAAGGAGGCGAGAGAGGTGTGCCAGGATCGTGCCAAATGGAAGTCCGTAGTCTCTGCCTACCCTCTGGGTGACAGGCGTGAGTGTTTATGTATATGTTTATGTATGTATGTCATCGATACTGCGAAGCTACCTATAATATTCGCTTTATATCGTTTTATTCCTTGGATAAAAGTCTCGGCCTTCATATTGATAATATCCGAGCTGGGGATTACCAATCTCTGAAACGTGTCGTAAAGTCCCCGGTGTTTTACATTCACTTTATTGCTTAAAAAAATTCTTCCCAATTACTTATACTACCGATTATTGATTATGCAGATGTGTGTTGCAAAAATTTAACCCGAAATCTTTTTTCATCAAATACATCAGATGTATTTTAAGTCTTTGTCTGAATATATTATATGTGTACATATTACAAGTATATTACATATCTGTTTATTCTTTGATTATTGTTATTTTTTGATTGACCATAATGTTCTTTTTAGTTTTGGCACCTATCACATAATATACACACGTCTGGAGTTGACTGGTAAAGAATACCAAAAGGCATTAAGTCCGCCCTAAGTATTCCTTTTCATTAAGGTGTTTTATACAATAAAGTGTAAATAAATAAATAATAAAACACCGAACAAGAATAAAAAAGTAAAAAATCAAATTAGATGTTATGATTTTTTCATACATTCATTCATTACATCCTATAAAAGACTGTTGAACATAAGCCTCCCCTATAAATTGCCTCATAAAGGGGATTTTGCCATAATTACCACGCTTGGCAAGCAGGTCGGCAACCGCAGTTTTTTTTTTTTGAGTTGTTATCAGGAAGATACTGCTGCCCATCTCTTGTTTCAGTTTCCCTCTGTCGCCTCTTACGACACCCACGGGACGTAATTAATTAAACGCGCCTCTTTAATGTGATATAATTCGTTTTTGAACTGCTAGTTCAACATTTCATCTAACTTAATTATCGTTAACGGAATTGCTTTATTAATTTTCCGTAGGGTTCTGTATCTAATAAGGTAAAAATTGAACTATTATAGGATCACTTTGTTGTCCGGCTGTTCTTCCGTCCGTCCATCGAACTGTAAAGAATTATTGATATTGAATAATCAAGTTAAAATAAATATCAACTACTAAGGTCTAGTCTAGTCTAAGGCACCAAAAAATTGTTAATTGCAATTTTAAGTGCTGGTTTACCACGTGCTCGGCAGTGAAGGAAAACATCGTGAGGAAACCTGTATATCTGCGAAATAAGAAAAAAATATTTCGAAAACATGTGAAGTTCGCCAACACGCATTGGGGCAGCGCGGCGGACATTTCCTTGCCCTAAAACCCTGTCAGAAGTGAGAGGAGGCCTGTACCCAGCAGTGGGACGTATACAGGCTGTAACTATAACTAAGGTTTATAGACCTTTGTAGGTGTAAAACATTCAACCTCCTAAATCAAAGATACGACAATTTATGACACATATTCTCACATATCAAAACTTATAGGGTACTTCCCAACTTCCCCTTGTTGACAAAAAACAAGTTTACAAAAGAAATAATATCCTGAAACCATTAATTTGTAGTTATGTCATATAAAAAAACTTTTTTTGGGATTTCAAACTTCCATTTGAAGTTGGAGCATCGACCGTGATGTAGACAGATATATGGAAAAACGTGTTTGCCTCTTCAAAGTTAAGTTTGTCCTTCAATCGACTTATTCATTAAAGCCTTAGATAATAGGTAATAGATAATCTTCGATGGTTACCTATAATTTATGAATTTCAGTTACTTAAATATCTTAGTGAAAGTAAGTGCTTAATTACCTAACTTGTTACACTGTTAATCGTACCTATTGTATATAAAAGAATATTATCTTCGTTAATTTACGGCATTCGTGTATCGGTGTCGAAAACTTGCACAAATCGTCGTGACTCGATTTCCGGGATGGATGAACTATATAAATTAATAATTAAGTTTATTCAGTACACTTAGGGCGCGATTCCTACTCGCTCTTGTTCGATTTCTTAGGAATACTTGCTATTAACACTTCTTATATTTTCGTCAACCACTATAAAGGAATTTAAAATACAAGTTTAAAATGTTTGTGCTAGGAGCAGTTTCCAAAATATTCTAATGGCGGATTGGGGTCTATGACTTTTATTTTTGCAGTCCATACCTAAAGGGTACTCTCTTTAAAATTCTAGGATTAAAAATTTGATGGTCTTCTTCTTTCAGGATCCAACACGTGTGGTATGTCCGGTGATCGATGTCATCAGCATGGACACGTTTCAGTACATCGGTGCGTCGGCGGACCTTCGCGGCGGTTTTGACTGGAACCTGGTCTTCAAGGTAAACCACTATCCTTTCCTATTACACGGCTCACATTTCGATGCCATTTTTGGTCTGTAACCACGTAGCTTTTATTAGAGTGATCAATACTCGTCTCCATGGCAACGGTGGCCTATTATTTTTATCACGATCGCGGCATCGGAGGCGTTGATACTTGGTTTTAACATTTATGTAAACGTGTGTTTTTTTTATATAACATGATTTGGCACTACATCGCGGGGATAGGACTATATGCATTTTTTTAAATAAATTAAGATAATAAACAAGATTTGTTTAGTTGTTAATATGGTCAAACGATCTCTATTAATCGATTTGGTCAACCATATCATGATATGGAACAGTGTAAAATTTCATGAAATGCTACCATTTTACGAAATGATCGATTTTACAAAATATTAATTCTACGATCTGGTCACAACATATCTACTACATCACACGCTAAAAGCTGCCTGTGCCAGAAAATTAATTTTGATTACTAACTAACAAACAAATAAATGAGGTATGAAAATTGAATGCCAATCAATGGATATATAACAAAAAATCACACGGATTTTACGATTCATTAAAACATACCACTTAGTCGTGATAAAAATAACATAACGTTGTATTTTGTATCTCTAAAATGTATATATTTTTTTCATGTTATTTACATTTTCTGTTATTTATGTGCACATAATAGGAAATAGAAAAAAGAATACTTGTAGGTAGGCTGCTTATACCATTTTAAAATTTCTTCCAACAAGCCTATTGAAGGATAGTTAAAAGAAATATAGGCTGAGAGTGTGCACTTAGATACAATATACATTATATTTGTGTATGTTTATTAAACTATTTATATCAACAAAAGATATAGATACAGAGCTAGGAGAGAGCCAGTCGTGGTAGATCAGTGGTTAAAGCCTCACTGTAAATTTCACAATACGCGAGCAATCCGAGTTTGATCCCGTCGGCACGAAAAAAGCCTATAACGACTTCAATAACTTATATATAACTTGTATATACAGTAAAAAAGTAAAGTAAAGTTACAGCCTATATAAGTCCCACTGCTGGGCACAGGCCTCCTATCATTTCTGAGAGAGTTTTAGGGCAAGGAAATGTCCGCCGCGCTGCCCCAATGCGTGTTGGCGAACTTCACACGTCTTCGAAATATTTTTTATTTTATTTCTCAGACATGCAGGTTTCCTCACGGTGTTTTCCTTCACCGCCGAGCACGTGGTAAATCAGCACTTAAAATTGCAATTAACAATTTCATTGGTGCCGGCGGGGATCGAACCCGGGTTGCTCGCGTACTGTGTAATTTACAGCGAGCGCTAACCATAGTAATTTCGAAAACAATGTACGTTTTCGTTAAATGCCGGGCTCGGGTGGGAGTGTACTCAGAACCAACACACTAGCGTGGATTCACAGCAACCAAAGTCCTCTGATTACTAGGCTAAGGAATCGTCTAAACTTAAAAAAAAAATATTTTAGTGGGAGTATCTGTCACACGCGGAGAGGAGCGCACGATTGAGCGACCCCACACAAGTAATCAGGACGCCTATGATAGCCGGGGGTTTGTTTAGTATGGACCGGGAGTACTTCAACAAGCTAGGGAAATACGACATGAAAATGGACGTCTGGGGCGGCGAGAACCTTGAAATATCTTTTCGGTAAGTTGAACATGGTGTTCTTTTGAAAATAGTTTTAATGAAAAAATGGTTATTATAACACGTTGTCCTTGCTAGGTGGTAGGGATTCCTTTTATACATAGGAATCCGTCGCGCCGCCAAATAGCCGGTCTGAAGGACACAGAGAGCTAGTACAATTACAGGCTACGGGACATTCCATCAAGTTCAACTTTTCATCGCCTTCGTCCACCCACCTTTTGTTTAAAGTTGGTTGCAGTTGTCCATGGGCTACACCAGCCACTTACCATCAGTTAAACTGTAAGCTCATCCGCTACTTCAATCTTATATCCTATATCTGTAATGCGACATGGAGCGCTCCCCGTGGAACACCTTGTTCGGCGAGAGATCTGTCCATCTTCATTAACAGTTTCCTGAAAAGTTCCTGAAGCTTCGAACTTTAACTCTAGACCCGCGCGCATGTCCTTAACTCGCAAACGGGTCGGTTGATTTTAAGTTGCAGTATGCTTCTGCAACTATTATCTATTTTTGTATTGACATCTATAATACAGATTAAAGCAATGATAAATTCATAGCACAGAACAAAGTAGCTCTACTTGAACTCTAATTGAACTCTAATTGAACATTTAATTTGTAGAGACTTCACATTCCGCGTTTTTCTTTTGCAAAACTCAAAAGCATGTTACGTTACTTAAGTCTTTTAGTGACAAGACAACGGAAGGCAAGTAAAATTCGCAGTACAACCTAAAAGCATGAACGAAAGTGAATCGAAAAAATGTGACACCAGTAAATCTATATAAATTTAGAGAATTACAAGCACGACATTCAAGTTAATTATTTTCATATTTTTAAAAATTATTATTATTAAAAAAAGTATTTTAATTATTGTATGTTAATTAATTAAGGAAGAGCGAGTTTCCTGTCACTAGTATTGAAAAATACTTAAAAGGAGAAGTCTATGTACTGTGATAGTGTAAATGTATTGTTATAGAATAAACAATTTTATTGATAAGTATGTTATAGTACATAATTAAAGTGTAGTAGTATCAGAATATCAGAACCCTGAATTTGAACAACAAAATTAATACTGGAATCTGTTACCGTTGCAGGCTATCAAAAGTCCACTGCTCTCCCCATATTTGCCTCATAGGGAGGAAATTTGCCGTAGCGGGTTGGCAACCGCAGTTTTATTTTTAATGCATTGTATTTTGGTTCCATCGCCGTCCTTCTATTGTTGTTTAAATTTTAAGCTTGTCAATTAGAACACAAGTTATGTAGAGTCTAGTCTAGTCTCGTGTTTATTGTTTGTTTTATTTACTGCTCGAACTACTCGACAGAGATGAAATGGGCCACACTGAAAAACAGCGGTTGTGGTACACTACGCCAAATCCTGAGTACGACCCCTTTTCGTCGCGTTCGGCGACGTGTAGGTAATACTTTATTATCTGTGTACTGTGTGACCGTTTGTAAAATATAGTTAATTTGTCCGTAGCATCTCCGAGCGCATCCGGCTCCGGGAGAAGCTGCACTGCAAGCCGTTCCGCTGGTACCTGGCGCACGTGTACCCCGAGCTGCAGGTGCCGGCGCTGGGCGCCGCCGCGCGCTCCATCCGGCAGGGCGCGCGCTGCCTCGACACCATGGGCCACCTGGTCGATGGCACCGTGGGTAAGTGCTCTTTGCCTACACTAAAACTAATTTTGGTTTTTGGTCGATGGAACGTTAGGTGAGTGCCCTTTGCTTTTAACCCACGCTGCCTCGATACCATGGGCCACTAAAACTAATTTAGGTTTTATAGTCGATGGCACGCTGGATGAGTCCTCTTTCTTTTAAGAAAACTCATTTTAGCCGACTTCAAAAAAGGTTTGTTACGCGATATCTTCGTCAATTTTCTAATTAAATAGGTTATACTTAAATAATGTTCCTATATAAATTTGGAGAAAATGTTCCGCCACTAAGATTAACAATATAAGGGATGAAGATTTAATGGAACAATATAGACGATGACGTTGAAATTGTGATATTTTTTTATAGAAACAGGGTGACAAACGTGCACACAGTTCACCTAATAGTAAGTGGATGCTGTGCGTCATAGGATGCTACATCTATTTTTAATTCATAATCGAAATGCAGATGCGTTGGCACCCTTTAGGATTAGGATGAGATACCTTTTCCACTAATAAAAGTCTCCCGTACTCTACACTCTGAGCCGTAGTAGCTCAGATGGTTAGCGTTCGCTGTAAGTAACACAGTACGCGAGCAACCTGGGTTCAATCCCCGCCGGCATTGGTGAAATTGTTAATTGCAATTTTAAGTGCTGATTTACTACGTGCTCGGCGGTGAAGGAAAACATCGTGAGGAAACCTGCATGTCTGAGAAATAAAAAAAATATTTCGAAGACATGTGAAGTTCGCCAACACGCATTGGGGCAGCGCGGCGGACATTTCCTTGCACTAAAACCCTCTCAGAAATGAGAGGAGGCCTGTGCCCAGCAGTGGGACGTATATAGGCTGTAACTTTACTTTACTTTACTTTTACTCTACACTCACCACACGAAACACAGCAATATTAAGCAGCTATTTCTCGCTAGTATTCTGTGAGAGCTTGATCCTACCCCGACAGAGTCGACCAATTTGTGCTGCAATCATAAAGCTGCAGCGTGGCTCTACCACGTATAAATCATGTCTTTGCCTTTGCTAAAAATATTTTGATTATATGGTCGATAGCAAGTTGGGTGAGTGATCTTTGCCTTTAATAAAACGCATTTTGTTAATTAATACAACCAGGAGTTACTTTGCGCTTTATAACACTTACTCTGCACTTGCCTTTACACGCTACTGATATTATATTGTTGAAATACCGACTGCTTCGTTCTCATAAATATGCCTGCTAATCGTTAGGTCCCGGGTCAAGCCAAAAAGTATCAGTTATTTAGTTTTTATGTCGAGACGTCTTCAGTAGCAACCGGGTCAGGAACTTGGCGGTGTTTCAACCCCGTGCCTCGGAAAGTACGTAAAGCCATTGGTGCACCTTAGGAGTATCTCTTCGGTCGTGTGGTCTGATCCCATCGGACTATGAGAATGAGGGAATAGATAGTGCACCTGTGCTTGCGCATACACTTGGCACTATGATCCTATTTTACGCAGATGGCTAGTCCCCGTTGAGATTGGCCGTCGCAACCGGAATTTGGTCGGTCTGGAATACATTAATTGTTGAAATTGATATTTAAAAATATATACATTTCATATTGTATATTAATATAAATTTTATATTGTATTGATTTTATTATAAGAGTTTAAAAAAAACTCAAACAACACACTATGATCATGAGCTGTAATGATCCTAGTGGTTTTTATTAGTTTTTTTATATATTTTTTAACTTGCTTATAGATTTTACTGATAATTACTTATTTTGATCCTGCAGGAATGTACCCCTGCCACAACACGGGTGGCAATCAAGAGTGGCACTTCGAGAATAATCTCATCCGCCATCACACTCTCTGCATCTCGCTATCACCTGATGACCGGGTGACGGCAGTTCTAGCCGCTTGCGACCCCTCAGACGACGCGCAGATGTGGAGGAGACACGGCCAGATGATCAGGCACGCGAAGCTTGACGCCTGTCTAGATTCAGACAGGCCTGCGCTGTATCTAGAGCAATGCGATGACACTAAGCTGAGCCAGCAGTTCTCGATATAGTTATTTGTCTAGATTGTGTTGGTTACGCCAGTTTTAGGTCAAAATTTCAATTCGTACTTCGGGATTACTTAGAATTTTCCAATACTTCTTCTACTTACTTCTACTTCTACTATCTTTACTTGAAAAGGAAATGAGAGACTTGTAGCAAAATTGCCTATTTCACTTAGCAGGATATATCTTTAAAGGCTAGTCCATTTTTACCTTTGGAAAATTTACCTCAGGTAATTAAGTTGTTTGCGTGTGTATTTATTTCTTCTGTATTTAAGTATAGTAGTATATTTTGTGTAAAGTTGTTTTCTTACATTTATAATTTTAATTCTAATCTTTAAACCTACGCTAGAGTATTCGAATATGCTTAATTAATTTTCTTAACTTAACCTGTTAAGTACAGTACTCATATACAGAAATTCGGGCTTAGAACTCACGGTGCGATATTTGACCGCGCACACAGCGATAGATGGAACACGTCATGCGAAGAATATGAATGTAGGCATAGGACTAGTAGGCGCAGGCCGCGTCGCCCGCGCACTCGACGGTAAACAATACTTAAAAAGACGCGGGCCCATAGTGGCGTGGCCTGAAGACTTTACTGGCAATGGATGCAACGCAAACAACCCACTACAGCGTTCACGCACCATACAGTAGATGCTATATGCGGTGACGTTAGTTTTGAAATATAATAGCCGCTGCGGACGCGGGAAAATGTCACTTCATGAGTTCTTTAATGGTGATGTTATTTTCTCATATTTGTTCGAATTAATTTAAATTCTTCAAGACAATCAATGAACTGGCATAACCAACAGTATTTTAATTATCGTCAGGATTTGTTAACCTGCCGATTTTACAGGTCAACAAATCCCATATAACTTTGCGTGCTCAATGTATATTAATATATTTTTTTTTTACTTTTTTATCTCCGAATTATTACAATTTTAAGAGGGCGAAATTTCTTAATTGCATTGATGGACTATAAAATTTCTAATCTTATTTATGATGAAGATAAAATCATAAAAATTTACTTAATGTTTTCCACTTCCGAGACTGAAATTTTTTGGAAAAAATCATTTTAAGAATATTTCTTTATAATATAAGTTACCGCTCATTTATATATTATGGACAAAACTTGTTTGACATATCTATGGTAATTAAATTTCATTTTCACATGATCTTAATGGCAACATTAATAATATAAGCATGCGGTCTTACTCGTAATCTTTATATATCGTTCATCTTTATCTATTGTCATTTAGTGAAAAAATAGACAGAAAGGTTAAGCATTTCTTAACTTGACATTGATATTTATGAGTAAGGCTGATAGAGTAGTGATACAATGACGAAAGATTCTTTTAAATCTTTTTTTTTAAATACTAGTAATGCTATTAAACATTACTAATATTCCCTTTAACCACTTCTGGTAAGCTTGAAATGCTTGTGTTAGAAGTGGTTCACGACAGTAGTCGAATGGCGGATTCGTACAAACGACCTTTCGATTTCGCGGTCCGCGCCTTGCCATTAGGCTACTGACGCTTCAAAATCTACAACCAAACAGCCAAAATACACTGGAATAATCATAATCGACTTATTTCCATGTTGAGATTTTTTTAATTAATATATCTACGTATCTCCATTTTTTAAGCAATCTCGCTTTTATTTAAAATTTATTTAAAACCTTCAGAATGATAAAACAGGATCAATTAGGTATTTTGAGCAAGTGTATCGATCTTATTGTTATAACGTAGAATTTTAAATACAAAAACATTCCAGATATACTGTGTAAGTTTATAAGTGATAAAATTATAGCAAATATTAATAATATCAACTAGGTTCTACACTTTTACATATAGTTTTGTTTAGTATCTTAAAGATAATCCTTGCTTGATTATATAATATTAATATGCATAGAATATACAATTATTACATTAATTATGGTTACAAAAGTCAAAATAGATTTTTTTTTGTTTTGTAAATAAGACGATATTATTGTGATAAACGTTAATTTTACCTTAATAATGAAATTCGTTATAATGTACTAAAACGATACCTTTACATGACAGTACTGACCATTGTTACGTTATGCATTTTGATATAAAATCTGTACATAGTTCAAAAATTTACACTTGAGCACTTAGTAACGAAATATCACAAAATAACATAATTATAGTTACCATATGTGTAAATAAATAGGTAAGTACACTATAAGTGCCGGGGACGTGGAATGGAGTGTAATGTAGGAAAATACGAGTTATAACCTGTGGTTATAATAAAAAGACACCTTGTTTAGTGAAATGATAGGTTAAGATACACGTAGTTGTAGATCAAAGAAATTTAAAAAACAACAAAAGGTTCTCAGTTTTAAATCTTTATTCATGTATATGTTTTAAATGCAGCTTAATTCTGAAATTATGTGTTTTTAATTTAATTCAAAGACAAAGGGATCTATACCCCATACAGTATTGTCCGACGAGTATTTTCACAGACTACCAATTTTTAAAACCAAATACTACCTATTTGGTTTTAAAAATTCTTCAATATGTTGATATGTCACATTATAAATGTTTTCGTAGATTTGAACAACAACAACCCAATAAAACAGTAAAATAAATTTCTTTTTGAAATCCCTTGTCATCACTAAACTATAGTTTGTAGTTTTAATACTCTTTTAACTTTAATTTTTATATTTAGGTAGGTATATTTACAAATGTTATGTTACGTTTTATTTTCGTAAAGTATTATTTTTGTATGCAAATTTCATTTGTACAAATCTAAGGTTATTGTTATTTTTATATGTATATGGAGGAAAGATTATAATTTTCATTGATCAAAAATTGTTATTTTTATAAATTAATTTCATGTTTATAAATACATATATAAATATATAATAAATGTAAATTATATAGCTTATTAAGTTACAACCCATACAATCTATACAACAAATATAATGCAACACAATTTTTTTGTTGATTTCACCGTAATTGTATCGACTATCCCAAACAAAAACCTATTTTTTATATTGCAGGCGTATAATTTAATAACACTATAATGTTTTAGCCAACCTTGTAGTTAATTGACGTTAGACTGACTAACGTGAAACATAGTACTTACAGTAATTTCACTTTTTAGTGCCAATTCCAGTTATCAATTCCGCTGCATATAACACAATATTTTGAGGACCTCTGGTATATAATTTTTTATATAAATTATCTTTCCGAGCATACTTGCACTGTTTCTCGAAGTACCACATTTCGTGTAATGATTCTACATTGCGTTACATTACAATGTACCACATCGACTACATATAATATGTATAGATAAGATGTATCTTAACTAACTAGGTATATTTTTAAGCTTGTCAAGTGAAGATGTTAATATTTCCCAAAAATAATATAGCAATGTAGCAGTGAAGCGAATTGAAAACTTTTCAAAGGCATTTTCTTTCGAGTGTTTCTTTATTGTCAAGAATATTTAAGGGAAATTAAACTGCAATATAAAACTATACAAGTAAAAGACAAAATTAACTCTAATATTATATACAATATCAAGCACCTAGAGCACAAAATTAGAATTTGTAAAAAAATTGCTTTTAATGGCAACACAAAAATGTTTTATTATTACACGTGACTTTCCTAGTCAGATTTCTTTGAAAGTTGCAAGTATCGACTTAAGTACGTTAAGAAGTGGTGATTTTACTTTAGTGAGAGAATGTGAAATTTTGTCGAAAAATAAAAAGAAATGTGAAACAAAATTATTACTTTATTTGATTAAATTCTCCTCTCCCAAAACCGCGCACTCTCCATAACCTAATGTTTACGGTAACTTGCATTAACAATCATAACTTAAACTACATTGGGTGATGCACAAAATTTACACACAAACTATTAAAGAACTATAAAATAATAGTGGCATCAGTGACATCTGATAGAGGCAATTAGCCTATGTACACGGCATTTTTTTTCAGTCAGTTCTTTTTACGTTTTTCTTTCTTTTAAAGGGGTTAAAAAGCCAGCCTAAATAATGTTGTCTCGACCGACTGTTGAGGTGTTCTGTATCGATAGAATCGATGTGTCGAAAGGACATCTGTATCGACAACGTATCAACGTATCTGCTTGTTTGTACCGATACTAACATGCGATTGAATTTGTGACGCTTGCAAAGACTTTCTGCGATTAAATTTCATTTAAAGCGCGTTAACACGCGTCCGTTGCGCATAGTCAAAAGCCTTTTTTTATAACTGGCTTCACGGCTCTGGGTTCTAGCCCTTCTGAGCCTGAAGTTACAATGTATAATTATCTTTCATAGTCCACTGCTTCACAATATGTTGATGCGTCACATTGTGCAGTCCTTGGGAGATTTTGACGGCAACTTGAGCCAGCAGACAGCTGACAGTTGGCGATGGTATCTCAAGGCGCCTAAGCAGACAGACACCATATCTTGAGAATCACATCACCATCAGAGCACTTGTTTCACCATTTCCACTAATAGTTCACATGCGCAAACACTTAATACACAAAATAGCACCACTTTTACATATCAAAATCCACTTCAAACCATTATTTAAACAATAATACAGGAGCAGCAAAACGCCGCCGGTCAAGTTCCCGCCAAAACTCCTAGTAAAAAGCCGTTTACATAGGCTCTTATTACTGACAGATGTCAACTGTCAAGAACTATTTACTGATTTACTGTTCTGTGGTAAAAGTGGTTCTTTTTAAACATACAACAAAGAGTATATAAACCACTAACATATAGTAGAAAACAAGTTATGGGAAAACTATTGTAAGAGATTCATGTGCAACCATGTGCAACCTATTACTGATTATTTGCTCATTGTCTTCTTTTCTAAATCATCAATATTTCGATTTTATTACGTTAAATATACACAAGGTAGGAAACAATTATTTTTGTATCAATTAATTATAAAATATATCACAATTTTGGACTTACAGAAAATAAAACTTACTTAAATAAAACTTTATTAATTAATAAATAATCAATATGGATATTTTTAACAACGGATACTTTTTGTTTCACTGGAAGTTGATCCTTTGAAATAGTTTCGAAATTTAAATGTTGATAAATTGTAAAATAAATGGTAAATCATAGAAATCATTTCTTTTTAACTTATATCGTCGCTACTGGAATTTTGTAAGCGCTATTTTTGTAAGCGTATTTTTTTATTATAAATGATTTCCTATACATATAAACCGTTACAATATTATAATTAATTTATAAATAAACTTAGTAAACACTTTAACATTTTAAACAATGCATTAAATTTTTATTAACCAGTCTATATAATTCTTTCTTCTTTTCTATAAATTATCAAATTTATTAGTGATATTTTTAATTTAAACTAAATATATATATTATTTTATTGAGAAATGTAATGCGTTATTTATATTCAAGATTTTTAAATTCCATTATTTCTGCACTTTTATTGTTAAAGCTGTTAAGAAAGTGGAGTTTAACACTTAATTTCAATGTGCCTATTACATTAGCTTTTGGCACATTGCATGTAACTTTAAAAAATAAACTAAAAATAAAAAAACGTGTGTGCAGTACACACGCGGTAGAAGTGAAACCTTCAGAAAACTAAACTTCGAGAGAATGAGACAAATGCAGAATATCGGGAGTAGGAAAATTGTAGGGTTTATTTATTACAATGTTGTTACCAAATTTAATAAATATTTCAAATTTTAATGTACATATATTACATTACAATTTCAACAAATGACCCAGGTGGCTTACGGTAACTAAAGTATATAATAGATAATAGAAAACACCGTATGCTGTGTTCTATCTCATTCTCTTGCAATCTAAATCCTATAGATACATATATTTGTCTCTTTTTAGTGTCGCCTTTTCGTTTCATCGAGTTTCAAATCACAACTATTCTAAAGAAGTGTTTACTTCAAAAACATAGAAAAATATAAGATCTGTTTTTGTACAAGGTAATTTAAAAATGCTCCAATTCCTTAAGGTGTGGCTCTAATGGGATAGGCTAATTTTGGTTTTGACGAACCTTCCGATGACTTTAATAGCCCGGAAAGCATAATTAGGCGATAACCGCTGACGTAGGAGATAATAGCCTGCGGCGTGCATAGCAACTAACATCAGGGACAGCATGCCGATATCAACCCAGAACGAGACTCCGGACATACCCATCAGGTTTACGAAGTAACTGCAAAATAAAATAAATAAAGCTACATTCAAGGTCTTTTCGGCTTGATTATGATGATGGGGATCATAACCAATTTAAACCACGCTAAAACTTCCTTATAAAATAGAAAGTTGACAACATGAACACACATAATATGCTGCTCCAGTGTAGCCTTCATAACCTTATCCGATCGCAGTGTAAATCAGCAGCCTATAAACGTCCCAATACTGGGCACAAGTGTCTGAAGCAAGTATCATCTAGATCTAGAGACGTCTGGTACTGTACCTACTCAGCTATATTTTTTTATAGAATAAGGGCGACATACGAGCACACAGTCCACCTGATGGTAAGTGGTTGCTGTGGCGCCCATTGACATCCATATACGTCCTCGATTAAGAATCAAAGTAGAGATGCGTTGTCACCCCTAAGAACTAAGATAGAATTCCATTCATTTCATCAGATTCATTTCCAGTAAAAACGGATCTCTGGTTCTCTACACTCACCATACGAAAATCAGCAGCATTAAGCTGCTATTATATGTCGGTAATCTTCTGTCTGGTATTCTGTCGGTATTCAGACATACAACGAGACAGACTATTGATCAATTAACTTTAATAGGCTGATTAAAAAGGAGTAAGTATATAACTTAGAGTCAAAGATTAAGAAAAAACTTACTTAGGATTTTTATATTCACAATAGACGACGTGATCAGGACAAATGAGGTCGTCTCTTGGTGGACCGTAGATGGCAACGATGAGACCCTCAAGCCCATACCGCATGAATGAACAGTATCTTGCCAACTTCCACAGTATTGGCAGTGGATGATCCCCACTTCCCATTCCGTATACTGCCAGGAGCATTAGCGGCACACTAAGGACTGGGCCCATGAATACTGAATTCTATTGAAACAGATTTTTTTTATTCAATGTAGATTATAAATAATACTTATTGAAAGTCACTTTTATGTTTAAATTACCACTGGTTCGGAAAAAAACCTCTGTCCTGGGAAGAACCCCAGTGGACTTTTAACGTCACCTATGGGAATAGACAGGTGGAATTTTGGTCATTACTTCTGGTTAGCCACTCGTTTCTCTCATTCTTAATTAGAAAAATATAGAATTATAAGTAGTTGTCAAGCACTGGGTTATTATAAGTAAAAAAAAAAACAGACCGTCGTGGAGCAGCGGCAAAGGTGCGAGATGCTTGTTCAGCGGTAGACTAACGGGTTGATGATAAAGAAGGAATAAAAGAAAAACAAATTATATAGACAGTACAAATATAAAGGTGATCACTTACAACGACACTTAAACTAGACGATATCGCAGTTCCCATACTCTCCGATATCAGGGCGACCAGTATGCACACCGATACGAACATTAATATCCTCGACGTCTCCATCGGCTGTGACGTCAGCGGGTACACGATGGACAAGTATATCAAGGAGAAGAATATCGTCGCTGGTGTCCGGGAAATGACCAATGCGGCATAGTATGGTTTGAGGCCGTACCAACGGTTGAAATACTCCCGTCTAATTAGTTGCACTTCTTTTGGGACTGCAAATAAAAATAAAAGTTGAAAAAATTACGGATAGGTATATGTTTTAATATTTTCCGTATGTATTTAAAATGAGTTTTTGAAATTTGGACAATTTTAGTTCTAGTACTGCAATCGCTAATCTGTCTAAAAGCTCTAGCGCCTTAAAAAAAATCATATCTAAATCTAAAAACATTAAAAACATGTTTAAGAAAATATTTTTACTTACAGGCCAATAATATCGGCATCATTGGAACATAGAGCATAGCAATAATGCACGCGTAGCAGAATCCAAAGTTGAATATGGTTTTGGAGGCGTCAAAACCAATTTTATAAAACAACATGGCGATTATTACACCTAGGAACAAGTGCAGCCCTACTCGGAGCCATAAGTAATCCTGGAAATAGTATAACAGTGTATTAAAGTCCCCAATATAAATATTTGCATTTATATATTTACATAAAATAGTTTATATAAATATAATATTTCTTATATTATAACGAGTTATACATTGAATAAAACCAACTTTAAGGATTTTATCGCATTAATTTCAATTATTTTAAATGTATCGGGTGCACCAGAAAGATCGGAATTTAAAAATAATTCAAATTAATCGGAATAAAATCCGTAAATTGGTTTTATTCAATAATTTATGAAATATTTATAATAATGAAATTTTCATATAGCCCTACTCCCCAGATTATAGTGCCAAGGCCGCTGTTTGCGTTTCATCATTGAATGGCGTAACTTTCGGCCTTCGGGCGAAAAACCAGCCCATTTGTCCAGCGATGACAACCAGTCCTCTAGTTCCTTTAGAAACTTAACCACAAATTGACCTCACAGACCTACGATTCATCATCATTAATATCAGCTCGTAAAAGTCCACTGCTGGCCATAAACAATATTTTTCCCAAGTCCCAACTTCACCTATATCCTGTTACTTAAAACGGATATGTGAAAATGTTATTTTATCATCATCAGCATAATTACAGCCCATCACAAGTCCCCTGCCGGACATATGCCTTCCCTAAAGAATCCCACAAAGCACGGTTTCGAGCCACGTAAAATATTAGTCCTATCCCGGTTGAGCCGACCCATTCGTGCTACAACCGTGATATAGCTGCAGCGTGGCTCTACCACGTATAAAATATATGAATACAAACTAATCAAATAATAAAATCTTAGGCCCGTATTAATAAACGTTACTCAACGACGAACTCAAGTGCGTAATCATTTGATACGCCCTCATTACGAAATCAGCATCTCAAGATCGTTGCTAATTAATAAACACATAAAAACAGTATCTCAAAACTGAATACTTAATATAATATCATGAATACTGTTCTGTGACTTGCACTCAAGTATACACACTTGAGAGTCGAGTTTCGTTTATTAATCAGTGTGGCACTCAGCTGATATCGTAAACCTAAACCGCATCTTGAGATATGTTTATTATAACCTCAAGATTGTACTCAAGTGCGTGTACTTGAGCTGAGTAACGTTTATTAATACGGGCCTTAGTCCTCAGAGATGTCAACGCATCTGTTACCTTTGAAGTTGTATGCAGCCCATTGACACGGGCTGGAGTAGCCACTCACCATCCGGTGGACTGTAAGTTCATTTGTCACTTAATTTAGGAAAAGTGATTGTATGACGTGACAAATTCGCTTACCCTATTTCTAACAGTCTGCAACAACATTCTCTTTAGTAAAACAACGAACTGCGTAGACGCCGTGCTCTCATATCTGTAGGTGTGTTTCTGTATGCCCCCCGCATTCAGTTGTTCAATCTCCATCTCTTCGTACCGGTCCTCGACTTCGTAGTCCCTCCAGCGCTGACACTTACCGTTGTCGACTGCCGCCACCATTCGGTCCACGTGCGAGCCATATTCCCCGCTCGATACCTCTATTACTGAAATGCAACATTTAAATTAAAGCAACAATTTTTTACGTGGTAGAGCCACGCTGCAACTATATTATGGTTGTAGCGCGAAAGGGTCGGCTCGACCGGGGTAGGACCACGCTCTCACAGAATACCAGTGCAAAATAGCAGCTTAAGGCTGCTGTGTTTCGTATGGTGAGTGTAGAAAACCGGAGACCCTTTTTACTGGAAACGAGGCATTCCAACTTAGTCCTCAGGGGTGAACGCATCTGCATTTTGATTCTTAATTGAGGATAAATGTAGATGTCTATGGGACACAGTACCCACTTACCATCAGGTGGACTGTGTGCACGTTTGTCACCATATGCTATAAAAAAAAAGAAAAAGACAAGACGTACATAACATAACAGTGTTCGGTGGTGAAGAAATACGTCATGAGGACACCTGCAAACCTGAGGAATAAAAATATTTCGAAGACATGTGAAGTCCGCCAACGCACTAGAGCAACTGCCACGTTTCTTCGTTATCATCATCATTATCAGCATGTAAAAGTCCACTGGCCGTGGAGTGGCGGTGTAAAAATATCCACTACCCCATATCGTGGGGGTGTAAGATGTAAGTGGTCGGCAGCATCTCCCTGATAATATTGAATGACGACAACCGAAAATAATAAAAAACTGCGTTTCCAAATCCGCCTGTCAAGTGTAGCAACTATAGCTAATTTCCCCCCTATGAGGCAATCATTGGGGAGACCTATTTTCAACAGTGGACATATAATAGGCTGCAACGAATGAATAATTAATAAAATATAGGTCCACCAGAGGCGTTATTCATATTTCGATATGTCGAAAACCGTACGAAAGCCTCAATTTCATAAACTTGTGCTGAGGCTGGCATACTTACCAAAATCCGCCGGATTATATGTCTTGGGACAAGGCAACTGCAGTTCATTCAAGAAGGGCACCACTCCGGACGCCGTGCCTTGGTACGCGCATCGTCCGTCTGCGACGACGTACACATGGTCGAACACAGAGAACAAGCGCGCTGATGGAGTGTGGAGCGA
This sequence comes from Parnassius orleans, assembly GCA_029286625.1. Classification (NCBI taxonomy): domain Eukaryota; kingdom Metazoa; phylum Arthropoda; class Insecta; order Lepidoptera; family Papilionidae; genus Parnassius; species Parnassius orleans. The sequence goes on along the minus strand of JAGSMP010000080.1, from coordinate 880,792 downwards.
GCACACCACAGTCCGGCCACCGCGGGCCACACGCTTCAACAGAGACACGCATGTTGATGATGCAACGTCGTCCAGCCCCCTGAAAGGGATAATTTGAATTATTCTCCCGAGTTCCCATACAGAAACCGCACTTATTATATAAAAAAAGAATGAGCCAACAGTGTTACATGCCTAGCATGTCCTAATAGGCGACTAATTGTATATAGGTGATGGTTTAGACGCCCTATCAGTTCTTTTACAATTTTCCATCTAAACCCACATTCATTGGCTAAACGGGAACAGAGTAGCTCGCTAATTTTTGGGCTCTACCTACCCCTTCTGGGATTAAAAGTATGACGCTATGTATTCCCCAACTAATTTAAACACTTACAATTTTCTCAAGTAAAATGGACTGCGAACTTATTTGCCAATCTTTTGTGACTGAAACCCTTTTTTGTCACACCAATTTTACTATGATATCGCCTAATTACACCTAAACCCAATTAGCAATGAAGTAATCATGAGAACATTCTTCAAGGTGCATTTTGATTTTAATGCCGTAATTCTTTGATATTAACGTCTTTTATTAAACTAATAATATTTGTCTCAGTGATTTTTAACAATGAGAATTTATATTTATTTTCTAATAATAACATAATATAATCTTTATACATATGTATAAGCAAGTCTAACAGGAAGTTTAACGTAACGGTAACGCGACTAATAAGAATATTTTTGCATCATAAATCTTCTTGTTTTTATAGTGAGCTCATGATGACTGCATCACTTTATTTTATTTTATTAAGTCATATTGCAGTGAAGGTTTTGTATTCAATTTAGATGTTGTTGTAATGGATTCGATTTTCGAAAATCTGAATTATTGAGTGCGTGCTTGCGTATGTACATACGAGCGTGCGTGCGTGTGTACTGTGTACGTATTTGCGTGTGTGCGTGTGTGTTTGCGTGCTGGCGTGCATGCAATTACGCACGAATTAAATGCACGTCCGTGCTATTTAATTCGTGCGTAATTGCATTTAATGGAAACCTACTACCTGATTTGTTATATTTTTATAAAAAAAGATGGCAAATGAGTCAGCAACTCATTTGATGGTAAGTGACTACAGCCGCCCATGAATAACTGCAACACCAGGGCAATCGCAGGTGCGTTTATTGAAATTTATATCAAACGTTGTTCTAAAGACAAGATTACAGCTTTGGTTCAAGACCGTTTCGATTGAACCGAACCGAAACGATCGTTTGTTTTACGAGCTTATTCTGTGTCATGAGTCAGGAATTTCTGTTATGTGTTTAACACAAAGGAATCAAATAGCAGTCTTGTTAACTTAGCATTATTAATTTACTAATTGTACATTATTTGTAAAAGTTTTTATTTTAGTATGCCGTGTATTTGGCGGCGTAGGAGAATTTAATAGTTCATGTCACCTAGTGGTTGTTGTAAGAGATCACAGGGAAATAAAACAGACGATTTGACAGTGAAGAGATAGGTTAGAGAGTATTGGACCGTATCGCTTTCTTAAATTTTCCAAATCAAGCTAGTATGTATATAGTATACCTATAATGGTAAAAAAATCACTTCCAAAGAATCAGAGCTCAATCGATTGCGTTTGTGCTCATTTTATATCCTCGTCCTGCCCACTGTGATTTTATTGGACAATATATACACGGTTTCTGTCCAGGTAAAGAAGCATTATAAATCCTGCTTGCTGACCTTTAAAAATTGCACATACGACTATTTATTTATTTAATGAATATAATCAATAAAATTACAAGGTAATATTTATAATTACTTAATGTGTAGTCATGAGGTAACATCTAATTTCAATTACAGATAAACACAATTGCATTAGTGCATAAACACTGACTTTTATTTAACAAATTGTTTGTTTATATTTAAATATTGCAACTAGAATTTTGATTTAATTTTTAGAATTTTGCCAATAAGTGAACCTAACTTACCCTAATTCATTAGTTGAATTTGAGAAATTCTGCAGCTGATTAGTGGTGATTCGTACATAGTTAATAGTGGCATGTTAAACAATAATAATAGTAATATAATATAGAAAACCTAATTAAAAACAAGCTTTTAAATGCGTTGCTAGAGCCAGCATCCGGATCCATTGTTAGATCAGTATTACATTATTGCATTGTCATCGAAGTTACTTAAGTATGCCAAATTCCAGCTCAATCGGGTGTCAGAAAGTGTTAAAAATTGATTACAAATTTTGAACCAGAAAGAAAAACGAAAGGAATAATATAAAGCTGCAAATTTCAACGGTCTTGCGAAACTTCGTACAATGTGGGTAGTGATGAATTAAATGAAAACAAATGGAGAAAGCAAGTGTTTTTTCGTTTTAAAAAAAAAGCACTAGATTTCTCTCCTGTGTCGTGGAGGCAGTTAAACATATAAATTGCAAACGAACAAACGTCCAGACCCGGACCAATTATTTGTAGGCCATACAAATAGTTGTTACGTGCGGAATTCAAACCCGCGGCCCCAGCGCCGCAGCTCAATGCTAAACTCCTTCACAGTCTGTACCTACAAGATTGTAAAAAAGAGATCACGTGGTAGAGCCATGCTGCAGCTATATTACAGGTATAGTTGTAAGACGAATGGGTCGGCTCGACCGGGGAAGGACCACGCTCTCACAGAATACCAGCTTAAAATAGCAGCTTAACGCTGCTGTGTTTCGTATGGTGAGTGTAGAGAACCGGAGACCTTTTAAACTGGATACGAGGCATTTCATCTGAGTCCCCAGGGGTGACAGCGCATCTGCATTTTGATTTGTAATCGAGGATAAATGTAGATGTTTATGGGCCACAGCAACCACTTACCATCAGGTGGACTGTGTGCTCTTTGTTACCCTTGTCCTATAAAAAAAAAAGTGAATTTTGTCTTGTAATAACAAAAGGAAAAAAATTATGTCGCTTACGTTGTAGGTTCATCGAGGAATATGACCGGTGGGTTGTTGAGAAGCTCAAGTGCAATCGAGAGGCGCTTCCTCTCTCCCCCCGAAAGTCTTTCGCTTGACGTAGCCCACGCTTTATCCAATCTCAACAACTGAACTATTTCTTCTACCTGTAATGATAAAACTATGTTCATGTAATGACATGATAAATCCATACTTCCATACTTAATATTATAAATGCGAAAGTGTGTTTGTTTGTTTTTGTTTGTTTGTTTGTCCTTCTTTCACGTCGCAACAGAGCGTCGGCATGGCATGATTTTTCCGCGGAAAACATCTCATTCCCGTGGGAAAATCGAATATGTTGCACAAGTTTGTCCTTCTTTCACGTCGCAACAGAGCGTCGGCATGGCATGATTATTTGTATGGGGATAGTTCGGTGGCTGTAGAGTGACATAGGCTACTTTTTCCGCGGAAAAACATATCATTCCGTGGGAAAATCGAATATGTTGCAAAATTAAATTCGGCTGGGTGGCGCCACCGTGATTCTACAAGACGGACGACGGTACGATGGACGAACACAGAAGGTCAGAATATCTGGATTATTATGTCTTTTACCAAAATTAAGATAAAAATGTATGGATCTGTATTTTTCCACGCAGGACCGGGAAGAGAGCGATAAAAACATAAAATTCACCAGCTGATTTTCTTCAAACGTTTTAGTGCATCGTAATTCACAGAATAAGCGATAACCTCGCAGACGATATTAAGTAATCCGTTGATGCTCTGCCTACCCGCAAGGGTTACAGGCGTGATTATAAGTATGGATCAGAAACACTATCACCACCTGTCACGCTTTCACCCTTAACTATTACTTAACAATGGTAGAAACATTTCTTAGTAAGCCTTATTAATAAGCCTTAGTTATATTTATTGAACGGAAATGAATACAGTTCTTATATGTGGTTATGAATGAATCGGTATTACAATAAGAAAAATTGTGCAAAATTATAAGAAAAATATTTTTTGAGAGTTCTTATTAACTAACGTACACATAGTTTAAATTGATTCAGCTAGATGTCGTTACTAGGTTTTAAAACGCGGTAACGAAATGTTTCCTGACATGTACTTAACTCCGCCGTTGAGCCGCGCGTCAACTTATAGTGCATACGGTACCTATACGCTTAAATTGTTTCTATTTCGTAGCTTATTCGACTACCTGCTTTCGATTTCGGTTGTTTGTTATTTGCTTTGTGATTTGGTTAAGGTTGAATGGATTTATATTGGCTTTCATTTTCGGATTTGTGTATTTTCTTGGATCGGTTTTGTTGATTTGGTTGGTATTCCTTTATACATATTTAGACTCTGGCTTTGATTTTGGATTTAGTTTATTTAGAATCGTGAATTGGTTTTCGTTGTTTTAGGTTGTTTAACAATATTTCAAAGGAATATTAATAGTATAGATAGTGTATACGGTACCTATACACTTACTTCTTTTTTCGTTGGTTATATTTATATTGACTACTGTTTTCGATTTCGGTTTTCTGCGATTTGTTTTGTGATTTGGTTTAAGTTGATTCGATTTTTTTCGGCTATCGTTTTCGGATTCGTGTTGTGTCTTGAATTGGTTTTGTTGTTTTAATTTTAAAAAATATTTAAAAGGAATATTTATTCCTTTTAGATATTTAGTTTTGCTTTAAAAAAATATTTAAAATTTAATTCCTTTTAGGTATTTTAACGTTTTTTATAGATAGGTTTTTCTTACTTCATAATGCCTCGCAAACGTAAGTCCAGCCTTTCAAGAGTATCTTCTCAAAGACAAGCGAAAAGATTAGCTCGATCGCTAGAATCTTTAGAAGATGCTGAACTGAGAAGGCAAGAACAAGCAGAGCGTCAGGCTGCTTTAGAGCATCTGAGACACCTTCTCAACGTCAGCAAGGCGTCTTGAACAGACAGACCGTCAGGCTGCTTTAGAGCTTCTGAAACACCTTCTCAAAGTCAGCGAAGGCGTCTTGAACAGGCAAAACGTCAAGATACTTTAAGAGCTACTGAAACACCTGCTCAAAGTCAGCAAAGGCGTCTTGAACAGGCAGAGCGTCAAGCTACTTTAAGAGCTACTGAAACACCTGATCAAAGTCAGCAAAGGCGTCTTGAACAGGCAGGCGTCAATCTACTTTAAGAGCTACTGAAACACCTGATGAAACTCAACACAGACTCATTGAGCAAGCTGAACGTCAATCTACTATAAGGGCATCTGAAACACCAGAACAGACACAGGCGCGAAGAGATGCAAATGCACAGCTCAAGCTGAACGTCGACAAAATTTTCAAAGAAACAATTGGTCGGTTTGTAATGACGCAGCATTCAATTATGATCCGTTGATTGATTATAAAATCACAGGTTAGTTGTTATCGGACTGATGGACAAGGCGTGTCGATTTTGCAGCGCTTTAAAATGGAAAGATGAGACCGCAGGCATGTGCTGTTCAATGGCAAAGTGTCTCTTCCGTTACTTGGGGAACCGGAAGAACCTTTGAAAACTCTCTTTTATATGATGCTAATTAGTCACGGCGCTTTTAAACAGGATCCGGAAATATAACTCATGCTTTCAAATGACGTCCTTCGGAGTTGACCGGAAAATAATAATGGGATTTTGCCTACATTTACGGTGCAAGGCAAATTTATCATAGAATAGGTTCACTTTTTCCAGCTGAAAACGAACAGCATAAATTTTTACAAGTATATTTTATGGGTGACGAAGAAATTGAAGTAGACCGTCGCTGCCAATTTATCCAGGGAGTTGAGAGAGACACAGTGTTCAAAATTCAAAGATTCTTGCATGAACGTAACATTTTAGTCAAAACATTTAAAACTGCTTTAGAAAACCTACCTGAAGAGGATTATAAAGTCGTCATTCACGCAGATCGGACCCCTCGAGGAGAGCATGAAAGGCGCTACAATGCACCTTTGATAAACGAAATAGCAGCCGTAATTAGTGGTGATCAATTTTCTTCACGAGACATTGTCTTGCGAGCACGTGATGATACGTTGCAACGGGTAGCCGATACACACAAGTTTTATGACGCTCTGCAATACCCATTGATTTATTGCAAAGGACAAGAGGGTTATCATTTTCAAATTCCACTCATTAACCCGGTCACAAAGGAGCCTACTCCGAACAAAAAAGTATCATGTATGGATTTTATGCGTATCATATGATGTTGCGAGAAAATGATTCTAACCTCTTAGCCCGGTGTAGACAATTATTTCATCAATTTTTGGTAGACATGTATGTGAAGGTAGAAAGTGAACGTCTCCGTTATATATCTTTAAATCAAAAAAAGCTGCGCGTTGAGAATTATATACATTTACAAGATGCAGTTTCTAGCGACGCCAATGTAAACCCCAGAGATTTAGGTAAAATGGTAATTCTGTCCTCATCATTCGTTAACAGTCCATCATTCGTTACCTACATGAGTACACACAAGACGCATTCGCCTATGTACGAACTTACGGAAGACCTGATCTTTTTGTTACTTTTACTTGCAATCCCACATGGAAAGAAATAACCGAGGAGCTAATGCCGGGCCAAAAAAGTACTGACAGACACGATGTAGTTGCTAGAGTATTTAGATTAAAAGTACAAAAATTAATGTATGTAATTAACAAGGGAAAATTTTCGGAGAGGTGCAGTGCTTCATGTATTCAATTGAATGGCAAAAAAGAGGATTACCGCATGCCCACATTCTAATATGGCTTAAAGAGAAGTTGCGGCCCAGCCAAATAGACGACATAATAAGCGCCGAGATTCCGGATCCTGAGCAAGATAAAGAATTATATGATACTATCGTCCGAAATATGATTCACGGTCCATGTGGAGCACGAAATTCAATATCGCCATGTATGAAAGAAGGAAAATGTACAAAGAAATTCCTAAACAGCTATTAAAAGAAACAGTGCACAATGACAATGGCTACCTTTATACAGACGCAGAGCTCCGAAGATGGTGGCAGGAAAGTTACAATCAAATCTCGCTCTGGAGCGTTCGAAACCTTAGATAACAGCTGGATTGTCCCGTATTCGCCCATTCTATGTAAAATGTTTAATGCCCACATTAATGTAGAAGCATGTAGCTCTGTCCGCGCAATCAAGTATATGTAAGTACATAAATAAAGGAAACGACCAAGCAATATTTAATCTCAGGAGTGAAGGTGAGGCAAATCCGTTAATGAAGTACAGACCTTTCAAGCAGGGCGTTATGTCAGCAGTAACGAGGCAGCGTGGCGTCTTCTTGGCTTCCTTTACAGCACCCAACAAAACACACCTTGCTGTGCACTTAGAAAATGGAGAGCGTGTATATTTCACCGAAAGAAATTTCCAAGAAAGAATTGCATCACCGCCAAAACTACACTAACAGCCTTCTTTCAACTTTGTCAAACCGACCCTTTTCAAAACGTTGTTATATTCTGAAGTCCCCGCTATTATACTTGGAACACATCTAGGAAGGAGGAAACGCCGTATTCAAGGCGCGCCTGTTGCAAATTGGCCCGGTGTAAAGTCATCAGATGCCCTTGGTCGTGTGTATACCGTCCATGTAACTAATTTTGAATGTTTCTGTTTACGATTGCTGCTGCACCATGTTCGGGGTCCTATAGGATATAAAGACCTTAAAACTGTCAACGGTCAGGAATGCGCAACTTATAGAGAAGCATGTGAATAGCATCTTTAGAAAACGATAATCACTGGGATGAAACCATGGAGGAAGCTGTGCAGTGCCAGTCACCAGCCAAATTAGGATCTTTATGCAACTCTCATATCATCTTGCGGGCTATCTAATGCACATACATTGTGGGACAAATATAAAGAGTACATGGCGGAAGATATTTTGCGAAGGTTACAGCAGACACACGCGAACATGACATACAATGAACACATTTATAATGAAGCACTTGGAAAATTGAAGATAAAGTAATGGCAATGGTAGGCAAAAATTAAGCGACTTTGGAATGATAAGCCTCAGCGAACAACCGAAAATGAACTAAGTGATGAAATTATACGTGAAACAAACTACGATATACCAGCTTTGCAGCAGCAAGTAGCCGAATTTGTACCCCGCTTGCTTCCCGAACAAAAACGAGTTTTTGACAAAGTATTAGGACAAATTGAATCTGGAAATGGTGCACTTTTCTTTTAGATGCCCCTGGAGGAACTGGAAGACATTTTTGTTAAATTTATTATTAGCGCAAGTACGGAAAGATAAAAACATTGCTGTGGCTGTAGCTTCCTCCGGTATAGCCGCCACCCTGCTAAGCAGGGGCCGCACTGCACATTCCGTTTTAAAACTCCTCTAAATCTAGCCCAGGAAGAATCGCCGATCTGCAACTTTAGCAAAAATAGTGCACGAGGTATAATGCTACGATAATGCAAACTTTTAGTGTGGGACGAAAGTACAATGTCGCATAAAAAGCTGTAGAAGCACTAAATCGAACGCTCCAGGATTTGCGCAGCAATACCGATGTAATGGGAGGAATGGTGATTTTACTGGCTGGTGACTTTCGCCAAACTTTACCTGTCATTCAAAGGCACACCTGCAGATGAAATTAAAGCATGCCTCAAGTCGTCTATTTTATGGAACAAGGTGACAAAATTCAGTTTAACTACGAATATGAGTGCATTTGTATAATGATATCAATGCTGGAAATTATGCTGACACACTATTAAAATTGGCGATGGGCGGTTGGAAACGGATGCTGAAGGCTGCGTTAAATTGACGAGAGATTTTGTAATTTAGTACAGAGTCATTCGAATTAATTGCGAGCGTTTATTCAGATTTAACGAACAACATGCATGAAGACAAATGGTTATGTGAAAGGGCGATTCTTGCAAAAAATGAGAGCGTTAACAAAATAAATTCAGATATATTAAACGAAATAGCAGGAGAAATAACAGAGTATTTGTCAGTAGACACAGTTATGGACACAGAACAGAGCACTTCATATCCCGTAGAGTTTCTAAATTTTCTAGAGTTGTCAGGTGTGCCCTCACATAATTAAAATTAGGCGTCCAGTCATGCTAATGCGAAATTTAGATGCTCCTCGGTTATGTAACGGGACAAGGCTGCGTGTGACACATCTTGGACGGAACATAATCAGTGCTACAATTTTGACAGGCGTAGGAAAAGGTGAAAATGTTATTATACCACGGATCCTATAATTCCCACAGATCTTCCTTTTCAATTCAAAGGTTGCAATTCCTATTAAGCTCAGTTTTGCAATGACAATTAATAAAGCGCAAGGGCAAACGTTACAGGTAGCGGGGGTCAACTTAGAAAACCGTGCTTCTCTCATGGTCAGCTGTATGTAGCATGTTCGCGTGTGTCAAATGCCAGAATCTCACATTCTTTCCCCGAATGGAAAAACATATAACATTGTGTACAGTAGCGTCTTAAAATAGTGCTCAGTTAGTTTTTTCCAAAATTCCACAATCAATTAATCAGAATTCCACAGATCTTCCTTTTCAATTCAAAATTTCCTATTTAGCTCAGTTTCTTTTCAATTCCAAATGCTGCACCTCTGACGGACCTATTAAGCTCAGTTTCCTTTCAACTCAAAGGCTGCATCTCTGACGGATCTTTTATTTGGCTCAGTTTCCTTTCAATTCAGAAAACTGCATCTCTGACGAATCAATTTAGCTCAGTTTCTTTTCAAAAGTCTGCATCCTTGACGGATAATTATGCTCAGTTTCCTTTAATTAAAAAAATATCCCATTTCCATTTGGAATAAACAGGCTATTTTCATGCTTTCCTATACGCTGCATTTCAAAACATTTAAATTGGCTGACGAATCAATTTTGCTCAGTTTCCTTTTAATGGCTGCATCTCTGACAAATCTATAAAACTCAGTTTTCTTTCAATTCAAAAGCAATGGATAGTTCATTTCCAGTGACCATGCGGGCGAAGCCGCGGGTAACAACTAGTAAAACATATAAACGGCACTCTGAATCTGAACGATTTAGGTATACACACATTCCTCCAACTACAATATACTTTAGTTACTGATAGGTCTGTATAACTATGCTATGTTTTTTTAGGGTTCCTTAGTTACACAACAAGGAACCCTTATAGTTTCGCCATGTCCGTCCGTCCGTACGTCCGTCCGTCCGTCCGCGGTTTTGCTCAGAGATTCTAGGTGCTACAAATCTGTAATTTGGCATAGTTATAGATATTAATCATGCCTAGAAAACGGTGATATATAAAATCTTAAAAAACATTTTTATTTCGGGTACTTCCCATACAAGTAAATGGAGGATGATTTTTTTTTACCCGTCTATGGAATGTGGGGTTCATTAGAGTCATGTGTCCCCCCCCCTACCAACTAATCCGCTATTTTTGGAAATGTGAAAAGTATACACGATAGTAGTATATATAGTTAAAAGGAAAACTCTCACAGCTAAGTAGAATTAAGAAGTTAACGAGTAATAGTCGACCAATTTATAAAATGCACTTGGATTAGTAAAAATTTCGTTACAACTCCATAAAAAATTACCTAAAACTAGCTGCATTATAACTTTGTAATGTTATTGTAAACTGTTAAAAATAAATATTTTATGAAGAAATGACCTATATGCATTACTACTAGCTTTACTTTTTCATTTGCGGGATAGGCAGGGAGGATCTTTCTTACTTACTTACTACTTTCACTTCTTTTTTAGTTGATAATTATTGTAGGCCTCATTCAAAGTATTCGTACAATCATATTGCCTCATACATTCGTCACACTCTTGGTTTACGCGGGCGACCTCAGGATAATTTAGGGCAGTGGTGGTTTACGTGAAGGTTCGTTACGGTCATATATTTATATCTTAGGGTTGCACTGCACTCCATTGGGAATATATAAATAGATAGTCAACTATGATCATCTTTGTACCTTGGCATGTCAATGATTTGATGTAAATTGAATTATTTTCAAAATCAAAATTTTGAAATTGGAATGCCTCTTTTCCAGTAAAAAGGGTCTCCGGTTCTCTACACTCACCATACGAAACACAACAGCATCAAGTTGCTATTTTACGCTGGTATTCTGAGTTCTCTGTACCTCGGTCTCGGTCAAGCCGACCCATTTGTGCTACAACCATAGCTGCAGCGTGGCAGACCACGTAAAAAAATGTTATAATGTAATGTAATGTTATATCAACTTTTTAAAAAAAATTACAAAAAAGGGGATATCTGCGAAATTTCTTTCGCCGTGACCCTCATTTCTAAACGATGGTAGATTTAGTAGGTTTAAAAAAATTACATTTGACCAACGATTGACTTTAATTGTTCAGAATAATTCCAGCTGCTGAATTCCGCCATCGTACACTGCGACAGAACAGACACACTGTGGAAATTACTGTCGCCAGCGGTTTTTCTGGACCGATACGACTTAGGGGCCTTCAAGTAAAGAGCCTACTCCTTTCTAAAAGACCGTCAACGCACTTGCAATTCCCCAGATATTGCAGACGTTCATTGGCAACGGTGATCATTTACCATCAAGTGAGCCATATGCTCGTATGCCTCCTCTTCCATAAAAAGAAACGAAATTTTATCTTTTTACGTTTGAAGTTGAAGATGAATATATCTTATTATAGGGAATGAACTTCTTTATTATAGGGAGGTTTTTTTAGTCACCTTTAGGAGTAGGTTGTGAAGATTTTTAATTACCAACTATCCCACATTGTTGCTGTTTCCCGTTGCAGATTTGAGTATTGTTAGACCTATAATTTTTATACTATTATATTATGCATTTATCTCCGATGGCGATATCAGAAAGGGGGCCTCACTGACCTCGGCAATCGAGGTGGGGCCTCGAATGATAAGTAATAAGTAAAGTACTGCTCACGGACGTAACTTTTCATAGCGAAGCAATTGAGGTTCCGGTTGCGTTTTCCGGTTGGGATTCTACGTCTGCGCTAATGGTGACTACCGTCGGCTTATAGGTCCAAATAATCCCTTCGTTAGCCCTGTAGCGGACCGTTTTTTTATAGATTAAGGGGACAAACAAACGCATAGACCACCTGTTGGTAATTGAATACAATGGCCTATAAACATCCTCGTCACATCTATCCTCAATAAAAAATCAAAATGCAGATTAATTGTCCCCTGAAGACTAAGATACAATACCTAGTTATTAGTAAAAAGGTTATCCGGTTCTTGTCACTCGCTACACGAAACACAGCGCAGTTCAGTACGAGCGTGGTCCTTTATGATCACTAGTCTGTCAATTAAGTAAATTTCGGTATGCTTAATTATTCATATTTTAGATTTAGATTATAATATTATTTATAGTGCACTGTACCCATTAATTAACTTTTCATTTCTTTTTATTTTCTTTTTGGGTTGTCTGGAAGAAATTGCTGTATAGCAAAAAGATCGCCTTTTGTTTTTTTTCTTTGTTTGTTTCTTGTTATGTTATTTGTTTTTTAGTGTACAATAAAGGGTATTGTGTATTGTCCTTCCCTGGTCGAGCCGACGCATTCATGATGCAGCGTGGCCCTACCACGTAAAAAAATGAGAATTTGCCCACGTCAAACAAATTTAGATCGCAATTACACGGTAGTCAACAATATCTACACTATATTTACGCACTCATCGTTCTAACGACTTTAAATTGCTAATGTGTTTAACCTTTTATTACCATCGAAACGTAAAACTCATAATGCATATTCATATACACGCCAGCATTGATTTCTTTATTGCTTTAATCATAGTGACTCAAACATAATATCCTAATCTACTTACTGTACTCTATTTTAGAATGCGGTCGATGATAATATAACCGACCGCATTCTAAAATAGAGTACAGTAGCATGTAGTGCAGGTAGATTAGGATAAGTGAGGTCAACTATTAGTAATGAAAGCAAAGAATAGACTTTAATAAAATAGTAAAAGTTTATATTCTAAGAACTAAAAAGAATAAAATAATTTCTTCGTATTTATAACTTTTTTTTTTTAATAAGCGTGACAAACGAGCACACAGTCTACCCGATGGTAAAGGTGGTTGCTGTAGCCCATAGACATCTACATTTATCCTCTAGTAAGAATCAAAATGTAGATGCGTTGTCACCCCTGAGGACTAAGATGAAATGCCTCGTATCCAGTTTAAAAGGTCACCGGTTCTCTACACTCACCATACGAAACACAGCAGCATTAAGCTGCTATTTTACGCTGGTATTCTGTGACAGCGTGGTCCTACCCCGGTCGAGCCGACCCAGTCGTGCTACAACCATAATATAGCTTCAGCGTGGCTCTACCACGTATAGTATATTTTTATGTACTAGCTGGTACCCGGCGCGTTGCTGCCACAGAAGAAATAATTGTGGAAATATCGTTTTAAATTTGGAAGAAAAATTTGTTTAATTAGGAATTACATTAATTGAAATTTAATGATTTACTAATTTAAAATAAATTTGACAGTACGATACGCGCGCCACCTAGTGTAAGTTAATTGCACTATAACTTTTAGTGTCTATAACCTTCGCGCAAGTGCAAGCAATAAGTTGACAAAATTTTACCGCAATCTGATGAACGGTATGGCAGCGCATAAAATACGAACAAACATAAATTAATTTTTATATATTAGAAGATGTATATGTTACAGTCAAAACTCATAGCCCGTCAAAACCACTTTAGACTGTAAAAAATCAGGCAAAAAAAAAAAGAAAAAAATTCTTAGTTCTTTTAAGTTGGTTTTTACTATGTATTTACGCGTGGTCGCCTAGTGGTTGAAAGTCAACCGTAATTTATAAAAATTTTAAGTTTTTATATTAAGCTCTCACAGAATACCAGCGTAGCAGCTCCATGCTGCTGTGTATCGTATGGTGATTGCAGAGAACCGGAGACGCTTTTTACTGAAAACAAGGCATTCTTTCTTAGTCCTCAGAGGTGACTACGCATCTGCATTTTGATTCTTAATCGAGGATAAATGTAGATGTCTATGGGCCACAGCATCCACTTACCGTCAGGTGAACTGTGTGCTCGTTTGTCATCCTTATTTTATAAAAAAGCAAGCTGTATTTCACGTTCATCTGCATTTTAAAATACAGATATCACATGTAAAATAAAAGCTTTTTTACTTTAATATAAACTCCGCAGACTATTGAAAAAGGAACATTTGAAATCACACAAAGTTAAGTGGTATAATTATTAGTTAGCAACATTTTAAATTTTTTTTTGGCTACAGTCTCTACCCTGTGCGACTGTTTATTTGCCAAGTTGGCCAGTTTTAACGGGGACCTGCCTCTGTCGTATCTGTGCAGGATATTGAGATTATTATACGTATATACCTTTTGGTAGGGAGTTATAGTGTTCTGTGGTACGTACGTAAGTACAAAGTAAGAACATTATAATTTAATGGCGCAGGACAGGGTTAGGTATAGTTCACGAGTGTGTACGCAAGCACAGATGCACTCTCTGTTCCCTTATATCAAATATAGTATCAGTCGTGTCTAAATTATCAAGAAAATCAAATAGATCACGGTCCATCTTGTCCTCTAGAAGTCGCTTTTACTTATGTGAAGGTTTATGGGACCAATAATCCATCTCATAAATTTAGGGCATCGTTTAGTCAGTAACGGACCCTTTAAAAGTGGTGAAACGGAAACTATCCCCTAACTGGCCCCTAAATATGCTAAGGGGTCCCATAAATCTTATGGGTCGTTGGTGAAAGTGGGCATTATGCGTAACTCTCTTCGATGGGATGACAATCCGATACGAATGGGGGAAACCAGACGTAGAAACACCGTCAATATTTTGACTTTGGGCTGCAACTGAGAACTTCTTGACGGAAACCCGATAACTGGCTTTGAACCCGTACATACCTATTACTTAAAGCTATGACAGAAATTTTTAATATTAAAGGCAATATGGTGCCTCATAATTTAATACCAAAAATTGGTGACGGAGCTTGCTTATTAGGGCAACCAACTGTTGACTAGAGAAATTCTGGGACAAATTATGGATTACGTTATAACATCCCGAAACTGTGTTTTCATTATAGCCCACGCTCATTGAATACTATTAATCACTCCTAATCTACGCCTCTAGTGGTTACGCTAGCGGCGCAGTTAACTACACTGACATGTCTCAACACTATGGTGGTTTTGGGAAATGTTTGCAGCCTCACAAATTTTCAATCACATATTTCAAGCAGATGCATCGAAATGGTAAATTTTACACAACTGTTGGCGTAGAAGGTAACCCTGTCGGTAGACTAGGTTTTAGAGCAGGTAATCTATCTAGCGATCATTTTGATGATTATTTATAATATGCAACAAAAGCGTATTATTTGCCCAATTCGTTTCATGGTCCGTTTGTGGGTCCGTCCGTTAGTTCGTTTGTAGATTCGTCTGTTGGTTAATTCGTTTATTTGTCTGATTGCGTGACTAACTAACTGTTTTTATACATAATTAATTCCTGTCTAGGACTTCGCGACAGTTAAAAGTACAAATAAATCATCATCACTTATCATAACAAAAGCAAAAGTAGGCACTAATTCCACGCGAACGAAGTCGCGGGCACAGCTAGTAACTATATAAAAACCGGCCAAGTGCGAGTCGGAAACGCGCATGACGGGTTCCGTACCATCGTACAACACGTTTCTAGTAGGGGAGCCCCCTTTAATTTTTAATTTATTTTTATTTGTTGTTATATCGGCAACAGAAATACACATTCTGTGAAAATTTCAACTGTCTACCTATTACGGATCATGAGATACAGCCCGCTGACAGACAGACAGACGGACGGACGGACAGCGGAGGCTTAGTAATAGAGTCCCGTTGGTTACCCTTTGGGTACGGAACCCTAAAAAAGGTACAAATGGCGGTCTTATCTCTATGGAAACGATTTCTTCCAGACAACCTTATTACGCATTTTAAGTTACTTTATGATAACATTATTATTGTTTACATCGTGTGCAATATTATATTTAAATATAGGTAGTTATTAAATACTAACAAGTGAAGGTCGGTTTTAAAGTAAACTTAAGTGAGTCCTATCAACGAAACCATGAATTAGACGTTTCAATGTCAAAACCAACATTAGCTTCAATAAGTTGGCCTCTGATAATGACTTTAAACGCGTTTTACAAGCAGCTAGCGTATAACGTTATATTAAGATTTACTTAATTAAAAAAAAACTTTTTCCTAGTTTCGAGCCGAAATTAGGAAAACCGAATACTTTGGAGTCATTTATGTGTATCTGTCCGTCCGTCACAGGCCATTTCTCTAATATTTAGATTATAAATTATAAAGGTAAAGAAAACTAAAAAGTATATTTACGCATACATATATATATTCGTCTAATATCAGAAAATTGAGACGACGAGAGACAAGCGATGAAAACAACGGGAAAAGCTCACGTCGAGGAATGATCGTCGGATACTAAGCCAGACCGCTACTTGAAGAAGACGAAGATCAGTATAAAAAGACAAAGTTGTTAAGTGATACTTACTATAACAGCTTTCCTCTGCTTGGACATTGTGCTGCCCAGCTTCAGATCGGCGGCCATGATCATCGCCTCCCGTACAGTGATCAGAGGCTGCAGCAGATCCTCCTGCATGATGTACCGCGACAACTTTCTGAACTGCTGCAAGTTTCTTTGCTCACCATTTGTGGAGATTATGCCGCTTGCGCCATTCACCCTGAGGGAGATTATAAAGAAATAAATATACTTTTTAATGTTGAATACTTCGTTGTACAAGAAGAAAGTGAAGGATAAAAATCATGGCACCATATTGTTAAGAAGGAATGATTAGCTAACAGTTTTTATATTTTATTGCGATTCGGGACGCACAGTCAAAAGTTGACCTTATTTTCCGATATTTTTAGCAAAGAGGTCAGAGCAGGAGATCACTATATAAGTTTTAGTTTTTAGTTTCAATTGCCAAACATCATATTAGTCGCTTACAACGTTTATTATATGACGCAATTGTGCTCGTCACTTGTTGCCAGGGACGTTTTTTGTAATAAGGTGCAATGCAAATTATAAGTAATTAATCAGTACTATGACAGTAACGGTATTCGAACTAAACTTGTTCGCAGCGCAATTGGTAAGCCGCGCCTATCGCAGCTCCTGTTTGCGTGGGGTCATTTTTGGAGCTAGGAATGCTGCCATGTTTTATCTGCGTTCTTTGCTCTAAACACACTTTCAC
Source organism: Parnassius orleans (assembly GCA_029286625.1). Taxonomy (NCBI): domain Eukaryota; kingdom Metazoa; phylum Arthropoda; class Insecta; order Lepidoptera; family Papilionidae; genus Parnassius; species Parnassius orleans. The sequence continues at coordinate 863,704 of JAGSMP010000080.1, read as the reverse complement.
AATTCAAGAGAAAATTCCGGCACAGTGGTAAAGATTTCAAAAATAAAGAAGAGCTTAGCTTACTTTCAATAATATTAAAAGTAAGCTAACCTCTTTTAATATTATTAAAGTAAGCTAACTAAAATAACTAAAATTTTATAATATTTAGTAAGAGGCGAATATGGGATAATTATGTCAGAAAATCTTATGGCATCCGATAAATTACGGTATAATTATCTCGTTAACGCCAGAGTGGCGCCGGAAAATAGCGCCAAAGATGAGAGCCAGAAGTCTCTGCTACTGTCAATTCTCCTGCTATGCGTGATGATTGGTCCAAACTAAAGGAGAGGCCCGTGTCCAACAGTAAACTTTTATGGGCTAATCACGAAGATGTCAGTTTATTTATGCATGTCTGCTGACACACTTTAAAAACCTATTTCTAACAGGTGAATCAAAAGACTGAATAAGATAATTATGTTAGGTACACAATTACTCACGTTTTATGTGGAACAGCTGTCGCCATTGTGAAAGTATTTTATCGTTCAAAGTCGGTCAAATCAACAAAAAATTAACACTTCGAACTCGTTGTTTAAAACACCTTACCAATACGTCAACGAAATGAAACCGCTAAAATGTTGGTTAAAAGTTACATCAGTAAAATAGCCAAGGTAACTCAAAGGCTACTAAGCGCTTGCCGATAATTACACGGTACGCGAGCAACCCGGGTTCGATCTCCGCCGGGACCAATGAAGTTGTTAATTGCAATTTTAAGTGCTGAGCGATGCAATGTGCTCGGTGGTGCGTCAAATAACCTGCTTGCTAGAATAAAATATTAAATTCAAATTAATTTATTCGATTGCGATATATGGGTTAAAGAACGCTGTGTTTTGGCTTGTTCTACCTTGTCCTCAGGGGTGACAACGCATCTGTATTTTAATTCAAAATTGAGGATAGATGAAGATATCTGTGAGCCACAGTATTCAGTTACGAGCCATGCTGCAGCAAACGTGGTAGAGCCATGCTGCAGCTGTATTAATTGTATAGATGTAGCACGAATGGGTCGGCTCGACCGGGGAAGCACCACGCTCTCACAGAATACCAGCGTAAAATAGCAGCTTAACGCAGCTGTGTTTCGTATGGTGAGTGTAAAGATAGATCTTAATAATTTCAATAAAAAATATACCTACACCCATATTCTACCTTTAGGTGTGCAAACTAATTAAATAAATAATAAGATATTGTTAATAATTATAATGGAAATTACTGATAATTTGTTTACATGTTTACAAATAATCTTATTTGTTTTACTAACATCATAACAATTTAACACATAATATAATAACTGTAATCATTCAATTATAATGTCTTAAAATTAAATAACATAGTCAAATAAAATATTTTGGTTCTATTCAATGACGTTTATAATTCAAATTTAAAAAACATTGTCAAACAAATAATCGTCAGTATACGCCTTTATATAATTTATTACTTACGCCTTTTTGGTTAGAAATATGTTTCATTGATTCTTAAAAATGAAGGCTCTCTTAGATTCTCTTATAAATATTGGTATGGTTAAACAAGCAAGGACCCATGCAGAATACGCTTTTCTTAAACAAAACTGTCTTTTTATTGGGATGGCTCAGTTTATCTTTATGACGTAGGACTTTAAAATTTTTATAAAGACATAAGTTTTGACGTACAAATAATAGCACCTTATATAAAAACATGTAAATATTATATAAAGACATGGTATTGTTAATAATTTTAAATTGATAAAATATGGTTTACAACTCTCACTCTGGTTAATTTTACAAATGGCTCGTAATCATTTTAATTACGAGGACATGTGAAGACCGCCAACACGCACTAGAGCTGTGCGGTGTTTTGCTCAAATTGCAATTGCAATTGCTCCGTAGTACTTTCAGAAATAAGAGGAGACTTGTGCCCAGCAGTAAGCAACAGTGGGACATAAATATAATATGCTGTTACTTATTTTACATGTGTCCCAAAGCCTTCTCTCGTTACTATTGGGTTTAGGCAGGAAAGAGACCGCCACCCTGCCCCGATAATGTTCGTGGTATTCACACTTCACTACCCAGCACATGGTAAATCAGGACTTATAGCCCCGCTCTCGCTTTGCTCTAATAAAGAACGTCCCCGGGGCAGTCCTTACTGCCCCCAGTACCCTCGTAATGCTATCACGGTGCACGAGACCACTTTCGAGTCATCGTCCTCTTCAGGTGTTACATCATTAGACGCTCGTGCGTATTGTGCCTGCAGTACAAATAGGTCAACTCGAACGGAGAAAACTGAGCTCGCACAGAATTCCAGCGTAAAATTACAGAATTATGCTGCTGCATTTTGATTCTTAATTGGCGATAAATGTAGGTGTCCTTGGGTGACAGTATCCACTTACCATCAGGTGGACTGTGTGCTCTCTTGCCACCCTTAAAAAACCTTCATCTGATTGTATGTGAATGCCGAGATCATAATAAATGAAAGTATTATAGAAGACTTGACTGTCAATAATTATAACTTTTAACAAAAAGTAAAAACCGACTTCAAATTGCTAAAAAAGAAGTTTTTGGGTTGAATCTTTCTCTTGCTACCCTTAGGGGTAAAATTTATATGGGACCACCCTTGAAGTATAACCTATTTAATAAAAAAAGAATCATTAATATTGGTTCACAATCTGCGAATATATCGCGTAACATACATACAAAAAAAAACATACACTCGCATTGATAACCTCCTCCTTTTTGAAGTCGGTTAAAAGAGGGGGACTGATATCGTGCATTTTAATATGCCATCAAAACAATAAACATTTTACGAGTACTAAGTATTTATTACACAAGATAAACTGTAAACTGCAAAACAAACCAACCATTGTCCCAACGATAAAAAAGATTCATGTACATACTCCATTGAACCGTCATATATTTATTCTTGGCATTTATTCAAAGCAGCGATTGTATGCAAATTCGGAAAATAATATCTGTCAAAATATGTGCCGGAACAGTTGTTATTTTGTGAATAGGTGAATACCAATTTGTTTATTAATTACCAATAGCGAACTGCTGAACATAAGCCTTCCCTAAGTCATAGTTGCCAAGTTTATCATCCTTGCCATAGTTGCCACGCTTGGCAGGTGGGCTGGCAACTGCAGTTTATATTATTTTGAGTTTTTAATAAAAAGATGCTACCCATTCTGCTAATGGATTCCTGTTTTATTTTCCCTATGACGACTCTTACGACACCCACGGGACGGTATGGTAAGGGCTAGCGGATTCTACACACGCTACCACAGAATAAATAATAGTACTACGTAACGCTACGACGACGCGGCAAAAACTGTAATGGATTGGAATGGATGATTTATTTTTAAATACTTTACATTTACAAATGGATTTTTTTCATAATTGTAGTTGCATTTCACACACCCGGAACAAAATTTGTAGGCCATCCAAACACGTGTTCCGTCCAGGATTTAAGCCCGCGACCCCGCAGCGTCACAGCCAAAGCCCTTATGTTTAGCCTCTGCGATACCGATCCGACAATCAAATATCACCACTAATTAAATGTATGTTTCTTGGCTATTATTCCAATTAACTCCCAATATAAGGAAACTGTTATTTGTTAGGGTATTACCACACCAATCGATCGATCGTCGATCGATACCATTGATCGACGCTAACCGATGTCAATCGATTGGTGTGGTAGTTTTAGCTGATTGACGGATACTGATCGCTAAAACGTTGTTCAATCATCGATCGACAACTAATCCATGTGTTTATGGGCTCTCATCAGTATCTTTCAAAATGTACTCAGAAGAGCACGCGTTATTGGCCAGTACGCTCTTGCTCGTATTATTATTACGGAAACGCAAACGCTTCTGCGTCGTTTTTTAAGGCCAGAGATAGCTTAAATTCATCTAGACGACATTTTAAATAGCAGTCGGTGGATTGGGGCGGGTTCTCGAATAATCAAGTACCTAGATCGACATCGACTAACCCATTCCACCATCGATCGATGGCATCGATCGACGATCGATCGATTAGTGTGGTAACACCCTTAGTTTAGGTAAGCCGTTTAAAATCATTATTAGACGTTTAAAATAAACTGCTGGACGTGGACCTCTGCCGTTGCAGAATGCATTTGCCTTAACCGTCACGCTTGGCGAATGGACTGATGATCGCAGTACCAGACGTCATGCACCTTTGACGCTGTTGCCTATCACTAGTCTGGGTATTTTATGCCTGGCATAAGGAGATGGTTATTCTGCTATCCATCGAGAGCTTTAAATCTGTTTGATTATGGTAGTTACCACTAAAGACACAAACGGGACGTAATGGGGTGATATATTATATTATAAGTACTAGATTTTATAACTTCTTATTCATTTAAAACCGCATACAGTTAATTCGTCTTTATAGAAATAACTAATAAATTCAAGTCTTTAACTAAAGAACCACAAAACAAATACAAATTACAAATTACAATTATAAATCACTACGTTTACCTGTTCTAATTTCAATGTTCTTCTCCTAAGGGTTCAACTTAAACATAGACTGACATTTGGATTGACAGATATGGTTTTAAAAAGGATTAATATAATTATAATATTTACAAAATGTTCAAAAATGTACACTATTTTAACCCTCGACCCAAACAGAGGGGTGTTATATCTTTAACGTGTGTATCTGTGTATCTGTGTATCTGTGTATAAGTGTATCTGTGTATCGGTGTTTCTGTGTTCTGTCTGTGGCATCGTAGCCCCCAAACGGATGAACCGATTTAGATTTAGTTTTTTTTTTGTTAGAAAGGTGACTTGATCGAGAGTGTTCTTAGCTATGACACAAGAAAATCTTTTAAGCCGTTTGAAGATCATCAGCTCTTTTTGTTTCGGGGTTTTTTTTTTAAATTTTTAGTTTAAGTAATTTATTGTTAGGTATTTTATACGCAACAATATAATATTTTATTATATTGTTACGTTTGGTCAGTGCATTAGCAAAATTTTATCTTCCGACTTGTGCAGTGTGCACGCATAACATCGAACTCACGAGACGCACTTTAAAATGGACATATCTTTTTTATTTTTCTATTAACTTTTTACAGTGAATTCACATATGAAACAAACACTAAATATCAGTCAAAGCTTGTCTTGACTGCCACTGACAACCACATTCAAATTGGTTTGGCCGTTGTGGAGATTAGCGTGCACAAACGCACAGATAAGCTGACAAAAAATCTTTATACGATTTTATTACAAATGATGTCCTCCAGATCCTCATTGTAAACAAGCTGTTCCCCGGGACTTCGGCCGCGTGTAATTTAGATTTTTAATTATGTTGCGCATAATAATAATTATTTTTGTAAAATATAAGTAGCCTAAGTTACTCCTTGTAACATCAGCTATCTGCCAGTGAAAGTCCCGTCGAAATCAGTCCAGCCGTTTGGGAGATTAGCCGGAACAAACAGACACACAGACAGACAGACAGACAAAAATTTTAAAAATTGCGTTTTTGTTATAACTTTATAGCTTTTAACTAAGTTCATATGCATTTAGTAAAAAGCTGTTGTTGTTACTTTGACATTACAAACATACACATCAATTTTATTTATTTGTATAGATTATTACCTAATTAAATATATTACTGAGGCAAAAGTGTTTCTTTACACTAATACTGTACGTAACCTAGATATAACGTAATAAAATAATTAACTGTCGTGCAAGCTTTTCACCCACTGAAAGTTTGAAAGAAGAATGCTCCACCGTATTGGAATTCTCTACAGAAACTCTAGAGTTGCAAGGTGGTGTGTTGAATACAGAGATGTTCAAGACACCTCATAAAAAGTATCTGGAATACAAGTTTCAAGATACTTTTAAGTAAAATAATATTGCCATATCAGTTACAAAATATTTTTATTAATTTAGATTTTTGGCTTGGATGCTTGTCCTTTAAGCCATATCTTCATTTCATTCGGGATCTTCGTTTTAATAGATTTTCAGTATCAAGTGATAATAATCCTTTATAGTACACTGCTTTACAATATGTTGATGCGTTACATTGCGTCGTTTTTGGAGATTTTGACCGCAACTTTAACCAACAGATAGTTGGCGATAGTATCTCAAGGCGCCTAAGCAGACAGACACCTGATCTTGAGTTTTATATCACCATCGGAGCACTTGTTTCACCGTTTCCACTAATAGTTCACGTGCGCAGACATTTAATACACAAAATCGCACCACTTTTACATATTAAAATTCACTTCAAACCATTATTTGATAAATAATATTGGTAAATCCAATTGGGCATGCCCTAAGCGCATTAAAAAAAATTACGTATAACATAATTATACGGATTTTTTTAAAGTAATTTAAACACACACCTTATTATACTTCCAATTTTCCGATAATTTTATAATGATTTCTTATATTTACGCGAACACTACACATTGAATAAAACTAATTTTACGGATTATATCGCGTTTAATCAACTTATTTTTATTAATTCCCGACGTTACATTAGATTTGATAAACCACAAATTCTCGCGAAAGAACATCGATTCCTGCCAAGGATGATACGTGAGGCTATTGAAATTAAAAACATCCTAATTTCAATAGAGAGGAGCTGGGTACTACCACCTGCTTGGGATCCTGTAATTAATAAAATTAAAACTAAACCCAAGCATACTACTGCAAGACTTCAAGACACAGTTAGTTCATTCTGCGTAGATCGGACCAAAATTAATAATTAAAAGCTGAAGGTACTCCGGATTAACTCTGACAACAATCACCTCAGTCCCCCGTGACCATGGGTGCTGTAAAGCACCCGAAACGTCGGGAATTAATAAAAATAAGTTGATTAAACGCGATATAATCCGTAAAATTAGTTTTATTCAACGATAATTTTATGTCAAACTTCAATTTAAAAAAAAAGTTTGGAAAATCCAAAAGTGCACGACTCATAATGCTCATATGATCATCATAATATCATCGTTCAGGTCACTCCATAAAGTCATACATAGATATTACATCCTACTTACTTTTAGTACTAGTAGTACGTACTTATTTATTCTGTGCTTTTAAAATATTGTAATAAAAGTCTCTGATTATTATTATAATTAAGTATGTATGTGAAATGTATGAATGTGAAATTTGGTTTTTCGAATATTGTGTATTTGTACAGCGATCTTTTTGAGCTGCTGCAAACAACCAATACAGTGTCCACTCACGATGGCGATTGACGCCGAACTAACTGAGTGAGTGACTCTATTTAGTAAAAAATAAATTCACACAAGGCTGCTAAAACACCGAATACTTATATCGACATTTCGAAGCCGAAAAAAATTAATAATAACTAAACTAAACTGAACAAAATTAAACTGCCATTTACATTCAATGGCTTCCCACATGAAGAGTTTTAAAAATAGATTGAGTTGAATAATTGATATTTTCAAAAGTTATCGTGTTTACGAAACCATGCGGACTTGATAAATCCATACCATAAGCCACTAAAACCCCTTTTTTATGTAAAAATCGCAATTAATCGATTTAAAAAAAATAATTATAAGTTCAACAATCATTTATCTTTCTGACAATGTGCTTTTTATATCACTTATATGTACAATATGATTGCTAGATACGATTTTATGCGACAAAACGTTGGAATCTTCATTTTTAGGCCCTAGTAGAGCATACCTGCGCGCTAGCGCTTATGGCATGCAATACAGGAGCAGCTATCCGCCACCGGTTAAGTCCACGCCAAAACTCCTATCAGATACAAAATATTTTTATTTGAAATACTAGATACAAAATATGTATTATCTACTTACTCTTTAAAAAATAAAATACTTTTCGAAAACATATTTTTATTAATATTAACTTAAGAGTAATTTAGCTAATTAAATGAATTATGAACAGTGAACGCGTAAATGTGCCAAAAATATTTTTATTTTCTCATATTAATTTTTAGGGTTTTAATTAAGACTCGATTAAAACCAGTTCTTCAAACATTTTATCATTTTTATATTTTAAAATGTGTTTTTTTATTGTAGTATAAACATTGAAGTGTTTCTAAGTCAGCGATGCTGCCAATAGAGCCTGTGTTGTCGCTACTTGCAATAAAGGAATCATTATTCTAAAACATGACAATACATTCTTTTGATACGTACAAAAATTAAAATTTTAAGTGTACGTTCAGTTTTTTTTTTGCATAAAAAACTACTAAAATACATAGGTAATCAGTAAAATTATTTTAGCAAACTTAGTATCTACAAATACCAAAAGAATGTATCTAAATACAATAAAAATTAAAAAAAAATTCAGATACGAAATGAAAATACGTATTTTGTATCTTGTTTCCATATAAGTAACAACTCTGGTTGAATAAGTTCAGGAGATAGATACTACATGCTATGTTGTGATGATGGATTATTTACGCTCCCACTATGCGATTGTCGTCATAAGAAATTAATCAATCATTTAACGAAGTCTAATTTAAAATAGATCTCACTGATTTTAAATTAGATAAATGAGCTTCCTAACAGCCAACACATGTTGGTCTTTTGTTTTATTTACACACTTCAGGATTTAATATACTCGTACCATCAGCCTCGTAACACATTCGCGATGATGTAGACAAAACGTTTACATTAGATGCGTCATTATACCTATTTCAACGTAACTACAACGAATTAGTGTCGCTAGATACGGGAAGTCATCAGTCAAAACAAATGGTATATAATTTTGAAGTACATTGTTATATCACATCCCCAATCTATATTGGATTATGGAGGTTAGAGATGAGAGGAAACTTAGAGATAAAGAGAACGAAATAGAGCTTGAATTGAAAAATTTTCTATCAAAAGATTAACATGACAGTCTATAAATTGCTTATTCAGTTTTGCTAGAAAAAAACTAAAATTATAGTAATATTTAAGCATAAATAATAGTACAAGAACAGAAGGATCACTCTCTTATAGCAAACTTGCGAGTTTATATCCAGTTACAACGTGGCTAATGTTTATAATAGTTTGCACGCCTCGAAGCGAGGAAATTAGCCTACGTCGAAATAAAAATTAATATGGCGCGCGTATTAAATCAAAATGCACCTTACGTCCGCGTGCGAGTGTCTGTATCACTTATCCCGTTACGCGCCTTTGTTAAGGCCGCCCCTACTGTAGGGTTAGGTGTTGTGAGAAAAGAAATTGAATCCTTTGATATTAGTTGGTATATAATAGAATACACCGATGTGTTATGCAATGTATTAGTAATTTTTTTATTTTGTTAAAAAAAACGTTACCCCCACACTAGGATTTTCTCCTGTATCGTGGAGGCAGTTAACAAACATAAATTGCACAAGGACAAACATCTAGAGCCGGAACAATTATTTGTAGCCCATACAAATACTTGTTCCGTGCGGGATTCGAACCCGCGGGCCGAGCTTTGCAACTCATTGCTAAGCCACTGCACCACGGAGCCATCAATTTGCTGATAATAAAAACAATTATTGTTCAATGTGAGGTAAGGTTAATATGCAACATCGAAGAAAATTATGATTATAACAACGTGAAAGCCTTTGAATCTCAGATAATTTACCTACTTATAATTTTTAACCGACTTCAAAAAATGGAGGAGGTACTCATTTCGACTGTATTTTTTTATGTGTTACCTCAGAACTTTTTCTCTAGGTGAATCGATTTTGATGATTCTATTTTTATTTGAAAGCTGGAGCTTATAATTTATACATCCCATATAAATTTTATCAAGATCTGACCAGTAGCTTTGGAGTTATCCTTAATAATGCGTGTTAATATTGAAGTCGGTTGTACAAAATTTTTAATTTCATTAGCTGTTGTCTCTCTTCCTCTCTTCTTCTCTTTAAAAAAAATGTTACCTTCACACTAGGATTTTCTCTTGTATCGCAGGGACTGTTTACATACATAGAACAGACCCAGAACAATTATTTGTAGGCCATACAAATACTTGTTCCGTCCGGGATTCGAACCCGCGGCCCTTAGCACTGCAACTCATTACTAAGCCACTGCGCCACGGAGCCGTCACTTGTCTGTTTCACATTTTTCTATTTACAGACATGCGACACGCGACTTCATTATTAATGAAAGAGTGGCAATGAGAAGTGCTGTTATTTTCAATCTCTTTCTTTTACTACCAGAATATGCTGATCTTGCATTAGTAGGCAGTCGCTAGTACTAGGAGGTCTACTTACTCTGAAAGATTATTAATGATACGCGAAAAAATCGAAAACTGCGAAGCTGTGATCGGGGCACTAATCAAATAATAAATCTGTAACTATGGCGTCAGTAACTAGTACCTAATTATCTAGATCTACCTATAAATAATAATATATTACCTTTCGGTATCCTTAGGAACAGTAAAGAATGAAAAGTCGACATTCGTATTGTTATTTAAGCACCCGCATGCTATGCAGTAACTTTTAGCTTTTTGAGAGGCCATACTTGAATAAAAACTCAAAAATAAATATCAGAAGTGGCTAAATACTTATAAGAGAAAATTACTTTTTTGCTAACGTAAGGCGCGCGTCAGCTCGAGCGCGCGCGTGACAACCTCAAGGAATTAGACCCTTGTAGGGGGCCGCGTAGCGTAGGTATATTTTTATGCCTAAAGCGCGGAGTGAGACAGGCCTGGTAATATGAAGAGATAACAGGAATTGAGAATTCCAATCTCCCGCTGTCTAAATTAAAACCAGGGCTCGAAATATTTTGTATGCGTGTGAATCATGAAAGCAAAGTTAGGACGGAATGTAACCGTACATCAGATCTTTCTATGACAGAATGGGAATATAAAAATAAGAAAGTACAAGTAAAGTACCCTTACTCTCAGTATATAAATTGTGGAACACCGAGAGTCTAGAAATCACGAGCCTGTCTTTAAGGCTATGCAATCTAGCCTTAAAGGATGAAGTATCACCTAAATGTCTTATCACATGTCTCTCTAATAAGTCAAAGAAACCAGCTGACAGTGAGCAAAAACAGCTTAAATGTAGTAACAGTAAGTACTCCATAAACGATTGAATTTATGAAAATTGGAAGCTGATCCGTACAGTACTGTTTTTTTTATAGAACAAGGGTGACAAGCGAGCACACAGCGCATCTGATGATAAGTGGATGCTATGGCCCATACCTACCTACATCTATCCTCGATTAAGAATCAAAATGCAGATGTATTGTCACCCCTGAGGACTAAGATGGAATGCCTCAGTAAAAAGGGTATTGGTTCTCTACACTCACCATATGAAATACAGCATCATTAAGCTGCTATTATACACTGGTGACTGATATTCTGTGAGAGCGTGGTCCTTCCCCCGGTCGAGCCGACCCATTCGTGCTACAACCAAAATATAGCTGCAATATGGCTCTACCACGTAGTAGTGCTTTCTAGGCCTAAGAATTAACGAATCGCCCGAAGTTTAGGAGGATGTAATTTTGGACTGATGGATATTTCAGTGAATGAAAGGTCGATTAATCAGTCCACCTAAATAAATGTAAGGTATGCAGGGCGTCAATGATACGGGGCCCCCGCTCTACGGGGCCCCGAACGTGTGTAAGCAAAAATTCGTAAAAGGTTATCCACAATCTCACTTAAACTCTTAGGCAGTACTTCCGAGAAAAAAATCATATCATAAAAAAGTGTCCAACGTGCCTAAAGCAGTTTTCACTAAAAATTAAGAAAGTCAAGAAAGGATGTTTATAATCAATATATAATTATTTTGATTAAATACGAGCATTTTTATTCCTTTTGTGAAAAATTTTTACCCTTCATTTGGGCCAACCAACAAATTTTAATAAAGAAATGCTATAATCTAAGGGCATGCTACGCCACTGAAGGTAAGTAAATGCTGTACATTCTACATAATAATATATCGTACAGCAACCATAATACACTGAAGTACGTTACGTAGTAACATAATTTAATCTGTGACTGGAGCGTAATTATTTGAAAATAAACTAATAATTGTTTATTACAAAAAGCTATGATGCTTTTTAATAATTTTGATACATAAATTGTTGTGAATTCTTTTGTCAAGCGTGATTAGATACAATTTTAAAATGCGTAAACAAACTAAATCAAGGTTACCACGCCCCAGCGATATAGATACGTTATTTGACTGCACCAAACGACGCAATCAGTACAGCGCTATCTAGATCGCAAGGTCAAGGTCAGACGGCTTTGATAGATTTGAAATAGGCATAATTTTCCTATTTACTTTTAAAATACTAACAATACCCATATAATCATCATCATTAGGCTGTATCAAAAGTCAACTGCTAAACACAGGCCTAAGTTTTATAATAAGCACAGAACTCACTTATAACCAGCTAGTACGTTTAGCAAAGTGCTCTTCCCGGCTCCCGACGGTCCCAAGATGGCAGTTAGCTGTCCAGATCGAAACTCCCCGTTGATACCTCGCAGAATTAGTTTTGAAGCTGTGAAAAAAAACACAATATTAATAAGTTTTATAGCCCGAGCGATGACAGCGAAATCCGTCGCCTCATTCCATCAAGTGAATCTGCAATTCTATTTACCAAATATAATATATAACCTCTGAAAGATGATGGTATGACCATAGCAATAAAAAAAAATAGTATTTAAAAATGTTATCACAAGCTCTTTCCTATCAGACATCCATTGCCACCTTGTCCGTACTAAGTAACATTAGCAAGCAGGACAAAATCTTAAATACACCTTATATTAGTCCAGGACGAATCAGCGCATGAGTACTACCGAAAATTATTCCACCTCAATTTTTTATGCGATTCTCTTCAAATTGTCCAACTGATATAAATGCATGTTGCCATGGGGCAACTCGGTGTCATATCGCTTAAACTTTTTTTCACTAGCAAGGAATTGTTATTTTCAATCGGGACATTTTTTTTATATTTTTTGATGAAATACAAATAAAAAGTTCCCATGACTTTTTACGATAAAGTTAATATTTTTGTAGTTATGAATTTTTAAAGGTTTGAAAAATCTCAAATTCGGATATTTTTGATCCATTAAAAATACATTTAAAAAAAACTTGACTAGAACCCTTAACCGACGAGCGTGTATGCGTAGATATATGGATGTAAAGGAGGCGAGAGAAGTGTGTCAGGATCGTGCCAAATGGAAGTCCGTAGTCTCTGCCTACCCCTCTGGGTGACAGGTGTGAGTGTTTATGTATGTATGTATGTAAACTTGACTATTGCTAAGTGCAGTTGATTTTGACGAACGTTAATCACAGTGGTATTTGTAAAATAATAACGAATTAATCACTTTTAATTCACTTTGATAATTTTCAGCAATGCTAATAATGCTATGCTAATAATAAATATAACCTTCATTTTATCTTCTTATTTAAACATAAAACCTAAATAAAACTTATCGGGCACTGGTGCTCGTACAGTGCGCATCATCTGTTGTGACAAAAAGGTCAACAGCGCCGTGCGACTTCTATATAATAATATCTATTACCTTATAATTAAATGAACACCTTTTTAACCTAATTTAATCCACAAAAATAGTAAATGAACATCAAATATATTAAACACTATATTTTTTTTGTACATTTACTATTTTTGCTGCTTACGTCAAACTATTTTATACAGTAATTTATTATTTATTTTTAACCTTTGTGGTATTCCATATAAGACAGGACAAAGGACGAACTTAATGTCTGTGGGCATTTTCTACAAGTCAATCCATCCATGTAATATAAAGCAAGTTTAAAGGTACGTCTTGTACTTTATATATCATTACTAGCGATCGGAAATTATAATGGATTTCGACAACAGCGCCATCTACCGGGTCCAATTATAGCTGAGAACCTTCCAAGTAACCCCATAAGTGACATAAGTCCAGCAGTGGACTGCTTATGAGCCGATGGTATATGTGAGACACATACTATGGCGCTTATCATTTCTTGTCATCCATAAGCCGTCAACAATATACAGGTAGTTCTTCTCCATGATAAAGTACCAATGTGAGTTATATTTTTAGGATTTCATTAGTTCATTAATTACAGCCTATCAAAAGTCCTAGCTAAACACAATCTTCCCGCATAGATTGTTCTTAGAGTTGCCATAGTCGCCACGCTTTGCAGGCGGATTGGTAGCCGCAGTTTTTAATGTTATCAGGAATATGCTGCTGGCAACCTTCTGTTTCATTTCCTTTACCGCCACTTACGACACCAACGTGATGATATAGGGTAGTGCAATCTCTTATGCCGCAACTAAGTATACGTTCATATTTCAAGCATGTAGCACTATATTTCTAGCGTGACGGGAGGAGAAGACCGGCTAAATGGATTTATTATTAAGTAGGTATATCATATTTATTTTGAAAATTCTTCTGTACATGTTTGTCACTAAACTCCTCCTAAGTGGCTGAACCGATTTTGATGAAGTGTGTGCTTGAGTGGTTCCCTGAATGGTTTAGATTCACAATTGGATCTGGTAGGTGAAGCTATTGTCGAGATCCAGAAATCACTATTTTTATCATAGTGATAATTATGGCAACTCTTTCAAAAAATGCTTGCAAGATGACGCATTCCTCAACATTTCTTGAATAGGCCTTTACACAGCCTCGATGCAGAATATAGAGATAATATTGACCTTTTAAATTCTTAACGAGTTTTAATAGATTTGTATAAAGTGCATTAAAACTATCGTATTTATAATTTATCCTATTTACATTTGAAATGTAAATACATTTCAAATGGTTCAATGTCACTAAACTTGTACTAGATAGCCTTGACTGTATCATCTAAGTATTTGTCAGGAAAAAAATAATGTTAAGAATATTAATATTAAGTTAAGATATATTTTTATTAATATGATAATAAAATGAGCTGTGGTACGTAGTGCCACAGGTAGTACAATTATTTATTCTGTGGCCGTGGCAGCCCAGGCGTAAACGCTAAAGTATACTTAGTAGGTACCTACGTGAGCAAACCGACTTCAATCTCCGCCGCCCTACTGACATTGTTAATTGCAATAATTTTAATTGTTATTTTACTAAGTGCAAAGTAAAATTAACTTTATTTGTTAAAGCGGTGAAGACAACATCATGAGAATACCTGCATGTCTAAAAATTTTTACAATTTAACTTAAAAAAAAGTAAAACCGAAATCAAAAACAAAAAAACTAATTTGCAAATTTTTTCTTTAATTCTTTGATACACTATGTCTTAGCACCGACTTCAGTTGGGTGGAAAATGTAAAAAAAAAACATACAAGACTAATACGGTAACTTCACGAAATTTTTATCAGGGACATGTGATATCTGTTAATATGCATTGACGTTTGACCTGTCTACTATCTTTTTCACATAATGTCATGGACATACGAAATATTTAGTATACATTAAACTATTTCAAATTAACTTCCTGGAATAACTACAATTTTTTTTTATATGAGAGGGGTCAAACGAGCATACGGCTCACCTGATGGTAAGTGACTACGCCGTCCATGACCAACTGCAACACTTACTTATGTATTCTCTAACATGCATTATGACTTCTAAGTTCATATTTTTTTATTTCAAATACGTGATGGCATTTTAATTGAGAAATATTAAATACAAAAATGTTTGTAAAAATAAAACTGCTGCAGCGAATTTAATGTTGATTCAATTGTAAAATGTTAATACAATAATAAAATTGACTATCGGTCCGTGGGGTCCACGTGCGGTGAAGTTCTTAAAGGAACTCCATCCGCGGCTGGTCGTTGCTGCTGGTGATAAGAGGGCTGGCTCTTTTCTCGCTCAAAGGCTAAGTATAGCCATTCAGCGGGGAAACGCAGCCAGCGTCTTGGCACGATACCGCGTGAAGTAGGACTGTTTGATAATTAAATTACTAGTTTTAGTTTTTTTTTTATTATAGTTTTTAATATTGTATATAATAAAATGTTGATTTAATTAGATATTCATGCTAATTAAATCTACACTAAATTAAGCGTTGAGTATAATTGTCTTGGAATTGATAGCGATAACATAATTTGCTCTTAAGCGAATTAATGCAAGATTCATCGTGACTGCGCGATTTTGGAATTTTGTAAAAAAAATCTCACAACCAGAAGTCAAAATATTTTATATTAAACCTGAGCAATTTGATATAATATGAATAACACTTTTATTTGATCTGACAGACGTCTCACCTTGACAGACGAGCTGGAAGGTTCGATGAGTTCATCCTCCATAATGCCGCAATAGGAGTTATTAGGGTTCCCTTTCAACAATATTTGTTTGTTATGTGTTCGTTATATATGCGTTCTTGTGCAATTCATTCATGAAACTTTGTTGAGTTGTAGTGCGCGCGCCCGTGAATATTTATGACAAAACAGATGTATTGCAACGCATGATCCGGGACCTCATATCCGCATCCTCATGCATGTCAAGCCAAAATAAAAATCAGTTATTGAGTTTTTATGTCAAGAAATTCTCATTAGCAACCCGGAGTCAGAAAATAGGCGGTGTCTTACCCCCGTAGCTCGGAAAGCATGTAAAGCTGTAGATCCTGCGCCTGATATCTCTCCGACCGAGTCGGATTGCCCTCCCATCGGACTATAAGAGTGAGGGAATAGAGAGTGCACCAGTGCTTGCGCATACACTCGGGCATTATAATTCTGTCGTGTGCAGATGGCTCGTCTCTGATGAAACGGATCGTGACCGAAATTCGGTCACAACTAGATAAATATATAATAGTACAAGCCAGAGCACTTTAGATACAACAAAAAATACGAACGTACGAGTGCTGTTGTAGCTCAGGGGCGAAGTACTGGACGACTGAAACGGGCCACACTGAAAAACAGCGGCTGTGGTTCGCCACGCCAAATGTTGAGTGCGGCCACTTTTTGTCGCGTTCGGCAACGTCTAATACTTTATTATTAATTAGAAATTATAATTACGAAACAAATATTTTGTTTCTTTCCTTAAATTCCACAGCACGCGAGCATCCTGGGTTCGAACCCCGATGAGCTCAATGAAATTGTTAAATGCAGTTTTGTGCTAATTTACCACTTGCTTGACGCTAAAAGAAAAATATATAGAGGAAAGCTGCATATCTCAGGAATAAAATATTTCGAACACATGTGAAGACAACCACTGCAGGTATTGGAGCAACGCGGCTGACATATTGTTCATACATATTGTAAACTGTTATTTTTTTTAAAGTCCCGCTGGGTTTCTTGTCAGGACAGAGGTTTTTTTCCGAAACAGTTTTAAATTAAACAAAAGAGTGTACGTACTGACCTAGATTAAGGTGTACTGAATCGTGCGAGACCGAAATTGTCTCATTTCGTAAAGGTTTAGGGGGGTGAAAACGTTATCGCCCGAAACAATATTTCAAAAAAGAAATGTAGGCAATTATTCCAAGATTTGCAACTCCCTCTATCGTACGATATGGTGAAACGGAGCGAGCGGTATGAAACAGATTTTTGAAAATAATTTACTCGCGCCGCGTACCGGCACTTCACAATCCTCTTAAGTATTCAGTATTCGACCGAATAGAATGAAAGTAGCTGAAAAGGCCGAATACCGAACAATAGACGAATATTCGTAGCAATTCTAAAAAAAAACTCTTTACAGTCTTAAAATAACATTTACCCTAACAGTTATAACCTAAGAAAATTAATTCACAAAAGGGGTAACAAAATAATATGTCAATTTTGTCATGCACAAGTTTCACCACGTGGAAAGCTCGAGTTATAGGTTTTTTGCCAGCAGATTAGTTCGTGCGGATTCGGTATATAGCAATGAGATTCAAATTATTCGGCGAAACAGCTAGCACGATCGTTACTTCAATGTTGATACCCTATTATAATAGTCTGCCTAGAATTTTGCCTGCCTTGACATCATTTGATTGTCTTCGGTCTCCTTTCTTATTTTGCACCTTCATCCAGACAGATTGCTGTCTTCGTGATCTGTAATAATATGTTTTTGAATAGCGTGAACGTTATCAACACCTATAATATGATCGACGATTTTGTGGCCTTTCTTTGCTTACATCTTGAATTGTGCAAGTTTGTTGTCTTCTATTGATCAATTTTTGAATTTCAATTTTATCAAATTTTTTTTGCTTCTGTGCTTCGTATGGTGAGTGTAGAGAACCGGAGACCCTTTTTAGTGGAAACTAGGCACTCCATCTCAGTCCTCAGGGGTGACAACGCATCTGTCATAGATGTCTATGGGCCACAGCATCCACTTACCATCAGGTGGACTGTGTGCTCGTTTGTCAACCTAATTCTATAAAAAAAAATCAGTAAAGTAAATGTTTATGTCGTTTAAAATTACTCGTCTTACAGATGACTTGCAGCCAGTGTTCTCTGTGAAGGTATAACGTACTCGTTAGAAGTGTATAACGCACGCATGATAACCAAGATCATGCAGAAAATTGGTGTTTGCGTTACTGAGTAAAGCTGGAATCTCTATTGGTAAACAAAAGCAACCTTATTTTGCCAAGTGTGTTATCTACACATCTTTTTAAACATATAAGTAAAATTGAAGTGTCTGATATAATATCCAAATAACTGAGAGGGTACTTTGCATGCCATTAAGGCATGCGTAACAATTTTTTTTTTTTAATTCATGTCTGTCCATCCGGGCTAATGTTCAGAATAGTTGAACCGATTGTAATGAAACTGCACGAACGGATAGAGAGCAATGCCAGGAGTGATCGAGGCTATATTTTATACAAAAATTTGGAGATTTTCTTTAAGAAATCGAAAAATTGATAATATACATTAGTCTTTAATGATTATGCAGAATCTAAATAACGCCTTAATAATAGATGCCACCCAGGCGAAACTCGGGCGGGTCGCTATTCCTATAATGTTAGGTTTTTTTTTTTATATAGAAGAGGGGGCAAACGAGCATGCAGCTCACCTGATGGTAAGTATCTACCGCCGCCTATGAACAACTGCAACACCTGGAAAATTGCAGATGCGTTGCCGGCCTTTTAAAAAGGAGTTAGTTAGTGTGTGTAGTATAGTAATATACAGGGTTATTTTGCAATAACCGGCCAAATTTGCAGAGAAGGTTCAGAATAAGTAATATAGGCAAATGATGAAGAAAAATTAAATTATAAAAATCTCAAACATTCTGTCCTTTTTATCTTTTAAATTCAAAATACTTGGTAATGCATTATTTTACTACGCACGCAAACATTCGTAAGGGTCGAGCGGTCGGCAACACGTGAATTCAATCGCACAATAAGGAGCGCGCGTACGAGTAGTTGTTGCTTATAGGCAACAACTAAGCGTTCCAACATTCGGGTTATCACATTCAATTCGGGATAATTTCAATTAAAAGTAGAAGCCTTATTTACTCGTATTTTACAAAAACTACAATTACGGTATATCATTATTTATATATTTGAACTTAAGTTCAAAATTTGGTTACTCTTTGAAAAATAACCCTGTATACATTAAGGCCTCCTTCAGGCTTGAATAGTATCGGTCCAGTTGCCACCAAGCAATTGATAGACAGATTTTACAACATATACTGATTACCGATAGTTACTTACTCAGTCACGGATAATTGTCTTAAAATTGCATTTAGATTTCATTAGCCTAACCTAGAAACGTACGTACTGCAACACGCTTTTCCACACCAACACGAAGGCAATCAATTCTTGCTAAAATTCTAATTGGGAACGAATGCAATTTTAACTCTGTGTTATATTGTTTAAAAGTAAGTTTTTATTTATACAATAAGGGTGACAAATGAGCACACATTCCACCAGATGATAAGTGAATGCTGTGACCCATAGATTTATCCTCGATTGAGAATCAAAATGCAGATGCGTTGTCACCCCTGAGGACTAAGATGGAATATCTCGTTTCCAGTAAAAAGGGTCTCCGGTTCTCTACACTCACCATACGAAACACAGCAGCATTAAGCTGCTATATGACGCTGGTATTTTGTAAGAGCATGGTCCTACCCCGGTCGAGTCGACGTATTCGTGCTACTACCATAATATAGCTTCAGCGTGGCTCTACCACGTATAGTTTACAGCCGTCTTCCACTGTTTGATACAGGCCTTCTCCCGTCTCTTTATAGGACTTTAGAGTAAGGAATAGTCGGCCGCGCTGCACCTAAGCACAGCCTAAGAATTAGTAGTAGTTAGACTGTGACCTAAGTGTATTGGCGGACTTTAACATGTCCTTGTGTTCTTTTTAAAATTTCTTAAACAAGTTTCCTCGTGATGTTTTCATTCACTGCCGAGAACGTGCATTGCATTGCAATTGCAGTTTGAACGCACTTGAAACTGCAATTAACAATTTTGATCAAAACTCGAGAAATAACTCGATTCACTCGTGTATTATGAAAATTAAAAGTAAACGCTTAACTCATCCAAGTCACTATGGTTCTCAAGGTGACACTTCTTCTAGTAGGGAAGTATTGCCATAACCACTGCGCTTGGCCGGCGGATAAGTGAACGCAATAGTAGACATTACGCACCTTTCATACCGTTTACGATAGCCGGTTTGCGTACTTTATATCTCGTATAAATACGACATGTTTAATGTTTAAACCAACATTAATCAGAGACCGCACGTATTTCTGGATATTTCCTGACATCACATCAAAGACTTCTATGTATAATAATATAATGTCTTCCAGACCGAATTTCGTTCACGGCGGTCAGTCTCCACGGAGACTAGCCATCGGCGCAGGACAGGATTAGAGTGCCCAAGTGTATGCGCAAGCACAGGTGCACTTTCTATATATCCCTCACTCTCATACGGGGTGTGTAATATCGCACGGGGGTGAGACACCACCTAATTCCTGACTCCGGGCAGCTACTGAGAATTTCTTGATGGAAAAACACTATAACTGATTTTGTTTGGCCCGACCCGGGATTCGAACACGGACCTCATGATCAGCAGTCGCACTACTACAACTACTAGACCAACAAGGCAGTCAATAGTCTTCTATGTATACTACTATTATTACAGACTCTGCGGGTCTGCGGCCTTAATACTTTACGTACTAAGTTACGGCCAATTCTCCGTAACTCCTTGAGTCGACTGTGAGCGGGCGAGAAGACTAGTTCTTTGTTTTGGAAACTGAGAAAGTTGTTTTCGACAATCTAACACTGACTTTGTTTCATGTGACCACGCTAAAAATGCAGTTATGATTTATGTGCGCACTTTGTCAACGTGATTTGCAGTTTATTTCAGATAAGTATGTAGCTTTATTTCGTATTTGCCTAAAAACGTTTATACGTGTTAGAGCCATGCTGCAGCTATATTAGTAGTATAGTTGTAGCACGAATGTTCGGGAACCGGGGAAGGACCATGCTCTCACAAAATACCAGCGTCAAATAGCAGCTCAACACTGCTGTATTTCGTATGGTGAGTGTAGAGAAACGGAGACCCTTTTTACTGGAAAAGAGGCATTCCATCTTAGTCCTCACGGGTGACAACGCATCTGCATTTCGATTCTTTATTGAGGATAGTTGTAGATGTCTATGGGCCACAGCAGCCACTTACCATCAGGTGGACTGACTGTGTGCTCGTTTGTCACCCTATCCTATAAAAAAATCTCCACCACAAAGCGATGACAAATTCTCAAAAATTTAGGCCGCTAGTTTACCTTTTTTTCTGGGCAATAAGCAATACACTCTTTATGGTTTTATGAATTCTTAGGCTCGCGTTCATTCTCGAAGTTAGGTACCTACTGTTGAATAATTGAGTGACTAATCAACGTTTTGTATATTCATCAAGCGGTTTCCGTTCATTCAATTATAAGAAATGTTTATGCGGGTTCAATAGGTAGAGTTCGACTTACTGCTACTTTGTTTTACTTACATATTATAACCTTTAAACCCGGTAAAACTGTCAATAGTAACAAGCATCCGTCAACAGACAAATTCAATTCAAAACAAGGTAAAAAAAACAGCTTTCAAGGCAGTCCGCTAACTAGTACGGTACGGTTTCTTTACTCATGTGCTAGAACTAACTTTATCTAACATTATGGTGTTAGATATATGACTTATTGTTAATAACAATAAACGTTTATTTCGAACATACATTAAACCATAACTATGTGAAATAAGAAATATTTTAATGCTAAGCGACAGTAGCCTACTGGTACGGTTTGGACTGCAAACTCATAAATTCGTATGTTCGAATCCACCATTCGACTACTGCGGTGAATCACTCTTAACACAAGCATTTTTGATCTTACTTACAATTAGAGTACAAAACTCTTCAGAGATACTTTCGGGATTATGAACATATAATGGGCGTATCATATCTATTTTATTTAGATTGTAATATCAAATATTAATATTGGTAATATGGACTTTAAAAATGTAACATTATTTTAAATTATTTTTATAAGTATAATATATTAGTATAATATTTTTTTAATTTTGTTGATTGTTTAGTTGATTTATTTTAATTATAATCACATTTTAATAATATTATTAATATATTTTTAATTAAAATTAATATCCATTCAAATAAATAAAATTGAGATCTCTGTTTGTAATGTCAAAATAACATCTTTTTTACTCAATGCATATGAAATAACGATAATACACGGTACTTGTAACAAAAAAAAACATTTTTAAATTTTTGTCTGTTTGTTCCGGCTAATCTCCGAAACGTCTGGACCGATTTTGACGGGACTTTCACTGACAGATAGCTGATATAAAGAGTAACCTAAACTACTTTTATTTAAGAAACATAATTAGGGTTCCACGCAAAAAAAAATTAAAATCCATGCAATCCAATCGTAAAAAATACCATGCGGGCGAAGTCGCGGGGAACAGCTAGTTTATAAATATATTTGTACGCCTATTATAGTTAATATGTGGAAAAATAATGAAATTTTAAACTTAAACGATAAGCCTTAAAATTGACTATTATCTATTATTATTATGAGACCCTTTTTACTGGAAAAGAGGCATTCTATCTTAGTCCTCACGGCATGACAACGCATCTGCATTTAAATTCGCAAACGAAGATAGATGTAGATGTCTATGTGCCACAGCAACCACTTACCATCAGGTGGACTGTGTGCTCGTTTGTCATCCTTATTCTATAAAAAAAAAAATATTACAGCGACTTTGCTGCAGGAATAAGTCCGCCATGGTGCTAAACGGGTATTTACTATTTACTATTCCTTCCTTTGTAATCTTCTTAGAAATGTTGAATTCATGAATCCCTCGGGATCTTTTTAAGTATAGTTGAGCTACCAGGGCTGACCTGAAATATCTGCGCCATATTTTTCTGAAGTTAATGTCCTCCGCGTAAGGGACAATGTGCACTGACCTTATATAAACTGGCAACTCATCGACTCAGTGCCTTAGGGTGACATTGCGTTTTTAAATATAACTGACGTTCGGACTGGCGCCGGTTTAATGACGTGACGACTGACCCCAATGTAAATCGGGTATTTAGTTTCTAGTCAAAGATAAGGCACATATTTATTTATTTTTTTATTTAATCTTAACTTACACTAAAATATACAAAATGGGGGACTTAATTCCAAAAGGAATCCTCTACTAGTCTGTTTTTAGATTGAACGGAAAAAACATTACGGGTGCAAAGTGCAAGTCATTAATATTCATAAACAACAATACTACAATACAACATTTACAATACATATATAATATAAGCACCTATACGAGTATATACGTATTCATAAACATATTATACATACATAAACATACAAACATACATATACAATATTTAACAAAACCCTGTCCGATCCGATGAACTAAAATTTATGTATTTTCAGTAACTTAATTATTTAGACGAATAAAGGTACTTACCTAAGCTTATATAGAATACTCAGGACATGCGTCTTATTTGCACTTGTCCGTATTTTATATATCATAATGATCATTATTACATATATTTAATTTAACACTGGCATACTCAAATATAGTGTCAAGGGCAAAGTAACAAACAAAATACTTGAAAACCGATAATTTAAATTCTCATACAAATATTAACTCCAGCCTACGAATGATCCGCTACAAATAATGAGGCCTTTGGGATCACAGGTAATCGAGGTACCCCGAAAGTTCAGTATAGTGACCCCGAAGACAAATTAGACGTGGTCTCGAATCATCGTAACAGCTTCGCGGGGACTCGTAGGAATTCTCAGGTCGAACTGAGTTCACAGCCGAACGGTAGAGGGACCGTGGTCGAGTGCCATATGGAAATCCCGTAACCCTCGTTGACGCTCGGGCGGACACCGTAGGGTTTTTTTTTGTATGCAGCTCACTTGATGGTAAGTGTCGACCACCAACTGCAACACCAGGGGAATCGCAGGTGCGTTGCCGGCCATTTAAAAGAGTAGACTCTTTTCTTGAAGGTGCCTAAGTCGTATCGGTCCGGAAAAATCGCTGGTGGTAGTCGATTCCTTTTTAATTTCCTGCTTTAACCTGTCAGTTTCCTATAGAGCAGTCAGGTATCCATGAGGATTTGCCCACGTAAAGAAAGCTCAAGCAACGTTTCGAACCTATGAACCGCAACGCGGGAACCAGTCCAAGTTCCTCGTCAGTATAGTCTATCGAATAGGCTGTATAACGTGAACAAACAAGTAAGGTTAGAAATAATACAAACTTAAATGTTGTGATTATTTCAGGTATATTATAAATTTTGAAAGGAAATCCTCGAATTATCGGAACATAAATGATGTAATTTTCATATTAATTATAATTTCAAGCGGAAATCCGAAGGAATTTAATAAGATACTACCAAGCTTAACTAAGTCTATCATTAAATGATGTTATGACACCGAATATTAATTTAGGGTTGGTTTGAAAACCTATTCGAGATACAAACTTTTACCTGAAATTATTTTTGTTAGTATCCACGAAATGTCAGCTTTTTAGCATGGTTTAACCGACCTTAAAAAAGGAGGAGGTTCTCAATTCGGATGTTTATATTTTTTTATGTATGTTTGGACATAACTCCGTCATATATAGACGGATTTGCAAAATTATTTTTTTTTTGTTCGAAAGAGCTTTATTCCGAAATGGTCCCATTTAAATTTCGTAAAGATCTGATCATGAGTTTCGGAGCCAGACAACGGAACTCTTCAATAAATGCCAGCAAATCAACCACGATTGCTGCTATCGCATATCTATGCATTGTGTACGCAATCACACAACATAACATCACGCCTGTACCCTCTAAAGGGGTACGCAGATGTGGTCAGTATACCACGGTACACTCTCATTTCTGTCAGTTGTTATTGGGTACCTCTAATCTTGCAAGTAAATTCGGGCATAACTTTGTTGTTTATGTTCATGAAATGATTTAATTTATATTGAAGTCGGTTGTACAAAATTTTTAATTTTACCACTTGTAGAGATTATTAACACAAGGATCATAAAGAAACACACACCAATTAATGCAAATTTTAACATACTTCAGAAAAGGAAACTTCTCTGGTTCCCCCATAGGTTTGTGTGTGCGTATTTTTTTCAGGATCTATAATAATCTATATAAATAAAATGATAGAGGTTTGCAGTTGTGCGCGCATCACGGAAAAACTACTGAATAGATTTCAATTAGGTTTTCTAAGTTTTATTTCTTAGACACTTGGCCCTTATCTAAAAAAAATTATTGCGATATCTTCATTTAAAATAAAGTTATTAAAGTTTTAAGAAACAACGATTTTTATACGGGGTTTTTCACACGGTCAATTGTACGTCGCATGCTCTCGTGTTGCTAACCCAGATAATTTATATATTTTAGCTACAAACGGAGCAACGAATAACATTGTTTACAAAGAAATTTTGCTTTTTGATGTTTTTCCTTCGCACATACGAAAACTTTGTTAATATATCAAGCAACGCGGACGAAGTCGCCATTATATATTAGCTAGTACTATGTAATATTATAACTATACTAATTTTATTATTGTTTTTACTTTTTAGTTCAATTTAAGTGCGTACGTTTTCAACCGACTTCAAAAAAGGAGGAGGTTCTCAATTCAACTGTATTTTTTTATGTGTATTACGTCAGAACTTTTTTCTATGAGAACCGATTTTGATGATTCTTTTTTTATTTGAAAGTACAAATACAAATAAAAAAAATTGAAGTGTCTGTTTGTAATGTTTAAATAACAGCTTTTTACTAAATGCATATGAAAGTATATACGGTACTTATAACAAAAAACACAATTTAAAAAAAAATTGTCTGTCTGTCTGTTTGTTCCGAAACGGCTGGACCGATCTTCACTGGCAAATAGCTAATATTATAAGGAGTAACTTAGGCTACTTTTATTTTAGAAAAATTATTAGGGTTTCGCGCAAAAGAATTATGACCCATAAAATCTAATCGTAATAAATTCCACGCGGGCGAAGTCGCGGGGCACAGCTAGTTTGATATAAGTCTGATCAGTAGTTTTTGAGTTATCCTTAATAATGCGTATTTAATTGATTTGGACTACATTGATGATGTTCTCAATGTATTTGTATTGAAGTCGGCTGTAATTTTTTTTTATTTTGTTACCTTTATATTAGCATACTGCTCTCCGCTATAGAAGGATTTACCTTAATCGCCACGGTAGGCAGTGTGTAATCCCAAAAGAGGATTACCAACCGCACTATTTATTATAATATAGTATCCTACTATATTAGGTTTCCAAATATTATAATTCCAAAAAACATAGTAGGCGAAAATACTATATTTTAATAAAAAGGCTAAGTATGGTGTGAAGCCGTTATAATAAAAATGTCCTCCAGACCGATTTCGGTCACGACGGCCAGTCTTGACGGACACTCTTCCCTCACTCACAAAGTCCAATATTCTTTCAATTACCTCACTCACAAAATCCGACGACGTACTTTCCGTGGCCCGGGGGTGAAACACTTCCTAACTCCGGGCCGCTAATAATTTCTAGACAGAAAAACCCAATAACTGATTTTTGGCCCGACCCAAGATTTTAACCTGGGATCTCATGATCAGCAGTCGCACTTACAACCACTCGATCAGCGTGGCAGTCAAGTGAGTAATGAGGTTGGAAACTTCGGGAATTAAAAAAGTTAAACGTGCTAAAATATTTTATTTAATAAGTATTATTCGCAAATATCATAAATCATTTAGAGTAGGACGGAGTAGTTAGGACCAAAACGCAAAGCAGCAAAAAATGTTCCGTAAAAAAATTATTAATTTGAAACATACCACTTAATATGGCCACAGGGAAAAATATTTTAATTATCTTAAGGGTGTTACCACACCAATCGATCGATCGTCGATCGATGCCATTGATCGATGTCGATCGATTGGTATGGTAGCTTTAGCATTTAGCTAATCGACAGATACTGGTTGATAAAACGTCGTCGTGACGTGACGTCGATCTACAATTAATCGATGTGGTTGTGGGCTCATCATCAGTATCTTTCAAAATGCTTTCGTTGGAGCGGGGCGAGTTCTCGAATAATCAAGCAGCTCGATTGACGTCGACTAATCCATTCTAGCATCGATCGAAGTTCGATCGATTGGTGTGGTACAAACTATCGATTGACGTCGACTAATCCATTCTAGCATCGATCGAAGTTCGATCGATTGGTGTGGTAACACCCTAATAAATAACCTCAATTCTATAAAAGAACTTTCAAATAAATAAACGTCTGATACACGACTTAAAATAGCAAGCAGTATCAACAACCATCGGGTTGTGAAACATACTGTATAAATATTACAATTCTTTGTTTTGTAGCGATAAAACATAATAAATCAACTGTGCCCTTTACTCCGTGATTCAGTGACATCTGTAAAGGATCGACTCATTGATGTTGTTTTTTTTTGACTACCGAGCCACCCGGCTTCGCCTTATCGCCTTCAATCTATTAATGTAGTCATTTAGATTTTTTAAAGTGAGCTCCAATGACTATTTATTTTATAAATTTTTTGATTTCACACAAAAAATACATCAACTTTTTCTATATAGCCTAGATCACTCCTGGCATTGCTTTCTATCTGTTCGTGAAGTTTCATAACAATCGGTTCAACTATTCCGAAGCCCGGACAGACAGACAAGTAGGAATACAGATAATAGACAATTTTATTTATATGTGTATACTGTACTGTATAGATATACAAATATATTTATATATACAACAAACTAAAATTGAAGGTCTGTTTGTAATTTCAAAATAACAGTTTTAAATTTTTGTCTGTATGTCTGTCTGTTTGTCTGTTTGTTCCGGCTAATCCCCGAAATGGCTGGGCCGATTTTGACGGGACTTTCACTGGCTTTCGACTGGACTCTCACGGGACTTTCAATGTTATAAGGAGTAACTTAGGCTACACTCGGTTCCGCACAAAAAAAAATTAAACCCCAAGAAAACCCTAATCGTAATAAATTCCCCGTAGACGAAGACACGGGCAGCAGCTAGTTTATTAATAAGCTCCGAATGCAAGTCTGTAATCCGCGTGCATGGTGTTGAGAGGTTATTGACTAGCGCACATCGACAAACAAAGCCTTTGTCTTCTTTTAGATTATTAATATTTATCAGAGCAGAGTTCCGAAAACGAGAAGTAACTATATTCGAAGCGTATGTTTTTTATGCATATTAACCGACTTTTCAGAAACGGCTGAACCGTTTTAATTATTATTTTTTATTAAATACCAAAACCTCCAACCCGGTGGAAAACAAGCGATGAAGTTTTTAATGTAACTATTTAGATGATATTTATTACAAGTTCAGGGTATTAACTAGAACCTTAAACTAGTAATATTCCTTAGTGCATACAAAAGAATAAAATGATCTATACAAATAAATAAAATTGAAGTGTCTGCTTGCAGAGGCAAAGCTTCTAAGGAGCTGTCAAAATTTTAAAATATTTTTGTAGGGTTGGCACAGGAGGGTAAAATTAAATAACAAAACGTTTATCAGCTTTTATTATAATACTTAATGTATAATATTTTTATACAAACTATTTTTATTCTAAATACTTTAGATATTTTTATAATTTACATATTTTTATAATTTTTGTTCTTTAAAAATTTGTTGCGCCTTTTAATTAAATGGTGAATTCTAAATCTAATGTCATTTTTTTTAAATAATCTATTGGAAAGAAACAAATATACAATCTTGCACACGTTTTAATATTTCATTACCAATATTTATAATGTCAACTCTTACGAGATCAAAATATTTGCGAAATTTTTGCTCAAGCAAAACATTTATTTCAGGTACATTCTCACATTGCATTGAACTCGAATAAGCGCCGTCATTTGTCGGCAAGTTGAGTGTTGAAAAAGCATTTCCAAATAAATATTTTACAGTGCTTTTTGATTTTTCGAAGCGATCCTCACCAGTTTTATAATCAAAAAGTTTTGAAAGGAGATCTTTTCGTCCGACAGCTTTTAACCACTCTTGTCGTCTAAAATAAAAATAAAACATGAACCAATGTATTTAACTTATAAACGTAATTATTCAATTATAAACATTATAAAAATAACTATTAGGTACTACGTACT
The DNA here is from genome assembly GCA_029286625.1 of Parnassius orleans. Lineage (NCBI taxonomy): Eukaryota > Metazoa > Arthropoda > Insecta > Lepidoptera > Papilionidae > Parnassius > Parnassius orleans. Next base: position 834,244 of record JAGSMP010000080.1, on the reverse strand, counting down.
ACGTTTTCTTTCAATGTTAATAGATACTTTAAACATAATATACCTATATTTATGAGGTACTCGTATCTATCTACCACATTAAAATAATAAATTATAGTCAAGTTACTTAGTTAGTCTTTAGGATAGTTAAAAATTATATATTTTATTTAATCTGTTATTGTTCTTACAAACAAGTATACTAAATTATATTTATACTTTTTTTATATTTCCTTTAACACGAATAATTCTTTAAAAACAAAATTTGACACTTATTATTCTTTACACAACCCTGACTTTGAACACTCTCTCTCTCTCTGTACGTGACGAGCCGCCAGTGCTCACGCACATGCGCATCTGACTTGTAGTAGTGTACCTATCATTGTGCGGTTGTATGAAGCTTTGCCTCTGTACGGTACGGTTTCTTTACTTATGTGCTTGTAATGTCAAAATAACAGCTTTTACTAAATGCATATAAAAGTATATACGGTACTAATAACAAAAAAAACAAGTAGGAGAGATCTTAGCGGTCGATTTTTCAAACACGGCGGCGATCTGCAGAACGTAACCGCGATGGGAGTGTGAGTGGCACGATAGTCCGGATCAGACAATGTTCCAATCAGCCAAGAGGCGTCGACGGAGACCTGATATCCGTCCGGATGAGAGGTCAGCAGAAGGTCCAACAGGGAAGGTGCAAGATCCTCCACATCTAGAATCCGCGTAGGCGAAGTACCTAACCATTTGTGTCGGACCATATGCCAAGGCAAAGTCATAAACAGATCTTCCCGCATGATCGGTTAAACGAGAACCAAGCCATTCAGCGTGGTGGCCGTTAAAATCACCAAGGATCACGATCTCTGCAGATGGGGCCTGTTGTAGCACGGAGTCTGCAGCGATTTGGACGTGGTCGATGAGTTGGTCTGTGTCGGCATTACCTATAGAGGCACCCGTAGATGCGAGGATAGTCGTCGCTGACCTTCAAGACTGCCGAGGCGTCGAGAACAGATGTCCTCTCTGACGTATACGCAAACTCCAGCCCGAGGCACAAAGGTGTTCTAATTTGTACCCGGAGAGAAGTATCGACCGGAGAGGACACCTGCGTCTCGGTTAGAAAGAGCAAGGTCGGCTTCGCCGTCTTCAGATGGTACCTAGTGGACTTTGTTAACGTTCGAATGAAATCCCCTGTTGTTGCAGAAATTAACTGATAGCGTGGCGGGGTTCACCTTTACCTTATTGCTCTACTTGCCACGATCAGTATTAGTCTTGTGAATTTCGCCTTTCCCCCCCCCCCCCCCCAAGGATACGCGAGGCAGGCTGACCAGCGCTAAGGAAGAGTAGGGTAGCTTGGGCGTGGATGCTCAGCCTGGGATTCTCCAATACCACCAGGGGTGCTGGTACCCTCCTGGGATGGTTTTTTATTTAATTACACTACCATGTTAAGGGGGAAAGGGGTTAGGCCTCCGATCACCTGCACTTACCAGGCGAATTAAACTTCTACTTCACTCTGGTTGTCTGTAAGGTCGTGGTACCTTCTTGGTTCGAGCCGGTCCACCCATTGATTACATTCATTCATTACAGCTCTTCATTTCATATTTTACCTGGTCGTCACTCCATCTAGTCTGGTCCACCAGTCATAATCCATTTCAATAGATCAGATATTACACTTATAAACAAGATAAACAAAACTGGATATTTAATAGATATTGCTATACCTAATACCCATAACTTACAGACAACAATAGCAGAAAAACTAAGCAAATACACTGAATTAAAAGATGAAGTAGCCCGACTCTGGCACCTGCAAAAAGTTACAATAGTACCAATAGTATTGTCTACAACAGGAGTAATATCGAAACAACTTCACCAGTCCCTTAATTCCCTCAACTTACCTCCAAATACCTATCATCTGCTGCAGAAGGCCGCGATACTAAACACATGCAGACTCGTTAGAAAGTTTCTGCAATGTGAACCAGAAAACCCAGATCAAAACACAAATACGCTATCATTTTCTGTGCAATCTTCTACGCGTAACCGTATTTAATCCAACTGATTATCACTTGGCTTAGGCCCGTGTTATCAACTCTTCCCGGCTTGCCGAGAATATAAAATGAATTAAATGAATAATAATAACTTGTGAAGTCCGTGCTAAGACATAATGTATTGAAGAATTAAAGTCCCGAATATAGAAGCTACTACATAATATGTTGAAATTATTATTTTATTCAAGTTGGTTTTATTTTTTTGAATTTTAATTATTATACTTTATACCAGCTGTTCCCCGCGTCTGCGTGGATTTTATTACAATTGGATTTCGTAGCTTTTAATGTTTTTGCTCGAAACCCTAATTCTTTTTCTAAAATAAAAGTAGTCTAAGTTACTCCTTATAACATCAGCTATCTGCCAGTGAAAGTCCCGTCAAAATCGGTCCAGTCTTCTCGGAGATTAGTCGGAACAAACAGACAGATAGACAAACAAAAATTTAAAAAAATGTTTTTTTGTTATTAGTACCGCATATAGTTTCATATGCATTTAGTTAAAAGTTATTATTTTTATAGCTGTTGTTGTTACAAACAGACGCTTCAATTTTATTTATTTGTATAGATAAATATTAATGTTCAATTTTTTGTCCCGTTTATGTTCTAACTATTCACTAATTACTATAAAACTTCTGACAAAAAGCAAATACTTTTTGTTTCCTTTATCCGATTACGTTGAAATTTTGGTATACTGTAGTGTGCGCTCCCGCAAATGCTTCTTACAAGACATTGACAACGACAATGTACAATTCAACTAAAAATGGCGTAAGGCAAGCTGACATAAGTTAATACTCCAGAAACTTGACCGGTGCCTTGCGAGACGTTTCCACGCTAATTCACATCACCGTAACTTCTTAACGACTCGGTAGCGCAATTGTGAAACGTTTGGTATCTGCGCTACTGGCCGCGCGTTCGAATCCGGCACGAAAGAACTTATGTAAGTGAAATGCCTCTATTATACAGGATAAATTCCTAGACGCTCACTGAGGAACCAACGAATTAAATGGCAGTATATTCTTTTGTTTAAAAAAATACTACCAATCTTATTAATATTACTAATATTCCCTTTAACCACTCCTGGTAAGCTTAAAATACTTGTGTCAGGAGTGGTTCACGACAGTAGTCGAATGGCAGATTCGAACCCACGACCTTTTTACTTCGTGGTCCGCACCCTGTCTTTAGGCTACTGTCGCTTTTGAATTTTTGAGTATATCCTTTTAAAATGCCGAATTTGAATCCCAACAGCCTGGTGATGAGGAACGAGAGTACCAGTGCGAGGGTATCGGTTCATCTGCACTCAATAAAGCGCCCAAATACCTAAATATTTATTATACAAGCCCGCATTTTACATTTAAAAGAAATACTTTGCAAATAAATCAGTGTAAATTAATCACACAGTGATCTTTCGCTAATAAGGTTCAAAATAGCGTATAAATTTTACCGTCATAACATGCACGCTGCATGTGACGAATGGTGACGAACCATGCGAGCCGGCCGTGTGGTATTGTCAACCGTCGGCCACAATAGAAAACAAATGGCGATAGGTCACCGACCTCACCTTCGGGAAAGTAATACAACGTACATTAATTATACCTACTGTAAATACTTTTTATTTGAAAGAGATTGTTAAGACTTATTACATACACCTAACTTTCTAATTCATTCTATTTCCAGCAATCTATATACTATATATTACTCATGTACTTCTACAACCAATATAGTTTGTATTATTTCAACAAGAATATTTATTTTGACGCGTTTATATAAAATCAATTAACCTAATATAAATCAAGGTAAAATGAATCGTTGCGTTCGATATTGTAATGAAAAAATGTTATTAACATATGAAATGCCTTTGTCGAAATAATTACCAACAATAATAGTGTCAAACAAAAAACTAATTTTACGAATTTTATCGCGTTTAATTTAACTTTATTTAACTTTCCACGTTTCGGGTGCCTAACAGCACGGGGAAACTGACGTGTTTGACGCCCAATGTAATAGTTAACCCGGGCTACCTTCATCCATCGACTTTCTGCATGTCTTACCAGGTCGTCACTCCATCTAGTGGGGGGACGCCCTACACTTCGTCCGCCGGTACAAGGCCGCCACTCGAGAACCTTTTTTCGCCATCGGTGGTCGGTTCTTCGAGCTAAATGGCCGGCCCATTACCACTTCAGCTTACTAATCCGTTGGGCTATGTCGGTCATTCTGGTTCTACTGCGGATATCCTCATTTCTAAGTTTATCACGCAGAGAAACCCCGAGCATAGCCCTCTCCATAGCTCGCTGAGCTACCTTGAGCTTCCTCACACGGTCAGGTATTGAATAACATTATTATTTTTGTGCTTGGATTCTAAGCTTAAGCCCAAGCATACCACTGCAAGACTTCAAGATACTGTAAGCTCGTTCTGAGTAAACTACTGGTCAGATCTTGATCAAATTTATGTGGGACCACATGAGCAACACCAGAAAAAAAATCATCAAAAACCTCACCTAGAAAAAAGTTCTGAGGTAACACATATAAAAAAAATACAGTCGAATTAGGAACCTCCCCTTTTTTGAAGTCGGTTAAAAATAAGTTAAATTAAAGGTGATAAAATCCATAAAATTAGTTTCAGTAAATTTTCAATGTTTATTAAACAATTAAATATTAAAACATTTAGAAACAGTATGGTAGTAATCACTAATCACTCTATTCCCAAGTACTATTATCAATCATGAAACAGAAACAGAAACTTTTTTATTCAATATAGATTATAAATAATACTTATTGAAAGTCACTCTTTTGTTTAATTACCACTGGTTCGAAAAAACCTCTGTCCTGGGAAGAACCAGCAAGAAACCCAGCGGGACTTTTTTTTAAAATAACAGCTTACAATCATGTATGTTACACAATTAACCACACAAAACAAATACTTACACAATTTATAAAATAAATATATACTAGGATAATGAACCTAAAACTAAAAACCTTAAAAAAATATATTGTAATAACTAAAATATATTATTAAAGAGAGTCCCTTTAGGCAAAGTTCCGAAGATACTGGCAGCGTTCCCCCTTTGAATAGCTATACTAATTCTTTGTCCGAGGTAGCTGCCAGCTCTTCGGTCTCCTGTGACGTCGACTAACCTTTTTCTATTTCCTTAAAAGCCTTATAGCGCTAGGATCCCACGGACCAAGGGTCTCGACACCGAATGGGACAAAACATATTCGGAGCCTAGACCCTGTATTTGCATGCTTTAGCTTTTCAGCCGCTTCACAAGCCGCACCAGCTCTGTTGTTGGTTCCATGTGATGGAAGGGCAAGTGTGTCTGAACAGGTTGCATCCCATACCAGCACCCGGCCCATCTTCCATGGAATCAAACTCATACCGTCCGGTCTCTTGCCATCGTCTCTGCAATACCAGACGGCTCAGTAGACTTGGCACGTTGACGGTGGCAAGAGACCGGCGTATGATATCGTTAAGTGCTGCATGTCTCGAGAAGCGGCCTGCACTTTTTTGGCATGACAGTCCATGATGTCCTAGCTTGTCGACGTCACTGCCACACGGACATTTATGAGGAACGCAGACCGGAACCCCAAGCCGTAGACAGGTTGCGATTCGGAGCGTGTCAGGCTCAAGAAATGTTCCTGTATTTGACGAAGGGTACGCGTGAAGCCAGTAGCCAGCTTCATGCGTACCCACGGCCAAAAGCCTAGCACGCGCCGAACCTGTACTACAGCTCGATTGTCATAAGTCAATTTGCAGTTTATGTCGTCCCAGCTCCTTTGTGAATTTGGAGGAACAGGAAAATTTTGACCTGGGCATGCAATTAAGAAAGCGTTTCTAGCTTCTTCCAGGCCAGCAATCTCAAAGTTTGAAGGGGTTGCCCTTAAAATTTTACTTATGAGATTTGCTGAACTATGGACAGAAGATAGGAAGGCTGGTAAAGAGACACTGAAATTTTATGAATCCTAAACCACCATAACGGATGGGTAGGGATGCTTGGGTCCAAGATTGCTCGTTCAGGTGCATATTAAGAATCGATTCTAAACTAATTTTGATTAAGTTGTCTACTTGTGTCAAGAGATCTGGGTGATTCCAAAAGGAGCAGCAACGGAGCACATACGTAAATTTTGGGACGAAAAGACAGAATTTTAAGATGCAAAGTGCATAATGGACTAATTTCAAGGAGACGGTCAGCAGAATTTTGAAATTTAGTAATTGAATTATTAATATATTCAGAAATAGATTCATTAAAAATTGGAGAACCTAAAAGGTAAAGGGAATTACTGTTAACTATTTTAATATTTGGAGCCAAAATATTAAATTTTTGTTTTACGTCATTTAAATTTAAGTTGCAGTTATTTATAAAAAGTTCGCATTTGCTAAAATTAAGCTCCAAACCAATGGCTTCAAATTTATTTTTGATTAAAAAAAGGTCCGAAAACACAGTATCCATATCACCTCCTAAAGTTCCGTCGTCCAAATACCAAACGTTGAATTTAGAATTTAAATTTTTGATTATTGGATTTATAGCCAAACTAAAAATTGCTGGCCCAAGGGGATCACCTTGTTGACAACCTACTTCCGAGGACAGTTCATTAGAACGATATAACAATTTTGTTGGGTCAGCGTAACTGAGAAAAAGATAATTGTATATTTCCGGTATATGTTGTTTTATTTCCGTCAGCAGGGTATCCCTATTTACTGAATTGAAAGCATTTTTGACATCAATTTTGAGCAACACGTCAGGATGTCCGAAAGTTAGGAAAGAGCGTAGGGCATGGACGGCTGCCTCACACCCTCCTTTTACACCGAAGCCTAACTGTACGGGTTTAAATTGCGAATTTAATTTTGGTAAAATATGTCGAACAGCAATTTTGAAGGCCAGGCGTCGTAGTGTTGATCCAACAGCAATTGGTCTCACCCCTCCGTCTTTTTTGGTGAGGGCAATGAGGTTCGCGCCGAAAAGAATGGGAACAATTTCTGGATTGACATTACCTGAATACATAAAGTTGATTAATTTAGTGATCGAATTTACAAGTTGCTCGCCTGCATCACCCACAGAGTGCGATGTTAAGTCTTTCAGATGTTGGGGTGAGATTCCATCCAAACCTGCAGCCGAACCTGGTTTAAAAGATAAAATGGCACCTGTAACATCTTTGTTATGAATTTGAAGGCATGCTTGCCCTGCTGTTGGTCGGTCGAGAAAATATGGGTTTACTGGAGCTAATAACAAATTAGAAATAGCTTGGTAGCGCACACCTCATTCCCAGGGGTTATTATCATCCATAAATTCCTCAATATTATAATAACCCTTTTTATACAAACTATGTTTAGTAAAGTTTTTGAATTTTGAGCAGGTCGAATTTTGTATATTGTATATGTATTCCTTACTATAATAATAACACTTTTAATACAGCATTTGTACAAAAAAAAAAGCATTTTGTTAAATAGTGCCTGGGACTTTATTGTAAAAGCGCATACATTGCTCCATGAAGGCGTAACTGATTCTTTGGAGTCGAATAAGTGTACGTGTAATGCGTAAGCTCATAAAATTGTACGCAATCAATGTAAATCTTACTCCTAGAGTCCTATACCGTGCGAACTGCGAACTTAGTGCAACCTTCACACGCGGCGCGGAGCGGCGGCGGCTCTTATTTAGGCCGTCGAACGTCACGCGCGAGGCTTAGTGATGAAATGTGTGATATCGATGTACTCGTATATCGACATCGATGCTCGTATCCTTTCTTACGTTTTTGGTTAAATTGACCTTTTTCAAGACTCTTCTCCCCTGTTACTAAAATTTTTCCAGTTTGATATTTAATCGTTTTATTTTTATACAAAAATTGATATAAAATAATTTCTTATATTATCGATATTTTTTAAATTATCGACGTAAACATAAATATTAAAAATACACTGCACTACACAAATATTTTTCTTTAACAAAAAGCTACTACATTTTATCTTCATCAGCCCGTAAAAATACACCGCTATTTACGAGTATGAGCCGCTCCGCGGTTTCTCTTGTAAGGAGGATTTGCCTTAATCGTCATGCTTGGCAGGCGGATTGACCATCACAGTACCAGTCAGTAGTTAGTAGTTTAAAAGATCTAAGCGTACAGACGGCGGGAAGCAACTTTGTTTTATACTATGTAGAGAAGACTTTGTTCATGATGCTGGAATTACGGCATAGTGTATAAAAATATTAAATATTTTACATGATTTACGTCTCTCTGTACTTAGGATTATCATCATTTTTTATAGGATAAGGGTGACAAGCGAGCACACAGTCCACCTGATGGTAAGTGGTTGCTGTGGCCCATAGACATCTACATTTATCCCCGTTTGCAAATAAAATGCAGATGCGTAGTCAGCCGTGAGGACTAAGATGGAATGCCTCTTTTGCAGTAAAAAGGATCTCCAGTTCTCTACACTCACCATACGAAACACATCAGCGTTAAGCTGCTATTTTACGCTAGTATTCTGTGAGAGCGTGGTCCTTCCCCGGTCTAGCCGACCCATTCGTACTACAACTATACTATTAATAGTAGCATGGCTCTACCACGTATAACCATCATGCAGTAATGCAAATTCAAAGATAAGGAACCTATTTAGTTGTCGAAACTAAATAGGTTAGTAGTTGAAACTTGTGTATAAATATCTATATAATACCACTTTTAACTGACATCACTAAAACTCGTGTCACGTGGGAATCTTTCAAAATAGTTAGTCAATCTTCTCACTGCAGTTGCACACAACTGCGTTCACCATAAAATCTTACGATCCTAATTATATACGACCCCGATATTTCTAGTTCTTATCAAAAATTCATTGCACTACACAAATATTTCTCTTACAAAATGCTGGCGACACATCCACTAACTACCCCTTGACCCGTTCCTGAAAAAAGAGTCTTTACAGTTGGATGGACGGACGGACAGCCGGACAAGAGTGTGATCCTTTAATAATTCCAGTTTTACCTTTGATACGGAACCCTACGGAAAATTTTGAAAGCAACTCCGTTATCAAAATGTTTAACTAGCAGTTCAAAACCAAATTACATTACATGAAGAAGCGCGTTTAATTCATTATCATGTGTATATTAACTACCCCATAACGTCCCATTGGTGCCGTAAGAGGCGACAGAGGGAAACAAGCAAGGAGATGGGCAGTAGAGTCTTCCTAATAATATTATCTAGAAAATAAAATACTACGGTTGTCAACTCGCCTGCCATGCGTGGCAACCATGGCAAATATCACCCTTATGAGAATTTGTGGGGGAGGCCTATGTCCAATAGAAGACTTCTGATAGGCTGCAATAATGATGATGATGATGATGGTGATAAGCTACAGCCTATGAACGTCCGCTGTTGAGCACAGGCCTCCTCTCATTTCTAGAAGGTTTTAGTGCAAGGAAATGTCCGCCGCGCTGCTCCAACGATTAGTGGCGGACTTCAAATGCCTTCGAAATATTATTTATTTCTCACACATACAGGTTTCCTCATGATGTTTTTCTTCACCGCCGAGCACGTGGTAAATCAGCACTTAAAATTGCAAGTAACAATTATACAAGCTACCACTCTCTAGTTATTATAAGAGTGACCAAAATTTAGATATTTTATTATGAGCTCTTTCTTATTTTTAACCGGCTACTGTTATTATTGTCATGAATATTTCTACTTTACCGTGAAGGTGTTTTACAAGCATGTAAATTTGAACATGGACCATACATTCAGACTTAAAAGAATTATTTGTAAACCATACCTGAACGGAAACGAACTCGCGATTTGCCACGCCGCAGCAAAAGGCTTAAACCATTGCGCAATAGTTATAGAATAGAAGAGAATCATTTTTATTCAATACTAGCTGATACCGAGCGTTGCTGCCGCTGAAGAAATAACTGTGGAACTGTTTAAATTTTGAAGAGTTATATTGTTTAATTAGGAATGATAATATATTAATTGAAATTGAATAATATTTAACTTTCAAATAAATTTGTCGGTACGATACGTGCGCCACTTCCGAGCTTTGAGCAAGTGCAAGCAATAAGTTTACAAAGTTTTACCGCAATCTGATGAACGGTACTGCAGCACATAAAATACGAACAAACAAACATTATTTTTTATATATTAGATGGATTACATGTAATTTTAATTGAAAGTAATTTTTTACTTTTATCTCTGGTTCGGAAAAAACTCTGTGCTGAAAGTGCTGGGAAGAACCAGCAAGAAACACAGCGGGACTAGTTTTAAATAAAATTAATTTACAATATATTATTTTATACAATTAGTATGTAAACATTGAGAATGGTATGGTAACGATCACCTTATTCCCAAGGGTTATTATCAATCATAATACTAAAGAGTATATTATACTCTTTAGTATTATAATAACCATATTACATAATTTTTGCTGAATATAAATTTTAAACTTTTTGATAGATAAGGCCTATATTTCTGGTACTTTGTAATAAAAGCGTATACATTGCCCCATGAAGGAATTACTGACTCTTTGGAGTCGAGTTACTAGTATAACTAACTTGTGCTTGTTCTCAGTATTTACGGAATGTACATCAATATTTTAAATAAAAGTATTTTTGTTTTTGTGTACATACATTAAATTTTTACAAATATTTTGAGAGATCAAAATTAATATATTTATTTCTTTAAATTTTTCTCTAAGAGATTCCTTCGGACGTAAGTATATTGCTCTTATGGCTTTCTTCTGCAAAACAAAGATAGTTTCAATGTCAGTCGCATTACCCCATAGCAAGATTCCATATGACATTATGCTTAGGAAATAACAAAAATAAACTAATCTAGCTGTTTCAACACATGTAAGGTCTCTAATTTTTTTACAGCATATGCTGCAGAATTAAGTTTGCTAGCTAGTTTAGATACATGACATGAGGGCCCCATTGAAGCCTCGCGTCAACTGTAATTCCGAGAAAAACAGTGGATTCAACAAGGCTCAGCTCCTCCCCATTTAAAGCACACTGGTATTCACCTATTTAACATTAGGTGTGGTGAATTTAATACATTTCGTTTTATTACCGTTTAAAAGCAAAATATTGACGTTAAAACAGTGTACTACTTTTGATATAGCATTATTCACTTTGTCATATTTTAGTCGGAAAATCAAAGAAGTATCATCAGCAAATAAAATTATGTTATCATGGTTATTCCTTACCAAGTAAGGTAAGTCATTAATAGGAACTAAGAACAGGAGGGGGCCAAGAATTAGCCCAGCGGAACACCCATAGTTACTACCGATCCGGAAGAACTACTCCTATTAATCACAACTGTTGTGTTTTTTTTTTAAATTTAAATATGATGTAATAAGTTTGAGTGGTGTGTTTTTTACTTCCTGATTAATATATGTATAATATATTCAAAAGTCGGCTTTTTTTTAAATATTCCTTCTTACATACCAACGGTGTTTACTCAGCAATTTTTTATGATAAAAATATATAATAATAATCTTCAAATTAATAATTTAATTGTGCGAATAAAAACATAAATTATGGTAGCAATACTCAGAACCAACTCAGTTATTAGAACTTGAATCTACAACATTATTTACGAGTATCTGTACCAAGAAACAAGTCTGACCAATATTGAATCGTGTGGAAATATTAACTAATAGTTGACGAAAAATGAGGATATTTTCAAAAGGTAAGGTATTTGGTTTATTTGTTTCAGGAATACCTAATTGTTAAAAAAATATCTTCAATAACTACATCTAATGCATTTTATAATCGAATCGAAATACGAGTATTTTTGACATATCTTATTCAAGTTGCTTATTAATAAAATATGTACATCGAAATATTTTAAACGATAATTAATAAAAACGTAAAAGACGACCACAAAAAACACAGACATAAAAATACAAAGTATTCCCAGAAATATTAATCCCATTTAGGGTAACCGCTAGACATTTCCAATTTGGAGATTGGCCTTTCCAAAAATGGGCCAATTAGCTCATATTTCTTAAGTGTTGCCACACTCATCACGCCGGGCAAACAGCAACATCGCTGCGTTACCCTAGCACTGATATTGCTGCTTCCCAATGACAATCTGCTGAGTCAGAATAGGCAATCTTGGATGGATTTTCCGCCATCATTAGACTACCCGTCACGTTTATCGATCAGTACACGTGTTTATGAGGTTGACGTTTAGAGAAAAAAGTTCTCACACTAGTTACACCCCGTTGTAGGTATAAATCTTAAACTATAAAATATCGAAAATCTCTATAAAATTTAACCAATTTCTCAAACATACAATATGTCAAACGCTTTCAAATACAAGTGAATTTTTTTAGCAAATTTAAAAAGAAATTACCACATTTACTATCATATTTTTCCGAATTTGAGCTTTATTGAAAATTTCAAATTTCCAGCTCATTGGGAAGTTAGTTTAACTTCCCAATGAGCTGGAACTCATTGGGAAGTTAGTTAAGACAGACAAACAGACAAACAAGAAAGTGACATAATAAAAATGTAGTAAAATTGGCCGTGTGGTTGCGGCGTGAGAAAATTCATTACTATATCGTCTCGTGGTTATTGAAAAATGACTATAGGAAGCCAGAAACGCTTTCAATGCTACTACTTTGCAGGAGAATGTGTACACTTCTTCAATAAGATACCCATAGACAAAGATAGCGTTTAATATTCTTAAAAAAAACAATAAAAAATCACTCATAAAGAAAACATATTCCACAGTCAATGACCATAAAGAAAAATATGTCGTTGAGAGACAATATCTGCTAAACCGGACTTTGAAACCAGTTTAGCACATATAACCTCATTTATAAACTGAAAAATTTAACTTTAAAGAAAGTAAAAGCCTACTTCAAGCAACTAAAAAGAATAAAAATAATTTCACTTTCTAAAGTTGGTGCTCGCTGCTAAGACATATTGTATAGAAGAATTAAAACCCCGACTGCAGAATGTGACATTATCTTTATCCTTTTTAGTTGGTTAAAGTCAATTTTTACTTTTTATTAATAGTTAATTTGTTTGCCCCTTTGAATTGTTTGAGGATTATCACAATCTCAACGTCGTCGTCTAAATAGTTCCATTAAAACTTCATTCTCTATTTTGCCAGCCTTAGGGGTGGAATTTTTTCTCCAAATTTATACGGGTTCACCTCTGAAGTATAGTCAATTTAATTTTAAAAAAACATGCGTGAGTGTCGTGGAACACTCGGTTGGAACGAAGTTCCTTTCGTAGTATACTGATCTGATTAACAAATAGAAATAAATGAATTACTAGCTTCTATTAAAATAAAGCGTCATTAAAAATAAAATTTCTTTCATGTCAAAATAAGAAAAAGTGCGAGGGAGATGGATATTATTTCATCTCGCTTTCTTATAACCGCTAAGGCCGTCTACACTACGTCAGAAGGGGTCGTGACGGAAAAATCTTACACTTTTTCTCGCCTAGCCCCCATCCACCAAATTCGTACCGTCCGATAAGGAACTTCGTTCCAAAAAAACATACAGTCGAATTAATAACCTCCATTTTTTTGTCAGTCGGCTAAAAATGTAATATTGTTAATTATTTTTATTTTTATTTTATTTATTTATTTATTTATACTCTTTATTGCACACAAAATACTACACAACACAACAAACTTAAATTTATAAATGTATGTACAATTAGGTGGCCTTATCGCTAAACAGCGATCTCTTCCAGGCAAACCTTGGTGAAGGAGATAATTTTCATTTAAATATATAGAAGTGTGCATAAATAGTAGATATACAAGTATATATTAATAGTACAAGGTATATATAGTATATGAGACAATGGAATAATCAAATACATAATATTATATATACATATACACATAAACACACACATACATATATACATACACACATACATATACACATATACTTATATGTAAATATTTTTGTAATACATTATAACTAAAACAATATGTGAAATAAGAATAGAAGGGGAATTGGTCGAGCAAGTAGATGAGTTTGTGTATTTGGGATGTGTATTTAGCAGGGATGGTAGGTATGATAAGGATATAGAACGACGAGTGAACGCAGGAAATAAAGTAAATGGGGCTCTACACTCTGTTGTGGAAAGTCAGAATGTGTCCAAAAAGGCACGTATGGCAATTCACAATGCTGTGTTAGTCCCTACTTTAATGTATGGTAGTGAAAGTTGGGTGTGGCAGAAGGAACACGAGAGTAGAATAAATGCTGTAGAAATGCGGTCATTAAGGAGTATGTTAGGGCTGAATCTGAATGACAGAGTGAGAAATTGTGTGATAAGAGAAGAGTGTGGTTTGCAAGATGATGTTGTGACCAGGATTAAGAAAGGAATGCTTCGGTGGTTTGGTCATGTAGAAAGAATGAATGAGGAAAGAGTGACAAAGCAAATTTATGTGGCAGAGGTTAACGGCAGAGTCGAGAAGGGACGCCCTAGACGAAGGTTTATCGACCAAATTGGCGATATACTGAAAATGGGCCAAATTAAGAGTACCCTTAACCGACGAGCGTGTATGCGTAGGTATATGAATGTGGAGAAGGCGAGAGAGGTGTGTCAGGATCGTGCCAAATAGAAGTCCATAATCTCTGCCTACCCCTCTGGGTGACAGGCGTGAGTGTTTATGTATTTATGTATGTATGTATTATAACTAACATTATAATAACATTATAACCCGATGAGGAGGTGGAGGAAATGTATGAGGATATCTCTAGAGCCATGCATTCCTCCAAAACCCACTATACGGTGTTAATGGGAGACTTCAACGCAAAACTAGGCACAAGAGAGAGCGGTGAGCTGAAAGTAGGGAAATTCGGAATAGGGCAACGGAACCCAAGGGGCCAGCAGCTGGCCGACTTTATGGAGAAAGAGGGACTCTTTATGATGAACTCTTTCTTCCAAAAGCGGCCCCACAGAAAGTGGACCTGGTCGAGCCCCGACGGTTCGACAAAAAATGAGATTGACTTCATTATGACGACCAGACGACAACTGTTCAGTGATGTCTCAGTGATCGCGATCACCGAATGGTGAGAGGTACACTGAACCTAGACGTTAAGTTCGAGAGGTCACGTCTAATGAAGTCAACGCTCCGTCCCCCTCGTGCTCTAATCCAAAGTCCCGAAAACTTTCAGCTCGAGTTACAAAATCGTTTTCAGTGCCTAGAAGTTTGCAATGAAGTGGACGATATGAATGACAAGCTTGTGGAAACTGTCCATGCGGTCGGAGCTAAGTTCTGTAAGACCCATCGCAGAAGAACACAAAAACTCTCCGATCACACTCTTAATCTCATGGTTGTTAGAAGGGAGATGAAGCTGCAGTCTTCAGCAGATTTGACAGCATACAGGCAACTGAACAGACAGATCTCCAAATGCATGCGGCGGGACTTGCGCGGGACTTCAACACAGCTCGTATTGAAGAAGCGATCGAGCGGAACCAGGGCTCCAAAGTCTTTGCCAGAGATCTGTCTGCCAGAAAGAGCCAACTGTCGAAGCTGAAGACGGATTGTGGCAGCATCGTTTCCGGGACATCTGAGATTTTGAGTGAGATTGAGAGGTTCTATGGGCAGCTGTACACGTCATCGTTGGAGCCACACGCAAGTGTGAGTAACGATCCAAGAGCAAGTCTTAACCGACACTATTCCGATGATATCCCGGACGTCAGTCTGAGCGAGATTAGAATGACTCTCCAACACCTTAAAAACGGCAAGGCCCCAGGCGAGGATGGAATTACAGCGGAGCTTCTGAAAGCGGGTGGAAAACCGGTACTTGAAGTCCTTCAGAAGCTCTTTAATTCCGGTGCTGCAGTCCCTTCAGCGGTGCCAAGTGGACTGTCGGTATATCGAGGTGCTGAAGTGTTTGTACAGTAGGGCTACGATGGCTATCCGAGTACAGAACCAGAGTACGAAACCTATCCAACTGCAGAGAGGTGTAAGACAGGGTGACGTAATATCCCTGAAACTCTTCACCGCTGCATTGGAAAACGTTTTCAAGCTACTGGACTGGAAAGGATACGGTATTAACATCAATGGCGAGTACATCACTCACCTTCGATTTGCCGACGATATAGTCCTTATGGCAGAATCGCTGGAGGACCTAAGCACTATGCTCAATGACCTCAATAGTGTCTCCCAACGGATAGGTCTCAAGATGAACATGGACAAAACAAAATCATGTTTAATGTCCAAGTCACACCTATGCCGGTAGTTGTTGGGAGCACTAAGCTCGAGTTGTTGACGAATATGTTTACCTGGGACAAATAGTCCGACTAGGTAAGTCCAACTTCGACCGAGAGGTCAATCGACGGATTCAACTCGGCTGGGCAGCGTTCGGGAGATTACGACCCATCTTCTCGTCAGGCATACCTCAAAACCTCAAAACTAAATTGTACAACCAGTGCGTGTTGCCAGTGATGACATACGGAACTGAGACGTGGTCCTTCACTGCTGGCCGTATGGGGAAGCTCAAGGTCGCTCAGCGAGCTATGGAGAGGGCTATGCTCGGGGTTTCTCTGCGTGATAAACTTAGAAATGAGGATATCCGCAGTAGAACCAGAGTAACCGATATAGCCCAAAGGATTAGTAAGCTGAAGTGGCAATGGGCCGGCCATATAGCTCGAAGAACCGACAACCGATGGGGAAGAAAGGTTCTCGAGTGGCAGCCTCGTACCGGCAGGTGAAGTGTAGGGCGTCCCCCCACTAGATGGAGTGACGACCTGGTAAGACATGGAGGAAGTCAATGGATGCAGGTGGCTCGGGACCATGCTTTGTGGCATTCCGTGGGGGAGGCCTATGTTCAGCAGTGGACTTGTGAAGGGCTGTAATGATGATGATGATGACATTATAACTATATATCATATACACAAACCTTATCAAGAAAAGTAGTTATATGACAATAAAATATATTAAGTAGAACACATATTTAAATAATAATCTTTAACCATATTTTTGAAAGACTCATGACCAAATACTCAAACGATACTCAATTTTAAGATGTCGTTAAGTCTCGTGGTGTCACAGTCACTTTGACTTAAAGTGATAGAGACAGCACGAGACTTAACGGCATCGTAAAGTTGAGCACCGTTTGAGTATTTGGCCATCAATCATTTGGGCTTTCTTAATTGTTAAAGGAAGCGAGTTCGATAATTTGATTGCTTTGACACAAAAGGAGGAATGAAAAAATGTTGTGTTGTGAGCAGGCATTCGCAATATAAGTTTATCAGCTAATCTGGAATGATCTTTATCTGCGCCCATGAACTCAAATTTTTCTTTAAGATAACTCCGTGTTTTAGGATCGAATACAGTACAGTAGAGATAGAATATGAGTATTCCGACAAAGTCTGATAGGGAGCCACTTGAGCTTAATACGGTACTCGGAAACATGATCATATTTACGTAGGCCAAATATGAACCTAATAGCGAAATTCTGAAGACGCTCAAGTTTATTTAATTGATCCTCAGTAAGATTGGAGTAGCATGCATCAGCATATTCAAGGGTAGGGAGTAACAAAGACTGTGCCAGTAAAATTCTAGTAGGAATGGGAAGCGAGTTACGCAAACGTCGTAAATAAGATGCTGCCGCAAACATCTTTCCACTGGACTCCTTAATATATTGCTATAATATAATATTTAACATAAAATCGCCAAAGGCGTGGTTTGTTTAATTTCGGTGTTATAACCATTTTACGTAAACGCTGTCTGGCAACAGCGTCAAAGGTGCTCAGGTCTGTTAGCCGCCTGCTAGCGTAAAGATTAAGGCAAATCCTTCCTAAATGGAGAGTGGCTCATGTCCAATAACAGTGCACATTAATGGGCTGATCTTAATCAAGAAGTTAAAAATATGTGTTCATTATTTTAAATACACAGTAAGAACTCACCTTTGCCATTAGTAACGGTATAAGTAAGATCTTGAAAACTCAAATTTACTGGCGGTCTCTGCGGTAGATGCGAAAGGTGCGCTCGCCCTAGCGCCGAAGGTGCGCCAGCCGCTTCCATCGCTTCTAGCTCTTGGAACTTTCACTTTCACTTCGAGATCATCTTTAAACTTATAGTAAGTTATTAAGAAATTTGTCTTCTTTTCTGAAATATTCTCTTTTTTTATCTTGGTAGGTTACCTGAAACAAAAGTTTAAAAAAATCTTATACTTTATATATAACGGCTCAAATTGGCGCTGACATCGTCAATTTCAATTCAAACAGCCTCAATTTTCTAGGTGAAAGAGCCACGCTCCAGCTATTTTATGGATGCACGAATGGGTCGGCTAGACCGGGGGTTTCACAGAACACCAGTGTAAAATAGCAGCTTAATGTTTCGTATGGTGAGAATAGAGAACCGGAGACCCTTTTTACTGGCAATGAGGCATTCCATCACAGTATATGTAGGTATCTATGGGCTACAGCATCCACTTACCACAAGTAGGCAGCATAGACTTAGAATATTACTATCCTAAGTCTATGGTAGGCAGCATGTTCATTTGTTACCCTTATTCTATAAAAAAAATTACATTATACAACTTGAATTTACTAAATCTCGTATTTATGTCAAAACTTAATTGGTTTGATTTTTCGAGTTAAATTATATTTTTATTAATTAAAATTTTCAAATAAGATAAATTACAGGTGACTGCTATTTATGAAAAATATATCTAAAAAAATCATTTTGACAGTTTATGAAAAGTATTTCCCAGATTACCCATTTTCATTTGCCATTGCCAATTTCCATTGCATGAGTCAACAGTCTTCAATTTTTTTTTAATTGTTACTAGTTAAATATTTTATTTTATACACAATATGACCGTGTAGTGGCGGTGTAAGAATATCCACTTCCCCATATCATCCCGTGGGTGTCGTAAGAGCCGATAGTGGGAAACAGAAGCAGGAAAAGGCCAGCAGCATCTTCCTGACAACAACTCAAAATTATAAAAAACTGCGGTTGCCAACCCGCTTGCTGGCAACTATGGCAAAATCCCCTCATGAGGAAACCTATGTGGGTGGCCTATGTTAAGCAGTGGACTTTTATAAGCTTTAATGGAATACACAATAACGCATCGGAGCCCGATAGGCCCCAGACGGAATCACTTGTGGTTTAAGCAGTAAGCCAGTATAATTAGAGGCAGTGAGATAAATCGTTTTAATCCTCAGTGGTGACAAAGCACCTTATCCTTGATTGAATATGCTGTAGTAGCTATCAGGTGGACTGTTATATATATAGCTCTTTTGTCACTGAAACTGGTGACAAAGCACCTGTGACTTTATCCATAATTGAATATGGTTGCAGGTGTCCATGGGCTGTAGTAGTCCAAGGGCTGTAATAGCCATCAGATGGACTATTATGTTGCTCTTTTGCCACTGAAATATTTAAAATAACCTCGGAAGACGTATTGCGTATTATATAATAGCTAGTACCCGGCGCGCTGCTGCCACGGAAGAAATAAACCTACTGTAAGTTAATTGTACTATACTCGTACCTATAACCTTCGCGCAAGTGCAAGGAATAAGTTGACAATTTTTACCGCAATCTGACGAACGGTTTGGTAGCCCTTTAAGTGCGAACAAACAAACATTAATTTTATATAATAGAAGAAGAAGAATATATAAATCAATTTATGTGTAATAATATCGCCCTCAAGCGAATAACTTCCGTGTATGACTTTAAAATAAAACTGGTTCATAGTGTGATGAATTTTGTGAGAACAACTTATCACGTGCCGTAATAGCAAATATCAATTAGGTGACAAGCATAGTTGAGGTTTAATAATACTATAGAATATACGATTATAATAATATGCCTGCAGCCTCATGAAACAACTGTCTAATGATACTAATGCGGCGCGATTATTTTAATTTGATGGATAGAGGATATCTGCAAACCTTCGAGTCATTCATCATCATCAACATCACCCTGTGACAGCTGTGCTATTATGTAACTCTGGTGGAAATCGTTTGTCGATGGGAATCACTCCACAACTGCGGTATGTTCTTGCATTGTTACTGCATCGTTGGTCTAGTGATCGCAAACCCGACTGCTAATCATGTGTTCCCATATAATCCCATATAATCATGTCTCGAATTAATCGGGAAATTCTCAGTAGTAGCCCGGAGTCAGGAAATTGGCAATGTTTCACTCTAGTGCCTTGTAGCAAATGATCTCTCTCGGGTAGCATCGGTTTTCTGTCCCAACGGACTATGAGAACGGACTATGGGAATAGTAAGAGTGGAAAATATAAATTTCTCACGGATGAAACCTGATGATATATCTACTCGTAGATAAACTTAAAAAGAAAACATTGCCTTAATACAAAATTTCATAAAATCGTCGTTCCTCGTAAACGACCCTACCTTTCTAACGACCTACGTACTACGAACTAATTAAGTATGTACATAAACGAGTATACTTGTAATATACAAGAACTGCTCACTTGAAGTAAAAGATTGTGTAGCTCGAAGAATCGACAGCCACAGTGAAGAGAACAGGTTCTCGAATGGCAGTGGGAAGGCCTCGTACGGGATGTAGGACGACCCACACTAGATAGCCTGATGACCTTAATCAACTATCGACTAATCAAGTTGTCTCGCAGCAGTCTTTGTATGCAGGAAGTCTAATGTGTGAATCTCTATAATGATAATGATAGTGTTTGTGTTTTGTCCAAATCAATATAATATACTGGGTGTGAGATGGGGGTGCAGTTCGATCTTGTCCACTCTATAAATCTCTTATTAAATAACTGTTCGCTTTCAAGCTTTCTTCTAATAAAAGTCAACTCCTGGATCGAATATAATAAATACTTTATCATGCGTTTGTGATATAACCACGCGTAGAATGTGAGACAAGAGAAGTTTACCTAACCTAATTACACCCATATGTTCCACCATATATGTGTTAGGAAATCGTGTATATGTAAATCTGGTAAATTTAGGCTTACAAAACCAGTAGAACTACTTTTAAGAGTCTAAAAAAAATTATCGTGCCGAATAAATTGACAAAAATATTGCAAATGACGCCCAGTTTTTACAGAAGGCATTAACACTGAATAAGGTCAAGACCGTTGGCTTTTTTGTAACATATTACGGTGTTTTAATGTGAATATTTGCAGAACAGTACTTTTAGGGTTCCGTACCCAAAGGGTAACCAACGGGACCCTATTACTAAGCCTCCGCTGCCCGTCCGTCTGTCTGTCAGAGGGCTGTATCTCATTATCCGTAATATAAATAGTAATAGGTAGACAGTTGAAATTTCACAGAATGTGTATTTCAGTTGCTGCTATAACAACAAATAATAAAAATAAAAATAAATTAAAAATTAAAGGGGGCTCTCTACCCTTCATGCATGAGTCCGACTCGCACTTAGGGTTTTTCTATTTAATACAATCTGTTAATTTTTTTTTGTTTTTGTTTTTCTTTAGATTTTTGTAATTTACATTTATTTACATTAATTTACAGTTATATTAATTTTAATGGCAATATAATATAAAAATTACAGCACACAACAAAACCTTCTCGCTAGAGGTTAATAGTGTTCTGTGAACAAGGCTAACAAGGCCAAAAGTTTTTGAATATAGATCACTTTGTTTTTTTCACGTAACAGATCATTTAAAATACTGGCCGAAATTTCGTCATTCGAATTTCGGAATAAATCAGAGCAAGTGAATCAATCAATTTTAATTATCTTCGCTCATATTCTAATGATGCATCATGTTTTGTGCAATAAAACCTCTGGATTGCAAACATTCAGCGCTATAAAATGTAGATTAAAGGATATTGCAAGCAGTGTGAGTTGCCAGTGATGACATTTGGAACTGATCTGTATGAGGAAGCTTAAGGTCACTGAATTAGCTATGGAGAAGGCTAAACTTAGAGTTTTGATAGAATCCGTGAAGATGATATCCTCCGAAGAACTAGAGTAACCCATGTCTACGAATCAGTAAGCTGAAGCTGAAGTTTGACTGCCTCGTTGGTCTAGTGTCGTAAGTGCAGCTGCTGTTCACGAGGTCCTTGGTAGTAGTAGATCGTCATTGGGTTTTCTGTCAAAAAAATTTCAGTGGCAACCTGGAGTCAGAAAGTTGACTCTGTTTCACGCATATAACCTCAGAAACGCCAAGCTTATCTGGTGGATTATCGTAGTACTAGACTTCTCGCACTTTTGACGCTGCTACCATCGCCGGTCTGGGTAAATAAGATTGTTATTTCACCATCTGTCGGAACCATCGATATATATGTACTACGCACTAGATTTGGCATTCCGAACATTCACTATGTTCAAATGAATTATACTGCAATCCGTACACCTTTAGTGTCATTTAGTGTGGCCACAGACTAATATGATGCTTACGCATAGTGTGGCTTCAATATTCATAGAGTGTGGAGCTGCGCTAATAATACGAGATTTCAAATTAAAGTTTAATTAAACCTGAACGTAAATAATAATTCAGTAGTCAAATAAATAAATAGGTAATAATATTACAATAGAAAAAATAAATTTCTTCATTTAAATACCTACCTAATCTATTATGACAAAAACTGACCGCGCACGCGCAACGCGCTTATATCAACGCGCATGCGCGACTCTACTATCTCCCGCGCATGCGCGAAAACAGAGTAGTGCACATTTTTTGTTTGGAATAGCTTCTCTAGTACGTAGTACAAATAACTCAATGGTCGGAACATTTAGATCTTTATAATATTACACATAATCGCTTTTTGCGATACCCACGGGATGAAATGAGGTGACGGAATAGCTAAAATCGCCACCACCACGTTACATCCATACACCACTCCACACCCAGCAGTTAATTTTTATATTAAAACTAGCTGTTCCCCGCGACTTTGTCCGCGTTGAATTTATTACGATTGGATTTCATGGGTTTTAATTTTTTGCGTGGAACCCTAATTCTTTTTCTAAAATAAATGTAGCCTTAGTTACTCCTTATAACATTAGCCATCTGCCAGTGAAAGTCTCGTCAAAATTGGTTAGATTAGCCGGAACAAACAGACTGACGGACAGACAGAAAGACAAAAATTTTACAAATTGTTTTTTTGTTATAAGTACCGTTTAAACTTTCATATGCATTTAGTAAAAAGATGCTATTTTGACATTACAAACAGACACTTCAATTTTTTTATTTGTATAGATTAGATACTCAGCGAAAAAACTTTTTTTACTTGCTAATTATGCATTGTTTCTAGGTTTGATGAGGTCTTAATGAGAATTCAAATTCAAATTCAAATTTATTTTTATTTATGAATACAGGTAATAGAACAGGTAAGACAGAATAGATCTTTGAAAAATTACGTTCGCTGCATTCAACCCTTAGATACACAAATATTATGGGTAGAATTGATAAAATCTACTATTACAGTAGTGTAGATTACATTACTACAATTAATGATGAATTATTTCATTTAGTATTTATATTATAATTATATTAGAATGCTTCACATTAATTGTATTTTCATTTAATATACAATGAAGTAGGTAAATTATATTATGGCGATTAGTCATGATATCTTCTCTATATATATATATTTTTTTTTTTTTATAGAATAAGGATGACAAACGAGCACACAGTCCACCTGATGGTAAGTGGTTGCTGTGGCCCATAGACATCTACATCTATCTTCGTTTCCGAATTTAAATGCAGATGCGTTGTCAGCCGTGAGGACTAAGATAGAATGCCTCTTTTCCAGTAAAAAGGGTCCCCGGTTCTCTACACTCACCATACGAAACACAGCAGCATTAGGCTACTATTTTACGCTGGTATTCTGTGAGAGCGTGGTCCTTCCCCGGTCGAGCCGACCCATTCGTGCTACAACTATACTATTAATATAGCTGCAGCATGGCTCTACCACGTAAAAAAAAAAATCGTATCATATATACCACGTATAAAAATCATATCATATATAGCCGTATGAGAAAGCTCAAGGTCGCTCAGCGAGCTATGGAGAGGGCTATGCTCGGGGCTTCTCTGCGTGATAAACTTAGAAATGAGGATATCCGCAGTAGAACCAGAGTGACCGACATAGCCCAACGGATTAGTAAGCTGAAGTGGCAATGGGCCGGCCATATAGCTCGAAGAACCGACAACCGATGGGGAAGAAAGGTTCTCGAGTGGCAGCCTCGTACCGGTAGGCGAATTGTAGGGCGGCCCCCCCACTAGATGGAGTGACAACCTGGTAAGACATGCAGGAAGTCGATAGATGCAGGTGGCTCAGGACCGTGCTTTGTGGCATTCCTTGGGGGAGCTCTATGTTCAGCAGTGGACTTGTGAAAGGCTGTAATGATGATGATGATGATGATGCTATAAAAATCAATTGCTGTACGTTAGTCTCGCTAAAATTCAAAAACGGCTGGACCGATTTTGATGAATTTTTTTGTGTGTGTTTGAGTGGGTCCTCGGATGGTTTCAATTTACAATCGTACCCGGTAGGTGGCGCTGTCGACGAGATTCAGAAATCACCCGTGCGAAGCCGGCGCGGATCGCTAGCTTACAATATTTAGTCAATATTCATTAATTGAGTAGTAGCATTTCTCAATTAGCGTGTACAAGTGGGTTAAGGGAATTTTGTAATGGATATCTCCTATCTACATTCCGACCGTCAATATCGTCAATAAAACGTTAGTGAGCTAGGTGCAAATGTGCCAGGCCAGGTTGGCATTTGTAAAAGTTGTTATCTTCCCCACAGGTGTGGTCGCTTATGTGTGGATTTCATAGTAGGCGAGCAACTCGAGTTCGATTCCTGCCAGCACTTATTAAATTGATAATTACTAATAACTAACATAATTACATATAATTAAATATTTCAAGTGCTGATTTACATCGTACGAACGCTGAAGGAAAATATCTAGAGAAAATTGTCCTGTCTAAAAAAATTCAAAATTTTTTTATAGCATAAGTGTAAAGTGTAGTGTAAAGCACAAACGAGCACACAGTCCACCTGATGGTAAGTGGTTGCTGTGGCCCATAGACATCTTCATCTATCCTCGATTACTAATCACAATGCGGATGCATTGTCACCCGTGAGAACTAAGATGGAATGCCTCGTTTCCAGTCAAAAGGGTCTCCGATTCTCTACACTCACCATACGAGACGCAGCGGCAATTTTACTCGTACTCGTACTCTGTGAGAGCGTGGTCCTTCCCCGGTCGAGCCGACCCATTCGTGCTACAACTATACCAATAATATAGCTCATACACTGTGGTAGTACAGCGGATTTTTCTATCAAACCAAACCTTCTCAGTTATAAGTAAAGGAGGCCTGCTCTACTGGGTGCCTCGTTTAATTACTACTCTATAGAACGTATACCGACAGGCTGATACTTTACTTTCACCTTTTTACCTTCATTTAAAATCTCACTCCACATTAAAGTCTTTCTGACCATTTTCAGTCAAATATTTACATAAAAAACTTCATTTTCTATTTTTCCTTAACCTTATATTTAATATAAAAAAGAATCATTCAAATCGGTTCACAACTAACAAATATGGCGCCGTAACATACAAAAAAGAACATACTCGACTGTATGTAATTTTTTGAAAAACCTCCTGCTTTTTCTGTGATATTACTAAGACGTAAATCCATCAACAAGATATGGGACAGCACGACGGACTTTTCTCCGCTCTACAGTCCTCTCAGAAGTAAGAGAAGGCCTGTACTCAGCAATAAAACTTATAAAGACTGTTACTTCAACCACTACAAGTCTATACATATAAAGTATCTGCCTGTAATATCTAAATAACGGCCTAAATTATTATGCCAATAAAAGATGAATAACCATTTTGAAACTTTTTGTCTGTCTGTCCAGGCTAATCTTCGGAATGGCTGAACCTTAGAGTACATACATAAGCAACCTACTAATGTATACTATAAATGCTGAAGCGGTTGTAATTAAACTTCACGAACGGTTATAGAGCAATGCCAGGGGTGATCTAGGCTATTTTTAACCGACTTCAAAAAGGAGGTGGTACTCAATTCGGCTGTTTTTTTTAATTCTTTTTATATGTATACCTCATAACTTTTTTCTAGGTGAACCGATTTTGATGATTCTTTTTTTATTTGAAAGCTGGTGAAGCTTGGTGGTTCTCATGTGGTCCCATATAAATTTGATCAAGGTCTGACCAGTAGTTTTTGAGTTATCCTTAATAATTTATATTGAAGTTGGTTGAACAAAATTTTTAATTTACTACTGTTATATATAAAAATTACGTGTCATATTGTTTGTCCGCGATGAACTCCTAAACTACTGAACTAATTTCAATGAAATTTTGCACACTGTGTGCAGTTTGGTCCAACTTGAGAGGTAGGATAGTTTTTATCTCGATAAGTGACCCCGTCGTCGAAAAGGGCAGAACAAAGTCTGCCTAGCCAGTAAGTATTAAGATTTATTTAAGAAATACTTGTTTTTTTAAAACAGTATAGGTTCGAATAACAAATCAAAATAACACCATATTAATAGATTATACCCAGGCGAAGCCAGGGCGAGTCGCTAGTATAAAATAAAAACTAAAAAGAGAGATCGAATTTAGTTAATTTATTATAATTTTTCCACCAATTACTAAAATAAAAGAAATCAATTAATTAGTAATAAATTTTTTAAATTCAGTGCCGCAATGGGGCAATATTTATCAACGACCTTCAGCTACTTACTTCACGAGTCGCATGACCAACGATAAGAAAAACAATTGCCCAGTGCGGACTCGAATAGTGAAGATATTTCTCAACTCGACTCGTTTTGTGTAAGCGCTGGTTGCAGTGTATTGCGAAATTTACACTCGGAACAAGAAATTTTTACTAAAATATTTCATGCTGTGTCGGCGTAAAAGAATTTGTCATTCCAAATTGTCCACATCATCCCACGGGTGTATCAAGAGGTGACTATTAGAATTGATTGGCTTTCGACAGATAGTGGTGAAACTATCAGATTTACGTCATACTAAAATCTTACATCGGCGACGAGTCTGTGTCAAAAGTACGAGACATCTGGTATTGTGATATTCAAGTCGCCTGAAAAGCGCGATGATTATGTCAGATCCTTCGTACAACTGTAGAGGCCTAGCAGTGGACTTTTGGGGCTGATGTTGATAAAAAAGAAGAAGAATTTCGTACAACAAGGACACAGCCTGTTTTATTAAATGAAACAACATCTTAGGTTAAGTTAATACGTAAACCCAGAGTTACAGATTTGAATTCTAAAATTCTAAGATGGATATTCCAATATACCTTTTCAAGGTCAACGGATTTTCGTTAGACGTCCTTTAAGCTACCTTCACGTCACCCCCAAAATGAGTTTGTGTAAAGTTTCTTCGTCTTACGGCAACACAAATTTTTGTGATAAGATAAATAAAATAAAATCGAATCTTTCGAAGGTAAAAATATTATTTCAGTAGATTTTTAAAAAAATGGCGCTCTTTTTTAATATTCATCATTTTATGGGCCCATTTTTCATTCGTCAGACAAAAGTTATCCATCAAATAAACTATAACCTGACTGAATGTAAAAGTCAAACAATTGAACTATCTTATTAATACAACTGTAATTGTTAATTTGTTTATGTTGTATATTATTCTATGAATAACATTTATTTGATAATTGAAAAATCGGCCCTTATGTGAAGAAATCATACGGAAGTGAAAAAAATTCTACAATTACTTGTTGCGTCTTCACACAAAATCCATGCATTTAGATTTAGATGCAGCTAAGTCTTTACGTTATCAACCACAACCACAACAACTTATTATTGACAATCTTGTCGATCCTGCTTTGACGCTACTCTTAGGTTCTTTAGTGAGCTTAATTTGTCAACCGACTTCAAAAAGGAGGAGGTTCTCAACTCGTCGAAATCTTTTTTATGTATGTTCACCGATTACTCGAAGACGCCTGAACAGATTTCGATGATTCTTTTTTTATTTGAAAGCTGGTGCTTTTCACGTGGTCCTAAATAAATTTCATCAAGGTCTGACCAGTAGTTTTTGCGTTATCCTTAAAAAATTATATAGAAGTCGGTTGTACAAATTTTTTAATTTTACCACTTGTTAAATAAAATGCAACACTTACATTAACTTATTTCAATTTTTTGACACGACATTTTAATACAATGTCTACTAAAAATTTAATATCAAATACAATATAACACTTTCAAGTTTTTTTCACGCAACACTCTTGTCACTTATAATATTATAAATGTGCTAAGAAATTTTTTTCTCTGTATTTCTAGTGTTTTTTATGGGAAAATGAGTGAAACGAGCACACAGTCCACTTGCTGGTAAGTGGATGCTGTAGCCCATTGCCTACATCTAAAAATAAAAATCTGAATGTAGATGCGCTGTCACCCCTGAAGACTTAGATAGAATGCCTCATTACCAGTTAAAAGGGTCTCCAGTTCTCTACACTTATCTCACCATACGAAACAATAGCATTCAGCTGCTATTTTACGCTGGTATTCTGTGAGAGCATGGTCCTTCCCCGGTCGAGCTGCAACCGTAATATAGCTGCCGTGACTCTTATATCGTACATTTACTATTGTTTAAAGCGTTAAAACATAAAAGTGTATGCCTATTAATTATCTAGAACAAGCTGTCGTGTAATTTGTAATGAACAAACAAAAAAATAATATATAACCCAAAAGTTACATAACAGAAAAACAATAAGAATGTATTTTTATTGGGCAACTACGAGTAATAGGAAAGCCTATGCTTAGCAGTGGACTTTTGTTACGTTGTAATGAATGAACCAATGAATTGTGCCCATAATTTGCTAAACACTCATATTAATATAACACTTGGTTCATATAATCTAGCTGTGTTAATTATTTCCCACTGGGAGCTATAGTTGCTCAGGGGCTAAGCACTTGTTGTAAATCTGGCAGTTCGCGAGCAACCCGGGTTCGATCCTCGACGGCACCAATAAAATTGTAATTGCAAATTTAAGCCGTGAAGGAAAACATCGTGAGGAATACTGCATGTCTGTAAAATTTTAAAAAAATATGAAGACACGTGAAGTCACCACCACGCATTAAGGCAGCACGGCGGACATTTCCTAGCCCTAAACCCCCTCATATCTCATATCAAATTAGAGGAGCCCTGTGCCTAGCAGTGGACCGTATAAACTGTGACTTTATTACTTTACTTTTTTCCTCCCTGAGTACTGAACTCTAGAACTCACTGCATAAGGCTGCAGTGTGTCGTATGGTGAGAGATGAGAATACCGGAGACTTTACTGATAACGAGACATACCATCTTAAGGCCGAATACTAAACGAATACGCTACTCAATTTTAAGATGTCTTTAAGTCTCGTGGTGTAACAGTCACTTTGACTTAAAGTGATAGAGACAGCACGAGACTTAACGGCATCTTAAAAGTTTGAGTATGTGGGCAGTAGTCATCATCAGTCGGGTGGTTAGTATTTTTTTTTTTAAATAAGTCCAAAAAATTACTTATCTTCGCATGGAAAACAAATTGATGAATATTTAAAGTTATCTATAGGAAATTGCGTGAGTTTTATCTACGAAACTGAATGTGTGTCAAATTGATAAAACGGTACGCGAATGTTGTGAGCGACATTTGAACCGGAAATGTGTTATATAGTAACATATCAAACAATATTTACTACGTCGTTATGAACAAAGCAAATGAGAATAAGATATGATGGCTTTTGACAGATTATTGTATTAACATCAACTAACATCACAGTATTTAATATAGAGACTGCTAATATTATGCGCTTCGAAAGAAATCAGCTGTTTGAGCTTACGCAAGCATACTCAAGTGATAAATTATACAATTCACAGTTACTGTTGTTTGTATTAGTTAATAGTTAAATAAAAAATATGAATCATATTTGCAAAATAATTAAATAGAAATAATTTAATAAAAACAAAAAGATGTTGTTGTTTGGATTACAAATGCATCTTATTTCTATTATAATTAAGTAGGAATAATTTAATAAACTATTAGGCCGTATGAGGAAGCTCAAGGTCGTTCAGCGAGCTACGTAGAAGGCTATGCTCGCGGTTTCTCTGCGTCATAAACTTAGAAATGAGGATATCCGCAGTAGAGCCAGAGTAACCGATATAGTCCAACGGATCAGTAAGCTGAAGTGGCAATGGGCCGGCCATATAGCTCGAAAAACTGACAACCGATGGGGAAGAAAGGTCATGAGTGGCAGCCTCGTAGCGGTAGACAAAGTGTAGGGCGGCCCTCCACTAGATGGAGTGACAACATGGGAAAAGATGCAGAAAGTCGATGGATGCAGATGGCTTAGGACCGCGTTTTGTTGCATTCCTTGAGTGAGGCCTATGTTCAGCAGTGGACTTGTAATAATGATGATGATCAAAATACCAAAAAAATAAAAAGTTAAAGGTGTTGTAAAAGTGAAAAAACATTTTCTTATTTCAAAACTAACCCATGATCGAAATGGTCGTATATTGAATCCGTTCGTTCTTTGCACACTCGACGGGTCAGTGTGCACACACCTCATTCCTAATGTTTCGTAAGAACACGGATTCCATCGTTAGATAACTATAACGCCTGCAGTCATGGATCAAGGCTGCCTCCTGTCGAAATGACTTGCATGTTACAAACCTACTCATCTCTTGTTGTGATATTGCCAAAACTTGTTTCGTACAGCAACTTTTTTATACTGTCCACAAACTGTCATGTAGGACTTACCGGAAACGGTAATGTTGCCGTCCTTCGGGACGATCCGAAATGAAATACCTATCTTTATTTCTTCGACACATTAAATATTCTTTCTCAAAGGTCATTCTTTTAAGCAACCGTTTTAAAATGATGTTTCTGACCGGTGAAGGAACTGCGAAGAATCTTGCGCAGGTATTGTCTTTAGTCGTATCCAAAAATAAATACATTTTATTCAAAATATTAACAGACCAGTTGGTAAGTAAATCATGATAGCTTTCATATTTTTTATAATAAGGATAACAAACAAACACACATCCCACGCGATGGTAAATGGATGCTGTGGCCCATAGACATCTATATCTATCCTCGATTAAGAATCAAAATGCAGATGCGTTATCACCCTTGAGGACTAGGACGGAATGCCTCTTTCCATTCCCCAATCTTCGGGTCTCAGGATCTCTAACTCACCATACGAAACACAGCAGCATTAAGCTGCTATTTTACGCTGATATTCTGTGAGAGTGTGGTGCTTTTCCGATCGAGCCGACCCATTCGTGCTACAACCGTGTTATAGCTGCAGCATGGCTCTACCACGTAAAACATATGATAAAAACGAAACTTAAATAGCGTGACCTTATCACTTCGGCAATAAAGCCCAACCTCTCCGCTTCGCGAACGAGCTGTTTTTTTATCGTAAGAAGCTACTATGGGAAATGTCAGGAAGATAACATAGTGGCTGATAAATTGCTATATATCAACAATCTTATTATTATCATCTCATTAAGAGCGTAAACGGGAAGCAACGTCAAAGCTGGAACAGCAGCCGACAATCCCTCTGCCAAACATGACGCTTAAGGTGCGTTGGGGTAATACCGGGCGTATTTTCGACTAGTTGAAAGAGTTTGGCAAAAACTTAATTTTCTCGACAACCGTATACGTCAGATTTCTGGAACATGGCGCAAATCGTTAATGATTAAACGTAGTTTAGCTCTGATAATCTTTTGTTTTCGTAAACTCAACGGTTTCTGTTTTTAACGTGTGCGAAGAAAAAACATACTTTTTTATAAGCATGATGAAGAATTTGCCATCAAGGGGTAAGACCGGACTTAAATTTAAAGCCACTTCTACTGCTTTGAGAACAAAATCCATAAAAGGGATTTGTCCTATATTTACCGCTCAAAAACATATTTAAATATGATCTATAAATTACGAGATACATAAATGTTCCAAAAGATTATCTTTTTTGTGGTTCGCGGCATCCGATCTTATCCCTGATATTAAAAAAAATTATGGATCTCAAACTTTGTTATGGCACAAGATAAGATTACTCAATATAGGATGCATTTGATTTTTTTTTACTAGGAAAGAAAATTTTGTTTTTTAAATACAATGTAACAGTAAAGACTGGCGAAATGCCCTGGGGCAATACAGGAGTAGAGGAAGATGTAAGTATTTTAGCAAAGCGGTATATGGCGAAGCAGGTAGTTAGGTAAGTAGTTAATGGATAGATTATTTAGTGTGTGTTTCAATGAGTAGGTATTTGTAGAGTTGCATGAAGGCATAGAGGCATAAAGCCAGAAAAAGTAAATTTGCTAGACCAGGAAAAGGAACGTGGGGTGAAAGTTTCCCGTGAAACTGAATTAGTTCTAAACTTTATCTAATGAGATGAGATAAACATTATCTAATGGAGTTTTTTATTCTTTGAATAGCAATTTCCAGGGCTTTTTGTTTGTACGAAGTCGCCCGCGTTGAAGTCCTAGTGTATTTTTGAGGCATCTGTGGATAAAATGTAAATGTAAGTAAGTAATGTGGCCGCGGCACTGAGTGCATGACCGCATAAACTAGTACTAATATTTCGGCATCTCACAAAATATATAGGTACATATATCTAATTACTAAGTCACGTCAAAACTAGAACCGATTTTGACGTTCCGAAGATGAGTTCTAAACATGTTTTGCAATTATCAGTTATAGAAATACATTGGGTTAATGAATAGCTATGCTCGTAACACTTAATAAATCGAAATATATGTGTATTTAAAAATAATAAAACTATCTTAAAAATTAAGCTCAATTAGGTAAATTAAAGCACAATAGATTTGATAGTGATACTGAGTCCCATTCCCATAGTCACTTGAGCAATCTTCGAAAGAATATACCTGACAAATGAAAGTTTGACAACCACTGCCATATTTGTAACGGGTAAAGATCGGATAAAATTTATCCGATCTTTACTCGCGCGGCGAAACATCGGATCTCGTCCTACAGCGATCTTAGCCCTGTTTGGATCAGTTTTATCTGGCTATAACTTCATAAAACTTAGTATTCAGACAAAATAATAATAAATAAAGCTATATTCTCGCTAAAAATAAAAAATAAATGTAATAGGGAAAGACCGGATGGACAAAAAAAGTACAAAAATTACCCTGTTTTATAAAATGCCGCGCAGCACACGTCCTATTTCTCGGAGCGACTGGCGGGAACTTGGGGTCGGGGCAGAATGAAATGGCGTCGTGTACCATATTGCTAGCATTTAAAAATATAGCATAATTCGCCGGAAATTTGAATCTTACGATCTTGCCCCATCACCGATCTTACCCCAACGCATATAAGGTGCGTTGGGGTAAGATATGGCCATAATAGCGAAACCTTCTGTTTTAGATGAGAACCAGGACCAAAAGTAGCCTTTAAAAGGAAGACGATGACGTAGTAATAATATACATATATATATATATATATATATATATATATATTCACGATGATAATATATATTACAATATTAATATTATAATAAAGAAAAATAAAACATACGCGGAGGCTTTCACTTCTTCAGCTTATAGCACCGCAGACCAACAAAAATAATACATAGTGACGTAAAAACCTGTTATCAATGTAGCACTTCTGAAAAACAAAAATAATAGACAGAACATTACGTACATAATGATGACGTGGAAACCTTACTCAACTTATTGTAAATACACCTGCTCACATGTGCACGAAATACATGCTCATCGCTGTTTAATTTGTTCCGCGACGTCGGACAGTAAGCATGGCTTGAAAAAATACAAAATTATGACTTCTTGGCTCAGGTTAAGGCCGTACTAAATACTAATACCGTCTAAGACCGGTTAGACTTGTGATGGGTTGTAATAAAGGTGATAATTGAAAAATAATGCCAATTTAATCAAAAACTATCCGATACAATAACTTCTTCACTATTACGTTTTTGAAACATTATCTTTGTATGAAACTAATAAATTTTTAGACGCATTGGGAACACAAAACTTTTCATTGATTTTCAAGAAATATTATTAATACTTTAGTTATTTCAATCCCACCAAAAACAAACAACGATCGGGGTTGTCGGCTAAAAGAGTTGAATTGAGATCTGAATAGGTGCCAAGTTCATATAAAATCATAGCTGTAGAAATTTACAACGTTCTTCAATTAATTTAAAATAAAATTTGTATCGTTTTGTGATATAATTTATACCACCATCAGAGCATTTACTTCTCGTTCCCTTATATTTTTTCGTATCCCTTATATTCCATTATATTCTCGTTCCTCCGTTATATTAAATGCCCAGACATTTAATACACATAATCGAACTTGTACGTATCAAAATCTACTTCAAACCATTTTTAAACGATAATTTAGATCTACAATCAAATCCGGCGATCAAGTTCGCACCAAAACACCTAAAAATATGAATACTAAGTCTAAGTTAGTACCTACTTGACAGCGTTCCGTCTATATTTTTTGCAGGTCTGAGACCGCGGTTATATATGCTAAACAATGACTAAGCATCCGTTCTTGGATTTTATGTTACAATTATTCGTAATTAAATACCATAATTTCGGACCCGTTGCAGTTGCTATTTAAAATATTATTTCATTAAAATGTATACATATGCAAACCTAAATAAATTACACACACACTTGCAGATTTTTTTTTAAATCGTATTTTTGCAACTGAATATTTTTTAAAAAGAAATAACTCCTACTTTTAATTACTTTTTTTATTTTATTTCAATTTCAATGTCGTCTAAATAGTTCCAATATAAATCTTCATTCCACATTTTAGCACTTTTAAGAATGGAAATATACCCTTTTTTTTTTAAAGTATCATCAAAATCTATTCACATTTGACGAAGATATCGCGTGACATACATACAAACAAACAAATATAGAGTCGAATTGAGAATCTTCTCCTTTTGAAATCTGCTAAAAATGAAGTAAATTAACAGCCTATATCTACAACTCAATCAAAGGTGAGTGAAATAAGCTAGAATGCGTGTTAGTAAACGATACTAGTACTACTTGTATATTCTCGTTTAGTGACCTTACCACCGATCATATAATAATAAATGAACCACTAAAATTAGATTAATACATATTAACAATTTCAGTGGCGCCGGCGTGAATCGAATCCGGTTTGCTAGAGTACGTGGATGTATGTAGAGTAAGTGGATGCTTGTGGCCCATAGACATCTACATCTATCTTAAATTAAGAATCAAAATACAGATGCGTTATCACCCTTGAGGACTAAGATGGAATGCCTCACTTCCAGAATAAGAGGGTCTCTGGTTCTCTACACTCACCATACGAAACACAGCAGCATTAAGCTGCTATTTAACGCTGGTATTGTGAGCGTGGCTCCTCCCCGGTCGAGCCGACCAATTCGCCAACTATAATATAACTGCAGCGTGGCCTTAACACGCATAAATTTTTTTAAGGCGCAACTTTTGAGCTACTATGTACGCTCCTTGTCATGCTCCTAGTATATTTACTGGCGGCTACTTTTTTATGTCAAACGAAAGTATGTGAGGCACTAAAACGAAAAGGTCAAATGAACATTTGTTACCATGTTGTGAAGTAACAGATAGCATTTTAAATATGATCAAATAATGATTTTAAATAGCATCTGTGACACGACTCATCTACGACGTGTAGCTTTATATGCGACATAACTACATTAAATGAAAACGCATATTCGGTGACGTAATTTCAGATAATCGACGTAACTTTCATACACAATTCATGAATATTTATAGAGCTATCAATACTTTAGCAGTCAATAA
The DNA here is from genome assembly GCA_029286625.1 of Parnassius orleans. NCBI lineage: Eukaryota > Metazoa > Arthropoda > Insecta > Lepidoptera > Papilionidae > Parnassius > Parnassius orleans. Next base: position 798,533 of record JAGSMP010000080.1, on the reverse strand, counting down.
TTTCGGAACAACCTGTACTAAAAATCGCAAACGAAGAGGTCAATTGACGGGGTCACAGATTATAAGGCGTATTAATGAAATTAAAGCGAGAAAGAAAACTGTTCAATTTGCATGCATCAAACAACGTATTCGGCGTTGCCAAATTTCTACAAAACAGAGACGTGCGTTCTTAGGCCGTGCGTGCGTCCTGTACAAGAGCGGCCTACTAGGGCATTCCTTATTCCCTAGTCCCTAGTCTCCATTTTACATAGACATTTTAGTATGTGTTTTGCTGGATGACCTGAATGTGTATATATAACGTGACCATACGTCCCACTTTAAGCGGGACACAGCAGGCAAGCGTTGTCGCCCTTACGCCCTTCGCGCCTGCCAGTTTTCCAGCGTGGCCTAACTAAAAGTTACAATTTGAAACAAAAAGTTACAAAATTTACATTGATACAGTAAATTATTAAGTAATAACTAGTCATTTCTAAATAATACTGTAAATAACAGGCGTTTGGTGATTTGTCAGTTTTGATAACGATATATTCGACCATATTTGTTGTATTTATATATGCCAGTCTATTTGTCATTCCGAAAAATATAAAAAGCAGCACCAGACTGTTTATTTTATTTTATTTAATTTTATTCGGAAAACTTACAGATACTGATTGCTTACTTTTTAAATAAAAAGGTATAATAATGTAACTATTAAGCCATTTTCAAGTTTCCACTTTTAGAATTAAAAAAAAAAGTAATAAACAAAGCCAGTTCAGTTAAATCAACTAGTTAACAATATCTTAAAGTTAGAAACTATATTTAATATGAATATTTTAAGAATTATGATTTTTAAGCAAAATATTCCCTGGTTAAGGTGCTCTTGGCTCTAAGTTAAGCGAGTTTGTAAATTTAGCAGTTCTAATCATAAATAATTACGTTTATAGTTCGTATGAGCTCTGTTTACGTAAAGAAGTTTACGTTTCCTCATATTCGCTATTGGAACATTTAAAGTTACATCAGATAATTCCGGGCAGGAAATTGAACCATTACAAATTTTTAGATAAAGACATACGTCATTAATATTACGCCGAACAGATAAAGGAAGAAAGTGATACCGTTTGCACCTCTCTTCATAGTCATGAGAATTCGTATGCGCTCTGTAATCAAGATACCTTAAAAACCTCAATACGAGACTTATAAATCTCATATTGCGGGTTGCAGACCTGTGATGCATATTCAAGAACAGGTTGTAAAAATGAACAGTAAAGAATTTTCATCGTTTTTAGGCTGTTGAAGGCAAAAGAACAGTGGATGACAATCCCCATAGCTTTATATGCCCTGGTTATAATGCTAGATACAGGTGTCCCAGAAGTCGAGGTCAAGCCGGAATCAGGTGATAGGTCAAGTCATAATAATTAACAGAAAAATATAAAAAAAATCTTTGCTATGTATTTTAAAAATTACAGGCATTTATAAAAAAAATCGAGAAAATCAACAACATGCGACGGTCTTTTAACTCCTGTTACTAAAATTTTTTTTAATATTCTTTTTATTATGTAATCCTGAATAATGCTTCTGAAAACTGTTGCTTAAACTTTACAGCCAACTGCTCCAGTCCAGAAGGAAATATAATATTTTTCCCAACCAAGCACTCAAAATTAATACTTTGCCCAGTTTTAAATGACTGTACTGAAAAACAATGTACTTACTACACGAGTTTTGTCTACCCTTACTACTTGTTTTACCCCACGGCTTTCCTCAAGCCTGTTACATAAGATTCTAGTTTGAGTGAAACGGAGGGAACCAGTTAACGAAGTGTGAGCATAACAGAAAATCCTCTGTAGTGTGTAGTGTAGTGGTTTAAGAATATCCACCACACCATGTCATCATGTGAGAGTCGTGAGAGACGGCAGAGGGAAACTGAGCCAGATGATAGGCTGCAGCATCTTTCAGATAACAGCTGAATAAAAATAAAGAATGCGGTTGCCAGCTTGCCCAGCGTAGCAACTATGGAAAATGAGACAATCTATGGGGAGGCCTGAATTTTGCTAGGCTGTAATGGTAATGGTTGATTGACGTACCAACTTTCCGGAAAGGAGACACTTGCTCTTGTAGTGAACTTTTAGATTTGCCATAGCAGGTTACATAACTAACAAGCCAAGTACGCTGACATGTTATTAACCTACAGATAGGTAATGTAGGTACAAATACTTGCTCCGAAATCGAACCCGCGAGCTGCAGTCCCGAAACTAAACACAGCCACTGCGCTATAGAGTCGTCCAATTCAATGATAACATTGACGTTATCTTTATTGTTTAGTAATCTTTATCGTTCCAACTTGCATCAGATTCAGATTGAGGAAATCCGTCTGCATTACAATACGGAGTGATATTGCGAAATTAAAATTAAATAATTTCCGATATTTTTACTTGAAACGAGGGATTCCATCTTCGTGCGAGGGTGTCGGTTCTTAGCTGACCAACTCGCCAGCCCACTATGGTTATGTACAGAACAACCTTGTTAGGAATACAGTATAGCAGCTGGCACGTTTTAAGAAGATATACAGATTATTATCCAATCACTAAAAAAGGAATTTGTTGTAGAATTCTTATATTTTATTGTTAAATTAAAAGAATTTTACAATAGTTTATATTTTACATAGTACCTACTTTGTGTTAAGCCGCCATACACGATCAAGTTTACCGTCAAGTTTGCAGTGCGCTTGAAGCGGCGTCCGGTAAACATGACGGTGTATGGCTATCAGTGTGCATGACAAGTCTACTTGAAGCAAAAATTGAATTTCGATTCTGCCGATTTGATCAAGCTGACAAGTTTGCATGACGATGCAAACTTGAACGTGTGTATGAGCGGTAAAGTATGCATGACGGTAGTCGGAGCAAATAAGCGAGAGACGCCATGGTTTCAACTGATGCGGCATCATGCAAACTTGACGGCGAACTTGAACGTGAGTGGTCTATATGGATGCACTGCAAACTTGACGCCGCTTCAAGCGCGCTGCAAACTTGACGGTAAACTGGTTCTTTATGGCATCCATAATGCATCGTCCGACACGAATCAATTAAAACTGTGTTTCTAAGTTATCTTTTCCATCTACCTTCAAAAAAGGTCTACATTAGTCATTAAGAAATATTAAAATATCCCGTTGGGTTTCTTGCTGGTTTTTTCCAGGACAGAGGTATTTCTGAACCAGTGGTAAATTTAACATATAATAACTTTCAATAATTATTATTGATAATCTATATTAAAAATAATATATATATATATTAAAAATATAATAAAAAAATATAATAATTTATATTAAAAATATCGTGTCGTGTCGATTGCGTGCATAATTTTATATTCCACCATTGAATGCAGTTATTTTTAAACGATAAAATTATCAGTAATGTTTTCGTAATATTATACCGCATTATTTTTAATATTTTGTAATCACTGACAATTTATGTAGATTTAAGAGTTCATTATCATTCTCGTCAACCAGAACATATAATTAAGACATACGGTTAAATACTAAGTAATAAAAGTTAAGCATATCATCATCATTATTACAGTATATCAAAGTCCACTGCTGAACATGCGACAGACATTCACCAAATATGCCATCAATGAGGAAATCTTCCTCATAAATGGGATATTGATTTGTTATCAGAAAGATGCTGCAGCCCGTTTCCTTTTCAGTTTCTCTCGGTCCCCTCTTACGACACCACAATGGTAATGGTTTCGTTTACACCACCACATCACTACACGAGAATGAGTGCAACAAAAATTAAGCATCATTTTATTACAATTATTGCACATATTTAAAAACATAAACCACTTAGTAAACACGTTCAGGGAAAAGAATCCTAACTTCAGACTAGGTATTTCAATAAGGAAAAAACCTAAAAAAAATTAGTCAGAAGATCACAAAATTCTATGCACCTAGATGTATTTAAACACAATAATACAAAAACATCAAAAAAAAAATCTTGAATCACTTTGTATATTTTAGCTTGTGTTTTTTTTGTATTGATTTGAATGGAAAAGATTTAACAAGTGCGAAATATAAATATGTTATTGTTTTGATGTAGTCTTGGTAGCTCAAAAGATAAGCGCACGCCTTAAAAATTCATTATACCTTTATATAAAAGCAAACAGAGCTCGATCCCCGCCAGCATAAATGAAATTGTGAAAAGCAGTTTTGAACGTGGTAGAGCCATGTTGAATTAATTTGGTAGAGTCACGTTGCAGCTATATTATGTTTGCAATATGAAAGCCTCGGCTCGACCGGGGAAGAACCATGCTCTCACGGAATACCTGCGTTAAATAGCACCTTAATACTGCAGTGTTTCGTATGGTGAGTGTAAAGAACCGGAGACGCTTTTTTCTGGCAACAAGACATTCTATCTTAGCCCTCAGGAGTGACAACGCACCTACATGTTTATTCTTAATCCTTGATCCGTGTCTAGGTTACAGGCTACCTTATTCTATAAAAAATGCTATTTTACCACGTTCTCGGTGCGAAAAAAACTATCGCAAGGAAGACCACATATTTCTGAGACAAGTTAAGTCCGCCCACACGCGTTGGTACAGTGCGGTAGGTCTTTTGGGTCTCTTAGCCCACCAAACACAATCGAGAGAAGGCCTTTTCTCAATAGTTTTTAATTCATTGGTGTTTCACGACTATAAACTTACTTTAAAGTTCTTAACTAAAACTGAGAAAATTTTAAATACTCGTACTGTTTCATTTTTATATCAATATTTTTTTAATAGAAATAAGAAATTAAATAAATAAGACAGAAATAATTATATTTTCTCTGTCACGAAATATTATGAAAATTCTCATTAAATAAAAATAAACGCATTGTGAAAACAAACATAACATATATATAACAAAAAAAACAACAAAACAATAACGTAAGATAATCAATCAAAATTAATTGTTCCATTAACTCAATAACAGATTATAAATGCTCCAAGTGAAAGATTTAAAGTAAATGCAAAATAAATTACGAGTACAAGTAGGTATTATTTTTTTGTCGCGATCATAAATTCTACACACTTTCTATTGGATTAAAGTATCAACTAATCTTATAACGTCTTACCTTCTTTTCTAGTAACAAAACCACTAACTTCTAATAAAAACAATTCACTTGCAATTACTGGCGAGTGTGTGAACCCGCTTAATCAAAAGCTACACACCGTTAGATACGTACAACCAAACACAACGGTACGTCGAGCCCTCTCTGCTCACCGAACGCAACTGGTTTAGAAATAAGCTAAAGATACTAAACCGTCTATAAAGTTCCGAGTGCATTCGCAGCTTAATTATAACCAGTGGCTCTCAAAACTTCAATTAATCGACACACCTTTATAAAAGCATTTGTTTTAAAATCCAATTTATATTTAAAGTAATAAAAGGTATTAAAATGTTTTGTTCTTTTTTTATGCGATGGTCAGAATATAATTAACATCTGTCATATACGAGATGGTATACTACTACCATAAAGCAACTATGCTCTAAGAGACCCACGGAACCGTTTTAAGCCATTAAAATTATAATGAAATACAACGGAACAGAATGAATATAACAGAAATAGAACTGAAGGAAATACAACTGTGCGAACGACTTTACAATACACATGCAAATAGTAGTAAAAATTAAAAAAGCTGTTAGTTAAATTTAATCATGAAGACAGAAAAAGACAGTAATAAATTAATTACAACTAAACTTAGCTGTAACTTTTCTTTAAATAAATAAGTAAATAAATAAGCAGTTATGAAAAATACCTAATCTCTGACACAAAAAATAGTAGCTCTTTAATCTGTCAAATAATACAAGAAGTTTTTTAAATTTTTAAAAACACTGAAACTAACTTTACTTTCACTTTACCCATCGATTTTCAAAACAAATCTAGATCCTTAATTATTTACATAATATATCTTATATACCTTACTTGTTCTGAAAAGTCTCCACCTAACACTAGAAAAACTTTTTAAAAGTCTTAGGCTAATGTTTATCATGATCTATAATGTTTTTTTTTAATTATTTAATTCAAATTTTTAAGTAATATATAGCTCCTCTGACCAATAGTTGAATAGTTGAACACCGCTGGCGTCGACGGAAGAGTGTTTGGTTCCTCATTTTAACTCACAAGGGAAGTAGGTACGCAGTGAGTATTGCGTATAATATATTCGCCGGAATAAGTTCCTATTCATCTTTCGGAGTATTACCTACTTTGGTGAATAATGAATACGTAAAATACTGAAACTTGTTACCTACCGAAAATATAATATTACGGTTATAACATATAACTATTTACAATAACAACATAAGCAAGCCTTATAGGTATTCCATGGCCAAAGCTTAAAAAGGAAATACAATCGATACTGCAAATGGGACGGACGGTCAACTACCGCACGTGTGATTAATAAAAGTTGATTCGTTAGCTTCTTTATTGGCCCATAAGCAGTTTACTGATGTACATAAGGCCTCCCATTATAAGAAAAAAAAAATCCATAATCGCCACAGACGTAATGCTGATAAAATTCTTACGCTTATCCCATTCATCATCATCATCATCATTACTGCCTATTAGAAGTCCACTATTGATATATCCCCCATAGGTTGGCCTCATAGCGGCAAATATCCACCTACCCCATTATTTTTATAGAGAAAAAGGCAAACGAGCATTCCGCTCACCTGAGGATAATGATAAATGATCGCCACCGTCGTGTTACGCTACCGACTTATGAGGAAGGACCGGACCCTTTCTGCGGATTACCAGATTACACAAAACGGGCAAAAGCCTTTAATTATACATGTGTCATCCATCTGCATCCGACACCTAGCAGAGGCCATATTTCTGATAAGAATGATGGATTATTTAGCATCACCACCACACACAACACATTCTTAATTATTTCATTATATTATTCATCACAGCCCATCAAAGGTCCACTGCTGAACTTAGTTTTTATATAGATATATATTTGCCATAGTTGCCACGCTGGGGATTGGAAACGCACTGAACTCGCGTGACCGTCACGCTCAGATACATACGAGGGGTGATCCAAAAGTAATGATAATCGGTTATTTCCAGTGCACATAGAAATCAAGAAAAAATTTTTTGTCACGTTTCGTGACTATGGACCACCATTTTGATCCACCATTTTGATCCTGAAACCAAACGACAGTCAATGGTTTTGGAAACGAGCCTCCTCAACGACGCCGAAGAAATTCAAAGTGTCAAGTTCGGCGGGAAAGGTCAGTTTTTTGGGACGCTGAAGGAATAATTATGGTGGAATATTTGGAAAAGGGAACCAATATGTTAGACTCTTACTACGCAGGCCAAATAAGAAGATTGCGGGAGGCTATTAAGGACAAAAGATGCGGCAAACTGCGAGCTGGATGTTGTTTCACCAAGACAACGCTCCGGCTCACAAAGCCGCAGTTGCGATGGCTGCCATTCAAGAAACGGGATTTGAACTGCTCCAACACTCGCCCTATTCGCCAGATCAGAATTCTAGGTTTAGAAAAAAGATGGACTAAATGCATAGATTTGTTAGGAGACTATGTACAAAAATATTTTACTATAATTCTTCATTATCATTTCTTTTGGATCACCCGTCGTATGTAGAGACGTGTATACTAGAGTATATACTAGCTTTTTACCCGCGGCTTCGTTCGCGTGGTCTTCAATTTAGAAACATCATTAAATGTTATTCCGTGCCAAATTTAGGAAAAATTTTTCTCTTTTAGAGTCACTTCGGTGTCTGTGACTCTATGTCCGTTTGTCAAAGAATTTTTTTGATTTCCCAAAGACTATTGGACCTAGATTATTGATATTTGGCACATATATAACATGCTACAGGAACACGTGAATAAATAAGTTTTTCAGAATTGCATTAATATCACATGTCTAGAAACATCTACAATTTTTATACTGGGCGTGTCTTCCGATATATCCATAAGAAAGATAAATTGTCTTGGAATTAAAATTTATTATTATTATTTACTCTTTACATTCATTCATAATTAAAGTTAATTTAGTTTTAACAAAATAATGATGATTTCATGGTCTTATATGCGATATTTGATTCATATCATTGCTCCCATTTAATATTGATTGGCACCATAAAATAGATTCTGATATTTTTTCTACGTCCGAGTAGACTTCAAAATTTCATAAATGCAGTTCTATAATGACGAATACTACACATGTAATAAAACAAATTTTAATAAATCACGTTATATTTTAACTTTTATTTCAGCGGGTTGTACAAAACACATCTTTGGAAGAAAGTTCCATAAAAATTTGCGTAAGAGAACATATTGCTGATGTGAAGTACCGACGCTCCGGGAAGTCTGAAGTATGTCAACATGTTCGGTATCGTCCCAACCATTATATCAGATCTGATAGACAACAAATCATCGCAATAGAACACCGATTGCTACCAAGAATGATTGAAATTAAAAATATCCTAACTTCAATAGAGAAGATGACTGGGAGCTACCATCTACTTGGGATCTCATAATTAATAAAATTAAATCCAAACCCAAGCATACTACTGCAAGACTTCAAGGTACTGTAAGCTCGTCCTGCGTAGATCGGACCAAACATTATTACTTAAAAGTTGATTATAGTCTTCGTAAACTATAACATCAGGACGTCAAACAACTCAGCCCCCGTCTCCATGGGTTCTTTAAAGTGCCCGAAACGTCAGGAATAAAAAAAGTTAAAATTAAACACGATAAAATCCCTAAGATTAATTTTATTGCAAATGAAGTTCTATTCGCAGTGAACGTGGGTAGAAGTACACTCATGATCGGAAACAGAAAAATGTTCGCCTTGTTGTGGCGGCGAAAGAGAATCCGCCACCTCATATCGTTCCGTGTGTGTCCTAAGAGGCGACAGTGGGAAACAAACAGGAAATGGGCAACATCATCTTCCTGACGACAGTTCAAAATAATAAAGGCTGCGGTTGCCAACCCGCCTGCCAAGCGTGGCAACTATAGCAAATATCCAGCCTATTTGACAATTTATGGAGAGGCCTATGTTCAGTTCAGTTGACTTTTGATAGGTTGTAATGATAACGATGATGAATTCTATTCTTTCGAATCTTTGCTACCGTTAATATTTACGGTAGTGTGAAAACAAAAAAGTAACATCGCTGAAAATATGAATGAAATAAAAACAGCATAATTGCCCCATTAAAACATAATATGTCACTACTGGACACAGGCAACAGAGCTTTTGGCCAAAAAAGTGCCAACGCGCGATCGCCTTAACCGGGGAACTTCTCAGATTTGCAGGTTCTTTTTTCACCGCCGAGAACGTGGTAAATCGACACTTCAAATTACAATTAACATATATTTAAAAATATATAATAATGCTTATGTGTACACAGTACTGGATACTGTGCACACAAAACAAACGTGTTGTGTATAACAATGTTGTTAGCCATTTTTCCAAACGTGGTAATTGTGGTAAATCATCCCGATAATGGCCACCGGTCTAGATATTATTAAGTGTGACAATTTTTGATGCTGCACGAATAAGTATTCAGTAGCATTCTAAAATTTAATTTTATCAGTTAGTTATCATTAGTTTATTTAGCAGAAAGTAGAGGACGCTATATTACATTAAAACTATGAAAGTGAAAACTATTTTATTTTATTTATTATATAAAGAAGACATAAAGTGATGTTGATTCTGTTAAAAATCTGTTTCTGTTAGAAAAAACGCTATCAGCGCCGCTAGCAGTGAAAAAATATTTGACGATATGACTATATTATTATCATGAAATAGCAATGTTGTGTTTAGTTATTAATATTGTTAAACGATCTCTATTCATTAATTTGGCTAAGCTATATCATGACATAGTCAACAAACAGTGATAAATATCATGAAATGACACTTGATTTAATGATTTAATGAGAATTTTGAATTAATCGCAGACGGACCAGTTTTAATCAGTTTACATACAGATATAGTATCAAACGTATGAAAATTGATATGTTTTTAGTTCAAAAAAATATCAATTTTCATACGTTTGATAGATGCCACTATTAGCTATTATTTTTTTAAATTTTAATTATTACACTTTTAAAATGAAATAACGAAAAAGCTAAAAAATTAAGCGTTTTGATTTTTAAATAATTTTATAAATCTAATTATTTAAACATTTATGTGTAAGTTATTTATATTATTTAATTTATTAGTTACTAAAGGCAAAATATAGGCTTTTTTCATTTGACGATAGATGGCGCTGTTTTGATAATTGAAACGTATATCGTCAGCGGAAATTTCAAATTGTTATGTAAAAGTTAAAATTAATTTTAAACTTTATTTACAAATATGATATTTATTTGAAAAAAAACACCTGTCATCCCGCCTATTAACTAACATAATCATATATAATAGAAAATTAACATCTAAAGGAAGAAAAATACTTAACCTTCTTTTTTAAGTTCCGTAATCGGATAAAAAGTAGCCTATAAGTTGCCCCGGGTTATTAACTACCGACATATAAAATTTAATGAAAATCGGTCCAGTAGTTTTTGCGTGAATCGGTAATACACAGACAGACAGACAGACAAAATTCTAAAAACCACTAATTTGGCTTCAGTGCCCTTTATTTAGTCCCCTGGACTTGTTTTTTCAAGAGTATATTAGAATTTTAGATACGACTTTTCTACAGATTTATTATATGTATAGATATACATATGTAGGCGAAAGAGAAACATTCTCAGATGCACTCATGATGGATGGCTCAAATATGCGTGCGTTACAATATAAAGTACACGAAAATATAATAAACAGATCGTTAGCAATTCGTCGCAAAATATAAGGTACGCTTTCCCGATGATGTTATTTCAAAAATTCTATATACAACAACGGTTGCCACGTTACCAAAAGAAACGACGCTTCCCTAGAGTAAAACCTTTACTCTCGATCTAGCCAGTATTTTATACACGTGCCTACATATATATACAGTGAGCGCAACTGGTCTAGATCTAGCTTATCGTGAGCATGGTTATTAAATTATTAAACACAAGTTTTTACTCGCGACTTTGTCCGCGTTGAACTTAAACAGAAATATCCAGCAGATCTATAATTGTTTTTTGGATTACTGGGACAATGTTTGGTCAAAGAATGATTCAGTAAGTGCCATTGAATTGAAGCTGATCTTCGCTGGCGCTGCATTTCGATTGATACATAAAGATAGAGTAAAAAACCGCTTTCCGGGGTGGTAGACCGAAAAAGAGAGACAGTAAAAACTAATTTTTACTAAGGCACAAAATTGAATTTGGTCTAAACAATAATTAAAAACTGTTGGGCTTAATTAGTTAAATGAGCTCAACATCATCATTATCATCATCATTCTCGAACAGTTGTCTCCTTCAAGGAATGCCACAAAGCACGGTCCAGAGCTCTTGAGCCACTTGCATCCATCGACTTCCTGCATTTCTTACTAGGTCGTCACTCCAACTACTAGAGGGCCGCCGTACACTTCCTATACCGGTACGAGACTCCCACTCGATAACCTTTCTTCGTCAACGGTTGTCGGTTCTTCGAGCTATTTGGCCGGCCCATTGCAACTTCAGCTTACTGATGTTGGGCTTTGTTGATTACTCAGGTCTTACTGCGGATATCCTCATTTCTAAATCAATAGACGGCTCCATGGCGCAATTGCTGAGCTATGAGTTGCAGCGCTAAGAGCCGCGGGTTCGAATCCCGCACGGAACAAGTATTTGTATGGCCTACAAAAAATTGTTCTGGGTCTGAATCTTTATCCTTGTGAAATGTATCTATGTAAACTGCCCCTACGATACAGGAGAAAATCCTAGTGTGGAGCTAAAGTATTTTTAACTAATAGAAAAAAATCGCGCAGAGAAACTCCGAGCATTGCAAATGAGGTCACAAACAATATTTTACCGGTTTTTACGAATGCGCTTTGTTATATAATAATTTAATTAGTTATCTATACAAATAAATAATATTGAAGTGTCTGCTTGTAATGTCAAAATAACAGCTTTTTACTAAATGCATATGAAAGTATACTTACTTACGGTAACAAGGCCCAAAATCGTTTTGTAAAAAAAAAACGATTTTGGGCCTAAATTTTTAGAGATAGAAAATAAAGTGTAACGAGATTTTTGTGTACAATTTCAAACCAAAAAAGTTTTGTGCTATAATTTTTTTATATTTCTTATAATATATCCTATAAGCATCAAAAACCATATTTGATTCTAGCAGTTTTTCGATTTCACAAAAAACAATCCTTCATGTTTTAGCCTAGATCCCCTTTGGCATTGTTCTCTATCTGTTCGTGAAGTTTTATCACAAGCGGTTCAACCATTCTAAAGCCCGAACAGACAGACAAAAACCTATCATACCTATGCAAATAACTCACATAGCTAAATTAAAGTTAGTTATTTCGATGCTACAGACAGAAACTTCAATTTTATTTTTACGTGTACAGATGTATAGATGATCTTGACTTGAGACATAAAACGAGTTTGAAAGTAAATTCCTGATATGGGGGCGTTGAGGCGATGAAATCACAATGAATGATCTATTGCGAAGTCGATGTTAACGCAAACGAGATACATACATGGCATCAAATTTCTAATTGGTCGTCTCGACCGGGGTAGGACACACAGTAAAACCAGCGTAAAATAGCAGCTTAACGCTGCTGTGTTTCATATGGTGAGTGTAGAGAACCGGAGACCTTTTTTACTGGAAAAGGCATTCCATCTTAGTCCTCAGGAATGACAACGCGTCTGCATTTTGATTCTTAATCGAGGATAAATGTAGATGTCTATGGGCCACTGCATCCAATTACCAACAGGGGGACTGTGTGCTCGTTTGTCATACTTATTATATAAAAAATCATTTTAAATATATATAATAAAGTTTAAAAACAACAATTTAAAAAAACCTCAGACATTTTTGATAAACACAGTCTACCTGATATATAATCCATCACTGACTTTTATACTATGACCAGTGATGGATTTACAATAAAGGTACACTAGGCACTAGCCTAGGGCTTCACCGCAGAGAGCATTAAACTTGGGATTGATTAGGAGGGTTATTAAACTTCTGATAAACAATTATGTGTTTTATATTGGAAAATAATGACGTGCATTTTTTACTTTCCAATATAGTCAATCAAAGTAGAAATGAATCTCTCTCTATTACAAATACACTAAATGCACTTTGATTTGATTTATGGTGAAACATAATTCAAAATGAAAAAAAAAATACGATAGTGTTTTTGAAAATTTTGCAATCCGTAAATTTTATATACGATATCAATACACGCAACGTTTTTTGTCATCTCTACATAGTATAAAACAAAGTCGCTTCCCACCGTCTGTACGCTTAGATCTTTTAAACTACGCAACGGATTTAGATGCGGTTTCCATCAGTAGACAGAATGATTTAAGAGAAACATTTTTTATATGTATAATACATGCGTATTATATATTATATAATTCTACTATCCGTGTGTATGTGACTAAACTCCTCCTAAACGGCTGGACCGATTTTGATGAAATTTTGTGTGTGTGATTAAATTGATTAGAGAATGGTTTAGATTCACAATTGGACCCGGTAGGTGGTGTTTTTGTCTAGACCCAGAAATCAACCATGCGAAGCCGGGGCGGATCACTAGTATTTCATATCGCACGTATTTTCATTCATAAATATGCAAATTGATAGTCAAAATGAAATAGTACCTCAGGTTTTATGCATAATGCTTAAAAATATAATTAAAATAATTAAAATATAGGGATATAATAGGGGTTTCCCTATTAAATAGACAAGGAAACAGTATTTCAGCTACTAAAGAATACTTTAAAAACAGTAACTACTTATTTTATTTCAAAAGAACCAATATAAAATGAAAAACTAGAATGCCATTTGCTATAATAAATATATAAACCTAGGGCATTAAAAAGTTTAATATGGCACCGGTTATGACTCATAGACACTCAGAGACACATCTACGGTCATTTAAGAACCAAATTGCAAATTCGGTGTCACCCCTGAGAACTAAGATGAAATGTTTTATTATCAGTAAAAGGGACTCCAATTCTCTACACTCACAATCCACTTTTCGCTAAGTGCTTCTTGCTTCTACGCCGCGTCTAATATCCATCATTGCTTTGTATTAGTTTTACTTTTGAATCCAAAAGTTTAAAGTATTTATTTGAAATTCTTAAATTGCTACTAATGTAATATTTTTTATTATTTCATCTTTTAAACCCATTCAGTTTTACACAAATTCGCTTAACGATTTTGAATGCCTAGTTCAAAATCCCTGCAGTGTCTAACTAAAAAGAACTGCTCTTTAAACTGTTTATAAGATAGCTTAATGTCGTTGAGCGAGCTATGGAGAGGGCTAGAAGTTTCTCTGCGTGATAGATATCGTAAAGATGATCGCTGAAAAACCAGAGTAACCGACATATCCCTACAGATCAGTAAGCTGAAGTGGCAATGGGCGAGCCATATAGCTCGAAGCATCGGTAACCGATTGGGAAGAATGGTTCTAGAGTGACAGCCTCGTACAGGCAAGCAATGTTCTATAGGACGGGACTAGATGGCTGCTTGGCAGCTATGACCTGATAAGATATGCAGGAAATTGATGGACGCAGGTAGCTCAGGTCCTCGCTTCGTTGCATTCCTTGGGGGAAGTCTATGTTTCGCAGTTGACTTGTGAAGGACTGTAATGATAATTACAATTAATAGAGAGGACAAAATTATTCAATTTATTTTAGATCTCAAAACGATACGAAATGAAAAAACAATTAATTTATCTTTTTAAAATACAAGTGCGTGAGATGCACAAATGATTCACTGATCAGATTTTTAATTTAAAAAAAAAACCTTCCACCACTTAACACGCAAAACATTGTCTCCGATAATTGCTAGTTTTAAAGTTAGAGCAAATTTTCATGTTTTCCAAAATTTTGGTTGTTGAAATCTATGAATAATTTTAAAACCTATCGTGTTAATACCTTACTCTATACGAGTGATTGAAATTAAATGCTTGTACTCTTTATATCAGAGGCTCCCAAAGTTATGCGATTCACCATATCTACAAAAAATATATTTCGCACTACACTCTACACCCTAACACACTTTGCCCACCTTGTGATTATTGAGTGTTTTTTATGCGAATTAATGAAAAAACGAGAGGATGACCTACCTGACGTTAAGCGCTATCCTCTGCGTATAATAAATCGACCCATGCATCTCATTGCACCAGCCATCCCGAGACGAGAAGGTAGCACATCTCATATGCACGTTATTTCACCGGCACCAGTTATTACTCGTACGTATTCTACGCCGGCACCCAGCCGGAACAAAGCAATGCGAGTGCGTTACTGCTTGGCGGACAACACTGCGTGAAATTTACTGTTATATGGCTCGAATAACGACGAAAGCATTACCGACTACCATTAACTTTGTAAGATTACGTAGTATGATATCAAATTAATTTTATTTAAAAACTACACAATGATCAATTTCAAGGGTACGAAATCTAATAGATACTTTCGTAGTATGTCAATCTGCGTACGCCCCGGAAGAATTAAACCACTTTTTAGTCCCTATATTTAAGCCAAGCACCTTACCATGCAGATGTCACGCGCCCTCACTTTCTTTTTCGGAAAGTGTATGCTGTTGGCCCTGCGGCCTTTACAGCTTCATCGAATGAGGGCTAATAATCTTTCGCTCACCAGATGTCGCTAGTAGACACTGAGGTGTAGTTTTTTGTTACACAATGTCTTTTAATTGGGTAGTTAGTTATAAATTTAATTTTTTTTTAAAGTTAGTTTTAAAAAAAACGAGCCGTGGTAGCTCAGATGGTTAGCGCTCGCTGTAAATTTCACAGTACGCGAGCAACCCGGGTTCGATCCCCGCCGGCACCAATTTTAAGTGCTGATTTACCACGTGATCTGCGGAGAAGGAAAACATCGTGAGGAAACCTGCATGTCTGAGAAATAAGAAAAAACATATTTCGAAGACATGTGAAGTTCGCCAACACGCATTGGGGCAGCGCGGCGGACATTTCCTTGCTCTAAAACCCTCTCAGAAACGAGAGGAGGCCTGTGCCCAGCAGTGGGACGTATATAGGCTGTAACTTTAGTTTTAAATAAAAGTTTATCAGTTTCAAGAGTATTATATTAATACAAATAACAATGCCTCAGTAGTTTGCTCTTTAATTTTTGCACATTTTAACTATTTTTAATTATTTAGTTTATTTATTTTTAATCTAATTAATATAAAGTATAACTAACACTACAGAAAGAAACATTAACGTTTACATTTTCCGAACAAATTAACTTCCCCGCTATGAAATCTGTCAAATATTACATCTCAATTTTTGTGGCGCCGCTCTGGTGGCAGAAAAAGTCGTGAATGCCCTCATTAGACCCGCAAGCGAGGACTTACGAGCTATCGAGTGCAACGTTTCTGCCGACGGTGAGGCGTCGCCGACTGCAGTTCCGAGGCACCCCGACCCCTGCTTTTGCAGTGAAGCTCCTTGAACTAGGGGACACTCGGTGTGATTCAAGAGCCCCGCAGAAGGAATAGAATAAAATAGAATAGAATAATTTTTTATTCAATATAGATTACATGTGTAATTCTTATTGAAAGTCATTTTTTACTTTACCACTGGTTCGAAAAAAAAACCTCTGTCCTGGGAAGAACCAGCAAGAAGCCCAGCGGGACTTTTTTTTAAAGTAAATTTCACATTAATGGTTGTACAAACTATTTAAGTACAAAATTTATTTTAGAAACTGCTTGGAAGCATGTTGTGCAATGATGGAAACGGGTCGAAAAACTAAAACGCCCCGTATCACGGACGGGTATTGAACCTCGTGTACGGAGTATGTTAGTGAGCTCGCGAACGCCGGCGAACGTGGTGTGTCTTATCAGATTCCCTGTGGAAGGGGGGGGGGGGGGGTTCAACCAATTTTGGGAAGTGATCTCGTCATCGGGATCAAGGAGAACGTTCTTGGGACGTCTTAAGGAGAGGGAGGACGAACCCGCCTCTACCATCAACGGATTTATATGTTCCTCAACGAATCGAAGTATCTTAAGGATAATTCCTTAAGATACGAATGGATTGTGGGCATGTCAAGATCGCGGTAGAGATCCACGTTTCTCACATAAAAAGGAGCTCCTGTGATTCGTCTCAGGAATTTATTCTGAACGGCTCGTATGTCATAACGGGACATAACTACGCAGGTTGTATAAAGATGTATTTTGTGTCTTAAGGACAGCTTACTGCGTTAGTGGGTAAGAGCGAAAAGGCGATATATTACCAATTTTGCCTTATTTTTAACAGGAGTACTGTGACGAGTGAAGCTCATCGCATTAGCTAACGTCACCGCCAGGTATTTCACCTCTCTAACCCAAGGGATTGGGCTATTGTAGAGGGAGATTGTATCTTTCCTGTGTCGCTTGAGCATGATAGCTTTGCTTTTATATGGATTTAATTTGATTATCAATTTTCTGCACCAATCGCCTAGTGGGTTTGCTGCAGCATGGAGTCGAATACAGATCTGAAGAGATTGCCATCAAAAGAATAAATTGTTATGTCATGTGCAAATAGTGCAAGATGAGTTTCGGGTATCATAGGGATATCGCTCACATAGAGTGAGTAGAGAGTCAGGGAGAGCACAGGGCCCTGGGGAACTCTTGCTTTGATGGGTCTGGAAGAGGAGAAGTTCCCCTCGTCGCGAAAACGAAAGAATCGATTGATAAGGAAGTCTTGTATGACTCTGACAAGTCTTATAGGTACACCTTTATGGAAAAGTTTATAAACTAAACCATTGTGCCAGAACTTGTCGAAGGCCTTAGCCACATCGAAGAACAGAGCACCAGTATAAGCAGTGCGCCTGTGCGAATTTGTGACGCAATTTAAGATGTGCTGCGTAAGGCGGTGCACCTGTTAAACACAAGAGTGTTTGGCTCGAAAGTCAAACTGCTCGTAGGGAATCAGATTTTGTCTAGCACAACATCCTTCAGTCAGATGAGGATGATGCGCTCATAGATTTTCCCCAAAGCACTAAGGAGACTGATGGGTCTATAACTAGATGCCCAATCTCTGGGTTTGTTCGGTTTATGAAAATCAATGACATCTGCTTCTTTCCACATACCATAGAAAGTGCATTTGGTTAATAGAACGTTGAAGACAGCCACTAAAAGGCGATTACTTTGAAATAGAAGCCTTTAAACACCTTATTATTGATACCGTCAACGCTTGGCGCTTTCCGGGGCTTGAGATTCTTGATGATGGTCTTGACCTCATCGAAGGTAACGGGGGGAAGAGGATCATCCGTTGATGACATGGCGGATAAATTAGACGCTTCCTCGTCCACCTTATTCAGGTGGATGGGGTCGACAGGCAGAGTGCTAAGAGAGCATTGGCTTTCGATGCTATCTGCCATGCATTTGGTCTTTTCCAAGTCATCGAACGCGAACTGACCATCAATTCTAACTAATGGGGGCATCGAAGCAACATTTTCTGACTTCAGAGCTCTCGCCAACCGCCAGAAGGCAATATGCGAAGGCGAGATGTCTTCCATCAGCCTGTCCCAACGTGTATCCCCCAGTTGGTTCATACGCAGAAAGCGCATGAAACAGAGGCGGCGCAAGGCCCTAACCGCAGCGTTTTTAACGACGATCGCTCGTCGCTTTGATCTGCCTCGCGGATTCTCCGACGACCACATGTGAGGTGAGACGGAGATGGCTTCTAAAGCCAATATGTATATATGATGGTCAGTAAGAAACGTTCGGACTTCATCAATCTGATCTTTAAGGCCGTACGCATTAAAATAGGCGACAGCTATCGACCTAGGTTTTATTCTAGCTGTTGGTGTATTATCCATATAGTTAGAATAAGGACCTACCATCTAGTAAAATTTCATCACGCAGTAAGATTATCTTATTTGATACATTAAAATTTTATGATTCTGACACATGATCATTTTCATCACCTATTTTTAGGTCTCGTTGTCGTTACTAGTCGTTACATTCACTAGCTAGCATTGAACCATATGTTTAATCTGTATCAGATGTTTCACAAAATTTTAACACAGATATCTGACATTGATAATTAATGACAAAAAAACAACTCCTTTCATAATTTTTAAATAACCTGCAAACCGATAATGGATTGAGTGAAGTCAAATTACAATCTTTACATTTTTTTATAGAATAAGGGTTATAAACGAGCACGCAAGCTCATCCGAGCGTCCAATATCAGGCTCGTAGACATCTACGTTCATCCTCTATTACGAATCAAATTACTGTCACCTCAGAAGTCTAAGATTTAATGCCTCGTTTCCAGTAAATAGGGTCTTCGAGTCTCTACACTTACCATACGAAACGCAGCAGCATTATTCTGCTGTTCACGCTAATGTTCTGTTAAAGCTTGGTCCTTCCTACCCCTGTCAAGCCGAACCATTCGTGCTACAACCATAGTATACGAGTAGATGCAATGTGGCTCTACCAGGGGTACATAAATATAACATTAACAACAAGGAACATACGATTGCCTTTCGTTACACCTGATCCCATACTATGCAGCAGTGATCTGTACTTACTTTGTTCATAAGTACAATAACATCACAGTATATTTTTCTAAGATAAGTATTGAAGCATTTCAAAACGGAATCTTCAATGCCGTAATAATTAAGTTGTTACCTTATCAAATGGTTTGCTGAGTCACTGTTTATTAAATTACTTGTTCATCCTGGTCAACGTTATCTTTAAAGTTTTCCATAATCTTCACCTATTATTTACGTGAAACTGTACCTGAATTAATCTAGGTATACTGATTATTTGAAATATTAATTTAAAACATCCTTTTGTTAATTTCTAAGTCAGTAATTTAGTAAAAGGTATTATAAAATTGTAAAAAACCACCAATCAAAATATTAAAGATTTAATAATGATTTCTTATATTTACGCGAACACTACACATTGAATAAAACTATTTTTACGTATTTTATCGCGTTTAATTCTCGACGTTTCGGGTGCTTTACTGCCCTATATAGTATAATATCTATGTGCTTTACAGCAACCCATGGTCACGGGAGGGTCACGTTAATAGGTTGGTACTTAACTATTAAAATATTAAAAGTACCTGCAATGGTTGGAGTCAATCAGGGCAGTGTGTCAGTCAAATTCGGAAAATAAAAATACGACGCACCGACGCACCGTGTGTACAAAAAATATTAGACTTACACACTTGGTATTTTTCATACCTAGTGTGTAACCCCTCAAATACTTAGAATGGCAAATATTATGAATAAATTGTAAAAAGTAACATTTTTATCACTCACTGACTCACTCATCAAAAACCTAAGCCTCATCAAGGGTACTTAGAAACTTGGCATCAAGGAAGATTTGGAGAATACAAAGAGAAAAAATTTGAAAACTAGAAACTTTTTTTTCTTTATAGGAGAGGGGGGCAAACGACCAAGCGGCTCACCTGATGGTAAGTGACTACCACCGCCCATGAACAACTGCAACACCAAGGAAATCGCAGATGCGTTACCGGCCTTTTAAAAAGGAGTAGGCTCTTTTCTTGAAGGTCCTTAAGTCGTATCGGCCCGGAAAAATCACTAGTGGTAGTCAATTTTACAAGGAAGTTGTGCGAGGAAGAAAATCTCTTGTGAATCGCACAGTGGTGGACCGCCAATCATCCAGATGGTATCGCGAAAACTATCGATATTCGGTATCGATAAAATGTCGCCACAACTGTACTTGTAACTAATCGCATTAACGAATTTGTCGATATTTAATTTTTATTTAAATTTAAAAAAAAACAGTGAAGTGAAAAAACATCGGAGGTTCAGACAGTTCAAAAAACCCTGTACATTCCTATAGATTATAATATGATTTAAGTAATAAGCGACTGCTGCAACTCTTTTATCAGCGAAGCCCGCAACCTCGCACGTCGCGTCGTTTGCACCGAACTTGGCCCCTTTTTCACGTTTACGTTTTTGGTGAGATAAAATATACTTGATTACACATAATTTAAAGTTTATAGCTTGCTAGCAATTTTTAAAAACTATGTTTAAACACGAAATATGTACGCTATACGCGTACGTGGAAAAAATATTTTACTTTGTTCAATTATCATAATAATTCGAAATATTATTAGTGATACTAATAAAAGATTTTTACTTTATTTCAAGTGTTCTATATCGATGTTTTAATTTTGTAAACAATATAAATAGTTTATGACATGCCTATAAAATGAAACTTACCAATATATTCTTCCACTTTGCAATTCTACCTTGAATGGCACGTTCATTTTCGCCAAAGGCATGCAGCCTACTTTTGTGTTGACAAAGTACCGTCAAAGTAGTATTTTATAAATGAAGTTATACCAACTTCAATTATAAAAAAAATGATGTTGATTACTATAACATGGTTTTCCATGCGATCTTGAATGTATGCATTGGTAATTCAATAATATTACAAGGGAATGTCGTCATAAATAGTTGTACTTAACGAAATATGAGCCCACAGTTTTATGAATCCTGTACGTAATAATTCTATGCCTGTACTTTTTTAAAGCAAGTCTAGATATATTACGCATGTTTAAGTTATGGACATCGTTCATTTTGTCAAATGTAATAAAAAAGTTTCTTACCTACATATATTATTATCTAAAATTAAACGTGATGCAACAATTAAGATATTAATTTCTTTAAAAAGATCTCTGAGTAAGGGCTTTATTCTAATATTGCTAAAGGGCTTAAATAGCTCTTTACTGTAGCAAAAACTATATTTTCAATTACAGCTGCTAATCCCCACAAACAATAATCCATAACACATTACACTACGGACATATCAAAAACAAACCAATCTTGCTGTATCTATGTCAGTTAACAGCCTTATTTTATAATTACATACATAGCGGAACAAAGTCTCCTTGACAGAGCTTCATTAAGATGTCCATCGTAGGCGAGATACTACTTACTGTGGAATAATTACGTGAGAATTTCAAATAGACCTTGTAGTGGTGATGTAAGAATATCCACTACCCCATATCATTGTCCCGTTAGTGTCGTAAGAGGCGTCAGAGGGAAACAGACCAGGAGATGGGGGGCAGAAGCGACTTCCTAATAACAAATAGAAAATAAAAACTGCGGTTGCCGACCCGCCTGCCAAGCGTGGCAACTATGACAAATACCCCCCCTATGAGGCAATATATGGTGAGGCGTATGTACAGTAGTAAATTTTGACAGGCTGTCTCGAAGAGTGTGACACCAACCCAGATGAACACCTAGGAAGAACAGTTGCCCTACCTCACATGACCTGTGAAGATTTACCGGAGTCTCTAAATACTAGAGGAACCTCGGTGCCTTATTCCCGTAAGTTATTGGACTTTCCTTAAGGAACCCATGCGTCGAAAGGAGATTTTCATAAAAAACATTAACTGTTGTTAACTTTAATATTTTTTATAAATACCCGTTGACACATTTTGATATCAATTAAACTATAATAAAAGAGCAATTTTAGCTTGACAAACAATTGTCTAAAATTAATATCAAACTACCTATAAAAAATAAATAATTGACTTTGTTGTTATTGTGGTCTTAAGTAATTTTACAATCGATTAACTAAACCTAAAGAGTAATGTTTACTTTTGACTGCGGCTTCGTCCACTGGTGGTCGGAATACCTGGCAAAACGGCATCATTTCAAAAAATCACCCCCGAGCGTCTTAAGGGTAACTCAATTTTTTTCTAACTGATCTTTAATAAACATGAACATAGACTGTGGTTATTCGAATGGTATTCCGACCTCCATGCGGGCGAAACCACGGCCGAAAGCTAGTTAAATATAGACTTTTGCCTGCGTCATCGTCCTCGTAGTTGACGAAAATAATATTTTTGTTGCTACAAACCAACATTTAATGTCATCATTTGAAGAGGTTTAAATCTACGTATATTTAGCGTGTAATTCAAATTACTTATGACATGACACAAACGTCTCTTATTTATCTCTAACTCATCAACGAATTTGTATTATTTCTCCCCAACTCTGTTACACATCAGCAGAACTGAGACGCCGACTTTTAGATCCAACTTATGATGATGAATTGATCAAATGAAAGTTGGGAAACTTGACTGGGTAGGCAATACTGTCGTCCCGAGCCATTACAGTACTCGTATCTATCGATGAGTAAATCTTCGACTCGCCGACTACCACGTCAAATATTTTTTATATTAACATATTCATTTTTAGTGACAGCACTACCAATACAGCATAACCAATCTTAATTAAAGATGAAAAATCGTGTCTTATATCACTACTGGATTGTAAAAATCACGTAAAAATTGATTTTTGCCATCTATATCTGTATCTAGTGTGCATATGCATACCCGATTGTAGGTCATTATAAAGTTGCACGTGCATGTTCTATGTCAGATTTAGTTGTTCCACCCTGGACAACAATGCCCACATCTTAAGAGTTGAGACATGCGTTAATTTCATCCGCTTCTTGCTGATGTTGCACGTTGGCGTTTCTTCGCTTAAGTTTAAGTGCCAATTAGAACACCGAATTTGCAGTCCAAATATTGAGCAACGTTTTAGTGATGCCAGAGGAAACTACAGCCAAGGCTATATTGTAATCCTTATGAAGTTGGCCCAGTAGTAAGTTAAAAACGAATGTTTTGCCCGTGCGGTGCGGCGAGAAAAGAGAACACCCATACACCACTATCTTTGCGCTGCATATTGTATTAATTACTCGGAAACTAAATCTCGTCGCCCCGCCGTTGGACGGTTTACATTAGAATAGAACAGAATTTATTTTACTGGTTCTTTATTCTATATTTAGTGATCCAAACTTCTTAATGATAACTTTAATTTTTTTTTATTTACTTCATGTTCGAATTCCACGATTATGAAATCGTCTTAGTGTTAGTTAGTATCCCACAACGCAATATTGAATTTTTCGATTCTTGCTTCACGGAGCAGGCTATTCTATTCTCCTGTGAAATGCTCTCCGCGATGTTGTCAAGAGTGCTACAAATATAAACTCTTTCAAAGTGCCTCTACGTCAACATTTTGTGAAGACTAGATCTGGAGGGAATTCGCTCACAACAATGGAGCTCAAGATATTTTCGCGTTATGATTTACAACTTTCTCTCCGTAAGCGTTGTCCGAGATGCCGCACAACCGCGATGAGCAGATAGGTAGACCGTCAGGTGGGTTAGTGGCCAATTTATGATCGTTGTAGAAGATCGTTGTTTCTTAAAACTTTAATAACTTTATATCAAATGAATATACCGCAATATTTTTTTAGATAAGGGCCAAGTGTCTAAGAAATAAAACATAGAAAAACTAATTGAAATCTATTTAGTAGTTTTTCCGTGATGCGCGCACAACTGAAAACCTCTATCATTTTAGTTATATAGATGAATTCGACGATGGAAAGAAGAAAAATACGCAATACTTACTGGTGGTGAAGTATGGCTACATGATTATGATCCCGAAACAAAGCGACGATTGACTCTGTGCTACTTGAAGTGAGCCATCTCCAATGAAATTTCGCCGTGCGTAAAGCACAAAGAAACAAAATGGTCGCCTCGTTTCCTTCAAGAAGGGTTAATTTTGAGTGGTATGTGACAGTGAGTGCCTTAAAAGTATTATTTAGCTTGGTGTCACAATCCAACGACAATTGTAGTCTGGAATGTGACACCTTCTCAAGCATCTCGGCATCGCAGCACTACACACGTCTGCCAGCATTCTCGGCTTTTTTAATTCGAATATTGTATTTAACGACGACGGGAAACATCTCAGTCCCCCCGTGACGATAAGTGCTGTAAAGTACTCGAAACATCGGGAATATAAAGGATGTAACCGTCTTACCTCACCCGCCATATTGCCTTGTTCTTCTACCTTCTTGTGATTTATACCTGTTTCTATGTTGTGCATGGACAAGTTTCATTATGATTTACGATTATATTTATTTATTTTGACGGCTCCGTAGCGTTTGGTTGTGGCGCTGCATGGCCGCAGGTTTGAATCCCACACGGAATAAGGGTTTGTATGGCCTAGTAATAATTTTTCCAGGTCTGGTTATATGACCTACAATATATTGTTTCGGGTATAGGAGAAACATCTACTGTGAGTGGGGGTAGATGTTTTTTTTAAAGAAAGATTTAGTTACCTTAATTCATGCTTAACATCCTATCAAAGCTACTGAACATACACCTCCATAGATTGCCTTATCGGTATATATGTTGGCTATAGTTGCCACCTGTTGCCACGCTTGGCAGGCGGTTTGGCCACCGCAGTTTATTTTATTATCCAGTTGTTATAAAGAAGACGCTGCTGCTCATCTGCTGGTTTATTTCCTCTGCCGCCTCTTTCGACACCCACGGTACGATATGAGGTAGCAAATACTAAATATTCTAACACCGAATAATTTTCGAACGAAATTAATGCTCTATAATTTATTGGCAATTAAAATTAATTTTTCAAATGATCAAGATAATAAATTTATTTTTGTTGTTAGAGTAACAAATGACTTAATGGAAATGACGTGATTTACGGTTCAAACCCATGTTGTAGCCATTGACTTATATCTTATCTATATTCTATATTACTAGCTTATCCAGCTATATTATGGTTGTAACGGGAATGCGTCGGCTCAATTGAGGAAGGACCTCTCACAGAATACCAACGTAAAATGGTATCTAAATGTTACTGTATTCTGTATGGTGAGTGTAGAAATTTGGAGACCCCTTTTTCTGGAAACGAGGCATTCCACCTTAGTCCTTAAGTGTGACAACGCAGCTGCATTTTAATTGGTAATCAAGGATAGATGTAGATGTCTATGGGCCACAGCAACCACTTACTATCAGGTTGACTGTGTGCTCTTTTTTTATAGGATAAGGGTGACAAACGAGCACACAGTTCACCTGATGGTAAGTGGTTGCTGTGACCCATAGACATCTACATCTATCCTCGATTACGATTCAAAATGCAGATGCGTTGTCAGCCGTAAGGACTAAGATGGAATGCCTCGTTTCCAGTAAAAAGGGTCTCCGGTTCTCTACACTCACCATACGAAACACAGCAGCGTTACGCTGCTATTTTTCGCTGGTATTCTGTGAGAGCGTGGTCCTCACCGGTCGAGCCGACCCATTCGTGCTACGACTATAGGTACTATTAATATAGCTGCAGCATGGCTCTACCACGTAACAATAACTGTCACTGTTTTTTAGAATAAGGATGACAAACGAGCACACAGTCCACAGTCAACGTCGAGATATCTTATTCCCATTCATAATGCCCCGAGGCCCGAGACCTGCAATGCAAGGCACCTGTAGAAGAGGACAACGTAGTCGGTAACATTGTAGTAGCATAGTAACTGATAGTAGCAGCTAGTAACCAGTGATAATAGAAGCTGATAGTACTAGTAATAGTAAGTTACTACCGAACAACTTGAAGAAATAGTCAACTGAAGAAATCATCTGAAGAATATAATGACCAACCGATAGTGAACAACCGATAGAGAACAACCGTAGTTGACCAACCGTATTCAACAACCGTGGTCGACAACCAATAGTCAGAAGATTTCCGCCGAACACTTGAGCAGTCGAACCGCTGGCCACTGCCTTGTCATTTGTATTCTACAGTTCGTGCATTTTGATTGGACGTCAGTCCACAGTACCCCAGCCGCACCCACAAATACGGCAGTAGACGTAACCGCCGGAACCTATAGGTGTAGGACGTGAGCGTCTCGCGGAGTATCTTCGACAACATTTACTCCAGAGTTTCGCCCGTCCGGCACAATAATGATATACCGTTATTGCAGCTTTTGAAAATACGAGTAAATAAACCTTTATTTGAAGCTATCCCAAATTGAATGTGATTTTTGCCTACAACGTTTTTGAATACCGATCGACCCTTACGAAGGTGTGCGTGCGCAGTAAAAATCAGTTAAAATAATGCATTACCACGCATTTTGAAATTATTATATAAAAAGGACAGAATGTTTGAGATTTTTTTTAATAAATTTTTCATCACCATTTGCCTATATTACTTATTCTGAACCTTCTATGCAAATATGGCCGGTTATTAAAAAATAACCCTGTATAAAAATCAATTGCCGTGCGTTAGTCTCGCAAAAACTCGAAAATGCCTCGACCGATTTTGTTAAAATTTTTCGTGTATGTTTTAGTGGGTCCCTGGATGGTTTATATTCACAATTGAATTTAAATTACCCGGTAGGTGGCGTTGTTGTCGAGATCCAGGAATCACCCGTGCGAAGCCGGGCCGGATCGCTAGTCAAATATAATTTTGGGTGGAACAATTCGTGACAAATACATTGGACGAGATGAAAAATTCAGTTAACTATATTTTACTATAACAATAGCAGACATTTCTGTAAGAGTGTGAACGGACAATTACTTTTCTTTACTTCTACTTCTACTTTTTACTACCCATGGTCATGGGGACTCGTGACGATGGGTTGCTGTGGTTGCTGTAAAGCACCCGAAACGTCGGGAATCAAAATAGTAAAATTAAACGCGATAAAATCCGTAAAAATAGTTTTATTCAATGTATAGTGTTCGCGTAAATATAAGAAATCATTAACCAAGTACCTGTTCGGGTTGAGACACGCGAAGGGTTCCCTGGGAACAGGGGAACTGTTGTTGATATAACACACAAAAATACAGGCAATATTGAAAATTTTAAAATAAAACACAAATATTTTTAAACCATTTATTTATAAAATATAGAAAACATATATATAACCAGTGGTACACATCTAACCATATATTATTGGACCATTAAATTGTTTTATACGATTACAAAACTAAGTACAAACACACCACCTCCATGCCTAACAATACTATTTCTCTTAGTATGTGGCTGCAACTTTACATTAGGAAAATATTATAAAAAATAATGTAAATATCTTGCTGACTTGTCTTTTAAAATATTTTTGAAGCCTTTTATTTCTAAATTATGTCGAAAACAACATCAACATCTCGGAACATTTTTATCTATTTAGGTACGTATAATCTTCATTCGCAAGTACACAATACTCATTTTCAAATAACATACCAAGTCATAAAAGTAGTAGAGGCTCCTAACTGACTATTTCTGCATTAATTGGAATAATTAAAAGAAATGGCAAGCCAATGCGGCAAGAAGTATAAAAGGCAAATAAATTGATATTACGTCATTTTTTAAGTGACTGGCGGCAAATTATTCACTTATAAAAAGAATATCCTGTATAAATGACAGCCAAAAAACATGTTGTTACCTTAAATGCATTCACAACTGAATAATTTCCTAGATTTGGGTTTCGTAATATAAGTTAACCAACTACGTTTATAGAACATAAAATACACATATTATCGTCTGACATCTAACACCACTAATGGTTAAATGTGACATAAATCGAGTTTATTTCTATCTGCATTTTTTGGATGATGTACGTAATTCGTATTAGTTATTTTATTTAAAAAAACTTGTTAAAACATAGCTTTGTTCACTTTCACTAAGAATATTTAATCATTACTTCATAAGATTTCCATAAAATACAATTTGAGCACAACAACATACAAGGCACTTTATTGTAAACATATTTAAAAAAATTGTCATGATAGGAATATTATAGTTACAATTGTCTTTTTACTAACCATTGAAAAAATCTTTAAACGAATTAAAACATATATATATATATATAGAGTTACTCTCGCCCTTTACATATCATCTTTAGTATCACTTTATGATTGCGCCATACCATACACAAGCGCCAAATTAACACACGCGTATTAACTATTAGCTCTTGTTGTGTGCAGGCATATTCATCACAGACCAGTCTCAATTTAATAATCTATAAAATAATATTATATAAAATATACGCGACCAATCACCTTCAAAAACATTTTTTTTAAATACATAAGATTTACAGTTACTTAATAAAAATCCCGCTACCATTTCGTGTCACACCTAATATACGTCAACAACAAAATGGCGGGTAAAAAAATCGTTGATAGTCACGCGGCGATGAGTTTTAATTGAATTTTTGGTTGAAAAAGGGTTTTTATATATTATCCTTAATATAACTCTTACATTCGAAATGATATATACCCACTATCACAATAACTGCGTTTAATAACATTTACTAACTACAGCAGCGTTTGGGACTCTGTCGCTGTAAATAATAAGTTATTATCATATGTTTTGTGTTACATTTTTTCTTTATGTGTTATTAAACAGCGATAAGGTTCCAACCAAGTTGTCGTAACATTAAATATATTTTATGCTCTAATTCTATATCACTAGAGACCAAAATAGTTTATCTGGTTGATCTAAGTTTCCAGCGAAGGAATAAGAAAGCGGAAACACGAAGAATAATGAAAATGAGACACAAGGCTGCAATGTCTAAAGTAATGTCCGCATCCTGCATGTCCAGCTCTTCCAGAGTTGTATTTGGGTTTTTGAAGTGGCAGTATATCTGGAATGGATTTCAATAATGTCAAATTTGCTTTTAGCTAAATAAATCATCAAGTAAATGTAGTAATACTAAAAAAAAAATGATCGTATCTCATCCATGCTATCATCAGTTGTAACTTACAACTGTGAATTATTAGCGTCTCGTTACAGCAGCTTAATGCTGCTGTGTTGCGTATGATGAGTGTATGAAACCGGAGACCCGTTTAACTGGAAACGAGGCATACCATCTTATCCTCAGGGGTGCTTATTTGTCACCATTATTTGATATAAAAAGTTCACGGACACCTGCAACTTCTGAGGTCTAAGATAGAATGCGTTATCACGTAATAAAGATACAATGCAATGACAACCTCTAATTATACTGGCACTCTATAAGCTTTAAACCGAAACACAGCAGTGCAGGTACTGCTATTTGGTAGCACAAATATGTAAGAGGATGGTGCCAACCCAGAAGTACTCGTAGACAAAAAGGAGTCCTCGTCTGGACAAACCTTTTTGTTTATCTCCACATAAGTTTCTACAAATTCCAAATATTTACTTTTCAGACCACTCTCGTAAAGAGACGCTCTCTGTAGAGCCAGTATATAGTCTGTTCGCTAAGATAGTGTCGGTACACCCGGAGGCGCACTTATTATTTCGCTTTTAATTTAGTATTTTTTTATGTGTTTGTTAAATAAATGTTTTTCTATTCCAAGAATAAAATGGAATACTATTTTATTGTTATGGTTATTGTAATAAAATACGAATATAAATAATAAACACAATTCAGGTAGCAAAGAAACTTTCACTACGGCGCTTCATTTTAAAATGCCAAATGCTCCTGCGGGTGTACCACCTTTGATGTGCCGAGGCGGCGCGACACAAATGCGACCGTATCTAAGCGAACAGGCTATAATTATAGGTTGTGAGAAACATACAAGGTAGAATATCTTAGTCCGACAGCGCCAGTAGTCTTCTTTCTTTGTTTAATATTCCGTTAAAGTATATTGCTAGACGCACACACATGCACCTAAAACCATGTTGGTGGTTGCAATAATTTTAGATGCATATGTGTATGTGTGTGATTGCGCATTCTTAAATTAAGTTGAGGATAGCATCGATGTCAGTTAAAATGCACATTACAATACAATACTCTTTAAAAATAGATATAACAAAATAAACAAACATTGAAGAAAAATAAAAGTTACCGTTGCTACATAGAAACAACGGCACCTTTACAACGAAAAAAAAGGATTAAAGAAAAAAAACAGAATTTTAATAAAAATTAACGGGTACAGTGCACTATAATAACAAAGGATACGAACTTATGCACTAAAAAGATAAATGACTTTAGACGATAGATCAGTGACCATAAACAATGTACTTAGTGTTCTGTTTAACTTTCTCTGTTGGTCTGAACCTCCGCTGTAGGATTTTATACTTCCTAATAACAGCTGGAAAATACAATAACGCCGTTGCCAACCGGCCTACCAAGCGTGGCAACTATGGAAAATTTCCCTATGAGGCAATATATGGGATGGCCTACGTTTAGCAGTGGATTTTTGATAGGCTGTTACGAACAAATCATCTTTGTTTCCGGTTTTGTATTTGATTTACTATAGCGAAAGTCGATTGTAATTTGCGTGACTTTGCTTTACATCCTGGGTTCACAGAAACACGTAACGTAATTAAGGCCTGTGTGGATAGCTATGGTTGTATGGTCACCTGCACATTCATGGCTGCGCCGACGACGAGGCCGACGCTCTGCGCCACGAAGGAAATGAGCAGGCACGACGACAGGAACATGGCGAAGCGGAACCACTCCAGCGGCTGTGACGTCAGCAGGTACACGATCACCACGTAGATCACGCAGAATATCGCCTGCCGAACAAAATATATTTATATACAGTCCGTACGGATAAAGAATGGGATAAGAAATGGCGGCTCATCGAAGCCGTACCGTCAACATGCACAGTACCAGTAGCGAAAACCCGCTAATAACAGTATGTCGTTAAAACGTTGTATTATTCGGTTAATTGGAAATTTTCTATTAATGGGAAAATATTTGGAAAGAATTGTATACCCAATACCCAAGTAGGTACATTAATTTAAAAAATAACATTTATAACTACCGAACTGCTCTGGCTTCCCCTGGGTGGGATCTATTAATGTTATTCAGACTTGCGATTATCATTAAAGACCATTTATTTTATCTTATCAATATTTCTATTTTAATTAAATCTCCAAAATTTCGGATAAACTTTAGTCTAGATCACTCCTGGTATTACTCTCTATTTGTTCGTGGAGTTTTATTACAATCGGTTCAGCCATTCCGAAGATTAGCTCGGACAGACACACAAACGATTTTTTTTGAAATGGTTACTCATGTCTCTATCAACAATAATTATGAAGAAAACTCTCAAAACGCGTCGTAGCTCATAAATTACCAAAACTGGACTGAATTTATTTTTTGTAGTTTATGGCATATTGTTATTATTGATTCCAATAACAAGTTGGACTGAAGTTATAGAACATACGGAAAGCGCATAACGCAACGTTTTTTTTGCAGTCTTTGCCGGCGGGTGTAAGTATAGATAGCGATAGTGAGCGAGCGAGAGATGAATAGAGACGACGCTATTTTCAATCCCATTCTTTAACCGCACGGGACATTTTATACTGTAAATCATCAGGCAACATACACATTAATATCTACAGTCATTAATATTCGTTTAACCGATAATCGTTTAACCATAATTTACCGTGCAGTGGCAGTGTAAGAATATTTTTTTTTTCATAGAATAAGGGTGACAAACGAGCACACAGTCCACCTGATGGTAAGTGTTTGCTGTGGCCCATAGACATCTACATCTATCTTCGTTTGCGAATTTAAATGCAGATTCGTTGTCAGCCGTGAGGACTAAGATAGAATGCCTCTTTTCCAGTAAAGAAGGTCTCCGGTTCTCTAAACTCACCATACGAAACACCGCAGTGTTAAGCTGCTATTTTACGCTGGTATTGTATTGGGTGTAGTAAGAGGCGACAAATCAGGACATGGGCAGCAGCGTCTTCCACCTCCAACCTGCTTGCCACGCATGGCAACTATGGCAAATATCCTCTTAGGCAATCTATGGAGGATGCCTATGTTTAGCAGTGGACTTTTATGGGCTGAAATTAAATTTCCAGAACTTTTCTGTGAAGCTGAATAGGACACTGACTCATATGATATAACAGAATTGCGGCAGCCTTGATTTTCACAATGGCCATAAAAGTTGAAGTACGCCTTCGAGGCATTAATTGGGATATTTTACAAAACTCAATGACAGTATTAAACTAAAATTTAATCAATTACGATTTTAAGAACGAAAATTTAATCAAATACGATTTTAAAACGACGTTCCTCTAACCCAGAGCTTCCAAACCTTTTTTTGACCAGTCACCACTTTGATTTTTTGTAGTTAGCAGGGACCACAAGGTGAAAGAAAAACTGTGTTAATCTAACAAAAATTATAATCACAACTTTTAACATAATTATATAATAAACTGAAAAGAAGCATTCATTAACAATATTATTTGTGTATTTATTGTAAAAGCTAGTACGTGTTGCACTGCCCGCGTGACGTGAAAGTAATAAATGTGTTATTTAAAACGAATAGGTAGGTAAAATATTTAAATCTTTCGGTAATTTAAAATATTTCATTCTTTCGTCCGCGGACCACTGGTTGGGAATCAGTGCTCTAACCGAAGAAGAAAATGCGAATGAAACTTCGTAGTTTTTTTTAACTGTCATTTTTAAAGGCCAATTACACAATACTCATAATCAAAAATGAAAAGGAATATCATCATCATCATCATCACAGCCCTTCACAAGTCCACTGCTGAACATAGGCCTCCCCACGGAATGCCACAAAGCACGGTCCCGAGCCACCTGCATCCATCGACTTCCTGCATGTCTTACCAGGTCGTCACTCCATCTAGTGGGGGGACGCCCTACACTTCACCTGCCGGTACGAGGCTGCCACTCGAGAACCTTTCTTCCCCAACGGTTGTCGGTTCTTCGAGCTATATGACCGGCCCATTGCCACTTCAGCTTACTAATCCTTTGGGCTATGTCGGTTACTCTGGTTCTACTGCGGATATCCTCATTTCTAAGTTTATCACGCAGAGAAACCCCGAGCATAGCCCTCTCCATAGCTCGCTGAGCGACCTTGAGCTTCCTCATACGGCCAGCAGTGAAGGACCACGTCTCAGTTCCATATGTCATCACTGGCAACACGCACAGGTTGTACAATTTAGTTTTGAGGTTTTGAGGTATGCCTGACGAGAAGATGGGTCGTAATCTCCCGAACGCTGCCCAGCCTAGTTGAATCCGTCGATTGACCTCTCGGTCGAAGTTGGACTTACCTAGTCGGAAAAGGAATATACCCATAGGTAATCAAAGCATGTTCTATAATTAAATACACATAATAACTGTTGCAAACACGAGCAGGCTTGTATCATTCAACTGGCGCTTATCATCCGATCACTCTGCAAACCGTTACATATAGATACGTATATATCATTGTTTACAAGTTACGGTTATGATTGTGAACGAAGATACTGAAAGTACGAGAGTAAAAGAAATATCTATCTTTACACAATTGCACGTACTACGTTGTGGGCTGTCTTACGCAGACTGATTCCAGAAACAATTCTAGGCTTTTAAATCATGCGTATATAACACATCTACCTCTATACAGGGTTATTTTTCGAGTTAGTAAGTTCAAATATATAAATAATGATATACCGTTATTGCAGTTTTTGAAAATACGAGTAAATAAACCTTCTACTTTTATTTGAAATTATCCCAAATTGAATGTGATTTATGGGCAACAACGTTTTTGCCTACCAATCGACCCTTACGAATGTGTACGTACGAAGTGAAATCAGTTAAATAATGCATTACCACGCATCTTGAATTTAAAAGATAAAAGGACAGAATGTTTGCGATTTTTTTTAATTAATTTTTCTTCACCATTTGCCTATATTACTTATTCTGAACCTTCTCTGCAAATTTGGCCGATTATTGCAAAATAGCTCTGTATATTAATCTATACAAATAAATAAAATTGAAGTGTCCGTTTGTAATGTTAAAATAACATCTTTTTACTAAATGTATATATGAAAGTATATACGGTACTTCTAACAAAAAAAAAATTAAAAAATTTTGTCTGTCATAACAAAGCTAGTCTTAAATAAAGCAATTAGTCGACAGTGTGTGAGTTTTAATAGTAAAATCCTCACCTGGAACGGTATGTCGGACACTGTGATCGCCAGATAGTACGAGCGCAGGGAATACCATCGGTTGAAGTGCTCCTTCACCAATACCGGCATCTCCAGGGGAACTGAAAGCATAACACAAAAGTTAAATCTCTTTAAATAATTATCATAGCATCTCCCTCCCAGATTCCGATAACGGCGACAGCGGCATCTACCGCTTAAGGCTGGGGTTCCAAGCGCATTAGGTATTTACAAGCGGTCGTCGCAAAGATCGAGTCGGACCGCGCATATGACCGTGATTTTTACAAAATAATCACAAAAACATTGTTTTAAAGTTATAAACAAATATTTACACAATGAAAAATAAACACAAACAAAAGCTTAACTATAGTCTATATAAGTTCCGTAAAACTATAGTTATTTACCATTTATTTTATTTCATAAATATTATTTACGTAGCAGAAGAGAAGTGCGCGCAAAAAATTGGCAACGTCCCGAAGGACACTGCACTGGCAAGGTGGTAAGTCTGGCTGGCAAGCGACGTGCGGATCGAAAATCACTTGAATAATCGATATTTTTTTAATAAATGTAATGGAAGAAAACGATCGGGTGGAATTGATTCCAAAATGAATTACCTATAAATTGATATTTTTATAGAAAAAAAAGAGTATTAGTACTTGTTTAAAATAAAATTTGGTTTGTAAAAAAAACTGCAAATCGAACGTAGTTCGGTAATTTTTTCTATCGAGAAAATTGTATTGTATCGTGTATTGACCGGGTACATCGTAAGGAGAAAGAATGTATCTAAAATATTTTTTTTTTCAGATTCTAAATGTAATAATTTGGCTACCAAAAACCAATTTTAAAACGTACAAAAACAGAAACAGCCAGCCTTAACAAACGGATGAAGACTGCGGAAGGCTTACATTATGATGATGGTCTGGCCGATAGGAACGATATCTGCCGGATACTGTCGAGAGCTACTTTTTAACCGACTTCGAAAAAAAGGACTCCTCCTTTTTTGAAGTCGGTTCAGTCGGTCGGTTTTACTCAATTCGACTGTATTTTTTAATGTGTTATCTCATAACTTTTTTCCAGGTGAACCGATTTTGATGATTCTTTTTTTATTTGAAAGCTGGTGCTTCTCATGTGGTTCCATATAATTTGATCAAGATCTGACCAGTAGTTTTTGAGTTATCCTTAATAATGCGTATTTAACTGACTTCGACTACATTGGTGATGTTCTCATTTTATTTATATTGAAGTCGGTTGTACATTTTTTTTTTTTTACAACTTGTTTAAATCCATACTGCAAGTGTATTATGGCTGCGGGACAAATGAATCGGCGCAACCGGGGAAGGGCTACGATTTCACAAACTACCCGCGTAAAGTAGTAACATATGCTGCTGTGTTTTGTATGGTGAATGTAGAGAACTGGAGACCCTTTTTGTCTGGTAACGAGACATTCCATTACTTTTACAGCACCCACGGTCACCAGGGACCGAGTGTTTAACATCCTTCTGTCACAGTTAACCCAGGCTATCTCCATCAACTTTTAAATATACATTTTTGTCTATGATAAAATCTGTAAAATAATTTTATCAATGGATATTTTGTCACGGATTGATCGTCAGAGTTTTCATAATTTTTTCTTTAGTTTACTTTTGAGGTTTACATGTAAAGAAAAGTTTACCCAACAACTTTTTTTTTCTCCCCTCCTATCCATTGTATCAACAGTTTCGTTAATACTCACAGCTGAGGATCGTGATGGTCATGGACGTGTACATTAGGAACAGCATGTTGAAGAAGAGGAAGCCGAGGTTCGAGAGCACTTTGGACCCGTCGTCGCCGATGTCGTAGTACAGCGCGCCGATCAGGAATCCGACCAGGATGTGGGCGAAGAGACGCAGGTACATCAGTGTCTGCGGGCAAAGGGAATTGTTATATCGAAAATTTAACCTGCTCAAAGTTCAACAACTTTATTAAACTACGTTTGTATAACAAGGGTTATTATAATGTTAAGAAATTTATGGATGATAATAACCCTGGGAATGAGGTGATCGCTACTAATCTATTTCTAATTTGTTTTATGTTGTTAATTGTGTAACATACATGATTGTAAGCTGTTTTTTTAAAGTCCCGCTGGGTTTCTTGCTGGTTTTTCCCAGGACAGAGGTTTTATCGAACTAGTGGTAAATTAAACAAAGATGGACTGTCAATAAGTATTATTTATAATTATAATTTATATTTAATAAAAAAGTTTCTGTTTCTGTTACAGTTGTAATTCCACTGTGTCTCTCACTCTTTATAAAATAGAAAAGGGTTATAATACATCATTATATTTGGTGACACGAATCAGACACGCGGCAGTGTGTCAGCCAAGTTCGCGTTCGTTAGTCCTCCCCTATAGACTGCTTCTTCTTTTTTTTAATTTTTTTTAATTAAAAAAAATATATTTTTTTTTTAATTTACATAAACCATATCGAGCCACTTTCGACCCACCCTCCCATAATTCTAAACTATTAAACCCTTAAATACTTGGAATCCCAAATTTCTTTAATTTTCATTCAATTTGAATAAACCTAGTGTAATTCTTGAGTTACTAAGTAGTTAGTTATTAAGGTCAAAAAAGTACCAATTTTACGATTTAAATTTACAATCTAGGTGTGACTTAGAAACTTTAAAATTAGCTTCAAGGTAGATCATCAAGCGTATACAAAGAAAAACTTCAGAAAATTACAAAAAGACAACTTTTCAAAAAAATTAATATACCTCCCACCAAAAACATAAATACGAAGAAGAGGCCAAGTTCGGTACAAACAACAACTTCAACGGCTTCGCCGATAAAAGATTTGGTATCTGAGCAGGTGCCAAGCTTCATAACAATTCTTTGAATATTCTTTTAAATCAAACGAAGAAAATTGTACATTCGTATGACTGTGGTTTAAAATGAACATTTAACTATGATTTTTAACAAGATAATGACTATTCAAGGCCATGAAATCTTTCTGGTATTTCATAGTCGCCTCACAGCGAAATGGGGAGATTTATTTCCTTGCGGCTCCACCACACAGCAAACTTTAAAGTTAAAATACAAAGTAATCTAATTACAGTCTTGGAAAATTGGTAATGTTAAGTACTAAAATAAATATTAAAAAAGCGCCAGGATGAGTACAAATGTGTAACATTTTTTATCAAATAAACATTATAATTCCACCAAGAGTGGACGAGAGTGGAAGAGAACTATAAAGTAATCTATACATATAAATGAAATTAAAGTGTCTCTCTGAACTATGGAACCTGCCTTATATTGAGGTTGCGGGTTGGGTTTGCTTGCCATTAACTATTAAGACATTTTTGTGTCTTTTTTTGCATGCTAATGACACACGAGTAGCCATTTTTATTAAAGTTTTCATTTGTCTGTCTGTCCGGGCCAAATAGCTGAACCGATTGTAATGAAACGTTACGAACAAATAGAGCAAGGCTAGGAGGGATCTAGGTTATATTTTATCCGAAAAAATTGAAATTATTTTTTGTAAAATCAGAAAATTGATAAAATAAATGGTCTTAGACTATCTCAAATCTAAATACCGCCACATTAATATATCCTATCCAGACGAAGCAGGGCGGGACGCTAGTATAAAAATAATATTGTGGTTTTCTCTTAGTTATTTATTCCTTCGACAAACTCGATCGGTTTTAATATCGACTTACTACCGCAATCTGATAATATGCAGGTGTTTCTTACATCAACGACATTTCAGAGTATTGTTACCTTAATTGGTAACTTAATTTTACTTGTCATTAGCAACAATGTTAACAAAACGCTATAAACTACAAATAATAGAAAGTCACTTATCAAAGAGAAAGAAAAAAGAAATAAAGAGATTTTCTTTCAAAAAATAAACTCTTCATATTTCGACTTAAGTACGAGGCATCCAAAAGTAATGATAATGAAAATAAAACACGGTAATTAAAGTTAAAATAATAATTTATTTTTCTACATAGTCTCCTAACAAATCAATACATTTAGTCCATCTTTTTCTAAACCCAGGATCCTTTGAAAAATTTTGTCTTGACCTCCCGAAACGCTTCAACAACGGCCATTACTTCGCTATCGTCTTCGAATTTCTTGCCTCGGAGGCGTTCCTTGAGCCGAGGAAAGAGGAAATCACTAGGAGCTAGATCTGGCGAATAGGGAGGGTGTTCGAGCAGTTCGAATCCTGTTTCTTGAATGGCAGCTATCGCAACTGCGGCTTTGTGAGCCGGTGCGTTGTCTTGGTGAAACAGCACTCCAGCTCGCAGTTTGCCGCGTCTTTTCCTTAATGGCCTCCTGTAATCTTCTTATTTGGTCTGCGTAGTAAGAGCCCGTAATAGTGGCTCCTTTTTCCAAATATTCCACCATAATTATGCCTTGAGCGTCCCAAAAACAGATGCTATAACCTTTCCCGCCGAACTTGAAACTTTGAATTTTGGCGTCGGTGAGGAGGCTCGCTTCCAAGTCATCGATTGTTGTTTGTTTCAGGATCAAAATGGTGGATCCAGGTCTCGTCCATAGTCACAAAACGGAACAAAAATTTTCTTGATCTGTTGGAACTTTTCGAGATTGACCCTCGAAATGTCAACTGATTTTTCTTTGCTCGTCGGTTAACATTCTGGGCACCCAACGCGCAGAGACCTTTTCATATGCAACTCGTTCGCAAGGATTCTTTGAACGCTGCCATATGAGATCCCTGTGACCTCAGCTACATGCCTGATGGTCACTCTTCGATCTGCCAACACAACATCTTCGACTTTTTCACGTTGTCTTCAGTGAGGGACGTGGATGGGCGTCCTTCGCGATGTTCATCTTCAGTGGATGTTCTGCCCAGTTTAAACTCCTTGGCCCAGCGTGCAATCAGAATATGGAGGACAGAGTCCCCAATGTTTCCACTAAGTCACTGTGTATGTCTTTTGAAGACATTTTTTCAAACAAAGGTATTTGATGACAGCTCTAGTTTCTGTTTTTCTCCATGTTGATGTTATCTCTTTGACAGTTCGTATTCAAATGAATGTATCTCCGGAAATCGTGATCTATTTATATGATTTTTTAGGCTGACGTAGTGAGTATATAAGCAAAAATATTTTTTGATTTTTATGAGACCTGAAGTAACTGATTATCATTACTTTTGATCACCGATCACCTCGTAATTAGTCTTTTTAACCCCCGACGCAAAAAGAGGGGTGTTATAAGTTTGAACGCTATGTGTGTGTGTCTGTCTGTCTGTGGCACTGGAGCTCTTATACCGGTGAACCGATTTGTGTGCGGTTTTTTTTAATTTAATAGCAGGTTTTCTAACGGTGGTTCTTAGACATGTTTTATCAATATCGGTTCAGCCGTTTCAAGGTCATCGGCTGTTTTGTTAGCTGCGGTAGGGTTCTTTTCGGTTTTTTTAATTTTCAATTTAAGTTACATATTTATGTCGAACATATTTGTCGTTAGTAAGAACTTACCCAATCCCTCCTGCTGAAGAGTAAAGTCCTCTTGAGCACAACCCAGAACTGCGTCAGCTCGGAGGTGGCGTAGCGACGCGGGGAGACCACATCTCCTAGTAGCGCTTCTTCTACGTTGTCTTGTTTCTCGCCATCCATTTGTACTACCAACGGTTCTCCTGATAATAAGAAAATATTTTTGTTAATTTTAATATTGTCACGAACACCAGACGATCTGATGATAAGCTATCATCAAGTCAGCCTTTAAATATCATAATCGCCATGTAAAGCAGAGTTGGCAATCACAGTGCTTGGTTTTTACTCAAGTCATGCTACTGTTTATATCTTTGTTCTGGCAACTAGAGGATAGCTGGTAAGATGGGCATCCCGTCATGAACTAAAAAAGAAGAGGATTAAACAAAGGATATGGTGTAATAAGGGTTAATAATTTTACGCTCGCTAGTTGGGAGTGAGATGAAGTTATTTGTTACAAAAGGTCTTTATAATTGAGAAATGGCATTTTAAATACAAGTCTATCAGTTTCTAGAGTGTGTAAATACACAAAGCAATACCTCAGTGGTTTGCTCTTTCTTTTTATTCTCTTTTTGCACCATTTTTTTACTCTTTTTTATAATTTTCTACTTTTAGCAATATCCGAAGTTTGGTTTTCCATTTCTAATCTAATTAATATAACATATAACTGATATTTCAGAAAGAAACATTAACCCTTACATTTTCCGAACAAATTAACTTCCCCCGCTATGAAATCTGTCAAATATTTTACCTTATTCCTAAGTGGCGCCGCACTGGCCCTGGTGGCAGAAAAAGTCGTGGATGTCCTCATTAGATGGGATCTCGGGGTAAGTTAGTAATAAGAAGAATATCCTGACAGAAATAAGAGGAGTCAATGGTAGCTTGGGGAGGCGGATTTGCGTACTCGTAAACCATGCGTCAACTACTAAGCATATGATCCAGCATATTCCTGCTGAGGTGTCAAAGCGCGTGGACACCTGTAGCTGTAGCAAAATTCAAACATTGAAAAATGTAAATGTGTTAAACCCGAGGACTCCGAGGACGCTCTTTATTCTTTCTTCAAGCCGAAACCGTGTTTGTACTGCTGTCCAGTGGCAAAAAAAGGCGACTATATGGACTCGGACGGACATCAAGTCAAAACTCTTTCGCCTTGATCTATTCTCCCACTAAGGATTACCATTTTTTACGGAATTTGGACAACTTCTTACAAGGAAAAAAATTCAACTCCGATGCGGCAGTCCAAACCGCCTTCAAAGAGTTTATTGGTTCTCGCCCCCATGGTTTTTTTAGTAAAGGGATCAATGAACTACCTATGAGATGGCAAAAGTGCATAGATAACAACGGTGCGTACTTTGATTAATTAAATATATTTTACAAAAAAAAATTACTTTATATTCCTCCCGTACAAAACGCCAATTTCATATGTAAGGACCTAATATTTTTAGTATCTCTATGAAAAATAATTTACAGTAGGCATGTAGTATTTAAATTTACTCAGGAATAATTTCTACTTAAAAATGGAACTTTAAAACATGAAAATACGCCACAACTTAGATTGCTAAAAACAATCCCGAAGGGAGTTTGGCCAGGTTGGACAAAATATCGTAATTCAGACACGATTTTGAAGCGCGTGAAATGATACTTCTTGAAATAGTATATGCTTGTAAAAATATGCGCAAACATGAAATACAATTAAATTCAATTCTAAATTGAATGGATTTTTAAAATACTTTATATTACTCAAGATTTAAAAAAATATAATTTGATTGCCTGGAAAAAACTTTGACGTTCGAGCTCTCGTTTATAAAGCGATAACCATATAATATTTTTCGATAATATGAAAGCATCGGCTATACTTTCATTTAGATCTTTTATTTCCTGATAATAAGCAAAAACATTTCAAATACTTTTTGTCCACGGAGTGTCGCACGCTTACTTCGTGCTGAACAAATATGCAAGCTGCGGAGAAAGGAATATTTGCCTTAATACAAACATTTACATTGGCCCGAGCGTGTACTAGGTCATCGACCATTGACCTTTATTGTTTTAAATGAACGACAGATTTTTATTTTTAAACATTCCCATAAAACAAAGAAAACTAATATTTTTCTTTGTTAGCGGCGGACAAAATTTAATGTTAATGTTTGCAAAATTTTAAAACATTCACACTTTTATACCTAAAGGAGTGATTTATCGTGTGTTAGTGACTTGTTGGC
This sequence comes from Parnassius orleans, assembly GCA_029286625.1. Classification (NCBI taxonomy): domain Eukaryota; kingdom Metazoa; phylum Arthropoda; class Insecta; order Lepidoptera; family Papilionidae; genus Parnassius; species Parnassius orleans. Next base: position 756,071 of record JAGSMP010000080.1, on the reverse strand, counting down.
AAAAACTAAATGAATATCAAAAATTTTTTTCTATAAACATCTTTATTATCTGCATAATAAAGGTGAATTGAATTGTGCAGGTATAAAATTAAATTCATCATCATCATCAAAAGTCCACTGCTGAACATAGGCCTCCCCCGAAAAATAAGACAAAATACGATCCTAAGTCACCTGCATCCATCGACTTCCCGTATGTCTTTCTAGGTCGTCACTCCATCTTGTTGGGTGCCGCCTAGACTTCGCTTATCAGTACGGGGCTGCCATGCGAGAACCTTTCTTCCCCGTCGGTTGTCGTTTCTTCGAGCTATATGGCGGACCCATTGCAACTTCAGCTAGCTGATCGTTGGGCTATGTCGGTTACTCCGGTTCTGATACGGATAACCTCATTACGAATTCTATCACGGAGGGAAACTCCGAGTATAGCTCTCTATAGTCAGTAATACCACGTCTCAGATCTATACGTCACTACTGACAACACGCACTGGTTGTATAAACTTGTTTTCAAGTTTTGAGGAATGCGAGACGAGAAGATGTATGGAAATCTCCTGAACGCTACCCAGCGAGTTGCATTTGTCGATTGACCTCTCGGTTGAAGTTGGACTTACCTAGTGGGACAATTGTCATCGAAAACATACTCGTCAACAATTTCGAGCGTAGTGCTCCCAACTGCCGGCACAGGAGTGACATGGATGTTACACATCACCTTTGTCATGTCCATGTTCATTTGAAGATCGATCCGTGGTGAGAAACTATTGAGATCATTAAGCATACTCGTTCTCTTTCTCAAGTTTTGATTCGACAGTCAATCCAAGCATCACTTTATTCCAATTAAATTAGATTTAATGACTTTTAAATAAAAAAATATATGTATAATTTTTTTACCTTTATGATTCTTTAAAATGTAAGGTTTAAGTTTTTTTTATATTCTACTAAGGCAGCGCTTGTCTACGATCCCACCTGATGGTAAGTGGTGATGTAGCCTAAGATGGTGAAGCGCACTGACTTAACAAAAGCCTATTCACTCTAGCCTTGAAGACACCCACACTGTAATCGGATGGAAAGACAGATGCTGGCAACTTATTCCACTCCTTTGCTGTACGTATGATGAACGACGTAGCGAACCGTTTCGTTCGAATGCGTGGTAAGTCAACAACGAAAGGGTGGAGACTGGCCGAACGTCTTTAGACGAGGAAGGAATTAAATTGTGCAATTCCTGCGCACACTCTCCGAAATGCATCCTGTAGAAAACTATTTTGCGTCTGTATTCTAGGCTGGTAAGATTGGTTTTAACAAAACACCAATAAGCCTCTTAGCACGCCTTTCCATTGAGTCCAAAGCTGCTAGGTGGCATTTTGCAACACCAGCCCATATATGGCAGCAATACTCAATGCACGACCGGACTTGCGCTTTATATAAAGTAAGCAGCTGTCCCGGCGTGAAGTATCGCCGTACCTTTGCAAGGTCTCCCAGCTTCCTTGGACTCAATGAACCGACCGAAGTTCAGATTTGAGGATATCTCAAACCCCAACAACTGCAGGCGATCGGTATATTCCAGTGATACATTTCGGAAAGAAGGGGCCAAGATTAGCTGGCTCCTATTTGAAGTGAAGAGAATCGCTTGTGATTAAGAGGCGTTGAATTTCACAATATTGGCATTGTCCCATTCGGAGAATGCCTGTTGTGTGTGATTCACACGCTCAACCATAGCTGCTCTTTCGGACCGGATTTGATCCCGATTGGCCAAAGCACTCGGTTGGTATCTCTCAACATCTATGCTGTCTTCTGCATACCCATAGATACCGGGCATAAGCAGATCATTAAGGAAGAGAGTTGCGGAGAGTACGGACCCCTGAGTAACACCGGCGTTAGTCGCCATAGGCTCGGATGAGCAGCCATCGACGACGACCCGGAGAGATCGTTCACTCAGAAAGTCCTTTACCCATTCAGTCAGACCAGGGGATAAGCGGTACGCTTGAAGCTTACCCAAAAGGCTAGCGTGCCAAACTCTGTCAAAGGCCTCGAGACATCAAGGAAACAGCAAGCGCTTCCCACTGTTCTCGAGTGCCTAGCCCCATACGTGTGGCATACACTAGAAGGTCCCCAGCTGACCGATTTCGGCGAAACCCATATTGCCGGTCACTAAGGAGGTCATTCTGTTCTAGGTATGCCATTAAGCGGGCGTTCAATATACGCTCCATAATCTTGCAGAGTATGGAGGTAATTGAGATTGGCCGATAATTGGCAGGGTCGGCACGGCTGCCTTTTTTTGGAACAGGCTGCACGTTGGCCAGCTTCCAGGATTTTGGTACTATTCCAGTCCTAAATGAGAGGCGGAACAAGCGTGTCAGCACAGGAGACAACTCAGGTGCACAAGCCTTTAGAACTATAGCTGGTATACCATCTGGTCCACTAGCTTTGTTCACGTCTAGACACCGCAAGGTTTTAAGAACCTCCTTATTTGTTATACGAACCTCCGACATAGAGGTCCCGCAGTGAGGTAATTTAGGTGGAACGTTGTTGCCACTGTCCAGACGTGAATTGTAGGCAAAGAGAGACGCGAACAGGTCCGCTTTCTCTTTAGCCGTACGCACCAGTGTGCCATCCGGTTTTACCAGCGGAGGCAGTGTAGGCCGACAGAAGTGTGTCTCGACCGATTTGGCGAGAGACTAAAAAGCTCTAGTGCCGGATGGTCTGGCAGAGATTATTGCGCCAATATGTTTAATGCGATCGAGACTAGCTTTCCGTAAAGCTTTTTTGTAGGACTTGGCGGCCTGGTTGAAAGTTCTCTTCTTGGAGCTAATTTTCGAGCGTCAACCCAGAATAGGTACTAAATGCTTGCGCTTTTCAGCTTGGGCGCATTCAGCGTTAAACCAAGGGCGAGCTTTGCTACCGGTAGGAGCGTCAGAGAAGGCAATGAAATACTCCATAGCTTGACGCAACACATCCGTTATCGCATCCGCGCAGCTCGACGGATCCGCAGAAGAGAAACAGACCTCCCGCCAAGGATAAGATGCAAAAAAGTCTCATCCCAATCAACTGACTTATACCGCCATATTCGTCGAACACCTTGGGACTCGTAATCAGGTGGAGAATATAACGATACAGATTTCACCAGACAGTGGTCAGATGTACCCAAAGGGGAGGTAGCCTGTACTTCATACCTGTCTGGTTCGGTAGTCAGCAGAAGGTCCAAGCAATTTGCTGTGTGACCGTCTACATCGGGTACCCTAGTCGCTTCCTTTAAGAAAAGAAAGACCTAGCGTCAAAGCAAAATTCCACGCTTCTCTTCCAGCATGGTCGGTCTTCTGGTATGGGAACAGCCAGTCTTGGTGACAAGCGTGATAAGTAAATTCTTAAGCTTATTGTTTTTGTATAACGCCATTCGTTCTTAGTTAAATATCTTTAAATTGATCTCCATGAAAATCATGTCTATTACTTTTAATCGGCTGTAGTTTAATCGGCTGAAATTAGAATTATTTTGATTTGATACGTGGTAGAGCCATGCTGCAGCTATATTAGTAGTATAGTTGTAGCACGAATGGGTCGGCTCGACCGGGGAAGGACCACGCCTCACAGAATACCAGCGTAAAATAGCAGCTTAATGCTGCTGTGTTTCGTATGATGAGTGTAGAGAACCGGAGACCCTTTTACTGGAAAGAGGCATTCCATCTTAGTCCTCACGGGTGACAACGCATCTGCATTTTGATTCTTTATAGAGGATAGATGTAGATGTCTATGGGTCACAGCAACCACTTACCATCACGTGGACTGTGTGCTCGTTTGTCACCCTGTCCTATAAAATAAAAAATTGAAATGGAAGGAAAAATTATTTTGTTTTGAAATGGCCAGTACTGCAGAATAGGAATTTCACAGGTAAAGACCTATTTGTATAATAATACCTACCTCATTTCGTCGTGCTGAATATCTTTACCAAATTGAATATGATATGCCGTAATTCTCACGCTTTACGAGTAGTTATAATATTATTATCTAGTATAATATTACGAAATTTGTTCAATAGAACAAATTAAGCCAAACATTCCCCATGTGCCTCGCTTATCTTATCTTTGGTCGATTCATCGATTTACACTTTGACTCATGAAGCGATGAGTTGATTGAAGACATAATTACTTATTATTTAGCTTGTATTTTATTTTATTATTAACATAGACGTAAGCCCACATGTTAGCAAAATGGACAAACTTAGTCTGACAATAAACAATTTTAATTAATTAATTAATTATATTATCGAAAACTTAGACATATATCTGATTCTTTGACAAAATTTATAATAAAATATTTAAAGGTGTTATTGAACCTTAACTACTCTTTTGTTTTGAGTTCATTTACTTTTAAAAAAAATAACAAACCTAAAAAAATAAAAAATAATATGGCACATGTTGTGATTGCCTGTTACAAGAGGGCAATCAGCAGGTAAAACTATTTTTATCTTTAAAACTTGCTCTACGAGTATTACTGCAAACTCAATTGGTGACCTCTAAATTAATAAATAAAATAAAAATACAACCTTACACTTTAAGATTTACTAAAATAATCGCAGGCAGTGTATTATTAAGCTCGTCAAAACACCCATAACTTGTTAAAACATCGACACAAAGATTTCTACATAATTACATTAATACACCACTCACGGACAGTCAGCAAAAAATCGATTTAAAGAAAAAAATATCGACAATCGGTTTATTTGCAAAGTCATTCACCTTAGCGCTTTTATTTATATTATGTTAAGGATGTTTCTAAATAAAATAAAAAATAAAAACATTTAAAACCGTACCCTCCAAAAATAACGATATATTATAATTATACGAATACGAATTTAATTTCTAGCATTTTAAAATATTTTATCATTGTCGGTGGCCTGTAAGTTCAGAGCTGAGCAAAGACTCGCCCAAACTGGGAGAATTGCCTGACAGATAGAATAACAGTATTCTCGCTACGTTGACGTGGGTTCGTTCTTACCGGCGTCGGCCGACATACCTACAGCCACTGTGAGGTCTCTGATACGACCGATACAGCATTTTTTCAAAGCAAGCCGATGCGCAACATTATGTTTCAAGATGGCGGATCATATCTTATATGTTACAACCATTGCGGCTATATTTTACTGCCAAGGAGAAATAATTTTCTTAAGGCGACACATCGAAAACCGTTGAAACGGGCTATCGCCGGACTGACCCGAGTGAAACATAATTTCTATAAAAACTTCAAAAACGCCGTTATAAGGTCTAAAATTGCGTAGCGCCCGCGACGATTAAGACCGCTTAGAAATCGCTTAGAATCTTAAAATATTTTTAAAAAATTATTGATTTAAGTAATCAAAATAATGAGCAAGTAAATTACGAATATTGATGTTATGAATGTATTTGAGTGATTCCCAAGCATATAGATTGAGTAATTTCGTTGTAATTTCAACTATAGTGATTTTTTAGAGGTGTTTTCGCAAATAATAATGATCGAGTCAAAATTATACAATCGTGTTTTTGAACAAGCAAATTCAAGATAAAGACATGAATTTACCTATATCAAAATTCCAGTTTCGTTAGTCGTGTCATACTCCTATACTATTCGATGAAAGGAGGTGCATTTTTTCGCGGTGTCGCCTTAATTCGTGTTTTCTTTAAACATATGGGTATAATGTTATGGTTTATACAATAAAGTAGGTATAATAAAAATGTTTTTCGTCTAAATTTATATATTATTATAACATTAGTGCTAAAAGCGAAGTATAAAAGTTATTTCCAGTATTTTTGTCTAGATACAGTTGAGACCTCCTATAGTTGTGAAATATTCATATTTCACAACTATAGGAGGTCTCAAGATCTTCGAGACATTTTCCGACGCCGAGCGCCTGATTGTAGAAAGGAGAGGAGAGTATGGAATAAAGTCTTGTAATTCCTGCCAATACTCTCTAAATTGTCTCCTGTAGAATACAAAGAGGCTAGCTATTCTGCACCTGTACTCGACGCTGCCAAGATTGACTTTATTATTAAAGTCAATCTTCAAAAAGTTAAAGTCAATCTGAAATTACAAAGCTGCGATTTGGCATTTTGCAGCAAAAACCCATATGTCGCTGTTCATTGAAAACATTCTGTAACATATAGTACTACACTCACCTTTCCCTTTGGCGATTTCATTAGCCGCATACTGGAGGAGTCCGTTCTGCAAGTTGCCGGTGCCGTTCGCCTCCTTTGCGGGTCCGTCACTGAACTTCTCCTGGACTTGGGAAAGATCGTTCTTATTCCACTGGGAGGCGGATTTTAGCGACACCTCCATATCCTTCCGGTTGTTGAAGTCCGGCACCTTCGCGTCAGGGAAGGGCATGCCGTTTCTGCAAACGAAGTTATTTGTGTGTTACAAGTTTTGTTATTAATTTTTTACAAGTACATTTAAACTTTCTTATACGTAGTAGAGCCAAACTGCAACTATATTATGATGGTAGTAGCACGAATGGGTAGGCTCGACCGGAGAAAGAACACGCTCTCATAGAAAAATACCAGAGAGAAATAGCAGCTTTGTTGCTGTGTTGCTTATGGTGAAACCTTTTTTACTAGAAACCTCAGGTTTCTAGAAAAAGGTTCAGGTTAGGCATTCCATCTCAGTCCTCAGGGGTAAAACATATCTACATTTTGATTCTTAATCGAGCATAGATGTAGATGTCTATGGGCCACATCATCCACTTACCGTCCGATGGACTGTGTGCTCGTTTGTTAACCTTATACTATAAAAAAAAATACATTCACACTGTGAATTTCTCCTATATCGTGAAAGAGTTTCATACACCTATATAAATGGGACATGTTGTTGGGATCACTACCCTCCTAGTTGTTTTCAAGTACAATGTTTACTTAGGACTAATAGTCCGACTAGGTAAGTCCAACTTCAACCCAGAGGTCAATCGACGGATCCAACTCGGCTGGGACGACACATTGTCTCGTTATGTACACCTCAAAACTTGAAAACAAGAGTGTGCAACCAGTTCGTGTTGCCAGTAATGTCATGTGGATCTGAGACGTGATCTTTCACCGCTGGCCGTTAAGGCACTTCTCTCTCTTTCAGTTCTTGATTCTAATACTACTTTTCCATTAATATCTGTTTAATACAAAAAATATATAATAGGATTGTGAAATAGGCTTCGATACGCATTAATCTTCGAGCCCAGATAGTTTAATATAGATAGATATAAGTGTGTAGATAATATTATTGAAGGTGTATCACAAATTATTAGTAAGTGACCTTACATTATCAGATATAAGAATGATAACATATTATTCTTCAAGAACTGATAGTAATAATATTACGAAATTTATGTTATATATATAAGCGAAATACCACTGACTGACTGACTCATCACGAGATCTCTAAAACTATACACCCGATTCACTTGAAATTTAGTACAGTTACTCATTTCGCAATGTAGACGCTCACTAAGAACGGATTTTTTTTATAGCATAGGTGACAAACGAGCACACAGTCCACCTGATGGTAAGTGGGTACTGTGGCCCATAGACATCTACATTTATCCTCTATTAAGAATCAAAATGCACATGCGTTGTCACCCCTGAGGACTAAGATGGAATGCCTCTTTTCCAGTAAGAAGGGTCTCCGGTTCTCTACATTCACCATACGAAACATAGCAGCGTTGAGCTGCTATTTTACGCTGGTATTCTGTGAGAGCGTGGTCTCACCCGGTCGAGCTGACCCATTCGTGCTACAACTATAATATAGCTGCAGCGTGGCTCTACCACGTAAAAATCTTTCTGATCTTCCTATCAAAAAAAAATTCTTAATATTTTACATCTAGGTACCGCAATAAAATATTATCGTGCGCCCAGCGAAGCGAGCGGGTATCAGCTAGTATAAAATATAAAGTCGAAAAGTTTTTTTTTTTTTAGCAGATTGTATGTTTGCATAACTAAACCTAAAAAGTTTCTATTAAACCGAAATTTGGTAAATTGTTAATTACCTTTTGTAGGGATTTTCCCTACAATTTTTTTTTAGTAGTTCATAATATATCTCAAAAATCTAAAGTATGCTTGCTATGTGTGTAGATAATGTTTCATATACACATCTGCTCTGATCCCACTGGGCACGAACCACGAACCCGGCTCACACTTGACTTATTTAGATAACAGTGATAAGCGTTAAGAATTATTATATTCTATTACTACATATTCAGTATGCATTTAAGTTACGTGAGGGTGATATAGTCACCTTAAACTTTGTCGCCCTTTAAAACCGAAACTATAATGAGGACAGAGACAATAACACAAAGTCGTATACTATAACTAATATATTAAGAAAAAATAGCCAACAAGCTTTGGCAATAATTAGGAACTCTTCGAAAAATCAACTTAAAAAACTAACTACTCTACACAATACCAAAATCGACTAAAATATTTACAATAATGTCAACTGACAAAATTGCGTCGATAAAGCAGCGCCCTTTTGACCCTTTATTATTTGATTGACTGATGAAGAGCTGTCGTATCACAGAACCATCTATGCAAACAAGGCTATAGTTTTTGAGTTATAAGAACGTGACCATATTAACCGGATGACCATATTACCCTCACGTACTATATTTATTTTATTTATTTATTTAATCTTTATTGTTAACACCTTAATAACGAGGGTTACAAAGGGCGGACTTAATGCGTATCGGCATTCTCTGCTAGTCAACCCGTGGAATGATGAGATTTTGTGGCAGGTGCAATTATATATAAACATATATACATACGTACTATGATATGCATATAATATACATATAAATCTTAACATATAGTGTATGTAAATGTATGAACAAAATATGTTTGATACATAGATATAATACATACGTTACATATGATAATAAAATACATATATTGAAATTGCAAATAATAAAATATCTAAATATATCAAAATATTGGTAAATCCAATTGGGCATGCCCTAAGCGCATTAAAAAAATTACGTATAACATGATTATACAGAATTTTTTAAAGTAGTTTAAATACACACAAGTTTTCACTAATAACCTTATTATACTTCCAATTTTCCGATAATTTTATGTCAAACTTCAATTTTAAAAAAAAGTTTAGAAAATCCAAAAGTGCACGACTCATAATGCTCATATGATCATCATATCATCATTCAGGTCACTCCATCAAGTCCAAGACGTATTTAAGTATAAATATTACATCCTACTTAATTTTACTATTATTTATTCTGTGCTTTTAAAATAATAATATTGATTATAATAATAATCTCTGATTATTATTATAATCAAGTATGTAAGAAATTTGGTTTTTCGAATATTGTGTATTTGTACAGCGATCTTTTTGAGCCGCTGCAAACAACTGATATGTGTCCACTCACGACGGCGATTGACGCCGAACTGAGTGAGTGACGCAGCCTCTATTTAGTAAAAAATAAATTCATACAAGGCTGCTAAGACACCGAATATTTAGACATTTCGCAGCCGCAAAAAATTAATTATAACTAAATTAAACAAAATTAAAATGGCATTTACATTCAATGGCTTCCCACATGATAGATGAAGAATTTTAAAAATAGATTGAGTTGAACAATTGATATTTTCAAAAGTTATCATGTTTACGAAGCCATGCGGACTTGGTCCACACCATAAGCCACTAAAAACAGAGGCCGTAAGCCAGACTGCTCAGGATGTGATTATCACTGAAGCGGGATCATTTTTGACATCACACAACTTCATAATTACTAATTTGTAATTTGTACGAATTTCTATGTTTCTTTATGTTGTGTGTTTGGTCAAATAAATGTTTCTTTCTTTCTTTCTTTTGATCATGTGGTCCCAGGTTCGAATCGCGGACTTTGAGATAGAGGGAGGGAGGGAGAGGATGCGAGGAGATCAGTTTCAACAGGCATACATTCTTGAAGTGTTCCTAGAGGGCTAAGCCCTAGGGTGGCAACGCATTTATGGTCTTCTATGTTTGAATTTGCTTGAGTTTCCATACACTAGCAATTCACCATCAGGTCGAAAGACTTAAGGACGGTTAGCTTATTCGTAATATTAAAAAAAATCGTTTACTTTCTTCACCACAAACATTACATGTTACCGTGTGGTGATAGCGTAAGAGAATCAATCACCATATGAGTGTCATAAAAGACTATGAAGTATACCAAAAAGATATGGCTTCCATTAGACGCCGGTATAACCGTTTGGTTTACGCCAAACTTAAATGACCAGATCAGCGAAAGGCAGCAGCTTCTGAAGTGCAAGGCGTCTTGATCTGAAATCACCAATTCAACTGCCAAGTATAGCGCTTAAGGCTTTTTTTTTATTCCTCTCTTGTGTCAATCGTGAATGATTCGTTTATTTCACCCGGTTCCCATCAAAGTATTGGTGATTGCAATTACATTTTTAACGTTCCGGATCAAGCAATTGACAGGACCTATGACCAAAGAGTACAGTAATGTCCGACGACCGACATTATCGAGCGTCTCACAGATCACAGAGTATTGAAATTCGAAATAATCCATTTGAATGATCGACCCGAATGACCCGGTTCGTACTTCGATGATTACCTACTTCGTCAACACTTGAATGATCGGGTCAGTAGAAATGAATGAATGACACATGTCTACTCTCTTCAACGGTAGAGACCTATGTCCAGTGACTTTTACAGGCTGGTAAAGAAGAAAGAAAAAGTTGCTACTGGCTAGTTAGAACCTATAACGAAAAAAGAAGAAAACCTCACCTGATGTCGTGCTTCCCGTTGTCAATCGCACGCACCAGTTTCCCGGTGTTGTCGCCGTACTCGCCGCACGACACCTCGATGATGAACGATGCCGGGTTGTGGTACGAGGGACACTGCAGACCCAAGCTGCCCAGCCATTCCACTGCACAAAATATTGAATATACGTGGTTGAGCCATGCTGCAACTGTAATATGGTTGTAGCACGAATGGGTCGCCTCGACCGGGGAAGGCCACGCTCTCACAGAATAACAGCGTAAAATAGCAGCTTCATGCTGCAGTAATTCGTATGGTGAGTGTACCGGAGACACCTTTTACTGGAAACGAGGCATTCCATCTTAGTCGTCAGGGCACAGAACATCTGCATTTTGATATTTAATCGAGGATAGATATGATGTCTATGGGCCACAGCATCCACTTACCACCAGGTGGGCTGTGTGCTCGCTTGTCACCCTTCTTCTATAAAAAATAATATAAAAATTTGTGTCGGTGAACACCAAGTACGGCACGTGACTTTAGATACAAACACAAAGCACACCGACTATAAAATAGACATAATTTAGTGCAGTACAAAACTTATCTTAATCGAGTGGGTAATAAACACCGGTATTAATAAATTACTACATCATATAACTTGATCTTGACGCCTCCGTGGCGCAGTAAATTAGCAATGAATAACAGCACTGTGGGTCGCTGGTTCAAATCCCGCACGGAACAAGTATTTGTATCCATCCGCCCATTACAGCCTATAAAAGTGCATTGCTGTAGTAGACCTCTCCCATAGATTACATAATCGTATATATGGAAGGCATAACCTCCCTACAACAGGAAAGGCTTATGTCTTGTACCTTATCTATACAAATAAATAAAATTGAAGTCTCTGTTTGTAATGTCAAAATAACAGCTTTTTAATAAATGCATGTGAAAGTATATACGGTACTTATAACAAAAACACAAATTTTTAAATTTTTGTCTGTCTGTTTGTTCCGCCTAATCTCCGAAATAGCTGAACCGATTTTGACGGGAATTTCACTGGCAGATAGCTGATGTTATAAGGAGTAACTTAGGCTACTTTTATTTTAGAAAAAGAATTAGGGTTCCGCGCAAAAAAATTAAAACCCTAAATTAAAATTACTACAGAATTAAATTAACTACAGAACACACAGTGTGTCCATCGCTATATTTATCTTAGTAATATCTGATCTCTCTCCGGTCCTGTCGATTTACCGTATCATCGGACTATGAGTGAGGGAATAGAAAGTGCACTTGTGCTTGTGTGCTTGCGCATACACTCGGGCACTATAATCATATCCTGTACAGGTGACTAGCCTCAGTTGAGACTGGCCGCCGTGACCGAAATTCGATCTGGAGGACATTATTATAGTGTAGTTATGATACCCACATTACGTTGTTTTGGTTGAAATGAGCCGGTAGCCGGTTGCGGTGGCCGACATAGCTTTCAACGCAAATACTTGACGCTCGGTAGAAATCGACGATGACGTCTTCGATGTTGTAACACCAGTCTCACCTCACAGTCTCCGCTAACTCTAACGCCTTGTTAAATCTAAAGGTTTCGACATTTTCGGCAGACAACTTTTTAAACTAACCAATTTAAAAAAAATAGGATGTTCTCAATTCAACTGAATATTCATTATTTTGTATGCGCGATATCTTCGTCAATTGCGAACCGATTTTTATCACATAGGCTTCAGGGCCATATTAATTTGGAGAAAAAGTTCCACCCCTTAGGGAGGGAAATAAAGGGCATGAATTTTTTAATCTAACTATTTAGACGACATTATAATATATTCTTTGTTTGAGTCAAAAGGGTGAATCAGACTTTTAATAAAAAGTAAAAGCAGATTTTCAAAGAATTAAAAGGAATAAATTAATTTTCACATAATAACTTCCGAAATCGGGGCTTTAATTCTACACACTATAAAATTATTATTCTTCTATAGAATGAGCGTGACAAACGAGCACACAGCCCACCTGATGGTAAGTGGATGCTGTGGCCCACAGACATGTACATTTATACATGCAAATGCGTTGTCACCCCTGAGGACTACGATGGAATGCCTCGTTTCCGTAAAATGCTGCTAATTTACGATGGTATTCTGTGAGAGCGTGGTACTACCCCGGTCGAGCCGACTCATTCGTGCTACTACTACTACTATAATACGTCTAATTTTCTTTTGTATTTTTTCGAAACAAAACAAAACAATCACGAAGTACTGCATCCAAATTGTACTTAAATCCGCAAGCTAGAAAGAAGCCAAGCTCTGAACGCGGCCTGACCATTCCGATAAATCCTTACGGATCCTTAGTTCTGCTTGATAAAATCGCGCTTAGCAAATGATTTTTTTATGAAATGGGCGTCTAATATTTTAATTCACTTCGCGTAATCAAAACAATGACTAATAAGGATGTCCCACGCTTCAAACCTCGTTTGTCCAATTCTTATGTTATCTTACGCTCCACACAAAACTTTTGACTTTTAAAAATTGATCAATCTTGAATTTGGTAGTTGAAAATGACACCATTTTTCAACATCACATTTTTGTCACTTGCCATAATGTTCAATGTTTATAACAAATAGTACCTACCCGCGTGAAGTATTCTCATCGGCAAATGTTCAGTATAGATGCAGAATAACGTTTTACGCACAAACGCATTTTTTTATAAGATAAAAATAAAATTTAAAAATCGAAAACAGTCCAAATTATATTTCATAAATAAGTTATTACATGAAATAGAAAACGAGCGTATGAGAACGGGAACGGATGAGAAGAGTGCAAAATCAGAAAAAAGAAAAAAAGAAGATTTTAAATATTCGAAATAAGTTTTTGAAATTACGTTAATAGTAAATGGATTAATGCTATTTAAAATTTAGAACACAGCCTAAAACTACTTATTTATTGTTATAAATAATTATAGTAACATAAAAACAACAATTTAAAATTAATACGGTGGTTTTGAATAATATCCTGAGTTTTACGTAAGTCATCGCTTTCGTTGACTTAGGAACGTCGAAGTTAGCTCTATAAATACCGACATTGTCTTAGCTCGAAAGTAGAGTCTGACCAAAGTCAAAGACGACCCTTTGTCCTTTAAAAACATCTTTAAATTTGCAATAAAAAATATTGTGGGTCACTTATCGTGATAAAAACTATCCTATCTCTCAAGTTGGAGCAAGCAATACACATTTCCAAAATTTCATTAAAATCAGTTGAGTGGTTTCAGAGTTCATCGCGGACAAACAATATGACACGTAATTTTTATGTATAATATAGATATGGGGTAATATGTATTTAGAGACAATATGAGTTTAAACTCAAAGTTTATAATATGAAAATTTGTGTAAAATAATGGATTAAAATTTTGATATTCAACAAAAAACAGTATAATTTAATTCATACACTATACATACATAAACTAAACCTTCACAAGGTTTATTTTAAACTTGAGTTTGTCTCAATACCGGCCACGAACACCTTTTATTAAATCTAAAGTTAAAATCAAGCTTAAAAAGAAAAATTACTCACCTAGTCTCCCCGTGCTTCCTTGATAAACGCACTGACCATCCGCCAATGTGTATAGATGATCGAACATCTCGAACAATCTGGCCGAGGGCTGGTGGATAGTGCAAATGATAGTTCGTCCCCCTCTAGCCAAGGTCTTCAGTAGAGATATGCATTGGAAACACGAGGAACTATCCAGCCCTGAGGTGGGCTCGTCAAAGAACATGATAGGTGGGTTGTTGACGAGCTCCAGGGCTATGGAGAGACGCTTCTTCTGACCACCAGACAGATTCGACGTCATCGTTTTGTGATGCTCTGACAGGCCAAGGGTTTCTAGAATTTCTTGTATCTAAAAATAAAACAAAGTATATAAGTAAATATTTTTTTTTTTTCACATAAATCACCATAACCATTACAGCCTATCAAAAGTCCAACGCTGAACATAGGTTTCCATAGATTGTCGCAGTTGTTATTTTTTCCAGCTGTTATCAGGAAGATGCTGCTGCCCATCTCCTGGTGCAGTTTACCTTTATCGCCTATTACCACACTCACAGGATGACATTATGGGGTAGTGTAGTGGATATTCTTACACCGCCGATACACATTTAAACGCCCTCAGCGCTAGACGCTACGCTCGCGCCGCCTGAGTAACGGTTCATTTAAATCGCGACAACATATTCTCAGCTTCCTATCTCAAATATCTTCCCATACATCTAATTACTTATATTTCTTGTTTCATCTCTTTTATTTGCTACATAATGTAACTTGTATTTCCACTATACTTGTGAGGAATTGAAAATATATATATTCGGGGAGGAGTGAAGGCACTTTTATTTGCCTAGCATCTAACCCACTCTTATATAAATACAAAGAGTATATTCCCACTTACATCGCATATAATTATATTTCTATGAATATGTGTTACGTTACTTGTGTGTAGCTCACTAAGTAAATTCACAAAACTCGTCAGATAGGTATATATACGGTACATTTATGAGCTAAATTGTAGCGTTATTGACTACCGTTACCTTTGCAGCCTTTCAAAAGTGCACTGATGGTTTCCTTATAGGAGGGGGGGGGGGATACTTGCCATAGTTGCCACGCTTAGCAGGCGGGTTAACAACCTTAGTTTTATTTTTGTATTTTAATCATTATTAGGTAGACGCTGCTACCCACGGTACGATATAGCGTAGTGGATATTTTTACAATCACCACCAGTTTTATACGTGATTTTATACGTGGTAGAGCCATGCTGCAGCTATATTAGTAGTATAGTTGTAGAACGAATGGGTCGGCTCGACCGGGGAAGGACCACGCTCTCACAGAATACCAGTGTAAAATAGCAGCTTAACACTGCGGTGGTTCGTATGGTGAGTGTAGAGAACCGGAGACCCTTTTTACTGGAAAAGTCTTAGTCCTCACGGGTGACAACGCATCTGCATTTTGATTATTTATTGAGAGTGCTCGCTTGTCACCCTATCCTATAAAAAAAAGTGTACCGCCTGTAAAACAGGTACTTATTATTGCCATGTGTTGGAAAAAGAGATTCATCACCATATTTCATCTCCCAGGTGTCATAAAAGGCCACTGTGGGACACGATAGAAATATCTTATGGCCACCAATGTATGACGGTATGATGGCCATTTCGTTGATGCTAGATATTAAATACTCTTAGGAAGTTAGATAGTCGCACATGCAGTGGCGTAAGATATTCCACTGCACCGTATCATACCGTGTGTATCTTCCTGCCAGTTGCCAACCCGCCCGCCAAGCGTGGCAACAATCTATGGGAGAGGCCTATGTTTAGCAGTGGACTTTGGATAGGTTCTAATCAATGGATGAATGAATAAAGTTAGATAACACAGGATTAGATTTGAAGTTGGCACTTTAATCTCAATACGTCAATTTTATGATATCGCATAAGTATGACTCACCACCATTTCAACTTATATATTTTAGGTCAAATACAACAAAAAAGTAATGATGATTAAAATGCTTTATATTGGTCAGGGGTTTCCATGCTGGCCTACCTTTCCGGTGATCCTGTTATGGAATACGGGTACGCGACCCCGGCTCCTGAGCTACTGTTATTCTCATACCTTTCCTGCCGAGATAACAGTATCCTTACACCTATGCTCCTACCCCCAAACTTCTTTTTCCTTTCCCAAAATGGTAGCTTCCTCTACCAACAATAGCATACCCAAAGAGGGTTGGTGTCAGGCAGGCGGCCGACTGTAAAACTTCTGCCAAATCCCATGCAGTAAATGAATAGTACGAGTTGGGATATGTGACAGGGCTAGGGCGTACCCGCAGGCGACGCGCAGGGGCAGCACCCGGCTCCTGTGGGAAGTGGGCAGGGTTGTCGCACCTTACGGAGCGTAAGAGGCAAGCCCGGAGAGAGAAGAATGTCAGAGTGAGGTTTGCAAGCTGGAATATAGGTACGATGACTGGAAGAGGAAGAGAGTTAGCAGATGTTTTGAAACGACGAAGAGTGAATGTTGCCTGTTTGCAGGAAACAAAATGGAAGGCAATAAAGCAAGAGATTGGGGAGGATACAAGTTTTATTATTGTGGAAGTGATGGGAAGCGAAATGGAGTAGGAGTTGTGTTAGATAGTGGAATGAAAGAACGAGTGACAGATGAAAAGAGTAAATGACAGAATGATAGTTGTTAAATTAATGATTGAAAACAAAGTAGTGAATGTTGTAAGTGTGTATGCTCCGCAAACAGGCTGTGAAGAGAGTGTGAAAGAGAAGTTTTGGGAGGAATTTGATTGTATGATGATGGGAATACCTGAGCGTGAGGATGTTTATATGGGAGGAGATTTTAATGGACATGTAGGAGAGTGAATGACGGGTATGAAAGAGTACACGGTGGATGGGGTACGGAATGCGGAACCGTGAGGGGAAGTTCTTCAAGCAGCATGTGCTTTCGACCTGGCTGTAGTAAACACGTGGTTCCAAAACGAGATCAGCATCTTGTTACTTATAAAAGTGGCCACCACGCGACACAGATCGACTATCTTCTGATAAGACGGAACCAAATCAAGAGTGTAAAACTGCAAAGTGCTTCCAGGTGAAGACTTAGTATCCCAGCACCGAATTCTGCTGGCTGACATCTGCTTAACTGTTCGCCTCAACAAACATAAGGATCGTCCCCCACCCAAAATAAAGTGGCATTTGTTGCATAAGGAGGGGTATGCAAGTGAATCTAGAGAGCTAGTTGTAAACAAGATGATAGAGATGGGTGATATGGAAGGAATGAGTGTGAATGAGTGCTGAAGGAAATGGCTGATTGTATCCGAAGTGGCAAGGAAGGTGTTAGGAGAATCAAAAGGAAGGTATGATAGATAAGGATGGGTGGTGGTGGAGTGAAAGTATTAGAGAAGTTTTGAGAGAAAAGAAAATGCCTTTAAAGAATGGCAGAGCGTAGAAGACCAGAATGAATCCATAAAAGAAAGTAAGAGAGGAGCGTATAAAGAATGTAAGAAGAGAGCGAAGAAGGAAGTTGCTATTTGTAGGGCAGAGGCGCAAGATAAATTATATCGGTCCTTGAAAGCCTCGAAGGCAAAACGACTTTTCAAATTGCAAGAGCGAGAAAGGAATGGAAGAGATGTTTCATGTAAAATGTATAAAAGATGATTCTGGAAGGATTTTGACTGACGATGAAAGTATAAAGAAGCGATGGAAGGAGTATTTTGAGAAATTGATGAATGAGGAGAATGAATGGAATGGTATGCTTGAAAACCCACCAGTGAATATGGGCTTAGTGAGAGAAATTAGTGTGGAAGAAGTAAAATGGCTGTTAGGAATATGAAGAATGGGAAGGCGGTCGGCCCAGATGGAATACCAGTAGAAGTGTGGAAGTTGCTGAGGGCGGATGGATGGAAGTGGTTGAGTTTATTTTCGGTAAATTGTTGCAGGAAGAACAAATACCTGAGGAATGGTGCAGCAGCATACTGGTCCCCATTTTAAAACAAAGGAGACGTCCAAAACTGCAGCAGTTACTGGGGAATAAAACTCATGTCACGTACGATGAAAGTCTGGGAAAGAATAATAGAGAGAAGAATGAGAGAAGAGGTGAGATAACACAAAACCAGTTCGATTCATGCCCGGTCGAGGTACGACAGATGCCATTTTCGCATTACGCCAATTGTGCGAAAAGTACAAGCGCGTGCATAAAGATCTGCACATGGTTTTGTCGACCTTGAAAGGCGTATGATCGGGTTCCCGTGAGGTTTTGTGGTGGGCGTTAAAGATGAAAGGTATGCCTGGGAAGTATGTGAGGTTGGTCCGTGCTATGTACAGAGCATCCGTACATGTGTACGATCTGCCGCGGAACTACGGGCAGTATCGATGTGGCGGTAGGCTGCACCAAGGTCGGCATTGAGCCCTTACCTCTTCCTACTGATTATGGACGCTTTGACGTCGGACCTGCAGGATGAGGCACCCTGGTGCATGCTCTTGCCGATGACATCGTGCTTGTCGGGAAGAAGGCATCGAGGTACAGAGCAGACTGACGGGGTGGCAACGGAGGCTGGAAAGTGTTGGCTTGAAGATCAGCAGATCCAAACCGAATATCTGTGCTGTGATTTCGGCGGCCTTCCAGTCCTGTACCCATGTCGTTGGATGGCGCTATACTGCCTATCTGCTCAGATGTCAAGTACCTCGGTTCCCTCATTCAAGGCGACGGCGGAATAGATAGAGCTGTGCAGCATAGGATTAACGCAGGGTGGATGAAATGGCGACAGGTCACAGCCACAACGTGCGACCCCGAATGCCAATAAGGCTGAAGGGAAAATTTACAAATCGATCATCCGACCTGTCGTCATGTATGGAAGTGAATGCTGGGCCGTCAAGAAGAAGGATGAAAATAGACTGCATGCGAATGAAATGAGAATGTTACGATGGATGTGTGGTGACAAGGATGGATAAGATAAGGAATGAGTATATAAGAGAAGCCTGAAAGTAGCGCCAGTGGTAGAAAAGGTGAGAGGAAGCAGATTGGCATGGTTTGGGCATGTGATGCGGAGGAATGAAAGTCATGTCACAAAACGAGTGTTGAATATGAATGTGGAGGGACACACGGGCAGAGGAAGGCTGAATAAAAGATGGATCGATTGTGTGAAGAGTGATATGAGAATGAAAGGAGTAAGTATGGAAATGACGGCTGATAGAGAGGAATGGAACAAAAGATTTACTGCGCCGACCCCAGATAATGGGAAATGGTTTAGAGAATGATGATGATTAAAATGTTTTATAAATTTTTTGTACCCCATGTTCAGCAGTGGACTACCTATTAAAGGACTCACGAATGTTTTTAGTTTAATTTTTTGCACATTACGCACTTAAAGTTAGCGCATAATGCGAAGCGAAAGGAGAAGAAACGAAGGGAAAGAAGAGACAGATTATCAGTTCTATTCTTATTGGTTAGTCTTAATTGTTTTGGATACAGTTAATCCGGTGGCCAAAAGCGAATAATCGAGTTACAATTTCCTAATAATATTTTTTACCATTTAATTCAAAATTACTTTTTGTTACAGCCCTACTGCTGGGCACAGACCTTCCCTCATTTCTGAAAGGGTTTTAGGGCAAGGAAGTGTCTGCCACGCTGCCCCAATGCGTGTCTTCGAAATATTTTTTTTCTAGACATGCAGGTTTTCTTTCACCACCGAGCACTTGGTAATCGGCGCTTAAAATTTCAATCAACAATTTAATTGGTGCGGCGGGGATCGAGCTGGGGTTGCTCGCGTACTGTGAAAATTACAGCGAGCGCTAAGCCCCTGAGCTACCACGGCAGTATAAATCAAAAATTACTTTAAAGTATTTATTTCAACTTACCACTTCTTCCTTATCACCCCTGGTTGTAGCACTTGGCAGTTTGAGCGCGGTGGCAACAGACATCGCCTCCTCGACAGTGAGGTTCCCGTGCAACTGGTTGTCCTGCATGATGTAACACGACAACTTGCGGAAGCTGGACAGGTTGCGCTCCATGCCGTTCACTGTTATACTGCCTTCCATTCCTGAAGTCCTGGTAGACAAAACATTACTCGTAAATTTAAAGTTGCGTAAAAACCACATTTAATAGTCCACATTAATTTTAACAATATTACATATTAAGTTAACTATAGAACTGTCGAAAAATCAACTATAAAAATGTTAGAAAAATCTTATAGTTTCTGGAAGATGGCGGTATACCGTCTCGTTAATGGCAGACGTCAAATACCCAGACCGGCGACAGGCAGCAGCGTCAAAGGTGAGAGAACTCTGGTACCGCGACTGCCAATCTGCCTGCCAAGCTTTACACGTGGTAGAGCTACACTACACATATATTGTGGTAGTAAGCACGAATGGGTCGGCTCGACCGGGGAAAGGCCACGCTCTCACAGAATACCAGGGTAAAATAGCAACTTAAAGCTGATGTGTTTCGTATGGTGAATGTAGAGAACCGGAGACCCCTTTTACTGGAAACAAGGCATTCTCCATCTTAGTGTTCATTCTTAGTAGTCATCTGCATTTTGATTCTAAATCCAGTGGGCATAATATACGGGCTCATGAAAAATGACAACAATTACAGACATATACATAATTATTTTGGCAAATGCAATATAAAATTAGAAGTTAAAATTGATAATAACATTTAAAATTATATATAATATGAAATTAAAAACTAGACTGTTTGTATTTTTTTTTCTAGAATTTTGAAAGCTATGTCCACATCATCATTATTCAATCTTTATTACATTGGCCTCTCCGACTTTGGGAAGGATTGCAATAAATCCTATTACGCTGGTCACCACACACCAATTAAAGTAATAACATAATGGGTCTATAAATATAAGTGGTAATATATCAAGAGCTAAACACACTTACCATCGGTGCAATTTTTCATAAAGTAAAAATATGAACGAAAAAATCAATATTAAATCTTAAATGAGTCTAAACCGATTACGCCCAGTCGTCGGTAAATGAACTATTCGTAGATTGAGTGTGCAAGTTTCATGTAAGGTTTAAGTTGAAAGCTCCAAATAACTCTCACATTTTTTTTAAATTGGCGCTAATGGAGCGAGGTCATGCTCAGTTTCGCCACGAGAAAACCGATAATTATACATAATTACGTAGTAGATAGTTCCTTAACTTGCAGGCATATTAAAGTTTTACGGAAGTGTGCCCATGAACATTTTATATTTAAATATAGAAATAACAGCCTATTGCGTGTCAATGGGTACTGGCTTCCTCTCATTCAAAGAGTAAATTAATATATAGGAAACTCTCACTTTGGAGAAGCTGCCAGAGTGGAAAAGAGGCAGTGCCTCAATTCGTGGTAATGGACTTCACATGTCCTCGAAATGTCAATTGTGTTTAATTTCACAGACATGCAAGTTTCCTCAAGGTGTTTTCCTTCACCGCCGAGCACGTGGTTTATCTAGCGTCGATAATCGAACTCGGCTTGGTTGCATAGTAACTAATGTAAAGCAAACACCCGGCCCCTAAACTATCACGGCTCCCACTTATAAACAGAATTGTTGCATAAGCCCGATTTCAATAATGGCGAAAATTTCGTATATTATCGGAAATATAGGTTTAAATGAAATGCAATTTTATATATCGTAGCCTTTTATAGCTGCAGCACCAATGGGTTGGCCCGACTGGGTGCTGGGTGATGCTCTCACAGAATATCAGCGTGAAATAACAACTTGATGCTGCTGTGTTTCGTATGGTGAGTGACTAGACCCTTCTTACTGGAAACGAGGCATTCCATCTTAAAATACGCTCCTCAGGTTCATTTTCAACAAACAGCGGCATTGCCCAGGAACCACAGCGCAATAACTAGGTACTCAGGAGACAACATGCCGTCATCGAAAGTAAAATTAAGCTTAGTGCAATAACTTGTAAGACTATAGCGATACTAATTATATAATAAAACTAGCGAACCGCCCGGCTTCGCATGGGCGCAATTTAGAAAAAAAAGAAGGGCGCTTAGCAAGAAAAATATGAATAATATATTTTTTATCGTTACTGCCAATTAATTAAGTTATTTGCTTATTGCGAGTTATTTTTTCGGTTGCGCGTAATTTTAAGTTTTTGATATCTTCTAAATTATTCATTACTATGATATATCTAGTGTAAAAGATAATTATAATCTACATTTAATACCCAAGGTTACTAACATATTTAACTGAATAAGGATTAATAATAAACAAGAGCAAAAAGCGTTGCAAATAACGTATTTTTAATTGGAATTTAGTATTTTTATGGAAAATCCAAAAGTGCCTCATGAGCGTTTCATTTAATTTTGATGAAAACATAAATTATATTCCTGATTTTTAAAATATATTATTTATGTGTTTTCAATTTAGCGCTCTATTATTTTAACAGGTAGTGTCACCTACATCGAAAAAAAAATGTTTATCAAAATAAATCGATTACACAAAGTTTAAAATCGATATGGGCTGTATAGTACATTTGTCCTTTGTCTATCAAGGGCTAAAAAATATGAAAGCTCCTTTAAATTTTTAATAGCAATAAAACTTAAGTGGAAATTATTCATGAAACGAGAATAAAATTAAAAAATTAACTATTCATACACAATTAAAATTTTATATAGAAGCCATGTTTTCCATTTTCAACTTTATTTGGCATAGTATACTTTTCCATAGTGCACGTTTTCCACGCATGTAACATACTTGTCCCACACTTGATATAAAGCAACAAAAAACAGTTTTCCTTGTCGTGGCTGCAGTCCAAGTTAAATCAATGTCATTAGTAACTTTTAAGCGTTATGGCGATCCCGCGATACAGTGTCTCACGTGTATGACCACTAACGCTATTTTCAAACAGTTTATTTGTATATTCTAATAATTAAATGTATATTCGTCAGGTATGCATTACGTCGAAGACAGACACGGAAAATTGAAGTTTAAATCGTATGCAGTAGATGATTGACAACTTTCCTATAGTATCTAGTACTGTTGTTCATTTATCAGTACAGTCGGTACATTTGCTCATGACATCTTGCTGTGAAGTTTATCGAAGAGTTGCACTATACCACAGAGCTTTGATTTCTCATTGCTAATTGCCGGGGGGTTATTGTAAACTATCACTATGTTTGACAGGTGACTTGGCAATAGTTAAAAAAGAAAACCTTAGTTGGGGTTTAATTCACGACAATAGTTGAATAGCGGATTCTAACTGATAACTTGACTTTAATAGTCCTTAGGCATTAGGTATTATTATATACATCATTATTATAGACTAGCGATCAGCCGCGACTTCGCATGGGTGATTTTTGGATCTCTACAACAGCTCCACCTACCGGCTCCAATTGTGGATCTAAACAAAAAAATTTCATCACAATCATAAGCCAGTTTCAAATTTTCGCAAGACTAACAGACAGCAATTAATTTTAATAAATAGAAATAGTATTATTGTTAAATATTTTTCTCATCCCTCTCTTACAAACTACGGAATGTTATAGCAATGGATGCTGACATGACCTACTTATTTGACGTTAACTTGAGATATTATAAAAGAAAACAATGAACTTCTAGTACACACGAGGCCAACATAATTCAAAAATGTATAATAAAGGTCCACACAATTATGTTTGCTCTTTCTGATAAAGTTGTAAAGGACAAGGTTAACTGCTTTTTTTAGCGGTTCATTTCTCAAGGAAGGTAAATAAAACATGTACAAGTATGGACATCGTCACGGTATGAATAAAAAAAATCATTGTGTGATTTTCAAGAGACATAAAATATAATTATATTTCACAATAATTATATACACATACAGGGTTATTTTTCAAAGAGTAGCCAAATTTTAAACTTAAGTTCAAATATATAAATAATGATATACCGTTAAATTGCAGATTTTGAAAACACGAGGATTCTACTTTTATTTGAAATTATCGCAAATTGAATGTGATTTATGGACAACAACTTTTTTGCCTACCGAAAGACCCTTACGAATGTGTGCGTGCGCAGTAAAATCTGTTAAAATAATGCATTACCACGCATTTTGAATTTAAAAGATAAAAAGGACAGAACGTTTGAGATTTTTTAATTAATTTTTCTTCACTGTTTGCCTATATTACTTATTCTGAACCTTCTCTTCAAATTTGGCCGGTTATTGCAAAATAACCCTGTATATCACTAGCCTGTAACAGTCCACCGCAAAGCATACCCTTCTACAGTCGTAGGTAGGATTGGTCATTATTTCCACGGTTGGCAGACTGATTGACCTAAACCTAATCCTATCGCCGATCTGGATATATTTTATACCCGGATTTCTTACGAGATGGTTTTATCGCCATTCTGTATAGTCAATTATAAGTAGGGATTGCAATCTAGCAAAGTGGGACACCGCAATCCGGCGGGATCCAGCATAATTTTAAGAACTGCGGGATCCCGCAGCAGCTGGCGGATTCGCAGGCATCGAATCGCGTAAATTTATTCGAATTTTCATTTGGAACTGATGGAGTGAAATGGAAGTATTTTGCTTTGTTGCAAGACTATTTATTAACTATAATTTATATTTATTAACCAACAAGTGTGGAGGCAGAAAGAGTCTTTTCAGCCGCTGGCTACATAATATGTTCTATGAGTAGTAGATTGGGAGATAACACTATTGATGCTATTTGTTTTTAAGATCTTATTGCGAAAAAAGAGAAGTGACTTGTTATTTGATATTTATAAATTTCTTACAATTTTTTGATTGATTCTTTGCTTTAGTAAGAAAAATTAATACAATAAGCACTAGTAAACTTAAACTAAATTCATACGATACTCTAAATCTCTGAATAAATAACACTGATTATAATTACGAGTACTTCAGATAAGGATTAGAAGTAATATCTTTAAATAACTAGAATACAAAGATTATAAAATTAACAAATATTGATATTTGTTATTGTTTTTGAACTTTTTATTAATAAATAAGTAGTTAAACAGTAAGATAATAAGTCAATTAGGTGCAGTAAGATATTGTTGATATTTGTAGTATTTAATAAACGTCTGATTATACCATAACAAGGAATATTTATTATAATTCCAAAAAAATATATAACCTTTGCGGGATCCCGCTGGATTGAAAACAGTGCTGGATTGCAATCCCTAGTAAAAAGATTCGGCTGAGGGAGTAATTTGGAAGACACGATCTTTCAAGCATGTCTTTAGCCTAGGAGTTCCCAAACTTTTGGTAATGAAACACATACCAAATCCCTTTTATTTTATGGAACCCAACATAAAATTTTACCTATTTATTTATTTTAAAACCCTTAGGTTCCGCGGAAAAGTCACCAGGATAAGAAAGATAAGAAATTCCTAAAGTGGGAATTTCTTAGTTTAGCCCACACAGGAAATTTCTCTCTATGACTGCTATCTATCTTTCATCGACATTCTTTCATTGAGTTTCTTCGTTATAACCATAATTTGCTTGAAAACATGATAAAACCGTTACAAGAAATTAAACGTTAAATCGAGAGGCGTTACATTCCGCATGTAAGTACTAATTGACCTTTATTTTTAGAAAAAGATACTAATAATCTATCACGCTAATAACTGCTGTAAAGTGACGTTTGTCGAGTTAAGTATCGATATTACATTTTTTTTGGTTTTGTAAAGTCAACGTTTTTTAATATAGTATAGGGTGACAAACGAGCACACAGTCCACCTGATGAAGTTGTAGCTCATAGACATCTACTTCTTTTCTTCGTTCTGTGAGAGCGTGATCCTTTCGCAGTCGAGCCGACCAATTCGTGCTACAACTACAATATAGCTGCAGCATGGCTCTACCACGTATGACTACACGTTCGCGTCTTCATTGACGGTACGTTATCTGGTGCATGTTATTATTATTATACTTTTCGATGTTTGCAAAAAAATAAATAATATATAATGTAATGATTTCTTATATTTACGCGAAAACTACACATTGAATAAAACTACTTTTACGGATTATATCGCGTTTAATTAACTTATTTTTATTATTAATTCCCGACGTTTCGGGTGCTTTACAGCACCCATGGTCACGGGGGACTGAGGTGATTGACGTCCCGATGTCAGAGTTAATCCGGAGTACCTTCAGCTTTTTTAATTATTAATTTTGGTCAGATCTACGCAGAATGAACTAACTGTGTCGTTGAAGTCTTGCAGTGGTATGCTTGGGTTTAGTTTTAATTTTATTAATTACAGGATCCCAAGCAGGTGGTAGTACCCAGCCTCCCTCTCTATTGAAATTAGGATGTTTTTTAATTTCAATAGCCTCACGTATCATCCTTGGCAGGAATCTATGTTCTTTCGCAAGAATTTGTGGTTTATCAAATCGAATGTAATGGCGGGGGCCGTCTAGGATATGATCACAAACTGCAGACTTCCCGGAACGTTGGTGCTTCACGTCAGCTATGTGTTCTTAAGTTAATTAAACGCGATATAATCCGTAAAATTAGTTTTATTTAATAAATAATGTTTTCAAAGACGTATGAAACATTATATATCACATGTCACAATTTATATTTAAGATTTTAAAATTCAAAAGTTTTTAGATCATATGCCTCACAACTTGTAATTGTACTGACTCCGTACCCTTCAGACCGGAATACCGCAGTGCACGCTCTGCTATTTAGCGGCAGAAATAGGTGAGAAGGTAGTACCTACCCAAACGGACTTACAGAAAGAAAAGACAGAAAAGTAGTCCACTAAAAGTACCACTTCGTTAAGTATTTTAGAAGTACCTATCGCTTTGTTACACTATTTGCAAAAATAGAATAAATGTTAAATTCGACGACGATGTAGCGAAATGGACCAACACCAGTGAACGCAAATCTCTGGGTTTACGCTTTACAATTAAGACATAATAATATGCTAGTTCTACTCCACGATTCATACTTCCTCCGTCTATCGTAATTCGTTTTCAATTTTATTGTTTGAAACAAAGTGAGTTGAAATCGTAAACGAAATGGAATTCAAAATTATTTTAGGGTGTAAACCTGCCGTACTCAGCTATGTAGTTAATAAGACAACAAAAAAAAAAACGTGTGCAATTCACACGCGGTTTGATATAAATCGGTAAGTTATGAAATCGTGGATCGTTATGAATGGATTGGTTAAGATAATTTTATTCAATATGGTTAATTTTATTTATTTAATGAATTTGTTAGTTTTGTAATTGTTTATTTTAACAGTTAAAAGTAATATTAATCATCTATAAAGCACCGCACAAAGAGGAGACCGGGATAACAGGAAACTATATATTGTATTCTATCTCATTCTCTCGCAGGCTAAATCCTATAGATGTATATATTTATCTCTTTATAGTGTCGCTTTTTCGTTTCACCGAGTTTCAAATCACAACGATTCTAAAGAATTTTCACTTCAAAAATGTCACGTTCATAATTCGCATAATACGAGTAGGTGTAGGTACATCGGAAATCATTACTGCCATAGAATTGTGAGTAATAAATTGGCCAATTACCAAGCCCGTCAGAGCGCAAAGTAATCCCACTAATTTGTACAGAAAATTGTACTTTATATAAATCATAAAACGCAAAAAGTATCATAATATTTAGTTTAATAAATAGCTACGGGAACCGGTTTCGTTTAAAAATTAAAATTACATATTGCATTTTCCATACGACGTTTTCCTTTACCGCCAAGCACGTATTTAATAAGCTCATAACAATTTCAGAGGTGCCAGCTGGAATCGGATTCGGGTTACTCGCATACTAATTTATGGCGAGCGTCCAAACCTGAGGCTATCGAGATTACTCCTACCCCTGAGATATCACAGTTCATCGATAATTAGATAAAATTAGCTAAATTTAAACACGTCACTATTACGATCAACAGGCTGTTTCTTATGCATGAGACCCATGTCAAACAGTGAACTGTTACGGGCCGACCAAAAAGATGATGGAGATAGCGTTTTATCTATTTTCAGTACGGTAAAAATACTTATATTAATTGTTATTAATTTTTATTATAGTGGAATGTAAATAATTAAGAATTTGCCAAATTAAACAAATCAGATAGTCAGGAGTGTCTTTCTTATAAAAGCTAGGAAACAAAAAAAATTTCGGTTGCCACCGGCCTCCCAAGCGTTGCATATATGAGGCAATCTGTGGGGAAGCCCAAGTTCAACAGTGGACTTTTATAGGCGTCACTTTATTGCCGAATTAAAACAAACATTTTTTAATAATAATAATTACGTTTTAACTATGTAGAAAACTTTAAGTCATTAGTGTTTCCTAAAACGTAGAAGTCTAACTCCTACAAACAAGTATTTTAGGTGAAAGTGACGAACAATCGGGGGGACTGTGTACTCGTTTTTCAACCTATTTCGAAAAAAATATAAAATATATGTTAATTACTCCATTACGCTAATGATAAAACCTCTTTAATTAAATAAATTACAAGCGATTAATCAACAATTATCAAAAACCTACGTGACCATTGACCAACGCGTCGTTCATGATGACCGCAAGTATTAACCAAAAATTTTGCAAATCAGATAATAGATATAGGAGATAGAGGAGATGTGTAATGTGTGAAAAGTTTCAAACCTTCCGGACAGGTCGCAGACCGGTGTCGGTCGCTGACCATCTTAAATATTCCAGACCTATTAAAAGACCTATTTAACGAAAAATACACTGATCGATCGATCGATAACAAGCAAAAGGGTTTAAATAGAAAAATATAAGGCACACTGCATTCTTTAATTCACCTACAAAGAATTAAGATTACGGAAACAAGGCAAATTCAGCTCTCTATACACATATAAATATGTGAAGAGAAAACTTT
Organism: Parnassius orleans; assembly: GCA_029286625.1. NCBI lineage: Eukaryota > Metazoa > Arthropoda > Insecta > Lepidoptera > Papilionidae > Parnassius > Parnassius orleans. The sequence continues at coordinate 727,019 of JAGSMP010000080.1, read as the reverse complement.
GTAGCCTTTTTAAGCATATTGCGTCAAACACATAAAAGTCTGTGGAGAAACAGTGCACAGTGTAGAGATTGTCGCACTTAGAGTAAAAACATGAATATATTTATCGTCAAAGATTTTTTTAAATATTGCCAACAAATAATTACTAACAGATTGACTGAATGAGCTGTGAATTTTGTATTTTATGAACTTATGATGCTGATGAACCTATAATTAATTATATGAAATACTATCACCTAGTTCACGTCTAGCAACACTGCTATCTCTAAATTCTATAATTAACTAGTTAATTATTTCTACATTTGTCTTTTGGTATTTTTATTTACTAAAAATAGAGAGAGTAACATTAAACATTTCTTAAATGGACGTCAAATTTTGTGAGTAAGGCCATAAATTTCCAATTATTAAGGTCCAATAAAGATAACAGTGCTATTGTATATAATAATATATGATATTACATAACATCGTCCTTCCATAAGTTGTGAACATAATGATTTATAAGAAAACACTTAGAAAACATTATAACGCGTTTATCTCATAATTTTTTACAATGCTTCTTAACTGTAATTGCCTAAAACAAGTTCTACTCAAATACAAATCTCCAGCGAGTTTTAAGTGATCTTATGTTAATGCTTTGAACAAGCAATACTTGTATATAATATATACGAGTATAGAGCTCTTACGATTTGGATAATTGTTTCGTATTTAGTTAATGTTTTATTATTCCAGTATAACGAGATTTTTTTTCCTATAATCGAATATCAGATCAGTCGCCTAGGTAATTACCACAGTATTACGTTCTTATATTTCAGCTTATTTCAACAGATTTATTTATTTTATCAGATTTATTTCAACGTAAGTGTGAAATGAGTCAAAGTAAGGGTAGATACAAGAATAGGTTATATGCACCAGCAAATCGTCTGAAAGTTACAAAAAGGAATGCATCCGCAATGTCAATAAGAATTTATAATAAATTACCTGATAATTTAAAACTTAAAAGTTTATTGTCATTTAAGAAATATGTTTTGGCATTGTTACTCACCAAATGTTATTATTCTGTAGAAGAGTTCTTAAACGATAATGACCTACATACGAGTAATAATGAATGATATTTTTAAAATATAATTAATAACACGTCACCTTCCAATTTTTAAAGAAATAATGTTTTTTTTATATTATTTTATATAAAATTTGACTAATTTAATTAGTAATATAGAAATAAATTATGACAATTGGATATTTAACATTTATATTTGACATTATATAATTATTGACATAAGAATATTAATATTGACATCGAAATTTAATAATAATCTTACTTGAGATAATAATACTTATTTATTATCTCAAGTAAGATTAAAATTTTTAAATTAAGAATTATTCATCTTATAGGCATTTTCCTGACACTGTTACATAATTAATTAATTATCAAATCATTTGAATAATAATAAATCATTTATATGTTGTTAAAATTCGGTAAGTGTTGTTGTATATGTTACTTAAATTTATTGGTTAATATTTGCACACCACTAAGGTAGAATATGTAGAACGAATTATACTCAAACACCATTTTACAACCATATTCTTGCAAATAAAGATTATTATTATTATTATTATATATATTATGTATGTCGTACAAGTAGTCTGTATGTCGACTTATGTACTTCTCAATCGTAATACTACAGACCACAGCCACAGGTAATGCTGATTAAAAAAAATGTCTTTGTGACGTCTACGGTGCGTAATTGTAGACCCTGGCTACTACGTGATGGACCTCAACTCCTACAAGGTACCAAATAGTTGAATCTCATGTACTCGTGCTTTGATTATTTCCCTGTCTATGGTACTACATCCTACCCAACCAACGCTCTTATCGCATAAATATCACAGTTTTCTTAATATAATAAATGGTGACAAACGGGCACAGTCCATCTAATGGTGAACAGATGCTGCGGTCAATAAAAACGGACATCGATCCTCGAATACATAAAGAGCCCAACAGTAAAGTGCTTCGTATATATCCTTCGTCGTTGCAAAAACGGTGCCTTGGCGCCGCTTTGCCTCTTGCATTCTTACCAGAACACTACACGCGTTGGCACTCCTGAAGTTTGCACTCAAAAATCTAACCTCTAGATGTTTAAGAGCACAGACAGGTACGAGTAAGATACTCTTGACCCTCGACATTAATTATTACACATAATATAAATAGACAGTGAGCGTAACTTTTTAGCGTGCAGTTAACTTAAAGAACCTAGCTAATATTAAAGTCTATATTCGCTTTAACTATTACTTAGACATACGCCTTTATTTTATAATCAACAGACTCGAAGAACAAAGGTAGCGCCGCCAAAATTCGTCCGTGCTTTATTATGGCCGTCTATAAAGGATAATCTTTATTAAAAATATTTTTATTTAAAATAGTTACATCCACACTAGTACTAGCCATGCCTCCTGTATCGTAGAGGCGCTTTACATACATAAATTACACATGTACAAACATCTAGATCTACAAATTTGTTCCGTGCTGGATTTGAATCCGCAGCCAGTTTGTTGAAAAGTGGACTCGTTATGGACAGTTATAAAAAAAGTAAAGTTGGGTAACTGCTTATGAGTCACTGCTGGGCGCAGCCCCCTGGTTGTTTCAGAGTGCGTTTTGGAGCAATTAATTCGCCGCCAGTTATGCTTAAAAACTGCAGATGCGTTGCCACTTCAGAGGACTAAGATGGAATACCTCACAGCCTGTCACAGCCATACTGGCTCTCTATATCCGGAAACAGCAGCGCAAGTATTATAGTACGTGAGGTAATATGGTCATCTAGTTAATATGGTCACTTTCTTATACTTCAACAACTTCAGCCTTGTTTGCACAGATAACTCTGTGATACGACAGCTCTTCATCAGTCAATCAAATAATAAAGGGTCCAAAGGGCGTTGCTTTATCGACGCCATTTTGACAGTTGATATTATAGTAAATATTTTAGGCGATTTTAGCATTGTGTAGTGTAGTTAGTTTTTTTAAGTTGATATTTTCGTAATTATTACCAAAGTTTGTTTGCTATTTTTTTCTTAATATACTAGTTATTGTATAGAGTTTTATGTTTTTGTTTCTGTCCTCCTCCTAGTTTTGATTTGATAGGGCGGCAAAGCTTAAGGTGACCATATTACCCTCACCACCTTATTTGGCGGTAGGAATAGAACAGACGGTGTCCCCAGGCCCAACTATTAGTCCCTACCATGTAGTAAAAATAGTAGTATTCAATATAATTCACAGACTTCTTGTCAATCGAACAACATATCGGTTTCTCGCTTATCATGGTGTTGTTTAAATCTATAGCATTAGCTCATCTTAAATATTTGTCAAACACATTATTTATTTTAAAGCTCATTCATAACTTAATGAGGCGGATTAATCGCTGTGGATTTTTTTTAAAGCAAAACTAATCTGTTAAAATAAAAGTAGGAAAAGACCGTAACTTTCCTACTTGTATAAACTAGTACAATTTAAACAAGTGGTAAAGTTAAAAATTTTGTACAACCGACTTCAATATAAATAAAATGAGAACATCATCAATGTAGTCGAAGTCAATTAAATACGCATTATTAAGGATAACTCAAAAACTACTGGTCAGATATTGATCAAACTTATATGGGACTACATGAGAAGCACCAGCTTTTTTTTTCTTCGGATAAGGGTGACAAACGAGCACACAGTCCACCTGATGGTGAGTGGATGCTGTGGCCCATAGACATCTATAACGATCCTCAACCACGAATCAAAATGCAGATTCGTTGTAACCAGTGAGGACTAAGATAGAATGCCTCGTGTCCAGTAAAAGGGGTCTCCGGTTCTCTACACTCACCATACGAGACACAGCAGCGTTAAGCTGCTATTTTACGCTGGTATTCTGTGAGAGCGTGGTCCTTCCCCGGTCGAGCCGACCCACTCGTGCTACAACTATACTACTGATATAGCTGCAGCATGACTCTACCACGTCGAGAAATAGTAAATAAAAAAGTCGAGAAGTAAATAAAAAAAGAATCATCAAAATCGGTACACCTAGAAAAAAGTTCAGATGTAACACACTTAAAAAATACAGTCGAATTGAGAACATCCTCCTTTTTTGAAGTCTGTTGAAAAGAGGTTCCACTGCCCGAACGAACGTCATGGTAACGAGGCATTTCATGCTATTCCTCAAAGGTGATAACGTATCATCATTTTGATTCTTAATTGAAGATATAGGTGTCTATAGGCCATAACATCTTTCAATCAGGTGGACTGCATTCCCCTTTGTCACATGTAAATGGCGATTCTTAATATCATATATATGCGTATACCGGATTTAAAACACCGAGACTGACACGCGAGAGCGAGACGTCTGGTCTAGCAATCGTTGATCAGTCCACCAAGTGCGGCAGTTACAGCAAAACATTGAAATGGAAGAGGTCCGATCCAGCCGTGAACTATTCACAGGCTAATGAGTCAAGGGAAAAACCTTATTTTTTAATGACCAGCAGCATTTAACATGTATTAATGTCAAAGTCCTAGCACAGTAAAATTCAAGGTATATTATTCCTTATCGGACTTTTAATTGTGCTTAATTTTATTTAATTTGGCTTGTTTTCCGTAAAAAACGAATAAGATAACGGAAGGAATACTAACCTTGGATCCAATTTGCAGTAATACGAGTACAAAGGTTTAACGAATCAGCAAGTGACCCTACGCTCGCCCTTTGGCATTCATTCGATGACAGATTTGTACTTGAAGGGTTATCGTGGTGATGAATTTACTGAACTACGTGGCTCCACATAAACAGTCTCAGTAGTGTAGTTCAGTAAATTCATCACCTACTTCCTTGTTAAGATCACCATAGTGTTTCAGATAGAATATCAGTGAAATATATTCATGTACTTGGATCTCAGAAAGAGATAACCTCTATGTTTCTGTATGAACGTATGTTTGTCTGTCCCTTTGTGACCATTTGAACCTTAAAGCCGAACCTCAGTGAACTAAACTAAGTTAACCTGGAAAATCGTTGCACGTCCACCGAAAAATATGGTAAAACAAACAACACATAGCAAAAGACCCCAGAGGGGTAAGACAAGGGGGTGAGAGGCACTTAGCTTAGTTAGTTTGACTTAGTTTGGCTATTTTACCTAGTTTAGCAGGCATAGTTTGCGGTGGACACATGTATGAAAAACTAAGTTAGTTTAGTTTGCGGTGGACGTTCGGCTTAAGACTCTGATGTATTTAAAAAGTGTAGATTTGTCATGTCATTAATTCATTTATTACATGCCTATAAAAAGAACACTGCTGAACATAGGCCTCCCCCATAGACTGCCTCATAAGCGGGTTAGCAAATGCAGTTTTTTTTACTAATTGGAGTTGTCAGGAAGATGCTGCTGCCTATCTCCCGTTTTATTTCCCTCTGCACCTCTTACAACATTCTACACGCGGCCCCTAAATAAAAATAGTTGTCATAAATGAATAAAATATAAAAGTTTTTTATTGCTTGTACTTTCCGCAAATTACAAATTTTAATCTATAGTATATAATATAGTATAAAAAACAATTTTAAATTTAAAAGTGTTGGATTTCTTTTACTGTTAGTATTTATATTTATACTAGGTGGTACCCGGTGCGTTGCTGCCGCAGAAGAAATAATTGTGAAAATGTGGTTTTAAATTTGGAAGAGTTATATTTTTTAATATGGAAGGGTAATACATTAATTGAATGATACATACTCTTTCAAATAAAGGGGAATGCCCACCGTTCATAGACACTTCGGCCATGGGTGCACACATATAAAAGCATATGGAAATGATAATATGCAATTAAAAGAATGAAATGGTTAAGGAATCGGTTTAAAAAAAAGGAATTTTGAGATATAAAGGTTTTTATTTTCACAAATACAGTTTTTTAACAATAATTTTCTGGAAGATATTTTATGGATATCGATTTTTTATTCGATTTATAATTTCATAAAAAAAGAATAATCTTTTAGGCGCTTTAAGTTCTATTTTAAATGTATTTTTAAGAACAGATAAGAATAACAGTTAAATTGTGCAGTAGCGTTTTTGGTATGCCCTAAAGAATTAATGGTAAATCAACTAGCAATTCGCTTGTTTAATTATCATAAGATTATAATAGTTATCGAAAAATAATATTAACATTATAATAATGACACAATAAAAAATCGAACGAAAAAAAGAGAATCGATTTTTTTAACGAGATTTGTAATTGGCAACACTTTTTATTTTATCCACAAACTAATGAATTACAGATTTACGTAATTTCAGTTATATCTTTTCGATACTTTTTTTTGTACAAAAACGTTGCGATCTTGTTTGAATAAATGAATACCGCGATAAATAACCATTAAAAAGATGTATTTTTTTAACGAATGCAAATTGTTGGGCGCTTCATGGCCAAAATTGGGCATTTCCATTTGTCGGTACAATACGCGCGCCGCCTAGTGTAAGTTAATTGTACTATGCCTATAACCTTCGCAAAAATGCAAGCAATAAGTTGACAAAGTTTTAGCTATATCTGATGAACGGTATGGCAGCGCATAAAATACGAACAAACAAAAATTATTTTTTATATATAAGATTACACGATGCGACATAGGCTACATAGTATGGTATTAATAATAAAAATGTCCTCCAGACCGAATTTCGGTCACAGCGGCCAGCCTCAACGGAGACTAAGCCATCTGCGCAGGACAGGATTATAGTGCCAGAGTGTGTGCGCAAGCACAGGTGCATACTCTATTCCATCACTGACGGTAAACCGACAAGACCGGAGACAGATCAGACGCAGGTCCCAACGGCTTTACGTGCTTTCTGAGGCTCGGAGGTGAAAAACCGCCAACTTCCTGACTCCGGGCTGCTAATGAGAATTTATTGACTGAAAAACTCAATAACTGAATTTTTCTTTGGCCCGACCCGGGATTTGAACCCGGGACCTCATGATCAGCTGTCACGTTTACGACCACTAGAGCAACGAGGCAGTCATAAATAAAGTACCAAATAGTAATAAATACAAGTACCAATACCATACCCGAAAATCCTAAGAATATGGTGCGTACTTAAAAATAGATTACTTGGAATAAGGGGTTAGGTGGCATGCATGGCAATGGGTCGGCTCGACCGGGGTATGACCACACTCTCACAGAATACCAGCGTGAATCAGCAAAATAATGCTGCTGTTTCGTATGGTGAGTTTATAGAACCGGAGCTATTTTTTACTGGTAACGAGGCATTCCATCCTAGTCCTCAGGGTTGACAAAACATTTACACTTTGACTCTAAATTGATGATATATGTTGATGTCATTTACCATTAGATGGACTAGGTGATCGATCTAGGAGCAGCTTAATGCTGCTGTGTTTCGTATGGTGAGTGTAGAGAACCGGAGACCCATTTTACTGGAAATGAGGCATTCCATCTTAGTCCTCAGGGGTGACAACGAATCTGCATTTTGATTCTTAATTGAGGATAAATATAGATGTCTATGGGCCACAGCATCCACTTACCATCAGGTGGAATGTGTGCTCGTTTGTCACCTATATTCTCTAAAAAAAAAGATCAGCGCGATCGAATTTTACAGCTTATCGGTGAGGCCTATTATTCGTGATCGTATAACTCTCCGCATGTACATTGAAAGTAGGCCGTTGCAAATTTAATTTCTTGCCTTGATCTTCACGTAGTGGAAGCGAACACCAATTGAACATGGCATGCATTTGACCGATTATTGATATCTGAGAGGTTAGTTAGTTGAGGTCGGTTTATAATTTAAGTTAATCTTATTGTAATGAGATGATATGCTAATGAGGCACACATATGGGTGCAGCGTGGTGGACATTTTCTTACTTACTTAAGAGGCTTGTGCCCAAAAGATTTAACTTTTTTTTAATAGGATAAGGGTGATAACCGAGCATACAGTCCACTTGATGGTAAGTGATTGCTGTGGCCCATAGACATCCACATCTATCCTCGTTTGCAAATCAAAAAGCAGATGCGTTGTCACTTTTAAGGACTAAGATGGAATGCCTTTTTTCCAGTAAAAAGGGTCTCCGATTCTCTGCACTCAACATACGAAACACAGCAGCATTAAGCTGCAATTTTACGCTGGTATTCTGTGAGCTCTCACAGAACTGAAAGACGGGTCCTTCCCCGGTCGAGCCGACCCATTCGTGCTACAACTATACTACTAACATATGTAGCTGCAGCATAGCTCTACCACGTCTAGTTAGTTGAGGTCGGTTTATATTTTAAGTTAATCTTATTGTAATGAGCCGATATGCTATGAGGCTAGGCGTTTGCACATACATGGGTGCAGCGCGGTGGACATTTTCTTACTTACTTACTTATGAGGCTTGTGCCCAAGAGATTTTACTTTACCTATTATAATAAAAATTAATAAGATATGGAAAAGAAAAATTAAAAAAAACATTTCATTTTAGCACTAACCATTGACGTGACGTACACATACACAACAATAAAATACGTAATGTAGTTAATTGAGGTCGGTTTATATTACTTTAATGTTATTATAATTTAAAAAAATAAGAAAATATGCGATAAATAAAAAAGAAAGATATACTTTATTTTGGCACAAACCATCGACATACATAAGAATATATTCGTTTAAAACTTAAAAATATGTGAATATAAAAGTTTGAATTTCTTTGGCGTCGGTGAGGAGGCTCGCTTCAAGTCATCGATTGTTGTTTCGTTTCAGGATCAAAATGGTGGATCCAGGTCTCGTCCATAGTCACAAAACGGAACAAAATTTTCTTGATCTGCTTGCAACTTTTCGAGATTGACCTCGAAATGTCAACTCGATTTTTCTTTTGCTCGTCGGTTAACATTCTGGTACCCAACGCGCAGAGACCTTTTCATATGCAACTCGTTCGCAAGGATTCTTTGAACGCTGCCATATGAGATCCCTGTGACCTCAGCTACATGCCTGATGGTCACTCTTGATCTGCCAACACAACATCTTCGACTTTTTCACGTTGTCTTCAGTGAGGACGTGGATGGGCGTCCTTCGCGATGTTCATCTTCAGTGGATGTTCTGCCCAGTTTAAACTCCTTGGCCCAGCGTGCAACTGTAGAATATGGAGGAGCAGAGTCCCCAATGTTTCCACTAAGTCACTGTGTATGTCTTTTGAAGACATTTTTTCAAACAGAGGTATTGATGACAGCTCTAATTTCGTTTTCTCCATGTTGATGTTATCTCTTTGACAGTTCGTATTCAAATGAATGTATCTTTCCGGAAATCGTGATCTATTTATATGATTTTTTAGGCTGACGTAGTGAGTATATAAGCAAGCAAAAAATATTTTTTGGATTTTTATGCGGACCTGAAGTAACTGATTATCATTACTTTTGGATCACCCTCGTACATCTATCCTCGTTTGCAAATCAAAATGCAGATGCGTTGTCACTCTTAAGACTAAGATGGAATGCCTTTCCAGTAAAAAGGGTCTCCGATTCTCTACACTCAACATACGAAACACAGCAGCATGAAGCTGCAATTTACGCTGGTATTCTGTGAGAGCGTGGTCCTTCCCAGTAGAGCCGACCCATTCGTGCTACAACTATACTACTAACATACATTCTGTGTACTAAATATCGGAATTTGTCAATAAAACAAAAATACAAATTATTCATCTAAATTTATTTTATCGCCTTCAAAGTAGGCCCCATCGCTTGCAATACAACATCTCCAACGCTTCACCCAGTCTTCCATACATTTTTCATAGGCTATTTGCGGTATGGCCTTTAGCTCATTCAGCGAATTTTTGTTATGGCTTCTATCGACTCAAAACGTTTTCCTCGAAGTGGTAATTTTAACTTGGAAATAAAAAAGTCAGACGGAGCCATATCAGGTGAATACGGTGCTTGGTCGAGAACTTTTGTTGAATGTTTCGCTAAAACTCTTTCACTATAATGGCTGTGTGTGATGGTGCATTATCATGGTGCAGCATCCATGAGTTGTGTTGCCACAAATCTGGACGTTTTCGGCGGATACTCTCACGCAAACGCTTCATGACGCCTAAATAATATTCTTTATTCACTGTTTCTCCCTTTGGAAGGAATTCAGGTGAACCACACCACGGTAGTCAAAAAACTGTCAGCATCACCTTGATTTTGGAGCGACTTTGCCGCGGTTTTTTGGGTTTCGGCTCGTTTTCGAGACGCCATTCTGAAGACTGTTGGCTTGTTTGCATGTCGTACTCATAAACCCATGTCTCGTCGCCAGTTATTATACGTTTCATAAAGGTCGGATCCGTAGAAGCTCGGAAACCATGTCTTCAGCGACATGCTTTCGCTGCGCTCTTTGAACAAAATTGAGCTCTTTTGGAACTAGTCGAGCGGCGACGCGTTTCATGCCTAAAATGTCAATGAGAATGTTGTGGACGGACTTAAAAGATATGTTCACCTCACTAGCCAACTCTCTCAGACTCATACGTCGATTTTCGAGCACTAGCTTCTTGATTTTGTCGATGTTTTCTTTGGTCGTAGCGGTTGAAGGTCTACCAGAACAGGGCAAGTCTACTACTACTTCTCGGCCTTCTTTAAAAGCCTTATACCATTCATAAGCCCTTGTTTTCGATATACACGATTCGCCGTAGGTATTTCGCAACATTTTTAGTGATTCACCACATGAAATATCATTCGAAACACAAAATTTAAGGCACACTCTTTGTTCAACAATATTTTCCATTGTAAAATCGCCGATAACTCAAAACTATGACCAACAAAAGTGTAGTTTAAAACAAATTAAATGACAGATCCGCTCAAACTTTGCGCGCTAAATCAGTACAGTGCTACCAACATGCAGTAAAAAATTAGAACGACCTCTTTTACGCGGGTCTTTTTATTGACATATTCCGATACTTTTTACACAGAGTTGTATGTAGCTGCAGCATGGCTGTACCACGTCTAGTTAGTTGAGGTCGGTTTATATTTTAAGTTAATCTTATTGTAATGAGCCGATATGCTATGAGGCTAGGTATTTGCACACATACATGGGTGCAGCGCGGTGGACATTTTCTTATTTACTTACTTATGAGGCTTGTGCCCAAGAGATTTTACTTTACCTATTATAATAAAAATTAATAAGATGTGGAAAAGAAAAAAAAAAAAAAAATCATTTCATTTTAGCACAAACCATTAACATACACAACAATAAAATACGTAATGAATTTAGTTGAGGTCGGTTTATATTACTTTAATGTTATTATAATTTAAAAAAATAAGAAAATATGCGATAAATAAAAAAGAAAGATATACTTTATTTTGGCACAAACCATCGACATACATAAGAATATATTCGTTTAAAACTTAAAAATACGTGAATATAAAAGTTTGACTTTGTGCGTCGCTAGATATCACTCGGTACGAATTGCGGTAAACCACAACGTTGATATTCAGTAATAATGACCAAAGTCCTGGAGAATACACTCAGTCAGTGCAAAGACCCATAAAACAAAGAATATTCTTACAAAAAAATCAAACAAAATCGAGCATTCTTCACTGGATGTTCACACTTTCCTCCTATTTAATATTATAAAAAGGAATACTCAGTATTTTAAACAATAAAAAAGCACAAAGAGAAACGTGAAAATTTATATTTCTTTTTACATATATTATTTCATAAAGCAACACGCGCTACCGTCGGACCGGAGGGGAGTAGCCATACGCAGGCGTTCCTCTGTTAAAGTATTAGTCCACGCGGTCCTATGCGTACAATATAACTAGTTGCAGCCGCACTGCTCACTAGACTAAATCTAGTTGCGCGGCGGAATCGACGTCCTACAAAAATGCCGAATTGTACAGTTTTTTGCTGTAAAAAAGAGATCTGCCACGCCAAAATTACAAAAAGACCTTTCATATATAAGTAATTTTTAATCACAATATTGCTTTTTTAAACTTAAAAATTACAATAATGACGGTTGTGTTGTTTCGTATTTGTTTACTAACATAGGCCCTCATACAATATGCAGATCGGTCGAACGACTGATCCGAGTCTGTGTCCGAGCTGTAGGTCTCATCGAGCGATACCGTTGTAATGTATCTGTGCGTGTGTGAAATTGTTATTTTATTGTTTTAATTAATATGTGTGAGTTTAGTAGTGACAAACGATTGTTTTTGTGTGCGCAGATTTCCCCCCGCAAAAATGACAGACAGTTCAGTCCCGAGAAAAAACGCTATGGCTACTCCCCTCCGGCCCGCCGCGCCAGTGGCCCGGTTGCGCTATGTTTGCTTTTTATCGCGTTCATAAAAATATGCCAAACGTAATTTTCCATTATTAAAGTAGGCACTTTAACAATGGAAAATCACAAACATTTTAATTACTCAATGAAAATATAAACTTCTGAACGCTGGATAGAATAATTTCAATTAAGCAACAATCTGAGCCAGAAGTTATTGAGATATTTTTTTTCATTACTTCTGTTCTCACATAATATAATAGATGTCTGTGATTTAAGCACTTTATCAGTGGACGCTGAGAAAAATCTGCTATACATTAGGATACTTGTCATCGCAATATTGGTTAAAATATATTAAAACAGAACATTTTTCTATTTCGTTTCAAAATTATTCAAAACGCTAAATGCGTGCAACGTAACGGAGGTCACCAGACTAGTCTTGTGGGTGCCGAGAATTTGAGACCCTTTTGACTAGTAGCGATACATTCCATCTTAGTTCTAAGGTGAAGGAGAGATTACGACACAGCTTATCGTCACGTATACCTCAAAACTTAAAAACAAGAGTGTACAACCAGTGCGTTTTGCCAGTGATGACATCATGGTCTTCACTGGTGGCCGTATAAGAAAACTCAAGGTCACTAAGCGAGCTATGGAGATGGCTATGCTCAGAGTTCCCTGCATGACAGACTTCGTAATGAAGATATCCGCAGTAGAACCAGAATAACTAACGTAGTCCAACGGATCATTAAGCTGAAGTGGAGATGGGCATATAGCTAGAAGTAAGCAATAATCAATGCGGAAGTAAGGTTTTCGAGTAGAAGCCTCGTACCGGTAAGCAAAATGTGGGCGTCCCCCACTAAATATGGCGACGACCTGGTAAGACATGCAGGAAGTTGATAGATGCAGGTGGCCATGCTTTGTTGCATTCCTTGGGAGGCCAGCCGACTTGTGATGGGCTTACCAACGCATCTGCATCCACTTATACATATATAATCTTATAATGGAAAAACTAAAACAAAACAATTACTTCTGCAGGTTTTTACGACCGCTTCAACGGCTTAAGTAGATTAGTATTCGACTCCGCAATATTACAATTCAGAAAGATTCCAAAATGGCAGCCTCCTACCAGCAAGCGCAGTGTAAGGCGCCCCCGAATGGAGTCAAATTGGCAATGCGTGTAAAGTGAAGTTGATAATATAGAATATAGGTGCTCAGAACCGAATATTGTGGCAGTCTTTGGGTAGGTTTATGTGTTACAGAAACTAGTGATGGGCTACTATAACGATGATGAACGAACGAAGTACCTACCCAGGAACATAATTATACTTTTTTTAAATAAGTTGCTTAAAAACAGAAAAAAAAATTACGGTAGTATTTTCGAAATACTTCTTCACAAATGTTAGTAGGAATGATAACATCCACCGGTTAGCAGTTTCCCAAGTCGGTACACCAACAACACGTCAGCACTCAACTCTGTGTTGAGTGTTGACCAGTTTTGCGCCATAACAATGTAAACATGCGATATTACGCACACGCTGGAGTCAGTGCAGTTATTACATGTAAGTAATAAATACTAAAGCTCAAAGAATGTTAGTTTAATCACGACGCGTAGTGGACGGTAGATATATGATGGAGAATTAACTAAACAATTTTGTAATATATAATAAAAACAATGAAAAACTTAACAATATTTACAAACTTAAATCATAGAATCTGAATGCATCTCAGCTTTGCTTGTATTTGCATATTTATTATGTCGACGATGTACATATTATTATATTGACAATGTTTTACTGCAATCTGATGAACGGTATGGCAGCGCATAAAATACGAACAAACAAACATTAATTTTTATATATTAAGATTAAAAGATTTGTTGCATTCTCGGATTTTGGTGTCAATTTATAAAAAGCAACAAAAAACAGTCGTATTTTCCATTAAGATTTTTAACAAATTTATCTTGTAATATAAATTCATTGTTGTTCATATCGTTGTTCCGACGTCAACATAAGAATCACCTTAAAAATATAATTAATAAGAGACCCTGCAAACGGGGCATTCCATCTTAGTCCTCAAGGGTGACAACGCATCTGCATTTTGATTCTTAATCGAGCACAGATGTAAAAGTCAATGGGGACTATGGGCCACAGCATCCACTTACCATCAGGTGGACTGTGTACGGGCAGAAACCGTGTCACTCTTATTCTATAAAAAAACATTTATGGATCATAGTTTGAGTTTCAACTATATTTTAACTACAACAAATTCTTTAATACATGAAATAAGCTCTTAGTTCGTAAAACACGAAACAATGCAACAACAATCTAAATCAACAATGCAACACAGGACAGTGCGTCAGCGAAGCTCGGAAAAGGAAAGGGCGACGCACCGACAGTGTGTATTATTATTTACACAAACCGTTTAAAGCCAATTTCCACTTCGACCCCCCTAACTCAAAAACTACACACTTGTAATTGGGTTGCATGTCTAGGCCACTTTTAGGTGTCTTAGAAACTTTCAATTTTGGAAGGTAAGATTATTAGGCGTTTACTAAGAAAAAATACAAATTGTCACATTGGACATTGGAAGTCGACATTTAATTCTTATAGCTTAAATTAAAAATAGAAAACTGTAAAGCATAAACGCAACAATATTGAAAGTAATGCATTTATTTAGTTTAATAAAAGGATAAAACTTTTTTCCAAATTTTATGATATCACACCAAAATCATAAATATGAAAAGGAAGCCAAGTTCGGTAGAAACGAATTTCGGAATTGTCGGCTTCACCGATGAAAGAATTAAGAACAAAACGTTTGCTAAGCTCAATAGCAGTTGCTTAAATTATAGGATCTATAGGAATGTGCAACGTTCTCGAAACTTATATGGAAATAATTTCCTGATATAGATAAGTGTCCTCCACGCTGTCTGCTTTTGCTGTGAAACTAACGGCGAGAGCTGAGACCCTGAGCTGCCAGGGCACATCACTAGAATACAATGTAACCGGATATGAGCGTTATCAAAACACTAAGTGGGTTATGAGGTCGTTTAAATGCTATATGCGCAGTTTAATCAAACACACTTGGAAATCGTCCATTGACTAGGGTCGTAGAAACAAAAGGCTGCAGTGATCGTACACCCTAACAACACCGAAAATCATGTTTATATTTGTTTCAACTATTTAATCAGAACCTAGGCTCTCAGAAGTTACGTGACAGCCAAACAATCTGAAAGTACGACCCAATGCCATACCATTATTGCATAAGGTTAACAATATACATTGATACACACAATTATAACATTATTATCTCAATTACTAATTTTCATTTAACATACTAACTATATTTTGCTTTGTTGCTAGTTAAAAAAAAATATCTTGCTGTTTTGTCACACCATTTATATACGTCATTAAATAAGTTGTCGCACCGCGAACCGATTGAACATGATCGAAGTTACGAATCGGCGGTACATGGAAAAACTTTTGTAAGTTTATTTGTGCTGTCGAATGTTATTAAATAACTATACTTTGTAAAAAATAAATAAATAAAATAAAAAATAAAATAATGATCGAATTACGGTCATGGTGGTCAGTCTCAATAGAGACTAATCGGCGCAGGACAAGACTATAGTGCCGGAGTGTATGCGTCGGCACAGATGCACTCTTTATTCCCTCACTAATAGTCCGATGGGACGAAGAGAAATGAACGGAGAGAGATCAGGCGCCGGATCTACGGCTTTACGCGCTTTCCGGAGCACGGGTGTGAAACACAGCCAATTTGTTAACTCCGAGCTGCTACTGAGAATTTCTCGACAGAAAAACTCAATAACTGAGTTTTTGGCTTGATTCGGTATTCGAACCCGGGACCTCATGATCAACAATCGCATTTACGACCACTTAACCATCGAGGCAGTCATTACATAAGGTTAGGCACTCAATGACACAACCGTACAGCGGGGCGGGGCGTTTAGTGTACATGACATACACACATATTGCATTACATACACAAATACTTATGTGTACCTACATTCTTATTACGAACAATGTGTAAATACATAGTTTTCTATATTACAATTGATTGACTGCAGTATGATAAATGAATAATTTATAGCGACGTTCGTTTCCTTATTCAAGCAAATTACAAATATTTTCCGCTGTGCTCAATATATTTACGCCATACTACTTTTCATATAGATCAAAGTTAGTTCATCACACATTATACATATAAAAACATATCTCTGCCCCTCTGTCTGTGCAAACTAATGTAGAATTTTTTTAATAATTATTCGCTTACTCGACCAAAACTGTATAAAAGTATGAAATGATAATAAAACATGACTGTGTACAGTTCACAAGCCGTAGAAGGGAAACCTTCAGAAAACTAAACTTCGAGAGAATGAGACGAATGCAGAGTATTAGGAGTAGGATAATTGTAGAGTTTATGTAATTAAAATATAAATTAATTTACAATAAACACTGTATACTGTATTCTATCTCATTATCTCGCAGGCCAAATTATTAGAGATGGGCCGACTAGTCGGGATAGCCGACTATTCGGCATCTTTTACAGTCGGTGACTAGTCGGCGACTAATCGGCAAAATATGCCGATTATAATCGGTGGTTAGCAAAAAAATTAAACCAACATTTATTCCTAATAATTGTTTTTTATTATACTTTTTCATTAATCTGCTGTGCTAACTGCTAGCTTTTAAACCATAGTTTAAGCACGAGACTACCAATAAACCACGTGTTGTAATAACTTACGTTTGTTTAAGTTGTAACTTAATTTTTTTAACTGCTTTAAATTATATATATGTTTAAGTTTGTCTCTTTTAAGTGTCGCTTTTTCGTTTCGTCGAGTTTCTAATCACAACAATTCTAGAAAAAAAAATCACTTCAAAAAAATCTATGACCGCCGACCATAAAATAAGAATCATATGAAGGAATAGGCTGATTTACACGGGGTCAGTAACAGGCGCCAGTGCTGGCGCCGAGGACTGACTCGCACTGTTTACACGCAGTCAGTAGTCGTGGTAACTTCTTTATGGTGTACGCACGTTATTGAAGTCAGTGGGAAAAATGAATTCACGGAAACGGCAGAATTTACAACGATTGAAATATTTATTGAGAAAAAATGTTCCTATCTGCTGTTGAAAGAGTTTACGGAAATGTTAGAAGAAGAGATATTTAAAAAGAAACGACTTTTGATAAGAAAATGAATAGACGACAGAAAAGAAACTGGAGGTTCTGCTTTGTTGTTGACGTGACGTCACCCTACAATGCAGCGCCAGCGACTGACCAAGTACTGACTTGGTCGTTTAGACAAGGTTAATACCACTGGCGCGGGTGGCGGGGGGAGTCGACTGACTTCAAAATATTCAAGCAGGAATATTGAAGTCAGCACTGGCGCGAAAGTGCTGTACTGACTCCAAATCAATTTATATTGTGCCAGTAGCGGGTCAGCACTGACTTGCCTCGAATTTGGATTGGTTTCTATCCGAGATTAAATGGGAAAAGGATTGACCCATTTAATCTCGGAGAGAAAACCCTTGAGCCTGCTCGCACAATCTGCGACAATATCTCAACTGGGTACAGCCCGCAGCAGTTGAAGGCAGATTCAGTTGGTTGCCACCGCACCGCTTGCGCTCTCACCAATCCTTATTCAATAAAATTACATAATTTGTATGTTGTTGTAGATAACTAGGCTAGTCATTTAGTCAATCACACAAAAAAATGGGTACTAGATCTTCATGCGATCTTATGGCATAAGCTTAATAATAATGTCTTCCAAACCAAATTACGGTCATGGCAGCCAGTCTCAACGGAGACTTACCAGAGCAGAGACGACTCTTTATTCCCTCACTCACACACACAGCAAACCGACACGACCGGAGAGAGATTAGACGCAAAGGCTTTACGCGCTTTCTGAAGCGTGAAACACGGCCAACCCTTATTCAAAATCATATGATTTATACCTATTTTGGTTTAGTTATCTAGCCTAACATATGCGAGATTTTCTTTGCAAAGTGAATGCGGTCGACTGCCACGCCAGCACGCTCGGTCATAATTATGAATCGCCCCTCATCGGTGTGATTTTCATGATTTATAACATGTTTTGCTACAGAATGCATTAACATTTATTTATCTAATAAGCATTAGAATTAGATTAAGACTGGTGTGTTTGGGTTTGATAATCAGCCGATACTAATTTATAATTTTCAAAATTTTCGAAATTTTCTCTATTAATGACATAATAATTAACAAGCCCTCACCGCAACATTGTTTGCCGGCCTTGCTTAGTTACACATAAATTCAAAATATTTTAAGATATTATGAAACACCATCAACGAAAACGTCCGATTAGGTAAGTCCAATTTTGACCTAGAGGTTAACCTAAAACCGTAGTAAAAACCTTTAAACGTGGTAGAGCCATGCTGCAGCTATATTAGTATAGTATAGTTGTAGCACGAATGGGTCAGCTCGACCGGGGAAGGGCCACGCTCTCACAGAATACCAGCGTAAAATAGCAGCTTAACACTGCTGTGTTTCGTATGGTGAGTGTAGAGAACCGGAGACCCTTTTTACTAGAAAAGAGGCATTCCATCTTAGTCCTCACGGGTGACAACGCATCTGCATTTTGATTCTTTAATGAGGATAGATGTAGATGTCTATGGGTCACAGCAACCACTTACCATCAGGTGGACTGTGTGCTCGTTTGTCACCCTATCCTATAAAAAAAACCGACGAATGCAACTAGGCTGTACAGCGTTCGAGAAACGGCGACTAACCGTCTTGAATTCTCAGAATGTTAAGGCGAATCTTTACGTGGTAGAGCCATGCTGCAGCTTTAAAATAGTTGTAGCACCAATGGGTCGGCTCGATAGGGGAAAGACCACGCTCTCACAGAATACCAAATATTTCATTTGGTGAGTGTAGAAAACCGGTGACCCTTTTTTACTGGAAAGAGGAGTTTCATCGTAGTCCTTAGGAGTAGCAAAGCATCTGCATTTTGATTCTTAATCTATAGAGATAGATGTGGATGTTTATGGGCCACAGCATCCACTTACCATCAGGTGGACTGTGTGCTCGTTTGTCACCCTTATTCTATTAAAAAAGAGGCGTAAGTGTATAATCAGTGCATATTACCATTGATGACTTTCGGAAACGAAATGTGGCCTCTCACTGGTGGCCGTATGAGGAAGATCAAAGTCGTTCAGTGGGCCATGGAGAAGGTTATGCTCAGAATTTCTCTACGGGATAAAATCTGTGACGACGATATCCCCAGAAGAACTAGAGTAACTGACATAGACCAGCGGATCAGTAACCTAAAGCAGCAATGGGCTAGCAATATAACTCGGAGAAACGACAATCGATACCGCACTGGTAAGTGCGACTCCCCAGAGTTAGATAGAGTGACGACCTCATGAAACACACAAGTAGTTGATGGATGCAGAAAACTAAAGACCGCACTTCGTGGCAATCTATTGGGGAGGCCTATGTTCTGCAGTGGACTATAATGATGTTGATTGTGAAACAGCTGTGCCACCTAGCAATGTAGTGTTCACGAACTCTAAGGATTCACACAAAGGATTGTTTAGATACGCGTCAGCATTCTTTTTTAACGCACACGTTGTTTTCTTTGTGGACAGTGACAGTAACACGCCAATACAAGTAAAAATTTTGCAAACAATGGATTCCGTTATGCATTTTAAATGAATCAATGTTAAACAGCAATGTTGCCGCACAAGATTGCATAAGATCAATACCAGCATTCAATTCAAACAGCGAGGAGTCTATAGAATTTGCCCATTTGGATAGTAAACTGGCCAAAACTGGGGAAATGCTTATGCTAAAATTTATGAATTGTCTTAGTATTATGGTATTTCCCTTAGTTGATTTTGCGGATACCTACGAGATAAGTCGATAAGACGTCGACTGAGAGTTCGCCAAAACTTCGTATGTAGCTTTCCTCACAAGGGCATTGAATGTTTGAAATGCTTTTCTCTCTCTTCCAAGAAAGTATAAAAGATCATTACCAAACTTAAGCATGTTGACATACGTTGAACTGTTTTTACCACGCCCACTGTAATTACAAATCAGCTTTTATTTCTTTTTATTTTGCTTAACACATATATGTTTAATTTCTTTAACTTTTGTAACACAACGCATGCCGTGATTGCCTATAAGAGCAGTTAACTATGTAAAATTTATTATACTGTAATGTAACCATACATTTATTGCCGTTTCTTATGTTGGCAATCCGAAAAAAAAAATGTTTGCATATATTTTTTATCTTTCTAAATTTTAATAACATTAGAAGTTTCTAATTATTTGCAGACCGTACAAACACTTGTTCAGGATTCGAACACGCGACCCCATTCCACAACTAAAAGCTTAGCAGATAGATGTTCATCACATACGTAACAAAAGTTCCACCACTATTGGCAATGATCTCTACGTAATTTGGCACGTGGAAGCATCGAGAAACGACGCAGCGCAGAAAGTGGAACCAATAAACTATGTGGAACAACTTGTTGTTTACTGTTACGCAATGTATACTGACCATGTTTAGTTATACTAATAGAGTCAATAACTGCGGAACAAACAACCGAACGGTTAAAGAATTTTAGTTGAATGCCAACAAAACATAATATGTCTATGTTATAATAATATTAATAATATAAAATGATATTACAATACTATTCTGGTCAATTCAGGAAGCAACAGTTTTCATCTGCGCACTAAATAAAAAGAGGCCTTTTTAGCTTTACTAGCTATACTCGGCCAAGCGTTCCTGTGGCTTAAAAAGTTTTCCAAATCTAATCTTATATATAAAATTAATGTTTGTTTGTTCGTATTTTATACGCTGCCATACCGTTCATCAGATTGCGGTAAAACTTTGTCAAATTATTGCTTGCACTTGCGCGAAGTTTATATGCATAGTAAAATTAACTTACGGTAGGTGGCGCGCATATCTTACCGACAATATATTTGAAAGTTATAGATCATTCAATTTCAATGATTGTATTATCATTCCTAATTTTCAAACAATATAAAACAATATTTTGTACGTGGTAGAGTAATGCTGCAGCTATATTAATAGTATAGTTGTAGCACGAATGGGTCGGCTCGACCGGGAAGGACCACGCTCTCGCAGAATACCAGCGTAAAATAGCAGCTTAATGCTGCTGTGTTTCGTATGGTGAGTGTAGAGAACCGGAGACCCTTTTTACTGGAAAAGAGGCATTCTATCTTAGTCCTCACGGCTGACAACGCATCTGCATTTAAATTCGCAAACGAAGATAGATGTAGATGTCTATGGGCCACAGCAACCACTTACCATCAGGTGGACTGTGTGCTCGTTTGTCACCCTTATTCTATAAAAAAAAAAATAACTCTTCCAAATTTAAAACGATTTTTTCCACAATTATTTCTTCTGCGGCAGCAATGCAACCGGTACCAGCTAGTAGTATATAAAAACGTGCAATATGTGAATAATATGATTTTGAACAAATCAACATTTATATTTTTATTTATATAGTTCA
The DNA here is from genome assembly GCA_029286625.1 of Parnassius orleans. Taxonomy (NCBI): domain Eukaryota; kingdom Metazoa; phylum Arthropoda; class Insecta; order Lepidoptera; family Papilionidae; genus Parnassius; species Parnassius orleans. The sequence continues at coordinate 705,257 of JAGSMP010000080.1, read as the reverse complement.
AAGTGTTATCCCACAACATGGTAAAGGCCTTTACATCCTTCTTCCACCTCTCGCGATAAACGCATCGGCGATATTGTTCCATTCGTCATTAAAGCGATGGTCACTGTCGTAATTCCATCACTTCCTTAGTCTGCCTCTGCGCATAAGTAGCCACTTACCATCAGGTAGACTGTAAGTTCGATTGTCACTTTAGTTTTATAAAAGAGAATAAAGAAAAGGTAGTGTGTTTATAATATAGAAAGACGAGACGAAAAGTTTAGCTAGTTACAAGCCTATAAATAATATTTCCCACTGCCAGGCATAAGCATCCCTTTTTGGTTTTTCTATACAAAAATTTGTATTTTTCATTAATTCTAGTAGTATGAGCATGATTCTCTTGCGGTGTCCAGAAGATAGCAACTTTAGCCCAGCTGTCTGATAGGTCTGTGGTCGAGTAATTAAAAAATTATGCTTACACTGTAAAAATTCCGGAGTGAATTCAGAGTGAAACCCGTTGCGCCACCTACATCTACCGGAAAGTAACTTCTGACCAAGATTGTAACATAGAACATATGTAGATCACAATCTAAACAATTTGCATTTTATTTCCTTCCGTACAAGTGTAACAGTTTTATTAATTCCGAGCGATGTTATACGTGGTAAAGTCATGCTGCAATTATGTTATGGTTGTAGCACGAATGGGTTTGTTCGACCGAGGGAGGTATAGAGTACCGGAGACCCTTTTTACAGAAAACGAGGCGTTCCATCAAATCGAGAAGAGATGTAGATGTCTATGTGACACAGCATCCACATACTATCAGGTGGACTGTGTGCTCGTTTGTTACCCATATTCTATTAAAAAAGCGAAGCAGTTCAAAAATAAATGATGAAGATACCAATCAAAAACTACTAGTAAAAATATTGCTTACTTAGAATAACTTAATTGTTTCTTGGCTTAATTATTTTGCTAAGTTATTGCTACTCATCCACATGTTATTAAATTTGCTAGGAGTGCAGGTTTATTTGCAACGGTGTAATGTGGAATCGTATTTCAACGGCCGAGTAATAGGAGTATAACCGGTAAAATTTTCTCCAAAACTAAAACCTATATTCAAACAAAAAGGTTCAAAATAGATTGAAACGTTATATTCATGATAAGATCGTTTGTATATTCAATGACTTGAGGGAATAATAACCCATATATTTAATTTAAAAACAAATAAAACTTAGTTTCATCATAATATTTTTATAAGCAAGTAATTTATTTATTCTTCATTATAATCATGTTGAGGCTAACAATGGACGGACTTAAGACCTTGTGGCATTAAGTCCGTTATCTGCCAGCAACCCTGGGAGAACAAGAAAAATGTCGGCAGACGCAGACTTTGAAGAAAAGGAAGAAAATTAAAATAAATCTGAATAACACTCGTAAAAAAACATACATTTTATGCGCAACTACTTTAAAACTGAGTACTAACTGAAAGATAAAAAGGTGACGAGACGAAAGCGAAGAAAATTAAGATGTCTTAATCACGTTGGCAAAAAAACATACATTTTATGCGCAACTTAAAAAGGTGACGACCATCGTCCTAGTTACGATAGCTTACCGTTTGGTCAATATCTCTCCGTTAAGAGAGAAAGTGTTTTAAGACCGCGTCACAATAGCAACTACAGAGAGAAAACTACAACTTCCTAACATAATTGCCATCTGTTCACGAATCACTCACTACGACTACCATAAGTCAAATAAAAAAATCAAACAAACTTAAAGAGGTGCGAATTCAATACCGTTACAATGTGATTTGACCCGATTCCGGTAAAGCTAAAGATTACATTTACACGTTTAGCCCCAACAAAATATCTTATAATGGACGGTAAAGCCCGCAGAAAAAAACCTGTTTTTTGTTCTGTGATTTCCACGAAAGAAATAAGATAAGAAATAAATCGAGACATCGCTACTTTTTGCTTCTATCATTTATTACTAAAAGGTAGACAAGGATGATATTAATAATTAATAATGACAACGAACATCAAAATAATCAAAATTAATTGTGGCGTCATTTATGGCGCCGACAAGACTTTTTTGAAACAATGTTAGCCAAATGTATACAATTTATGGCAGCGGAACTATGTAAAAAAGTAAAGTTACAGCCTATATACGTCCCACTGCTGGGCACAGGCCTCCTCTCATTTCTGAGAGGGTTTTAGGGCAAGGAAATGTCCGCCGCGCTGCCCCAATGCGTGTTGGCGAACTTCACGTCTTCGAAATATTTTTTTTGTGATTTCTCAGACATGCAGGTTTTTTTTTTATAGTATAAGGGTGACAAACGAGCACACAGTCCACCTGATGGTAAGTGGTTGCTGTGGCCCATAGACATCTACATCTATCTTCGTTTGCGAATTTAAATGCAGATGCGTTGTCAGCCGTGAGGACTAAGATAGAATGCCTCTTTTCCAGTAAAAAGGGTAAGCAGGTTTCCTCACGATGTTTTCCTTCACCGCCGAGCACGTGGTAAATCAGCACTTAAAATTGCAATTAACAATTTCATTGGTGCCGGCGGGAATCTTGAACATATTTTAATGACTGAGAAAACTATTGTTTCCGAAACATGTTTGTAAACAAATTTCTCGATAAAAAAAGGTAAAATGAGCATCAGCAAAAATATCTGCATAACATGTCATTGTTTAAAACAGACGATTGATGTTTTTTTTTTCGACTGACGAGCCGCTTCGCTGCGCCTGGATAGGCTCTATTAATGTGGCAATTCCATTTATTTTAACAATGTTTCGTTATTTAAAAAAAAACACTTCAAGTTTTTCGGATAAAATATAGCCTAGATCCCTCCTGACATTGATCTTTATCTTTTCGTAAAGTTTCATCAAAATCTTCATCTTATCTTAAATTCTTGAATGCATCTATTTGTTTCCAGTGAAGAATTGTTAATAAAATTTACCCACCCGTGTACACTAAACTTGTAAAACAATGTTAGGCAGGATTAACGAAATTGTATTTTTTTATAGACTAAGGGTGACAAACAAGCACACAGTCCACCTGATGGTAAGTGGTTGCTGTGACCCATAGACATCTACATCTATCCTCAATAAAGAATCAAAATGCAGATGCGTTGTCACCCCTGAGGACTAAGATGGAATGCCTCGTTTCCAGTTAAAAGGGTCTCCGGTTCTCTCTCCATACATACTCACCATACTAAACACAGCAGCCTTAAGCTGCTAATTCACGCTGGTATTCTGTGAGAGCGTGGTCCTTCCCCAGTCGAGCCGACCCATTCGTGCTACACTAATTTAGCTGCAGCGTGGCTCTACCACGTATAAAAAAATACTGGGAATAAGATAAGTTCCAAAGAATTATGACATATTATTTTGCTTACAGATTATAAATACTTTGTGATCGTAATATACTCTTCGCACATTACTAAGCAAAGGCCTAGAAAGGCCTAGGTTCAAAGTTTTAAATGGGGAGCATTCTACGCAGCATTTGTTCGGCTGGAAAACTCAATATAGGCGTATTCTAAAAAGTTGTGGAATAAAATCTCACTTCAATTTATCAAATATTTAAAAACAATTACATTATATTTCCTTAGCCAAATACTAGGCCATCATAAATCACAAAGAGTTGTAGACTGCACTTACTTGTATCCGGTGAGAATGTTGAGAAGCGTTGATTTACCGGCGCCGGACGGGCCCATGATGGCCGTCAGCTCGCCGGATCGCAACCGGCCGGATACAGACTTCAGGATTATCTTCTCATCTGTTTGTCAAAAATAATCAATTTTACTTCAAGGGTATACAAGGATTATAAAAAAAACAAATATTGATAACATCTGATACCCCACAAATTAAAATATTCATTTGAATAACATAATCTACCTATCCATTATCATCGATAAATTGCTTACTCATATTATAATTTACATAATTTATAATCGTAGTACCTCAAAAGTTAACCGGTTTTCAGTAGATATTAAAGTAAGTTTGATTTTTATTATTTAAAAATACATAATGAACATTGAGTTATATGTACTACGTACTAGAGAAGCTCTTCCAAACAAAAAATGTGCGCTACTCTATGTCTTCGCGCATGCGCGGTAGATAGTAAAATATTACGATATTATTACCTATTTATTCACTTGAACAACAAAAAAATTTACTTACTTGACTACTGAATTGTTATTTACGTAAGGTTTAAACTTTAATTTGAAATCTCGTATTATTATCGCCGCTCCATACTGCATGAACATTGAAGCCACAGTAAATGACACTAAAGTAAGGTGTACGGATTGCAGTACAGTTCAGTTGAACATAGTGAATGTTCGGAATGCGAAATCTAGTGCGTAGTACATATATATCAATGATAATGAATAAATAAATAATAACCTCCAGACTGAATTTCGGTCACGACGGCCAGTCACAACGGATACTAGCCATCTGCGCAGGACCGGATTATAGCGCCCAAGTGTATGCGGAAACACAGGACTGCCTCGTTGGTCTAGTTGTCGTAAACATGATTGCTGATCATGAATTCCCGGGTTCAAATCCCGAGTGGGGCAAAAATCAGTTATTGGGTTTTCTGTCAAGAAATTCTCGATAGAAGCCCGGAGTCAGGAAGCGGTGTTTCACCCCCGTGCCTCGAAAGCAAATAAAGCTGTTAGTCCTGCGCCTGATCTCTCACGGAAAGACATTTCTTTACGAGATATACGATAAGCAAAATTTACATATACAAACATGATTTTAAAATGAGTAGTATCGAAGTCATGGACCTTTAAACGTGAAGATATGTTGAAATTTAGTCTCAAATATTCCCATTACAACATTTTCCGATATGAAGTTAATAAAACTTACAAATGCTTATCGAGTATATTAAAATCGCACCTACATGTATATTATGTGTTTGTATTGGACTTGCAAGGAATATTCGGCTATTATTCGGTATTCGGCCCATTCGGCCACTTTTATCCAATTCGGTCGAATACCGAATATCTAGGTACTATTCGGTCGAATACCGAATACTTAAGTAAGAGGTTTTATTGTAGTCAGATAATTGGTAAAATGATAATATTTATTTATATTATAATTGATTTTTTTTTCTTGTAATCATTAAAATAGTCATAGGTACATAATCAATTTCCATATTATAAAAATTAAAAAAGAACTATCAGATAAATGTCTATGCAAATTATCGTAATTAAAGTGGAAAATAATGGTGCAGAAAGACTAATTTTTATTCATTTTCAGGCAGTATTTTAATCCTTTTCTTCTCGTAGATATAGCAACATAGACAATTCCAGCTTCAGAGAATAGACATTTTGAAGAATAAACACTACTTCCTTCCCGGCCGAATACTTTTGCCTAATATCCGGCTATTCGGCCATGAAGTCGGCGTGTGTCTAAAAAGATTATACATTGCAAGTCTAGTTTATATATAGGTGATTAATAGTAGGTATAGTATATATATAATTTATCTGTCTCGTGTGGCTCCGCTCTATGGATATAGGTGTCCTATATCCATCCTCGGTTAAGAACAAAAATGCACATGGGTTGTCATTCCCGAGAACCAAGATGGAATGCCTTGTTACCACTATTAACCCTTTCGCTGTCCTGTGTATTACTTGTAGTTCATTGCTATTGTCTTACTATTGTGTGTGAAAATTGGACAGTGAAAGTGTTAAGATTCTTCTTCGGTTCTCTGGCCTGTTTTGTTGGCCTGTGTTCAGCAGTGGACTTTTGATTGGCTGTAATGATGATGATGATGAATGAATTATACATATTTGAAAAGTGCTTTAAAGAAATTTTAAATAAAGTTTAGCCTTATTACATAGCTAATGAATTTAACGCGTCATATATAATATATTAAACTACAATATAAAAGAAAAACAAAACGGTGCGATAACGCTGATGGTTCATAGTTCAAACTTCACTTGCCTTTATGCGTACAATAAAGATAATGTACCTACAACCGCGCAGTTACAGCATTTATAAATACATACTAAAATCGGAGCACCATTTAGCACATATAATAAAAAAAATTAATGAATGCACCTCGAACTTCGCATGAGTAAGCGAGTCTTGACGTCAAACCACATATTTTACGCAACACAACTTTTTAAGCATTACATATGAATATCGTATGGGAAAGTTCAACCAGCGATAGACCTCTGTTCTGGTTGCATAAGAATACAGAATTACAATAAATGCTGCGCAGTCAATTGTTCTAAATCTAAAGCATAAGCCACACAGCCAACTGCAACTGCTAGGTGCTTACAGCTACGCTTCTTTGTAACTTAACTGTGAGGTTAGCCAAGTTGACTTTCTAAAATCGTTGACGCTAATAAAAAACTATATAAATGAATGGAAATGAGAGGAGTTACGTTAGAGAGGAACGTTAAGACGCGTGACTGTCACAAGACTTAAGCTCAATTTTATTTATTTTTAATTATCTATTAGCTTTAACGATTGTAGAAAGTCAATTTGGCTAACCCCGCTAAAATATCATAGTTTTTTTTTTATAGAATAAGGGTGACAAACGAGCACACAGTCCACCTGATGGTAAGTGGTTGCTGTGGCCCATAGACATCTACATCTCTCTTCGTTTGCGAATTAAAATGCAGATGCGTTGTCAGCCGTGAGGACTAAGATAGAATGCCTCTTTTCCAGTAAAAAGGGTCTCCGGTTCTCTACACTCACCATACGAAACACAGCAGCATTAAGCTGCTATTTTAAGCTGGTATTCTGTGAGAGCGTGGTCCCTCCCCGGTCGAGCCGACCCATTCGTGCTACAACTATACTATTAATATAGCTGCAGCATGGCTCTACCACGTAAAAAAGTAGTAAACGTAAACGTATAAAACACGTAAAGCGTAGTTAACCAACGCATGGTTTTATAATTACAATGGTCTAACTGACCCCTGGAGCAGCAGACTATTAGTCACTCTGTGAACGTGCTCATCGGTGCGTCAACAAAATGGAGGACACATTGTATTGTATACGCATTAAAACTGTCCAAAGTACATCTAATGTCATGCACTCAACAAGTACAAGACTTTAAATTATTGCATTGCGTAAACTCCAACACCAAAGCACCCACCTAGCGACAGAAGGAAACAAACCTCTCAACATAGGCCTCCCCCATAGATTGCCTCATATATAAAGTTGCCACGCTTAGCAGGCGGGTTGGCAACCGCAGTTTTTTATCATTTTGAGTTGTTATCAAGATGATGCCCATCTCCTGTTTCAGTTTTCCTCTGTCGCCTCTCACGACACCCACGATATGGAGTAGTGGATATTCTTACACCGCCACTGCCACGGTAAATTGTAAATATAATTAATACCTGCATTAATTAATTATACGTTAGCAGCATCCATTTAAGGAGAAATTACCAATTTCTCCTTGAGCGAACGGCATTTCATCATCCATAAACACTTGGTCCGATTGTACACTTGCTCGCGACCTTCCTTTATCTATCTGCATTCCGTGTCGCAAACGACTAAATAGATAATTACAAGATAATAGCAAAATACTGCTAATTCATACGTGTTTCCGTCAATAACTCTATTCTAATAGCGAAGCAATTTGGCGTTCATTATATACAACTCGTTGGCAATAATTATAAAGACACCGCAGTTAGTTCAGCAGGATCGTTTATTTAAAACACAACCCATAACACTAACGAGCCTGTTGAATTGAAAAAAATATATTCATTTTTATGTATTTCATCTTTATAAATCGTTAGTGGTTCTTTTAGTGATCGTGCAACTTCTGAGCAACTTGACCGATTGAGGTCATATTCACACAATCATAAGTTCTCGAGTTTCGACCTACCTGCCCAGGTAGGTAAAATATACATGTCCCTCGGAGTATTCTTGAGAAGGCCCTTAAGTAGCACTGGATTAAAAAAGACAAAAAAAAAAACGACGATGTTTCTTAACCGTATATATACCTAGCTATTACTTAATCGTGGACTTTATTTTTGATACTTTTAGTTTTCAAATCTGAGAATAGATGTGTCTATGGACTACAGGATCCACTTACTTAACACCGGGTGAACTGTGTAATTGTCTAAAAGTTCATTCAATAAATGTATTTTTGTGAAAAAAAAAAAGAAACAACGACCCATTTTCTTGGCAGTTTGTTTGTAGTGCGTGAAAGCGAGAAACACCTAAATAACCCTTTCCAACCATATGAAAAATACCAACACCGTATCATTTTTACTAAATGAACATTATTGCACACACAATACGTTCAACACCGGATAATCGATGTATGTGGTAACCAGTTTTTTTTAAATATGTAATACCTTTATCAATAGATTAGAACCGGTAGTTGCTTATCTCAAGCATGCACACACATGTTTTGACGCAAAAATGACGAAGACGATGAATATCATGATTAGTACGTGTAAAATTCTCGCAGTAAAAAATACTACAATTCTCTTTCCAAGAATTTCGTAGTCCTGAATTTTTTTTTTTATAAAACTGAAGTGACAAATGAACATACAGTCCACCTGATAACTTACAGATGGTAAGTGGTAAGTACAGCCATGGACACCTTCAAACAACGAAGGCTGCAACGTTGTCACCTCAGAGGACTAAGATAGAAAGCCTCGCGGACTGTAATTATACTGATCCTTTTATACCCTACAGACCGGTACACAGTAGTACAGGCACTGCCATTTGGCAACAGATATAAAAAGAGGGTGGTGCCTAACCAGACGGGCTGGTGGAAAGAAAAAAGTCGTATCACTGAGTAAAAGAAGTCCTATAACCAACTAAGAATAGACAAATTTAACCCTTAATTAGGCGCATGAAGAAAATCACACAATTACCAATTAGTCGCATGGGGTCTCTGGTGACCCCAAATAGATAGTTGAAAATAGAGTGTTAGAAATAAATAAAACAAAGTATCGATTATCAAAAATATTCAAATTATTTATTATAATAAATTTTAAGAAACTAAAACATAACTTTGACTTGCGCGTACGCGTTGATGTTCTGACCGCGACTAATATGCGTACCTCGTGGGAAGTTAGGAAGCTAGAAGGAGCACGATTGCGCTCCAAACATTCTAACATGTTTTTTTTAATAATTTGAAATTGTCTTAAGCCCATGCGCCTAATTAAGTGTTAATGATAAATGTTTTGTGACGATCAGTTGATGAACAGCGATGCAACACAACGGAGACTAGCCATCGGCAGAGGACAGGATTATTTCATCACTCTCATAGTCTGATGGGACCAGGTGGACTGTGTACTCGTTTGTCACCCTTATTCTATCAAAAAAAACTTGATTTACCGAGGATCTTTTTAAGTATTACAGGCCTCCGTATGTATAACAAACCAATACGGAAAACTAATTTCTACGAAATACGTCAAAATATTGGGCTTTTCCCAGTAGTCTTACTAGTAAGACTGGGAAATTTATTGTACTTGTTCATTTTGGCAGAAATATACGTTAAATGACAATTCGAGAAAAATGAGGACATCTTTCGTTCTCCATTGAGAGATTATAATTGAGAAATAATGTTTTAAATAAAAGTTTATTGGTTTCTAGAGTATGTACATACAAAACAATGCCTCAATTGTTTGCTTTTAAAAATTTTTTTGCACATTTTTAAATTCATTTTTAATTTTAGCGCTTTTATAAACATCCGTAGTTTGTTTTATTTATTTCTGCTCTTATTAGTATAAAATATAACCAATGTTTCTGTAAGAAACAACCGTTACATTTCACTAACAAATAACGACCTTCCGCATTATCCAACGCGACTCGACAACGGTACGATGCGTCCACAACATATCATCGTCTCGCGATCTTCTCTCACAATGATAAACTGTCGCCTATAATGATTTAAGGTATGACTGCCTCCGAAACATCATTTTTATTACAGTATCAAAAAATACATCACTCATTCTATCATTTTGAATAGAATTAATATATCAATTAATCTTGAAACCGCAAGAAATCGTCAAGCTCGTCATTTTATAATCATCGGACTTGCCTGCATTATAATGCATTTTTTATTCGTTATCTCCTTGATGTAATAATTATATATGCAGTTCAGATTATGATCAAAATATACATAATATACATAAACACTCATGCCTGTCACCCAGAGGGGTAGGCAGAGACTACGGACTTCCATTTGGCACGATCCTGACACACTTCTCTCGCCTCCTTTACATCCATATATCTACGCATACACGCTCGTCGGTTAAGGGTACTCCTAATCTGGCCCATTTTCAATATATCGCCAATTTGGTCGATAAACCTTCGTCTAGGGCGTCCCTTCCCGACTCTTCCGTTCACTTCTGCAACATAAATTTGCTTTGTCACTCTTTCCTCGTTCATTCTTTCTACATGATCAAAATATATAGATAAAAAAACAAGTTGTTACTTGAAAGTGCTCCTTTTTTGCCTACAAATCTGGCGGAGTCTAAACTCCACTCTTTCTAGTGGTAAGCAGAAGTAAGAAAGCAAGAATAATTACAGACTGAATCATTCTCAAATTCTCAAGAATGCCTATGTCTATGTATCCTTCCATATTCACAAGTAGTTGAATGTATAATACTTTGTCCAAGAGTTAAATAGTCAACAGTTAACACATATACACTTCAGATGCAAGTATAAAGCTAACGGTTGTGTCTCATTCTAATTATATAATATTATATAAAAACAAGTTGTCTCACTATTTTCAAAGGGAAAAAATCCCTAATTTAACAAGACCCACGGTGGCTTAGGGGCACAAAAATATTATAACGCGAGCAACCAGAGTTTGGTCCAGCGTTGCTGGCAGAAACTTTCTTCAATGGGTTACTACTGCAGAGTATATAATAAATTACTTTATGCTGCTGCATTTATCTATGCCCTCAAAAGTGTCTTTCGTGTGTTCGCGGTCTTTTTATTTTGAATAAGATGGATCTGTTATAGGTATAGGAATCACGTGAATAGCATTAATTTCTAGAGTCAAAGAAATCGGTCAAGTGCGTGCTTCGCGCAATATTCAATTCCCATTTTTAACCCCCACTCAAAAATCTAATTTTACCCTTACGTCTGTGCTTCGGTAATCGTATTTTGTAATTATGCAAAATTTCAAACATCTACATAGAACACTCTAAGAGAAAAACTTCTGTGACTTACAAATGGACACCGAAATGATTTCATAACTTAGGTTTTGCTGAATTTGACACATAACGATTGAAGTAAGCTAAGACAGATATGTGTAATAATTACAAAAGCATTTTGCAATCTAATTGCGAACAATCGCAGGACGAGCGAAAACGACCAAGCATCCGTCTGTGTCTTGTTATTATGCAGCCAATAGCACGACGCAAAGCGACATTGCAAACGATACTATTAAAAAACAAAACAGGTTTGTTGCTACAAAATAAAATATAAAACAATATTCGACATTTATATAGAAACGGGTAAGCCCAAGATGTTAAATATGCTGCTATAGACAACAAAAGGTACCATATATTTGCTGATCGTTAGACCACTTAAAATTGCGTCTTTTAACCGACCTCAAAAGGAGGAGGTTCTCAATTTGAGTGTGTGTTTTTTTGTAATTAAGTTACGCGATATCTTCGCAGATTGTGAACCAATTTTGATGATTCTTTTTTTTTAAATAGGTTATACTTCAAACGTTATAGTTCCATATAAATTTGGAGAAAAAATTCCACACCTAAGGGTAGCAAATAAATAACTTCTTTTTTGGCAATTTGAAGTCGGTTTTAATTTTTTGTTAAAAATTATAATTATTATCAAAGTTGTAATAAAAAGTTAAAGTTACAGCCTATATACGTCCCACTGCTGGGCACAGGCCTCCTCTCATTTCTGAGAGGGTTTTAGGGCAAGGAAATGTTCGCCGCGCTGCCCCAATGCGTGTTGGCGAACTTCACATGTCTTCGAAATATTTTTTTCTTATCTCTCTGACATGCAGGTTTCCTCACGATGTTTTCCTTCATCGCCGAGCACGTGGTAAATCAGCACTTAAAATTGCAATTAACAATTTCATTGGTGCCGGCGGGGATCGAACCTGGGTTGCTCGCGTACTGTGAATGTTAAACTTACAGCGAGCTCTAACCATCTGAGCTACCACAGCTCTAAGTTGTAATGAATTTTAGCAAATACTTCTTTGAATGGATAAACCGGGATTTATGTATCACTTACAGCAGAGATTAGCCTGCTTTTTAGTATCGATGGAACAAAAGTAGTCAAGTGTGTTCATGACCTCATGATGAAAACTATTGTGGATAACATGACCAAGTGAACCGGTTATAGTGACCAAGAAAGAAATTGTAAATGACTCGCTGTGATAGCGACCTAAGGGAATCATCCACCCTATTTAGAATCGAGATTGTCTTATGAGCCTTCCCCCTATTCATTGGTACAACACACAGCATACTTCATGACTATTTTAACTGCTCATAAAGCTAGTACAAAATGAATACCGCGTATACTAATTACGTTTCAGAAACAATTGCATGTCAACAGTTGTAAGTAGCTTTTTAGAGCTGTGTGATAATGACGCAACAAGCATTTTCGTCAGAATAGTTGCTGGAAATGGAACGTGAGTTCATTTTTGTGATCTTAAAAGTAAGCTGGAATCCGTATAGTAACAATATAATAATGATAATTTATTACTTACCACATTATATTTTAACTCGCGTTTAATTTTAACTTTTAATTCCCGACGTTTCGGGCACTTTCCAGCACCAATAGTCGCTGATGTGAAGCTCCGACGCTCCGGAAGTCTGCAGTATGTCAAGATGTTCAGGATCGTCCCAACCATTATATTAGATTTGATAGACCAAAAATCCTCGCAAAAGAACACCGATTCCTACCAAGGATGATTCGCGAGGCTATTGAAATAAAATAAAAAAACATCCTAATTTCAATAGAGAAGATGACTGGGTACTACCATCTGCTTGGATCCCATAATTAATAAAATTAAATCCAAACCCAAGCACACTACTGCAAGACTTTAAGATACTGTAAGCTCGTTCTGCGTCGATCGGACCAAAAATTAATAATTAAAAGTTGAAAGTAGCCTTTGTTAACTATGACATCGGGACATCAAACACCTCAGCACGGCTAGCATGGGCTGGGGACAAAAAATTTATCCCCCGATTATATCCACTGACAAGAGATAAAATTATCTCGTCCCTAAGCCAAAGCACGGCAACGGGAAGAGGTATATCCCCGTTTCACATAACGAGTAGACACATATCCCCCGTTCGTAGCATGGAGCCAAATGAAAGATAAAAAATTATGCCTTTTTGACATTTGAAAGGGACAATTTTATCCTAGTTCATTGGACGCGGGTTTAATATAAAATTCATACAAAAAATCTATCTAAGTCTAAGTCTATCTCCCAGTTTATCTACTCTGAATGTTATATCCACCGGTGAACCCATGCTCGAAGGGTGGATAAAACTAAACGAGGGGATAAACAATTTCTCCTTTCTCCGGGATAAAATTGTCTCCTGCCTATGCTAGCCCTGCAGGGGGGACTGAGGTGTTTGAAAGTGCCACCATGGGTGCTGGAAAGTGTCCGTAACGTCGGGAATTAAAAAAGTTAAAATAAAACGCAATAAAATCCGTAAAATTAGTTTTATTCCATGTGTAGTATTCGCGTAAATATAAGAAATCATTATATGGATCAGTTTCCCTAAAGAAATTAAAACTCTACCAGCCGAAAAAACATGACAACAATTTTTTGTAACATTATCGATCGGGTACGCTAAAATAGGTAAAACCATCTACAAAGAAAAACATTATACAACTGCTTTAGTTGATTTAAGGGACGCAATAAAAGCGAATAGAACGGCTGGCCAAAATGATATTACAACTTTATGGCTACGCATTGATTCACACGTCTTCAAGGAGACTGATTGGGTTAGAAGAAATTAGAAATTCACTTTAGCCCATACTAGCCCTTACCGATTACTATTTATTACTAAATAAAAAAAATCTCATTGAAAAGTGTTAGTGCAAAAGTGAGGAATATTTTTAAGACATTAGAAAATAAACACATTTTAACGAATCTCTAACAAAACCTACAAATTATTTTCAATTATCTAAACGGTGGTATGGCAACCGCAGTTTTTAAGTATTTTGAATTGTTATCGGTTATTTCATTTCCCTCTGTCATCTCTTATGACATCCAGCAGATGAAATAGAATAGTGGATATTTTTAACGCTGCTACTTACACATGGTGCATGTAAATCCAATTTTACATCCATTTTGTTCATTTGTACATTTATATTAATGAATATACTTATGCGAGAATAGTATCTATTGTTTATTCACTCGTTTGATTTTTCTTACGTTTCCGTGTAGTGGCGGTGTAAGAATATTCGACAGGCGACAGAGGAAACAAATCAGATCAGAATCAGAGGCAGCACCAAACCGCTATGCAACCCTAGGCAACTATGGCGAATATACCCCAATGAGGCAATCTATGGGGGAGGCCTATGTTCAGCAGTGGACTTTAAAGGCTGTATCTGTAATGGTATGTTTCTCTGGTTTGAGATATGTACTGGCACGATGGTGATGCCTAATATTGCTGCTATACTTTATACAGTAATCAGTAACTAAATATAGTGACATGTTAGAGGAAATTATTGCTTTAATAATTACTAAACAGCCACATATGACAGACAAACGAACAAGGAATAATAAATTACTTATGGATAACCCCATGAACAATTTATAATTCCTTGTCGTTAAAGGCAACTATAAACGAAATTGTGTCATGTGGTCGAATAACCGCCCACATTTATATCCACAGATTATTGTTTTTTGGGGTCTGGATCCTTCGATCACATCTAACAAACGTGACGACGATTGTGATTAGGGGAAGACGACTCGAGTGCTTACCGTCGGTGACCTAATAGTATTCACTCATATCAAAGTGTGAAAATGTCGCATTAAAGTGAACACTTACTAAGAAAATTGCCATCGAAATTGAACCCATACTTGGTTCAAAAATAACAAAAATCCAGAAAAATAATACTAATATGAGAGGATATTTTTAATGCGTAAGTAGTCTTAAACTTTGGAATGGATATTATTGACCCTTGCGTTTGTATATTTATTGAATTGAGTGTAAAATGTGTGTTCTTTCTTTCTAATATATAGGAAACAAATCTAATCACTGCGATACCGGTCCAAAGTCCGAAACATTTTAACCGTCAATGTGTTATTGCGGTTCCTGTCTTAAAATTATTTTGTGAGTTGGATACTTTTTACGTAATTAGCAAGTACCAATTATTGATTTTAATTTGTTACAATTTATCAAACGGGACTCGTAACCACCAACTTCGGTCGCAACTTGTTTCAAGGCAAAGCCCATAGAAACTTTTTCATGAACTAGATACCACTATAAATAAAATTCGAGCGATAGCAAATTAAAACTATGTTTAATTACTACAATACTCGTTACCAGTAACTATAATAATTAACGAGGTATATTAATAGTTCACATGCGCAGACATATCAGCAGAAGAAAAAATGTTATCTCAGGTTACATTCTTTCTTCTTCTTTTTAGTTTCTGCTGGTCTGTAGTTGTGGTCTCTGTAGGGACAAAGAATTTAAAAACCACCTACATGTTTTTGATATACCTAGTAATAAATTGAATAAAATATTTCAAAAAAATATTATAGATAAATACTTGAATTTAAATCTAATTCACTATTCTTCCGGGCATGAATTTATTTCAATGAACCTCATAAAACTAGTTGTAATTAATTCTGAATGAAATGAATAATTAAACACTAAATATGCAAATTGACGTCAAATCCGTGTTAGCTTTAACTTGCATCGATTTCGGAAATAAAACTATATCTGTAACCACCTACATATGTCTCCTGTAGGTAATGTGAGTAATGCGTATGATTGTGGTTAGATTAGAATGCAGTTTAACGAAAACAGACTTAAATTTAGACGGAAGTCTCCACCATTGATTGCCTCATAGGGAGGACATTTGTTACAGTTGCCATGCTTGGCAGGTTGGCAACCGCAGTTTTTATTTTTTAGTTACTATTAGCTATTAGGAAGATGCTGCTGCCCATCTCCGGTTTGTTTTCATCTGTCACTGCAGGACTATATGGGGGTAGAGGATTATTCTTACACGCCACTAAACCGTCAAAATGAAAGATTAACATAATAATTCCTTATATTTACGCGAACTATACATGGAAAAAAAATAATTTTACAGATTTTAGCGCGTTTAATTTTAACTTTTTTAATTCCCGACGTTTCCGGCACTTCACAGCACTCACAGGTCATGGGGGGGACTGAAGTGTTTGACGTTCTGATGTCATAGTTAACGAAGACTACCTTCAATTTTTAATTATTAATTTATGGTCTGATCTACGCAGAACGAGTTTACAGTACCTTGCAGTCTTGCAGTAGTATGCTTGGGTTTGGATTTAATTTTATTAATTATGGGATCCCAAGCAGATGGTAGCACCCAGCCATCTTGTCTATTGAAAGTATTCGCGACATTCGCGATCGGGTTCTAATTTTGTGTCAATCATGACCGATTCGGTCGTTTGACTGAGTCGCATAGTATTGATGAACTTCTTTCCAACACATTTTAAAACGATCGGATTCTAACCATCACAAACAATTGTCTTAACCTCTTTAACCCGTGGGTACTGGGTACATTGCACGGGTTACGAAATAGTGATCAAATTTACCTACTGCCCGAATTATTTGAGTTATGTACAGTGCAAGGCAGATAATGTGTGTTATTCTCATTATATAGATATTATCTATAATAATGAAACCCGAAATGAGTCATATGAACGATAGATCGAATTGACCCGGTTCGTGTAACGTACCCTTACCCGATGGATCGGTCATTAGAAATGAACAATTGACATGCGACTACTGGGTTAAATCAAAACATAGATTTAGTATATACTTGAAACAAAACCCTGTGAGCCTGACATTATTATTCAGTGGTCGTATTGTGTGAGGATGGGGAAGTCCACAAACAGAGTCGTAACACTATAATTATATGAATTCTGCTACTAACCGGAAGAAGTCGCTATGATTAACATTGGAAGGTCGTAAGCTTAAAATAATATTCTAAATAGATAAATAAAATGGCCAAGGGCGCGTGAGGACATGAGTGAGGTATGGTTCCGCTATATATATCTCTTATATTTGCCAAAGGGGAAATGTTAGTAATGAAAAGGGTTCACTAAAAGTTATTTAATGATTTTGTCTAGATCGACACACTTCGGCTAATTTGAATATAATTTGAATAGTAGAAGTTTAATTGCTAAATTGTTTTACGGAACCTAAAAATGAATAATTTATACCTACAAATTACTATTGCGCGGGTGAAGTTTGTGTGTTTTGGTGAAATTAATTTGACGAACGACTGTGGAATTTACCTTAAGCTATGTAGGTAGGTACTCATGTAAGTGTCAATCATGTATTTGTCTTAATGAGTAATAAAGAACTTTGAACCTAAATGTTGTTACTTTGGTGTTACACCAACAGTTTATGAATAACACTGATTGCACTGCATTCCTTTATTTCTCATTCAAAACCGGCTTGTTTCACCTAACGGGATCAACAATTACAAGAATTCAAAAATAATGATCACGAAGGCTTGACATATGTAATATATACATTGTAGAGCCACGTTACAGCTATATTATGGTTGTAACCCGAATGGAGCTCGATCGGGTCAGCAACTAAATGTTGCTGTGCTTCGTAAGACGAGTGTAGAAAACCGGAGACCCTTTTTACTGGAGACGAGGCATTCCATTTTAGTCCTCAAGCTTGACAACACATCTGCATTTTGATTCTTAATCGAAGACAGATATAGATCTCTACGAGCCACAGAATCCACTTACCATCAGATGGACTGTGTGCTCTTTTGTCACCCTTATTCTATTTAAAAATGTAAGTAGTAAGTACGGTGCGGTGGTTTTCACGGTGAAGTCGAAAGGAGAGAGTAATGATGATTTTTAAAAGTAGTATTACTAGTCTATATAAACGGCATACAACCATGAACCTATCACTATATCATTAACACTTGAGTTGCATTTCATTGACACACTAAATAAAATCAAATATAGGTACATTATTTTATTTTAGCGCCTTTTTGATGTGAAACGTCTATAGCGGCGGGTCAGACCGACTGTTGACGTGGCGACGCTTCGCCACGGCATGCATCGCCAGTCGCCACGCTATATGACAGTATGTATGTATATAGTATGTATGTAATTTTATTATAATATATATTTAAATTTTCTATTTAATGAATATAAATGTTTATTAAATAAACAGTCGTCTTTTTCTTGGAAAATTCTTAATATATTTTATTTTTCATTATGCCATATTTATTTCCTGTCGTAAACTATCCTTTTATGCATATTACCTGCACAAAATAATTTCGATGTTTCAAATCTGCCAGGCGTCCCGCGACGGGTCACAATTTTTTTTTATGGAACGAGGGTGACAAACGAGCACACAGACCATCTGATGGTAAGCTGATGATGCTGTGGCCCATAGACATCAACATATATCTTCGATTAATTATCAAAATGCAGACGCGTTGTCACCACTGATGACTATCACTATAACAGCAGCATTAAGCTGCTATTTCATGCTGCTATTCAGTGACAGCGTGCTCCTTACCCGATTGAGCCGACCCATTCGTGCTACAACTTTATTATAGCTGCAGCGTGACTACCATGCATAAAATGCTCATACCACGTGTCGTAAGTCTATTAACTGGTATAACGAGCTTGAGCTTGTTCTTAATATTTACAGAATGTACAGCACTATTTTTAATAAAACTATTTGTGTTTTTGTGTGCATACATTAATTTTTTGCAAATATACTGAGAGGCGAAAGTTAATATATGTATTTCTTTAAATTTTTCCTTAAGAGATTCCTTCGGATCTAGGATAATAAATTGCTCTTATGGCTCTCTTCTGCAAAACAAAGATAGTTTCAATGTCAGCCGCATTACCCCATAGCAAGATTCCATATGACATTATGCTATGGAAATAACTAAAATAATAAGTTGTTTCTTCACATGTACAGCATAACTTTTTTACAGCATATACTGCAGAACTAAGTTTGCTAGCTAGTTAGTGTTATATTTTATACCCAAAATAGTTAAACTATGGTGGTAGGTAAACGGTATTAATGAAGTATTTAAGATATTTCGCAAATATAAGATTGGATGAAAAATTATGTAGCCAATTTTTTTTACAGAATAAGGAAATATAAACGTTTTTTTTACAATAAAACACATTACTGCGTATTAAAGTTCAACTTTTTGTTGCCGTGTGTAATGGAATGGCAACAATAAACTTCTGTCTTTAACATAAGGCTCGTAAGAATAAATATACTGTATTTATACAAAAAATAATAAATCTTGCCTAAACAAAGCCGCTATTAATTAAAGTCGTACTTTATAATCGTGAAATAGAGTAAACCTATAATTACATAACATAAACCAATAATTACATGACATTTGGACAAACGTAGTATACCTATTTTGTATTTTATGTGCATAGGTTATTCATAAAAAAGTTACAAAAATAAATTGATTCTTAACATGTTAATAAAAAAGCCATAATGAGTACGGTGACCAACTGTCCCATATTCTCGAGATATTCTCCGACCACAATGTATTGTAAACGTTTTAATATAATTTCGCCGAAGTAATTCTTACAAAATCCTGCTTTTAACATTATTACAAAATGGAAACCAAAGAATTCGCGTTTGAAATTAAAATGTTGATTATTAATTTTAATTAACCTAAACTAAAATCTAGAATTAAAAACAATAAGATATACTTTAATTACTATATCTATGACTTTAATCATCATCGGTTAAGGCTAAAATTATAAAAATAAAATTATAAAAAACTAAACAGGTTTAATAATAATCACGGAAACTGCTCGTTAGTACAGTGGCTAAGCGTTTGGTTGCGACGCTGAAGGCCACGGGTTCGAATCCCACACGGAACAAGTGTTTATTATAGCCTACAAATAATTATGCTGGGTCTGTATGCCTGTTTATGTGCAATCTATGTATGGTGAACTCCACAATACAGGAGAAACTCCTACTAAAATATTTTTATAAGACACTCTTATTTCATTTTTGTAAAATATAATATCTTAATTACAATTAAGCAAGACATAGATAACCGGATTACGAAGAGCATTATCTAATGCATTATCGAAAAAGTGACAATTATATAAAACTAAATCTAAGCCTCTACAAACACCAAATAATAAATTTCAAATTATTTATATTCAATTTACATATAGGTACCCACTGCTTGTTTGGGTTTTAAAATAACAGTTATTAAATAAAACTAGAAGCATTCAATAAGGTCGTCAGATACCCAGTTTACTTCGAAGATAGTGAAACAATTAAGATGTCGTTATGAACGATTATAAATATGTAGTTGTTAAAACAATAAAATGGCGTATAATTTATCACAAATTGATACGAAATGCTAGGCTAATGTATGTACACAAACAGGAAAACTGCCTCTACCTAGGATATACGAATAATAAATTTTCCTTAACCATACACTTACTGCTTTTTCTTCCTTCGTGCACCCTGTACGTCAAATCGGTGAAAGCCAGATCCACTGGCGGCCGCTTTGGCAAATGGGTGAGAGTTTTATGCTGTGCCGGAGTAATGGTCACCTTCAGGCTCCCCTTCCTGTCGGAGAGAATAGGTTTAGTGTCCACTGGCCCCGCGAGGCTCATATCTTTGTCCACTTTCATTTTTATTTGACACAATGGGCTCGGTAAACTAAGCGATCATGCCCCTACGTCACAAAAGAGTTTGCAGACAATGGCAGCGCGGTAAACACGAGCACGAGCTACACGCCGCACAATCGCGCACTGACTGCTCAACTCAACTTACAACACTACGTGAAGCGTGAACATGACAGGGAAGCGAGGCGACAACGTCATTTGAGTGTTGAACTTTGCGCTGTCCCTGTCATTTTCATTTTATTCGATAAAAACTGGAAGCTAAGATTCCGAGGTTCTTTTTTGTCAGAACCAGATTTAATATTTTTTTTTTGTTTAAGATCTGCTGGTGCTCGAAAACTTGAGAACCAGTTATTTAATTATTGAGACGAATTAAAAACGCTGCATGTAGAAAACATTTGTTTGATTCGCAGAGGAAACGAAATATAAAGAGCAGTTTGAATACATTAAGAAACAGTGCAAACTCCTTACAATAAACCTTAAAAATATTTTTAAAGTTTATTGCAACAAAACATGCAAAAAAATTTAGTAAAGTATATACATCCCACTGCTGGGCACAGGCCTCCTCTTACTTCTGAGAGGGTCGCTGTCCATGTGACTGAACTCCTCCTAAGCGGCTGGACCGATTTTGATGAATTTTATGTGTGTGATTAAGTTGATCCAAAATAGTTTAGATTCACAATTGGACCTGGTAGGTGGCGTCCTATCGAGATCCAGAAATCGCCAGTGCGAAGCCGGGGCGAATCGCTAGTATCTATTTAATTCTTGTAAACGTAATCTATTTAAGTCTGCTAATTTCTAACAGACCTAATTTATAACATTGACAAATGTTAAAAATAAGTATTATCAGTTTTTTTTTTAAATATACCGATAATTGTAGTAGTATATTTCTAAATATACTAATAATTGTTGCGTATTTTCTCGTTCCATATCATTTTTATTTAACAACAAAAACGTCCCAAATAATTTAGCTGCATCGAGTATTTGTTTTATAGGTGATGCTGGTTCAGGATTGTCTGCTTGCAGTCCTCGAGTTACGAATTCCTTGTTTGTAGGTGAAGCAGTTGTGACTATGTATTTGTCTCTTTCCACGTAAATTAATAGATCTTCTGAGTTGCATATTGTAATTCTAAATACATTTTCATCATCAACATCCTTCTTACCTACAAATTTCTGTGCTGTTTGTCCTTCATCGTCTACAAAACTACAGACCTCGCTAACTTCGTCGACGAAAAAATGATAGCCACTTTACTGTACATTGCGTCATAAACTATATAGCTTTTTCTAAGAGCTACTACGGCTCATAAAACATACGACGCAATGTACTACAAAGTGACTATCATTTTGATGTCAACAAAGTTATTGAATTTACTGCGTACCCGAATTCTTCCTGACGAAAACATACTATTTTATAGCTTCTGTTATCAAAATTCACTGCGTCCAACATATTTAAAAGTGTATTTACAACATATACAATCAGCTGTATCAGTAGTTCCCTCTGTACCGTCTATTTAGAAATAATTATAGCACTAACACACTTTAGCTGGAAAGAAATGCTAACTGTGCATTTCAAACGTTGTATACTTATGCGTTGCAAGGTCTTTATAATACACAAAGGACTTGTGCAAGCTTCCTTTAATATCTAATGCTAGATCTTTCCTCGTTGAAATATTGCGATGGCATTCAATTCATTAAAAATTTTGCTAGCAAAGCGTAATGTTTTGCAAAATTTTAACAACCTCAAAATACCGTGGGGTTTTGCACTATCAGCTAGCACTCCTCACTACAAACTTTAGAATTTCGTTATCAGTATCATCGGCCCGTAAAATTCCACTGCTAGTCAGGGGCCCCACACGATGTAGAAAGGATTTTTATAGAAGGGTGAAAAAAAAAACCTTTTGGAAAGTGGATAGCACACCTATCCTTAATTAAAAATCAAAATGCAGATGCGTGGTCATCCCAGAAACCTAAGATGGAATGCCTCATCACATGAAAAAAGGGTCATACGAAACACGCTCCTATTTAAGGTCATATTCCGTAAACCACGTGACGGGTGGTGAGCTTCGTCGCCAGTTTTGCTCCCGGAGAATCTTCGCACCAACATAGAACGAAGAGTGAATTCAGGACATAGAGTAAAGGGGCTCTGCTATATTGTAGGAAGTCAGAATGTGTCGAAAAGGCAAGTATGGAAATTTGCAATGCTGTGACAGTCCCTACCTTAATGGGGTATGGCAGAAGAAGCATGAGAGTAAAATTAAATTACTGTTGTAGAAATGCGATCGTCAAGGATTATGTTAGGCCTGACCCTGAATGACAGGGTGAGAAATTGTGTGCTATGAGAAAAGTGTGGTTTGTTGTGAATAAAAATGCTTGAGTGGCTTTAATTTGAAAAGAATGACAAACCAAATTTATGCTGCAGAAATGAGTGGCAGAGTGGGCAAAGGATGCCCTAGATAGGTGTATATCGACCAAATTGGCGATATATTGAAGATGGACAAAGTAGAGAGTAGGATATGAAAGAAGTGAGATGGAGCCATGTGTCAGAATCATGCCAAATGGAAGTCCGAATTCTCTGCCTACCCCTCTGGTGAAACAGAAACAGAAACTTTTTTATTCAATATAGATTATAAATAATACTTATTGAAAGTCACTCTTTTGTTTAATTACCACTGGTTCGAAACAAAACCTCTGTCCTGGGAAGAACCAGCAAGAAACCCAGCGGGACTTTTTTTTAAAATAACAGCTTACAATCATGTATGTTACACAATTAACAACACAAAACAAATTAGCTTGGTAGCGATCACCTCATTCCCAGGGGTTATGTTATGTTATGTTAGGGTTATCTATAAAAGGATTTACTTTCCACATATTTCTCTCCTATAAAAAAGTTTTGCTTATTACTTTAAAACACAATTTTATCAGCATTCAAAATGCGATGTAGATCGCACCTTTCTTTCAATTCTTGCTAAGTATATCTTGTACCTTCTCGTTGTCTCTTACACAACAATGTTTGCAGTTAACACTAAAGTCTTAAAATAAGTGTTAACTAATGACCTGAATTAAACAATGTCAGTTACTTTTTATTTTTATTTAGATTAATTTTTATTTCAAATTTAAGCCTGAGGAATGACTTTCTTTGATGACCCAGCTAATTAGATTCGAGTGCGAAAATTCTCTTGACATCACTTTTATCCACTTTCTATCAAGGGATATATAATATATGGATAGGAAATATTTGTATCATGACATAAAATTTTATTCAGACATAACTGAACAAATATTTGTCAAAATTAAAGTAAAATTTTAATGAAACATAAAAATTTAAGACATACTATAATTTAAAGGATTGTCATTTATTATTTTTGTAATAACAAGTTGTGCCAAAAACTTGGCATGAAAGTAGCATGCTTTAGGAAACTATGTGAATTCAAAAAAATTTTATATTTTAAAGAAAAAATAAATGAATACTATCAGCAAATTGGTCATCAAGTATTTGTGCAGGCATGCTTGTTGCACAGTTTCCAGAAAACATTATTATATTTTTAATTGAAAATTAACAGCTAAGAGAAGGGAAGAAATTAAGATTAATTAACACTTACTATGGAAAATGGGAGGGGAGTTGGAGGAGGAGAGTAACCTGCTACACCTCCTACTGCTTTTCGAAAACTTCATAATTTTGTGTCAATTTGAAGCATTTTCTACCGACTTCAAAAAGGAGGAGGTACTCAATTCGACTGTATGTTTTTTTTATGCCTCAGAACTTTTTTCTGGGTGAACCGATTTCGATGATTTATTTGAAAGCTGGTGCTTCTCATGTGGTCCCATATAAATTTGATCAAGGTCTGACCAATACTTTTTGAGTGATTCTTAATAATTTATATTGAAGTTGGTTGTATAAAATTTTTATTTTAAATTATGGTATAAAACTTTTTCAAATAGAATAGGGTGGGGAAGGGTCCACCCTTCAAGGTTTTCATTGGTCTAAATTAATTTTACCGGGAAAAAGTTTCAACTTTAACATACATATATATTTTATAACTAATGAAATATTTGTTATTTTTTATTTATTTTAACTGCAAAGTGCAAAAATAAAAATAGTTAAATTTTATAAAACCCCAACACAACTTGCTCAACAAAACAAAAAGAAACATGTCAAATAAGTATGCTTATGTCAGACGAGCAAGATTTATTAATTTTATCAAAAACATTGTATTACCTAGCATTGAAACTTTGTACACATAAATTTGAAAAGTAGATTATGCACTGCGTAAGTGTACATATGCGGTGAAGCCTGGTGAAGCAGTTCAAGCGAAACTAAAGGATAGCAATCCAAATCTAATTTGACAACCCAACAATATCCATTGTTTCATGTGATTGAAAAATTCGTTTGCTCGACAACAAAAACAACGCAATGGATATTGTTAAACTGTTAAATTGGTATGGTTTGTCATTTTGGTGTGTTACACAATTAGGCTACGGATTTAATTTCTATCTACACAAAAGCCATAAAACTGCCAGACACATTATTTATTCCTCAGATAAGTTATTTGACGATTGAAAATATAGCCCTGTACCTATATAAATACCTACGGAATAAAATAAATAAAGCAACAAATTCAATTATATGAAATGAGAACAAATTCATATTAGTAAAAATATCGATATCAGCTGCCCATATTGCTGAGTTACAACCCTATAAAAGGCGGCCATTTTATGCGCCAGTGTATTGTAGGTAGTCACGCTAATTCTGTAGGTATGCCCAGTCCATATACTTCTAAGTCAGTGCTTTCAACCATAGAGATATAGATAGAAATACATAAAGTCAGTGTCAAAAACTTATCCTCTTAGTAGTCTGTGGTATAGTAATTTTGGACCTACTTAATATGCAATAAGGAACCAACCCACAAACCTACCAAATTTGAACTAAGTATGTAGCATAGACTTAGAATATACTAGCGTATAGACCAACATAGTATGCAAGGAAGAAAAAAATTGCTTATGGCAAAAATGCAAGATAGAAAAGGATACCAAATCTCATGACTCTGTAACCGATTTTGAATGACAGGTCGGCACAATTCGGCACGCAAGAAATAGCTCCGAGATATTTTGTAATTTTTTAAAGTATAATAGTGGTTATTTTTAGTAAGTAACTTTTTTTCCAAAATGGTTAATTGTTCCGTGAGTGAGTGTGTTGTTAATAATAGAAATAATCCTGATAATTTCACATATTGTGAAATTATCAGGATTAATTCTCAAGACGTCGTCAATGTTATGACGCGTTAATTTTGGTTAAAATTTATTTTACATACTGTTTAAAATATAGAATATATTCAATTATTTTGTTAATTTTGATATTTTGCAAAAAAAAAGTCACGTTGTTGATAATTTGCATGAATTTGGTAAATACATTTTTATACAAAATATTTTACATGTACGCTAGGGATTGACTCAACTATATCAAAATTAATGTCGATATTTATCTTGAATGTTTATAATGGATCAATAGACTTGCTTACACAACAAGAAAATAAATCCTCGGTTTGCGTTCTAAAATGTAATTTTATTTTGCCGTTTTCAAACAGATTCCTCCGGATTCTATAATTAGAAAAGTGGTTAAGGTTCATTGGACGGGTTGGTTGGAATGCAAAGAAGAACTCAACAATTTGCAGCAAACATTTTCTTGAGAAGTATAAAAGAAAAGTAGAATAAAAACAATTTTATTAAAGGAGTCATTTCTACATTATTTGTACCAGTAAGTAAAATATTGTTATAATAAGACTTCAAAAATATAACTTTCAAAACTTTAGATAAATATATTTTCATACATTATAAAACTGTAGTACATTAAAGACAAAAAAATCTTGAGATTATCCTCTTTAAGCCATTATGAACCAAACTAAGTATCTATTTATCAACCAAAATAAATGTATAACCTTGCTTAACCAACCGCACAGCCTCACGGTCACATTAGTACAATATTCATAGCATCATGCTATTTTCCCCAAGGGGTTGAGCGGAGCTTCGGAACTTCGGATTATATTCCCAAATCATAACGATAAAACTTTTAGCGTAGTTAGGTATAGATATTTAGTAATGCTCCTCAAGCGCTACTAGACGACCGCGCATGAGACGTGATAGTATAAATTCCATAGTATTTGATACTCACAACGGTCAATGTCTGATTCATGCTTGATGGCCGACGACATTGTCGCGAGGGCTTAAATAGCGTGGTTTATCCCCTACAGCGTTATTCATAGAGAAGAGGAACTCGTGGTTAAGTAATAGCTGCGCAGATCAATAGATCTGCGAAATTAAGTTGCACTTGCCGCGGTCAGTCCATGAATGAGTGACCATTTTCTTAACATACCGAGATTGAGAGAATAGAGAGTGCATCTGTATCCTCAGACACTTAGTGCACTTTACTGTGTTAAGATCATTATCATCATCATTATGTTTTTAAAATTCATGCAGTTAAAATGATAATAAGTTTATTATTACTTTATACTTTTCAGGGACAGATGAAAGAATATAAACATGAAGCATGATGAAGCCTCATAAACATATTGGCCTTTAAACAGAGCAATCTTATTTAACTGATTCCTACAAGTTTCCTTCCTTAAATTATTAAGTTTACATTCATACTTAAGTCGAATGTTAAAATAAACTTCTATTATCTATTTAATTATTAATTATTAAATGTTTGTAATTATCACAAGTAATACTTATATGAAAAATAAAGCAGCCATTATGTACTCCGTGTCCCCGTTTTTGTTTCCCCATCAAAACATTTTATAAAATATATAAAATATAAATAGGTATATACTTAGTTATGTATCTACCTATTTATATTAACAATATGTTAAAAAATAAATTCCGGGGAAACTGCCCACGGCAGTAAATATTTTTCTCCAAAGATCATAGCTCGAAAATATAACATTCTGATCTGATTATTGGGGAGTTTTTTTAAGTTTTTAAAAAAAGATTTTATACATTTGAATTAAAATCCAACAAAAGGCAGGTAGGTTCAGCTTATTCCCAGGAATATGTTATATGAATATTTTTTAATTATTTTAGAACTATCACGGTAAAATTCAGTTAATTTTTGAAGTTATTCAACTCCATGCACTAAACATTTTTTTATAATCTTTTTACCGCTTCCTTAACAATCATTTTCGATAGTCCTTTTAAGTAAAACATACATCACTAGCTAACGCACACAATGACAAATCAAAATTGGTCACGCGTTTTCGGGCTGTCAGGTGCTCTATACGCTAGTATATTCTAAATCTATGTTGCAGACCAAGTCACAGACAATATTATGCACAGAGTACATTTTAGACATAGAGATATACCTATGGAGGCGGCATATTCTACTATAGAAATAATAGTTATACAAATATCTATAATATCGACACACTTGTCAAAAACAGTTTTGTCTCTTTTAACAAAGCAGTAGCTGCAATAGAAAAGAGAGACAACTACACTTTGTCAAGTGCTTATTTTCGTAACACTTTCGTGTGACGTCATTAGCTCATCCATGCGTGACTGCGCCGCCATGTTAAGCGCCAAGTTTTGTGGTAGATCTGCTGTCAAACTGTCAAAAAGCAGTGACAAAGTGTTGTACTAGAAATTATTTTAATAGATTAATTTTGTTTGGAAATGAATAAATAATATTAATAGTTTATAATTCCCGGATATCATGTTTCATGATCATGCCAGATTTTCGAATTTCAAATAAACAAAATTAATGTACCTACCTGTGAAATATAATATTTTTCATTTAAAATTTTATATTAAAAATACTATAATATGGAATTATAATATGGGATCAGGGATCTCCATCCCAGTAATATTGTACAGTAAACAAATTTGGTATACAAGCAAAAAATCTTCTCAAGAATCTTCCCACTACTCTGTCAATATTCATTTTTATTGTGTGCGTTATAACTTTTTAACTTTGTTCACAATTATATATATATAAAAACTTGAGTAAATATTTAGCACACTTAGAACATTGTTTAAAACAAGTTGCAAGTTAGCTGCCTGCATACTTAACTCTTTGTTTGACTGTACCTAATACAAGAAATCTGTAGCAGATTATGCACTGCGTAAGTGTACATATGCGGTGAAGCCTGGTGAAGCAGCTCAAGCGAAACAATATCCATTGCTTCATGTGATTGAAAAATTCGTTTGCTCGACAACAAAAACAACGCAATGGATATTGTTAAACTGTCAAATTGGTATGGTTTGTTATTTTGGTGTGTTACACAATTAGGCTACGGATTTAATTTCTATCTACACAAAAGCCATAAAACTGCCAGACACATTATTTATTCCTCAGATAAGTTATTTGACGATTGAAAATATAGCCCTGTACCTATATAAATACCTACGGAATAAAATAAATAAAGCAACAAATTCAATTATATGAAATGAGAACAAATTCATATTAGTAAAAATATCGATAGCAGCTGCCCATATTGCTGAGTTACAACCCTATAAAAGGCGACCATTTTATGCGCCAGTGTATTGTAGGTAGTCACGCTAATTCTGTAGGTATGCCCAGTCCATATACTTCTAAGTCAGTGATTTTAGATACCTGGAAACTTGATTTTTTTTTTGGAGTTTATGGCCTGGTATCTAGACCTTTAGGCCAAGTCTTAGGTATTTTTATTCGGTTTATTATAATTTTCTTCATAGTACACTGCTTCACAATATGTTGATGCGTTACATTGTGCAGCCCTTGGGAGATTTTGACGGCAACTTGAGTCAGCAGACAGCTGACAGTTGGCGATGGTATCTCAAGGCGCCTAAGCAGATAGACACCTTATCTTGAGAATCACATCACCATCAGAGCACTTGTATCACCGTTTCCACTAATAGTTTACATGCGCAGACACTTAATACACAAAATCGCACCACTTTTACATATCAAAATCCACTTCAAACCATTATTCAAACAATAATACAGGAGCAGCAAACCGCCGCCGATCAAGTTCCCGCCAAAAACCCCGCTGGAAACTTGATGTCGCTAAACAGCATGACCAGATTCAGTATTTTAATACTTTTCCTGTATATTTTATCGATTTTTCCAAACATCAATATTTTTATAGGTATATTGCCGGAAGCCAGTATTTTTAAATTTCATAAGAAGTTATGGTAGTACCATAGGGATCGTCCTCGAGAAATGAAATTTCTTGACCCACACACTGCCGTGTATAAAGAATAAGAAATGTAATAGAAACTTTCCCATACGAAGAACAGCCAGAACAAATGCAGTTAATTGATGAAGAATATGTTACAATCTTCGATTACTAGCTCACCACTTTTTTGTGAACAATTTTGGGTGAAAGTTTGGAAAATATCTAACAGTGATGGCATGTTAAAATACAAAAATGTATCTAGTTTCAATCAATCTCTGTTACATATACTGGTATCGAATGCTGCATGCGAGCGCATGTTTTCATAGATATATTTCATAAAAATGGACCAAAGAAACAGCTTTTATAAACTAAAATATATCAGCAATATTAAAAACAAAGCAAGGTGTTAAAGATGAAGGAGGTTGTGTCAATATTAATCCTTCGAAAATAATGTTAAAATACAATTCTAACATTCATTGTGATGAGGATGAATGAATAAAACATGTTAAAAAAATCAGTATTGGTATATTTACCCTGTGTAAGTCGGTATATTTTAGTAATTTTTGAGATGCCTCGGTATTTTCGTGCAATTTAATCTAGTCACACTGTTGCTAAATCAAGGCGCGCATTTGGCCTAAAGGTCTAGATAACAGGCCATAAACTTTAAAAAAAAAAACAAGGCGCGCATTACGTATGTTTGCGTAAAAATTGTGTTGTAATTTGTAATTATTTTTAATAATAATTTGAGTCAAAGTTCACTATCCCAATATCACACTGAATAATGAAGCAATAGATAACTGGAAACGTTGTAAAATGGAGAGTGTTACGGTATTACCACTATTTGTACGAATTTCAAAATACTTTTAGTCTTAATTTTAATCCTTCAGCTTTTTACAATGGTTTTACCTTTTCAGAACTTTTCTGTATCGCTAATAAAGGGTTTCATAGACAGTCTACGCGGGGTAACAGTACTTTTATACCTTGACAAAGAAATAAATGAACGAGCCCTCAGCCGCTCTCCACAAATTGAATCTGAAAATAACAAATATAAACAGAAAAACGTGAAAGTCCAACAGTAAGTGTATTTTAATAACAAAATTACTCTACGTATTTAAGCCTCTAATCTGTTGATAAAAGTTGGTATAGGTTGTTAGAGATCCTGTATAAGTCCTTTAATGCACATATACAAAAATATTTTTTATTGAAAGTGGAATTTCTTTCTTAGAACTAACACCTAAATTTTCATCTAAATTGATGTTACTTAAAGTTTAATAGATAATAATTGGACGAGACTGCCAATTTTCTTGGCCTTGGAAGTCATTGGAGAAAATGTATAATATTTAACAAGGGATTATTTACTGGGAGTTTCTGCCAGCTAACAATAAGATCATGACAACTAAATAATGATGCAGTGAGATTACAGAAAAATCAAAGTGTTTTTATACAATAATTCCTAACCATAAATAGAATACTTTTTATGCTTACTTGTAATAACTAGATTTTACTGATTTATTGCCCCTCTCAGACTAACAAAGAAAGCAAAATGGAGCACTGCGTACATTTCAATTGATACGAAAACCAAGCCAAAACAATGCTCAACTTATTGTAAGAACGCTCACTCATGTACACATATGCATTTAAAATCATTTGCAAACAACAGCATAGGTGCATAATGCATAATATTTGCATCTAGCAGTGAACCTATTACAAGTTGAAAATGAAAAAAATAACAAATATGTGAGCATGAGTGTGTGTTGTCATTAAGTTGAGCATGGTTATAGCATTGCTTAAAATGTACGGAGCACTCGGCACTATATTTATCTTTCATTGTTGGTCTGAGTAGCCCTTGATAAAATTAAAAATCTTACAAAACCTCTTTAATTTGGTCTTAAACAACATCTTCATACAGTATTAATATTCATGGTCCGAATGAGCTATATTTCTTTTTTTAGATATTATTTTAGCACACTGAAAACTACCAGATATAACCATATTAAATTCAATGACAATATGGTATCCACTTCCTGAGTTTCATTATTTTCCCAATTAGATGCAAATGAAATATAATTGTTTAGCAACTTTCGAAACTGCTGCTTATTCAGATGTGTTATAATTTTTAGATGAATCTACTTTTATTGTAGCTTTAGTATTTTTTAGTGGGTAACTGACCGAAGTCAGTTTGGCTGAAGTCAAAGACGATTGGTCTTTGAGGAGTTTTACATAATCATCCGAACGCTGCATAGTCAAGTTGGATCCATTGTTTATAATGTTGAATTTCAACTTACCCATTTAGTTAATTTGTCCTGGGTAAACATACCTGTGAACAACTTTAAGCGTAGTGTACCTAACTACAACAAATATGTAGATGAGACAGTATAGAGAGGTGGTATATATCAGTTACTAAGCATTACTAACCACACATTTGCATATTGAAACAAAGAAAATTTAACATATCTATTGTTTGCTGTTTCTACTGTTTGATATGTTAATCAACTACTGAATTTAAAAATTTTAATGCAATAATGTATCTTTTAATAATGATTTAGGCTTTAAAGCTAAACTAGTTTGCATGTATTTTGGTAGAATGTAAATAGTAGAGATTTTGGAGATTTTTCTTCATTGTTGATAATGTGTATAGCAAAGGAATTAAATAGTTTGCCTGCATTTGCCTTTTTCCTCCAATAACCATGTAGATGTTTTCAAGGCAAGAATAAACAGGCTGTTGTTAAACTCAGCCTAATTTCTTCTTCAGCTATGTCACCACTTGCATCAGATGGGGATAGTATTGAAACACTGGCTTTTAACAAGGGAAAAAAATGAAGGAAGTCAGAAATATGAATTTAGCATTAAGAATTTTATACATGGTCCTGTAGTTGTCAGTGCACCTATCCATCCATAATCTTAAAAAAGTTTTTTTTTTTTCTGTTTTTTTGTTGGAAAACGTTACCCTCTCACTAGGATTTTCTCCTGTATGGTAGAGGCAGTTTACATACATAAATTGCACAAGAACAAACATCCAAACCTGGAACAATTATTTGTAGGCTTTACAAATACTTGTTCCATGCAGGATTCGAAACCGATGCTCTCAGCGGCGCAGCTTAATGCTAAGTCACTGCACCACGGAGTTAGTAAGTTAATTCCTGTATCTTTAGTGCTGCATTTAAATTTGTAAACTTAGAACAAACATTTTTGTTTCAGAGAATCAAAAGTACTGACGAGGGTGTTACAGTCATGCATTCTCAACGGTTTTATATTTTTGCTGAGTATTCTCGTGTTCGAGTATGCTCTATTACCAGCGGTGAGGTACTTAGTGCTGGCTGTGTTTGGTCACGACCCGGGCGTTGCACACAATGTATGGGCTTGGATGCAGCCCTTTCTGTCCATGACATTCAGAATGATTTGGGTGCTTCCGCTATTTTTATTGAGCAAACTAGTGAATAGTCTGTGGTTTCAGGTGAGCACTACATCAATTAAAACAGATTCATAAAAATTATGAAGTTTTATGCAAAATGTTTATTAGAGTATTCTGATTGCACATTCAAAAAAAAGCTCTATCTGCCTTCGGTAACAGTTGGTTAATCCTTTCATGGAAGAATTTTAGGACAGTAGTCATTAATGGCGGCTGTACACGCTCGTCGAGACACCACGAGACAGGCCGAGTACGAGTGTGTACATGGTGCCTTCGTCGCGTCGCGTCGCGTCTCGCGGCCCTCGTTTGCTCTCTGAAGCGTGTCGGTTTTTTGCGTTCGAGTCAAAGTTTCTCGTGGATCTCGTGATGAAAACGAGAGCGCGCCTGTACACATGTACTGTAGGGTTCAATATTGTTAAATTAAATATGGGTAGTTACATGGTTCTGTTACGGTGAATAGAAACCATTCACCATCTTCTTCTTCGTCGTGGCTTATTAATTTTCTTTTTATGGTAAATGTGTAGAATTTATAATAACTAATAGCACAAAGGTAAAACGCAGCAACAGTTTCTTCTAGGTCCATCGCAGTGGGCATCCATAGTTCAAGTGATACGAGTGTGTACATGGTGTGCTTTTGTGTCAAGCCTCTACGCGACGATAGGTACGCGAGGCAACGAGACGAGCGTGTACAGCCGCCATAACATGCTAGGCAGATGTTTCTTTTTGTTGTTTCCACTCACGAGACTAAAATAGTTAATTGTGCAGTTTATATGAACATGATAGAAATCATAATAGAATTAAATTTCTCAAACTAGCTATCAGTCAACTTAACAAATGTTGTCTAGACCAAACAAAGCCTTTTATAGATGGCGAATAGCCCAATTGAAAATGGTGTTCCAATGGCCGATATATAACAAACTAATAGCTGCAGATCTTAGTCTCAAATTCCAGCCGAAGCCAACATTTTTTTTATAGTATAAGGGAGGTCAACTAGTACACAGTCCACCTAATGGTAAGTGGATACCGTGCTATGGGCTTCAGTTGTCTACATTTATTCTCGATGAAGAATCAAAATGCAGATGCGTTGTCACCCTTGAAGACTTAGATGGAATGCCTCGTAACCTTTAAAAAGGGTCTCCAATTCTCTACAATCAACATACAAAACAGCACCATTTATGTGCTATTTTACATGGTCCTTACACGGCCAAGCCGACCCATTAATGCTACAACCATAATATAGCTGCAGAATGGCTCTACTACATAGAAACACTACATTTTACACAAGAAAACAAGTTGTTAGTTTTCTGGTCTTTCGTAAGAATTAAGAGCGCCGTTGGTTGCGGCGTACGAGAAATCACACCTTATAGACACCCACGGGAGGAATCAGGGTGATCCTCCTGTGGGTGTCTATAAGAGGAGACTATGGGGCTATACCGAAAAAAATCTTATCGCTTCCTTAAGATGGCGTTTTACCATCGTTTACGCCTAAAGAGCAACATGATCCACCGGTGGACCGAAAGGCAGTAGCCATAGCTTTTTTCCCCGTTACAGAGCTGTCTGTTATTTTTTGCGGGGGGTAATTTGCGCACACAAAAACAATCAACTGGCACTACGAAACTCACACTTAACAATTAAAACAATAGAATAACAATTTTACACACACATAGATACATTATAACAGTATCGCTTGGTGATAGCGCCAACTCGGATCAGTTGCTCGACCGATCTGCATATTGTGTGAGGGCTAGCGGCTTGTTTTGATAAACAAATTCGAAACAACATGACCGTTATTATTGGATTTTTTAAGTTTAAAAGAACAATGCGGCATTTTTGTAGGACGTCGATTCAGCCGCGCAACTAGATTTAGTCTAGTGAGCAGTGCGGCTGCAACTAGTTTTTCTGTACGCATAGGACCGCGTGGACTTATACTTTGACAGAGGGGAACGACTGTGTATGGCTACTTCCCTCCAGTCCGCCCGTGGCTCGTGTTGCCCTGTTTACCAGACGTAAAATACGATTTAATATATAATGATATATAGTTAATAATAATATTAACTCTGTATTTGATTTTCAGGACATAGCAGACTCGGCGTACAGACACCGGCGCGGTCGGCCGCAATTTATGTCAAGCGTCAGCAAAATCATTGCCGACTCACTTTTCAGTCTTCTAGTGCAAGCTTTGTTTCTAGTTCAGGTATGTCGTTTGAAGTAACGGCCAATAAGGGCTTATAATCTTCCGCTCAATAGATGTCGCTAGTTGGGACTGAGATGAAGCTATTTGTTATACAATGTCATTATAATTGAAAAGTTACGTTTTAAATAAAAGTTTATTCATTCGGTTGACACAAACTGTTAACTGCGGATTTCTTATAATTCTTTAAGAAATGGAAACTAATAATTCAGATGAAGATATCAGTGAAATTTATTTATATTTATTTTATATTTATTTTTAAAAAAGAAAACCCCACTCATCACCTGACTTTAATAGATGGAACTGGAACACACTTATATAGTAACGTAGTAAAGAGGTCCCTGGGTTCGTCAAATGCCTATGAAATTGAACAACCGACGGAAGAAATTTGTAACAGCACTTCATCAAGAAATGAGTTGAAATTTAAACATCAAAAACAAAAGAATCAAAATACTAATTTATCCCAGACCACAAATAAGAATAAAAGCCACCATGATGAAGCAATAATTGAAGAAACGCGAGGACAATATCGTGAAGAAGAAATACAAAATGGTAATAGGAATGAAGAGGTATTACATAAATTAGAATTTAAAAAAAATACTGTTACGGCTAAAAAATAGTGTTTAAAGTTATTGTTGATGAATTCAAAAAAATTTTTATAAATGTTCTACTAAGAGGAGGGATGTTGAAAGAGTGTTATTAACCTATTTAATGGATAAGACAAATCAACATGTTAAGATTAAAATATTACAATGGAATACACAAAGTCTTAAGCCTAAGTTAACTACATTTGCAGACTTATTGTGTCACGAGAAGATACACGTGGCAATTATCTCTGAAACTTGGCTAGTGGCAAATTCAGACGTATATATTAAAGATTAAATCTTTTATTGGAATCTACTTTTTCTATTCATGTGTAAAATATTTCATGTAATGTTAGCCAGACGTTTGGAATGGTATTGCGAAAGAGAAAAAATTCTCTCGCCTTTTACGGTAGGATTTAGAAGATCTCACTCTTGCCTGGACTCATCATCTTGCTTGGCAACATACATTCAAATTGGATTCTCTAATAAAATCAACACTGCTGACTGCATATCCACTGTCTCCAAGTAGCATACCCTGTCCTTGTAAATTTCCAATGCATAACCGTTGTTTGACAGAACTGCTATTATATATAAAAATTCCAAATTACGTCCTGTTACTGCCTGGACATTGATTGAAAAAAACCCCTTTCTATTTCTATACACTTCAGAAGACATTCCACCGGACTTCTTATTTTAAAATGTGTACATCAATACATCCTATCACTAGGAAATTGTGCCCCTTCAAAGAACTTTAGAAATATTCAGAAGTTTAGTATGTTACTATTAAAAGTATGTATTTATTATATTATATTGCTATTATAAGTATAATTTCTAAGTGGTGCCGCGCCGCCCAGATGGCAAAAGTATTGTACGATAATAATATTCTATAATGATGTTATAATTTTTATTGCCAAATTATTATCGTATTTGTATATTAAATTTTTATAAATTAGATGTCTTTAGTATCTAGCTTTTAATAGTCATCACTGGGAGCCTGTAATAATCTATTGGACGCTCGCGTTTCTTAAGTTTGGAATCTTAATTGTCATGCTCGCCAGGAGGAGAATTGTATTCAAATATTTCAGTATGTTTCAGTTTGTTATCAATTGGCACATTATTTATTAATTAGACAAAATAGAAAGTGTATAAAAACGGAAGCGTATATCTTTAAATCATCATCATTATAGCTCTTCACTAGTCCACTGCTGAACATAGGCCTCCCCCCAGGAAATGCCACAAAACACACAATTTTTTAATAAAATTTCATTATTGATGATTAATGACAATTTCGGGCGCTCTTGCACTGATTTAAATAACGTCATAGAATACATATTAGCAACGAGTTCTTAAATCGACTCTTTAAGTAGCGATTAACTTCAATTTTAGTGTGGGGGTAGAAGGCCAAGTAACATAGCTTTCCCTTGGTATAAACAATACGCTCTAAGGATCATTACCTATTTATGCACAGTTTCTGTTGGACACTTTCAGAGTATGGTGGTGAGCATGCTGCCGATAGCATACGTGGGCGAGCTTCTGTGCCTGGTTCACATGTGCTTGTTATACTCACTGTACTCGTTCGAGTACAAGTGGTTCAACATGGGCTGGGAACTGCACAAGCGGCTGACATTCATCGAGACTAACTGGCCGTACTTCCTCGGCTTCGGTCTGCCGCTCGCTGTACTCACGCAGATACCAAACTCTTATATAATAAGGTGAATTGTTTATATCCTTCTTTCTCGATATTTTTCATTCCAATTTTTCTCCTCAAATACCATAGTAGCTAATTTTGCAAATAGAGGAGTAAAATAGGCGCACATAACGACAACTATTATTATTTTGTTATGTACATTAAATTTATGCATGAGTAATCCAGTAATCTTTGGCTTGTTTTCGTTATATAGGTATTGAATTAAGGTATTGTACGAGGAACACAAAAAAAATTAAACCCAAAGTGCCTTATTATATGCCTTCAAAGAATCAAAATGTTAGTATGCCAACGCATCTGCATTTTGATTCTTAATCAAGGATAAATGTAGATGTCTATAGGCCACAACATCCACTTACCATCAGGTGGACTGTGTGCTCGTTTGTCACCCTTATTATATAAAAATAAAACACTACAACTTATTGACTCCGAGCTGGAGAATGTCTCGTCACAAAAACTGGCCAAAGTTGGTGGCGTTTACGATCACTCAAACAGTTAATTTACGAAAAAAGCTTACTAGACCGCTGAGGGATCAAATTCAGACCGACACCAGAAAACAAATAATTTCTGTGACATTTAGAGATTCGTAGTCATGACCTTTTCGAGTGGCCTCGTAACGCTAGGCGAAGTGTAAGGCAGTCCCCCACTAGATGGAGTAACGACCTGGTAAGATATGCAGGAAGTTGATGGATGCAGGTGGCTCTGGACTGTGCTTCGTGGCATTCCTTGGGGGAGGCATATGGCCTATGATGATGATGATGACTCAGGACTTAGACTGCCAGTAGCTTCGCTAGCTTTTTAGCCATACGTTTCAATTTATTTGCAGGTGTTGAGGCTTTTACATGTATTTTTTTTTTTCTATTTCAGTGGTTGTGTATTCTCCATTTTCTTCCCGGTGTTCATTTTGAGCGGGAACGAGGCAACCCCTGTCATTGGAAGGTGAGTGATACATGACATGATATTTTATATACAACTACTTGAAGTAAGTTAAAGATTTGTGGTCAATATAGTAAATTATTTCCAAGTGAAACCAATTCCAATGGTGGCATCACAGTATAGTCTGTTCACTAAGATAGTGTCGGTACACCCGGAGGAGTACTCATTATTTTGCTTTTATTTTATTATTTTTTACTGTGTTTGCTAAATAAATGTTTTTTATTCTAAAAATAAAATAGAATCCTCTTTTATTCTTACGGTTATTGTAATAAAATACGAATATAAATAATAAACACAAGTTGGGTAGCAAAGAACCTTTCACTACGGCGCGGCGCTTCGTTTTAAAGTGCCAAATTCTTCTGCGGGTGTACGCCGCACGCGGCGACATTGATGTTGCGGCGGCGCCTTTGATAAGATGCGGCACGTGCCAAGGCGGCGCGACACAAAGGCGACCGTATCTAATAAAACAGACTATATGTCCAGAGACAATATTTTTTATAGAAGTAAGGGTGATAAACGGATGCTGTGGCCCATAGACACATATCTATCCTCTGTGTTGAAGCAGTAAGATTTTTCTGGCATTGGGTGATGGGTTATTTTTCGACTAAACCACAACTATTATATATTTCCACGAAGTATCAACTCTGATATAATATTACCATAATTTTACATGCTAACACATAGGCTTTTTATACGTGGCAGAGTCGTACTGCAGCTATATTAGTGGTATAGTTGTAGCACGAAGGGGGCGGCTCGAACGGGGAAGGACCACACTCTCACAGAATACCAGCGTGAAATAGCAGCTTAACGCTGCTGTGTTTCGTATGGTAAGTGTAGAGATACGGAGACCCTTTTTACTGGAAAAGAGGCATTCCATCTTAGTCCTCACGGGTGACAATGTGTCTGCATTTTGATTCTTTATTGAGGATAGATGTAGATGTCTATGGGTCACAGCAATCACTTACCGTCAGGAAGTTTCTCATAGTATAAACTATGAGAAGTTTATACTCTAAGTGTGTCCATCACCTCATTTCTCCCGTGGGTTTCATAAGACCCGACTACAGGAAATGCCAGATAATTCCGATATATCGATCAAAGGCTTCCGATAGATGGCATTATAACAATCTCGTGTACACCAGACATAATAAATATATCTAGACCGAAGAACAGCAGCGTCAAGAGTGCGAGCCGTTTAGTGCTACGACCGTGAATTCAATCCTCCTGCCAAAAGATGGACGGCGAAGGAAAATCACCGCTCTCGCACGTGCGAAAACACGTGGTAAATCAGCACTCAATATTTTAATTGGTGCCAGCAGGGATCGAACCGGGTTGCTCTGCAGCCTCTGAGCTACTACGACTCGTCACGGACATATAATCGTACGCTCATAAACAAATGTCGCTAGTTAGGACTAAGGTGAAATTATTTGTTACGCAGATGGTTATTCAGTGTCATCATTAAAAAGTTGCGATTTTATTATAAGTGTTTCAGTTTCTTGTGTATGTAGTTGGTATATACACAAAATAATGCATCAGTGCTATAATATTCTTTAATTTTTTACACATTTGTAACTTTTTTAATTCTTCTACATTTAGTATATAGTGTAGTTGTTTTATCAGTTTCTAATCTAATTTTTTTTTACTTATTATAAGCCAGTGCTTGACCACAATCCCACCTGGTGGTAAGTGGTGATGCAGCCTTAGATGGTAAATCGCACTGTCTTAGCATAACAAAAGCCTATTCACTCTTGCCTTGAAGACTCCCAGATTGTATTCGGACGGAAAGATAGACACTGGCAAATTATTCCACTCCTTTGCTATACGCATTACAAAAGATAAACAAACCGTTTGGTTCTAATGCGTGGAATATCGACAACAAAGGGATGAAAACCCGCCGACCGCCTGGTAGTCCGATGGTGGAAAGGAGAGGGAGGAATTAAAGCGTGTAATTCCTGCGCACACTCACCGAAATGCATCCTATAGAATACCGAGAGACTGACTACTCTGCGCCTGTGCTCGAGGCTGACAAGATTAGTTTCAACCAAATCAAGGTCACGTCTCTTAGCACATCTCTCCACTGAGTCCAACGCTGCCAGGTGGCATTTTGCAGCACCAGCCCATATGTGACAGCAGTACTCCATGCACGACTGGACTTGCGCTTTATATAAGGTGAGATGCTGCCCCGTGAAGTACCGCCGCACCCATGCAAGGACACCAAGTTTCCTTGCGGCTGCTTTGGCTCTGGACTCAATGAACCGCCCATAGTTGAGGTTCGGAGAAAATTCAACCCCTAACAACTGAAGGCGGTCAGTGTACTCCAAGGAAACATTCCGGAAAGTAGGAGCCAAGGTGAGCGGGCTCCTTTTAGCGGTGAAAAAAACGAAAAAAAAACGCTTGTGTTTTGGAGGCGTTAAATCTCACGAGATTGGCATCGCCCCATTCGGAGACTGCCTGTAGTGTGAGACTCACACGCTCAACCATAGCCTCTCTTTCTGACTGGATTTGATCCCGACTGGCTCGGGCACCTGGTTGGTATCTCTCCACAACTGTGATGTCGTCTGCATACCCATAGATACCGGGAATGAGCAGATCATTTATATGTAGCAGGAAGAGAGTTGCGGAGAGAACGGACCCCTGAGGAACACCGGCGTTAGTCGCCACAGCATCGGATGAGCAGCCATCGACGACGACCCGGAGAGGCCGTTCACTCACAAAGTCCTTCAGCCAGGCAATCAGGCCAGGGGATAAGCCGTACGCTGAAAGCTTGCCCAATAGACCAGCGTGCCAAACCCTGTCAAAGGCCTTCGAAACATCGAGGGAATCAGCAAGTGCTTCACCACTGTTCTCGAGGGCTTCGCCCCATATGTGAGTGGCATACGCTAGAAGGTCCCCAGTTGATCGATTTCGGCGAAACCCGTACTGGCGATCACTGAGGAGATCATTTTGCTCTAGGTATGCCATGAGGTGGGCGTTCAATATACGCTCCATAATCTTGCAGAGTATGGAGGTATTTGAAATTGGCCGATAGTTGGCAGGGTCGGTACGGCTACCTTTTTTAGGCACAGGCTGCACATTGGCCCGCTTCCAAGATTTAGACACTATTACAGTCCTGAATGAGAGGCAGAACAAGCGTGTCAACACAGGAGACAACTCAGGTCCACAGACCTTTAAAACTATAGCTGGTATACCATCAGGTCCACTAGCTTTTTTCACGTCTACACTTCGCAAGGTTTTAAGAACCTCCTTGTTGGTGATACGGACCTCTGACATAGAGGTACCGCAGTGAGGTAATTGAGATGGTACGCTGTTGCTACTGTCCAGACGCGAATTGCAAGCAAAAAGAGAAGCAAATAAATCCGCTTTCTCCTTAGGCGCATGCGCCAGTGAGCCATCTGGTTTTACCAGCGGAGGCAGTGTAGACCGACAGAAGTTTGTCTCGACCGCTTTGGCGAGAGACCAAAAAGCTCTACTGCCAGATGGTTTGACAGAGAGCTTTGTACCGATGCGTTTAATGCGGTCGAAACTGGCTTGGCGTAATGCCTTTTTGCAGGACTTGGCGGCTTGGTTAAAGGCTCTCTTCTTAAGGCTAACATCCGGAGCTTTGCGGTCTCGAGCATCGACCCAGGATAAGTACGCCATATGCTTGTGCTTTTCAGCACGAGCGCACTCGGCGTTGAACCATGGGCGAGCTTTACCACCAATGGGCACGTCAGCAAAGGGGATGAAATACTCCATCGCTTGACGTATCACATCGGTTATGGCATCCGCGCAGCTCGACGGGTCTTCAGACGAGAAGCAGACCTGCCGCCAAGGATAAGATGCAAAGAAATGCCGCATCTCATCCCAATCTGCTGACTTGTATCGCCACACTCGCCGCACACCGTGGAAATCGTAGTTAGGTGGGGAATATAACGACACAGATTTCACCAGACAGTGGTCAGAAGTTCCCAAGGGTGAGGTAACCTGAACATCGTACCTGTCTGGATCGGTCGTCAGCAGAAGGTCGAGGCAGTTGGCTGTGTGCCCATCCACATCAGGTACCCTAGTCGCTTGTTGTACCAGCTGGGAGAGCCCCAGCGACAAGGCAAAATTCCACGCCTCTCTCCCAGCGTGGTCGGTCTTCTGGTATGGGAACAGCCAGTCCTGATGACAGGCATTAAAGTCCCCCAGAAAAACCAACTGTGCATTAGGGTACCGATTTAGAGCCACATCAGAGGCTTCACTGAGGTGTTCAAACAGCCTAATTGTCTCCTGGTCACCGCTGTGCGATCGGTAGACACAAGAATAAATAATTTTATCCATTCCTGTGTCTATCAATACCCAGATCGTAGAGAAAATGGGGTCTTCAAGGTGACGGAGACGCTTACAGCAGATTTCGTTGCGGACGTAAACACAGACTCCGGCGCGCTGATGGAAATTATGCTTCAATGTGTACCCAGGGTAGCCAAGGTACGCCGCATCTAGAGGACATCTGATCTGCGTCTCAGTCAAGAAGAGTAAGTGCGGCTTATCAGTCTCTGGGTGGTAATGGACTGCATTGAGATTACAGTGTAGGCCTCGGATGTTTGTGAGGTGCACTTTGACGGAGAGGGAGTGCAACCGCTGTACAAACTTACTCTTTTTTTTTTCATAAATGGTGGGAGTATATAGGTTGAGAGAATGGCAGTTGGACGAGGCGTCACACATATAACCTAGGGACGCAAACAGAGTCACAGCATCGATGGTACCTAGCATAGAGCTCGCGGGGACGCCCGAACCCCCCTGGAAATCGCCACCAGGCCCTCTCCTCCGGTCGCCAACCGGCATGGCAGCATGGCGGGGCAGCCTTTCATGAGTGGCTGGCTCATTAATTGGGCCCCAACTATCTAAGGTCGGCCAGCGGTGCAACCGTGCTTCGGATCCCGCTAACCTCCATAACCAGGCACCTGACACTAAGAAACAGCCGCGTCGCAACCGGTTCGTATGCGCAACGCAACTGTCCAGACCCATTCTCCCTAAGAAATGGGTTTCACCTAACATCATACCGGAACACGATTTGCATCATTTGGCGGTATGTCTTTGCCAGGTAGGTAACTAACCCTCGGCCGGGCCTCTCACTAGTAAAGGACCAACTTACCACCAGTATGTAGTGCTGCTCGTTTAGCACTACCCAGGGGATACGTGTAGGGAATCAGGATTCAAGTAATTCCTACGGACGCGAGCAGCTTCATCCCCCAAAATTAATTTAAATTATAAGTAATATTTCAGAAAATAACATTTATCTCTACATTTAAAAACAATCCACCTCATTCCTAAGTAGCGCCGCCCTGATATCAGAAAGTCAGTTGATCATTAAAAATAGATTTACTAATATTACTAAATGCATTAAATTTGTTTTATTCGTGTTAATGTAAGAAATTATAATGTGATGTCGTCCGCAGTGAATATCCGCTGAGGTTATTCTCACCGGTGGTGGCGATCTCTAACGGCATGTTCCGGCTCGCTCGACGCACCG
The DNA here is from genome assembly GCA_029286625.1 of Parnassius orleans. Classification (NCBI taxonomy): domain Eukaryota; kingdom Metazoa; phylum Arthropoda; class Insecta; order Lepidoptera; family Papilionidae; genus Parnassius; species Parnassius orleans. Next base: position 661,031 of record JAGSMP010000080.1, on the reverse strand, counting down.
CTGATATCGACAGGAAGAGCTGATAGCGGAAACTACTCGTACCTTAAAAGGCCTTATTTATACTTTTTACAAACTTTAAACCAATTTAAATACATTTTGTTACATATTATACATAATATAATATTATGCGAGTAAAACAATTTGTGCTAAAACATTGGAGCCGTGAATAATTTGTATGATGCATGACTTATCTATATAAAATAGGTGCAATTAAACCAATTGAAATTGTAGTGTTTATGAACTGCCATAAGAGTTTGTGCAACTTAAGGATTTCTGTGAAGTCACGCATGAGGGCAGCGCGGTGGACTTCCCTGTCCCTATATTCCCTTAGATATGAGGGAGCTTTGGGACGTTTTTAGGTTGTTACATTATTGTAAAGATTTCTATGGCTTCATTAATCACTGTATCAAATATTATACTGAATGAAATGAAAATTGTACTTAGTAACTTGTTTCTTTTACAAAATAGATATAAAAATATTTTTTTAACATACAGGTTAGCCCTAATTGTTACAAAAATATTCACAAGCATGATAATTATGTTACCAATTTTTAAATAAAAATTATGATTTATAAAAAAAATTGCAAAAAAAATGTTATAAGACTTATTTAAAGGAAAGACTTTGTAATATAATTAGAAGGTATCGAGGTATGATTTGTACGTTTGTACCTATAATATAAAAGTTTTTCGTGTATATAATATTATAGAACATGTTTCTCTATGAAGAAGTTTTGTAGCTTTATATTTATTATTCTAGTTTTTTCACAGCTGTAGAAGTTTGTGAATGGAAATTAATAATTTTGTTTTATATGGGTAAATTTTTAAAGTGTTCATGAAGTATTGAAACGGTTTGTTGGAATTTTAGTTTGTGTTATTGCATTAACATAGTTTTGATGCACGGTGTAAAAGTCTTTACTTCTTGGTGAAAGTTTTTAAATCACTTTTTATTATGAATCAATAACGACATAGGCATGCAAAAAGGATCCAACCCACAAAATACTTTATAGGTGCTGTTAAAATTGATAAAAATATGGATGGCATACAATATTCATAGTTTGCTTCAATTAATTTATAGTAAATTTTTTTGTTTATTTTAAATTTTTAACTACTGCAACTTTGGTTGGAACCTGCAACTGTATAAAAGAATGGACCCTAAGGTATATTTTTCCATATTATACATTTTTGAACCATCTGTGAATTGGATTATTTTCGCGTTGTTACATCCAACTCGTGTTGACTTCATTGTTTTTTTTTGTAATTATTAGGCCTCATTCGCACGAGAGCTAAAAACGTTGCGTCAAAACTCGGCGTTGGCGCTTTAAAACGTTTACGATGTGATTGTTCATACGAACGCTTTAAAATCACTATTGTTTCGGCTTTCGCCATAAGATGTGAAAATGGTTTCTACTAAATTACTAGCAATAGCAATTTGTGCCGCTAGACGAAAAAAACAAAAGGCATTCTGGGTACATCCTCTGAATGAACAGAGATACTTAAAAGGACAGTTTGTGACAATATGAAGAGTTGAGGCAATACCCGGCTAAATTTTTCAATTATTTTCGAATGTCTATAACAACGTTTGACGAATTGTTGGAAATAGTGAGGCCTCAAATAACACTTCAAGATACTAACATGCGTTTGTCGATACCACCTGTACAACGACTGGCTGTTACACTGAGGTAAGTAAATAAAAATAACAAAATTACAAAGCAATTTTATTTAAGTAAAAGACATATTTATTAGTTTGAACAATCATTCGGAGACAAGTCTTCTGTGAATTTATATTATTAATTAATGGGCTTTGAGCAGTTGTTGAGCTTGACAGGTCAGTGTCCGATGGAGATGGGCAAATATTTGGGTTGAAAGTCAAGAAAGCTCTGAGCAGATTGTGCCTAGAACTTTGTGCAAAATTAGGGGGCGGTATTGACGATCTCTAAAATCTTAACTTTGATGGATGTCGGGATCGATGAGGGTTGATGCAAGGTCAGAGTTGGTTGTGACTCTAAATGCTGCTGATACATATTACTGGCTTGAGTGAACTTTGTCTGTGAGTACTGCTGTGGGGTCTGAGTATAAATGAACGGGTGTCAGACTGTGAGTACTGCTGATACACATTACGAGTTTGAGCTGATGTTGGTTGTGAGTTGGTATGAGTTATGGGTTGGTTGAGGTGAAAAGTTAAAACTTTGGTGACTGAAATATGGCTCAATGTTTGTTCTGTTAAACGGTGTTTGGGTAGGCTGTCTGACTGGCTGGCTGTATGTATTTTGCGTCCTGTTTGTGAAAGTGCGAAGTACTTTTAATATTTCTATTTTAGCTAACATTTTGCTATCATCGTCCATCTTTTTAGTGATTGAACCAATGATAAACAGAATGTTTTATCCTCGTCCATTCCAGACTCATTTTGATGGCCTTCAAAATTTCACTTTCAAAGGATGATGTAGTTTTTCTTTTTGGAGTCTCTGTAACATTGGTGGCAATCGAAGGTCCAGCGGTGAATTTTCAGTATTAAATGTTGATGGCTTCCAGTATTTTGCTCTGGTACATTTGTGGGAATGCTGTAGTTTCCAGAAGTTTTTGCATCTTTGACGTGGAACTAAAATAGTAATTCGTCGTAATATCTGTATTTTTTCTCTTTTTACACCTTGTCCTGACGTCACATCTTTTGCGCTGATATTCACGCCGGAAGTTGTCCTTAGTGTTTCCACTTTGCTTGTTCTTTGCCTGAAAAGTAAAAATCATTAATGTGCCATAAAATTTGATTTCTTAGATTTCAGCATCAGGCAACAGTTTTCATGACTTACATTACCAGTTTTACTTGGAGTGTCTACCATACATTATATTATTAAACAAGTCTTGACGCAATATGGAATTCTTTAAAACCTATGTATATGCCAGAAAAAACAAAGGAAGACTTTGAAAAAATATCAGAAGAGTTTTATCACCGTACTAATTTTCCCAATGTGATAGGGGCTGTCGATGGCAAACATATTGAAATAGCACAGCCCGATCAGAGCGGTTCATTGTACTATAATTATAAAAATTATTTTTCAATAATTTTAATGGCAATTTGTGATGCAAACTATTGTTTCACTTGCATTGAAGTAGGAGCATACGGCGGTTCTTCTGACTCAAACGTATTTAAAAATACAGCATTCAACAGGCAGTTAGAATCGGGCCGAATCGATTTACCAGAACCGAAAACGCTACCGAATGATCCGAGGGAAACCATGCCGTTTGTTTTATTATGACGAGGCTTTTGCCCTATCTGAACATGTTTTGCGACCATATCCGAGCTGCAACTGACCGTGCAACAACGTGTTTATAATTATCGATTAACACGAGCACGAAGAATGATTGAATGCAGTTTTGTATTCTATCAAACAAGTGAGAATTTTAACACGAGCTATAGATCTTCAACCTGATCGCACTATATCAGTAGTTAAAGCATGTTGTTCTACACAATCTTGTAAGAACTAAAGATGGATTTCAATTTGATGATACTTTATTTGACACTACAACATACTTCTAAACCGACAGGTCTCAGAAGTAACCACACGGGTCTACAAATACGTGATTATTTTACTAAATATTTCACATCGCCACAAGGTTCTATTCCATGGCAATACAAGTTATCAATAGACAGATCCAGACTAAATATAAATAACTATATACCTACCTATCTATTTGAATTTTTAAATAAATAAAGGTACATTATTTACTTACATCGACTATTTTTTCATCATTGTTGAGGGTTTCCCAGTCCTCTGAGAGTTTTTGTTAACCTCCCAGGCATTATTTTATAATTTTATTTGAGTATTCTGGCAATGTCTTTGCATATAGAAATGGCCGAGCTCCACCTCTATTATAAGCACTTCAGGATCTACAACCCACGACATCGTATCGAATTTCAAATTACGTAAACGTCCGACTGCTAAGCGAGAGCGCGGTACACTGAATGCAGCGCCGGCGCTTTTTAGCGTCGTGTGAATAATAAGAAGTTTCATATGATCTATTTCTTTTAACGCCCAACGCCCAGCGTTGAAAATACAACACTGCTCGATAAAAAGCGCCGCGTTTAAAAGCGCTTATGTGAACATATACTTGGGAATGCATTTGTTTATTTGAACGCTTTTAACGGACGTTAAAAAGCTCGTGCGAATGAGGCCCTTATTAATTTTATCTTACCAGCTCATATAGCATATGCGCAGCGGCAATATGTCATAGATGAATATAAAATATTAAAAAGTTTTTTTTAATTAGAATTAAAAAAAATTTTTTTTCAAGCAGCTCAGAGTCAGAATCAATATTTATTGCCAATAAGCTGTGTATGTACAATTTGCGGGTGGCATTGCAATTAAAAGTTACACAGTTTATCCATGTCGGGTATGCAATAATTAAGAAACAAATAATGTTTGGCATTAAAATATTCATTTAAATTATAAAAATCATTATGTAGTCTTCACAGGTGAGGTGAAGTTGGCTGCAGGTGTCCATGGACTGTATTCAATTTTATTAAAAAAAACTTATGGCTCGATTTACTGGTAAAATACAACTAGGGCGCTTCTTCTGGACTTTATACGGCAATAAATATTTGTTTCAAATAAATGTTATCTCGAATTAGAATTTATATTGTATATTATACTTTATATACATTGAAACAAGTTCCATTATTTTATGAATTAGTTTATACGACATTGGTTATTGATTAGAACACGGTTTATAATTATTTTGTTTGGTTTAAAATATTATACAACATTGTGCTGTGTCACATTGATTTGAAACAAAAATCATCAATTGTGTTAATTTATATGTAAATTAATCTGCATGAAAATTCAGTCATTTATATATTATTATTTTTTGAATTACTTCACATTATTATGAAACGGTATAAATTACTTAAGCAATGAATTTTATGTCATTAAAACTTGTTTGGGGATTGTTTATTAAGTTATAATTTATACAGGGATACTGCAAATATTTTTAATTAAGTTTTTAATGTATTATATATTTAAATATTTTACACGCTCATACCCAAGAGTATAAAATTAAAAGTTGTAATAATATCAAGATGGTGCCTGGATATTAGATTTAAATTGATAATATTGTAACATTAGTTACGCTTTGTGTAAGGCGCACCTTAGTTATATGATAATCACTCTCATTCTGATGCGCCTGAAGCCTGAAATTGTGATTAATTTATTTTACATGACATAATTTATTAAATTAAAATGACTGAAGAATAAACTTTGTGGTTTTATTTTAATGTACCTAGTAACCGTGTAGTGGCGGTGTAGGAATATCCACTACCCTATATCATTTCGTAGCGACACAGGGAAACAGAAATAGAAGGACAACAGCATCTCCCTAATAGAAACAAAAAATAAAATAAACTACGGTGCCAACCCGCCCACCGAACGTGGCATGATATCTCTTATAAAACAAGTAGTTTTGGCGGGAACTTGATCGGCGGCGGTTTGCTGCTCCTGTATTATTGTTTGAATAATGGTTTGAAGTGGATTTTGATATGTAAAAGTGGTGCGATTTTGTGTATTAAGTGTCTGCGCATGTGAACTATTAGTGGAAACGGTGAAACAAGTGCTCTGATGGTGATGTGATTCTCAAGATAAGATGTCTATCTGCTTAGGCGCCTTGAGATACCATCGCCAACTGTCAGCTGTCTGCTGACTCAAGTTGCCGTCAAAATCTCCCAAGGGCTGCACAATGTGACGCATCAACATATAGTGAAGCAGTGTACTATGATGGATAAATAAACAATTATAATTAACCGAATAAAAATACCTAAGACTTGGCCTAAAGGTCTAGATATACCAGATATACCAGGCCATAAACTCCAAAAAAAAATCTTATAAAACAATCTATGGGAGAGGTCTGTAGTCAGCAGTGGTGGACTTTTGATAGGCTGTTATGGTAAAGCCGCTTATCGATGATGCGCTCCAAGAGGTCGAACATTGGCGCGCGCTCCAGCCGCGCGAAATGGATACCGCCTTGGAATGCGCGCCAAATTGTTCGTTGCAACGTGTTCGCTCAAACGTGGAGCGGGCCGCTCCATCTGGTGTCGGTTTTTTACCGCGCATCAAAGTAGTTTAAGTTATGGCGCGCGCGCCAGTTGGGACGGTTGTTTTCATAATTCGTGTGTTCGTTGCGTTCCGAGCTATGGATAACTAGAGTTGCCGTAAATTGATAAAATTATATGGTTCAAAATAATTGCTGTGGAATAGCAAAAGTCGCTTTTATCATAAAAAGCGCTCAGAGAAGATGCATGGAACTATGAAAGCGGCAGCTGCTCGTGCACGACCGACATCCATATTGAACGGTCAAACACTGGAGCGGCTGCCGCGCGCACCAGGAGCGCTTAGTTGATACACTTGGAACATTTGGAGCGCGTTCCGCGGAGCACACTGGGCGGCGCGGTCATTAATGGCGCGCGCGCCAGGAGCGCGTTATCGATACGCGGCATAATGGTATGGTTAATATAGTATGAAAAGTCTATTAGGTTTTATATTAACACGATGACTGGAACATTTAGAGCACAGTATTGTGTATGCACACAGCTTTTGATTTAAACATATTGTTACGACTGATTAGTATATAAAATATTATTATTAATATATATTATAATTACTAAAATTCAAAGTAATCGTTGATCATTATAGTAATTATTATTTTTGATTCATGCATTGAATGATAATCAATTAAACGCTTGCATATAAGAAGCCCTAATAATGTGACAAGCATGGTTGATGATTTGAACAAAGCACTCAAAACAGAGACCGTGAGGTGGCGGTGTTAAAATATCCACTATACAATATCGTCCCGTGGATATCGTAAGAGGCAGTAGAGGGAAGGAAACAAACCAGGATAGTCTGGGCGAGTCTTGAAAACTATGGCAAATATTCCCCTTATAAGGCAATATATGGAAGGGCCTATGTTTAGCAGTGAACTTTAATAGACTAATGAATAAAATGATAACGAACGTCTCTTTATGTGAATTATAAAGGAAATACAGTGTCGTAATCAAAAATAATTGATAGAGTTTATACGTGGTCGAACCATGCCGCAGCATTTTATGGTTGGAGCACGAATGGGTCGGCTCGACCGGGGAAAGACCACGCTCTCACAGAATACCAGCGTGAAATAGCAGTTCAATGCTGCTGTTTCGTATGGTGAGAGAATGTAGAGAGCTGGAGACCCTTTTTGCTGGAAACGAGGCATTCCATCTTAGTCCTCAGGAGGTCAGGTCACAACGCATCTGCATTTTGATTCTTAATTTTTAGTTGAGGATAAATGTAGATGACAATAGGCCACGGCATCCACTTACCATTAGGTGGATTGTAAGTTAGTTTGTAACTTTTTTATTTAAAAAAAATCGAAAGCTTAAGCACTTATGACTAAGTAGGTTCAATAAAAGAAAATATTGCATGTCACTAATGTTTTAATCAAATCAAGATCGTAAACTTAATCCATATGAATACAAAATTATAAGTAAAAATGAACGTTTTGTGAAATTGTACCCATTTTAAAATACTTAAATAAATAGTTTCAAATTAATCCTAAAAGTATATACTTAAGGTATTATGTTAAAACAAATTAAATATGTAGGTAGGAAAAGCAAAATATCATCTAATGTTGGTTAACATACATCATTAAAAGCTTATATAATATATCACAAGTAAGAGATTAAAAATATCTTAAAAATAACAATAAGTCCCGTTTATGAAAGCTTAGTTACAACACTGATGCTTAAATTTATTAAAATAGAGTTGCCAACGTAAATAATCATTTAATAATATAAATATCATTTTTAAAGTAATGTTTACTTCAAATTAGTAGTATTTATTGAACAATGTGATGAATAAAAAATAGTGTCATTAAAATTTAGTCCGGAATTAAATTAATGATGTTTTAATGATAAGTATAAACTTAAAGCAATTAAGAAAATGATACGTTTTTCCACTTCTACTTTGTATATGGATACTGGTTACTTAAAATGCAATACATTTGGCCTAGAAAGAATTGGCAACCTATTTTTAAACGACTTCTCTCGTAACAAACAAATCAGTATAATATATTTAATTGTTAACAAGCATTCTAAATAAATGATCTTGTTAAACATTAAAAAACAAGGCAAGATTTCTCCTACAATATTAATACATAACTGTCTTTTACTGGAATCAATGTTTGAAAAGTCAAGAAAAAATGTAAATATTGTCCTTTGTTATATAATTATTTAATGACTGTCAAATTATTGAAATTCATTAACCATAAGAGCAGTTACAACTTTGCTCTTGTTAATACCTAAGGAAAAAATAAAGTTGTTCATTCGATTAGAATCAGGTACGAAGATAATAAAACATAAAACAAGAACGACCATAAACCAAATCCTATGTCATAAATATAAAGAAAGAGCATGCTGGATGCTGCATCGAGCATACACGAACATTCCATTATTTCTTAGGATTAACATTATTTGATTACATTTATTCATCTATTATTTTTAAACTAAGTGCTAATTGAGATCTATATTTATAATTTCAATATAAATAATAATTAGATTATTTTAAAAAGTACAAACCGACTACAGTGATTGGAATTGAATGAAACTAACATGTGGTACAAAGGAAGCGCATTTAAAAAAATCAGCAAAATCACAAATTAAATGAGGTATATTGTGTTACCATTCGAACTGACAACCCAAAAATTAACAGCTCAAAGATATTAGTGGTAGTGGCTGTTTATTATTTAAATTAAATTCTGAGAATAAATGAAATAGCTGTAGATTTCAAAACACATTTTAATATGGTAAGAAGATGTAAAATGGTTGTCATTTTTATTTTAACTTTAACATTCTAAAAACTAATTTTTATGGAATGTTAAAGTTCAAAAACAAATTGTTTTTAATCCCCGACGAAATTTTTTTGTGTGTGTTTGAGTGGGTCCCTGGATGATCTAAAAGATTCACAATTGGACCCGGTAGGTGACACTGTTGTCTAGATCCAAAATCACTATGTGTTATCTGTGTATCTATGTATCTGTGTGTCTGTCTGTGGCATCGTAGCTCCTGAACGGATGAACCAATTTCGATTAAGTTTTTTTCGTTTGAAAGGTGTCTTAATTTGAGTGTTCTTAGCTATGTTTGAAGAAAATCTGTTCAGTCGTTAGGAGATCATCAGCACTTTTTGTTTCGGGGGTTTTTTAAATTATTAATTTAAATTATAGTTTTCACATTTCCATGTTATTCCAGGCGCACATTACATTACATTTGCTAATATACATTTGCCATGCAGCAGCGTAAGAGAATCCATGTCCTCATTTCGTCCCGTGGATGACGTAAGAGACGACTAGGTAGTGTCAGAATAATCTTATGGTGTCGTTTTTACAAGTCGCGGCACGTAAGTCTAGCGCTGAACGAAACGTAGAGGGGACGCGCACGAATTGAATTGCACGAATCCGACTGGAGAGCCAATCAGCGCGTGCGAACGATACGCACGAGCCAATCAGCGCGACTTATGCGCAATAAGCCAATCAACGCAACTAATGCGCATTAACGGTCACCGCTAACTTTCATGCCGCTATTTATACTAGGCGTAAATTACCAAGTCTGGCGAGACGTGTGGCACTGCGATCGTCAAGCCGCCTGCCAAGCGTGACTATTGAGGTAAATCCTTTCTACAACGGGTGACGCCCCATATGCAAATTTTACGCCGAGACACACTAGCACTTTCTCCTGTATAGTGGATGCAGTTTACATACATACATTTCGCAACCCAGAGCAATTATTTGTAATCCATGCAAATACTCGTTCCGTGCCGGATTCGAACCCGCGGCCCTCAGCGCTGCAACTCATTGCTAAGTCACTGCGCCACAAGGCCGTCGAGGATTCCTTCCGTCGAGAATAATATATAAAATATACTTTTGAAATATGCTACAAAATAAAAAATTCGATGACTAAGCAATTATAAAATAGTAATATAATTATGGAAATTTCAATTTTATAAAAACTGCAAAATATAAATATTCAACACCATTAGACTGTACCAATGTTTGTAACACTACTTTTACAATACTAACATAAATGATATGAAAATACTTATATTGAATAGGAATCCGATTATAATAGCAGTGTATATACGGTGGAATTCAATTTAATTCTTATTTACTGCAGATAATATTCTTATATAAACTTTATACCTCAGTTAAATACGCTATACACCTAAACATAAATTAATTTCTACCTTGTTTCCGACAATACTAACACAATTAAATATTAAAGCTATTAATATCTATAATAAATTGTAACTATAGAATTACATAACGCATGCACCACAGATAATATTTTTGTCAAAATAATGTCAAAAATTAAATACTTTGTGTCAAAATTATAAAAACCAAGGCCTATTAAATTATCACTGTTGCAAAAATGCATGAAATTAAGGTCAAAATAATAAAATATAAAATAATATTATATTAAAATAAAAGTAAATTGAAATAGACAACATTGCAAACTGGTATTACTAACTCCATAGATATTCTTTTTGGTTTTCATGATTTATGACAACATAATTATTTTTATTATTTTCGCCCTTTGATTCTTTCTAGCTTTTATGGGTTTATGTCTCCCATTAAGTGGACTCCGCAGGTTAGAGAGTTTACAATAGTCGAACAAGTAACATTCCTATAGCAGCACCAACCGTTAGCCCAACACTTAACATGGTTGCTATGACGGACGAAGCTTTCTCCCGCTCATGCAAGTCCACAACTCTGAAACAATCAAAAATTTTAATGTTATATAACTACATATAATTTCAATATAAATTTTAAGTGATTTCGACGCGAGCAGCCACTAGATGTCACTTGCAAATCTAGGGGTGTTACCACACCAATCGATCGATCGATCGATGGCATCGATTGATGGTAGAATGGATTACTCGACAGCGATCGATAATTTCTATCACACCGATTGATCGATTGGTAAGAATATCCACTACCCCATATCTTTCCGTGATAGTCGTAAGAGGGAAACAAACCAGATGGGCAGCAGTTTTCCTTAATTCCAACTAAAAAATAAAAAACTATGGTCGGACATCCCGCCAGCCAAGCGAGGCATATTATGGGCAAATACCCCCCCATGATACAATGTAGGGAGATCCCATGAGATAAGCCCATGTTCTCCAATATAGACTGTAATGGATTTTACTTTTTTATAACGTAATGTCATATCAAACTTATAAAAAAGTTAAGATTTCCAAAACCAGTTCAGTTATCATGGATAATTAATAATACAAAATACAGATTCTTATTAATTATAATCAGTAATTAATTACAACATTCCATGTTAATATTATAGAATAGAATAGAATAATTTTTTTATTCAATATAGATCACATGTGTAATTCTTATTGAAAGTCATTTTTTACTTTACCACTGGTTCGAAACAAAACCTCTGTCCTGAGAAGAACCAGCAAGAAACCCAGCGGGACTTTTTTTAAAAGTAAATTTTACATTAATGGTTGTACAAACTATTTAAGTACAAAATTTATTTTAGAAACTACTTGGAAGCGACCACCTCATTCCCAGGGGTTATTATCAACCATGTATTCATTTATACTATAATAACCCTTTTTATACAGTTTCAGCTTAATAAAACATTTAAACTTGGTAATAGATAGAGCCTGTACACTTTCCGGGACCTTGTTGTAATAGCGTATACATTGCCCCAAGAATGAATTACTGACTCTGTGGAGTCGAGAAACTGGTATCACTAGCTTGTGTTTGTTCCTAGTGTTTACAGAATGTATATCACTTTTTTTACTAAAACTACCTTTGTTTTTGTGAACATACATTAAATTTTCGTAAATATACTGAGAGGCCAAGATTAATATATTTTTTTTTTTATAGGAGAGGGGCAAACGAGCATGCGGCTCACCTGATGGTAGTGACTACCGCCGCCCATGAACAACTGCAACACCAGGGAACCAGAGGAATTGCAGATGCGTTGCCGGCCTTTAAAAGGAGTAGGCTCTTTTCTTGAAGGTCCCTAAGTCGTATCGGTCCGAAAAATCGCTGGTGGTAAACTATTCCACAAGGAAGTTGTGCGAGGAAGAAAACATCTTCTAAATCGCACAGTGGTGGACCGCCAATCATCCAGATGGTGGATGGTATCAGGAGTTCTGCCGCGATGTGCGTTCGTGAAATGTGGCGGCTGGGATTAATCCGAACAATTCCTCAGAGCACTCCCGTGGTAAATGCGAAAGAAAATGCAAAGAGATGCAACATCTCTTCGCAGCGCCAATGAATCGAGCCGATCGGAAAGGACTCGGTCGTCGACGATTCGAGCCGCTCTGCGCTGGATGCGGTCAAGTGGAAGGAGCTGGCACTGGGGAGCCCCAGCCCAGAGATGGGAACAGTATTCCATGTGAGGCCGAACCTGCGCCTTGTAAAGTTGCAGGCGGTGTGCCGGCATGAAATCCTGTCGCTCTGCTGAGCACGCCAAGCTTTTTAGAGGCCAATTTGGCCTTCTCTTCCAAGTGACCGCGAAACTGCACGTCACTCGATATGTCGACGCCGAGGATTCCGATACTGGCTGAGGCAACAAGGGAAGTGCCTTGAAACTGAGGAGATATGACAAAGGGTTTTTTTTGCGGTAAACGCGCAAACTTGTGTATTCTGAGGATTAAACTGGACTAGATTTAGTCGCCCCCAATCCGAGACTTTGTTCAGCAAAGACTCGACTTCAGACACAAGTTTGTTCCGGTACTCGGCGACGTTTTACCGAGAAATATTCGCACGGCCGGCGTATAGAGCATCACCAGTGCTATCATCCGCATAGCAATGAATGCTACCGGCTTGCAACATATCATTGATATGCAGAAGAAACAGCGTTGGTGATAGCACGCAGCCTTGTGGAACACCAGCGTTAATAGGCTTGTAGTCGGAGCATGCACCGTCTACAACGACCTTGATGCTCCGATCTGCAAGAAAGCTGGTGATCCAATTGCACAATTTCTCGGGAAGCCCATAGGAAGGGAGCTTCGTAAGAAGCGCTTTGTGCCAAACCCAATCGAAAGCCTTCGCAATGTCCAAACTAACGGCCAATGCCTCCCCCTTGGACTCTACTGCCTCCGCCCATCTATGAGTCAGGTAGACCAGAAGATCACCAGCTGATCGACCCCGACGAAAACCGTATTGGCGGTCACTAATCAGCTGGTGATCCTCAAGGTACCGCATGAGCTGGCAGTTTATAATGGATTCCATTATTTTAGAGAACAAGGAGGTGATGGCGATAGGCCTGTAGTTGCACGGGTCTGAGCGGTCGCCTTTTTTAGAGATCGGGTGGACAAAAGCTGTCTTTCATGATTTCGGGACTACGCCTAGGGAGTAGGAGTACCGGAAAAGACGCGTTAGAACCGGTGCCAACTCCGGAGCACACGTCCTCAGCACAATTGGGGGGATTCCGTCAGGCCCACTCGACTTGTGGATGTCCAGGGAGAAGAGTGCTTTGCGAACCGAGCGCTGTGAGAACCGAACATCCGGCATGGAGCACTCACACCGCGGGATGGCCGGCGGTGTGTTCTCCCGTCATCAAGAGTCGAGTTGGACGCAAAAGTGAGCCTAAAGGTCGGCTTTGCGGCGTGGGCCAGTGAGTCGTCCTCCTGTGCAGAGATGGTAGTGATGGCTTACAGAAATTCCTTGGACAGCCTTGGCGAGAGACCAGAATGCACGGGTTCCCGAAGGAAGGCGAACTAGTTTCTCGCCAATTCTGCCTATGTGCTCTGACTTTGCCTTGGCAATAACACTTTGAAGGACCTGGAGGCGAAGTTATACTTCCTTTTAAGCATGCTGGTGTTTACATCCCGAGCCGCCGAAGCCTCAGCCCAGGCCTGATAGCACTCCTGCTTACTGCGTAATGCAGTCTTACAGGAGCGACCAAACCAATGCAGTCTTACAGGAGCGACCAAACCAGGCTGCGATCTGCCTCCGATGGGTACCACAGATGATGGAATAAATAGTTCCATTCCTGTAACACCACATCAGTGACAGAGTCAGCAACAGCGCTGGGATCATCCGGCGAGAAGCAAACCCGCCCCGATGGGTAGGATGCAAAGAAAGACCGCATTCCGTCCCAATCCGCCGACCTGTAATGCCAAACACGGCGGCAACCTGCAGAACGTAACCGCGAGGGGAGCGTGAGTGGCACCACACTCCGGATCAGACAATGGTCCGAAGAGCCGAGAGGAGCATCGACGGAAACCTGATATCCATCCGGATGAGAGGTCAGCAGAAGGTCCAACAGGGAAGGTGTATGATCCTTCACATATGGAATCCGCGTAGGCGAAGTAACCAGCTGTGTCAGACCATATGCCAAGGCAAAGTCATAAACAGATCTCCCCGCATGATCGGTTAAACGTGAACCAAGCCATTCGGCGTGGTGGGCGTTAAAATCGCCAAGGATCACGATCTTTGCGGATGGGACCTGTTGTAGCAAGGAATCTGTAGCCATTTGGACGAGGTCGATGAGTCGGTCTGTTTCGGCATTACCGCTATGGGACCTATAGAGGCACCCGTAGACGCGCGGATGGTCGTCGCTATCTACGCGTAGCCAAAGGATGGACAGGTCCGAACCTTCAAGACTGCCGAGGCGCCGAGAACAGATGTCCTCTCTGACGTATACGCAACTCCAGCCCGAGGCACAAAGGAGTGTTCCAATTTGTACCCTGGTAGGAGATACGAAGTATCAGCCGGAGAGGACACCTGCGTCTCGGTCAGAAGAGTGCAGCTGGCTTCGCCGTCTCGAGATGGTAGTGGACGGCGTTTAGGTTCGAGTGAAGTCCCTGATGTTGCATTAATCCACGGATAGCGTGGCAGGGGTCGCCTTAGTCTTGTTGCTCAGTTCGCCCCGAGCAGTTATTGTTTTGAGCGGAATTTGCCCCCAGAATACGTGGGCAGCCTGAGCACCCACGCTCAGGAGTGGAGTAGCATGGTCGTGGATGCTCAGCGAGGATTCTCCAGGGTGCTGGTACCCTCCTGGGGTAGTCTAAAATTTAATTCCGCTACCATGTTGATGGGGAATTGGGCCTCGGTCACCTGCACTCACCAGACGAAACGCAAAAGCAGAGCTTCCACTTCACGCCGGTATTCTGTGAGGCCGTGGTACTAACCCGGCTCGAGCCTGCCCATACGTGCAACAGCAAAAGCTGCTGCGTGGCTCTACCACCGTTAATATATTTATTTCTTTAAATTTATCTCTAAGAGACTCTCTCGGTTTTAGGTTGTAAATAGCTCTAATGGCCCTCTTCTGTAAAAAAAAAATAGTTTCTAAATCAGCCGCATTTCCCCATAGCAAAATCCCATAAGACATTATGCTATGGAAATAACTGAAATAAACTAATCTAGCTGTCTCGACACGAGTGAGACCTCTAATATTTTTTACAGAATAAGCTGCAGAACTTAGTCTGCTTGCTAGTTTGGATACATGGGGGCCCCACTGTAGCTTTGCGTCGAGAGTGATGCCAAGAAAAACAGTGGATTCAACAGGGCTCAGTTCTTCCCCATTTAAAAACACATTGGTACTCAGATTTTTAACATTCGTTGTTGTAAATTTAATATATTTAGTTTTATTTCTGTTTAAATGTAGATTATCAACGTTAAACCAATGCACTAATTTTGATATAGCATTATTCACTTCGTCACATTTAAATGATTGACGTTTAAGTTTAAAAATCAAGGAAGTATCATCAGCAAATAATACTATATCATGATTATCCCCTACAAGGGAAGATAAGTCATTAATATACACTAGAGGCGACACCTTGTTAAACCGAATTGATTTTTATGTAGCAATTTATTAATATTAAAGAAACTTAAGATCAGATCTAAAATTATTTTTTCAAAAGTTTTACTAAATGTTGGTAATACAGAAATTGGTCTAAAATTGGCGGGGTCTAATGTACTACCAGATTTAAATAAAGGTATGACTTTACTATGTTTCATTAAATCAGGAAACACACGATTCGACGCTTGTATTAAATATAGTGGCTAGATAAGGTGCTATTATATCTATTATAGATAAAATAACTTTAACGGAAATCCCCCATAAGTCTGCAGTTTTCTTAACATCAATAGTTTTAAAATATTTAACGATATCATTTGGCAATACTCTATGGAATTTAAAAGTATTTGAACAAGCCTTTACATTTTGTTTAAGCGATGATTCGGCGACAGTAGGAGAAGAATTTAATGATTTTGTTGTCAAAAAAGGAACACCAGTAAAATGTTTCTCAAAAGCCATAACAACTTCTTGATCAGATCGAGTTAAATTATTGTTAATATTCAATTGAAAATCCAAGTTGCGCGGTTTGACCTTGCCCTTTTCACTATTTATTATTTTCCAGGTTATTTTAATTTTGTTAGATGCAGTTTTAATTTTGTTACTTAAATGTAAAGCCTTAGCTGTGGAGCACACTTTTTTAAATATTTTAGAATATGTTTTTACATAATCTATAAATATATCACTACTATTATATGATCTTTCATTATAAAGCTCGTATATTTTTCGCCTACTTTTATAAATTCCTACTTTCGCCCATTCATTAAATGATTTGCGACTGTTAAAAGAGAAAGTTTTAGAAGTAATGTACCATACAAATAATTAGCACTATTTTTAAATGAAAGTGATGGAAGTCTTTTTATTATATTACTTCTAAAGCTCTCCAAGCGATGTTCATTTATTGGAACAAACACAACTTTCTTATTTTTCTGTTTTTTGTGTATGTAAGGCAATGATACCAACTGTCCACAGTGATCTGAACTTAAATTTTGAATAATTGATTTATGCAAGGGCTTAACATCTGTAAAAATATTGTTACGAGCTTGGGGTTCGAGACAATTAAAAACTGCCGAGTGAATTACCAAAATTGACACTTTAATTACACAACACTAATTACAACTTTAAACCACACTAATAACAAAACACAATTTTACTACAGATCGCTTTAGTTCGCAGTTGTATCGCTTCGGAGTCTTCGCTTGCATCGCTAATTCAATACTGACTCGGTCGTGGTCTATACCGGCCTTATATAGCGCCTCAGATACTTTCCAGAACCTTCTACTGTAGAAACATATAGAATGTTCGAGTACATATCGGTCCCGAAATTTCTAGAAGGATCTTGACTCTCCTAGTTCTGCTACTCGATACTAGAGGGCGCTAGTGGTAACTAGTGTTTCCATGTGCAAGCCATTAATAGTGGCGCGCAACACTGCCCCCTCCTAAGACATGCTCGTCCCGAGCATTATTGGCCCCATAATAACGCGCCAGTCGATCCACATGGACGATCTTAGGAGTACCTCTTGCACCTTCCTGTATCCGGTAGGTTACGTCATTGATCCTTGTCACAATCCGGTACGGTCCGTCCCATTTAGCTGAAGCTTAGGAGATTTCCTTTACTGCGAACTGGATTGTGTAACCACACTAGTGAACCTTCGTCAAACCCTTTGTTGTTCATTTTGCGGTCATACCGTGTTTTCATCTTTTCAGACGTTTGCTGTCCTGATTGTCTGACGTGCTCATAAATGTCATTCATTTTGTTCCGCAAGTCATTTGTATAATCGGTTATACTGCGTGGGGCATCAGGTGGTATTCCGGTGATCAGGTCTGCAGGCAGCCGTAATTCTCCCAAAATTTGCTAAAGCTGGTGTCACTGATGTACTTTTCGTGAACAGCGCTTCGATATGACAACAAAACGGTTGTATGTGCCTGTCCCAGTCTCGTTGCCGTTTTTCCACAACTTTTGCTAGGTACCTCTCCAATGTCTGATTAAATCGTTCTACCATTCCATCAGATTGTGGGTGGTAAGAAGTTGTTCTTGTTTTATGAGTACCCATAACTCGGCAAGTTTCCTGGAATATTTGAGACTCAAAATTCCTTCCTTGATCGCTGTGAATCTCTAAAGGTACTCCAAAACGACAGAAGACTTCATTAACTAGTTTATCTGCAACTGTTGAAGCTTCTTGATTTGGAATGGCGAAGACTTCTGGCCACTTAGTGAAGTAATCCATCACAACCATGAAATACTTGTTACCACTTTCACTTTCCGGAAACGGCACCGCAACGTCAATGGCTATCCTCTCCCATGGTGCACCAACATTGTACAATTTCAATGCACCTACTACTAGTTTGAGGTCCCTTTACAGCCGCACAACTTGTACATTTGCGACACCAGTCCTCGACATCGTCACGACAGTGGACCCAGTAAAACCGTTCTCGGATCTTCAGTAGAGTTCGTTTAACTCCCAGGTGGCCTCCTGAACAACCATTATGGTACAGCTGTAGAACATCCGGTACTTTAGCTTTAGGGACAACCATTTGCAAATGACAACTATCTCCCCGACCATTTTCCCATTTACGGCACAGGACTCCATCCTGAATCAGCAATCTGTCCCATTGGGCCCAATAGCTTTTCGTGGTCGAACTCATCGCTGAAACGTCGCTCCACTTGGGCTTAGGAGCACTGGCCTTCATCCATTCTAGAATCGGCTTGATGTCCGAATCTTCCTGCTGTGCATGTCGTAGGCTGTCTTTCCACCATTGTTGAGCTGGTCTGTCATAAGCATCCTCACAGATACCACTTCCTAACCCTCTTGCTTAGTACAGTGCTTGCAATCTTCAGGACAAGGTCTTCTTGACAATGCATCTGCGTTGCCATGAGATTTCCCGCTGCGATGTTCGATCACAAAGTCGTATTCCTGTAGTAGTTCAATCCATCTCGCAACTTGTCCTTCTGGATTTTTGAACTGCAATAGCCATTTCAGTGCAGCATGGTCAGTCGTAAGTGAAATTTCCGCCCCAGAAGATATTTGCTAAAATGCTGCAACGACTTTACCACAGCAAGCAATTCTCGCCTTGTGACACAATAGTTCCTTTCCGGCTTTGACAACGACTTGCTGAAGTACGCTATCACAACCTCTTGATCACCATTCCGTTGAGACAACACACCGCCAAGTCCTATATCACTTGCGTCTGTGTCAACTATAAATTCCTTGCCCGCATCAGGGTACCCTAAAATAGGTGTTTTGCACAGACGGTCCTTGAGCTCCTGGAATGCGATATCACAACTTTCATCCCAGCAGAAATGTCGCTTCTCCTCGGTTAGCTTGTGCAGAGGTTTGGCTATATCTGCAAAGTTCTTCACAAATCGCCGATAATAGGAGCACAAACCCAAAAATGCTCTAACCTGTGTCTTGTCTTTTGGAACCGGCCAATCCTTGACAGCGGCAATTTTCTCTGGATCCGTGCGGATACCTTCTTCCGACACTACATACCCCAAAAAGCTAACTTGCCGTTTGAATAGTGAGCATTTCTTCGGACTCAACTTGAGGTTGGCACTCTGGATCTTCATGAGCACGCGTTCCAGGTTTTGAAGGTGGTAAATTGCCAGAGACCCTTTCCTGTGGAGAATGCAGTTTTCTCCTTGTCCTTAGGGTCAATTTCAACCTGCCAGTAGCCACTTTTCAGGTCCAGCGTACTAAACCACTTTACGCCTGTAAGCATGTCCAGCGTGTCATCAATTCTTGGCAAGGGATAGCTGTCCTTCTTCGTAACGTCGTTCAGACGGCGGTAGTCAACACAAAACCGCATGCTGCCGTCCTTCTTCTTTACCAGCACCACAGGTGAACACCATGAACTAGATGAAGGTTCAATAACACCATCCTTCACCATTCTCAATCATGGTTTCACTTCCTTTCACGTGCTACAGGCAATCTTCTTGGCCGCTGACGGATAGCAATTCTTCTCCTGTGTTTATTTTGTGTTGAACTAAGCCAGTCTTTCCTATGTCAGCATCGTTAGACGAGAAAACATCGGCGTACTTGAGTAATAACTTCTTCGCGTTGACCATTTAAATTCGGGGAGAGAACGCTGCGACAGTCTTCTAAAGTCGATGGATATTGGCACCTACGCAACCAATCCACTTCCTCACAAGTACCAACCAGTGTGCCTTTTTCCATAATCTGTTCCTGATCACAAAGGTTCAGCACACGTACTCCTGAGATGTCGGTGGTTCTGACCAAGGTTCGAGCCACTTTCCACGGAAGGTCATTGTCCACCCTTTCCACGAGTACACAACGATGAGCTTGCCCAGGATTCCGAGGAAGACTAACCGCACAATCGTTTCCTGATCTCGGCGGCAGAACAATCTTCTAAGGCTGTACACATTCCCGGTAACGCCCTTCTACGAAAAGTTCCTCCTGTCCACATTTCAAAACACCTTGCTTAACGTCGATCTCACAACAATTCTTCCTCATGAAGTCAAGGCCCAGGATGCAGTCGTCCATTATATCAGCCACGATGACATTATGCAGGTAGATCATGTTGCCTAGCTTCAACTCCATCTCCTTCTCTCCACGGACGGGTATGCGCTGACCGGTGGCTGTTACCAAATTAATGCGTTCTCGGTTGTATGCGGAGTTCCCAAGGAACTGACTTAAAAGTCGGGAACTGACAACCGTGCGAGAGGCTCCAGTGTCTATAGTCAGTTTACACGGCGTTCCGTTGACCTCGCCTTTGATGATTAGGCTGTTCCCATCATGGGTTTGTGAGATCGAAACCTTAGGGCTCTTTAACATCAGCCAGCACCCGCCCCGCAGTCCTGGCTTTTACCGTTTCCCTGCTGCTGCTGGGCGGTGCTGTTAGCCGCACTACCTCTCGAGATCGATCACCCTTTCTACAGTTCGCTTAGGACAGCTGGATCGAATATGGCCCTTTCCCACAGCCGTAGCACCTATGGCTGTATCCTATTGCGGTCGCGAACTGTAGCTGCTGCAACCTCCCTGACGCGATGGGAACGATGATCCTGCCGCACAGCTTCCACCTCCAGTGCATGGGCTAACGCGTCCTTGCGTCTCGTGGTGCCGAGCCTCACAGCAGCTCTGACTTCAAGGTCGCGGATGCCGTCGATGAATGTCTGCACCAGGTTCCCTACAATGAGCGCAGGTACAGACTGGTATGCTTTTCGAACCAGCTTTTCCACCTCAAGGGCCCATTGCTGCAGGTTTTCGTCGCTGCGTTGCACGCGATCTTTGAGCTGCACACGAAAGACGTGTTCCAGGTGGGCGTCGCCATATCTTGCCTCCAATGCCGCAAGGAGCTGCTCGTAAGTCACTTCCTTACCGAGAGCTTCCAGAACAGTTAAGGCCTGGTTGCGCAGGCCTAGGGTGAGAGCAGTCATGGCCTGACATTTATTCCAGCCGTTCGCCTTCATGACAGCCTCGAACTGGATTTTGTAGGCCGACCAGGAAGAAGTCCCGTCGAACGGCGGCACTTTGAATCCACGTAGCGAAGGTGTTGTAGCTACCACGGGAGCTGTAATTCCATCCCCGATTTTTAGGTCGTCCAGCGTTTTCTTCACGTCGGCCATCACGTTGTCAACCCGATTGTTCACTTGGTTGATTCGGGTTTCAGCTTCCGACAGGCGGTTGTCATGTTGAGCAACCCTATCCTTCACCTCCCTTATCTCTTTCCCGAAGATAGCGTGAAGGTCCTTCATGAGAAGCATCTGCTCCTCCTGTCGGCGGGCCTGCTCCTGCAGCATCCTCATCAGAGCACCTAAGTCAGGTGCTGCAAATGCAGGAGCTGCTAACGGGCCGACCTCCGTGGTCGGCAGCTGGCCTTCCGACGCTTGCGACGTTGTACCACCAAATCGTCTCTGGTCCGTCTCCAGTTGGCGTTGACTTTGGGTACGGATACCCTCCGTGTCATCTTTAGGTAAAATCGGCATGATTAAATCCCACTTCTGACACCAATTGTTACGAGCTTGGGGTTCGAGACAATTAAAAACTGCCGAGTGAATTACCAAAATTGACACTTTAATTACACAACACTAATTACAACTTTAAACCACACTAATAACAAAACACAATTTTACTACAGATCGCTTTAGTTCGCAGTTGTATCGCTTCGGAGTCTTCGCTTGCATCGCTAATTCAATACTGACTCGGTCGTGGTCTATACCGGCCTTATATAGCGCCTCAGATACTTTCCAGAACCTTCTACTGTAGAAACATATAGAATGTTCGAGTACATATCGGTCCCGAAATTTCTAGAAGGATCTTGACTCTCCTAGTTCTGCTACTCGATACTAGAGGGCGCTAGTGGTAACTAGTGTTGCCATGTGCAAGCCATTAATAGTGGCGCGCAACAGTATTATCTATACAGGTCGCACTAGGCCCAGCAATACGTGTTGGTTCTAAAAATAAATTAACAAGATTATACGATTTAAACAATGAGCTAAACTTAATACTAATGGAAGAAGTTTCAAGGAGATTGATGTTAAAGTCTCCACATATTACAACAGACTTGTTCTGTTTACTAAGTTTGAGCAAAACTTCTGCCATTTCTACAGTTCGCTTAACAGAGAGGCTCACAATATCCTTACGTTCTTTATATAATAATGATTTATCTGCTAATATTAAAGAGCCAAGCTTAGATTATTGCCATAGGCATTTTATTAACCCATAATTATGTTTGTAACTTTTTATAACCATGTACGGGATCCGTGTGATTCTATTATTATCAGGCACCATTATCTCTCATCAACTCTTTGTAGTTTATCGTATCTCCAAATTGAAATAAATTAATTTAAGGCCAATAATTAAAAACTACTCTAAAGAAAAAAAATTTAAAACCACCGCGTTTGATGGCAAAGGGCTCAGTCGACTACCTATCGAAATATATCTTTAAATTGCAAATGTAATTTTAGGCCACGCCCACACAATTATATTTTAAAATTAATTAATTTATTGATTGATTAGCGTTGACAAGAAAGAACCAGGATACAATACATTAAATAGGACTTTAATAAGACACTAAATAGGTCACAAGTATTTAAGCGATGAAACACGTGCAGCAGTAAACAACAAAGATAAGGAGTATCTCCTTATCTTTGTTTACTGCTGCATAATGAATTATAAATTATTAAAAAACGGATTAACGTTTATTATTAACGTTATAAACGGATAACATGACGCTTAAACATTAAGCATGTAGCTTTAAAATTTAATGGGCATTATAATATCTAATTGTCTATGTAATAACTACGTCACGTCTCTGTTTATCGCAAGCAGCTTAAATGGCTCCCAATCCGCCTTCGCAGGAACACTCGAATCCTCTGTCTTCTTTTCAATACATAATCCTACTATTCCGCTATATCAAAAAAATCGTTTTACTTTTATTCATTCTCCAGATGTACCATGTAGATGAAATACTAGAACATTGTTACGATCTCCTTCTTTCAATACCGTGCTCTATTCTCATTCTTTTTCTGTTAACACTGTACGATTGTAGAATTCACTTCCCTTTAGGATTCGGTTATTAAATCGGTGTCTATGTTTAAAAGACTTGTTAAAGAGCACTATCATTCACTCCATAATTATTAAATCGTAATGTAAGTATGCATATAAGTAAAACATTATATATATATATATATATATATATATATATATATATATATATATATATATGTATATGTATATATATATATATTATCAGACATGCTGGAAGAAATTTCATCATGGAATAAGCAGTGCCTTTGTACATAATTATGTTTTTTCCAGCATTTTCCTATCGAAGTATGTGTGTACATAAACTGTTAAATATATAAATAATAAATAAACTAATTAGTAATCAATTTTATAGCTATTAACTAATTAGTATATTTTCACTTAGGGTGGATAGACATCCAAAATATTATCTACTGCCTCGTTGGTCCAGTACTCGCAAGCGCGACTGCTGGTGATGAAGTCCCGGGTGCGAATCCCGCATCTGGCAAAAATCAGTTATTGATTTCTTCTGTCAATAAATTCTCAATAGCAGCCTGGAGTCAGGAGTTGGTGTTTAACCCCGTGCCTCGGAAAGCACTGTTTAGTTGGTTTTGCGACTGATCTTTCTCCGGTCGTGTGAGATTACTGTACCATCGCATTATGAAAGTGAAGGAACAGAGGGTGCCCCTGTGTTTATGCACACATTTGTGCACTATAATCCTGTCCTGCGCAAATGGTTAGGCTGCCGTTTTATTTCTTCCGAAATTTGTGAATGATATTATCTATGCACAAAATTGTTTATTAGATGGTCTTTGTAAACGTCTGCCACCTTACTTCTATAAGATATGCAATTTTTACGCCAAGTTATTTCAGAGAAAATATCTTATGACATGTAAGACACCCAACATCAAAGTAAATGCCCTTAAGTGTTCTGTTTCGCTTAATGGCATGGAGCACTGGAAATATTCTTAAAATTACATCCTATATGTGTCTCACTGCTGGGCACAGGCCTTCTCATGTCTAAGAAGGTTTTTGGTTTATGTCTTCGAAATATTTTTTTGATTTCTCAGACATGCAGGTTCACGATGTTTTCTTTCACCGCCGAGCACGTGGTAAATCAACACTTAAAATTGCAATTAACAATTAACCAGTGACGACGGGGATCGAACTCGGGTTGCTCACGTACTGTGAAATTAATAGCGCGCACCTAGCTCCTGAGCTACCAGAGCTTAAAAATATTCTTATTTTTAAAGAAAGATTTACCTGGTGGCATTGATCATCACAATGTTCGTCAAGTATCCGTTGGTGAAGGCAAATATTATCATGATGATGATATATTCGTAATCCCAAAGGAACACAACGGGAAGATGCTTCCTGGGTTGAGCGTTGCACAGCATCAGCATTGGAACTCCTATAATCCTCAAGATGCTACCTCCCGCTATCAACCATTGGTTAAGTGGCTGGAAGAATACATATTTTTTAAATGTTAAGAAATAGCCAAAAACTTGCTATGATATTGGGCTAGAAAAAAAACTGTTTTTATATATAGTAACATTATTTATGCACAGATTAAATAATGTTACTACGAAACTATAAGTTAGTGCTTGATTAAAAAATTACCAAATGCTAAGTGATGGTGATAGGGATGAAGCCCTATATGTTAAATCGCATTGGCTTCCCCGCGTTAATATCGAAGGAAAAGACAAATGCTGGCAAATTATTTCACTACTCCGATGTACGCTTTGCCAATGACAAAGGGTACCTTTTGTTTGTCCAATTGTAGATGGGGGAGGGATGAATTACCTCATGTTATTCCTGTGCGTGTACAAAATATATCCTGCATATCACCGAGAGGCTGGTTACTTTCAATGTGTGCTCGAAGATGGCAACACTGGCTTTAACAAAATTAAAGTCACCAACAGGTCTTATTACGCATCTACATTGAATCAAAGCTGAAGCTGTTAGGTGGTGTTTCGCAGTACTATTACCATACATGATGGTATGGTAATAGTACTTACGCTGTGTTTGTTTGTTTGTGATGGACGCTAGATATTCGGTAGATTTAAATAAAAGAAACACATACCCTTAGCAGAAAACCGGCGGCAAGTCTTCCAGAATAATCGCCGCAGTTAAATATGAGGTAATTCACAACGGGCACAAAGAATATGTCTGCAAAAATAAAAAACCGCAAACTGTATTTTTCGACACTTTCCTTTAAACTACATATTCTCATCTGTATATCAGAGATGGTGAACGAATGGCACGTTACTAGAAAATATAGGCAAGGCAAAAGGATAATTTAAATAAATATTTATAACGCAGCCTCATTCCGGTAAGCGAGGTGTAGTGTAATAAGTAGCAAGAAGTCGATAGATAAAGCTCAGGACCATGTTTTGTGGCATTTTTGTGCAGGTGTATGTTCAGCAATAGCCTTGTGATGGGCTTTAATGATGATGAAATACTTATTATCTTATCTTTAGTAAATCATTTAAACGCATGTAGTCGTAGTGATTATTGAGTCCGGTCCATTTCGTCCGTTTTTCACCCTAATATTTTTTTTCTTGTATTTTAAACTAAGATATATGTAACATTTTATTTTTATTTTTATCAATGTTATGTATACGCATGCACCACAAATAAACCTAAATTTTTGTTTCTAATTTTTGTTTTTATTTGCTTCCCCGAAACTGGTACGTAAATGTAAAAGGTTCGCCATCTCTGTCATATTATATTAAAGTCAAATGTATTATTCTTTTCTTATTGTATTTATAAACGAATTATTTTAAATTTATTTAACGATTCTGAATACACTTTCTAACTTGTTAACTTCCCATGTGGAAGTTGTTGTAATGAGATCTATAGTTCAAAATCTAAATTTCAACATATCTCCACGTTTCGAGGTCCACAGAGCGCGATTCTACTATTTCCTAAAAATGCCTGTGTACATTCGTTAGTTGCGGACATTTTTCGTCTCACATAGAGAACAAAATGATGATATCATCTCCAACCCAATTTTATTCGAAGCAATAATAATAATTCTCACATATTTTGAACATATTCATAATTATTAGCAAAACATTAGTACTGCTAGTAGTAGTTCAAGTTCTTATCAGAGCCGAGGCTTTTCCCGAGTAAGTGGTAAAAGTGAAAAACAACTTTAACAAGAGTTACTTGTTTACGTTAAATAAAAAATATTTAATTCTAATCTTTTCTATCTATCAAAAGTTATGTAAACGGGGAATTCTAGTTAAATACTAGATTACGGTGTGTGTTTTGTCTATGATGTTAAAACTTTTCTACTTACTGTTCCAATCGGTCCCTTTGGTGACGGGATGAGACTCGACGAGCACAGTGACGGCTGGATACACCGCCATACTTATAGCGAATACGGCGAATATACTGAACGCGTACACCCATATCTTCCTTAGGATCAACAGCATAGACACGTCTCTATGCCGATTCGTCGCCATCCCACCAGTTCCTCTTAAAATGTGATGGGTGAAGAAATCTATCTTGTACATTAGTGCGTAAGATATAAGGGAGGCAATAAGCATGATGTCGGCTACCACGAAGTAGATCAAGGCGCTATGGAGGGGTGATATTTTGAAGGCCAGCGATATAATTTGTGCAATGGCGGCGATTATCCCACCCAAGGACTGTCCAGCGACGACCGCCGCCATGTACTCCTTGGAGAATTTGCTGGCGATACCAACTAAGCCGCCAGTGAACACGGCGCTCGCGGCTGAAAATAATAATTCTTGTTTTTTTTTAACGATGCAAATACACATCTCTTACTTGTGAGGTTCTCATTGTTTGGAACTTAAGTTATAGAACTGCAGGTATGTAAATAATTTTTTTATAGAAAAAGAGGGGTGACAAACGAACACAGTCCACGTGATTGTAAGTGGATGCAGTGACCTGTAGACATACACATCTAATCTCGATTAAGAATTAAAATATAGATGTTTTTTTATCCCATTATGATATCAACGTTTAGAGATTTGACTGTGTGCGATAGACGTTTTTAATATTTTTTTAAATAAATATTTAAGTTGCAAACAAGCTCCAACTTAGTAATTAGTTACTGTAGCTAATGCGCACATGCAACCAAAACTTTAAACAAAAAGGCCACAAATGTGTTGTTCCCTCTAAGCATTAAGATAATACATCACACATTAAGTGATAAGTTCTTGGGCAACCGAGTTTTGCTCAGAGTTAGCAAAAAAATCCAGATATGAAACCTAACTAGATAAACTTCTCAAGTAAAACATTAACTAAGTGCAAAATTTCGTCCAAATTGTTAGAACCGTTTTCCAGAAACTATTTACATATTATATACCTAACCTACATTACGTATATTATAGTCGAGTTTCAAAAACATATTACTAATATTCCCATTTGCCTCTCGAAGCTTGTAGTACTTGTGTTACGACAATAGGCGAACCGAATGGTGGATTCGAATTCGTGACTTTTTAGGTCGCGTATGTAAGATTTCTAATAAAACCAGAAGATGATATCACTATATTTATTGTCCACACATCTTTTTATCTAATTGACAATATTTAAAAGAGCTATAATTTAACAATTACAAATACGTCGAACAGTCGTGCTAACATATACTGCGCAGTCTGAACTTTTTAAACAATATAACGGACTGCCCAAAACTTCCTTCGAGCTATTATTAGATTGCGTTCCGCTTCGTTCGGAAACGGGAAACAATACAAGTCTTTTGAAAAAGTGCTAAATGTAAAGATAATATTACAATGCTAAACAATTTATAAAAATGAAATATATCAAATCTAACACGTAGGTTACTGTTGCTTCTGCTTTATTGCTATGATTCGTTTATCGGTTAAAAAAATAGCTTTTCAAACACAGTACTCAAAATTCACATATTAAACTTTTGTTTTAATAAGGGTGACAAACGAGCACACAGTCCTTCTGATGGTAAGTGGATACTGTGACCCAAAGACAGACTTTGAATATGAATCAAAATATAGATGCTATATGGTCGTCAAGGAATAAAAATATACACGAATTGTAAAATACTTTGAATTCACAGTCGATTTAGTGCGAAGAAACTAGTTTTACATATAGTAATCTAAATAAGCCGCTTAGATGTGACCTAGATATCTAGTTAGCACGGTGCAATGGGTCAGGCTGACTCACAGCTGCTTATCTTATTCTCTACTACGTAAATGCTTTTACTATTTTATTTGTCACGTCTTGTGAACACTCATAAAATTTTACAGCTGATAAAGTTGAATACAGATATAATCTAAGCGAAACTAATTAGTGTGTAGTTGCAACAAAGGAAACAAAAAGGCATCATTGGAACAAACCAATGCCAAGTCAACACTCATCTATTCCTTTTAAGAAACAACACGAAAATTTTGAAACAAATTACTCTATAAACACTTTGTACTTTCTGGGTAAAAACTAGAAGGATTTTTAAAAGTGACAATTTAAGGATTCTTTATCGTCATGTCTATGGGGAAAGCCGGAAAGGTCATAGGGCTTTCAATAGCGATAAAACTATATCTTTACATAAGGCGTAAAATACCCAGAGCAACACTGCTGCCCACCGATACGATAAAGATAGTTTAATAAGCAGCGTCAAAAGTGAGATACGTCTGGTACATCGATTGTTGATCGATTGAGTAAGCGGTACAACTTTCATGGACTAAAGAAGAATCATGTAGTGGTGCCCAAAAGAACACCCACAACTCGAGCCTAAGATCAATCATAATCGCTGCTATGCCACCATTTATACTAAAATAAAATAGAATAGAATAACTTTTACTTAATATTGATTATTACATAATACTCATTGAAAGTATTTTTTTATTTACCACTAGTTCGGAAAATACCTCTGTCCTGGGTAATAAACATAATATATGGTTAGGTTAGGTTACAGCCTATATACGTCCCACTGCTGGGCACAGGCCTCCCCTCATTTCCGAGAGGGTTTTAGGGCAAAGAAGTGTCCGCGGCGCTGCCCCAATGTGTGTTGGTCAATTTCACATGTCTTCGAAATATTATTTTTTCTTATTTCTCAGACATGCAGGTTTCCTCACGATATTTTCCTTCACCGCCGAGCACGTGGTAAATCAGCACTTAAAATTGCAATTAACAATTTCATTGGTGCCGGCGGGATCGAACCCGCTTTGCTCGCATACTGCGAAATTCACAGCGAGCGCTAACCATCTGAGCTACCACGGCATAATATATAACATAACATATAATATATAACATAATATATAACTTTGCAATAATTTTGTACAATTTTTTATATGAATTTTAATAGAACCAGCGTGGTGGCGATCACCTCATTCCCAGGGGTTCATTACTAATTATGATGTCTCTTCAGTGTTTCATACATCTAGCGAATCCATCATAAACTCACCGGTCATAATCACAACGGACACCATGGTTATGATGAAGAAAGTGTTCTGCCATTCGTCAGAGTCTACTTGAACCAGGGACGTGGTCAGTAGGAACGACAGGGTTATCACCACCAGCGAGCCTTGTAGCCGGCTCTTGACTGGCACCCTGGAATGTAAGGAATTTAATTAATTAATCCCTTGATGGACCCCACTTCATCACGTTAGTGTCGTAAGAGGTGACTATGGAATATACCATTTGGTTTGTTCTAGCTGTAATAATAAAATACCCAGCATATAACGCAGAGCAGCGTCAAGGTGTGAGGATGCTGTATCACCAATAAAACCTAATGATTACAATAAGAAGCGTCAGAGAATTCATCACACCCTTTGCGATTATGGGAAATGCAATCCAATGACTTCCACGACTTTTTCTGCCATAAGCTAAACGTTACTTAGGAATGAGGTGAAATATTTGACAGATTTCATGGAGTTCAAGTTTCAAGTTACATTGTTAGGAAAATATACGAGTTAAAATTTCTTTCTGAAATATTAGTCATATTTTATATCAATTAAATTAGAAGTAGATAAAAAATTGAGTTAAAAATGTGCAAAAAACAAAAAAGAGCAAACCACTGACTCTATGTTTCGTGTATTTACATACTACATATAACCGATAAACTTATAATTAAAACGCAATTTCTCAATTATAACGACATTGTGTAACATTTGCCTCAGTCCCAACTAGCGACATCTGGCGAGCGGAACATTATTAGCCCTCATTCGTTTACGCCAGACGTAAAAAAATATTATACCGGCGACGGGACCGCAATGTCAAGGGTGCGAGACGATAGGTATTGCGATCGTCAACCCGCCTGCCAAGAAGCAACCATGGCTGATAACAAAGACTTTTATGTATGAATGAATCAATAAAATATACTTTATTGCACACCAGAAAAACATAACAGAGAAAAATAAAATAACAGCAAATTATTTAAAGGCAGAATTGGCGGCCAGGCCTTATCGCTAAGGAGCGATCTCTACCAGGCAACCATATTGCAGATGATATAATGAACTGTGAGAAAGGGTAAGGGTGTACGTACGTTGTTAGAAAATATACAAGAGATAAATATAATTATCATCATCATCATCATTACAGCCCTTCACAGGTCCACTGCTGAACATAGGGCTCCCCCAAGGAATGCAACAAAGCACGGTCCTGAGCCACTTGCATCCATCGACTTCCTGCATGTCTTACCAGGTCGTCACTCCATCTAATGGGGGGTCGCCCTACACTTCGCCTACCGGTACGAGGATGCCACTCGAGAACCTTTTTTCCCCATCGCTTGTCGGTTCTTCGAGCTATATGGCCGGCCCATTGCCACTTCAGCTTACTAATCCGTTGGGCTATGTCGGTCACTCTGGTTCTTTTTTTTTATAGGATAGGGTGACAAACGAGCACACAGTCCACATGATGGTAAGTGGTTGCTGTGACCCATAGACATCTACATCTATCCTCAATAAAGAATCAAAATGCAGATGCGTTGTCACCCGTGAGGACTAAGATGGAATGCCTCTTTTCCAGTAAAAAGGGTCTCCGGTTCTCTACACTCACCATACGAAACACAGCAGCATTAAGCTGCTATTTTACGCTGGTATTCTGTGAGAGCGTGGTCCTTCCCCGGTCGAGCCGACCCATTCGTGCTACAACTATACTACTAATATAGCTGCAGCATGGCTCATCCACGTTCTACTGCGGATATCCTCATTCCTAAGTTTATCACGCAGAGAAACCTCGAGCATAGCCCTCTCCATAGCTCGTTGAAGTTTCTTTGACCTTGAGCTTCCACATACGGCCAGCAGTGAAAGACTACGTCTCAGTTCCATAAGTCATCACTGGCAACACGCACTGGTATACTCGATAAATACATACATATTATGTATACTATTAGACCGGCCATTCAGAACGAAAACTGTGTCACAGCTGTGGATCTGGCGCGGTAAATATGCCACGCAGTTGTATATTCATTTAGGACAGTCACTGTTTTATCTGATAATGATGTGATGATGATGTAATAGAATGGTACTAATTTATATAGACGCCTTAACAGAAGGGAGGCTACCGTTCGGTGAAAATGGGTGTTACTTTTAACAGCAAAAAGAAAGTTTTGTTTCAACTAAACTTCTGTAACGGCACACTTCTCTTTGAGTCGGTGTCCCAAGCACTTCCCTTCGAAGGTTTGATTTATGAATTAACTATTTTTAAGAAGGTAATTCGTAAAATTAAAATAGTAAATTCCACTATCTAGTAAATATATTTCATAATCCTAGCTAAAGGTCCACACACATCCATCTTTTTAGATCCACCAATTAGTTAGGTACCTGCAAGTAAAAACGGTGGTCCTTCGCTGTTGGCCGTATGAAAAAGCTCAAGGTCAAAGAAACCTCAACGAGCTATGCTGTTTCTCTACGTCATAGGCTTCGTAATAAGGATATCCGAGGTAGAACTAGAGTAACCAATATAGGCCAGCAGACCTGTAAGCTAGTGGCAATGGGCCAATCATATAGCTCGAAGGTAGCCTAGTAACGGTAAGCGAAGTGTAGGGCAGCCCCCACTAGATGAAATGATGACCTTTTAAGACATGCAGTAATGCGGGTGGCTAGGGGCGTGCTTTGTGGCATCCGTTCAGCAGTGGACTTGTGATTGGCTTAGCATTAGAAATTGATGGATTATACTTACAAATGTCCATACAGCGAGTTCAATACAAGGAATACCAAGTTGGGAATAGCGGTTGCCACGTTGAGATAAGACGTAAACTCCGCTTGGAACTGCGTCTTGCGGACAAGCATCGTCATGTTGTTGGGCGTGACGTCACGAAACTTATACATCCAGTACTGAAACATGTTTAACTTTGGAAGAACTGAACTTAACTGACTGAAATAAACTGACGCAAAGTAGCCAGCCTTTTAGTATTCTACAGGAATTGCATAACTTAATACCTCCCTGTCCCTGTCACCATCGGACAACCAGACACTCAGCCAGTCTCCATCCCTTCGTTGCCGACTTACCACGCATTGAACTAAAGAGTTTGCTTCATTGTTCGTCAAGCATATAGCAAAGGAGTGGAATAAGTTGCCAGCGTCTGTCTATTTCCACCCAATTACAATGTGGGTGTCTTAAAGGCAAGAGTAAATAGGCTTTTGTTAAGCTGTCTTCCCGTTTTCGGATGTATATCATCATTTACAATCAGGTGGGATAGGAATCAAGCAGCACTGGCTTAGAATAGTTAAAAATAATAATATAACACGCAACAAGAAAACTTATCACCATATCGAAGTATAAGGAAGCAGGGCATTCTAAAAAAAGGACAATAGTTATATTTATTTTTTATGCATAGGAAAAAGCACATTTAATTTTATCGTCACCTGATTCATTCCACTGTTATTGTATAAAGTTAGGACATATATATTTTATAGGAATTCTACAATATTTTAAAATCCCGTTTTAAGTTGTTGTAAAACAATCCCATTTGAAAGTTATTTACGTATCGAGATCTGTAAATTAACCTATGTTCATAAATTAAAGAGATTTGATTTGAAAGTTCTTTCAAGAAATTTACACGTTGAGAACCTTGGAGTCCGATTCTACTGTTTTTAAAAATGTCTGTGAGTACTGCTGTGTACATTTTTATGTTAGTAAAATTTTCTGGTCTCGCATATCTCGAGAAGAAATTATGTTAATAATATTTTCTCTAAACTGTGTCATTCGTTCGCCGCTCTACACCAATTTCATTCGACGCTTAATTGAATTATGAATATGTGATTAAGTTTTAATGAAAATCAATTCAGTATTTTATTTTTAAAGAAAGGAATCATATTGCAATTAGTCACTAAATGTTGATGGTGAAGGCAATACCGCGCGTATCGCGCACACACCGATTTTTAATTATTAATTTAAATCTAAATCTAGTCCATATTTTAATATTAAAACATTTTTAACACATAGTATACCCAAAATTAGCAACTATTTTGCATCAACAATCTAGCCGTGTTTTGGCGGCGTAAAAGAATCCACTACCACCATATCGACCCGTGGTTCTCGTAAGAGTCAAGATAGGGAAAAAAAACAGGAGATGAGCAGCAGCATCTTATTGAAATGCGAACCTACCAGCCGAGCATGGCAACTATGGCAAATATCCCCCTATGAGGCAATGTATGGGGAGGCCTAAGTTCAACAGTGGACCCTGACATGCTGCGATAATGATAATGACCCAATCTAGCCAGAACATAATTATAATGTTGAGGCGCTAGTTATCAAATGCAAGACCGACGACAAGACTTTACGTAGTAGAGCCACACTGTATCTTATTATTATGACTGCAATAGAAATGAGTTGACTCGACTGGGGAAGGACCACGCACAAAATGACGTGACAATAAAACACGTGAAATACCAGTATAATGCTATTGTGTTTCACATTCACACATTCTGAGTGATGCGAACTGGCAACCCTGTTTTCTTGTAACGATCTTAGTCCTCAGTGGTGACGACACCATTTGCATTTTGATTCTAAATCGAGAATAGATGTAGGTGTATATGAGGAACAGCATCAACTTACCATCGGGTAGACTGAGTGCTCATTTATTAGTTGATAATATAATCTATAAAGGAAAACCATGTTAATTTTGGTCTTGCACCTAATGCAAAGAATTTATCGCGATTCGGCACGACGCGACGTCGCCTATACAAAGCATTGTGTGGCTTCGCTCTTATAAAATATTCGCAAAAACTACCTGTGCCAATAGCCGGATGATCATAGACTGCAAGTTTTGTTTTTTAGACTGATTTGAAAATGAATTTTTAAGAAACTATCTATAAATATATAAACATGTATGGTACATATTACAAGATTTATTCAGTTTTTATGAGGTTAGCTGCTCACTTTAGAAGTCATTAATGTATCTAAATTACTTGAAAATAACAATTTAATTATGCGGGCAGAGGATGAGACAACCTACAACGATTATAATAAAAAAATTAAAACTAAAAGTCAAGTCAATAACCTTCTGTACTTTATGAACACTTTTTAAAAACCGGTTCTTAAAAGGATACAGAATAAATATATTTATAGGATTGAAGCTTTTAGAATAAACAACTCTAAGTTGCGAGTGAAGCACACTTCAACATTATGACCTAAGATTTATTTTAAGTCTTTACGATGTCTCTTTATGACACAATATACAAGAAATTTTGATCAAGTCCCTATGTAATATCCTTAAAAAGGGTTTCGTAGCTTTGTAAAAAATAAGAAATTAGTTAAGGTATATTTAAAACTACAGCACAAATTTATATAATTAATAATATAGACATAGAACTAAATTTATTTACAATTATCATTTGCACATGTTATGAATCTCCTTTCTGTTTCGACCCTTATAATATCAGTAGTGCGACTGCTGATCATGTGGTCCTGAATTTAAATCTAGAGTCCGGCCAAAATCAAGATACTGGGTTTTTCTGTCAAGAAATTTTCAGTGGTAGCCTGAAGTCAGGACTTTGGCAGTATTTCACCTTAGTGTCTTAGAAAGCATGTAAAGCCGTTGGTCCTGCACCTGATATTTTTTACCGAATGCAAACAGGAGGAGGTACTCAATTCGACTGTATGTTTTTTTTATGTGTGTTACCTCATAACTTTTGTATGGGTGAACCGATTTCGATGATTCTTTTTTTATTTGAAAGCTGGTGCTTCACATGTGGTCCCATATAAATTTGATCAAGGTCTGACCAATAGTTTTTGAGTTATTCTTAATAATTTATATTGAAGTTGGTTGTACAAAATTTTTAATTTTTAATTATTTACATCCAAGTATCCCATCAGACTATGACAGTGAAAAAATAGAGCATGCACTTGTGCTTATGCACACAGTCATGCACTGTAATCCTGTTCTGTACAGATGGCTAATCTCGTTGAGATTGGCCCATGTGACCACAATTTGGTCTGGAGGACATTATTTGGTGTGTATGGACCTGAGCCAAAATGGATAAATTAATGTTTATCTAACACATTTAATGAGTTATTTGATTATTCTTGTCCATAGCCTTCTGGTTTAGTAGTGCCCATAAAACAGTAACAAGAGAAACACATTCTTCTTTGTTACCAATACTAAACAAAGTAGTTTTATGACTATATGTAACATAATATGATTTAATGTTAGTCGGGAAACTCAAACAGGAGATGAGCAGCAACATCTTCCCAATAAAAACTCAAAAAAATAAAAGTTGTTTATGCCAACCTGCCTGCCAATTGTGGCAACTATGGCAAAATATACTACATTATAACAGCTACATAATAGATGGCCTAAGAGACCTATGTTCAGCAGTGGACTTTTGATAGGCTGTAATAAGTAAATGAATAAGTTAAAATGTAAAGGGCAAATCTAAGTAATATTATCATAATTTTAATTTAATGAATAAATCTAATGTAAATCACAAAAAAAATTGTGAAGCAGTTGCATTTTGACTTCATTTACAACTCGGTCGAGCTAAGTTTGCACTTGTGCGGATGATGTAAAACAAAAATAATCCAAAAACTAAACAAATAGGAGACGAAAATTAAGATGTGTGAATCAATAAAAAAGATGCATACCATACTGATGCAACTGTATGAAGGGATTGAGAGTGGGGACATGGAGGGGTCTCGCATTTCGCAGGTGCAAACCTCACTACAATGTGAGACCCCTCAATCAAGTTGTATGAGCGAACAACACACTTAAAATTACAATAATGACCCGAATGTGTTAAATCAACTTGAAATTGCAACTGACAATAATATTAATTTAGTGGGGGTGCAGCAATTCCCTGCTCTGTGTTTTCTTCATGAACTATTTTCACTTGGTAACAACATTTTTTGATAATTGTTATGACCTTATACAGTTTTTTTATAGTTATGGTAACAAGGCAACAATAATTCATAATACTGTTGTAAAATTATTTCTTGATTGTACTTTGTAATGTTATCAAGATGTGCAATTTAAGGTTTTGGAAATCAACTTCTCTAGGTGATGAAACATCTTACAAAATGCAGATCCTTGATATTGAATATATGAATGAATTCACAGAAATTGAAGAATTAAATATTGTATGTATAAATTAACAGGTTGTTTTACTAGGATTGTATCAATGATTCATCATCCAATACCACTGAATATACATAAACTAAAAGTACCACCAGCTGCACAAAGAGTTACATGTTTAGGAAGATTGATATTTTGAAACATTTTCACATATAACATAAACAAAATTAACTTACATCATTTGCAGTTATGAGAAAATTCCAAGGTACTAGCGACGTTATACCAAAGAGATAGAACAGAATGTAGACAAGTCGATATCGGTCTGTAGGCTGATCGTCATTATTTAAGACTTTTGTCGAGCATGAGTCGGTTACTAGCTCCCTTTCTTCGGAATCATCAATGACTTCTTCTTCGTTTTCGATGGTCTCAATACAGTCATTGTTAATGGACCCTGTCGCATCCATATTTTCTCTAAGATTTATAACGTTTTTATAGTTTTTACTCTATATTTTAAGACAATTTTTGAGCTCTGCGAGTTTATAATGCAAAACGATAGTTTGTTGTCATTTCGAGACGATCGAAGAGGAGACGAGACGAAGTTATAAACAAAGAGTATTTATATTTTATGTAACTAGTCCGTATATAATGACTGTACTCTTTGCCACAGAGTTTATTAACTGTCCTATACAGGAAATGCTATTAGCTATAGTCTCAAACCCAAAAATAATGAGCTAATAGTGAGCTAGTAATACTAATGAGTAACCAACAAAAACCACAATCAACCCTCAACACGAGAGTTTGGTAAATGACAATTGACATTGACAAATCCAATTATTGACAATTGATAACAAGCAAACAGTGTTGCCAAATTGATTTTTACAAGAAAGCTAGATCACTCTGGAAAAAAGCTAAAAAAGAGCTAAGTTATTTTTAAGACAATTTAGTCAAATTGGACATTTTAAAATTAAAAAAGTACTTATGAGCCCTTCCAACTTTGCATCTCTACCAACCAACTCCGTTACATATGTCATCGCTCCAACAGCATTATTTTTGTTTATTAAGGAATTCTTTAGGAAGTAATATGAAAATATCCACAATAAACTAAATTGAATACGTAACTGATTACTGAGTGTATAATGCAACTAACACATATATTTACAGTGCTTGTCCGCCCTTTCTCAAAACAGAACGTTTTTAAGTAATTTTCATTGAAACAACAATGGTACTATCACAAACTAATAAGAAATACTAGAGCAAGTACTATAGATCTTCTCGTTATAGAGCGGTATATCCTTGCATTGACAAATGTGGTGGCTACATTTTTAACGTATACCAGATGTAGGAACATACCTAAGTGTTTTAATTTAAGATAGTAGTGCTAAAGTATTTTTTTAAGTTATCTAAGTTGATTAAAAGCTAAAACTAGCTCTAAAAACTCCAAGTTGGAAATACTGCAAACAAATCAAAGAGTAAATCAATGGGTAATAGCGCAATTCACAGACTACTAAGAGAATACTGAGCATCGCAAACTTATATAATGGGTAATAAGTAAATAAGCAAGACAAGAGCCACAGACATTAAATAAAAGCATACATACATAGATAAACACTCACGCCTGTCACCCAGAGGGGTAGGCAGAGACTATGGA
Source organism: Parnassius orleans (assembly GCA_029286625.1). Lineage (NCBI taxonomy): Eukaryota > Metazoa > Arthropoda > Insecta > Lepidoptera > Papilionidae > Parnassius > Parnassius orleans. Next base: position 622,596 of record JAGSMP010000080.1, on the reverse strand, counting down.
CTTCCATTTGGCACGATCCTGACACACCTCTCTCGCCTCCTCCACATCCATATACCTACGCATACACGCTCGTCGATTAAGGGTACTCTTAATTTGGCCCATTTTCAATATATTGCCAATTTGGTCGATAAATTTTCGCATAGGGCCTGTCGTTCACCTCTGCCACATAAATTTGCTTTGTCACTCTTTCCTTATTCATTCTTTCTACATGACCAAACCACCGAAGCATTACAAACTTAAATAAACGAAAAATGTTTCTATCTGTACTATTATAAATTGATTAGATTAAAAATAAATAAACTAAACCACAAATATTTATAAACGTAGAAATATAAAAAAAAGTTAAATTGTGCAAAAAATTAAAGAGCAAACTGAGAGAGAGCACTGAGGCGTTGCCAAACTAGGAAAAAAAACCACTGCGGTATTGTTTTGTGTAATATTATAATACTCTTGTATTATAAAATTATGAATTTATTGTGTAACAAAAAACTTCACCTGAGTGTCAACTAGCGACATCTGGTAAGCGAAAAATTATTAGCCCTCATTACTTGAACGACCAAAATTTCAGAGCTTCATTTCCAAATGTTGAAATCACGTTGAGACTTGAGAATGAACTTGGTGTTGATGGTATCGAACTGCACGTTGATGATGATTCGCTGCTTATTTCGATGATGATTTAATATTTTTTAACCAGGACATTAGTGAACCTATTCTAGGTGGCTGGTTAATGAAAGTATTAAAATTGTAATCGCAGTTTTTTATTGGTCTACCTTTGTACAATAATATAACAATTAAATGTCGAAAATCATATAAAAGCATTATTTTATCAACATAAACATGAATAAATATAAAATGGATATTAAAAATAAAAGTGATGTACAATGTATTGTATATGAATGGAAAAGAAAAATAAAACAAAATCTGAATGTAGTACGCCTACAAAATACTTAATTATAGCATAAAAAATTGTATAGAAAATATAATATTCTTACAAAATAAATTACTTATCATCATATTATTTAACATATATGGACGGACACATTACACAGACTTAAACTTTAATTCATACGGTCATACCTATTATCTGAAACTGTAAATAAGATGTCTAACTTAAAATTATTGGTACATTAGTACTATATTGCAATTGCTACTAAACTTAATTTTTAAGCATTGTAATGATCGTACATAATATTCTATATATTTTAATAAAACTATGTATATATTCCATCATAGGATTATTCCACTTAATGAGATCTTGCAACTACAATTTAAAAAATATACCGAGGTTAACATTAAACACGTTAATAGTTTGCAATCTCGCAGTCATTTTTTTGTAAATATGTAGAAAAATTGGAGAAAATTAAAAATAAAATAGTTAAGTATACACTGGCACTTTAAAACTAAAATTGAAACGTGGCGATAGAACATATGTTATAGGTATTGTTACCTACATAAAATAACCGAGTAAAAATAAGTATGGATAAATGAAGTATTTTAATAAAAAAAGAGTGTGAAATGTTCTAAAAAATGATAGCTAAATACATAAATGCAACAAAATAATACATGTGACATTTATTTTCAGTCTTTCCTTTGCTTCCCCATTATAATATAGTGCCTAAATTACATTACTGATTATATATATATATATATATATTAGAGAAACATGATATAAATCCTTGTTTAAATAATACAAAAGTTAATTATTATATTGTGCAAGATCGTATAAACTGTATATTAACAAATTTTTTACATAATATATTCTAATAAGGCCCCTTCACTAACATTTCCTTATTTTTTTTGGATTCACTGCTACATTAATGTGTTCAATAACATTTATTTTTTTGAAAATTCATAATAATATACATATTTATAATAGTATTTTGTTATTTTTAATTTTTATTTGATTACATGATTATTTTTAAAATCAACATTTTTAAAATAACAATAATATACGAGTGTATACATAATTTTGGTGTCTTTTCAAGCCTTATATAATTTCTGTGAAATTCCTTTAATTTTCGATTTTGTGTATTTCTTACATAGCAGTCTCCAGAGGCTGGCTGTAAGATCGACTTTCTTCCGTCATGGGTACAGGGCTTTGTTCATCGAAGTCGAAGTTAGTTTCTAATAAAGCTTCGGATTTGGACCTGCCGTGAAGGTCAGATGGGTAGGTGTCGTCGTATTGCTGTGATGAGTTGGGACTAGAGTCGTAGCTGGCTAGGGCTTCTGACGGAGAGTCATACGCACTGGAATATACTGGCGGATGGGGAGGCGAGGGGAGATTGTCTTCGTAAAATTGCTGTTGGTCTGTAAAGAATTAGGAAATAGTATACTAAAATTTTTAATCTTCCATTCATCCATTCATTACAGCCTTTAAAAGTCCACTGCTAAACATATATACTCCCCCATAGATTGAATCATAGGGGGATTTTGCCATAGTTGCCATGTTTAGCAGCCGTATTGCCAACCGCAGTTTTCTATAATTTTCACTTGTTATCAGGACATGCTGCTGCTCCTCTCCTGTTTCAGTTTCCTGTGTCGCCTCTTACGATACCCAAGGGACGATATGGGGTAGTAGATATTCTTACACCGCCACTACACGGTAATTATAATAAATAACTTATAACAAAAAATAAAAACCGACTTCAAATTGCCAAAAAAGAAGCTATTTATTTGCTACCCTTAGGTGAGAATTTTTTTCTCCAAATTTATATGGGACCACCCTTGAAGTATAATTTATTTAATAAAAAAGAATCATCAAAATTAGTTCACAATCTGCAAAGATATCGCGTAACATACTACAAAGAAAACAACATACACTCGAATTTAGAACCTCCTACTTTTTGAAGTCGGTTAAAATAATCTTAATACAATATTATTTTATTTAACTTTGATAATGATACTTAATTTTTTTATAGGATAGGGTGACAAACGAGCACACAGTCCACCTGATGGTAAGTGGTTGCTGTGACCCATAGACATCTACATCTATCTTCAATAAAGAATCAAAATGCAGATGCGTTGTCACCCTTGAGGACTAAGATGGAATGCCTCTTTCCAGTAAAAGGGTCTCCGGTTCTCTACACTCACCATACGAACCACCGCAGTGTTAAGCTGCTATTTTACGCTGGTATTCTGTGAGAGCGTGGTCCTCCCGGTCGAGCCGACCCATTCGTGCTACAACTATACTACTAATATAGCTGCAGCATGGCTCTACCACGTAAAAATAATTGCAAAAGGAAGATGCTGCTGCCCATATCCTTTACAGTTTCTCTTTGTCGCCTCTCACGACCCATACAAGGCAATCTCTATAGGGAAGACCTACATTCAGCAGTGGATTTTTGAAAGGTTGTAATCAATAAATGGAATGAATTCATTCGTTAGAGCTTATCCAATACCAAAATTTGAGTTAAAATAAGAAAGAAAGAAGAAAAGAAAGAAAGAAAACATTTATTGCTCAAATACGCCACATGTACATTTAAACCATAAACACAATAATACATAGATAAAAAAAATATTAAACACATCACACATTTTACGCACACAAGTGTGTGTGGCGTACACGGCAAACAGACCGCACTCAGCTTAAAGCCGCAGTCAATACGAGACTACAGCGCTGGTTTTCAGTGGGCCTGTGAATTAAGTGACGTGCGGACGTTCATACCGTCATTGATAGACTAATAATAATTAACATAGATTACATGAATGAACTAACTGGATCTAATACAAAGAATGTCCGAAACATTTTAAAAAGTATTGTTATCACCATAAGAGTCATGTATCTATGAGGTAATAGTTGGAAATAATATAAAAGAAGAAACCTAAACCCTACAAAAATATTTTCTCAGAGGTATGTAATCATAACCATAATCTTAAGCAACAATATTATCATTAGAAACAATATTTTAATAAGGTTAATAATGATTGCATGTTAAACATATACTTGTATCATAGTTATAATTAATAGCATGAGAAACACTTTTATTTCAGCATTTAAATATCAAAAAAAAAAAAAAAAAAAGTAAAAAAGTACTATGCACTCTTATGCTTTCCGTATGACCCCGCCGGACAGCGCTAAGTGTCTGTAATTATTTAGGTAGGTAAATATCAAGCCATAGCTTTTTGAACAATAATTAGGTGAGTTTTATATTTTATTTTAAATGTATTTAATGTTTTCAGACTACGAAGCGGTGGCGGCAGGTTATTCCAGCATTTAGAGGCTGAATATTTGAAACTTCCACGAAAGGCGATGGTACGATGGTAGGGAACAACCAAAGAGTAACATGACGAGCGAGTGATCTTTGATTGTACGTCGCGAGACCACACTAATTTGTGATAAAGATAAGGTGGTACATTATATTTAATTAATCCAAATAGAAATGTGGCTAGGTGGTGTTCTCGCCGATACTGCATTTTTAAAACATTGTGCTCGTTTATATACGGCGTGACGTGAGCGCGTGGAGGTATTTTAAAACAAAATCTCGCACAAGCATTCTGCACCCTCTGGACAAGTTTCTTGCTACGCACAAGCAGACGAGGGCCATATACTATATCCATATAATTAAATTTAGACAGAATCAAAGAATCGCATAGTCTTATCCGCATATCGGTATTTAGGCAATTTCTAATTTGATATAATACTTTTAACCTATAAAAACATGTTCTTGCAGTGTTTATTATGACTTTCAAAGCGTAACTTGTCATCTATCAACAAACCCAAATTACGAGCCTCAGTCACGTTCAATACGTTCGCCCTTATGGTTACCTTAGCTTCATGTTTTGCTATTTTTGTATTTGCTGAGCCGTACCTAGAATTATATATTTAGACTTGCTTCCATTAAGGACTAATGCGTTCGAATCTGACCAAGCTGCAATTTTTCGAGATCGTCATTTAATTTTTCCACCGCTAATCTAGTCTCCCCCGGCTTACAAGGTATATATATCTGTGTATCATCCGCGTACATATGGTATTTGCAATGCTTAATACAATTTGTTATATCCGCACAATACACGGCAAACAAAATAGGTCCTAGGATAGATCCCTGCGGAACGCCTTGTTTGACAGCCTGAGCGTTCGAAATGACTGGTAACCCATTTTCATCTGATATTTCTACTTGCTGTATACGATGCTCGAAATAACTTTCGAACCATTTTATCGCAGATATGTCGAAACCGTAATAATGTAATTTAGACAAAAGCAATGGTACATTAAGACAGTCGAATGCTCTGGAAAAGTCTAGCAAGGCTAAAATCGTTCCTTTGCCACTGTCTATATCTGATAGTATATCGTCGACAACATTTATCATAGCGGTTGACGTACTGTGGTGTTTTCTAAACCCTGACTGAAGACTGGGAAGCACATCGTTAGTTTCTAAGTATATTCTTACCTGCTCAGCCACGACTTTCTCCAAGATTTTTGATACACAGGGGAGTATACTAATCGGGCGTATGTCCTTCATGGTAATAGGATTTGAGTTTTTGGTTATAGGCCTGATGAGTGCGTGCTGCCATTCTGAGGGATATGTTTGCGTTGTAATTGATTTATTAATTATCTCCGTAATAACAGGTATTGTTACGGGAAAAGACATTTTCAACATATCCAAGGAAATACCGTCTGCACCCACCGCATTTGACTTTAATGACTGTGCTATTTTCACAATATCACTTTCCTCAATTGTCTTCAGTTTGAATACATTTGAGACTTTGACGTGTGATTTAAAGAATGTCATATATGAAATAGGAACTTGATTATTTCCGGCACATTTAAAAGCTTGTATTAATCAAATCGGGGTCGTTGAAAATATGGTGAGGCAGGTCCGGCTTAGTTTTAACCTAACGTTTTTTTTATATGTGACCACGATGCGAGTATCTTTTGATTATTTATAAAAAGTTGTAGTAAGCTTTCTTTTCTCTTATTAATGCTTGTGCAACATAGTGTTTAAGCTTTTATAAAGTAATTTTGGGCTGCTGTACCACCTGACTTACGTGCGACAACACCTGCTTCATCTCTGACTTTCATCATTTTTTTTATATTATAAGTAATCCAAGGATATTGGAAGTGTTTTAATGATTTTCTACATACGGGCGCATGAATGTTAAATAATGTTTTCAACATAGTATTAAACAATGATACCATGTCATTGACGCGATCCAATGTTTTGAAACTTGTCCAATTTAAAGACTTTAAATCTAATAGGAACTGTTCATTATCAATCGCATGCAAATTTCTACGCGATATAATAATCGGTTTCGATTTCGGTTTTTTTATATTTAATTCGCAGCAAATAAATGCATGACCGCTTAGTTCCGGTATATGATTCACAGAAATGAATGATTGTTGGATGTCTGTACATACTAGGTCTATTAAAGTTTCACTGTATTCCGTGAAGTGGGTAGGCTCAGTAACACACTGATTTAATTTATAACATTGTAAAAAAATTTTCAACTTCTTACAGTTATTATCCATATCATTTAATAAATTTATATTGAAATCGCCTAATAGAACTACATTATTACACCATGATAATGTTCCGATAGTTTCCGATAAAGCATCGAAAAAATGTCAACACCAACCATGGCGGTCTGTAAGCAGTACCAATTATTAATTTTGTACCGTTAATTGTTAGTGCAAGCCACATTTGCTCTACGAGTGGGGCTGGGGTGCGGTAGTGCGCGGACTGCAATGCCCTGACGTATGTAGAAGCCACTCCACCTCCGCGCGAGCGCACGTCGGAAGGGCGAGGAACGTGACGTAATCTATAACCGGGCACCGCAGGCGAGCGCCTCTTCGCCCTCTCGCAACCAGGTTTCATTAATCGCCATTATGTCGACAGAATAACGATCCATAGCTACGAGAAATTCGTCATGTCCTGTGCCAAGCGATCCCACATTAAGTAAGCCTAACTTAAGATTATGTTTAGAATTGAATGAATGAGATAATAGTCAAAAATACTATACTTGTGCAGCAACGAAGTGAGAAAAGATACCTACGAATAGTGCTCTTAAGATTATGATACGCTAATATACTTTTTATGAAGCTCAATGTTTTAAAAATATATATAATGTAATTAATCATCAATAGAATAGAATTATTATTATTATAACTTAAACATTTTCCCTTAAAATAACTGAGATATATAGCTGTTTGAACACGAATTAATGGTTTAAATTGTAAATAATTATGAGTAAACATGAAATTAGTAATTAGAAACTCTGCCCTTACCATCGCACCATCATAGCCATAACAGCTGTAAATGTTTGTATACATAACATTATGAATAATTAAAAATATGGTTATAACAAATATTAGTAGTAATAATTTTCTTATAATCAATATATTTAGACTTATATTGTTTACTTTATGCAGAGCTGCTAATGCAAACAATATTTGACTGAAAAACACGATTAAAGTCATCGTCTGTGCGGATGCAGTAAACCGGTTTGCCCTCTGCTTGGCGAGCGTAGACACGACCCCTTCTTGTCCAGGAGTAGCGCCACGAAAGCTTTCGACAGGCTTCACGGACCCTATAGAATAGCTGCCGATTATTCCTCGTCAGGCGCTCATTTACGTAGAGGCGTTAGCGAGGAGGCCAGCCCGATGTCCGCGGTAGTGATTGAGCGACGCACGCGAGCAGCGCGCAGCAACTCGTCGCGCAGGCTACGCCTCGCCAGCCGCACCACCACGCGGCGCGCTCGTGTCGCTACGCCTCCTTCCGTACTAGCGCTCAAAGACAGTGGCGCTGCTCCAACACGCTCCGCAAAGACGACGTCCCGTTCTTCCAGTGGTACCCTAGCCTTACTGCTAGAACAGATATGGTGTGGGTGATATTTTCCCCTTCTCCTCAGGTAGATGTCCGATCTCAAGATCCGAAAGCAGTGCCTCTTGATCCCGGTCATTGAGCTCCTGCTTTAATAAATTAACTGTTTTCTAGCTCAATGACCTCCACTTTGGTAGGAGTATGCATTTGCTCGATTACCTCCAGCCTTCGTTCAAAGCCATTCATTCGCTCCGTGAAACATGCAACGGATGCATGGAGTTCTGCCATTTCACGGAGTTCTCGCATCTCGACCACGCAGGCAACAAGTTGGCGGCTAAGCTCTCGTGCAGGGAATCATCATCGTTCAAAGCAGTCTTCTGAGTTCCATCGCTGCATGGCGGGCTCCTGATCACTTGAGGTTCTTGAGGGTGTTTCCGAGATACCTCACAGGGTACAGCTGTTATCACCCTTCTTGACTTTTTTTGCATTCCGGCACACCCAATCTTTGCTTATCGTTGTTCCATCAGAGACCATTAGACATGCCCTATGAAATATATTTGGACAGACTGTACAACCAACGCCACCTGTCGACGAGAGGAATTTGCCGCAAGCTCCGCACTTTGCCATATCGTATTTATTTTAATTACTAATTAAATGCCGAAAGATGTCGTTAATGTTACTGTTCCTTACTGCTCACCAGATGGTTCTGAGGTACTGCCTACCCTCCACTGAGATTTAATGAAAGGAGATAATATTAATTACACAGTGAAATCACAATCACACAATCTTTTTACACTATTACTCATCCACTGCAATCCACAACGATAACACAGCTCAGTTAAGATATCCGAACCTTAATTTTGACACAAACAAGTGAAATTATACTCAAAAACTATTTTTACGAAGAAAAAATACAACAGCTTAAGTTGACTGTATGCCGTCCGTAAATTATACAAGTTACAAACCTGGTGTGTTACTTCTCTGTCCAAATGTAGAGGCCGGCACGGCGCCAGGTTGCGGTTGCTCCGGCATTTTCGACCTTAACTCCATTAGAAAAGAGAGTTTCGGTTGCGTACCGTAATTGGGCGTACCATACGGACCGTAAATCTTCCCTTCCTTTTCCAATTCTCTCTTCAAAGCCAATGGATCGTCAGAACTATCAAGGCGCCTTAACGGTAAAGTATCGGATGTGAAATACTGAGAATCGCTCATAGGTGAAAGAGTGTCATCATCATGCGCTGATGTAACGCCGCCCGGGTGATGAATGATGGGCAGTTCCTCGGTCATCACCGTGTTCACAGATGGCGCTTCGCTCGCTCCGGAATTTTCCTTATATGCTTCGTTGCGGTAACCTAAATTGTAGGGCTTCGTGTTTTGAGGTACGGAGTACTCTGGTGAGTTCTTTTTGCTGAATGTGCTGTGCTTGAGTTGTATGATATTGTTCGGGTTGTGAGCTTCGTAGATATCAAAGCTCTGGTTGTCCTCCATGGACGAGTTGAATTGGCTTTTCTCCATTGACTCTATTGAAGTGGTTGAAGCAAGCATTTTTCTATAGTCCGAGCCTTTGGTAAGAGTGTCCGTTGATCGAGTACTCTGAAAAATTAATATGTAATATATTATATATAGTTAACTTTTTTAAATACGTAATGAACTGTTTATATTTGAAGTTTCAGGTCAATGAAAAAATATACCATTGTCAATAGAAAAGTTTCGTAAGAAATAAAAATGTAATAAATTTCTATGACCTTCAAGAAGATCCTACCATTTGTGTGAGTTTTCTCCTGTAGGTGGTATCGGGGAAGCCCCCGTTGATGCTACCGATGGACCGGACTGAGTGCAGCGACTGACGGATGGAGTTTCGACGCTCTAAGCGCTGCAGATGTCTAAATAATAAAAATCACCAAAAATAATAAGTATAGCGTTAAAAGTAAAGTTCGGCCTATATTACCTATATTAGTCCCACAGTTGGGCTCAGAACACATTTGTGAGAGGGTTTTAGAGTTGGTTTACGGTGTAGTGGCGGCGTAAGAATATCCACTACCCCATATTTGTACATCAGTAATAATACTAAATGCCTCACTATTTACAGGTTAGCACAGCATGTACCAATATAAAGTTACTTGAAGAATATTATTTAAAAAATCAACAGTCTTTTTAATTTTAGATACAGAGGTTGTGTTAATATCTAGCACAGTAGAATGTGCCTCATAAACCTTGTAAAGACGTGATATTGAGTATTGTGACTTAATGTTTGTGCTGCAGTATTATATTACTTATACTATTCCATACCAGGAATAGTGTAAGCTTATGTATATCATCCCGTGGGTGACGTAAGAGGCAACAGAGAGAAACAAATCAGGAAATGGGCAGCAGTGTTTTCCTAATAACGGCTTGAAATAAAAAAACTGTGGTTGCCACCCCCCGTGCCAAGCGTGGCGACTATGGCAAATATGGGGAGGAATATGTTCAGCAGTGGACTTTAATAGGCTGTAACGGTAATGGTAACGGTTTGGAGTTAAAGAGTCGCTGCGCTGCCCTAATACGTATTGGTAGGCCTTACATGTCTTAAACATGGAAGTTTCCTGACAACATTTTCGTTTACCACTCTGAGACGGTAAAGTAGCACTTTAAATTGCGATAGAGAATCTCAGTGGTACCTGCGGGAATCGAAATCAGGTTGCTTGCTTAAAACGACAATGTTAACTACCACGGCTCCAGCACCAAAGTTATGGGCGTTTGGACAGCGTTGCAATTTTTTTTCTCTTGTGGAGTTGACTGTATTTTCTAAGAGGGACCGTGCCACCCATGACCAAAGTATATTGGTCTTCATCACTGTCATTACAGCCCTTCAGAAGTTAATTGCTGAACATAGGCCTTCTCCAACGAATTTCACAAAGCATGGTCCTGAGCTACCTGCATTTGTCGACTTCCTGCATGTATTACCAGGTCTTCACACCATCTAGTAGGAGTCGCCCTAGCTTCAAAGCTGCCACTCAAGAACCTTTATTCAACCCATCGGTTGTTGGTTCTTCAAGCTATACGGCTGGCCCATTGCCACTTACACACACTGATACGTTGGGCTGTGTCAGTTGCTCTGGTTCTATTGCAGATATCATTGTTTCAGATTTTATTACGTAGAGTAATTCCGGGCACTGCTGTGGCCCAGAGACATCTACATATATCCTAGACTCTTTAATTTACTGAATCAAAAATATTATATCCTAATTCTTGTTTATGTGTTTAAGTAATTAGTTTCTCGACAGCTCGAACGTTTTGGATGAAATTTTGTATTAAGATATTGTTTTACTTTCCAAGTTTATAAAAGTGTCATCCCTGAGAAAATTATAGTTTTTTAATGCCGAGCAAAGTTCGGTTGCCCTGGTATTTTAAATCATCATCATCATCATCAGCCTGCAGCAGTCCACTGCTGGACATATGCCTCTCCCAAGGCGCGCCACTTAGCCCGATCTTCGGCTACACGCATTCAGTTTCTACCAGTCACCGTGCGCAGATCGTAATAATGGGGCGACCGGGAACTGGGGGCCGTGTTTTTGTGGTGCTATATATGGGAGGATTTGCCCTTAATCGCCACGCGGGGCAAACGGGTTGGCGATCGCAGTGCCAGAAACATCGCACCTGTAATACTGCTGCCCATCACAGGCCTGGGCATTTTTGGTCTGACGATGACTGCACGGCTAGCATAGGCAGGAGGCAATTTTATCCCCGGCGAAAGGAGAAAATGTTTATCCCCTCACTTAGTTTTATCCACCCTTCGAGCATGGGCACATCGGTGGATATAATATCCACAGTAGGTAGATAAAATGGGAGATAGACTTAGACTTAGATAGATTTTTTGTATGAATATAAACTTAAACCCACGTCCAATGAACTAGGTTAAATTGTGTTTTTTATCTTTCATTTGGCGCCATGCTACAGACGGGGGATATATGTCTACTCGTTATGTCAAACGGGGATATACTTCTCCCCGTTGCAGTGCTTTGGCATAAGGAAAAGATAATTTTATCTCTTGTCAGTGGATATAATCGGGGGATTAAATTTTTGTCCCTAGCCCATGCTAGCACGGCTGGGATGGTTATGCCGGCATCCGTCGGAAGTCTAAAGGTCTCCTTTTTTTATGGCATTTCCCTCTGTCGGCTCGTACGACATCCACGGGATGAGGGGGAGTGACAGTATTCTAGGCCGCTGCCACACAGTCGGTACTCTAAATAATATACGATAATCGCAACAAAACCAAGGTCGTTTCACTATGCACAGTGAAACCTAAACACAGATTAATACTAAAAATGCAGATGCGTTGTCGCACCTAAGGATTTAGAACTGTGCGTGTATAATTTTAATCATCTACGTCAAACCCTCTCGGAGAGAAAGTAGACAGACAGACACCGAGATGATTCTAAGTATTTCGTTCTGCTGAATTTAGCACGGAACATAAAAAATTGTTAAAAATATATTTAAAGAAAGGCATTTCTTTGGATGAAGACAGAAACACTGAGAGCTTAAATACGCACCTGTGCTTGGACTTCGAGTACCAGCAGATGAGCGCGGCTACCACCAGTACCACCGCTGCCAACAACACCCCGATGAAGGCCACGGCCAATGTGTCCCCACGCCATGATAAGGGGTCGATTGTTATTTTTGGATCTGATGAAAAATATTCCTTATTATATTAAGTATATTGGCATTCGGAGATTCTTTAGTATTTTAACACAAATAATCATCTATTTTTATTTTTTATCAGTATGTTGCAGACATAATAATTTACAGATATAATAGAATAAAGGTGACAAACGAGCACACTGTTTATTGGCTTCCATCAAAAATAATTTTGTTTAAAAACTCATGGTGAAAGAATATCCACTACCCCATATTCTCCCGTAGGTGTCGTAAGAGGCGACAGAGAGAACCTGAAACAGGAGAGGAGCAGCAGCATCTTCCTGATAACAACAACTCAAAATTATATAAAACTGCGGTGGCCAAGCCTACCAAGCGTGGCAACTACGGCGAAATCCCCACTACGAGACAATATATGGGGGAGGCCTATGTTCAGCAATGGGCTTTTATAGATTGTAATGGATGATTAATGAAAGAAACTCACCAATCTCGCAGATGAACGCGTTCTTCTGGTTACAGTCTGTGATCTCCACGGTGGAATACGCGAAGGATGTGCACTGAGTAACGTAGTCTATGTGGTTGATCCACACGCGATCGCCATATTGGTACCACTGGTTCTGACGGTGAACAAACTCGTAGAGCTCGTCGTAGTTACCGGACACGTACGGCATGGATGCGTTATCAGACTAGAAGCAAAGATTTAAGTTATAATCTCATACCAACAAAGAAAGAAAGATGGGGCGCTGCGTACATTTAAAATGATGCAAAAACCAAGCCAAAATAATGCTCAACTTATTGTAACCCCGCCTATACACGATCGGCCATGATGGACAACCACAGAATGGGGCATGATTGTCACAATCATTGCGCGGCTGCCCACACGATCGTGCATCCTACATATTTGTATTGTCATTCGTCCGAGGTGGACGTTGAAACAGTTGCAGCTGCCGCTATTTATTTACCTAATTAGTTTATATGTATAACCATTATTTAAATGTACACCTTAAAAGAGTGGTGAAAAAAAAAGGAAGCAAAAAAGGTGTATGTTAACTATACACCGAAATAAAACAAGGTAAGTTTATAGAGCATCGGCGATCATGTAGACGCGCGCACGATCATGGCCGAACTTTCTTTGATGATTGTCTGAAAAACCGACACAACGGCGATTACGCTCGATCATAACCGATCATGGGCGATTATAGGCGAGCATGCCCTCAACACGATCGTGATCGCTAGTATTCGCCCATCGTGGCCGATCGTGTATAGGGCCCATAAGATTACCCAACCATGTTCACTCATATGCATCTAAAGCAGGGTTTCCCAACCTTTTTTTGACCAGGGACCACTTTGATTTTTTTGTAGTTAGCAGGGACCACAGGGTGAAAGAAAAAACTGTTTAATCTAACAATAAATTATAATCACAACTTCTGAATAGAATAATTCATTAACAGTATTATTTGTGTATTTATCGTAAAAACTAGTAGGTACTTACTAACGTGACGCGCGGTGTTGCACTGCCCGCGTGACGAGAAAATAAATAGTAAATGTGTTATTTAAAACGATTAAGTAGGTAAAATATTTAAATCTTTAGCGAACCACTGGTTTGGAATCACTGATTTAAAGTCATTTGCAACCAACAATATGGTTTTAGGTAACGTCCAGCGGTGAACTTTTACGGGCTGATAAAGAAAGAAGGAAGATGTGTGCGTGAGTGCATCAAAGAGTTGTCTTCAAAATCTTTCTTTGTTGCTCTGTGGTTATAATGGAGAAAAGAAAAGAATTATAGAGCATCATGACGTTATAGCTGTTATGACTTAGGGATCTTCAAGGAAAGAGCCTACTTTTTAAAAGACGCAACTGCAATGTTCCCTGGTGATGCAGATGTTTAGAGATAAAAAAAAAACAATTGTATTAAAAATCTCTTTTTAAATTTAGTAAATTTTTAATTACTAGATAAATAAAAAAATATATAACACAAAGTAAATTAGAAAAATAATGTCATGTTTGAAAACATATTAAAAAATAATGTTGACCCCGACGTGATTTGAACACGCAACCTTCTGATCTGGAGTCAGACGCGCTACCGTTGCGCCACGGAGTTGATATATAATCAATGCGAAATATATATTCAGATCAACACGGTATAACTATTTTTTTGATAACATTGACCAACTAAAAAAGTACTGGCCACTTTAAAATGTTTTTAGTATCAAATTGTTCGGCATTTATTCCAGATTGATTCGAAATTTAAATAAAAGAAAAAATTAAATGTGTTGGCGGTAAAAATTGAGTTGAACTAGAGGGAGCGAATTTTGTACTCAGAGTAATTGTTTTTTATTTGTAGAAAACTTCTATTTAAACATCTTTTTAATTCAACTTGGGTTGATTGTGATAATTTGACATTTTATCGCAATGCAACGTCGACATTTAACTGCAGAAGAGATGTTAAGAGCAGTGGGAACAGGCTGGTGCTTTTCAACGTGCCGTCACTGCGGCAATAGGTACCAGGCAAAATGTGATTTCGAGGTTGTGGTCACGCTATCGTGCCATGGGGAGGTGGCGGAGAGACTACCAGGACTAGGTTTTTTTTGCAAATTGCTGCGAGAATGCAACCAAATGTTACGGCGATGCAATTGGTCCAAAGGCAGTTCAATACAGTTCAAGACAGTCCACCAGGTGATTGTGAGTGACCAAAATGTGAGGAGACTGCACGGAACCAACCTTCATACCTGTCGACTACTTCGGGTTCCAGATCTAAGAAGAGGAAATCGTGGACGAAGACTGCAATGTGCTAGAATACATCTAAACTAGGAACCTCATCAATGGTCGTTGGTGCTTTCGACCGATAAATCCAGATTTAGTTTTCATCCTGATTAGGAGGGTACGTATTTGGAGAGTTCCTGGTCGTACAAGCCGGCTTCAACACCCTCAAAAAGTTCATCCAGACCAAGGTGGTACAATTATGGCAGGAATTCGTTTTGGTAGAAGAACGGAACTCATTTCCCTACAGGGCACTATGACGGCTAAAAATTCCGTAATGAGGTGCTAGAACCAATAGTCTTGCCACATCGAACACAAATGGGTCGAAATTTCCTGCTTATTGCACGACAATGCCCGTTCACATAAGGCCAAATGGTAACAGTCTGGTTGCACGATCATGATATCACGGCCCTAGATTTAAATCCCTTTGAGCATGCTTGGGATATGCTCGAAAGAAAAGCTCTGAGGGAATCTGGTAACAGAAGAACAACTTTTTATTTATGTATCTCAGATGGACCTGGGACTATTCCTAAACAGGATCATCATCATCATCATTACAGCCCTTCACAAGTCCACTGCTGAACATGGACCTCCCCCAAGGAATGCCACAATGCACGGTCCTGAGCCACCTGCATCCATCGACTTCCTGCATGTCTTACCAGGTCGTCACTCCATCTAGTGGGGGGTCGTCCTACACTTCGCCTACCGGTACGAGGTTGCCACGCGAGAACTTTTTTTCCCTATCGGTTGTTGGTTCTTCGAGCTATATGGCCGGCCCATTGCCACTTCACTCATTTCTAAGTTTATCACGCAGAGAAACCCCGAGCATAGCCCTCTCCATAGCTTGCTGAGCGACCTTGAGCGTCCTCATACGGCCAGCAGTGAAGGACCACGTCTCAGATCCATAAGTCATCACTGGCAACACGCACTGGTTGTACAATCTCGTTTTCAGGTTTTGAGGTATATCTGACGAGAAGATGTGTCGGAGTTTCCCGAACGCTGCTCAGCCGAGTTGAATCCGTCGATTGACCTCTCGGTCGAAGTTGGACTTACCTAGTCGGACTATTTGTCCCAGGTAAACATACTCGTCAACAACTTCGAGCTTAGTGCTCCCAACAACTACCGGCATAGGTGTGACATGGACATTAAACATGATCTTTGTTTTGTCCATGTTCATTTTAAGACCTATCCGTTGGGAGACACTATTGAGGTCATTGAGCATAGTGCTTAGGTCCTCCAGCTATTCTGCCATAAGGACTATATCGTCGGCAAATCGAAGGTGAGTGATGTACTCGCCATTGATGTTAATACCGTATCCTTTCCAGTCCAGTAGCTTGAAAACGTCTTCCAATGCAGCGGTGAAGAGTTTCGGGGATATAACGTCACCCTGTCTTACACCTCTCTGCAGTTGGATAGGTTTCGTACTCTGGTTCTGTACTCTGATAGCCATCGTAGCCCTACTGTACAAACACTTCAGCACTTCGATATACCGACAGTCAACTTGGCACCGCTGAAGGGACTGCGGCACCGCCCAAATTTCGACGCAATCAAAGGCTTTCTCATAGTCCACATACGCAAGGCAAAGTGGCAGATTGTACTCTTCTGTCTTCTGTACAATTTGCCGAAGGGTGTGTATGTGGTCTATGGTACTAAAGCCTTTTCGGAAACCGGCTTGTTCGGGAGGCTGGAAGTCGTCGAGTCTGCGTGCGAGACGATTCATAATGACTCTCGAAAACAGCACGTAGACGTGGCTCAGAAGGGAAATCGGTCTGCAGTTCTTCAAGAGAGCGTTGTCGCCTTTTTCGAAGAACAAGACCACCACACTTCTGCTCCACGCCTCCGGAGTAGTCCTAAACAGGATATTGACAACCTTTTTCTGAGTATTCCCAACCGATGCAGATGCGTTATGAAAGTCATGGGTGCTTTTACTGATTATTAACTTTTAATTAATAGCCGCCCTTAAAAGGTTTTACTTTACTTTATTTTTTAATTTAAAAATTAAACATTTGTTATGTACAGTTTTCACACTTGCGTTTTTTTTCTCTGCATAAAAATTTAATCTCATTTAATGTCAATGTTTATATAAAAAATGGTAAATTATTAAATAAAGTTTTCTTGGATGTACAGGGCTATTTTGCAATAACCGGCTAAATTTGCAGAGAATGTTCAGAATAAGTAATATAGGCAAATGGTGAAGAAAAATGTATTAAAAAAATCTCAAACATACTGTCTATTTATGTTTTAAATTCAAAATGCGTGGTAATGCATTATTTTAACTGATTTTTACTGCACACATTCGTAAGGGTCGATCGGTAGGCAAAAACGTTGTTGTCCATAAATCACATTCAATTTGGGATAATTTCAAATAAAAGTAGAAGCCTTATTTACTAGTATTTTCAAAAATTGCATTAACGGTATATCAATATTTATATATTTGAACTTAAGTTTAAAATTTGGCTAATCTTTTAAAAAATAACCCAGTATACATGCCTTAAGAAAATATTGAAATACTCATTCGAATTCATGAGTTGTTAAAATATCCCTATGCCATGTTGATGTGTTTATTTCCTTAATATTAAGGATTAATTTCAAAATATTTACACAGAAATACTAATTATTTTTATTCAAAATGCTCATGAGAATGCAAAAAAAAATTATTTAAAACAATTTTTCTATGACTAGTAAAATCTTTATAATACTTGTGTATGGCAAGTAAGTCACTAATCGAATACATATAATATATAATTTCCAAAAGTCATAAATCTTTTTCGGTGGCAAGAGGAAGTAGCAAGGAGAAGCTTACATTACACACATCGATCATTAATCATTAATAAAAAACTAGATACACAACCCCATGCAAAAGTTCCCTATAAACTGTCGCCAATTGTTTTGAAGTTGAAATAAATATACATTAATGTAAATTCAACCTTAAATGCATTGGCCTAAAGTTGTATTCACAAAGCTACGTACAACTTAAAAGCGCACCCAAATGTTTGAGTGGGCGCTCATTCGGTAAGGACATTTTTGTCACTGATTGTGTATCTAGTTTTTTTATTAGTGATCGATGATTACACAGCAAAATTTCGTTCTCTCTCGCAAGGACTCCGTGGCGCAACGGTAGCGCGTCTGACTCCAGATCAGAAGGTTGCGTGTTCAAATCACGTCGGGGTCAACATTACTTTTTTAGTGAGTATTGTAGATTTTGTCATTTTCATAAGTATGTCAATAAGATTAAACATTTAATAGATTTATTGCCGTCTCGGTATGCCACAAGCCTTGTATAGAGCGCGAGAGAGACAACTGCATTTAAAAAATTTAAAATTATGAAGGATTGATAAATCATCATTTCGTATCATCTCCCTTTACCGTCTTCCAAAAGTGTAACGATTTTAACTTTTTTACTATCCAAAAATAAGCATTTTATAGATTTTTTTGGTATTTTGAACATTGCAATGCAATATCAAATACTATAAACTAGAACAAAGTGCATTAAGAGTAAACCACTAAGATTGTGCTGCAACAAATACTGCTAAATGTTTGTCTTTGTCGGACCATATTTTTACAGATATCCAGGAATGGTTGAATTAACAAATTAATAACTCTGAGCTGCTTCTTAGAATTTTGTGACCTGACTCAAACCCAATAACTGATTTTTGGTCTTGGGTTTAATGGTGATAGTGCATGCAATTGCGAGAGGACGTTAGGTACTCTTCAAACTAGGTAATACACATCATTTTCATTTTATTTTAACGCTGATCTTAGCTAATATTTTTTTTATAAAATTTATATACATAAACACTCACGCCTGTCACCCAGAGGGGTAGGCAGAGACTACGGACTTCCACTTGGCACGATCCTGGCACACCTCTCTCGCCTCCTTTACATCCATATATCTACGCATACACGCTCGTCGGTTAAGGGTACTCCTAATCTGGCCCATTTCCAATATATCGCCAATTTGGTCGATAAACCTTCGTCTAGGGCGTCCCTTTCTGACTCTGCCGTTCACTTCTGCAGCATAAATTTGCTTTGTCACTCTTTCTTCGTTCATTCTTTCTACATGACCAAACCACCGAAGCATTCCTTTCTTAATCCTGGTCACAACGTCATCTTGCAAACCACACTTTTCTTTATCACACTATTTCTCACCCTGTCATTCAGATTCAGCCCTAGCATACCCTTAATGACCGCATTTCTACAGCATTTATTCTACTCATGCTTCTTCTGCCAGACCCAACTTTCACTACCATACATTAAAGTAGGGACTAACAAAGCATTGTGAATTGCCAAACGTGCCTTTTTTGACACATTCTGACCTCACAATAGCGTTTAGAGCCCCATTCACTCTATTTCCTGCGTTCACTCGTCGTTCTATATCCTTATCATATCTACCATCCCTACTAAATAAACATCCCAAATATACAAACTCATCCACTTGCTCAATCAACTCCCCTTCTATTCTTATTTCACATAACGTTTTACTTTCTTCTCTTTCAAAAACCATCACTTTCGTCTTACTTGCGTTCACTTTCATACCTCTTTCTTTTAATTTTATTTAAATAAAATTAAAGTGTCTGTTTGTATATATATGTTTTTATATGTAATAATAAAATAACTGGTTTCTATTAAGCTTAAGGGGTTATTTCAATGCTATTGAAATATGATAACCATTTTTAAAATTATTCTCCGTCTGTCTGTACTAGGCTAGAGGCTATATTTTACCTAAATAAAATTAAGGTATTTTTTACATTGAAATATTAATAAAATAAATGGTCTTGTATTATCATTAATAGATCACATCCAGGCGAAGCCGGGGCGGGTCGCTAGTCTTTAATATAATGAATTTTCGTAAAGTAACGTCTGATACTATTTTTTTTAAATACCTTATAATTAGCAGTCGCGTTACAGATTAAATAACAGTTAAATTATTAACTGTTGATAAAAGTTAATAACTAGTTAAATAATTAACTTTAAATTAGCTAAATAATAAACTAAGCGTAATAAAAGTAAATAACTAACGAAACAGTTAAATAGTAGTCTTAAGTAATCACGGGACAGTCAAATAAAGTAACAATCAAAATGTAATGTTTTACGTAATCATGTAATGTTTTTACGTGGAAGAGGTATGGTGCAGCTATATCAAGTACTAATGGATCGGCTCGACCGGGGTAGGATCACGTTCTCATAGAAAATCAGCGTAAAATAGCACCTTAACGCTGCTGTGTTTCGTATGGTGAGTGTAGAGAACCGGAGACCCTTTTTACTGGAAACGTGATATTTCATTTTGGTCTTCAGGGGTGACAACGCATCTGCATTTTGATTTTAAATGGAGGATAGATGTAGATGTCTATGGGTCATAGCGTCCACTTACCATCAGGTGAACTGTGTGTTCGTTTGTTACTTTTATTTTATAAAAAAGGTGTGGTAGGATCGTTTGAAATGGAAGTCCGTAGTCTGTCCATACCGCTCTGGGTGCAGACGTGAGATCTTATGTATGTATGTGTGTATGTTAACCGTGTAGTGCTAGTCTAAGGATATCCGGCTATACCGTCCCGAGTGTCGTAAGAGGCGACAGAGGGAAAATGAAACAGGAGATGGGCAACAGTATCTTCCTGATAACAATCCAATATAATGAAAACTGCGGTTGTGAACGCGCTTTTCAACTGGCAACTATGGCAAAATGAGGTAATCTATGAGGGAGGTGTATGTTCACCAGTGGGCTTTTATAGGCTGTAATGGATGGATGGACGGGTGTATGTCACCGTTGAGTAGTGCATGTGTGGTTGTAAATAGTGTCGGGCGAGCATTGAGTTAAATGTACTACGTACTAGAGAAGCTATTCCAAACAAAAAATGTGCGCTACTCTATGTCTTCGCGCATGCGCGATAGACAGTAAAATATTACGATATTATTACCTATTTATTCACTTGAACAACAAAAAATTTTACTTACTTGACTACTGAATTGTTATTTACGTAAGGTTTAAACTTTAATTTGAAATCTCGTATTATTATCGCCGCTCCACACTGCATGAATATTGAAGCCACAGTAAATGACACTAAAGTAAGGTGTACGGATTGCAGTACAGTTCAGTTGAACATAGTGAATGTTCGGAATGCGAAATCTAGTGCGTAGTACACATATATCAATGCGGGCGAGATACCGCTCCGCTGGGGACTCACCAGGCAGAAGAGGCGCGCCCGCTCGTAGGTCATGGGCGCGCCCACGTACATGTAGCAGGAGCCGCGCACGGCCGCCCAGCCCGGCGGGCACTTGCCGCCCGCCAGCACCGACGCGTTCGACACGTGGTACGGCCGCCACTCCACCTGCAACCACACATCTTACACTCCGCTCGCTCGGGTACGGTCGCCTTTGTGTCGCCTCGTCAAAGGCGGCGGCGACATCAAGGGTAATGGTAATACCCGCAGGAAAATTTGGCATTTTTAAACGAAGCACCATAGTGAAAAGTTCTTTACTATACCACTTGTGTTTATAATTTATATATGTATTTTACTACAATAACCATATAATAGTAGTAAATAGTATTCTATTTTATTCTTAAAATAGAAAATCATTTATTTAACAAACGCAATAAGTACACCTCCGTGTGTACGCACACTATTTTAGCAAACAGGCTATACTCACACAATGTACGACCGCAACACTAACCATATATCTCAAAGAAGGGGGGAATTTTTTACGTGGTAGAGCCATGCTGCAGCTATATTAGTTGTAGTACGAATGGGTCGGCTCGACCGGGGAAGGACCACGCTCTCACAGAATACCAGCGTAAAATAGCAGCTTAACACTGCTGTGTTTCGTATGGTGAGTGTAGAGGACCGGAAACCCTTTTACTAGAAAAGAGGCATTCCATCTTAGTCCTCACGGGTGACAACGCATCTGCATTTTGATTCTTTATTGAAGATAGATGTAGATGTCTATGGGTCACAGCAACCACTTACCATCAGGTAGACTGTGTGCTCGTTTGTCACCCTATCCTATAAAAAAAAAAACATTTTCAGCAGTTACAGCTTCTATATTACGCCTATAGTTATAAAACTACATATAAAATATATTTCAAATACCCAATCAGACGGATCATGCGCATATGGGGTTATGAAAGAATCATCAAAGCTGTAGGGTAACCTACAGCATTACGCTAAGTCATAACCTTTTCACTGGCTCGATCACTTGTAGTCAAGTTTTATAATGTAACATATAGTACCAATGAACTAAAAATCTTTCTTTCTTTCCTATATACGTGTCACTGCTTTTTATTTATAAAACTAAAATGACAACGAACTTACATTCCACCTGCTACGTAAATGACTATAGCAACCCATGGACAATCTGAAGGGAATATAGATAGCCAGTATAATTACACGCTGCAAATCATTTCATTTTAACCATCAAAAGTGACACCGCATCTGTAGCTTCCTATGTTTGAAATTAATTACAGCAAACCTATTCACTAACTTCCTTGTCATCAAAATAAAGGTCCCTTTAACTCTTTCAGCGTAGGTAGTTAGTAACGCTAACCACCTATTTTACCTATGATATTGTAAAAATAACGCTCTAATTTTTTCTCTAATTTTATGAATGAATATGATAGATATATCTCTGACCTCCATGAATGACCGTTAGGTGTCGGTTGAATCGATTGTCAGTTACAATTACGAACTTGAGATTCGATGGGTCCCGAGTGTTTTAATTCACGGAGATTGCATTATTGGATTAAAAAGGTATGTTTTCGTTAATCTAACGTTATTTGATTATAGTAATATACGTAACATTACTAAAATAGTACTTGAACGTGGTGGTTAGTGTAGGTAACCACCGTGACATAATAATTTACATATAATTTGCTAGATATTTACAATTTGGTTTTTGGTATTCTTATAGGATGAAGCGTGCATTACAAGAAAAAGAAATCCAAAATGTTTTGCAAGAAGATATACCTTCGGATTCTGAAAGTTGTGTGGAGTCGGATTCAGACTGTGTCTCAGAACTATACATTGATCAAGCCCCTGAATTCACCCTTGGTAACGATACTATCGCTGTGCAGACATTTAATGACAACTTTGACTCGGATGATGATATACCTCTGGCTAATTTTGTAAGTACCACTACTACCTCTGCTTCTACTTCTCAACCACCTGATGATTTGTCTTCGACATTTCGGCTACCGAAATGGAAAAGAAGCTACACTATGGAACTGCGTGGTACTTTTAGTGGGATTTCTGATATTCCTGAACATATTCAAAGCATGGAAAATATAACGCCTCTACAACTTTTTCGCTTGTTTTGGACAGAGGATTTGCTAGAAATAATCAGCTTTCAAACCAACTTATACGCTGCTCAAACTGGTAAAAACTATAAACCGACTACTCCTGAAGAGAGTGATGTGTTTCTGGCTCTAAATTTGATTACGGGTATTAAAAATGCTACCAAGCTACAAAGATTTTTGGGCATCTGCATCTGATCTGCATGACAGCTATTAAAGATGAGACGTATTTACGCTAACAGCTTAGAATAATAACACCGTTATTATTATTCTAAGCGTTATTATTCTAGGCTAACAGGTTTAAAACCAGGTATTCACTTCAAAGTACGGCGCCCTGGTACGAGCAAAAATACTTGCGTTAAGTATGAAAGTATGTGTTGTTAGTTGTTCGAAGAACTTGAACACATGAAAATACTTGCATGGGAAAATGATCCATATCTTGATAGGAATAAGAAATTCAATCGTATTTGTGAATAAAAAATACTTTGAACTTCAAAGTATTTTTTTTTATTTATACGACTTTGCTCCTTATTCATAGTAGGCTAACATGGAAAACGGGTCGAATTCCTATGCAAGTATTTTCAAAATATGACACCGCGGCTGGACACGTCGCGTAAGTAATAAGAATTATGTTTATATTCGAGGAAGTAAAAGTTTTGTTTCGATTTTTTGTAAATTCAGTTGTTATTGTGAACTGATTTCGTAACCTACTGACCGTGACCTAATTTTTAAATAATTATTTCGCGTGTATATTGAATTTAGAGACAATTTTAAAACTTTTATTACTTAGTAGTCCTAAACCAAAAAGTAGGAAGGAAAGAATTAAAAAACGTTCAGTCTAAATTGTTGCCCGACTCGAATTACTCATTAATATATATACTGACACTAAAAAATACTTTCAAGTATTTTTAAAACCTGGTTTTCGACCCTGGTATTTTTCCATACTCGTACTTAGAAGCCCTGGTATTAAATTTTGCAAGTATGTCTCATCTCTAACAGCTATATCTCCCCTTTTATGCCTTTGAACAGATTTGGGTGGCTTTTGAATCATATTCATTTGAACGATAATAGCTTGATTTCTTCTAGACAGAGTCCCAACTTTGATAAATTGTACAAAGTTCGTCCTTTGATGGATATTATTCAAAGAAACTACCGCGCTAATTATACGCCTACAGAAAAAGTTAGTTATATATACTGCTTTTACTTCGGAACTTTGATAGCGCGATTTAGGCGTCGATGTATTTTAGCTTGTGGCGCGACGACAGCCCCGCCACACTACTTTTTTTTTACATGGGAAAATGCCTACCCATACCCGCCTCGGGGGGCCAAAGACGGGTTATGTCGGACTCGCACCGACTAAAACCCCATGGTGCTACTTTCGCCGCATATAGGCAGGGCCCTGGGAACGGTTTCGCACACATCCGCGGCCCCACCAGCACTGGGCACCACATGGCAGCCCTCCTCCGGGAGGACTTCTCCTCCCCATTCTCCACCTCAGGTAAGGCGCATCAGGAACACAAGGCACGCTTTCCACCACGGCCTTCAACTCCACCTGCGTAACGGGCCCTCCCGAGTCCGATACGCAGAGGCCATGTGGCCAGGAAAATCGAGCGCTCGGTAGCACCCGGTCTCCCGACCCCAGCGGCGGATCTGGTCTCTCGCCAACCAAGTTTCGGCCGCGGAGGGTAGGGAGGGCGGCGCCTCCACCTCGGCTGCACCCCTCTCGCCGCAGCCCACCGACACACATCCGAAGTGGGCTCGCCAAGCCCACTCGGAGTGGCCACCTCGGGCCGGCCCTACACCACAGGCCAGCCAAGAGGTTCCTCTTTGGTCACCGCGGGGACCAAACCACGGCTACTAAGACCTCCCCCACTGACTAGGCGGGAACCCGTTCGGGAAGGCCACACACACTTTACTTTTTTACATGATGCTTACTACTTACCTCTAATAACAGAGGGTCGTCAGATCGATCCCGAATCCGTCCTGCTACTGCCAAACTCTCATTGTAACTCCAATAATTGTGTTTCGCGTCAATACGAGTCCTCCATAGCTCTAAAGCGCTGAAATATTAATTAAGTTGATTATTTCAAAAATATGATATTTGAGCTTGAAAAGAACTAAAAAAACGGACAAGAAATCTAAGACTGTAATATTATTAAAGATGTGAAAATTAATTATCCCTTTCTCACTTTACCGGCATTTTTGAATTATTTCTTGGTTTTGATTCTAAATGTCGTAAGTTTACACAACTGCTCATATTAAATTGTACAATGAGCAGTGAGCGTAACATTTCAATATTGACTGGCAATTAATAAATGAAAACAGAATATTTATCAACGGAATGGTTTTGTTGGGAATCCAGAACATTCGGGAGGCAATAACCTTTTGAATCAGATTATTTTAATTTACAATGGCGGGTTATAATTGTAATCGCGGAACTGTCCGTAGAATCCAGGACGGTTGGCCGTCATACTTGTTACTTATTTTTGACGTTATATAAATAAATATCTTTTCAATTTTAATTCTTTTATGAAGAAGAATGTTGTAAGTCTTCATGAAGATCCCCATGTGAAATTTTTGCGGTGTAATCAGAACACGTCTTATTTTATGTGTTTCCAGAGAAACATATAATGATTACCGAAATGTCAATAATTTTTTTTAGATTTCCATGGTTATAAGTCAAAACACATCTACATATATCAAATTCAATAGCGTTAAGTAACTTAAGTTCGAACAAATCTAAATTTATAAGAAACGAATATGAATTAATTACCTTCAATAAATACTTTATTATTTAGAATAAATATCAAATAATTAGTCGAAAAGTTAAATAAATAGGTTTTGGTTACATGCAGGCGGAAGAAGTAAAAATGGCGAATGCGAAAATATAATTGTATTATTTAAAAATAAAATAAAACAGACTTCAATTATCATGGAACCTGGCTAAAATTTATATGAGAGTAGTATGGATCTATACTCAATGGGCATATAAAACAAATTTAACATTTAATAAATGCACAATTCAGATTACTTTTTTGAAGTCGGTTAAAATTATATTATATGATTTAAAATAAAGCAAAATGTATGTTTTGATATTGGAAATGATTTCTTTAAAAAATAAACAATTAAAGAGAACCATAAAGGGTGTAAACAGTAAAAGTAAAAAACATTAAATAGTATTTAATAAACAAACTCACCTTATGGCATTGGCATTATAGTCAACAAAGCTATGGTCCGGAGCAGCCATGCAACAGAAACATGCAAATCATTCAAATTTTATTGAGTTTTATTTTAAAGACCGTATATATGATAATAATTTAGAAAGTAGCTTTATAATTAGCCAAAACATTCGCTTAATAAATTAAAAAATAATTGTACATATACAAAACAATGGGTTAGCTCACACTCATGTCTATAAATTATATATTATACTCACACTATATTAAGCTTATGACAATTGAAATACTTTTAAAATGTTTTTTTTTGTGAAAGAAATTGTGTGGGAATACGAGTAAATGATGTCATTGTTATTATATACAGTAATCAAATAAATATCTTATGTTTTTCTAAACTATTAAAATTAATATTTTTAATAAAAGATATAATTTATCTTAAAACGGTAAACGGACTATAAGTATTGAAACAATTAAAATCAGTAAATTTCAATAATAAAATTATAGACTAGTAATTTATTGATAAGTGTCAACTACCCAAGTGACTTTTGATAAATTTTACTAAATTTTCATAATACATAAATTTTATATATACGGTCCTCACATGCATATCCCATAACATAATAAATGCAAAAAATCATAGAGCAACACGGTCCACCGGTGGCCCGTGTTGCTCTATGCTAAAAATGTCATTTAAAATTTATTCATTGATATCTGAAAATTTAAAATGTCATTAATCACAATGAATTAGTATCGGTAACATAATATCTCGGACATACTCACATAGAGCGGTTGACGGTGATCATTTCGTAATCGTTGTCGGGGTTGAAGAAAATATTGTCGACGTAGTGCTGTCCAGCTGTGCCAGCCACAACGGTGGCGCGACCTAATCGATCCAAAGCGTAGTTCCTGGAAATTTAGACCGATGATATTAGTTTAGTTAAAAGAACTGTTTATCCAAATGCGAGTTTCACGGGTTCTGGAAAAATCGGTCTCTGAAATAAATCTATTCCAGGGTCCAATCCCAAAGACATAATGGGAAGCAGTATATTTTACGTGATTGAGACATGCTGTAGTTATATTATAACTGCAGTATGAATGGGTCGGCTTGACCGGGAAAGGACCACGCTCTCACAGAATACCAGCGTAAAATATCAGCTATGGGCCACAGTATCCACTTACCGTTAGGACTGTGTGCTGGTTTGTCAACCTTATTCTATAAAAAAAATCTAGAGGATGAATTTAGAAAACTATTTTCGATTCTAAAATGGAATGTCTTTGTCCAGACAAAAATAGTCTTGGCATCCTCCAAAGAATGTCACAAAACATGGTTCTAAGCCACCTGCATCCATTAATTTCTTGCATATCAAGGCTTGAGCAAAACCTTATAATAAGAAACTGCGATCGCCAATCTGTCTACCAGGTGTGGCAACCATGGCAAACATCCCACCCGGTTACAGTTAATTGAATATGTATAATTCTCACACGATAGCAATAAAGAAAATACTTACTTATAAAACCCATTATGCGATGTCGTCTGGTAGATGGGCAGACGCACTTTATCGAATCCAGAAACGTCTAAGATCCTCAGTCCGGTGTTTGCGTGAACGTAGTTGTAAGTGAAATTGGAGACAACTTGATGTAATACAATGACATCCTTATATTGAGCGCGGTTACGAGTGAAGTAATTACGGTAGATCGTCACTTCCTGGTATGGGGACGATTGACGACCTGAAATATTGGACAGGATATATTATATTAGTTACAAGGATAATGGACTCGTTCAACATCCTGACTGAATTTACCCCTACAATTATAGAAATCTAAATAAAAAGATAATAGAAGTTGTAATGAGGCAATGACTGTTGCCGCAACAAGTGACATATGACACACCAGCGAAATTTTAAATTGGTATTTCTCGATAAGGCGACAGTGAATCATATTTTATTCGTTATGCCGTTATTTTACGACCACCATTGCTATGAAAGGTGTTAGAAATCTGGATCATTATAAACCGCATGCAGCAATGTTATATGAATTTACAATTTGGTGCAAATGTTACTCGGTACGGGCGAGCTGGCGACAGATGTCACGGTAGAAACAATCAGCATGTGATAATATGTAGTTCTAAAAAAGTAATTAATTACTTTTTATTGGGATTTCTGGGTCCAAAACCCATACTAAACCTAAAAATACTATGATAACGTAAAATAATGTAGTGGTCTTTACTTTCATTCATTTATAAATCTATCAAATCAAATTCTCAAATATTATAATGTCCATTATTACATAAAAAGACTCCTAAAATTATAAAAACTAAATAGGATCGTCATTCGGGATATTTTGGCTCTGGAAATTATACAGATGGCAATTTAGCATTTTTCGCAGGCTTTGAGATTTTAACGATATTTCTCCGAATCGATTTTATTATCTACGGACCATCTTCCCAACTAATGAATAAAAAAAAAACACCTAAGGAAGAGATCATAATAAACGATGGGAAAATTAAAAAGAATAATTGTAAATTGAAAAAATTCGAATTATTATAAAAATAGAATTTTATATAATTAATCGAATTTTATCAAAGCAAATAAACTGTAATATTAGTGACAATGATTTAATAAGAAATAAAACTGATTTCTAAGCACGGTTTGTTAAAATTAAGGAAAATAAAACGAAAGTAAACTCTTACCTTCAACTCTGAGGCAGGACAAATCATGGTTCTCATAGAACAAGTTGTTATGTATCCAACCACGGAGGGACGTGGCCGAACCACGGGAGTCAGCTCGCACCAGCAGACCTCCCACGTTGTTCCTCACCAGGTTGTTCTGAAAAGGTATCAAAAATATTATTATTTAAAAATTGGCAATAAAAGCCTCTCCAGTTTAAAACTATTTACATTTCTGCGAATACTTCTACTTTTAAATATTTAATTGTGTAAGATAAGATGAAATTGCCGTTTTTTATGAAATAAGGTAATTTTTTTTCTATATTTTTTATTTCTATTAATCAACGTAATCACTGATTAAGTTGATTAATAGAAATGTAATAATGATTACTAATCATCCATGCAATCGATGCATTAAACGCAGTGGCAGTTTATTGATGCGCTTCTTGAAGAACAAATTCTTCAAAGGCATTTTGTACTGCCTCTCGGGTATTGAATTTTTTTTCCCACCAAAGTTATCCAAATTCTGGAAAAAGTAGAAGTCTGTATGCGCAAGGTCTGGTGAGTACGGCGGATGACGGAGCTTTCAACCCCAGCTCTTGAAACTTGGAGACCGTCTGTTGTGCAATATGAGGTAGGCTAAGTTTTCAAACAAAGTTGGCAAACCAATAACAGGTGGTGCGTTCGTTTGCAGTATTCTCCGTAAACGTCGTTAGATAATGTTGCCTGCCGCTTGTGCCGCGTACCGTCGTGGCAGCACCACGACGGTACTCATACTCCATAATTATTAGAACTTTTAACGTATCCATGATGACGAAAAAGATTCAAATGCGACGAAAATATAACGCTAATCAATAAACAAATGACTAATTTTGAAAAAAAATCCATGTTTTTAAAATAAAATTAATTTCAAATTAGAATTCTTAGCCTAACAAAAATTATTTTGATTTGAAATGGCCAGTACTGCAGAACGGCATTTCATAGATAAAGACCTATAATTACATGAAAAATGAAATAGTCTGAGAGCTGGCGACGAATTTTGGGAAGGTCCTTTTGGAAAGGTGAAAATGTGAAAAAATATAATTTCCTCAATTGGCGAATCCAGTCCCTCGAGTCTGGCAGAATGTTTGCGCAACATATAACATTTGCAAAAAATAAAATAAAAAAAAAAAATGTTTTTTTGGTAACTTGATTTCTTTTTCATCTTTTAATTTAGTTTTTATATAATTAAAAAAAATATCCCAGACGTTTTTGTCGGTTATAAAGTACTACCAGACCTCTCCAAAAATATTTTTTTAAATTTCCCAAAAAATATACTTTTGGCAATCTCAAATTTTAATCAGGTATTTATTGAGTAATTTTTAATAATACGTGCAAATCGCCAGACGAATTTAGCGGTTTTAAACAATTCCCAGAGGTGAATAAAATTTACAAATGAATACGACAAAAAAGTCTTATTCGTAGCAATAAGTGCGAGAAAGATAGCTTATCGAAGCATGCCGACAGCGGATGGGGGCCTAAGCTCGTCGCGCTGTGATTGGTTATTAAGAAATATCTTTTTTAAATATTTTAAGATTAAATTCTTGTTTTGGGATTTAGCATGTATGTATGCGCATATATGACCATGTAAATATCTGTGTCTATAGTTTGAATTATTTTATATCAGTGCTGTAATAATTTGTATAATAGCTATTAATTTTAACCTCGTAAGGCATGGGCTTGGCAAAAAATATGTTTTGATAATTACCGCCCCATGTTCTTATAAAAAGACAATATGTATAAAGTGCTTCCCGCCCAGAGATGAAGGTGAAATAACAAGTTGCACGTTCTCTACAGCCGTAACTTTTTTTCACAGTGATGTGGTACAGATATAGATGACTTGTACTACCTAAATGTAGTTTTATTATGTTCTTTATATAGGATATCGGACAGTACATGCATTAGTAGATATTTTTAAACTGTGCTTTAAATATCACACTAGGCCGATAGCCATGAAATAAGTTAAATGAAAGATATTAGAGACATACTTTTATTATCAATTACAAAGAAAAGACTAAACAAAATATTACTCTTATCATCAAATAGTGTAATAAACTAAAGCGGGATAATTGACTTTCAAATTGAACTGAAACCTCATAAAAATTATATATATTTGAGTAAAAGGATTCCATGCCATAAGATCTGGAACCATAGTGTCTCGCTATTTTTTTTCCAGTACATCCTCATGCAGGGTGTACTGGGAAATAAGCTTCCCATTTAGAAGCCAATACTTATGTAAATAAGCTTTCCTTTCCTGATATTTAAGCTACGTCCACCATTCAGAACAGAAGACTTATTAGTTTTTTCAACAATTCGATTTACTAGTTAATCATCCACATATTATTCTTGAAAATAAGACAGTTTATCAAATAAAAATTTTCTGATGAAGCACTCTAGATAAGAAGGTACTTATAAACGTAGTTCTTTGGAAATATTTTTTCTCAACCCTCGTGGTAGACGTAGAACTACCTTGTGATAGAGCTACTGGTGCTCTATTTTCCAAGTTTGCTCTTCCACGCTGGGGCGTTCCAAGTATAAAATTTCTATTTGAACCACGCCCGCGATTGTTTGTATTATATACAATGGGCTCTTTAGTTGTCACTACCGCTATCTGATACGATTGACAGCTTTTCTTTTGAGGGTAAGAATGATGGATCGTCACAATCTGCATCACTTGGAAGAAAATCTTCAAAATCAGAATTATTTAACATATCGATATCGATTTCTTAAGACTAAAACAAAAAAAAAAAAACAAATATCTTATAAGTAATAAGTCAGCCAACTTATTTAGTGAAATAAGTGAGTGTTTAAGTAACTTTACAGTGGTAGAGTTACGTAAAAATTAAGATAACATTTATAAGTACGACCCGGGGTGTTTTTAAAATCACGAAATAATTATGACAACATTTAGAAGTATGGCCCGTTGTGATAAAAAAAACATGCGTGTATGTCGTGAAGCACTCGGTTGGAACGAAGTTCCTTTCGTAGTATATTATTATTGATAAACGTAATATATTATTGATCAACAAATACAAATAAATGAATTACTAGCGTCTATTAAAATGAAGAGTTACTTAAAATAAAATAATATTTCTTTCATGGCAAGATAAGAAAAAGTGCGAGGAAGATGGATATTATTCATCTCGCTTCCTTATAGCCGCTACACTTTTGTCGACTAGCCCCTATTCGCCAAAGCCGTACCGTCCGATAAAGAACTTCGTTTCAAAAATCTCAAATTAATTAACGACAATAGAAATATGAATATAAAAGACTTTGTAGAGAAGTAAATATTTTTCATAAAAGTTTATTCTTTCGTTATTTATGTCGCATAAAATAATACTGTTCTATTGTAATGTACATGCTAAATCCCAAAACAAGAATTTAATCTTAAAATCTTTAAAAAAGATATTTCTTAATAACCAATCACAGCGCGAGGAAGCTCCTCGCGCTGTGATTGGCCCATCCGCTGTTGGCATGCTTCGATAAGCTATCTTTCTCGCACTTATGGCTAAGACTTTTTTGTCGTATTCATTTGTAAACTTTATTCACGTCTGGGAATTGTTTAAAACCGCTAAATTCATATGGCGATTTGCAGGTATTATTAAAAATTACACAATAAATACGTGATTAAAATTTGAGATTGCCAAAAGTATATTTTTTGGGAATTAAAAAAAAAAAATTTGGAGGTCTGGTAATACTTTATAACCGACAAAAACGTCTGGGATAATTTTTTTTGAATTATATAAAAACTAAATTAAAAGATAAAAAAGAAATCAAGTTGCCAAAAATACATTTTTTTTGCAAATATTATATGCTGCGCAGTAACGAAATAACCGCAAACGCTCTGCCAGACTCGCGAGACTGGATTCGCCAATTGACGAAATTATATTTTTTCACAATTTCAACTTGCCAAAAGGACCTTCCCAAAATTCGTCGCCAGCTCTCAGACTAAAAGGGCCTAAGCGCTAAGTTATCTGCTATAGAAAAAATAGTGACTTACCCGGAACACTAATGTCTGAGTGTTTTGTACGTCTACTTTCACTGCAGCCAGACACGTAGTGAAATTACCGTACAATTTCAAACAGTTGTCGCTTATGTCATTTCTCGTTATCGCCACTAATGGATTTACTTCACCAACAGACTGGTAAGTAATAGCGCCATCTCTATTTTTTGTGAACTCGCTGTTGGAAATGTTGTGTTGGACATCGCGATCTGTAAATAAAAAAAGCTTAAGATAAAAAAAACTAAACAGATATAAGTAGCGGCATGAAAGTCTAGCGGTGACCGTTATTACGCATAAGTCACGCCGATTGGCTTATTGCGCAAAAGTCGCGCTGATTGGCTCGTGCGTATCGTTCCCACGCGTCTCCAGTCGCATTCCTGCAATTCAATTCGTGCGCGTCCCCTCCACGTTAGCAGCGCTAGACTTACGTGCCGCGACTTGTAAGTTTCTGATTCTCTTCAGGGCTGAATCATAGACACTTAATTAAAAAAACTCTAAAAAGTATTCTGATTTATTCCGAACTTAGGGCTTACGTAATCGGGAAGCTTTTAAGATTTTGGTCTGAAATATACTAATTTAATTCTCGGTTATAATAATAATTCTTAATTTCAAAATGACATGTTATAAGATATAATAAATACTTTTTCTACATGGAAAATTATATTTAGAAAAAAAGAAACTTACTAATTCCTATGGCGGATATTGGTAGAGTGACCACTTCGGCAATAAATCCATGTACAGACGATGCACCGTTGGCAAATAATTTCACACTCAAACTGGCCCCTCTGTCCTGAATAACTTCTTCTCATCTGGGGATCCATTCTCTAGATAACCAATAAGAGGGGCTGTAATATTGTAGATATCACCATCGTACAATGTTAGCGAATCGCGTTTTCCGTAGTTGAGTGTATGGTTGAACAAATTAAACTGAAGGAGTCTGAATCCAAAAGGCTTGACTCTGAACATACTTTTGAAAATTTTAACACAGTTAACGGGGTTATTATCGTATTTGTAGTAAAGGAGTACTCTCTCTTCAACTGTAATAACTTTTGAACTGTCGCAAATGTCAATAACCGAAAATAAATGATATGGTAGATTCAAATCTTTTAAAGGTGTAAAACTAGATTCATCCGATTCTCTACCTTCTCCTGTCAATGATATAGCGCTTATTCCTTCTCCCAATGTATCGCTGACTGTATTAGACATCAAGTTTATTGTATCTGTTGGCGATATGATGTTGATTCCATGATGTGCGCAATTGCTAATGTTAACGTTTTGAACCCTAGGATTCTTGGTTATGCTTTGAATTGCTGGAGATTTTTCATTATGCAATATGCCGGCTCCTGATATATGAATATTTTCTAACACACTCTCAACTTTCTTTAAAGTTTCGTGTGTATGATGATCGTGGATTCTATGTTCATAAAGAGAGTACTCAAACTCTGGGTAGGTAAATCTGATACCACCCCAGTATTCAAGGCTATCATCTAAATTTCTTTCACCGCAATGGATGAATATAAAGTCCGAGTCCCATTTACATTCATGTCTGTGTCCATACAGTTGACCATTAAGTCTGATCGGACAGTCTTCGTAAAGATTTTCAGTACCGATACATTGCAATGGCTCTGGCCATGACCAAATTCTCGATAAAGAGTTGCTATGATATTCTACTCGGCGATCGTGAGCGAAAAATATATTAATGGGATCAAAGCCTAATTCTCTGCATACAACTTGCGCGTTCCTTTCAGTAAAGCGACTGTCACACATTGGCACCCATTGCAAAGTAGTTTTATTATAGTACTCCAAGAAACCTTCGTTTGTATTTTTAGTGATGATGTCATTAATAGAACAATTTCTTCCCGTGCAAAGTCTTATAGATTTTTGAACCACCATATTCTCCAACTGCCTCCTGTGTTTGTGATGACTTGATGAATATTGTGCGATATCTCTTTTCTCGATTCTGTTTAGTTCATTAGTTTTAGATTTTGTAATTGGTCTCATTACTATAGGTAATTGAGCATGGCCTATAGCGTGCAGTGTGCCCATTACAAGTATACCAACATTTGGAGCGAAGTCTAAAATAACCCCTGGACTGATTGTCAATGTTACGTCTGGCATCACAGTGATATCAGTTTTCACTATATATGGCGCGATACGCGATTCTAAAGTAAGATCAGTAATCAGTCTTCCTCCTAATGCATTAATATCAATAGCGTTCTCAGAACTAAAAGTAACAGACACGCTTGAATCAAAATTATCTTCAAGCAAGTAGGGCAAGTAGGTAGCAATAGCATGATTATTCCAATCATCAAAGTCAAAGATTTTCATTTTTATTTCTTTTTCATCCGCACTTCCCCACCAATTTTCTGTTACATCTAATAGGTTATCAATTTTAGCAGTTTTAATTCCAGCCACTAACGTATATTGGAGTGCATTGTTTCCAAACAGATTTCTGCTTACTTTTACTTTCTGTATTCCTTTAAAACCTATAACGTATGTTTGATCAAGACTTCTTATCAGGGCTCCTCTATTAACAGTCGACGAAAAGTGATTATTTTTTATTTTATTGTAAACAAAAACAGCGTAAACGAAGCCCATTATTTCGCTTTGGCTGTCCATATAAAATTGGACCATATACTGACCGTTATTCCTCTCGACTGAATTACCATCAACTTTCATTTTCTTTTCCATTCCGCGAATAGATATTAAACCGGTTTTACAAATATTGTCAGTGAAAATATTTTTTGTTATGTTTACTTCAGCGAAATGACCATCAATAACAAATCCGAAATTTTGATTATTCCGCCAGGTATTGTTGTACATGAAGACTGAATGCGTAAAATTCTCATTATATTGCCATACGTATGGCAATCCAACGTCAAAACCGCCGTTTTTATTTCTTTCTATAGTGTTATCTTGTAGAACATAATGATAAAGATTATTCGAGCTTCTTAAGTCTCTAGCAAAGTGATATACTCCTTTGCCATTATCCGTAATTAAGGTATTGTTTACCATTATAGTTATTTCTGTGATATTGCTTTCGTGAATATCCCAATATGGTGTATTTACATAAATAGCTTCTTCTTTGTTGTGTGCTATTGCACAATTGAATATCTTAATCGTTTCATTGGCTTTTCGTAAAAAGTGGTCACCTAATTCATTTAGATACCTATTATAATATAACGCTTTGATACCCACGGTGTTCCCTTTAATTTTTGAATTGATGATTTGAAGTGTTGGCACAGGTCCTTTCACGATTCTGTTCCTAATATTTTGGACTGGTGCTGTGATGGTACTTAAAACTAAGACCACTCCTCCTAAAGCCGATTGACCACTCTCATAGGTTAAAACAATTCCAAAACTACTACTTGTTGTAGGGAATGTTGATAAATCTCGATCTAGACACCATTTGGTGCTTCCCTCATGAATGTTTTGCGAATCGTAAATACAAATACTTTCAGTTGAAAAATTGTGAATAGGATTTAAAAGTTGCAACCCAAGAACATAGCCTGGGTTGCATTTAATATTATAACTTTTTACTAAGTTATCACCATAATGTTTAGTAAACACCAAATGTCTCGTTTCACCGTTTACAAGACTTATGTCTGTTTCATAATCAGGAATCATTATAGGACGATAATTTGATTCGTCCATATTAAAACCTGGATCTAAATTAAACCATCCGGCTATTTCTCTTTGTTGCTGACCCGTCAGATGAGGATTGTGTGAAATACCAGCTACATTGTTATTTTCTATAACTGAGCTGTGTACTTTAAGCCCTAATTGTTTAAAGCTTATACCGCTCCCTTTATTATTACTAAATTCCGAGTTTCTAACAATATTGATAGCATCGGCTCCATACAAATCTGAATACAATATTCCCAATCCGTCGTGATAATTATTCGATATCTTAACACTTTCAAGACTGTGCCTAGAAAAGTCTACTTGA
Organism: Parnassius orleans; assembly: GCA_029286625.1. NCBI lineage: Eukaryota > Metazoa > Arthropoda > Insecta > Lepidoptera > Papilionidae > Parnassius > Parnassius orleans. Next base: position 585,331 of record JAGSMP010000080.1, on the reverse strand, counting down.
AGAGCTGGCTTAAAAACATTCGATGAGTAATCCAATAGACCTGCTTTCTCAATGTTCACATATTGTAAATCGGCTCTTTCAGCAATGACACTGAATCTTAAACCTGCCCAACTTGTTTCGTAACATCGAATACCAACGTCGTTTTCGTGTGTACAAGAATTCTCGAAATGTCCAATGGTTTCCGCTTTACATTTTGTTATATCATTATCGAATTCTGTGCATTCAACGTTGGATAAAATAATATCTTCCGCTGTACCGGCACTCGGTATTTCATTAGGCTCTAGAAACCAATCGTTTGGCTTCAAAGCTAAGCCGAGTTGATTGCAAACTAAAGCAGCATTAATTATATTCCATTTGTAGTTACAAACCGTTCCCCATTTACTATCGATTCTTACTTGTAATCTTCCTTCATACTGTGTTCTTCCACCTAAAAGTCTTATAGGTATAAAGGGTTCAACGTAACCAGGTGTTGTAGGCTCTATCTCTGTATCTGTTTCGTAAATACTGTCATTACTCATAATAACTTCTTCCTTTAGAGTAAAAGTAATATCATTTGGACGTTTTCCTCTAGCTTCAAGTTTACCTGCGATCATCATTCCTATCGCGGGAGGGAATTTTAATGTTACACCTGATTGAAGCACCAGCTTTCCACCCGGCCGAATATTAATGTCTTTATCTACGTCATATTCTCCTTGTCTTAAAATTTCTATACCTTCTACCTCACCACCCACAACAAATGTACCTGGTATGTTAAATTGGGGAACGTAAAGTGAATTGTAATTAATTTGAGTTGCGCCAGGATTACTACTGTGTAGTAAATATGGCATATAAACAATTTTAGCCAAATTGTAGCGATCTTTTCTATGGAACAATCTGTTGTAAACTTTTTCTTCTTCACCAAAACCTAGCCAGTTATAGGTGCAGTTTAAAATTTTACTTTGGTCCTCTACATGTGAACCGATTTCATACTGTGCTTCAGGATTGTTAATTATATTTCGAAACACATCAATGTTGCTTGATGCTAATACTATTGCCGCAGCTACTCTGCTTCGTGGCGTTAATCGTGACGAAATACCTTCTAAAGGTTCAAATGGCTCTCTTATTTTATTGTCTCTTAAATAATTTCTCGAGAACAATATATATTGAAAATCACTATAAGGTGATAAACCTAGGTTAACAACAAAGGGTCCTCTATTACCATAAAAATAATTATGTTCTATAATGAACTTCGCAGGAAGTATTTCAAATTCTTCCAAGTACTTGCCCTCAATACGATTCATTATCACAATTGCTCCATAGTCACCATGTTCAAAGTAGTTGTATTCAATTCTACCTATCACATTAAGAGCTGGTTGAAGTTTTATAGGAACTCGAATATTTTGATAAAATCTATTATGGCCTATTTGTAAATTAAGCAATTTGGGAGGATCATTAAATTTCCAACAAGTTGATATATCTACAGTCGTTTCTACGCTTGAATTAAACCAGTTTCCAGTAAGATTCACCCAACTGTCACCACAAAAGTTTCCATGTAAAATGCCCACGTCAAGATTTTTAAATATTTCCGAATATTCGATGACCGTTGTTTGATTAACTGGAATGTATTCAGTTTCTTTAGTATGATTTATCCACACAGCTATGCCATATCCATTATTTGAGCTTATTATGCTTCTTGATATATTTCTGTTTCCACCAGTGACTGTAACATTGATACCATCTCCTTGATTAAAAGAGATTCTACTCTCTGTAACATTAACATCTCCCGCACCACTTACAACTTGAAATCCCGCAACATGGTTGTTATTTGATATAGAAGTACGATGGATATGAACTTGAGATCTTAGGTTCTCAATAACAACACCTCTGCCATTATTGTCAGATATAATCGTGTCCGTTACATTTAAATCATAAGTTTTGCTAACTCCAGATGTTAATTGCAAGAAGCCTACTATATCAGTTCTTGTGTTAGCATGAAATCTTACAAACATGCGGTTCCTTGTAGAAGTAACACTCTGTGGTCGTGTATAATTTCTAATACCAAATGATAACAGAAGTTTGTCGTCTGATGTTAAGCCATCGTAAATAAAAATTTCTCCAGTATTGTTATTATTTGTTAAAAGTTTTATAAAGCTTAAAGTAAGAACGTGATCAGGCCTTGTATAAAATTTTTGGTAACAGTCTCTCTCCATATTTGAGTATCTAGATTGTTCGATTGACATTTGTATTGGAAACGTTTGGCTGGGCGTTGAGGCTAGGGTGCACAGATCAAAGATTTCACTGCGATCGAACTTCTCATCGATATTCATTTCATGTACAACATATTTAATGCCATCTCCACCATTCTCATGTATTAAACAGTTCTCAATCTTGGTCATGCCATAGGTAGAATTTACATAAATGCCATAACCTCTGTTATTTTGTACGGTGCAGTTGTTGATAACTACGGGAGCGTTTGGAGTTGTCACATTAATAGCATTAAAAGCGGAGTTTGTTATTTTAATATCTTCCATGATAGGCGGCACACCTATCACATCTAATGCACTAGTTGCATTATTATCTCTACCTAACCCCGCATTTCTTATCACTACATGCTTGAGTACTGACATAGAGGTAGGAATATAAAGAGTGTTTTCCGCAGTTAGAATTCTTTCAAAGACAGCATTTTCAAATCGTACTCCTCTCCAGTGTTGCCCATAGTTTCTTATTTCATTATCGTCGTGATGCGGTAGACATTGAATAGCAAGATCGGGATGGAAATCACAAACGCCTGAGCCAAGTTGTCTCGAATTCCAGTCACATTGAAACAAGTCATATTCCGTTCCTTTACACTTGGGTTCCTCGAATAAGAGGCGCGCTCGACGACCCGGCTGTCTGTCCATCCAGTTGTAGAATGTTCCGCCCATGAAACCTAATTGCCGGCAGGCAGTCTCCATATCGTTGATAGTCCAACTGGAACAAAGAATAACGGCTTTTAGTATTTATTATCTGAGTAAGCGTTTTTGTAATTTATCTAATTGTTTTATTTGATCGTATATTAATTAATTAATCTCCTTAGTTTTCGTAAATTATTACTGATACTGACTAGTTACTGATTAGAAATGGATTTATTTTAATTGTTTATCGTTGATTGTCATCACTTCAATTTCAATATATTTTTAATAACAGTGCAATGTGGAGCTATAATTTCATTGCTTAAGCGTTGAAAACGCAGTGCGAGATAATAAACATGTTACTACATGGTAGTGTTACTTTCACAAAAATTTAAACAATTCTATTAAAAACATATCATGAAATAGATACTAACTTTCTGGAATTAGTGCACACCGATCGCCACTGTCCCTTGTGTAGGATCTGCACCCTGCCGGCGAGTATAGACGGTCCATCCACAAGTCGAATATTTGGTATGGCTTGTGATGGCTTTGGTGGCTCCTCCGTACTCGTAAAAGTAATTTTTCTGTCATTGCTTCCCTGTAACAAGGTAACAATTTTTTTAATTTTAATTTCAATATCTAAAGCATTACATAATCAATAATGTAAAACCATTATGCAATCTTGACTAATAGCGAGGTATGCGTAGCTAGAAAGAACGCCGAGGATTATCGAGGCTAGATTTGAATTCAAGCTGGATATTTGTGCAAAGCCAATGACCAACCATTTTTTTAGGTCATTGTGCAAAACACAAATTGTTGAAACGCGAGTCCGATTATAATTGGATTGCTCTTGTGTTTCTGACATCCTTTTTTTCTATGAGTAATGATTTAAAATTGGCTGACAAAAATGTTTAATATAATATAATCTTAGCAAGAAATGCTAAGATTATATTATATTAAGCAAATAATCGCTCCTTATTAAAGGAGCGATTATTTGCTAGGCATTTATTAAACATCTAATATATTTTCCAATTATTACAAAAGACTGTAGTACCATACCGTAGACAGCATTAAGCTCAGAAATCGCAAATTCGAGGCCAATATGGTGAAACACCGTATTGATGCATTACATATCTAAACAAGTAAATTATAGTTTGTGGCATAATGATAATATAATATTTAAAAAAAGTAATAGCTTCTGGCTAATGACCAAAAAATGAGTCGGCCAGAATTACATGTCAGTTGTGCTTTGTGACATTTCTTGGGGGAGGCCTATATTCAACAGTAATGATAATGAAGATGATGATGATCATGTGACCACGATCGATTTTGTATTAGAAAATAAATTAGTCAAGTTCGTTTTGGGTACCATTCCGTTGTTCTCTCCTCTAAAATTCTCTCAGTACACTTTTTTTTAGTGAAATAGTTCGATTTAGTCCACCTGGTAGTAAGTATATGAGGACTAAGAAATAGCCCGGTTGGAATATTATCAATGTAAGATGATGTCTAGTGCACTATTTGAGTTAAAATTAACAAAAGTAGGAAGATTTCTAGTTGCTTTATTTGAGTTACAATTGTAATTAAAAAACTCAACTGCGTAAAAAGTTTAAATTTTTTATACCGTGTCACTTCAACAACTAAGACGAATCTAACCACATATTATGGGGTATAAGTTATAATCCATCAAACCGTTCAGACTACAAAGAGCGACAAAAAATAAACATACATACACTCGAAAATGTTAGTGTCACATGGCAGATAAAATTGAAGCTTGACATTTCGAAAAAGGAGATTTATTGCTTAGTGATTTATAGAAATATAATATTTTGTAAAATCTTTCTAATGATTCCCCATTAAATACGGAAGTCGAATTTTGCATCCCTTCTTTACGTACTGGTGAAGTAAATAAATATAATTGTAACATGTTCTTACCTTAAAAATAAGACCTACGAGTATATTGGAAGAACATTCTATTAAATTATCTAATTGGGTCCAAAACTCTAGTTAGAAGTTATAACTCGTACATTAAAACATACGGACGGAGAGGAGCCTAAAATGAAGAGCTAAGGAAAGTTAGTAAAATTACAGTTTTTGCCTTCTTTATAGAATAATGGTGACAAGCGAACACACAGTCCAACTGACGGTAAGTGGCTGCTGCGGCCCATAGACATCTATCCTCAATTATGAATAAAAATGCAGATTCGTTGTCACCTCTGAGAACTAAGAGCCATAATATAGCTGCAGGCTGTCTCTACTACGTAAAAATGCCTAATAGATTCGTTACGGTTTTGCAACACTAGATTTTTTTTAGAAAGTGATAGGAAGTTGATGCAATCAATGAACGGACGTAAGTGACGGATTAAATAATATCAATTGTTTGTACAAAGCTTTTTATAGGTTTAGGCAGTAAGGTTGCAATAATTTCCTATGGAGAATGACGATTGTCTCACAAAATACGAACGTAAAATATCTGAAAATATAGCAACATGCAACTGCAGACAAAGAATAAAATTAATTAATTAATTTTCAATTAATAAATTGACACTAAGCTGTGTTTTTTGTGCGTTATTGTACGCAGTATATATACGCATAAAAAACACAGCTTACTCCGTCGTTATGGGGTATCTGTTAACAGCCTAAAAAACAGATTTTATAACTATGATGATGACGATGTGTGAAAAGCTATAATTAATAATTTCCAAGATAACAAAAAATTATTATAGTGTTGATTCATAATATCAATAGGATTCACAAGGCAGTAATAGCACATTAGTAAAGAAACCGTACTCATGTGGTAATAGCAAAGGGTCATTAACATATGACATCATAGCTGTCAATATTAGGCAGCCGAAGGCCGGTCGGCCTACGCTTGGGCATGTAACATTGACTTTGACTTGACAATCAACGAAAAACGTAAATTTTATGAGAGTTGCCGCAAATGATTTCTGTATGTTACAGATATTTGACTTTTTAAGTTCGTACAGTAATATAATTTAAACATATTTCTGGTAAAGTCAGCTGCAGCTGAATGATGGCTACGGCAACAATAGATTGCGGTCGCGTAAAATATCGGCATAATGCTGCTGTGTTTCTTATGGCTAGTGACGTGAAACATTACAGTTCTCGCTTTACTGGTAACGAGGCATTGTATTTTAGTCCTCAGGAATGACAACGCATCTGGTAAAGATGTAGGTGTTTTATGGGCCATAGTGTCCACTTACAACCAGGCTGATTGTGTATTTGTGTGTGTGATTACGTAAGACAAAAATAAGGAATTATAAAATGTTTAAATTCATAGGCATAGTACAAATTTAGACAACTATGAGTATAAAAATGGACAGAAATTCTATAAACATAATATCATGGAAGCATTTATTTCAGGACCCGAGTAACTTCTGGTCCATCTTTTACGGTCTTACTTATAATTGTTGACATAGCTTACTTAAATATGTTAATTATCTCTACACATGTCTCTGTATAATGTGGTTAGTGAAGAGAGGGAGAAATACTTTTAGCACTACTAATATCGATTCGATTAGGCCGATATATTACGTATTTTATTTAACTTTTTGTGAGGCCCGTCAATGTGTATAGACCATCCATGACAACGGGTCGCATCGCCCTTGCACTTCACATTCGTGACATCCTGCCTTTTTATGGGAGCCATTTAAAACGTTACGTTCTAGCGGGCCCCATCTGTTGCCGTTGCTAAATTAGCCGGAATGGTCGTTATGCAATTCGCCGAACTGTATCGAACGATTTTGGTCGTATTGTTGTTCGAACGAAAGAAAAAGCCTTTTTATGGGAGCCATTTCCAAACCAATTACACGGCCACTTTCTACGGCACGTAAGAGTTTCAGGATGAGAGACAGATCCTATTCCTATAGAATAACGGCCTAAAAAGCGCAATTAGGATTATTTTAGTCTATTGAGTGTAGTGAGTTTATAAGTGGTAGAGTCCAGCTTCAACTATATTATGGTTGTAGAACGAACATGGTCGGCTTGACCGAGGAAGGACCATACTCTCTCAGAACACCAGCGTAATATATGCTGCTGTGTTTCGTATAGTGAGTGTAGATAACGGGAGACCCTTTTTACTGGAAAACAGTTATTCCATCTTAGTTCTCAGAGGTGACAACGCATTTGCACTTTGATTCTTAAACGAGGATAGATGTCTATGGGCCACAGCATCCACCTACTGTCTGCTCGTGTGAACTGTGTGCTCGTTTGTCACCCTTATTTTATAAAGCAAAGTGTAGCACACCCATATTTTCGTTTGTATCCGGAATTTTAAAGGTACATTAAATGACACATGGGTCTAATACATTCCTTTAATTTAAAACAGTCTGAGTAATAATAAAATCGCAAATATTAACCACTAAAGCCGTGGTAGCTCAGGGGCTAATAGCGCGCCGTAAATTTCACAGAAGTCGAGCAACCTGGTTGCGGTCCCGTTGATACCAATGTAATAATTTTTTTGCAATTTTAGGTGTTTTTATTATTGTTTTTTGTTTGGTGGTGAAAGGAATATCGTGAGGAAACTGGCATGTCAGAGAAATAAAATATTTCAAGGACATTGGACACAGGAATAAGAAATAAAATATTCATAACCCTACCAGTGGGACGTAAATATTAGAGATGGGCCGAATATTCGATTTATATTCGGTATTCGGTATATTCGGAAGCTTTACCGAATATTCGTATTCGGCCGAATATTCGGCTAAATCACCGAACATTCGTTAAAGTGATACTCAAAGTGTCCACCGTATTGAAACATGTTTGTCCACATGTCAGATGTAGCCGATAGACATTTGGCCTTAGATAGCTCACCTTTAATAGTGCTTTTAAATTTTTCATACAGTTGTGGAATCACTGTTTCACCTATACATTTTCGGCTCAGTATTTGGTATTTGGGCTTTGCCAACTGCATGAGCCGATTAAAGCCTTTATCTTCGACTATAGAAGTTGCCTGGTTATCTATTGCTATCATTTCAGCAATTGAATTCGTAATTGGAAGTGATCTAGGGTCGTCGATTCGCCATTTGAAAATAATTTAAACGCGACGACTGTTTTTGTGAGATAAAACGTTTTTCGTTGTGTTATTCTTAGTGAAAATTGATAATTATATGATAAAAATGAGTGGCAGGAATGAAACTGACGACTAAAGTAAAGTGAAATGTACCATTTGCGAATAAATACTTTCTATAAAAAAATAATTTATCTACCGACTTCAAAAAGGAGAAGGTATTCAATTCGACTGTATGTTCTTTTTTTATGTGTGTTACCTTGTAACTTTTTTCTGGGTGAAGCGATTTCGATGATTCTTTTTTTTATTTGAAAACTGGTGCTTCTCATGTGGTCCCATATAAATTTGATCAGTCTGACCAATAGTTTTTGGGTTATTCTTAATAATTAATATTGAAGTCGGTTATACAATTTTTTTAATTTTAAATTATTTTTAAAAGCTGGCTCAACTCTTTATCAACAGAGAAACAGATTGAAAGGTACTTCTTTGTCAATATTACTATTTCTTCAATTAATCGGCAAAAGTAATTACTATATAACAAATGAACTAGATATTTGTAAACTTCTTCCAATTTTTTTTTAATTACTGTTTTACACTACATTGTTTATTAATTTCTTTTATTTCATTAATTATAAACCATAAACAACATGACTATTTTTTATTCATCTAATTCTAACCTATTAAATACACGTGCAAAAAACATCGATAATGGCTAACATCGATGTTTTGAGTAGGATAAACATCGAACATCGATGTTGATCTATCGATGCCAACATCGATGTCCTCATCGATGTTTCTGCAACATCGATCATCCCTAGATGCAATAACATGTCAGGTGTGGCGGGGAGCGAGGGGCAGGGTCCGGTGCTAGTCCCGCGCGCTTTACGTAAACAAGTTTCGACATGAATTGGTTAGGTACCGAGGTGATCCTGCCGAATAATGTTCGGCCGAATATTCGTATTCGTTGAAATCCATATTCGGCCCATCTCTAATAAATATGCTGTAATTTTACTTTACTAACTATGAACCAAGTATTTTTTGTATGTATTTTACTGGCGTATTCTTATAAATAAACATGGTAATGAATATTTGGTCTAGTAAGCGAATTTCTTCTTTTTGGCTCCTAAATACTAGTACACTATAAAACATAGAACTCTTCATTAGTAGGAGGTTTTGGCACCAACAGTAAAGGCAAATAATAAATTAAAACATGCAGAAAATCTGAATGGTCGGAATGTTCAAAATTTTTTTTTGACAAATTTCAATAGATCTTAGCGACTCTTAGTTTAATTCTAGTAGTCTGTTCATCATTAAGTGTACGAAATACAAAGAACGAAATGAAAACATTCACAGTTTTTTTTTGTCAATGCTGTACATACGAGAGAGAAAGTCAACATCCTTTGCCGCCATGTTGGCGTCATCAGTTTGACCTCAAAATAAATTTCTACATAATGTATTAACAATGTATTTTGGCAATATAGTTTGGCGGGTATGTATGTATGTGCCTCCTATCCTATGTGTCTACTGCCCGAAACTTCTAAATTACTAATACACACAATGATATCAAAACCGATTTGTCATAACCAGACTGGTTATCATCTATGATTATAACTATAATCATAGATTATTCTCGTAACACTTCGTATACAGGTTCATAGTAGAATTGTGCAGATCACAAATATACAATATCATTATATAACGAACATGGCGAAATTGCAGACACAATATCGTCGCAAAATCCTTTGCCATTTTGAGTCTGTCGGTGAATATAGGCTTTTTCAATAATGAGCAAAACGGGCAGGTATTACTTATAATAAATTGCACATATCACCCTGGGCAGGAGGGTTGCTGAGCGAGGAGCTGAATTTTAGAGTCGTAATCTTAAACCACGTATTTTCTTAAACCCACTGCCACACTATTCACGACGATCCGCTAAATATTTTTTTATGTTTTACATCATTAAAATGTGTGTAAAAGAAACTTCTATCATGTGACAACTGAGCCCTGTATTCTTAGTGATGTGGATATTCAATTGGCCGATTTCATCTTAGAGACGATATTTTTCAACACCATTGAAAGTTATCAACTAGGTCGAATGCATATGGGCTTTGAATATAATATTATATTGACAATTATAAAATTACTAAAAGTAACGGGGAAGCCCGGTTCAGTCAACCCACATACTTCCGAACGCGGTGGACTGAGTCATCGGTTGTTCTCTGATACTTCGTGACCTTGCCACGTCCTCCACCAACGGTCATTTGACCGTTTATATGGTTTTTATCGTTTAATCGGCCGAGCAGAACGAGTTAGCGGGTATGTGGTAAACGATTATGAGACGTCACTATATAACATAGTCTGCTGACTGATTGACTGGTCAAAATTCGACCACTGGTTGAAGAGTTTAAGCGTTTTGTGTAAAAAAGATATCATGTGTGTGTGTAATGATTTCTTATATATACACGAATACTTGACATTGAATAAAATTAATTTTACGGATTTTATCGCATTCAATTTAACTTATATTGATTCTCGACGTTTTCAACACCCGAAACTTAGGGAAGTAAAATAAGTTAAATTAAACGCGATAAAAATCCGTAAAATTACTTTTATTCCATTTCATGTTCATGTATTAACAATCAATTTCATGTTGTGTGTGTATTTTGTCTTAACAAGTTTTTTCTTCACATCTATGGCACAGTGCCTTCCGAATGATATAACTTTCATTTTATAATAAACTGGCGACCCGCCGCGGTTTCCCCTTGGTAGGATCTGTTAATGTGGCATCATTTATATTTTTGAAAACAATCGTCAATTACCATTTATTTTAAAAATTTCTTGATTTCACAAAAAATACTCCTAAGTTATTCGGATAAATATAGCCTAAATCACTCTTGGCATTGCTCTCTATTTATTCGTGAATTTTCATCACAATCGGTTCAGCCATTCCGAAGATTAGCCCGGACAGACAGACAAAAATTTTACAAAATAAAAATCTGTTATTTCGATTCCGAGATGAGAATTTCACAGCTACTCATATCACATAATTACCTAGGACGAAATCTGCAAAGAGATCTTTATCGTATCCCACACAGATAAATTATACGCTACGCTGAAGCAGTATGGCTGCAGCATGAATAGATCGCCGCGACTGAGGAAAGATCGCCATTCTTAAATAGAATCGTATTGCTGCTAAATTATGTGGGTGTGTTTTATTTAAACCTTCTTGTTGTGCGAATATTGTTAAGTATTGTGTCACTTCACCTAATACGGATTAGTTGAGAAATATGTTTAATTATTCTTATTGTATGAAGGCGTCGGTTACTGAAATATCAAGGTTTGAAATCTTTAAAAATTTTTGCGACATTTGATAACGATTCTCCCACAGTAACTTCCTTCTATGAGCAGTACATAATGTCTTTCAGACCGAATGCGGTCAAGGCGGCCAGACTCAAGGGAGACTAGCCATCTGCGTGGGACAGAATTATAGTGCACGAGTGTGTGCGCAAACACAAGTGCGCTCTCTATTCCCTCACTCTTGCAGTTCGGACGGGACGGCAAAACAGATAGCCCAAAAACTTATTTTTGGCCTGTTCCGGGATTCCAACCGGGTCCTCAAGATCAGCAGTCGTGCGACCAATAGACATAAGCGCTTTACTAAGGTCTACTGAAGTAATTTTTATAGACGTTAGGGTAAACCCACGCTGCAGCTATATTATGGTTGTAGCACGAATGGGAAGGCTCGACCAGAGAAGGACCACGCACTCATACAATACCAGCCAGCGTAAAATAGCAGCTTAATGCTGTTGTGTTTCATGTGGTGAGTGTAGAGAACCGGAGACCCGTTTTACTGGAAATGAGGCATTCCATGTAGTCCTCAGGGGCGACAACGCATCTGCATATTGACTTATAATTAACACCTGTAATTAAGTCAACACTTAGTTTTATGATTTTTTGTAAAAATATAATGCTTTTGTTGGTGTATGTCGTGTTGGTGTTAAATAAATAAATAAATAATAGAGGAAAGATGTCTATGGAACACAGCATCCACTAACCATCAGGTGGACTGTGTGCTCGTTTGTCACCTTAATTCTATAAAAAAAATGCGCTATCATCAGTGAGAATTAACATGGAAAGCCATTTACCGGAAAGGGGTACCGGTTCTCAACACTCAGCACACGAAACATAGTCTTATGTTGATATTTTACGCATGTCGTGTAGTCGCGGCGTAAGAGAATCAATCCATCACCTCATTTCGTTCCGTGGGTATCATAAGATGCGGTTATAGGATATGCCAAAAGATCTTATGGCTCCCGATAGATGATAGTATAACAATCTCTTGTATGTCAGACGTAAAATACCCAGACCGACTATTTGAAGCAGCGTTAATGCTGCGAAAAATCTGGTACAGCAATCGTCAATCGACGCGGGCTGTCGTTGCCCATGTCCAGCTTTTGCGCATACTTTTATGAGCTGAATAAGAATTATTTCGGTATTTTTTTTTATAAGATAGGGCGACAAACGAGCACACAGTCCACCTGATGGTAAGTGGTTGCTGTGACCCATAGACATAATACATCTTTCCTTAATAAAGAATCAAAATGCAGATGCGTTGTCACCCGTGAGGACTAAGATGGAATGCCTCTTTTCTAGTAAAAAGGGTAAGCTGCTATTTTACGCTGGTATTCTGTGAGAGCGTGGTCCTTCCCCGGTCAAGCCGACCCATTCGTGTTACAACTATACTATTAATATAGCTGCAGCATGGCTCTACCACGTATGAAAAATTATTCTGTCCCGGTCAATACGTGATATAGCGATAATACGCTACAGCGCAATTCAACAACATTACAAGTATAGTAAGTAGCATAAGTACTGGCCTCCAGACCGAGTTTCGGTCATGGTAGCCAGTCTCAATGGACACTAGCCATCCGTGCAGAACAGTATTATAGTACCTACACAAGTGTATGCGCAAGTTGTGTATTGTGCAATCTCTATTCCTCACTCTCATAGCCTGATGGGACGACAATCCGACACGACAGGAGAGAGATCAGGAACAGGATCAACGGCTTTATGTGCTTTCCGAGGCACGGGTGTTAAACAACGCCAACTTACTAACTCCGAGCTGCGGTTACTCGATTCGGGTTTCGAACTCGGCACCACATACACATATTTATACGTGGTAGAGCCATGCTGCAGCTATATTAGTAATATAGGTGTAGCACGAATGGGTCGGCTCGACTGGGAAGGACCACGCCTCACAGAATTCCAGCGTGTTTCGTATGGTGAGTGTAGAGAACCGGAGACCCTTTTTACTGGAAAAGAGGCATTCCATCTTAGTCCTCCCGGGTGACAACGCATTTGCATTTTGATTCTTTATTGAGGATGGATGTAGATGTCTATGGGTCACAGCAACCACTTACCATCAGGTGGACTGTGTGCTCGTTTGTCACGTAATCCTATAAAAAAAAAATGTTCAACAGGCGCCCAACAGCTTGACCAACGAGGCAGTCAGTAAGTATAGTTACAGTGTATAATATGTCCCACAGCTGAGCACAGGCGTTCTCTCATTTCTGAGAGGGTAACCACTTATGAAATAGTTTAAACTCGAAATTGTATTAAATAATATGACAAATGTGTAATTCCCCGAAATATCGTAAAAGTTGGCTCAACGTTTCAGAGGATTATTTTGTATATTGTATAAAGTCTTGGTGTGCAATATCTCGGCACAAGGTAAATTTTCTTAAACATCAAAGACATAGCTGCCCATGTAAGATAGTTTTGATTGTCCTTTATTTAAATCAAAATATTATTTAAAATTTCGTGTCCGAAAATAAAAGAGCAGGATTGAAATTTTATCGTTTTATGCTTTGTTAATAAGTTGTATGGATAGTTAGTTACATGTCTACGAATGACCATTCGCAGCGGATTCCACAGCGTTATGGCGTACACTTCCGGCGAACAAAGCGTGTGATTGTGATTCTCCCCGCGATCGGCGTGGAATTTTAAATGAGCGTCTTTGAACATCGGGCCTAACGTACTTGCTACTACTGTTTAGAGATTTATTACGGTGTGGATATTCTCACGTGTTGTATGACAAGTTTTAATCTTAACCGGCCGGGTGTGCTTTGTACATAGACGCAACTTTCCGATATTTAGTAAATGTTGCCAGAATATTACGACGGCTTGAAGGCTGCTGCGGAAGAAACAAACTAGCAGTGCAAAACTTAATTAAAGAGAATATGCGAAACACACATGAAGAGATGCAGCACATATTGAAGATTGGACCGAATTGAAACGTTCACCAGATTTTGCAAGAACACCGACGCGTGAGGATGACAGTTTCGCGTTGGGAGCTGCACCGAACAACACAACCTCATCGATTCTCAGAAGGGCGTGGTATGGTGTCATAACATGATTACTAAATTTTCAGGCTAGTCTCGATATGTTTACTGTATTATTACAAGTGTGAAAATTTATTCAGACGCATTAAACATTGTGTGAATGCTGGTGGAGTTCTTTGAAATTTTTAATTAAAAAAAAATCTTTAACCATACAATTTTTTTAGGTTTCGCTAAACTTTCTGAGTGGCCCACGTACACATATTATACTCGTATGAGAAATAAAATCATCGCTAACTAACAAACTACGATCGCACGCACACATAAGTATAAGTGGTTTATACGTGGTAGAGCCATGCATCAGGTGTATTAGTGGTAGCAGAAATGGGTTGGCACGACCGGGAAAAGTTTCGTATGGTGAGGAGTATACAGAATCGGAGCCTCTTTTTCTCGAAACTAGGCAATACATCTTAGTCCTCAGCGGTGACAACGCATCTGCATTTTGATTCTTAATCGAGGATAGATGTAGATGTCTAAGGGTTGTGTGTTCGTTTGTAATTCTTGTTCATTGTTCTATATAAAAAAATCCTTTTCAGAACAGTAAAACGGTCGTTATAGGTATACACATGGGGATATCTTGAAACGTGGAATATTAAATTTGACTCATTACAACAACTTCAATAAAAACATGCAATGGGCATAACTTAGGGAAAATAACATATTAATAACTCTGATACACAAATCATAGTGGTCAGCCAGTTACGACTGCAGCATTGTTTAATGAGACAATCGCACAGGATGGTGGTTAGGCGATTTCCGTTATACTAACATAATTGTTTCACAATATTATTGTTCGCACCAACTCATTGCCTTAGTTGTTACTTTATATTTGTAGACCAAAACAAACGGAAAAATATACAAAATTGTATGTAATAATATCCTCCAGACCGAATTTCGGTCACGGCGACCTGACTCAATGAAGACTAGCCATTTACGCAAGACAGGATTATAATGCAAGAGCGTGTGCGCAAACATAGGTACAATCTTTATTCCCTTACTCTCAGACTGATGGGACGGCAATCTGACCAGAGAGAGATCAGGCGAAGGACCAACGGCTTGACGGGGGTGAAACACCGCCAACTTCCCGACTGCGAGCTGCTATCTAAAATTTCTTGACATTACGATGATTGAACATTTCTAGACAAATTACATTATTATATAACTGATTTTGGTCCGACCCGGGACTTGAACCCGAAACCTCATGAGCGCTTACGACCACTAAACCAGTGAGGCAAATAGGATACAAACTTGTAGTAGATCTCTTTTTTTCTCTTTAGCGCGTTTTAGTGTTTAGCGCTAAACCTACTTTGCTACGGTGATGCTTCAAAGCTTACCTAGTGTTCGTCTGAATTTTTATGATATAAAGATTGGGTTCACTAGGGTTGCCATAAATTATGGAACTCTGACCGAGACATTTGGAATAGAAATAGAGGTAGAGCATGAATAAATTTAAAAAGAAACACGGTGAGTATTGAAAAATCTTTATAAACTATTCAAAGCTCACACGTCACGTCGTTATTATTAATCATAAAATTATAAGGGTTAAAAAACTATAAAAGTATTGTATGAGCTATTTATAAGATACTCACCAGGTGTTATGGAATAGAAAATAACAATATCGGAAGCACTTCCGCTACGTGCAATGTAAGAAAGATTTTGGATTGTCACTAGCTGCAGGTGTCCATGAGTTGCATCGGTCACCTAACGATGTTGAGCGTCACGCGTTTGCCATAAATACTATATAGATATGAGAAGCGACATAGACATGATAAAGAATAATAATATTATTCAATCTCCACCTTTTCTGTCCGATATAGTCCGTCATAAATCATAATATATGCAAGTACCTATACATTAGCGCTCGTTTGGTCGTCGTGTAATGGTGGCGTTTCCATCACCCAGTCTCGTCACGTGGGTGGGATGCATTCTCCGTGGTCCTTAACACTCATACTCTAAATGAAAGTTTCACACTAAAAAAAATTTTTTTCATTTTGAGTTGCAATGTCGGAAACATATACATTTTCACTTCATTATAATTGAATCTATCAATCTTTGATACAATTTTTATTAGAAAGTAAAGATTGTTATTATTGAAACTAATTCGTAATGTTTATTTAATTACATGAAACTATGGTGCCAATTATTGCTTACACAATTTCTATAAAATAAAATATTTCGATATTAACGCACTATTTTCAAGTAATTTAAGTTGACATGAGTCTACTTCTCTATTACGGACGGACACAGAAACGGTAGGATTTTACGCCAAGAACGAACATGTACATACTTAGCAAAAATACTACTCTCCTTTTGGTCTCCGGCGCAGTCGGTTAAAATAAATAAAATATGGGTTTCTCTTAAAATGGAAATAATATGTATTCTACTACTTTTATTTTATTTCGTGAAACTCGAAATAAGTTTAAAAGTGGAAAATTGGAGGAGAAATTCCCGACGACTCACTGGGCAAGCGGGTCGTGCTTCCGTCGATTTCTCCGATTAGCTTATACTTCGATTCACATTTTGTTCTAAACTATTAGTAACAAAATTTACGAACATTGCCTATACAAACCGTACTAGCTCATAAATAAGCGCGTGCTTAAAAAAAATTATGATACGCGAGCAGTGTTTCAATCTGCCGGCACTTAAATGAGAGACCGCGGACGCCAGTGTTTAACAATGTATGTATGCTGTAATTTTACTTATTCCACTTGGTTGAAAATATAAAATAATGGATACGTGTATTAATTATTAATAAAACCTCTTATAATCATAATGTGCTTTATAAACAGCTATACTTTGATGTAACGACAAAACTAGAATCGAGTTTACATCGGGTTCGCTATTATAATTATACTAACCGGTGTATCCCCTAGTCAATCAAATCTATTTACATAAGTGCCACGGGTAATTTGTTTAGCTGCAGCGCAGCTATTTGGCTATTTTTGTATTTGCATATCTATACTTTTAAACCATTATTAAATAATGTTCCGTTTAGTAACGTAGAACCCGATTTCAATCGGTATTCGGTCGGTATTTACACGTGACAGAGCCATGCTACAGCTATATTATAGTTGTAGCACCAATGGGTCGACTCGACCGGGGAAGGAGTACGCTCTCACAGAATACCAGCGAATTAATGCTGCTGTGTCACGTATGGTGGGTGTAAAGAACCAGAGACCCTTTTTACTTGAAACGAGGCATTCCATCTTAGTTCTCAGGAATGACAACGCATCTGCATTTTGATTCATCATCGAGGATTGCTGTAAATGTCTATGGACCACAGTTTCCACTTACTATCAGTATGGTCGTTTGGCACCCTTATCTATATAAATAAAATGATAGAGGTTTTCAGTAGCGCGCGCATCACGGAAAAACTACTGGATAGATTTCAATTAGGTTTTCTAAGTTTTATTTCTTAGACACTTGCCCTTATCTAAAACAAAAAATATTGCGATATTTTCGTTTAATATAAATAATTAAAGTTTTAAGAAACAACGATTTTTATAACCATTACGTGTTCAGTTATGTGTCTTTTCTTGCCGCGGAGAAGATTGAAAACTTTGTTAATATATCAAGCAACGCGGACGAAGTCGCGGGTATCAGCTAGTTCTATAATAAAAAAGTGTGTGTGTACTTATGTACGGTAAGTACCGCCCTCTTTACCTATTTCTGCCGCCAAATAGCAGTGCTTGCACCGCTGTGTTCCGGTCTGAAGGGTATAGAGAGCCAATATATTAGGTCCTTACATATGAAATTAGCGTTTTGTACGGGAGGAATATAAAGTCAATTTTTTTTTGTAAAATATATTTAATTAATCAAAGTATGCACCGTTGTTATCTATGTACTTTTGCCATCTCATAGGTAGATAATTGATCCTTTTACTAAAAAACCATGGGGGCGAGAATCAATAAACTGGACTGCCGCATCGGAGTTGAATTTTTTTCCTTGTAAGATGTTGTCCAAATTCCGGAAAAAATGGTAATCTGTTGGAGCAACGTCCGGGGAGTACGGTGAATGTCGCAAACATTCCAATTGTAGCTCATCTAACTTAGTAGTTGTTTGTTGTGCAGTGTGTGGGCTTGCGTTGTCGTGAAGCAGCAGTGGCCTAGAGCGATTGACCAATCTCGGTTGTTTAGCAGCTAGTTCTTCCTTCATGGTTTGCAGTTGCTGACAAAGATATCTGCCGTAATCGTTTGGCCAGATTTTAGAAAGCTGTAGTGAACGAAACCGGCGCTAGTCCACCAAACACTCACAAGTAACTTTTCTGAGGCAATTTTCGTTTAGGAAGGATTTGGCTGGGTCTCCAGGGTTCAGCCATTGCGACGAGCGCTTCCGATTATCGTACAGTATCCACTTTTCAACACAAGTAATGATTCGATTTAAAATTCCTTCATTATTGTGTCAGTTGAGCAAAGTAACACAGCAGTCGACGCGTGTTTGCAAGTTCGATTCACTCAATTCATGAGGTACCCATCGTTCAAGTTTTTTTACTTTCCCGATTTGCTTCAAGTTGATTAATACAGTTTTATCACTTACCCCGAAGCCTGCAGCTATCTCTGAAGTGTTTTGTGATGGATCCGTTTCTACAATAGCCTTTAATTCTTCATTTTCCACTTTGGTCTCCGGCCGTCCACGGAGTTGGTTCTGAAGGTCGAAATTTCCAGAACGAAAACGTTGAAACCAAAAACGTACCGTGCTTTCTTTTGCGACACCAGCGCCGTACACATCATTAATCCTTCGAGCTGTTTCTGCAGCACTGGTGCCACGGTAGAACTCGTACTCGTAAATATACCGATATTTCATGTTTTCCATTGTGCGGTAATAAGCGACGCCAAAGAAAAAATAATGAGGAAAAACAAATGAATGACTGTTTTTAAAACTCAAATGTACCAGCTAAATGAATTTATAAATTTGAATTTGGAATTCTTAACCAAATAGGAGATATTTCAGATCAAAGTGGTCAGTACGACAAAATGCTAATTTCATATATAAGGACCTAATAATTACGGAATGTGAGGCATTCCATCTTAGTCCTCAGAGGTGACAACACAATGTAACCATTTACCATCAGGTGGACTTTATATTCGTTTGTCACATCAGTTTCAATAAAAATAAGTTTCACACAAACCAACTAACAATAATATTAAACTGCATTTAAATTTACTTGCGATTTGTCAGAGGAACGAATATCTATTTATTTATTACTAGCTGATACCCGCGACTTCGCCCGCGTCTGCTTGATATATCAAGAAAACACACATTACTGAACACGTAGTGCTTTTAAAAATCATTGTTTCTTAAAAATTTAATAACTTTATGTTAAATGAAGATATCGCAATTTTTTTTTTTTAGATAAGGGCCAAGTGTCTAAGAAATAAAACTTAGGAAACCTAATTGCAATCTATCCAGTAGTTTTTCCGTGATGTGCGCACAACTGCAAACCTCTATCATTTTATTTATACTGAGTGTTACAAAACTACCCGTAAAGCCGAAAGGAGGTTAAATGGGGCCTTATAACGAGTCCATTCACAATATTTAAGAACCGTAGTAACGCTGTATAACATACCCCAAAAAAAAAAAATTTTCGCTGATGTGCAAACCCTATTTTAGTAAAATTAAAGAGTAATTCGCGGAACGACAAAAAATTAAAAGACTTAACCTAACGAAACAACCTAAACGAACACTTACTTTTTCATAATAAACGTCAAATTTACAGAAACGGCTCAGTGTGCTCCGCCTTGCTCAATACACAACCTCGCTCGTCGGGATATGGCTTGTGTGGCATTTCGCACCATCGTCGGTGTTATTGATGCGAAAACCGATCTAACACGCTGTTCCATCTCGGCAACCGTTGGGCAATCGGAGAAATACACTCTGTCCTTCACATAACCCCACAAAAAGAAGTCCAAGGGTGTGAGGTCCGGTGAACGAGCAGGCCATAGCACCGGTCCCCCGCGGCCGATCCATCCTCGCGGAAAGCGAACGTTAAGATGTTCTCGTACGTTGCGAGCAAAATGTGCCGGAGCTCCATCATGCTGAAACACCATGTTTCTTTGGTTCTCAAAGTAATCCCAGTCAGCCACAGGAAAGTCGTCAATCGCCTCTTCGAATTCCGTTTGTAAAATCGTTAGATAGTTGCTACCGTTCAGACGTAATGGCATAATGACAGGACCGATGACATGCCCGTCATAAAGGCCAGCCCACACATTCAGCCGCCACTGGTGTTGGAATCTGCCCTGCCGTGAAGCATGTGGATTCACGCGAGCCCAAACGTGATCGTTATGCATATTTGAAAGTCCTGACCTCGTGAATGATGCCTCGTCCGTCCAAAGAACATAGTTTACGTAATTACGGTTTTCCTCTAACTGCCTGAGGTACCACTCGCAGAAGTTCCTCCTGGGTGCAAAATCGGAGGGTATCAGCTCCTGTGTAGGGCAATAGTGATAAGGGTGACGATTGTCGTCACGAAGAATTCGCCAAAGTGCAACATGGTCTATACCGAATCTTGTTCCGGCTCGCCTCGTACTTGTGGTCGGCTCTTCTTCAAAATGCTCTAATACTAATTCAGCCTGCCTGGCGTCGACTGTGCTTGGACGTCCACTTCCAGTAGACCGATGAAAAGAGCCGATGGAATGTAGTCGTCTTGACATGTTCAGAAAACACTGGTACGAAGGCAGCCGTCGCTGTTCAGTGGGGGTCTACCATCGATAAATCGTTGCCGATACAGTTCGCGAGCACGATTTAAATTGCTCTCTTCATGGCCTACGCATAACATCATATCGTAATATTCCGAGTTAGAAAGCATCGTTATTTTACAAAAAATGTTGGAAAAAGAACTCGAAACAGTTGTAGGATATCGATTAGAAGATTTGAAATTGACAACATATTTTTTTTTCCAACTTGACATTTTTTGAAGTCAGTACTTGTGTATAATGACATCCTTGTATTGAGGTAGCAAACATTTATGAATGACAAATAGAAAAACTATTAAAGTAGACAATTATTAGGTAAAATAGGTACGTAGGCCTTTCTGTTAAATAATCTAGTTCCCTGACATGAAAGCTTACTAGGGTTGACAAAATTTTTGGCTTTGATAATTAATTATATTTTTTTACGGGGTATTTTGTAACACGTTGTATAGAAGATTATTAGACACGGGTCTCTCGCTCATCTCTACACTTTTCTCCGTTTTGATAGATCGGATTTGTATCGTCACGAATACAGTGTCAGAAACCCGAATCAGTCAAATGGCACGGGACACTGATTTTGCAGACCATGCAGGTCATCACACTGACTGGATCAAGTATCACACGAGCCTTTCTATAAAAAATATAACTAGGGATAATTTTCACAACAATATAATCTTTTTTAGATTTACAAAACCGTGTCGTGCTTTCAGAGTCACAAGCAGAGCGCAACGATCGTATCTAATCCCGTAGCAAATGTTCACGAAATGTTCCGTGCCGCCATTGTTGTGGTTGCCAGGTCGCGCATGTCGCGACCCATGTTGTGGCTTTTGTCATGTGCCGATTGGAGTGACGATATGACCGTTAAATAATAGTTTCATTACTTGTCGTGCGTTTAAAGTTCGCTTGGTAAAAGCTACAGCCTACGTACCACTACTGGGCCCAGGCCTCTTCTCATCTCTGAGAGGGCCCTAAGGCAAAAAATGTCCGCAACCCCGCCGCCGTGCTATTTCTCATACATGCAGATTTCACGATGTTCTCCTTCACCGTCGAGCACGTGGTATACACTTAAAACTGCAATTAACAATTTCATTGATGCAAGCGTAGATCGAACCCTGGTTGCTCGCGTATTATCCCTGAGCTACCACGGCTCGCTCCGTAACAGTCTTTCAATAAAAAAAAATTCAAATGTATAAATACGTTTGAATTACAAAGGTATTAACTGAATCAAATACTTCAATTTCAAATACCGTAGCGCCGCAGCTAAGAATTAAGTTGGGTTGTCTTGTCTTAGGCTCGTTTCCCGCATGGAACAATATAGTATGGTCACAGAATAGATAAGTATAGTTTACAAATTATTGTTTTGGGTCTGAGTGAAAATATACCGCATGAATTATGTATGTAGTTAAACCGTTTTATTTTTATTTTCAAGTATTTTGTCCTTACTTTGCACCTGCCAACATTTTTATTTTATTCCTATTTTCGCAACATTTTTGTTTTATTCTTTTGTTGTCTGGTAGTGAATGCCATATAGCATAAAGTCCGCCCTTTGTATACCTTACTTGAAGGTGTTTGCAATAAATGATAAATAAATAAATCAATCAATAAACTTTTTCTTTTACTTGTGACTGAAACACAAAGTAAACCGTGATATATCAATATCAAAATACTAAATAAAATTGCATATATTTTTGTTATTTTAATAATAACTATGTAATAAAGAACATAAACAATATAATATAAAACAGTTGATAATCGACGCGTATCTTGTCAACGTTTTAAATGATGTCACACACGCCATTTTTATAGTCAAGCAGTAATACCAGTTCCAGTGTAGACGACCATGGTTTAATGTTTGCAATGGTCATGAATAGAGATGTTAAGGAATGTATTCTATATTATAATTGCGACGTTGTTTAAATTATTAGCAGTGTAGAGTTAAAGGTACGTTTGTTCAATGTGGCAATTTTCAAAAAAGAAACAAGAAATTTCTCCAGAATTACAGAACAAATATTTGTGATATTTGTAAACAACACAACAGCATTAAGCTGTTATTTTACGCTGGTATTCCGTGAGAGCGTAGTCCTCCCCGTTCGAGCCGCAGCATGGTAATGCAGCTGCAGTGTGATTCTACCACGTCCACGTATTCAGCTTTATAGATTATTTAACCACCTTACACTGTCAGGGTGTTCAATTAAGAAACAAGATACGCGTGACTGTGCACAGTGTATCAGACAAGAAAATTCACAATGGCCATTGTCCCCGACGTCCTAACAACATGGACATGTTTTACGTTACTAATTATGCTGTCGCATCGCAGAGACCTTCGTATCACTGTGGTGTGTGAAAACAAAGTGATTGTAGTACAGTGAAAAATAAATAATTATCACCGAGAACCAACACAAGAAACCTGCATGTCTGACAAATTAAAAAAAAATATACTTACTTATATTTCGAAGACTTGTAAATTTCGCCAAAACGCATTAGGGCAGCGAACATTTCCTTGCCATAAAACCCTTTCAGATATGAGAGGAGGCCTGTGCCCAGTAGTGGGACGTAATTAGGCTATATAAGCTGTAACTCTTTTTTTTAAATAATTTATTATTTTATTATTCGTAATTACGCGGTAGAGCCATGTTTCTGCGTGTTACTGCTGCCGCACGAATGGGTCTTCTTCTTGACCGGGGAAGGATCACGCTCGCACAGGATACCACCGTGAATTAGCATCATTATCTGTATCTGTATGGTGAATGGCAGGAATCGAGGCTTGCTATTACTTATTACGAGGTATTTTATCTTAGTCACATCAATATATCCAACCCAGGCAAAGCCGGTGCGGGTAGCTAGTTATAAATATAAATGTTATACTGTATATATGTATTTGCTATACTTATATTATGTGAACCATTTGCATACTTACAATATTACTTATAAAAGCTTGTCCTAGCCTTGAAAGTGCTAATTTATAAGTATCTATAAATAACACTAATAGCTAAGTAGTGAACGAGAGCTTACTCTAATAAAACGTAGTACATAGTATAAAATACTACCTTCTTTCTTGTTCTACGGTCATTGTCAACATGTACCGTATAACAATATAGGCATTGTAACTATTTCTAAGACCGTGTAATCTTTAGTGCAATGCCAGAACAACTGCATGAAACACTTCATCCTTCTCTTTCACAATAGAGCGTGTGTTTTGCTAAACTATTGTGAAAGCATTAGGTTAATTCTGTAACATACACGACGCTAGCATTTAACGATACTAAGCAAAATGGGATTAAAACGACCGCGTAACTCAGTGGTCAAAATCAGAGGTAGGTACGACGAATGTCTTGGGTTAAAATTCCACAAACTTTGCATAATGCCTGTGTTACGGAGTACGGAAAAACAGATTCGGTGGTGATAAGTAAAATATAGAGAGTCAGTAGAACTACAGACTGTAAGGCATTCCATCATAGTCCTCAGATTTGACAACGCATTTCTAGCCTTCTTTCTTTGAAGTTGACTGGAGGTGTTCATGGAATGCAGTAGCCATTTTCCATCAGGTGAACTATAAATTCGTTTCAGTTTTATAAAAAAGATATTATATCCAATTGCATATAGATTAAAGTGTGCTAGAGCAAAATAGCAATAAATATTGTGTTTAATTCAATGAAATTGGTTAAAATTCAGCATTTGTTCCTAAATATTAAATAGGTACGCTAAAATTCACCTACTAAATCGTAAACCTTCAAATTTTTTTATTTTTCATTAGTTAGCATATTTACATACATTAACACATTTGGATAAAAAAAATGTATATACGGAATCTCGCTTCCAAATGTTTTATTCTCCCATGCCATATCAAAAACAGACATTTTATGTTAAAAGATCTAAAGTAACGACCTCGTACCGTCAAGAGGAGTGTAGGGCGGGTTACACTAGATGGGAGTAGCGACCTGGTGAGACATAAAGCAAGTCGATAAAATCAGGTGGCTTAGGACCATGATTTGTAGCATTACTTGGGTAAGCTTTTGTTCAGCAGTGGATTTGTGAAGGGTTGTAATGATGTTGATCATAACATAGATTTTGTATAATATACGCCTATAAAGTAGGTTATACTTCTTCTTCTTCAGGATGATTTGAATATTAGCGCCAGATTGCGTCACAGATCGTGGTTTTTTTTTTCCATACAAACGGCACTTTCTAATCGTGTCGAACTGGCACGTATTGGAATCGGCGGGAACTGGGAATCGAGAAGTAATTTAATTCAATTGTCAATAATAAACAGTATGACAGGTTTAAATGGCGGGAATTACTTTTGATCGTCTTAATAAGGACGATGATCGATGTAAGGAGGTCCGCATATTATCAACTCAATAGTTCCACGACAAAGAAATTTAAAAACCACATCGCTTGTTTTTTGATTAACTAGCCGAACACCTATTGCCCGATAGTTTAATGTACGTTATCATGTATTAGGAGGCGCATATACACGCTCGACTAAACAGTCGATCCGCGACTATCTAATTGTGCACTAGCGCCTTTGAAATGACATACCTTCTTTTCCTATTTTGTTTTTAATGTATTATATAAAGTAAAGCACAAGCGAGTACTTTCTTATTTATCAATGAAGTTGCAACCATTATCAAGTATAATTGTATATTACAAAACGACCGCTCTATAGAGAAAACTAGTAAATCGATAACGGCGAGATCGACTGTATGACTGTACGGTGGTGCGCATACAGTCGACTAAAGAGTTTAATCGTCACAAGCACACAACTCGACTAAACAGTTTGATCGTTTACATAATCGCATGTAGGCTTAAGTGAATAAATAAACCCCGCATTATGACTAAAACCTACATTCCAATAAAAGTTTCGATTTTACAAACATATTAGTGAAAACACCACCATAGGCATAATTTTATTTTGTGTTATATGTATCGTGTAAGCGTTTTCCATACATATATTGCAAGTGACAAACACTATTGAACCGAAATGAACTCGCGGCCCGCAGTCAAACAACTATTACGACACCGATTCCACGGTATCAGATATTACATAATTTCTATAACGATTACGTAGTAAAACCGGCACCCACGATCCACGTGTCAAGCCTAAAACCGTAGAGTGAAGGTCAAAGTCATGACAATGAACTTATAACTCATTGACGTAAGCTCTTATGGTGTTTAAATGTTTAGTAACTAGTTCTGCTCGGCTCTAGAAAAAGTTATAATTTTTTTATAGAATAATAGTGACAAACAAGCACACAGTCCACCTGATGGATACTGTAATAGCATAGACTTCTACATCTATCCTCGATTAAGAACAACCTGATGTAAAGTGGTTGCTGTGGTCCATAGACATCTTCATCTATCCTCGATTAAGAATCAAAATGTAGATGCGTTGTCACCCCTGCGGACTAGGATGGAATGCCTCGTTTCCAGTAAAAAGTTCTCTCCACTCACCATACGAAGCACTGCAGCATTAAACTGCAATTTTACCAAGGTATTCTTTAAAAGCGTGGCCCTTCACCGGTCGAATTTTCTCAGGGATAACACATATCTAGATTAAAGTTGGAAAGTGAAATATTATGTACATACAAAATTTCATCCGAATCGTTAAAGTAGTTTCCGAGTAGCCAAATATTATATGACTTATACTAGCTGTTCCCCGCGACTTCGCCCGCGTGGAATTTTTTTGCTCGGAACCCTAAAATTAAAGTAGCCGAAGTTACTCCTTATAACATCAGCTATCTGCCAGTGAAAGTCCTATCCAAATCGATTTACAGGTTTTTGCGTGATGCGTGTTCAGACAGACGTCGTTTTAAGAGTTTTATTATAGTAATAGATAGATGAGCTGACTGGCAGAGGAAGCCTTGTAACCTTTAAGGTTAATAGAATAAACTTTAAAATAAATAAATACAAGAATTGCTCCTTTTAAGTATTAGGATATTACATTAGTGTCTATCGGACTTTATCATATTATTAAAAACTGAAAAAGCTATAGAGGGTAATAATAAAATTCTGTACTTAAAAAGGTATCACTTTTACAGTTATACAGAACTTTCGGAGCACGACGAAGCACTGATAGGCATCTTGACAAGCGCGGTGGGGCTTTGAAAATACTGCAAAATTTTAATCAAGAATGAAGGTTGTATTTATTAGCTTTAAATTGATCGTCATTTAGATTTAGGTCTCAACTAGTGACTAGAATCAGCACAAATTGATCTTGATTAAGTGCCATAAAACTATAATACGTAAAATATAGCTACTACAGAACATTTATAAAAATGGATGTGAATGTGTTTTGGCTTGCCAGACGGACCTATTGCTATTAATAATTAGTAAATAGTTATAATTATTAGGGAATGGGAACCTCATCATGTGTCTATTGTACAGTTACGCATCGAATCTAATTGGTTTGGAGTCGACATCATCATTTGTTTTTAGAATGCGAGACGTAAAAGTTCACGTGACGTCGTTTTTGTAATTTAATAGAATTGAACAATAGAGACGGTAGAGTTGTCGCGTTCCAATCATAAACGTTTACTTCTGAATCTGTTCAAAAATAAAAATAAACTTTAACCATTACCCATTAGTAGTTAGTCAGAATCGTGTAGTGGCGGTGTGAATATCCACTATCCCAAATCGTCCCGGAGGTATCGTAAGAGGCGACACAGAAAACAAAACAGGAAATGGGCAGCAGCGTCTTCCTAATAGCTACTAAAAATGAAAAAAAAAACTCCGGTTGCATAACCGCCTACTAAGCGTAGCAACTGTGGCAAATACCCCCCTCATCTACGGGGGAGTCCACTGCTGAACACAGCCCATGTTCAGCAGTGGACTTTGATAGGCTGCAACGGTAACGGCTACCCATTAGTCAAATTATATAATAATCTAAGCAGCATTACCAGAGAGCTGTTTGGTGGCGGATTAAGAGAATTCATCACGGTACATAGATGGCGGTACAGCCGTCTTTTAAACATACTAGATCTTGAAACACTCAGATGTTCGACGAGAAACAGCGTCAAAGGTGCGAAGCGTGGTATTGCTATTACCAATTCCAGTCAAGTTGATGACAACAGTGGACTAAAGAATTTGCTTTAATGAACATTATTTATTATATACATTCATGGGAGAAAAATAGGCGATGAATTTTTTTGTACATTAAAAGTTATTGCCCATATACGTCCCACTGCTGGGCACAGTCCTCTCATTTCTGAGAGAGTTTTAGGGCAAGGAAAAGTCCGCCGCGCTGTCTAAATGCGTGTCAGCGAACTTCAAATGTCTTCGAAATACTTTTTTCCTATTTCTCAGACATGCAGGTTTCCTCACGATGTTTTCCTTCAGAGCCGAGCACGTGCTAAATCAGCACTTAAAATTGCAATTAACAATTTCATTGGTGCCGGCGAGGATCGAACCCGTGGAGCTCGCGTAGATTATTATATTACATTATCGTAATGATTGGAATCACAAATCTTTGGTGATGTGTGACTAAGTACTAGCTTTACCAAACTATCGTAGTATAACATAATCTAATCTATGATAAGATACGAGTAGCTGCTTATATCAAATTACTGTTTAAAGCATTCCCGTTAATAATGCAATGCAGTGAATGACATTAAATTCTATTTTTTATAATATTAAAATGGCACAAGGTCTAACAGTCCACCTGATAAGTTAGTAAAGTTCACAGATGCTTTGACAGTGGTCACTCCTGAGGAATAACACGAAGTGTCTCTCGGCATATAATTATAGGGCTTCTTGCCTCTTGACCTTTCAAGCTTTAAGCCCGAATGCAGAGGTGCACAGACAGCCAGGTAGCGTAGTGTTAATCATTATTCTTTTTGTTGCTTTGATATTTATTAAAATAAAAAAAATACTGAATATACTTTGGAGAACTTGCTGGTGGATTTTAATGGTGGTTTGTTTCTGTAGCTGCAATAAAGTAACTGGTATTAACATTTTGCATGAGGATTCCACATTCATTAACAAAATTCTAAAACTACACATATTTTTTAACTAGCACATATTTTTTAACTTTTATGCTGTACGATTACTTTTAAAGACGTTTATATTATCGCATAAAATATAAAGAAAGTAAAAATATTACCAAGAACCCGATCAAACCGCCGCAAGGCAGAGACGTGACGCGTCGCCATTGCGCAAGACTTAGTACAACCGCAATCCGCAACCCAGATATACACGATGTGCTGTTCTTGTTAAGTTACTTACGTGACCTTATAAAACACCTTAACAATAGACTGAGGCATCGCGCAGTTAAGTGGCCTTTTGCTAAAATGTTTACCTATATAATCTACAACCGAATTAATTTTGAACAACAGGTAATATCCATTTCGGGTTTTCAAAGCTTTGTTTTGTTAGTTTTCATTACTGGATTTTATACCTATTTTAGAAGTAAGTTTAGTTTAGTAAGCCTTCTTGAAGCAACCAATAACGTGTTAGATGTCGTTACTCTATTAAGTTGAAATTTCGTCACTAGAAAGTTAGGGTTACCGGATCTAATTGTCAATATTAACAAACCCTGGCGGATGTGATTTGCTACTGTACTTACTATACGTGTAAAACTTATTTCAAATTCCAGACGTTTTGAGTGGTTTGGTCTTTGCAGCAACCATCGTAGGTGAATACGTTGCTGAACTATACAATAGCTCGGTAATAAACCTTACACCTGGCAAGCCTGCTAGAGGAAGAGTTCAAGAAATTGTGTTCATTTTTAAATTTAATGAAAAAACCCACTCATTTCCGAGACGTACATGTAACGACGAGTCAGCTCATTTTGGAATTGTTGATATAGACAGATTTTCAGCTGACGTCTTCGAGAGTGACTCATGAACAATCGAACTAAAACCCTTGAGTATTATTACAACAGAAAAGCATGCGCGTTTATATAAAGGTATGATCAGGAATTTTATTAATAGAATAAGGGTGACAAACGAGTAAGCAGTCTACCTGATATTAAGTGGTTGCTGTGGCCCATAAACATCTACACCTATCCTCGATTAGGAATCAAAATGGAGATGCGTTGTCCCCTGAGGATTAAGACTAATGCCTCGTTTCCAGTAAAGAGGGCCTCCGGGTATGCTTCTCTCACCATACGAAACTCAGCAGCAATAAGCTGCCATTTTAAGCTGGTATTCTGTGAGAGCGTGGTCCTTTCGCGGTCAAGTCGACTCATTCGTGCTACAACTATAATATAGTTGAAGCTTGGCTCTACCACGTATAAACTCACTACACTCAATACACTAAAATAATCCTAATTGCGCTTTTTTGGCCGTTATTCTATAGGAATACGATCTGCCTCTTGTCCTAAAACTCTAAGCCGCAGTCAAATATTAGTTGCAGCATGCGATTAAGTAGGTTCACGTATACTATTTTTGAAAGATGTCACTAGATTATCATCATTGCCGCAGAAACTGCTGCAATATTTAAGAGAATTCTACTAAGTAGATAAGCGCCATGCAAACAATAACACCCGACTTTAGCAGTGTATTATACGCCCCATTAAACATAATATGACATAAATTCTTAGAACCGCCAATTAGTGTATCCTCCTACTCATTTACAGTAGCCGATATAACGTAAACATAATTACTGTAAAGGAAAGGAAGTAACACAACACCTAAATTTAGTGATTAGAGGTACATACACAAGCTGATAAATCATGAGTCATGTCTCACGTCCATCTTGTGAATCAAAACTAAAGCATGTTTGATAAAGTTTGTTGACGTATACTTGTAATAACTCATTCATAAAGTTTCCAGCTTCATTATATTATGTACTATGCGTTTTGCTTGAGTAAAACAACGCTGTAGGTGAAACATTTTGTTAGTACAGTGACCTACCTACTTAGATTTAACAATCGTATGATTAGAGGCTAAGTGCTAAAGAAATGATTAAACGTTCTGTAATATCATTATATTTTTATTTATAGAATTAGAGTGATGAACGAGCACAGTCCACCTGGTGGTAAGTGGATGCTGTAGTCCATAGACATCTACATCTATGTTCGATTAAGAAACAAAATACAGATTCGTTGTCACCATTGAGGACTAAGTTGGAATGCCTCATCTCCAGTAAAAAGGGTCCCCGGTTCTCTAACCTCACCACACGAAAACAGCAGCACCGAGCTGCTATTACATTTAGTCGAGCCGACTCATTTGTGCCACAATCATAATACGAGGGCGACACTGAAAGTTTTTAGAACTGGCCACTTGTAAACGACATAATAAAAAAATAAGTTCAAATTTTGAAAATGGAATTTGCCTATATTATTGTGTATGTATTTTATTAATTTGTCTTTTGTTTACGATTTGGCGGCAAATTGAAAATTGTCTGTGTCACGTCAGCATGAATTTAACACGAGAAAATTTTCGTACAATGATTTTTTATGATTTTCGATGTCATTTAAGTCAACAAGAAAGTTATGATAGACTTCGATTGGCCTTTCACGATGAAGACCCATCTCGTGCCACTGTTTACAACTGGTTTAATGAGTTTAAACGTGGTCGCACTTATCTCACCGATGATCTGCGTGAGGGACGGCCTTCTACGGCGACGACTGAGGATAACATCAGTGTTGTGCGGCGTATGATAGAGACTGACAAAAGTGACTTTTTTTATAGGATAGGGTGACAAACGAACACATAGTCCGTCTGATGGTAAGTGGATGCTGTGGCCCATAGACATCTACATTTATCCTCAATAAATAATCAAAATGCAGATACGTTGTCACCCGTGAGGACTAAGATGGAATGCCTCTTTTCCAGTAAAATGGGTCTCCGGTTCTTTACACTCACCATACGAAACACAGCAGTGTTAAGCTGCTATTTTACGCTGGTATTCTGTGAGAGCGTGGTTCTTCCCCGGTCGAGGCGACCCATTCGTGCTACAACTATACTAGTAATATAGCTGCAGCATGGCTCTACCACGTATAAGACTTATCAGCAGATTCGGACAAGCTTAGGCATCGGTATGAGTCAAGTGCACAAAATCCTTCATGAACATTTAGCGGTCAGGAAGCTTTGTGCCCGGTGGATACCTCATAATTTGGCAGAGGCCCAAAAACTCCGTCGTGTTGATTGGTGTCGTGAAATGGTTCAAAGATTTAACAGGTGACTCAAATGCTGTGTTCGACATACTTACGGGTGACGAAAGCTGGATTTATTGTTATGATCCTGAAACTAAGAGACAGTCTGCTGTCTGGGTGTTTCCTTCCGAGGAGTTACCAACTAAAGTGAAGAGAGGTCGAAGCGTGAAGCCTCGTCGCACACCGCCAAGCAAACAATCGACTACTTGGCGACGTCAGACGTGGAATTATTGGGTCACCCGCCTATAGCCCCGACCTCGCACCTTGCGATTTTATTTGTTTCCGAAAATAAAAGAAAACTTCGAGGAAAACGTTTTATGGACGCCGAGGAAGCAGTGGCTGCATTTCAAAATGCCGTCGAAGAGACCCCTAAGGACGAGTGGGCAAAGTGCTTTTCTCAGTGGTTCCATCGGATGCAGCGATGTATTGATGTAAATGGACACTATTTTGAAAAGATATAATAAAACTAATAACTTGCTAGTTTGTTCAGTTTTTGATTTTCTAAGAACTTTCAATGTCACCCTCGTATAGCTGCAGCATGACTACCACGTACAAAAAATATTAATTTATTTCATTTAAATGGTCTATCGTATCATTTGATAAACTGATGATAATAATATTGCTTTATACGTTAGATACGTATTTATAATAAAGAAAACATGATAAAAAGAAAATATTAATCTATAAAAATATGCTTTGATTTTATAATTATTTCATTTAAAGTATAATGCTATTTTTTTATGTAAAGAGCAACTCGAGAAATAAGTATCATGATGAAAAACACGTCACAAATATACGCGTATTATTTTAGTACTGTTAACGTTACTAATATTTTCGTTAGCTATAAAGTAATGTTCTTTAATATAAAAACTTAAATTACTTATGTTAGGAGTGATTCACGACTATAGTCGAATAGCGGTTTTGAACCCAATTTTTAAAATGCGGGCCGCATCCTTAATCATAAGGTTACTTTAAAATAAAGAGGCACTTACACTTCTCACCGCTTCCAGACCGAGACGGAACATTCACCAACATCCAATTCTAATACACAGACATTTGCAGAAATATTTGCCACAGTCACCACAACTCAATAGTAAGAGTTAGTTTAAGCGACAGTAGCCTAATGGTAGGGTGCGGACCGCGTACTCAAAAGGTCGTGGGTTCGAATCCGCCATTCGACTACTGTCATGAACCACTCCTAACACAAACATTTTAAGCTTAACAGAAGTGGTTAAAGGGAATATTAGTAATGTTAATAGCAAAACGTATCAGAAGGTTTGTCAATAACTAAAATTAACAATAATGATTTCTTATATTTACGCGAACACTACACTTTGGATAAAACTACTTTTACGGATTTTATCGCGTTTAATTGTTCTTATTTTTAATTCCCAACGTTTCGGGTGCCTTCCAGCACCCATGGTCACGGGAGACCGATGTAATTGACGTCTCGATGTCAAAGTTCACCCGGAGTACCTTCAGCTTTTAACTATCGAAACGTCGGGAATTAAAAATAAGAACAATTATACGCGATAAAATCCGTAAAAGTAGTTTTATTCAATAAAATAAACAAGTTCACACCGTATCACAAATTACGAATTGATTGACAATACGATTGAATTGATATAATTTGTGATACGGTGTCATCATTTTGATTTTTTTGTCATCAGTACCAAATAGCTTAAACAGGTCAAAGAATATTCATTCAAATCGATAGAAATGTTTGTATGCCCTATTGTATGCTATTATACACATTTCTAGGTTGTAGTTCTTGGTAGGTACCGCCTTTTACGTGTTTATTCCGTCAAAAGCAATGCTTGCACTGCTACGTTAGGTCTGAAGGGTATAGAGAGCCAACATAACAGTTATAGACCGTGAGGCATTTAGTCCTTAAAGGGGACAACACACTGTAGCGTTCTTTGTTTAAAATTGGCTGCAGGTGTCTATGGAATGCAGTAGCCACTTCCCAATAGGTGGTCTGTAAGATCGCTAGTCTTCTGTTTTATAAAAAAAAAACTACACTTTTTTGCGTTTCATTTATTTTTAATTTTATCATGATAAATTAATTAGTATTACCTAATCTTAGAATATAAACACTATGTGAGTAATTGGTCCTTTTATCGAATTTGTTTGTAAGTGTAGTTATTGCTTTCAGGTTAATTGAGGTACGGGAAGGAGTTATCGATCTTTAAAAAGGAAAGAACCAGACATTATGTGTCATTTCTTTGGTCGGTGGGGGTTCGCGATATTTCGATCGAACGCAAAAATAAATACTTTATTTTACTGTTTATTTACTTTATTTTACTCTTTATTTATATGTTGCATAATGTTATGAACTTTACTGTGTGTAAATGATTTATTATTTTGTATAAAATTTACTATTTAATAAATGAAATGCTTTTGTATCTTGTGTTGGAAAAATATAAATTAGCCTTTTACAGTTGCAAGTTTTTTCCATGACTATTTCAAACTCAAACTTACACACAAGAGTTTCCGCCTTATAATACCAGTAAAGATTGGTCGAAGCGATTACCAAAATTATTTTGAATAATAAGTACAATAAAGACCATCGCAAAATACTTTTACATTCACAATTCGTGCAAATAGCTAATCATAGGTTATATAGGTTCTGTTAATCGTTTGATCCGGCACGTTCAAAAAATGTAATAGCAATCATCAATACTTTTATCCGATACGTCGCGAATTGGGACCTGGGTCAAATGAACCAATCATTCACGATCGACACATGCCTAGAAAGAACGAAAGTAAAAGGATACTATTCCGAATCCGAATGAGTTTCCTAACGTATAACCACAGGATGCCTTGTGACCTAGCAAAATCTCAAACGAATTTCAGTGACACATACACAGTGAAACTATAAAGCAAGACAACACATTCAAGTATTCGGTAATTTAAATGCCAAACTTGTAAATCCAAGGCTGCATGTCCAGTGCTGCGTGTATAAGCTACGTGTCGTCTACATATTCGTATCTGAATGTAGTCATTATTATTTTATGACCATTTTCAACACTAGCTATATAGACTTAACAAATGTATTAACAGATATATTTTGTACAAATATGACTAACAAACGATCACAAAGTCCAACAGATATTAGGTGGATGGTATGACCCATAGACATCCAGAGCAGCATCCTTCTGATAACAACTTAGAAATAAAAATCTGCGATTGCCAACCCGCCTGGCTATGGCAAATATGCTGGAAGCCGATGGATGCAAGTGACTTAGATCAGTTTTATGATCAGTAGTGGACTTGTGAAGGGCTGTAATGATGGTGATGATAGGCTTCTAGATCTTTTCTCGATTAAAATCAAAATTCAGGTAAGTTGTCACCCCTACACGGACGACATCACGGACTATCATGCCAAAAGTGCAGGCCGCTTCGAGACATGCAGCACTTAACGATATCATACGCCGGTCCTTGCCACCGTCAACGTGCCAAGTCAACGTGCCAAGTCTACTTGGGCCGTCTGGTATCGCAAGAGACGATGGCAAGAGACCGGACGGTGAGTTTGATTCCATGGAAGATGGGCCGGGTGCTGGTATGGGATGCAACCTGTTCAGACACGCTGGCCCCTTACCATCTACATGGAACCAACAACAGAGCTGGTGCGGCTTGTGAAGCGGCTGAAAAGCTAAAGCAATAAATTGGGTCGTCAGAAGTAAAAAAACGAGCGAGCTTTACAGTAGTCGCATATGATGTGTGACATCTGACCTCTCAGCTTGGTAATAGGCAACATTAACATTATATCTTAAATAGTTTTTTTATCAAAAATAAAAATATCCATTGAGCAGCGACAGAAATTAACCTCAAAATTTATAAAAGCTAAATACTCGAATATTTATTCGAATGATTATTCATTATTAATCACTTGCATTTATTATCAATGATCTGCACTTTTTTCAGACACTTATTATCAACCGTAAATACATTTATTAATATAGTTTACACATGCGAGTATAAATTAGTTTATATAACAACGCACTTTACTACCATCGCGCGCGCTCATTGGTCAAATCAAATAGCGCGCGCTTCCCCGGCTTCCTGTTACACACTTCCGTCCCTTTTCACGTAAACATACCCACAAATTGCGGGAAAACGAGAGTAAAGATGTTACACATTAAGAATCTCCGGTTCTCGTCTCTCGCCATTCTAAACAGAGCAGTATTATGCTGCTATTTTAAGCTGGTATTTTCTGAGACCTTATCCGGTCCAACCAACCCAATGCCTTCGCTGTTATACAGCTGCAGCGTAGCTCTACCACGTGTTGCTAGTTATATTGTCATTAATACATATCTTAGTATGTGTGTTAGCCTAATTTCATTACAGACTAGCTGGTACCTGGGACATTGCTGCCGCAGAAGAAATAATTGTGAAAACATCGTTTTAAATATGGAAGAGTTATATTGTTTTTTTAGGTGTGATAATACAATCATTGAAATTGAATGATCTATAACTTTCAAATAAATTATCGGTACAATACTCGCGCCACATAGTTTAAGTTAATTGTACTAACCTTCGCGGAAATGCAAGCAATAAGTTGACAAAGTTTTACCGCAATCTGATGAACGGTATGGCAGCGTACAAAATACGAACAAACAAAAATTAACTTTGAAATATTAGATTGACATTAATGTGGGTTTATATGTCAAGGTAACTGCGCGCTAAACAGTAACATGCTAATGTGATTTTTTTAATAACATGCTATTTCGCTTACTACTTACGTAAAGAGCTGCAAAGTTAATTTGTTATATTTTTAAAGCATATGAGAAATAAACGCCTTCAGTTCACTTGCTCTGTATTGTTGCTCATGGACACATGCAACCAACTACAAAGGCAGGCTCGTGTAAGACACTACTTCCTCGTTGGTCTTGTGGTCGTAAACGCGATTGCTGATCATGAGATCCCTGGTTTGAATCCCGGGCAGGACCAAATTAAAGTTTTTGAGTTTTTCTGTCAAGAAATTTTCGGTAGCAGCAAGGAGTCAGGAAGTTAGCGGTGTTTCCCCCTCGTGCCTCGGAATGTCGTGTGTCCTGCGCCTGATCTCAGATGCCTGATGTCACCGAAATCGGTCTGGAGTACATTATTATAATATTAGTAAAATAGTAGTATCCCTATCTATTAGGATAGGGATGCTTTACTTTAGTACTATTTTTAATAGAAACAGGGACAAACGAGGATGCAGCTCATTTGATATTAAGTGTTACTGATGCCCATGAAACATCATCCGAAATCCTAGAAGAACTGCAGGTGCGTGTTGACGCACCTGCACACGCTTTTAAAAATGTGAAGGCTCTTTCCTTGAAGGTAGTTCATAAATTACACAATACGGTTGTGTGAATAGAACATTCCTAGATAAACGATCAGTTTAGATCCTAGGGAGATCCTAAAACGATTTTGTCAAGCATCATGTTTCTAGTAGAACTTACTCTGACCGGAAAGCGGGTTCCAAAACGGCTATAGCAGGTCTGTTAAATTGTTTTTTTAAATTTGTTTAAAAACTAAACGTTGGTACAGTGGCCAAGAATGGCGTGTTCTTTTTTGTATTATATTTCTTTTATTTCCTTCGGACTACACCTAACGGCCTGCTTATCAGTTTCCAGTCAGTTACAGTTGATTGCATTCCGTTAAGCCTAACTATGACTAGCCTATGACGTGCCATCGACACCTGAGCTTCATACAAAAACTAAACGATGTCTATGATTTATCAATGGAACATTTTTGGAAGCAGTGTCTATCATTTTTATTATACAAACGAGCATACAGTCCATTTAGTAGCAGGTTGATGTTGGGGCACATAGATAACTACATTTATTCTTAATTAATGATCAAAGTGCAGATGTGTTGTCATCCTTGATGACTCAGATGGAATGCCTCACTATCTAAATCAGTGATTCCCAACCAGTGGTCCGCAAGAGCTTAAATATGGTCCGCGAAAGATTTAAATATTTTACCTACCTAATCGTTTTAAATAACACATTTATTATTTTCTCGTCACGCGGGCAGTGCAATACCGCACGTCATGTTAGTAAGTACCTACTAGTTCTTACAATAAATACACAAATAATACTGTTAATAAATTATTCTATTCAGAAGTTGTGATTATAACTCATTGTTAGATTAACACATTTTTTTTCTTTTACCTTGTGATCCCTGCTAACTACAAAATAATCAAAATGGCCCCTGGTCAAAAAAAGGTTGGGAAACCCTGATCTAAATGAACTGGCTCTCTAAACCGTCGGGCTTTTAGGCCTTACCCAAAGGCATAAAATGGAGCCCTATTAGCATAACTGTGTGGTCTGTCTGTCCGTTACGGATCCCTAGCTCGTAGACGGAATGGGTTACTGACCTGAAATTTGGATAATCAAAACCGAATCAATAATTCAATTAAATTTATTTTTCAGAAACAGAGGTTCCATAATACATCGAAAAGGAGCCGAAAAAATATTAATTTTCTTACCCTATCATGTGGGGTGTTTTCTAGGGTTTATTGAGGGATTCAAATATGTTTTTTATTATTTATCTTCAAATATTAAGAAATGGTGGCCGTTAAATTTATTAGTTTTAGACCGTATTCGTTACGGGATCTACGAGTATGTCTAAAACTAAGTTAAGATCTTAAAATTTATGTATAGTATGTGACATAATATTATATAGAACTGTATTAAAACAACTAATACTGAAAACATTGATGCAAAATGTAGTTTGCAAACTGTATAATTTAGTACAACCCACAAACTAAGACAGCAAAATATCATTTCCTAATTAAATATCTAGTTTAAAAAAATTAAATGATCATAATATGTACGGAACTCTAATAGAGTGAGGCCCGACTTGCACTTGGCTGGTTTTTTGTTTCAAGTTTATTGCAGGTGTCCATGGGCTTCGGTTTAGCCACTTACCATCGGGTGGATTGTTAGCTCGATTCTCAATCATATTATAAATACGTATGAAGATACAACAAATTATCCCTTCTTTGAATATTATAAATGCACATGATGTGTGGTCATTTGTCTCTTTGTTTTTTTGCATAGATATAGTTTATGGACTGGGGAGTGATATAGGCTATTTTTTATACCGGAAAATGCACGTTTTCTGTGGGATAGAACTGGGGCGTAATTCCGTAATTACGTTTTTTATGCTGTCTTAGGTCTTGGAATTAATACATTTGCCGTGATTTTTTTTAAGTAATGTCGTTTTCCACCTCCACGCCGTCAAATATGCGGGCAAAAGTTAGTTTAAGATAAATCTCTATACATATATTATAAAAATCAATTGCTGTCCGTTAGTCAAGCAAAAACTCGAAAATGGCTCGACCGATTTTGATGAATTTTTTTGTGTGTATTTGAGTGGATCCCTGGTTGGTTTAAAAACTCAGTTGGACACGATAGAAGGCGCTGTTGTCGAGATACAGAAATACCCGTGCAAAGCCAATTTAAAAAAATTATTCTATTAATAAGTGCAGTAGAGCATAATAAACAATTTGCAACTCTGTCATGTTGACTAACGCCGGTTGATATCCGCTTACGAGGTCAGTTGATCTGAATAACTGGTAGGGTATCCAGTTCTTTATGCAAAAAATGGATACGAAAATTATAAAATTTATTTTATATAATAAAATTGATTCTTAATCGAGGATAGATGTAGGTTTCTATGGGCCACAGCTCCAACACACCATAAGGTGAACTGTGTGCTCGTTTGTCACCCTTATTCTATAAAAAAAACATACTTATACTGTATATATTGTTGTATTTAATGAGTGGTGAAAATTTAGTTGTTTTTTTTTCTTAGTTTTATTTTCCTTGTGTTTGTAATTTTGCTGGTTAATTATGTGTCGGTCGAGTAAACGTGTTGACTTTCTTTCTTTCTAAGTGAGTCCGCAAAGCCTTTGCACAATAGGTATGTACTTACAAACTTTTCATTGTCATTATCATTAGACTGTAGCACTCTTCTGCTATTTACTTATAGGCCTCTGCCATTGTACACCATTCCATTACAGCCTATAAAAATACACTGCTGAACATAGGCCTCTCTCATAGATTGCTTCATGGGGGATTTTGCCATAGTTGTCACGTTTGGCAAGCGGGATGGCAACCGCAGTTTTTTATTATTCTCAGTTGTTATCAGGAAGATGTAGCTGCCCATTACCTGTTTCATTTTCCCTCTGTCGCCTCATACGACACCCTCGGGACGTTATGGGGTAGTGGATATTTGTGGATTGGCTATTGTGCACCACTTGTCATTAATTCATTGTCACCTATACTTATAATAAAAGTAATTATTTTCAAAAGTATTTCAAACTACAAAGAGGCTATTTTGAATGACTATAATAGTAGTGTTAGAGACGAATGATGCTTTAGATAATGTGTAAACAATATATCAAGGAATATAATGATAATATGAAAATTAATAGCCTATTAAATAATGCGTCAGAAACTGTCCTAACAATGATATAACTTATGGCAGCCCATTTAACTCTGTAGAAGTGGAGTACTAACCAAGCGATGCAAATAACTGTAACTCCAAAACAACCGTTCGGTTTAAGCAAGTACAAAATTACTTTGATAAGAGGGCATTAGCTTATCACCGGGTTGTCTTCAACCATGCAGGGGCCCAAGGGTTCGTAATGTTGAAGTTGAGAGGCCTTTGAAAAAAAATCTACCTAACATAATATAATCTATATTACATATAAATAACATTCAAGCGTTTGTCTGTAATATCGAAATAATTGGCTTCTAATAAGCTCAGAGGGTTATTTGCATGTTATTATGACATGAATAACCATTTAAAAAAAAAATATCTGTCTGTGCAATGCGAGGGCCGATCTTGGGTATATTTTATCCGAAACTCTTGGAAATTATTTTATGAGAAATCGAAAAATTGTTAAAAAATGGTATTATATTTCAAATATTACTTATATAAAAACGAGACTGCAAATTACTCTCAGTACAACAGTAAATGAACCTAACCGTAACATTGTGTTAAAATTAGTGCGTGAAATCGACCAAAAGTTGAATAAAATTTTCCCACAAGAATGAACTGAAGTGACTGCGCAATCTCGTTAAGAAACTTTAGGGTTTATATATTGAATTTATACAATAACGATTATTTAAGAGTGAAGTGGAGTAGTAAGATTAAAGGGTGGTGGACCTACAATCACTCCTTATAAAAATCAAAGTTACGACTAATGTTAGCGTAAATAATGTAGTATTTTGTTTTATTTATTACAATAACTAATAGGTTAACGTACTACTGTGCGGCTTAAGCCGCGAACATTTACTTATATACCTACGTATAAATTATTCGGCTTTTAAACAAGCATACAGTTCAACTGATGGTAAATGGATATGGCCCATATACATTGCTTAATTGTAAATAAACATTATATCGCACATAATAAACGTAGGTATATGAACAAAATTGAACCTTGGCTTTGACAT
Organism: Parnassius orleans; assembly: GCA_029286625.1. Taxonomy (NCBI): domain Eukaryota; kingdom Metazoa; phylum Arthropoda; class Insecta; order Lepidoptera; family Papilionidae; genus Parnassius; species Parnassius orleans. Next base: position 543,792 of record JAGSMP010000080.1, on the reverse strand, counting down.
AATTTTTATAGGTAGGTACTAAGATCAGCCGTAACATTATGCATCTGCAACCATTTTCAAACAAATCTAATATATTCGTGTGTCCTGTCTAAGGGGCCATATTATTGTAAGAGCCAATGAAAATAAATAGTTGACATCATCAAAATTACTTCATCTTATAATTTCAGTTTACTTTACCAAAAAGTATTTAGTGTCTCAAAACTTGGTCGGTTTTCCGTTTTTTGTGTCACATAATAAGATACCAATAAAACGTTTATTTGATTAAAAGAAACTATGACAACATTTACTAGTGTTACCTACAACGTTAACGGGAGAAGTGGGGAGAAGCATTTGTTTTGACAGCTGGTATAAAGTATTATAATTGACATAAGTGTCAACTAATTTTTTTACAAGCCAAGCATTCCATTTTTGTGCTCACTGCTCAAGGGTGACAAGACACTTGAAGCCTTCGCTGTTTGGCGTTGTTGGTGTCCATTATCTGCAGTGACCACTTACCACCAGATAACCCCAAAAATAGATATGTGCTCTATTGGTGAGATTATATTGTATAAAAAATCGTGCTTTCTAAAGTACCTATCGTCTTCAATTCTCGCGTTTATCTTGTTTACGGATCTTGACATGATTTTGATACGGAGTCCTAACTAAACTGTCATCGGAGATAACGGGACGGTTTTTATTTGGTTTCCTATGACAAAACACCAAGCAACGTTATAAAAATTTACGAAAAGCGATGACTCAGTTTTATGTTAATTTTTATGTATATAAGAACTATAGGTATATGTGTTAAGACAGTGTATAGAAGAATTAAGGAAATCGACTTCAGAATGTGAAATTATTTTATTATTTTTGGTTCTTTGAAGTTGGCTTTTACTTTTTATTAAAAGTTTATTTTTTTAATCCTCTTGAGTGGGCTAAGGAATATCACAATCTCAATGTCGTCAAAATAGTTACATTAAAAACTTAACTCCTATTTTGACACCCCATAGGGGTAGAATTTTTTCTCCAAATTTATATGGGACCACCCCTGAAGTATACCCTATTTAATAAAACAAGAATTATCACTACCGGTTCACAAATGACGAAGATATCGCGTAACATACATACAAAAAAAAACAGTCGAACTGTATGCCTCCTCCTTTTTTTGAAGTCCGCTAATAATAACCGGAACTCCGCGTCATCAGACTTGAAAATAGTTATTGAGTTACTATCATATGCATTATCTCCCCTAGGACAGGTTATTTGCCTTCATTGCTCTCTATAACTACGTTTCTCAAACTTTTTGGCGAAATAAATCATTTTAAGTTAAAAACAGGTGACAGAATTACTTGACTTTAATATGTACAAGTAAATACATCATAACACTCAAAATTTTCTAATGCGCAAAATTTTCATGCATTAATTTAATATTAATTGCAAAATTCATTAAATTAAGAAATGAGAAACCATTCGTTATCAAAAGAAATCATTAAAAATTAAAGAAAAAAAATTGTTACTGACAAATGACTTTGAAATAATTTTTAAATAAGGAAAACAGTTTGAATAGCATTGTATAAGGGTGTTTTTATCGAAAGGACCATTTTTTGTCGACCAGCTCGTGCTACTAAAGGCAGGTTTTTGAACAGAAAAAACGACACCTTAAGTAACAGTGAAAGTTTGTGGTATATTGAGCCAGTATATTCATAACGAGCCATTCCATTTTGAGAAGCTGAACAACTTATATATAAAATAAGCACGCATATTAGAAATATCAAATAAGCACTTAAATTTCAGAGCACGTAATCAAATCAAGTACGTTATACCCCTACCGGCACCAATGCAGATAAAAATAATATTTCGAAGACATGTGAAGTCCGTCACCACGCATTAGGATAGCGCGACGGATCACCTCAATGGGATCGCCATTTAAATTTGAAGAAAAATTCCACTCCTGAGAAGGTAGAAAAAGAGGGGTTGAACATTAATTTTATGTAACAATGTAGACATTAAATTTTTACCTTGAGCTTGTAATACTGCTTAGTCCACAAATAAAGGTCAAATACTTAAAGAAGGAAAAGCCAACTTCAACAACAGATTAAAATAATTTACACATAATTTATTATTTATTAGCTTCTAGGTTATTGAAGTCGGTTTTTACTATTTTTAATAATTTAATTATATTATGAAGAATTGTTGGTAGGTACCATTTTAGCGGCAGGTTTAGGCTAAAGCTACAATGTGCGAAGAAATTTTTAAAAGGTAATTTTGGAAAATATTTCTATATCTATGGACATTGATGAAAACAAAATCTCGAAGCCAATTATCATCAACTGAACTATAAAACACAAGTCAGACACACCCCAATACAACAAAACGGAATTTTGCCTGTATCTCAGGTTTAACATAGATAAATTACACATACAAAAATGTTGTTACACGTGGGATTCAAAAGCCCTGTGGGCTGCGGTTTTGAATGGCCAAACACTTAGCCACTGAGCTGCTTATCTTTGATAAACTACGATTATAGATAAGAACATGAAAAAATTGTGTATCTTTAATATTTTCCGTATTTACAATGGCGTGTAGTGGCGTTAGAAAATTCACTACCCCAAGTCAATCCGTGGGTGTCGCAAGAGGCGACAGAAGAAAATTGACAACAGGAGATGGGCAGCAGCATCTTCCTGATAACAACATATTAAATTAATGAAGAATTTCGGTTGCCAACCCGAGACTGCCGCGAGGCAACAATGACAAATATCCCCAGTGTTCAGCAGTAGACGTTTGATAAGCTGTAATAAATGAATGAATAAAATATTTTCTGAAGTTAAAAGAATCTGCATAATATTTCGTAATAATTCTAATGAAAAATAGTTTATAAGTAGTCTAAAAGGAAATACATAAAAATATAATACACTCTATTACCTTAAAACTCCTAATAGACCTAGACTATATACCTATATTGAAAGCGTAACCCGCGTTTTTCTAATTTGGCAAAAAAGTTGTTTTGGAGTCCAGGCCGAAAAGCATATTAAAAGCAACATAAATTCTAATAAAAATAAACATGAGAAATGAAATGTAAAATGATTTTTCCACTTATCCTAGCCGTCGTGTCAATATTCCGACTGTGTCGACAATACATTCAACCCTGTTTTTATTTAATACCCCCCAAATGTTCCCAGACAGGAAACAAGCCCTACCAACTTGTAAATCTCACCAAGCGTGCGGATTAAGGCACACCTTCCTAACTCGTTCCTTATGTCCAGTTATACCCTGTTTAATGACCAATTATGAATGACTCTTTCTTCTTATACAAATGCCATCTATTTAAGTGCGAGTAAAAGCATCATGAGAAAGACTGCGCTCAGCATGAAATGTCTTAGCCACAGAAAATTAGACATTATCATAGTCATTTTTTGTTTTTTTTTTGCTTAATGTTTTATTATGAAATATAATGTTTTTGAAATGAATATAGCAGGACATAGATTTGTAAATAGCGTTTTAATACTCGTAGTATATAAATGCCATTAACATGAACATTTTATGCCGACGTTCTTTTATTATAAATTTTATGCTAAATGGTCTTTGTAATGCAGTATAGCGGGGGTTTTTTTTTATAGAAAAAGGGTGACAATCAAGTACACCGTTCACCTGACACTAAGTGCATCAATCCTCGATTAAGAATCAAAATTTAGATGCGTTATCACCCCTGAGGACTAAGATGGAATGTCTCGTTGCCAGTAAAAAGGCTGCTAAGTATGTTGATATTCTTTATGAGCGTGATCCTTCTTCGGTCGCGCTGACTAATTCGTGCTACAACCATAGCTTCAGTGTATTTGCTTATCATAAATAATAGATACCCGACGGCACGCTGATGCAAAGAGATCGAAAATATACATAAGAGACTGAAGAACCAACGATTTACCTGTATATATACAAATAGTGGAATTATAGTGGGTTTTGAACCCAAAATTTATTTTAAATGAACAGGCTGACTACTGTGGCCACGCGGTCGTGATGAAGTCTCAGAAGAAGTAGAACATATAACGTATAACATAACATAATACGTATGAACGTATAACTTATAACATAATGACAGTGAGATATTATAATCCAACTTCAACTTCAATATTCTTTCATTCCAATCAGAAATAAAATAAAAACACACATCGTTGTCTCTTATAGACATGATAATTTTTTTTTCAACATCTTAAACCAACATACCATAAGCCAAAAGCACCGCCCTGTTAAAATAAGTGTGTTACGCCTTACTCCTACAAACTATAACCGCTGATCTTCCTCTGATCGTAATAGTCCAAGACCTAACGCCGGAACGGGTCACCAGAGATTTACGAGACATGATTGAATCAACGGACGTCGCTGGGGCCGAGGTCGAGCGGGTCAAGCGGCAGCTGTCTTCACACGTGCACCCGCGCATATGCTTTGTATAATTAATTAGGATAAACCGAGGTTCTATGCAAGACGGAACGTTTGTTGTAATAAAAAGCATGAAGTTCAAAACTGGTGCCTGTTAACATTTCTTATAAGAGCATACACGACTACAGTAAAGTTAAGGAGGGTAAGACCTTAGCGGACTTTAGTAGTGTTTTTCTATGGATTTAGCCAATACGAAAAAAAAATTATAGGTTTTAAAGGTTTCCGTATGTCTTGTTATTAATACATGAATTCCTAAAAAAAAGTTTTTCGTAGTGGGAATGTTGATGGCACGAATAACTATTTGTGCAAGTATTTGTTTTTAATTTTTTTTTTTTTTTTACATATACCTAATACGAAGATGTTCTTGTTAGATTTTGTTTCCACTAAGAGTTGCTCATTTTCTGTAATCTATACATACATATAAATAAAATCGACGTATCTGTCTGTAATATCGAAATAACTGCCTTCTATTAAGCTCAGGGGTTATTTGCATGCTATTAAGATATGAATAATCATTTTAAAACATTTGTCTATCTGTCTGGTAGCCGACATCTTCGGAATGGTTTAACCAATTGTGAGGAAACTGTTCGAACAGATAGAAGGCAACACCAGGATTATTTGTGAAAATCGAAAAAATTATAAAAGGAATGGTTTTTGATGATTATTTCATTAAAACTATAAAATATATGAAAAAAGTATGACACTAAACTTTTTTGGTTTGCAATTTTACATAAAAGTTCCTCTTTAGCTTCTAATTATTAGTTTTGATGCAAATCGATTTTTAAAATGTATTTACTTCAACACTATTCTAACAAAACTATGTGTGCTAAAGGATTAAGTGATAAGGCATTTTTTTACATCAAATGAATATGTAGATCTTCAAATTTTATTTTAAGCATTCTCCATATCGCAGATGGTTTTTAAGATAATAAAATCCGAGTTTAGTCTGTTTGTAGGTTTTTGTTTAAGTTCAACATGGAAGAAGTCGCAGGTAAAGGCTCGTACATTATAAACTCATAAAAGTAAGTACAACGAACATTTATACTATAATTTATTTTACAAAGTTTTTCTAGTTTAAATATGTTAAATGACTCATATACGACGTAATGCGTATTTTATAACAGGTTTTGTTCGAGCGAGTTTACCTTTTACCATTCATACAACGTAGGTGCTATAATGATCTAGCTTTCTCAATTTATTAATGTCCAGTTAGTATAAATACTTAATATTTCGTTTTATTTAGAAAATTCAAAGCGTAAAGATTTGATTCCGTTCCTCTTTCTTCTCATCAGCTCGTGAACAGGAAGGATTTCACGAGGCTCATTTGGTAGTCTGTTTCGCTATCTCTGCATCATTATCAAACGTCTCAAACCTTTGGTACTGCTTCCGTCACCGTTCCGGATATTTTACATTTGGCACAGAATAAATAATAGCATTTGGTTTAATTATATGCCACTGTTATACGTACATTTACCGAAAAACCCAAAGCTTTTTGGCAATTCCTATAGTCGTCACTTTTGGGATCTTGGCAGATTTAACAAATTCTTTAATAATTTGTTATTTCTCAAACATTCAGTAAGTTTGCTCACGAAGCATTCATTTACATTGCAGCATTTATATTAAGCTTTTAAAATAGCGAACAATTAATTAAATTTTAGCGGTGCCGATGTCGGTGGAAGTCATGCCAGGTTACTCGCATTATGAAATTAAGAGACCTGAAATACCTCACTAGATGTTCAGAGATGGACAGGCTGTGATAATGAGGATGAATTAAAATAATTGAAGGCCGTGTAATAACGGCATAAGAGTAACCATGATTCCGTCTTATACCGTAGGTATCGTGGGTGGTGGGGAAAAAGTCAAACTATGGGAATGACAAAAATATTTTATTTTACATTTTTTATTAAAGTATTGTGTCAAATGAGATACAGTCTATGTATTTATGGACACTTGCAACCAACTTTAAGCAAAGAAGGTCGCAGATGCATTGTCAACCCTGAGGAGTGAGGACTAGAATGAAATGCCTCTTGGGCTGCCATAAGATAAAATATATAGATAGCGACAAAATAACTGTCGTATATGCTTGATATTAAATAATATAGAAGTATTAAGATGTAGATGTCTATGGCCCACAGCATCCACTTACCATCAGGTGGAATTTTATCACCCTTATTCTATAAAAAAATCTTTTCGCAAAGATACCTGTATATATAATTTAAAGAGATGTGTAGTGGACTAAAAATGATGGCCTATATTATATGTAACACATAACAGGTGAATAAATCAATATCGCAAGTGCCCGATATCGCTATCAGAGCTTTATCGCGGAATTTTACTATAACGAGGGCTCTCCTAGGAAAGGTACGACCTAAAATTGTGTTTTATGGAAGATATGTTCAATGCGTATTGCAAATAATTATTATTTAATGGGTCAAAGATTTTTGTCAACAGTGTTGTAACTTTAATAACCCACCAAGTTCTATCAATAGATAACAACCCTATAATATATATTTACCGATAATTCTTTATATAAATTTTCTTAAGCTACTAGTTTGTTATTATGTACATTACAAACAAAAATTGAAAAATATTTAAATACTTCGTAAGAGTGATCCGATGATAAATTGCCGTATCTGCAGTTAGAAAATTCTTATCTTATTTAGACCTTAGGACATCACACAAACTTTTACGTAATTAAGTGTTAATATTATTGGATTTAACTAGCGGCCGTTTAATTTTTGTTTAGTGAGACAAACTTAAACAATACATTTTAGTAGTTTTATATCTTCCTGAATTGTTGCACGAATGTTAATTACTTATGTTAAAATAGGTTTAATTATTTAATAAGCAATATCTTACTTCAATTCAAACGAAATAAAATCGATTTCCACGAGCCGCAAACACCTGCAACCTAATTAAAAAAGTATGTAGCGTATTTATAAAGTACTTAGTCCTCTGGAAAATCATCATCATCATCATCATCATTACAATCTTCACATGTGCACTACTGAACATAGGCTAAACAGCAAGCAATAACTGTGGAATAGCTAAAATATAAACTATGGAATTTGGCGGTAAATGACAAAATTTCGTGAAGATTGTGGGACGAAATGACTTCTTTCGTGAGAAACTTTTAAACCCGAGACTACTAACTACTAGACTTTATACCACGTTTTGTAATGAGACGGTAGACGTGACGTTTATTGCTTGTTAAAACTAACTCCCTATACATATTGTACAGACTAGTACACAGTGTATCTACCTGTATCTACTTCCTACATGCCGATATATTCGATAAGTCAGCTTATCAGGAAAATCGATCGTGTTTAAAAATGAAATACAACAGTTTAAACAGTGACTATAAAATTCTTTAACACAGGTAAAGCTAGGTATAGACCATCTACACAAATAAATAAAATTGAAGTATTTACTTGTAATGCCAAAATAACAGCTTTTTGAAGTGATAACTTCTTTAGGCACGTTTGGCACTTTTGGGATGGGAAAAAGCACTGAGCTCGCGTGACCGTCACACTCAGATACATATATTATATTATACAGATGTGTATTTATAAATTTGTTTGTATTATATAGATAATAATCAATATTTTTCATGTAAAACAGCACAATAAATGAAAATGTTATTACTATAATAATACGTTGATAAAAATAATTTCTAATAATAATACATCCTAAAAAATATTCCAAAAATAATGTTTACAAGTTTGTGAAGCTAAGAAAGAAGCTTTTCCCTTCTGACGTACAGTCCTACGACAGTCAGTTTTTTTCTACTAAATGCTTATTAAAGTATATATACCTACGGTACTTGTAACAAAACAAACAATTTTTAACCGACGTTAAAAAGGAGGAGGTTTTCAATTCGTGTATGTTTTTTTTTTGTATGCATGTTACGCGATATCTTTGCAGATTGTGAACTGAATTTAATGATTCTTTTTTATTAAATAGGCTTTACCGCAAGTTTTGAAGAAAAAACTCGGAAAAAGTTTCATATTGGACTATTGTTTAAGGAGTTTCATACATCTTCGCAGATTGAGAACTGATTTTAATGATTTTTTTATTAAATACGTTATACTTCAAGGGTGGTCCCATATAAATTTGGAGAAAAATTTACACCCCTAAGGGTAGCAAATAAATAACTTATTTTTTTAGCAATTTGAAGTCGGTTTTAACTTTTTGTTATTTAAAGTTTTGGTCTGTCTGTTTGTTACGGCTAATCTCCGAAATGGCTAAACCGATTTCGACGGGACTTTCATTGGCAGATAACTCATGTTAAAAGGAGTAACTATTTTGAACTATTTTTATTTTAAAAAAATTAGTGTTCCGCGCAAAAAAAATTAAACCCATGAAATCCAATCATAATAAATTCCACGCGGATGAAGTCGCGGGGAACAACTAGTCTCTCATAATATTATAGAATCGATTTCATAGCTATTAATAGTAATCACACTATCACTACACTGGCCAATCGAATAGGTATTCGAAGTGCCGTGTCTTACATCTTTGACACTGCCCCGTGTTGTCTATCGGTGTTACATTTAACTCCACCTGACTGTAAGTGGATGGTGTGGCCCGTAGACACGACCCTTTATCCTTGATTAAGAATCAAAACGCAAATGCGTTCTCACCCCTAAAGACTAAGATGAAATGTCTTTGTTGGGAAAAAAAGGTATTCGGTTCGCGTCACAGACGAAACACAGCAGGCATTATGCCGATATTTCACGCCTGGTATTCTGTGTGAGCATGGTGCTTCCCCGGTCGAGCCGACCTATTCGTGCTGCAGCCATGATACAACTGCAACGTGGCTCTACCGCGTAAAAACAACTCCAATACGACTTAAGAATTAGGTACTTTATTGAATTTTTAACCAACTTCAAAAAGGAGGAGGTACTCAATTCACTGTTTTTTTACGTGTGTTACCTCATAACTTTTTTCTAGGTGAACCGATTTTGATGATTATTTTTTAATTTGACAGCTGGTGCTTCTCATGTGGTCCCATATAAATTTTATCAAGGTCTGACCAGTAGCTTTGAGTTATCCTTAATAATTTATATTGAAGTCGGTTGTAAAAAGATTTGATTTTACCACTTGTTTTTAATACCACGGTACATTTCTAGTAAGACTTGCTTTGACAGTGGAGTGACCATAATAGGTACCTATTAGCTGACTGGAATTGATCCCTCGATCTGTATTGTTATGTAAAAAAAAAAATGTTAAATTGATTTTCCTTAAGATTCTCATATTCGTATTAGAAATAATAAGGTGATGAACAGGATTATGAATTTCTTGGTATTAGCTTAATGGAAAATATTTATCAGAATATTTAAAGTTTAAACGTATTAACACCTTGACATGTTTTTAGCAAGGGAAAGCAATACAGAATAAATTAATAAAATGTATCAAAATTTGTCTTGAAAAATACACACGTTCGAAAAATAGTTATATTTTTCTTGGTCTTTTGCAAATAAGTAAGTTGAGGTAGAAATGGGATGAAGTGACGACTTGGTAAGACGAGCAAAAAGTAGATAGATGCAAGTGGTTCAGGATCAAGCATTGTAGTTTTCCTTGCGAGAGACCTCAGTTCAGCAGTGGACGTGTAAATTCCAGTGTTAATATCATAGATTTGACCACAAATCAGATATTATTGGAATAATAATAATAATAATGTCCTCCAGACCGAATTTCGGTCACGGCCAGCCTAAACGGAGACTAGCCATCTGCGCAGGACAGGATTATAGTGCACTCAGGTGCACTCTGTATTCCCTCACTCTCATAGTCCGATGGGACGGTAATCCGACACGACCGGAGAGAGATCAGGCGCAGGACCAACGGCTGACTCAGGGTTGCTACTGAGAATTTCTTGACTGGAAAACTGGAAAGATCCGGGATTCGAACACCGACCGACGAGGCAGTCGTGGATCGATTGTATTAATTGATACATACCAGAACTACAAAACACTGCTGCGGGACTGTCCCTTTGTGTGTAATCTTGAAACTTTTCCTTCAATATTACGACGACAAACAACAGGAGTAATAAATGAAAACATAAGGTCGGTACTTATATACTTATTATAAATTTAAGTAAAGTCGTAAAAACTTACCACAGCAACTAACTTCCCGCGAACTGTAATTCCAACCATGGGGGCAAATTTAACTTCTACTCCTGGTTCTATCACTAATTCGGCTTCTCTTTCTACCAGCAGATCATCTCTAAGAAGATATGGGCTTCCATTGAATTTCCACAGTGACCGGCCTCCAGCTATTATACCACCAGGTAACTCAGTCAGTCCTAACGACTTATTTAATAAATAAGGGTCTATTTCAGCAACTCTTGAAGCTTGTCCATCACAAATATACACAAAACACATCACGAGTACTAACACTGTCCTCCATTTGTATTTAGTATCGCTAAACTGACTATGCCTCTTTTGTAACTCCATATCTTTAGAGCATTCCATTATCCACTAACTGAACACAAAAATTTTCATTTCACTTTTCCTAATGCTCCTTACAAGAACACTTATCTAAACACCAAATAGATGAATTCTCCTGTAGTGTTGTAATACATTGTGTAAATTATTTTTTAAATAATAAAATACATTTAAATACTTCAAACTACATATCAAAACAACTAAGCAAAGGTGGGGTCGGTTGTAACAGAAAACAAACCGCGCTGAAGCTGAGGTAAAGGCGCGACCGTTGAACAAAGTCGTTTGGCCGGTTTTGGTACATATAGTTTAGTTTCCTCCTCCCTGCCCTCCCACCTGCTTCACGTTCACACACAACATTTCAAATCGAAAGCCTCCTCCCTCCATTTAAATATTCGTACGTTCACATTTCCGTTCTAAGACCCAGTTCCGCTCTTTCACTAAATAATCATTCAATCATTCTCAAATTTATAAAAAATCCATTAGGAAAAACCTTCGTCATAAAATTATTATTTTGATTTATTTATAACATTTATTAAATCTATACATACAAACAATTAATTACTTATATTTGAAAAGTTTTTATATAGATCACTACTTTAGGACTCCGTTTCATAATTTTAGGTATGGCAACATTAAATACCAAATTTGTTCATTCAACGCGTCTCTTGTTTGTTCCGCCTCTTACCATTCACTCTTCAATTCGATCAATCCGTTTTTCGTTTTGTTTCATATTAAAATAAATAATTCCATATATTTTACAGTTTATTTATTAAAAAAATACAAATTTTAGTTACAAAAACTATAATAAAGTATTCGTCGTCAATTTAGTACACGTAAGTTCTCCATTTCTTTGTTTTGAGTGAGCGTGTGTTGAGTTGGCGTGGCATTGCCACTGCGTCGACATTTTGTTTGTTCATTGTATTTAAATATTTATTTCACTCATTTTGTCTTTATAAATTTTTAGATATAAATAAGCAAAATGAGTTCAGGTGGAACACGTGTGTATGTCGGTGGGCTCGTAGAGGGCATAAAGAAAGAAGATCTCGAAAGAGAATTTGACAAATACGGAAAACTGAATTCCGTTTGGGTAGCACTCAATCCCCCCGGATTTGCGTTCATAGAATTTGAAAACATGCAGGAAGCAGAAGATGCGTGTAGCGCGATGAATGGTTTTGAAATGTTAGGCGCGACACTTAAAGTAGAATTATCGAGAAAACGTGACGGTCCGCGTCGTGGTGGAAACTTCAGAGGAGGCCGAGGTGGTAATTTCAGGGGGGGACGCTCATTTGGAGGCCCGCCCGGAGGTAACAACAGATCCTACAACTCTTTCAATGGCAGTGGTGGCGGCGGCGGCAGGCCTTTCAACCGCAACGGAGGCCAGTCATACAACAAGTATTCCTCTGGTGGCAATAATATGAGGTCTAGGTCGCCCCTATAGAGCACATCTAATTTAATTTTAGCTTATAGTTAGGTTTAGTGTTAATATTATCTGAAGCCTTCCAAGTGTTAAAATTCAATGTCTGTCTTTACGGGGGGGTTTAATGCTCGGAAGAATTCCATTGACATCATTGACCTAAGGAATTAGAGGTAATATGCACTTATTTTCCTTTTTGTATTTGTAAAGAAGTTTCAGTATTAATGATGGTATGTACTTTCTATAACATAATATTGGTATCATACATCTCATTTGACACATGAGAAATGTTAAATATCCATTTTTAATGCCTAAAATTCTTTACAAATTTCAATATTGTATGTTTTGTGTGCTCGCTTATCCTGTTTCCTGCTCATTTCATGAATACTAAAAAAATTATTAAAATAAAGTATGTCTTCTTTAAATTGAACATATTAGTCATTGGTAAATAATATAAACATTAGACTTGAAGAAGTATTAACCAAATGGTTTCATGGTATATGACAATACTAACGATCCACCCTGGTTTCGCATGGTTGATTTCTGGACCTCGACAATAACACCACCTACCGGGTCCAATTGTCAACCTAAACCATTCTCTAATCAACCTAATCACACAAAATTTCATCAAAATCGGTCTAGCCATTTAGGAGGAGTTCAGTTACACACATGGACAGAAGAATTATATAATATGTGCATGTATTATATATATATAAACCTTCCTCTTGAATCATTCTGTTTATTGATGAAAACCTCATCAAAATCCGTTGCGTAGTTTAAAAGATCTAAGTTTATAGATGGCAGGAAGCGACTTTGTTTTATACCATGTAGATTCAAAAGAAAAGAAGTTAACAACTTATAGAAAGCTTATCACTGTGCTATTTAATATAAATATTGATAAACTTGGTGACCCATAACAGTTTCACTTTGATAAATTGCTTACAATGAAAATAGTAATAATAACCCTATATGAAACTGACTTTTAGAAATTCCATAGCATTTTAAAATAAGGTCTTTACGATTCAATGACTCAACCTTTACCCACAACCTATGCTATGATTTAAAAGATTACATGCAACATTATAAATTTTTTGCAAATAAAATTGTTAGTGAATTGTACCTACTACCTATTTAAGGTGTAATTTTGAGTCTTTTGTAGTAGTTTCAACAGAGTACAGACTTAGCTTTCAACTCTTCATTGTCAACATACCATGCATTTGAACCAAATGGTTTTCTTTATTCTTACCATTGGGTGGGATTATAGTTGTTCTGATTTATGTAAAAAAAAGCTTTATTTGGACTGTTAAATTAACATGAAATGAGAGGAATTAATTAATGATAATTATGATTAAACATTAGTTATAAGGAGTTTAGGTAAATAAGCAATGTATGCTTTTTATTATATAGTGCCACATACTGCCACTTGCTGCTACTAAATATATCTGATGCAGCAAAATACTAAAAGTAGAAACAAGCATAAATATTATCTTGTTTAGACCGCTTTACCACAGAAATTAAAGTAAATTAGTTTTAAAGAATCTAATCTGAGATGCAAATCACTTGTTCACTTGTAGGTGATTTTAAAATCATCAGTCTGCTATGTTAGGCTCGAGTTGTCTATTGATGATATATAATATTATGGTCTTCTTATAATTTAACGAAACCAAACACAATAGGTGTTGTTTATTTTTTCACAGGGCTGCAATTAGTATTTTGCCCCTTCAAGCAAATTATTTAAGAGATTATTTCTCAGATTAAGTGTATACTTGTTCTTTTTAATTTTTAACAGTTTTATATAAGAAATAAGTTTATTACATGAATTTTATGCATATGAATAATGCACTTATTTAACTTTATTAAACATTCATCAGTATCATACAAATGAAGAAAATTCGTTATTTCCTCTTTTATTTTAGTTTAGCTGACTAATGGCTCATTCAGTTCAAATTAATAAATGGAGAATAATTTCATATTTTAAGAAATTTAGTTTCTCATAGATTTTAAGTATAAACGTTTATGTTAAACAATTGAAATGTTCATATATGATTCATAGGACAGGGAAAGGGTTAAACTTCTTAATTGATCATACTCATTTTTCCTATACTCATATCTATATTCCATCACCAAATATTATTCTATATGGGTAAAAACATACTGAATGAAAGAGAAATGTAGACACAGTTTGTATGAGGTTCGACCTTGTCATTTACTCACACAACTGCAGAACAATACATTCACAACAAAATCTCAACAACAAGACCATACACATACCAAAAATAGTTTACATGTTCAGACCCCAGATATTTAATGCACGTAATTGCTTCACCCATACAAAATCTATAAATTGTATAATAAATAATAATACAGGAGCAGCAGTCTGCTTTAGTAGTGATGGGTATCTGCCGGAGAGTATTCTTGATTAGTTTACTTGTACCATTTTTAAATAATCATTAATTTTTTTGTAACAAAATTTATGGCATGTAATTAAACAATAATTGAACAGAAATAAAAGAAATATGTAGCTTGTTATCTAAATTTATTTTTACAGTATCTTCTCTATAGTAGTTTTATGTCACATATAACATTGCTTAAAAAAGCTGGAGGAGTGTGAATTGATGAAAATTCATTATCTTTGGAATAAGCTGAAATCATCTAACTCCTCTATTGGTTGAAACCTATAAAATTGCACCCTCATTCCATTTTCTTAAACGCAAACAAACATTTGAAGTTATAGCAGAAGGAAAATACATATTGTTAATTTTCTTTCCTCCCAACTTTTACACAACTTTCACAGAGTTATACTTAGAGTTTTTGGAATTGCACAACCCACACTAAAATGTTGTTATGTCTAAATATGTTAATGTGTGTATACATTACAAACTCTTTTTTTTATACTCTTTTAAAGAAATTTAATTTACTTAATGTTTTCACAAGTTGGCACTTTATATTGGTAACAAGTGATGGGCTATGATAAAAGCGCGTAATCTTTGACATAATTTCTATATTTTTATACAGGCAAACAGAAGTGTGTTACACTCACTATTTTTATTCACTAATGTAACAATGCAGTGTGATTATATTGATCAGGGCAAGACTATTTTATTCATTACATACTTACATGCGGGAATACAGTTATTAATGACTATTGCCAGACTGTGTTGTAGAATACAGGACTGTTAATCTCTATGTATAGATACTATTTAGACATTACAAAATTTCTTTGTATTTCTTTTTATGAATAAGACCATAATATTATTATATCAGAGTATAATAATATTGCAAGTTATAAGAAAATGTTTTTAGGTTAGGATAGGTTTTTGTGTTGGTCATTTGCAATTTACAAATTGTTCATCATCATATTGCGATAAAATGTTTTTTAAGTAGTTTGATTATGATTTTATTTTCAGTTCCTTGGATTTTCTGATCTCGAGTCTGCACTGACGTTGAGACATATAGATAAGCAAGAACAATCTTCAATGAATAATTAAACATTTTACCTAAGCACCTACAAATTAAGACTTCTACATATTATAATAAATAAAAGATATGATTCTTTCTTCAATGTTTTATTTTATTCTTATATAGGTATCATGTAAAGTTATTACTATTAAATAAGTTATGAAGGGCTGCTTAGGCATGCCATCAGCAATTCCATCTTATTTAGAAAGTTTTTGCCTTCCATTTTTTCTAATTTAATTTCTTTGAAGGCGCCACCCAGGTTCTCCCATTTCTTATCTTGTACTAATTCACTTGCAAAGAAGTCCTTCCTGGGAGACTGAGCTATGAAGACTTGGATACCCACTGATGGTTCACACCTTATTGCTATCATTCTGTCACCTGTAACAAGACAAAATTTATTAATGATGTTTAACTTTCGTAATGTCCTCCAAACCGAATTTCGGTCACGGCGGCCAGCTTCAACGGAAACTAGCCATCTGCGCAGGACAGGATTATAGTGTCCGAATATATGCGTAAGCACAGATGCACTCTATTCCCTCACTCATATCCTGATAGGACGGCAAACCGACACGAACAGAGAGATCAAGCGCAGGACCAACGGCTTTACGTACTTTCCGACGCACAAGGACGAAACACCAACTTCTGACTGGGCTGCTACTGAGAATTGACAGAAAACATTACTGATTTTTTAGGCCCGACCTGGGATTTGAAATCGGGATCTCCGTTTACGACCACGAGACCAACGAGGCAATCAAAATAGATTAAAGTACAGACCGATCTTATAAATCACGCAGAAAGTTGTTTTGCAGATTATAGTAATTCTACAGACAGGCCTATGTTATATACAGGGTTATTTTTCAGAGTAGCCAAATTTTAAACTTAAGTTCAAATATATAAATAATGATATACCGTTAATGCAGTTTTTGCAAATACGAGTAAATAAGGCTTCTATTTTTATTTGAAATTATCCCAAATTGAATGTGATTTATGGGCAACAACGTTTTGCCTACCGATCAACCCTTACGAATGTGTGCGTGCGCAGTAAAATCATTTAAAATAATGCAATACCACGCATTTTGAATTTAAAAGATAAAAAGGAGAGAATGTTTGAGATTTTTTTAATTATTTTTTCTTCACCATTTGTCTATATTACTTATTCTGAACCTACTCTGCAAATTTGGCTGGTTATTGCAAAATAACCCTGTTTTATAGTACAGGCAGTATGTAGATTAAAATTAATTTGTATAATATACTATGTAATACCATCTAGTAGGGCTTTTAAGCGAATATCCGGGCACTGGGCAATTTGAAGAATAGGTTTTAAACAATCTATTGCTGCCACGATGTGCCATGTTCCTATAGTTTTAAAATAATTGAAAAAAGCAGGAACATTGCAGTGGTGGATATAGATTGGATCGTAAAAAATAACTTAACAAAAGTAAAAGCCGATTTCAAAGAACTAAAAAGAATTTTAAGGCTTTAATTCTTCTTTACGCTTTTGTTTAGCAGTTTAGTTTATTTTATTACCCTTTTCAGTGGACTAAGGAATATTAAAATCTCAATGTCGTCTAAACAGTTACATCGAAAACTTTATCCACTATTTTGCATACCTCTGAAGTACTTATAACCCAATTAATAAAAAAGAATTATAACTGAAAAATAATCGTAAACCTGTCTATTCAGCGAGAAAACAGAGGGGTATGTTTGTATAGACTATTCTCTTCGTATATGCTAAAAGAGCGAAAATTTTGTAAAAGGAAAGGTGAGAGATTACAGTGTCTTTATTTTATTTATATCATGTAAAATATCCATTATATGAGGTTAAGCAGCGTCTTCTTAGTGATGCTGCTGCAAGTGAAGAAGCTTCTTAGTGAAGCTTTTGCCAAGGAACAGGACATTATTACTTTACTATCATAGAACAACATTTGTCATAGACCCCATCTTGTTAAGTGTTGACAAGGTCCTCAAAAACAAGCTATCCTAAAAATGCGTTCACTGTTGCCGTTGAATCAAAGAATGTTTTTTTGTTAATTAAAAATTGTTAGCCTATTTGCTCCCATTCTTAACATCCTAAGAGGTATTCAGTATGTGAGCACAGTGTACAGTTCGGTAGCAAGTGTTTTAAGGAAGGGATTAAATGTTCAGTTTAAAGATCTGTTAGTAGTTTGTTCAGTTTAGGTTATGTTAGTTGGTTCGCGAGTCTGTTTAGTTTGGGAGCAAGCATGTTAAGTTAAGAATGTGTGAGTCAGTTGCGGCGGGTACCGGTGGGCGAGGCCAGCAGGCAAGTGGAGGCGTTGGCGAGCGGCTCGACGGGCCCCGAGCCCAGGTGCGCCGAGCTGGCCAGCAGCTGCCAGCCCATGCAGCGCCCCACCGCCTGCACCGCCGTCATCTGGTGCTGGTAGATCTGCCGACATTTTTACCATAATTTCTGAATGTGTCGGCTGGAACGGGGTAGAACCGCGCTCTCACAGAATACCAGCGAAAAATAGCAGCTTCACGCTGCTGTGTTTCGTATGGTGTGTAGATGGTATGGCGAGGCCCTTTTTACTGGAAACGAGGAATTACATTTTGGCCCTCAGGGGCAAAAACGCATCTGCATTTTGATTCTTAATTGAGGATAAAAGTAGATGTCTATGGGCCACTGCATTCACTTACTAGGTGGACAGTGTGCCCGTTTGTCACCCTTATTCAAAAAAAAATGTTCGAAAGATACCAACTTATACAAACCACGCACAAAACCTCCATACTATAAGGAGTCAATAACATGGCAACAGGGATTAAAAAATTTAGTTCCAAATTTCTGTACGGTTCTTTAATAAAGGCCTTTTGCAGCTCATTTTGGTTTAGAGATTGGTTGCATATCGGTTCCAAAAAAAAACCTTCGAAGCATTGCTGTTTACTTTTATTTTTATAATATTACTTCGGTCGTAATTTGTTTTAAAACTATCACTCAATGAAGACAAGCACTTGCTTGTTAGTACTTGTCTTGTTTCGCTCGTGTACCGATAAATTATACATGCGCTTAACGATTCGCATTTAGGTTTCGGATCTGGTCCTCGTACCAGATCCTTACGGTAACATACTTTTTTTGTATTTTCAATGGTCGTCATAAATACATTAATTATAATTTAAAAATGACTATTATTTTTATACCATGTTTCCAGTTCTGAGCTCTGCTTAAAGTTTCAAGGCTCTAGCTCATCGGGAAGATAGTTTAAAATTTGTACCAAAAAGACAAGAAAGAAATAAAAACGTAGTAAAAATAATATATTTGCGATTATTTTGACATTTATTAATTCTTATAATTACACTTAAGGTACGTGAGGGTAATATGGTCATCTTAAGCTTTGCCGTCCTATAAAACCTAAACTAGGAGGAAGACAAAGACAAAAACACATAGTGGTATACTATAACTAATATATTAAAATAAAATAGCAATCAAGCTTTGGCAATAATCAGGAACACTTTCAAAAATCATCTTTAAAAAAACTAACTACACTACACAATACCACAGAATAAATAATAGACAATACTAAAATCGACTAAAATATTTACCATAATGTCAACTGTCATAATGGCGTCGATAAAGCAGCGCCCGTTTGACCATTTATTATTTGATTGACTGATGAAGAGCTATCGTATCGCAAAGCCATCTATGCAAACAAGGCTATAGTTTTTGAGTTATAAGAACGTGACCATATTAACCGGATGAGTATATTACCCTCACGTTACTTCGACTTCGAATCATGCCACTATCATGACTTTGTAAATGTGTCAAACAGTAAGTAATTCATTTAACAAACCTGACAATAGATGAGATCCCTCAACTCCTGCAACTCATAGGACAGATGGCGCACTTTTCCATCGCGGCAGATGCATTTCAGTGTCTTCTCGCCCACGTGTACCACCAGAGAAGTTCGGAAAACCGCGTCATACCTGACATGAATTAAATTGTCCATGGATAGTTATATCTATTAGTCTTCCAATCATACAAATCAATTCAATGATTTTTCTATTTTGATTTGATGATTTTTTTTTTTCTATTTCTTGCAGCAAACTTTAAAAATCTTTCAGATTGTGAATTTTAACTCAAATTTCACAATGCCAATGTTTGAGTAGCTCTGGGCGGACTCTGAGAGACTCGTTTTTTTTTCAACATAATTTCGCAATTTACATAATAATACTGTTCAAGCAAACACTTAGTTTATTCATATGTAACGGGCAGAGCTCTTAATAAGAACGTATAATCTTAAATGTTACATACAATTTACTTTAGCAAAGTTTATGGATGGGGAAGGCGTGTATGTCCCTACCACGCTATTTCTAATTTGTTTTGTGTTGTTAATTGCGTGACATACAGTACTCTTTATTTTTTAACTTTCCGCTTTGAAAATTAATAATTTTAAAAGTAGGAAGTTATAGATTTCGGTCCGATTTTGAGAATGCGAGTTTTCATCAGATCTCCACGTCTTGATGTCCTGAGAAGCCGTTCCGACTCTTCCCGGCTGGATGTCCGGCCGTGTGTGTGTGTGTGTGTGTGTGTGTATGTATGTAAATAAAAATTTGTCGTACGATATCTTTAGAACGAATCAACCGATCGAGATGGGCGACACGGCGTTCGAAAGTGTTCATTGAGACTTCGAGCTGATTAGATTTTCAAGTCAATCGGTCGAGCCGTTTCAAAGATTTTCAAAAAATAAAAGCCAAAAACAAAAATTAAATAGATTTTCGAGCGTTGCGCTCGAAAATAAGCGGGAAGTTCCAGGGATGGCCTGCAGGGTCAACCGTTTTTCAGATTTTTTCAAAAAAAGTCTAGCTGGGTTTCTTACTGGTTCTTCCCAGGTTAGAGGTTTTTCCGAACCAGTGGTAAATTAAACAAAAGACTGACTTTCAATAAGTTTTATTTATAATCTATTTCTGTTTCTGTCATATAATCAACTTTATTTTTTGATTATAAAAAAGTGCTTTTTTGAATGAAAATATTTTAACTTGAACGGAATGTAATAAGAAAATTATTATTCAATTAAGAATATTTAATTTGCATACATTTGTGTAATTTGTATATGCGAGTATTAGTCCAGACTTCCACCGGAAGTAAATGCAATGCGTTCGGAAATAATACGGCCTCATTCATAAAAAAAATTAAGTTTGCGTTATAAAATATATATAATATCCTTACATTTCTGTAGTTTAATTGTTAACACCACTCAACTGTCGTTAAATTGGTCACCTCATTATGAGATAAGTCATGGAACATTATAAACATAAGAGGCTTTCAGGAGTTTTTATGAACATCGTCATTACAACATTATGTTGACTTAAATTGAATAATATAATATAGCAGGGCAAATAATATACTGAGGACTCATAAAAGGCAGACACGAGACATAAGTTGCAGTGAAATATTATAACTATTTCAATGCATTAACTCTTCTGGTCTCTTGTGGTCGAAAACGAAAGAATGTGGATATAACATCAGTTCCAGTCCACCCGAAACAAGATTGATAATGACGGGTTTACTCTTGTTCAGAAGAGACGTCGGTCGAGACCCGTCTGTAACCAGCGTGGGACCGCCAAAATAAACGCAAGTACACCTTTGCGTGTTGTGGAGCCCACCATACAGTTCTACACCTCCCGTTTGGACAAAAGTACGTCGGGAGAAGACGTCCTGCGTTTCGTGGAAGAACGAAGCCGATGCCGCATAGAGGATTCGATCTCTTTACATTTGCAACTTCTGGAGTCTAATAGGTCAACGAACTTTAAATCCTACGTACTTCAAGTTCCTGCCAAACACAAAGAGACATTCCTCGTTCCCGATTTCTGGCCCTCTAGGGTAGTGTTTCGCCGATACAGGGACGCGCCAAAGAAGAAAATTTCTTAAATAGTGTTATGTTTATATTTTATATATAAATATAAATTATTGTATTATGTGTATTGTATTAAATAATTAAAAATAAATCCACTCACCCGTACGCCATTATGTTGATTTTCACACACGACTGAGTTGGGCTGTTCAGTGCGTTCCAGTGCGACACTATCAACGGATCCTTCACCTGTTATTTATAAATTATCTTTGTTAGCAATGACAATAGTATCGTCAATCATCATTATTCAAGCCCATAACAAGCCCACTATTAAACAAAAGCCTGCCCCAAAACTCAAAAAAAACTCGGCCCTGCTAGACAGATAAGAACTACGCTCTCATAAAATACCGGAATAAACAGCGGCATAATGCTGTTGTTTCGTACAGGACATGACGAGAACTGGAGACCTTTTTAACTGGTAACGAGGAAGAGCTGATATCAACAAATTTCAATATTTATTCGTATTTACAATAAATATATAAATATTGAAAGTCGTCACTACACGGTAAAAAAGAAAAATTTCAATATTTATATACAATAAATGTACTTCGCCTGACTATAGAATCAGAATGCACTACTAGCAAACATCATATTATGGTTTTCGAATGTCGTATTGGTATTATAACCATAAACTATTAGCCTATACCTATACCACCCCAGAGACGATGTAGAATCTAATATCACACATAGCAAGAAGTGCCAAACCCATTAGAAATTTTAGATTACAGGAGCACAAAGGAATGTACAAAATATGATATACATAATATACACATACATAAATACATACATCTTAAACACATTACCATCTTTCTGAGGCATTTGAGAATATAATATTGAAAAACCATTTGTACCTCTTTTGCTATGGTATCCAGCACATATTCGCTGCGCCTACGCATGAAGAAATGTTGTGCTTGTTGGATTATCTGCTCGAGGAGCGACTGCTCCTTGCTCATCTCAAGCAACTCATACCGGTCTGCTGCCATGGGACCTGGTAAAATATTTTACATATATTAGGGAATTCATCACTCCATATCGCCTCGTGTGTGTCGCAAGAGGCGACTATGGAAAATGCTAGAAAGATTTTTAGTCACCACTAGATGACGGGTTAATAATCATCTCGTACGAGTATTAATACCAGATGAAAAGTGACCAACGACGGAAGCCGCCTTACAAGCGTGGCGAATATGGCAAATCCCCTTCTGTGAGAAAGATTTTTTTCCACCATTTTCAGTTCCGGATAATGAAGAAGAAAGGGAATAAATTAGAAAAAGAAACTGCCATATATTAGAAATAGGAGCTAAATAAAAAAAATGATTATAACCCGATGGTGCTGTCATGGTGGTTCATGGTTATATGAAATAGTGTTATGTTAGAGCATTTTTTATAAAACTGAAGTGACAAAAGAACTACTACTAGACTGCAATAGTCTAGTAGTAGTTCTTTTGACTACTCATGACTATTGCACCATGGACACCTGCAGCCAAATTGAAACAAACAAGGCTACTGACGCGTTGTCACCTCTGAGGACTAAGATGGAATGACAAAAAAGAGGATATCTGCAGAGTTACTTTCGCAGTTTCTTTTCGGACAGAGGAACCTCATTTTGAAACGGTAGTAGATTATAAAACATGTTGACGTTTGCAAACAAAATTTTAATTCCTTGTTATGTAGAAAAATACAGAGATTTCATAAAAACAAACATAACATAAACACTCACGCCTGTCACCCAGAGGGGTAGGCAGAGACTATGGACTTCCATTTGGCACGACCCTGACACACCTCTCTCGCCTCCTCCACATCCATATACCGCATACACGCTCGTCGGTTAAGGGTACTCTTAAAGAGATTTCATTTCAAATAATGCGTCACAGCCTGCAATTTTACTGGCTCTCTGTACCTTTCAGACTGGAACACAGCAGTACAAGCATTGCTAATTGGCGGCAGGCTTAGGTATGAGGGTGGTATATACCTATGGGTTCTCCTAGGCAGAAAAGGAGTCCTACCACATAGATGTAGGTACCACACTACCAGTAGATATAGATATTGTATAATTGTGGTGCATGTTTCTGTATTATTGGGTGCATATTGTTAGGTCACGGTGGTACATGTTATTGTGCTATTGTGATGCATAATGTTGTAACATTGTAGTGCATGTTGTTGTGTCACGGTGGTACATATTCTTGTGTCATTGTGGTGCATAATGTCGTGTCACGGTGGTACATGTTGCTGAGTCATTGTGGTGCATAATGTTGTGTCAATATGGTGAATGTTGTTGTGTCACAGTGGTACATGTTGCCGTGTCATTGTGGGGCATAAAGTTGTATCATTGTGGTGCATGTTGTTGTGTCACAGTGGTATATGTTGTCGCACCTGCGAGCGAGCGTCGTTTTGAGGGTCCTAGCGGGCCGGTGGCGGGGTGCGGGAACGGGTGGTGCGTGTTGTTGTGGTGGACGGCGCGCAACAGTTGATGGAGCGAATGCTCTAACACATGATCGTGTTCTGATTTACCGCTCGAACCCTCAGTCTGTACAGATATAAAAAAAATCAGTTTTATGGAAATTCCCGAATTAGAAGGATTTATTTCATTTCACACAACCATTGAAACATTTTAAACAGAACAATAACATAATGATCCTTTACATGGTCTTAAGGTGAGATGCGAGCGGAGTGACCGCATTCTAATCATTTGTCTAATTAACTTGATGGAATAGTTTATGTCAATGTATATTGAGAGTTATATGTAAGGAAAGAATGTGTTAAAAACTAATGTCTGAATTCTAAAAATGCCTAAGTTTTTAAATTAATATCGTGCATTTTCACATAAACATAAGCTTTGTTTGATAACTTGAGTAAAAAACTGCAAATTTTATGTTAAAACTTAAACTTCTTCATCTATCTATAAATATTTTAATTTTAACATACTCGGGTAATAAAACAAAACTGAAATTCACTGTGCAAAACTACACATATATTACTTTTCTACTAGGGCCTAAAATTAAGATTCCAACGTTTTGTCGCATGAAATCGTATCTAGCAATTAAAGTGATATAAAAAGCACATTGTCAGAAAGATAAATGATTGTTGAACTTATAATTTTTTTTTTTTAAATCGATTAATTGCTATTTTTACATAAAAAGGGGTTTTAGTGGCTAATGGTGTGGATTTATCAAGTCCGCATGGCTTCGTAAACACGATAACGTTTGAAAATATCAATTGTTCAACTCAATCTATTTTTAAAACTCTTCATCTATCTCTTGGGAAGCCATTGAATGTAAATGGCAGTTTAATGTTGTTTTGTTCAGTTATAATTAATTTTTTTCGACTGCGAAATGTCGAAATATTTGGTGTTTTAGCAGCCTTGTATGAATTTAGTTTTTACTAAATAGAGACTGCGTCACTCACTCAGTTAGTTCGGCGTCAATCGCCGTTGTGATTGGTTGTTTGCAGCGGCTCAAAAAGATCGCTGTACAAATACACAATATTCGAAAAACCTAATTTCTTACATACTTGATTATAATAATAATCAGAGATTTTATTACAATATTTTAAAAGCACAGAATAAATAATAGTAGTACGTACTAAAAGTAAGTAGGATGTAATATTTATACTTAAATACGTCTTGGACTTTATGGAGTGACCTGAATGATGATGATAATGATATGATGATCATATGAGCATTATGAGTCGTGCACTTTTGGATTTTCCAAACTTTTTTTTAAATTGAAGTTTGACATAAAATTATCGGAAAATTGGAAGTATAATAAGGTTATTAGTGAAAACTTGTGTGCATTTAAACTACTTTAAAAAATTCCGTATAATCATGTTATAAGTAATTTTTTTAATGCGCTTAGGGCATGCCCAATTGGATTTACCAATATGTTATATTTTAATTATGATACATAAACAAGTGATAATGATCATAATTATTATAAGCCAGTGCTTGAATACTATACCACCTGATGGTAAGTGATGTTTTAGCCGAAGATGGTAAAGCACACTGACTAAACTTAATAAAAATCTATTCTCTCTTGTCTTGAAAACACCCACATTATAATAGGATGAAAAGACATGCTGGCAGATGCTTCCACTCCTTTGCTGTACGCATTAAGAACGATGAAGCAAACCGTTTGGTTAGAATGCGTGGTTTGTATGTATGCCAAATGTAGATCAATATATAAAAAAATTACCTTAACTCCTTCAGGATTGGCATTACTGTTGTTTTGGCCGTTATTGTGGCACAGCCCAATTAGTAACTGGATGCCCGGTAGAACCTAAGAAAAGAAAAATTATTTATCTGTGCTATGACTTAGCTATGTCATTTTCATTGAGTAAATTGTAAACAACATAGAAAAGGTATAATAAATCTTGCTCTACATTAAATTAACTTAACTGCTAGTCAATATATTTTTATTATACAGAATATTGTATTTTGCATAGTAATGCAGAAACTTACTGTAGCCATTATCTGATTTCCTACCACCATATGTGGTATAGTGGCATCTAACTGGACGGCTTCAGCCGCAAGGCGAGCAAACAGTTCCTTGCAGAAAAGAACATTCTGGGCTGCTTCTAATTTTTGCTGCCAGTGTAGCTCTGCTCCATCACCAGGAAGTGTTCCAGGGCAGTTTAGTGCTGAGGAGCTCAGGGTTGCTGTCACTACATCTTCTTGCTCTATAATAAAGTGTAACTAACAATTTTACTATGGTTTACATAACTACCATAAAATAATAAATTACAGAACGTGTAACTGAAAATTTGTGTAAAATTATTCTAAATAAATAATTTTGTACTCTGAAAATTTTGCAAAAGTTGAAATAAATGCCAATATTCAAGACAATTTAAAAAAAGGTTAAATAACAAAGAGCTGGATAACTTACCTTTCTGGCAGAGAACTGAGATAAAAGCCACCCCTTGTAACTCTGGAGGGACTGTAACTCGCAATGCAGATGGAGCTGGTCCAGATGCATTCATACTCATAGCTTGTGCTATCTGTTCTTCTGGTGCTTTGGTAACCTGTAATATAATGTTAAAATAACATTTTTATAAGATAATGTTTGATAAATAGCAGTAACCTATGAACTTATTCAAGGCTTTAGTGTCTTTGTTTTATACAGGGTATCCCAGTAATGGTGGATAATCTGGTACGTACGTGTTCGGGCGGGGGGAGGTGGCCTCGGTTCCCTAAAAAAAATCTATCCCGAACGGTTCGCGCTCTACGCCATGTTGCATAAAATTCCGAAAATTCGTACTTCTGCTCACATTTGTGGACATCACGTCCGCAGTTTAATGCCTAGATCGGATTTTTTTCTTTTAATGTGTTCCCTAATAATGATTTTTCTAAATTACCCTTAAAAGTTTTCAACTACTATGGGTGGTATTTTACAAGACGTCACTAAACATAAGTTTTAATTTTTTACTTATTTAACTGCTAAGTTTGAGCACATGTGGTGAAAAAAAAAACGTATGGGATCTGTGTGGCCAACTATTTAAAAAGTTTGCCTACATTATGAGGATTCTAAAACAGTAGCATACCATGTACTTAATGTCATTACTTACTGAGCTATAGCCGTTAATGTGTAAAAGTAGGCATTTCATTACATTAAATGGATGCAGTGGCCCATAAAAATCTAGATTTATCCTTGATTAGGAAGATTTTACTGCCCATCCTCATGTTTCATTTCCCTCCGTCGCCTCATACGATACACACAGTATGATACAGTGTAGTGGAATATCTTACACCACTGCATGTGCGACTCTCTAACTTCTTTCTTAAGAGTATTTAATCTAGCATCAACGAAATGGTCATCATACCGTCATAAATTGGTGGCCATAAGATATTTCTATCATGTCCTACAGTGGCTTCTTATGACATCTGGGAAACGAAATATGGTGATGAATCTCTTTCTCCAACACATGGCAATAATAAGTACTTGTTTTACAGGCAGTACACTTTTTTTACAGGATAGGGTGACAAACGAGCACACAGTCTACCTGATGATAAGTGGTTGCTGGGACCCATAGACATCTACACCTATCCTCAATAAAGAATCAAAATGCAGATGTTGCCACCTCTGAGAACTAAGATGGAATGCCTCATTTCCAGTAAAAAGGGTCTTCGGTTCTCTACACTCACCATACGAAACACAGCAGCATTAAGTTGCTATTTTACGCTGGTATTGTGAGAGCGTGGTCCTTCCCGGTCAAGCCGACCCATTCGTGCTACAATTATGCCGGGGCCACAGTAACGAGAAACGTCAATGCCCATAAACGCAACAATTATTGCTTTAATTTTAACGCGATAAAGTGAGTGGCTACACTTAAACGGTCAACGACATTTCAATTTCAATGCCGTTGAACGGCGTTAAAGTTGGCGTTAATGTAAACTGACCATTTATTTTTTAACTCAAAAGGGGCACATTTATACTCCCCAGTTAAAAGGTTAACAATAAAAAAAATTATGTTATTTATTTAAAAACTGTAACTTTATACAATTAGTGTTCACTATAATTATAATCACATTAATTATAATTATTTTTATTATAACAAATTGTGAATAATAAAAATTAATCACCAGTTCACCAGCTTCATTAAAGCCAAGTTCCTCAGACAGTAATTATTAAATGCAACATATTTTTTAATTATATTTACATATAATTAAAAAATATGTTGTATTGACAAATATGTCCACTGACAAATATGTCAGTGGAACAAATTTGCTTTAATAAAGTTGGTGATGATTTTAAATAAGAATAAAATTCTGGGCAAGTTTTTTTACCAACATTTATTATTATTTATTTATTATACACAACCTTTGTTATCAACATCGCCTTGAGAACTGGAACCTGTAAGTGATTTTTTTCAGACGTCCACAATTTATTCATAATAGAAAAATAGTTTTTCTACTGGATCATTTGTACCAGGTAGACATAAAATATATTCGATTAAAATGCAAAAGAATTTATGTTAAAGATTGTTGGTGCGAAACCCAACGAGTTTCTGCGAAAACTTTTAAATTATCCCATTCGGTCATTTTTTGGTCGGTCCCGCTCTCGCATGGTTCAGGAAAACGGGACTATTTTGCGTCCTGGAGCTTTTTTTGGGGACAACGGGACAGGTGACCGAGAAAAGGGACAGTTCCGTTCAAAACGGGACGTATGGTCACTTTACTTTAATATTCCTTGAATTTCAAGCAAGATGAACGTTGACGATAATACTCTATATTTGATGAGTGTAAATGTTTATTATATGAATATATTTTATCATTGCCTAAGCATGACTCTGTTTGTAGAATCTCAAGAAACGTAATAACTTTTTCATTATTCCACTCCATCGTAGCCATACGTGCGACCCCTTTGCGCTCACCGTGCACAATGAGACAAACGTAGTGTGGCCGCTTCAACGCGTTAATTCGTGCGTTAATCTCTTTGATGTACCGCCACTCGAGCCGTTAATGCCGTTGTAAAATTATCGCGTTAAGTGGTGGCCACACCTACATTCAACGTCCATCAACGCGATAATTAACGGCATTTCTCGTTAGTGTAGCCCCAGCATTATAATGTATGTCTCTCTCTCAGTATGGCTCTACCACATTCAAAAACTACATAATAATAAAAAAATACCTCAAAGACCCTGTCTGACTGAATTTAGAACCAGCAGTTCTATAACTTAAATCCCCAACAATTGTATTGGAGACTTTTTTTAGTCGCCAGTTCTGTCTAAGACGCAACAGGTCTATGTGAAAGTCTGGCATATTGCGTGTCATTCTCATGGTCTCACTAGCTCGCAGTCGTTCAACACCAGCCAAGAGAACAGCTCCAGCAGCACCTAATGCTTTTTTACGTCCATATACTTGTACCATCGGTCTGCTATCTACTGGCTCAGCTTGAATTGGATCAAGCACCTGTTTGAAATGAAATTATAGGTTAATGATGTAAAAATCAATAATGCCATCATGCAATCAATTAGTGACTCCACAAAACTTAAAAGTAATATTTCCAAAGTGCTTAAACTCAATTTATAGCATATCTTCAATTTCACAACCCAACTCATACAGCATAATAAGACAGTTGTGCACATCTACTAAAGTAAAATAAAGGCAGAATCTCACTGTTCAATGCTATAATACAAAATATTATCTTAATTGTTGTTGATTTCATTATTGTGTAAAACATATTTAATATATATATTTTTTTAGAAATACAATAATAGTTGTGATACCCAAAACTTTTATAATATTTCAGAAATATATCAGGGTTGGCTATAGACATCCGGTACTTGATTTTAATTATGTTTTCAGTTTAGGAGGCTTGTCAGGGTTAAGTTTGAACCTTTTACACTGGATTTGGATATCGGAAAAGCGTTTTAAATTAATTACGATAAAAATAAATTTCACTAAAAATTGCATATAACGAAACACAAATATGTCAATTTGGTCTAGTATTATGAAGTAGACGTCCGGTACTTGATTTTAATTATGTTTTCAGTTTAGGAGGCTTGTCAGGGTTAAGCTTGAACCTTTTACACTGTTTTTGGATGTCGGAAATGCGTTTTGAATTAATTACGATAAAAATAAATTTCAGTAAAAATTGCTTATAACGAAATGCAAATATGTCAATTTGGTCTAGTATTATGAAGTAGACGTCCAGTACTTGATTTTAATTATGTTTTCAGTTTAGGTTTGTCAGGGTTAATTTTGAACCTTTACATTGTTTCTGGATTTCGGAAATGTGTTTTGAATTAATTACGATAAAAATAAATTTGACTAACTAAACATTGCATACAACAAAACGGGTCACCCATAAAAAAGTTAATTACTCGCACTCTGAAGATGGGACTCATACATAACGAATTGAGTCGCAGTGGAGAGCAGTCAAGAGGTTTTTCAGAAAACAAAATTATAACAATTCACATTACATTGTTTAATTTAGCACTATCATAGCAGAGTTTAAGGCAACCTGACTTTATAGATAAGATAGGTTGAATCTGTACTAAAACCGAATCAGAACGATCCGACTCAGCAGCCCCTGCCTGCTGTAGCAAATTGTAGCCACCTGTGTGAGCCGTAGCAACTGAGGCTAGTCGCCTGATGCAACCAGTAAGCAGAAGCTGCGGAGGTGAGCATGGGTGCCTGTGATTTACTACGCAAGGGCGAAGGGGCTGCACTTCCCGCAGCGCCGAAGCCATTGCAGAAGTAACTTTAAGTCAATATTCCTGTTTAAAAAAGTGAGGTTATGATTTTACAAAAAAAAAATATTACTCATAAACTACACATTTATGCAAGAGGGGAAGGGTATGCGAAAATATGCCGTTTTATGCAATATTGAACTTTGCCTACAAAATTTGCCTTCCCCCGAACCCTCTCCCTCCCCCAACCCTCCCCCACCCTCGTACGCGAGTACCGGATGTCTATAGTTTTACCATATATCATCATCATATAGTTCATCAAAACATAGTTTATTATTTTTTTTAATATAATATGTTTATTTTCTAATAAGGGTTTAAAAATAATAAATAATAATGTATAATATTTATCACTATAAGAGATAATATTTTCATACAGATTACAGTATAATGCCAAGAATATTGTATGTATCACATAATTTAATATTTAAAAAAATATTTTCAACCTGAAGATAAAGCATGAAAACAAATCTGTTGCCATATTCATATTAAACTATGATAATTTTGTAGGAAAACAAAATAAAAAAAATGTTTATTATTAAGCATGCTTTAAACAAAATTGGTTCACTGTCTAATACTATAATGAATAAAGTAAAATAAATGTAGTATACATTAACTGTGTAAAGCCTATAAAATTTAATAACACTAACTTACCATGTACCTCTTCTCTTTAGCAATGCTTAGGACATCAGCCAGTACACACACTTCAGTAAGTGCATTTTTTAACTTATTTCTCACAGAATCCCATGGCCACAGGCTTGATTGATATCCAGGCTCTTTACTCTCATCTTCAGATTTAATCTCTGAAGTACTCTCTCCCTCTTTTTTAATATTACAGAATTCATCCTCAGTCTTTGAAAAGTCTATCTTTTGTGCTAATCTAGCGAGGTTTTCTGACATAGATAGTGGTCTGAAAACATTTTAAGTTTTTGTTATAGATATGGAATATAAAGTTAGATTAAATGAAAATATGTTGTTTACGGTGTTCAAGAGTACTTACGCTTGATATATTTCTTGACCATCGTAGGTGATTTCTTGAATCTGATTTTCAATAGGAGCTTCGATAGAAATATTAACAGAATTGGCCATTATATGTACGGTCTATGATGAAGACACTAGTGAATATCTCATACAAATTTTTTCGATTTCAAAACTATTAAAGAACCTATCATAGTATTTCTGTTTTCTTTATAATGCAAAAAAAATCTCTAAGAACAAAACATTCAAATCGAAGACGAACAACCACAGCACCCAACACCCATACACACAGAACACAACTACTCTCTACCAAGAGCCCATACAAATTACAAACATACAATTTAAACGTAGTGATTACTGATTATATTTTCTTTGATAGTTTGATATAATTATTTCTTTGACAATCGATTGACACTTGACATTGACAGTGTTGCCATAAATTAAAGTCGTTAAATCAATTCCCAAAGTAATTTATATTAGGCTAAATTCGTCTGTTAAAACGAAAAGTCACCAGAAATCACTAATCATGTTTCAGTAAAAACAATACATAATATGAAAAAAAACGCAGTTATACATATGTATTTATTTTGTATTTGTGTTTAACACAAATATTATATAATATATACCACAACACCACCACACTTTTAATCACCACATCATCGGGCTAGTTACATTTGAAGCTATTAGTTTTCACAGCTGGTTTCTTTGAAAATAATTGTTTTTATTTTTTCTAATAAAAAAAAAAATAGCAAAAAAATGTAAAACCAATACTAAATTGATATTTCATGGAAACTTTACATTAAATATAGCTAGGTTAGATGCTGCTAGAAGTCGCTAGAACAATTAAATTTGCAAAATGACAGAATTAAACACGGAATATAAAAAACAAGAGGAAGTAGCAAAACGCATAATTTGTACCAAAACCACTGAAGCCAAACTCACACATTCGCAAGAAAGAAATGTGTACCGACAATTGTGCACCATTTCAATAATATTCGCGTAATTGGCTATTAAAAAATAAAAGAGAAAGGCTTTATGTTACTCAACATTTGCTTGAGTATGAATCATAACTTCTTCAATATCCCCCCCTATAAGGCTCGCGCTCCGCTGTCCAGTCACTGGTGACGCCTTGCCTAGGCGCCTTCGGCCGGCCGCTGCGCAGTCGAGTGCCTTACACAAGCACTCTCACCCGACCGCAGTCAGTGCCCTACACAAGCAGTCGCGCCCAGCCGCAGTCAGTGCCTTACACAAGCACTCTCGCCCGGCCAAAGTCTTCTTGCTTCGACGGATGCCCACCACCTACTGTTTCTTGTCGCCCCGTTGTGGTGACGCAGATTGATTCAATGGCCCACTCGGCAGCAGTTAGGTTTCTTACTCCCGGAAGCTATTCAGTTTCAGGTCAAGCCTTTAGCGTCTTCTCCAGTTCTGCATCAGATCCGGCTGGCTTCCTATACTGGCCTAAGTCTTCAGTGTCTTCTCTGGCTCTGCATCATGCAAATGGGAGAGGCCTATGTTCAGCAGAGTTCAACAGGGCTGAGATAAAATTTTATCGATAACTTTAATATCATCATAGTCACAACACTATCACAGCCAAATTTATTCAAAATTTAATAACAGATAAACCTTAGGATGATGTATTAATGTTGAATATTTTTATAATAAAAAAGGCAATTTGATATTTTGTTCATGTTTAATACGTTTCTATGCTAAAAAAAATTACACGTGCCTTTGGTACGAAACACCTCCATTGGAGAGATTTTTTGTTTTACTTTCGTTTTTCACTCCAATATTGCACAAAACGGCATATTTTCATATATCACTTAAGCAGCGACACGTTGGCTCGCAACTATTTGAGCCTGCTACTGACAGTCAATTAGTTTCTACTGTCCCTATTTTTGACACGCCTGTCCCACCCACTTTTGGCTCCCTCTTGATTTTATATTCCGTGGAATTAAATCATCAAAGGGGATCGCAGTTACCAGACCTGGTAATAAAATCGCTAAAGTGACAACACTGCTTTATAACAATCAGTCAATGACACTATTTTTTTTAAATGATAGAAGTTTACTGCCCGTGCAGCCTAGTCTGGCATATTATAATTTATCACCAAAATATATTACTGCCTCATATTATCATAATTTAAGGAAGATTTTGACTACAGCATAGCGAAACATACAATCGATTATGAGTAGTAGTAGTATTTCTTTGCTAATTCGTCTACGACGTATAATTGATATTGGTCCTTCACCATCTTTACTTTATTTAATAATTGTATTTTTATTTCCTTTTCATCGAAACGTTGGTCTAGGTTTGGTGGTAACAGGAGAAGAAATTTCGCCGTGTTCTTTATAGTCCTTGAGGATTCTATATACAGATGCAACGCCGATACCTAAAATACTAGCTGCTTTCTGCGCCATCTCTTTTCTGTATGGGTATTTATCATTAGGCCAAGTTTCTTTAACATATTTATAGGTATTTATAATCATATTTTTTCATTCACTGTAAAACTAGTCACCTAAAATTAAAAATTAAATTAAACTGATATACATACTTTTCTTTCATGCATCTTTAATAAATTAAGAAAAGTTTTATTAATAGTGTTGCTGTTTTTTAAATAACTTTAAAGTGGGTGATAGACGTACGAACTTAAAGTAGGCGGTTTTTAAGATCGCGAACTTACTTGGCTCGACGTCGGCGACACACGCGCCAACTTACTCATACCGTATCGCGATGTCGTCCACTGAAGAAGCTTTGTGTTATTTAGGAATTATATCGTATTACATTTCAAAACTAAAACAATAGACGAAGGCGAAAAGTGTGGAGTTAAGAACTGGCTTACAAAGAGAGCGTTTATCACATGTGAATTTAGTAAGAGAGTTACGTGAAGAAGGAAGATTTCAGAATTATTTCAGAATGCCTGAGCCTGTGTATGAAGAACTTTTGTGTTTAGTCACACCAATTATAGCTAAACAGGATACTTGCATGAGAAGCTATTTCACCGCATGAACGTTTAAGTGCAACATTACGATTTTTGATAACTGGTGGAACATATAAAGATGTAATGTATTCGTCAGCGATATCAAGACAGTCATTGGGGTACATAATTCCTGAGACATGTGACGCAATCTACTCTGCACTGAAAACATATTTGAAGGTATGTATCATTTATTACATACTTTATAAATAAAATAACTCAGTACAAATAATCAGACTTTATTTTGCAATGGCACATTAACTTTAATGCTTAACAAATAAATTTATTCTTGAACATATACAAATGTAACGTACTATTTTATTTATTTTAGTTATTATTATTAAAGTTTAAATATTCAACCAGGGTGTCCGGGATACTAATAGTTTGCGAGTCTTGTGTCAAGTTAAATGCTTGTGTTTCTTGCAGCTGGACTGGAACAGCTGGCATGTGTATCAATGGTCTTTGGGGTACCTGGACTGGAACTGGATTATGTATACTTGTATTGAATGTTAATTTTCAAACCGTCCCAAAAAATAACTTCATTGATGAGCTTTTCAGCTATGCCTTGTTGAATAGCAGTCATGTTGCGGAGTTTAATTGCGACATTTTTCCTATAGCATCATATTCATCATCTGGTTTTGTAATCTTTTACCTATTAACGATATTGTGTCTTCAATGGCGGCATTGCCGTGTTGCTTACGACGTGCAGATGAAGCAACAGATGTTGCAGGTGTCACAGGTGATGACACGTTGCAAATGGTACTCTGTAAATAAAAATGATATCATTTATACTGAATTATGGTTTTTTTTGTTACAGTTCCCGAGTTCAGAAGAAGAATGGCTAGCAATTGCTGAAGAGTTTGAGCGTACATGGCAATTTCCAAATTGTTTAGGAGCCGTCGATGGGAAACATGTAGCTATAGTCCCTCCTGCCGGAGCCGGCTCACATTTTTTTAATTATAAAGGGTATCACAGTATTGTACTTTGGAATTGCAAATGCAAATTATGAATTTATTTATGTAGATATTGGAACAAATGGACGTATTTCTGATGGAGGTGTATTACAAAAATCTACATTCTTTCAAAGATTGAATTCCAAGCGCTTAAATCTTCCTAGCCCCAGAAAACCAAGCGGTCATTCAGAAGAATTGCCTTATGTATTTATTGGCGACGAGGCTTTTGCTTTGAGGACAGATTTTATGAAACCGTACCCACAAAGGCAATCACAGGCTAGCTCAAGTAAGAGGATATACAATTATAGAGTATGCAGGGCTAGAAGAATTATAGAAAATGTTTTTGGAATTCTGGCGGCAAGATTCACATTTTCGATCGCCTATAAATACCAGTGTGCACAATATTAACAAAATAGTTTTGGCATGTTGTATTGCACAATTTTTAAGGAAAAATTAAGATAAGCACAGTCCACATCAGCACTTAGATAGTGAAAATCACGAAAATGGAACTATTGAATTGGGGCTGAGACCACAAAATGGAGAATTACAGTCACTACAACAAACACATAGTCGTAACCCCACTCAAAATGCAAAAATTATCAGAGAAAAGTATGAAACCTACTTTAATACTAGTGGTGCAGTGTCATGGCAACAAAGAATGATATAATAATAGTATTTTTACCTGGATATCATTTTCACTATGTTCAGCATCAAATGTATTTTCATTATCATTAGCTGTCTCCTGTTCGCTGCTGTCTATATTGTCAGTTGATTTCACCTGTAATTAAATAAAAACCCTCTAAATTTACTTTTGGTTTTAATGTTCAACATCACAATGTCATTATTGTAATGAAACAAAGTGCTATAATAGGTACTCTATTTTAGGTACCTACCTAATTTAGGCACAGGCATAACAAAGAATACGCACGTATAATATAATAGTGTATAGAGAAATTCTTTAATAAATAATTAAACTTACCTTGGCCTTGATCTTTGAGAAATTCAAGCTGACTGTAATATCATAATTTTGGCACGTATACCTGGTCAGTTCCTGAACCTGTCTTCTTGCTATCTTGCACTTTTTTATGTTCTTTTCGGAACCCAGCCCTTAATGAATTAATTTTTTTCTTGACGTTCTCAATCGTAGCATCTCTTTCTACCTTCCGTATAATTTCTAATAAATTATTGTATGCTTGAAGCTTCAAATTTTTGTCTTTGTAGTCGTTGCTTCTAATTTTCCAAAGACAAGGGTTATTTCGGAAAGCTTCTATAAATTCGGTTAGCAGTTCATGCGAATAAGTTCGAAAATCACACATTTTGAGAAATTTCTGATTCAAAATTAACAAAAATTGCAATTTAAACAAGCGTGCGCGTCCACGGACTGGCGAAACAAAATGGCGGCTCGCGGCTCGCAGTGCTGCCACACGTACGAGCCAAGACGAGCTACGAGTAAGATTTCAAACCGGTTGGATCGCCGACGAACTTACTCGGCGGTTTTAAAGTACGCGTACTTACGGTGACACACGAGCGAAAAAGGTCGTCGAGCCATAAGTACGCGTACTTGCTCGCCCGTCTATCACTCACTTTAGATAACTTTAAAGTACACTTCGAACCAAGAAGTTTTAATTAAAACTACTAAACAACATTCATATATATCCTATTCCTATACATACCTTTGGACGTTTCTTTTTCGGAGAAGTAAAATAAAAAAAATAACTTGTATCACCACGAGCGCGTTCCAAAACGGAATGAATCACTATTATTACTAAAATGGCCTCCCGAATGTTGGCCTGACATGTTTTTGCCAGGAAAACGAGACATTACGACAAATACACAAGATGGAAAGAGATAGATAATAGATTGTCAACTCCACAGTCGTTTTTAAGGTAAATGACCTTTCGTATCACTGCTAGTTGACCGTACTCTAGTCAATATCAGTATCGCTACTAGAGCTTATTTTTTAAGTGCTTTTAGACTATTTGCAGTCAACTAAACAATAGCAACACATAGGAGACAGAAGAAAATTTCTTCTCCCTACTCCTATGCGATAGCGGTAGCTGCAAAACGTAAACAGTTATTGAAACTATCTATTCATACAATAGCGGGTAGCGGGTTATTGCAGTTCAACGAAACTATCTATTACAGTAGACGTTTTACTCGGTAACATGATTACGATCGAGCGATCAGAACGAAATGTAACAAATCGTTTAATCGGCTATTTTCGCGACGCATCGTCTGTTGAAGTACCACCGGCCATCAAATGTCGAGTGAGTGCGGGTGACACGTTTTGTCTCTGTCACACCCACCTATACATACATTGCTTTTGCATTTGACTTATGAATAAATACCTTTGGATAAATGTGATATTAGAAATGAGAAAGTGTGCATGTTTTTAAATAACAAATATTTTCGAATTACGTGGCCTTGACCCAGTCTAAATTCGTCTCGTGTTTTATGACACGGTTTGTTTTTAGACGGGATTGTTAATATAGTAGATTTTGTTTTGTGCAACAATAATAATATTTGTTGTAAGATAAGAAGAGAATACGATTGTATAATATATGTTTTATTATTTTATTGAAAATTTAACTTAAGTATTAATTCAAATTTCAATTGAAATTTCATTGCAATATAAATCTTCTTAACGCTAAAATCTCGATAACAGTAATCTCGGAAACACCAAACAAGCTAATCAAGCTTTCGTTTCACGAAACGGCCATCGTTTCATTCGCCACGTTTTTCAATTAAACACGTCGTGAAACACTCTATTGAAGCCACTATTAAAATAGAGTGTTTCAAAAGCCGCTATTGATATTCGATAGATAGTTTCATTTCGTTACTCAAGAAAACCGCTACAACCCACCGCTACTAAATAACCTCTGGAAATGAAGTGATCCAAACATTTTCATACTTAATTATATAAAATGTTATATTGTAAAAAGTAAAATGTTAATTAACGTTAAAAAAAGTCCCGCTGGATTTCTTCCTGGTTCTTTCCAGGACAGAGGTTTTTTCCGAACCAGTAATAAAAGTCAAATGATTTTCAATAAGTATTATGTACATGTAATCTATATTGAATAAAAATGATTCTATTCTATTCTATTTTTTTACTTATTACAGCCAGTGCTTGATCACAGTCCCACCTGGTGGTAAGTGGTGATACATAACACTTAGCCCCAGATGGGTATAGAATTTGTATAGTATTTGCTATTATCTATAACGAGGTTATATTGACATCCCACATATGATAACATTTGTTATCTGCTAGTTCAGTAAAATGCCGATTAGGGTGAGAAATCAATATATTACCTCACACAATATTTTACTAATATTGGTAAATCCAATTGGGCCTGCCCTAAGCGCATTAAAAAAATTACGTATAACATGATTATATGGCATTTTTTAAAGTAGTTTAAATACACATAAGTTTTCACTAATAACCTTATTATACTTCCAATTTTCCGATTATTTTATGTCAAAGTTCAATTTAAAAAAAGTTTGGAAAATCCAAAAGTGTCCAAAAATTAAAAATAGATACTTAGTTGGGTTCATAATGTCATAAATAGGATAATTTCAAGATTTTTTTTATCTTTAATGTACTACAGTTTTATAATATATAAAAATCTGTCTCTATTTTTATCTAAAGTTTTGAAAGTTAAATTTTGAAGTCTTATAAATAAAGCAGCCTTTATGTACTCCTTGTCCCCGTTTTTTATTTCCCCATCAAAACATTTTATAAAATATAAATAGGTATATACTTAGTTAAGTATCTACCTATTTATATTAACAATATGTTAAAAAAGAAATTCCGAGTAAACTGTCCATGGTAGTAAATATTTTTCTCCAAAGATCATAACTCAAAATACAACTTTCCGATCTGATTCTTGGGGAGTTTTTTTAACCCCATACCGCATACCAAGCCATATATGGACACAAAAGTTTATGATTTTTTTCTAGCCTTATGAAAAACTTGATCTTTAAAGTAAAGTAAAGTTAAAGTTACAGCCTATATACGTCCCACAGCTGGGCACAGGCCTCCTCTCATTTCTGAGAGGGTTTTAGGGCAAGGAAATGTCCGCCGCGCTGCCCCAATGCGTGTTGGCGAACTTCACATGTCTTCGAAAATATTTTTTTTTTTGATTTCTCAGACATGCAGGTTTCCTCACGATGTTTTCCTTCACCGCCGAGCGCGTGGTAAATCAGCACGTAAAATTGCAATTAACAATTTCATTGGTGCCGGCGGGGATCGAACCCGGGTTGCTCGCGTACTGTGAAACTTACAGCGAGCGCTAACCATCTGAGCTACCACGGCTCTCTGATCTTTAAAAATACCTTAAATTAGAAGAAATATATTTGTCGTAATTTCGAACGTAAATCATTAGTCCATGGTAATTGACATTTTTTCAACTATATTTGAGGTTATTCGTACCGCGTGTGGTCGGCCGGTGTCAGAAAAACAAGTGCAATATTTGGGATTCAAAATAAAATACTCAACGGTAAGTAAAACGTATTAAAAATATGACTATATGCTTTATACCTTGTAAAATATAGAACTAGTTTGTTTATTTCAATGCCTAGCTTTTTTCGCATTCTCTTTTGTCTTTTTTTCAATCTGCCATATTAGGCTTCCTATGCGTTACTTTAAAAAATTCTGCTGTCACATTTGGCTTCGTTCGTTCATTCAAGATTATTGTTTGCTTATTTCAGAAATTGATCCTTTGCACTTTCATGGAAGATTCAAGCATGTTAATATAATTCCTGGTGATGGAAACTTGAGCGATGATGATATTTCTTCTAACAGTGGCGATGATTTTGAACCTAACTCTATTCGCTAACCTCAAAAAAGACATATCTGTAACAATATGTCTTTTTCCTGACTCGGAATCTGATTACTGTTACAGACTGCATCTATATCTAAAGCTAAGGGGGAAAAGGCTAAGGAGCGAGTTATTTAGATAAAGAGGAAAATACCCGCTTATGACAAAGCTGGCTTTGAATTCAAAGGTAACACAGAATTACCGGAGATAATACAACTAGACACACCAGCAGAGTTCTTTAATTTTTTATTCACATAAGAAATTATGGATGTTATTAATGAGCAATCTAATCTAAAGTCTATTCAGGATAATATAAACAAACCAGCAGGAATTACGAGAGAAGAAATAGAAAAGTTTATTGCCATCGTGATCTTCAGACCAATATATACCTTTATTTAATTTCAAACTTGCAGTCTCCAAACACTTGCGTAAAGCAAACAAACCTCCAACACAAAAAACGTAGTCGTCCATCTAGTATTCTTGAAACATCGACATCAAGCCGGGGTGGGACTCTCATCGTCTTGCTTAATTCTCCAGTACCTGCTAAAAAGCTTCGAAAGCCTCCTGCTAAACATCAAAAGCTTCCTTTGCATTCAGTACATCGTGATAGAATTAGTCATTTTCCCATTTGGAATACCCGACAGATATGCCAGTATTGTTCAAAATATCGTTCTTTCACTAAATGTGAAAATTGTAATGTTTATTTATGTTATAACGACAAACGCAATTGTTTTATGGAGTTCCACCAAATATAATTCATATTTTTCTTAAACACATACGAAACCATATTTGGATTCACATTAGATGACTAGAATGCATACGAAGCCATATATGGCTTCGAGTAATAACTTCTAATATATAAGTTTATTATTTTTTATTTCAAATTGATCTCATTATGTAAGCCTAATTAAACACTATTTCGTAATAAAATAATTTTTATTCCATATCTTTAATAATTCATGCGGTAAGGGGTTAAGTTTATCGGTAGAGGCACCTGTGATTTTTCAAATTTGAAATAAAATCAAACAAAAGGCAGGAAGGTTCAGCTTATTCCCAGGAACATGTTATATGAATATTTCTTAATTATTTTAGAACTATCATGGTAATAATTCAGTTAATTTTTGAAGTTATTCAATTTCGTGCCCTAAACTATTTTTTAAATCTTTTTATCACTTCCTTAACAACCATTATTCGATAGTCCTTATAAGTAAAATGTACATCACTAGCTAACGCACACAATGACAAATCAAACTTAGTCACGTGTTTTCGGGCTGTCAGGTCGTCTATCGCCAGTATATTCATGGTATATTCTAAGTCTATGGTCTAAACAATACTATTGTAAACAATGTTTGAAATCTATTATGTAAAATAAAACTAATACTTATAGGGTTATAGGTAAATGGTTCAGTTTTACCCAAGATTTTACCTGATACAGATACTGATGTTTTACAAATTATCGATTTTAAAATACAGCTGTTTATATGAACGTTTTATTTTTATTTGGTAACGTTATAGGTACATACATTATAATTTATTATGACATTTCTTATCTCTGAATTTTGGCTTTTGGCTTTGGCCCCAACCCCAACCAATGGTTGTCATTTTAATTTATTGTTATCGAGCGGTGTTCTGTTAAAAAGCTAAGTGAATTTGCTTCGAAATGAAATTAAATACTTATTACTTTAATTTCAAAATGATATAGTTGAAAACTAACTGTGTGTCCTCTATTACTTAGAAATCGGTGTACATTTACAAAATGACGGACCGTACTATAGCGGTGAGTGATGCTTTATAAGTAAGCTTATAAAATTTAACATTCGAGTGTAACTATTACTTCTCATCTCGAAGAATCCCGTTTGAGTTGTTTTGTTCTCTGTTCCCAAAGAGAATGTACTATTCAAATCTTCTTCTAGCTCTAGCTCTACCAACTACGTAGATCTAAGAATTAAGCTAAGATACTAAACCGAATAAGAATAAAATAAAAGCCGTAACGATTAGATGCTTTTTGATTTAGTACTTTGCTAAATACATATATATATATATATAATTTAAATTTCATAATTGAGTGGCAATTTGAAACATTTTAGTACAAGTTTTTTGAAATAGGGGAGAGGGGAAGGAGCAACCCCTGCTGTCACCCTTCCTCAAAAATGCTTATTTTTTATTTAAGTTCCTTTCTAAACTAGTTTTGAGCAAATTGTTACTGGCTAAACCTAATTTTAAGACAAATTAGTTTTTCTTAAGCCTGATGTTTTCGGATTTGGGGTGGACCTTGCTTTGGGGTGCTACCTTAACCTACAGTTGCTGACATTACTTTTCTCTACAGGAATTAGTAAATGTCTCTGATTTAGTTAAGCTAGCTTGTGAAAAATTTGTAAAGTCAAGAAAAAACTCCTTTGTTTGTAAATTGATTGGCAATAAACATTTTATATAACACTTTTATTTTTGCTAAATACTCCTGGTCATAAGTGTTTTTAACTACCTACTAGTCTTGGTCATAATTAATTAATTTTTTTAGTCAAAACTACTTTTACATCTACTAAACCACTTGCTTAGTCAAAATACTTTTGACTGTTTTCTTCATTCAAAGTAATTTTTAACTG
This sequence comes from Parnassius orleans, assembly GCA_029286625.1. Classification (NCBI taxonomy): domain Eukaryota; kingdom Metazoa; phylum Arthropoda; class Insecta; order Lepidoptera; family Papilionidae; genus Parnassius; species Parnassius orleans. Next base: position 500,694 of record JAGSMP010000080.1, on the reverse strand, counting down.
TAGGTAACCCTAAATATTTTATGATAAATGCATTATTAGCTATTTTTAATTTTAATTGTAATATACAAAAAATGGAATATAAAATTTTATAAAACCCCAACACAACTTACATAAACAAAATGCAAAATGTATGCCTATGTCATACAAGCAAGATTTTTAAAGAAAATCATAATTTTGTTCTTAATTTTATCTTTTGAACATTAGTCATTTGAAAGTGCTAACTTCGGTTAGTTAACAGTCACTTTTAATTCATTAATTTATTCATTACAACCTATGAACAGTCCACTGATGAACATAGGCCTGCCCCGTAGATTGTCTCACAGAGGGGATATTTACCATAGGTGTATGGCAGGCGGATTGGCAACTGCACCTTTTTATTATTTTGAGCTGTTATCAAATTGAAGAGGCTGCCTTTCTACTGTTTCAGTTTCTCTCTGACGCCTCTTACCTCACTCATGGGATGATATGCGTTAGTGGATTCTCTTCCACCAATAAGGCAACCGTCTTAAAAATCTTGCTTTTAAAAGTAAAGTTGCCAGTGTGCCAGTTTTCAAAATTCAAGTCCACCTAATGGTTAGTTCTTTAAGTGACTAATAGCCTAATATCAATAGTCAACTACTGAACATAGGCGCCCCCCATAGATCAGGGCCGTATATATGTCAACAACAATGAATAAAAATGCAGAAACTTTGTTCTTCTTCACCCACACAACATACAAGACACAGTACATTGCTGCTGCTAATTTATGCTAATATTATGTGAGAGTGCTTTTCTTACCCAACGAAGTCTGCCCATTTGAAGTGCAGGGATGGCTTTCAGCTTCAGCATGGCTCTACATCTCTATGGTTGTACCATCATTAGAAAGATGCATTCTACTACACTTAGTTTTAATTTGATATGTATATGTAAATTAAAAATAGTAGTATGGTGACAGGTTATTAGCAATATAATTATAACCTGCCTTAAATGTATGTTTGCTGGGTGTCTTCTTCTCCTTAGTTAGCCAGTAAAAGTCCACTGCTGGACATGGGCCTCTCCTATTGTATGTAGGGTTTATACACTTGTAAAGCTTGGCAGGCTGATTGACAGTTGCAGTATCAGACATTTTGCACATTTGACACTGCTGTCTGTCAACAGTCTAGGTGGTTATTATACGTCGGGTGTAAATGAGATGTTTCATCATTATCAGGTCGATCAGCTATATGATTTCTATGGCACTCATGGCACAAAATGAGGTGATGGATTTTTTTACACCTCCACTAAACTCCTAGTTTAATTTACATTCTATGCTTTGTAAAATTGAAATATAGGATTTCCCTTTATAACACTAGAATGCAGATTTTATTTCACTGATTTTCAATGAACTTCAAAAAAAAGGAGGATAATCTCAATTTGCCAGAATATTTTTTTGTATGTTCATCAATAATTATCAATTTCAATGATTTTTTTTGTTACTAAGAGTACACCAGGAGGGACCACTCATATAAATATGATCAATATCTGATGGTAGGATCCATGAGAAAATTGTCAGTTCTTCAATTTGCAAAGGCATCTGCACAACATAATATGGGCGAATAATTCTTTACCATTTCAACCAATTTCGATTATCATATTCTTTTAAGTTCTCTGAAGCGTATTTTTACTTTTTTTAAAGTTTAATTATTAAGACTGTGATAGATTTAAATGTCATCATTTTCAGTCGCGGCCCAGCCTTGAGCAAGTGATTGCGATTGTCGATTTTATGGAGAAACATCCTGCACTCGCTTTGGGTCAGATGAGAGGACTTGAAAAGCGGGATGAGAGTAAAAAACTCTGGTTCAAGCTCACGAGGATTGTCAACAATCTCGAGGGGCCCAACCGTCCCATGAAGTCTTGGGTGAAAGTAGGTACAATGTTGTTTAAACATGTAATAATCTTGACGATAAGCAAACTGACCAGATTTGATCAAAAGTTGTTAGGAAGAAAACGCTTTTAGCAATAAGACTCATTGAGACACTGAAAATATTTGTTTTCTTTTTCATTATTGTTTTTGTTTTGATGTCAATATGAGTTACAGATTTATCAATTGAGATCACACAATACATCACAACAACACAAGTGGGTAATTTTTTTCACAATGATACAGGCATGAACCATATAGTACACAGAGTGTTTAAACGCTGCCTATCAAAGTCTACTGCTGAATATAGGCCTCCCCATAAATTGTCTTGTAAGGTTATTTGCCATAGTTGCCAAGCATTTTGGCAACTACAACTTTTTTTGTATTTTCTACTTGTTATTAGGAAGATGCTTCTGCCTATCTTGTGGTTTCTTCGTGTTTGTTCTATCATCTCTTACAACATCATATTCTTACACCGCCACTACATGGTAATGTAGTAAATAAAGAATACCTATGACATAAATTCTAAAATTACAGTATTGGGCAGATAAGAAGTCGACCGTACGCTCAAAAGTACAAGCCAGCGGTGGCGATCCAAATAGTTTAAGTTCCAATATAGACAAAAAAATATGGGACTTGTTCTTAGCGGATGACACATCAAGTTAGTATTATGATATAATTATATTTTTTTTACTTAAATTAATGAAGCGCAACAAAACCTTGATGGTGACAATGTATTTATTTTTGAACCTTCTTTAAGTATTTATATAGTAATGGGGCAAAGTGACTTTTCACCTGTTGGAATACTATAACCCAGAGTTATAGTATGCCAACAAATACTGGATGCTGCGGAATAAGATCCCGTAATACGCTGTCTTGATATTAATAGCGTAACCGCGATTGTCATTCCACCACCTATCGAAGACAACCTTTGCTTGGAATTAAGCTTATTTTATTTTTCGACTTTTTTAACTGTCGCCAAGCTGCAGTGCACTTACTGTTGTCCTTAAGTTTCAAGGCTAAGAGAGCCTGTATAATTATTATATTTATTATATTGTAATTACAGGTTGTGAAGCATTGTATCTTAGTCCTCAAGGCGAGAACACTTGACTCTTAATCCAGGATCAATGTAGATTTCTATGGGTCACATCATCTACTTCCACTTACAAAGCACACACCTATGATGTCCCCCCACCCCAATTACTGACAGATTGACTGAATGAGCTGTGAATTTTGTGTGGTATTCAAATGTTCCTTTTTCTATAGTCTGTGGAGTGTAAGTCAAGACAAAAAATCGTTTATTTTCTGTATTTATATATTACATATCTGTGTTTTATATATTAATGCAGTTGAACGCATACATAATACATTTTAAATACTGAGAGCTGAAAGTGTAATACAGCTTGCTTAATATACAAACTTTAAAATTTAATGAATTATATTCAACCACTAGAAGACCACTAGTAATAATAAAAACATCAATCACCATAACCATTCAATAATTTTTATTAAAAGAAGATGAAAACTTCCAGGGGATCGTAGTTCAGTGAAGCTTGAGTCACACTACACAGACGAATCGTTTTACAACGAAGACAACGTCGATGGAAACCACGTGGAGTCTGAACCCGTGCTCGCATTTGAAGAACCCGCCGTAGATTTGGAAGAGCGGCAAATGCTAGTGATGGAGAAATTGGTAATATTTTTTTATTTGCAATTTTAAACAATGTTTGTGTAATACTTACATGAGTTTATTATATTATGTTAAATTAGTAGCACTGGGGCTAAGTTAATTTCACAGAATGCGAGCAACCCGGGTTCGATCCCCGTTCTGTTATTGCATTTTATGATCTGATTTATCAAGTACTCTGCGGTGATGGAAAACATCGTGAGGAAACCTGTATGTCTGAGTAATAAAATATTTGGAGGGCAAATTGCTCCATAACCCCTTTGGAAACGAGAGGAGGTTAAGCTGTAACATTCATTCATTCAGGTTTTGGCGGGAACTTGACCGGCGGCGGATTGCTGCTCTTGTATTATTGTTATAAGTAATGGTTTGAAGTGGATTTTGATATGTAAAAGTGGTGCGATTTTGTGTATTAAATGTCTGCGCATGTAAACTATTAGTGGAAACGGTGAAACAAGTGCTCCGCTCTGATGGTGATGTGAATCTCAAGATAAGGTGTCTGTCTGCTCAGACGCCTTGAGATGCTATCGACAACTGTCTGCTAGCTCAAGTTGTCGTCAAAATCTTCTAAGGGCTGCACAATGTGACGCATCAACATATTGTGAAGCAGACTACTATAAAGGATTATTATCACTTGATACTGAGATAAATGAAGACATGGCTTAAAGGACAAGCATCCAAGCCGAAAATCTTAATAAAAATATCATTCATTCATTCATTACAGCCGTTCAATAAGTTCACAGCAGAACATAGGCCTCCCCCAAGTAATGCTATAAAGCATGGTCCTGAGCCACCTGCATCCATTGACTTCCAGCACCTCTTACCTGGTCGTTGTTGCCTGATCGTTAGTTGCTTATTAATAGGTGGCTATTTATAGTGTTTTGCTCTTGAAGTTGGGAATAAAATAAAATAGTTTCGAAATAAGAGCTAATCCTTTAGTGGCGGTGTAAGAAAACCCACTACCTCATATCGTCGTGTGGTAAAAGGCGGGAAACAAACCAGGAGGTGACAGCAGTGTCTTCTTAATAATATAAAAAAAATCTGTGATTGCCTAACCGTCTGCTAAGCATGGCAACTATAGCCATATCCCTCTTGAGGCAGTCTATGAGGGAGGCTTATGTTCAGCAGTGGACTTTTTACAGTCTTTAATGGTTATGATAATGGAGATAATACCAAATGGATTTTGATACGGATTTTGAAGAATATAATTTATACTAGCTGTTCCCCGCGACTTCGCCCGCGTATAATTTAGGGTTGTAATTTTTTTTCCGCGGAACCCTATTATTTTTTCTAAAATTAAAGCAGCCTAAGTTACTCCTTATAACATCAGCTATCTGCCAGTGAAAGTCCCATCAAAATCGGTCCAGCCATTTCGGAGATTAGCCGGAACAAACAGACAGACAAAAAATTTAAAAATTGTGTTTTTGTTATATGTATTTTGACATTACAACAGACACTTCAATTTTATTTATTTGTATAGATAATACAGTGCAGATGGTTTGATTAGTAATAATTTACCTACTACCTACTTCATTTTACCTCTGCAGTCCAACTATACATCAATAAACGAGATGTATGAAGTTTAATAAATAATAAATAGATTCTCTTTTAAAATTATTTCTGAAATTCTGAAATTTTCTCTTATGTATATAGGTATGAATACTTCTTCTTATCTACCCACTTCAAAAAGGAGACGGTACTCAATTTGACTGTATGTTTTTTTAATTTTTTTTTATGTGTGTTACATCATAACTTTTTTCTGGGTGAACCGATTTCGATGATTCTTTTTTTATTTGAAAGCTGGTGCTTCTCATGTGGTCCCATATAAATTTGATCAAGGTATGATAGTTTTTGAGCTATTCGTAATAATTTATATTGAAGTCGGTTGTACAAAATTTTAAATTTTAAATTATGTTTTAGTAACTTTATTAATCTTGAAGTATCTTACAGGTTAAAGTAATGGGAGATCAAGCGAATGCAATGTCTCAACTAGCCCACGCTTCGCACCTTAACTCACAAGCAATGGAAAGGCTGGCTGAAGCGTCACAAATACAGGTAATAAGGAGGAAATGACATTCCTTCTATGCTAGCATATTTAATTTCTTATTTGCGTTTATTTGTCTCAGTTAACTTTAGCCCGATATTGGACCTATCTTTTACTCTATATACGCACCTGCAATTCCCCTGGTGTTGCAGTTGTTCATGGGGCGGCGGTGGACACTTACCATCAGGTGAGCCGCAGGATCATTTGCCACCTCTTCTATGAAAAAAAAACTCAATCGTCAATCCGCCTGTCAAGGTGTGACGATTAAGGTAAATCTTCCTTATGATGGGAGAGGCTCATGTTAAGCAGTGGTCCAGACGAAGTGCTCTCGATGCAGGGTTTTTATTTTTCTCGTCATTCAATACAAAGCTTTCTAACTTGGATTTTTCGATTGATGATTATAAAAAGGATTTTCTGTGGAATGTATGAATACTAAAAAGGATTATATAAAAAATCACATGAAAACATATTTCTCTTTTATAAGATTAGATTTAATTTAGAAATAAGACTATTACTCTTTCAAAGACCTGGATTCAGATTAATTAGTATTATTACGTATTCCGCCATATTGTGACGATCATTAAGTTCAAACATATGATTTTTGTCGTTCTTTTGAAGAGGGTTCATGTCAATTCAAGTTGATATAAGTCCTAAGAGTTAGAAAGGCTTTGATAACAGGACAGTTCTATTTCTCCAGGCTCGTGCTGTTGAAAGATTGGTGACTTCGTTCGAAGCGATCGGAGCCTCAACTCACGAGGTTAGAAACGCGATTGTCGACATTGACTCGACGATGAAAAGGTTTTACAGCACTTCGCCGACGTAGCACAGGTATTTGTAGACCGCGCGAAATAGCGGGCTTGCAACACTCGTGCCTGGGTTGCTAACATGCACAAGGAGAATTCACCCCATTAATGGTTACTTGAGTGGGTAGTTAATAAAATCGTGAACTTCGCGAGACAAAGGCGAAACCGATTTTGTGAAGTACGTGTAATATTTAAAAAAAATGTGTATTCCCTTTACTTATGTAAAATAGATACCAGGATTTGTAGATATACTTCAAAAAGACGGCATTAGTCTCTGGAAAGAAAAAAATATTTTAAATATTAATTTTTGTATATATATTATGTAATAGAAATTGAGTCATATAAAATAATAAGAATGATTTTTATATTGAGTCATCATGAAAGTCGTGAAATTGCAGACGTATCTATACTTCGGGTTAGCTGATAGCGGTGTTAATACTCGATAATATAAAACTTCCTAATAAAGTTTGCCACTCACCAATTCTTGCATTGCATCAGGTGATATATGATACATATTTTAAGAAGAATATTCTTTTTTTAATTTGCAATAATGTGTAATATCCATTCTAATCTGCAGTGTCCAGAATGTCATTGGAGTGTAATTTGTAGGAAAGGTTCAATAAAACACATTAGTAATTGAATAATTGACTGACGTAGACTCGGCTAACCGCTATATTAACTTTATTCCACATCAAGAGTAGCACGAGTTTGGCTATCAACTAGAGTTGTTTTTTTTTTATAGGATAGGGTGACAAACGAGCACACAGTCCACCTGATGGTAAGTGGTTGCTTTGACCCATAGACATCTACATCTATCCTCAATAAAGAATCAAAATGCAGATGCGTTGTCACCCGTGAGGACTAAGATGGAATGCCTCTTTTCCAGTAAAAAGGGTCTCCGGTTCTCTACACTCACCATACGAAACACAGCAGTGTTAAGCTGCTATTTTACGCTGGTATTCTGTGAGAGGTTGTGCCCAGATATTTGCACCTTTTCACTTAAAATAAAAATCTGGAAGGTATTTTAAGTTTACATCTATCTCTTAACACATGACTGTTGGCACATATTAAGATCAATACAATAAGGAAATCTTTTACAATTCAAAGGATAATTCCAATCAAACCTTAGAGAAGAAGACCTAGGGACTGTATTCTTACCATCAGAATTTTCGTATCTTAATGTTAAAAACTTTCTATTTCTTCTAAGCTTCTCTTCACTACTCCTTCACTAACTTCTACAATATAGCTAAGTGGTTCTTTACACAAAGAAACAATTACGGCCGGTTTCCACAGTTTAGTGTCAACATCATATAACATTACTTTGCAATTGATAAGGTCGACAATGATTTGGCATGTTTATCAAAATATAATTTTTGTATATTTCGTTAGCATGGGACCCTCGCTCTGATACTTTTATTGAGTAACAATTAAGCTGGAGAATAATAACCTACATTCTGTAATAAGGTGTTGCCTGTCTTACTTTCTACAAACTTTCTTATTTTTTTACAAATGGCTACTCCTTTTTCAGCAAAGTCATTTGATTGACCATATCCGGCTAACCGCCATATTAACTTTATTCCACACCAAGAGTACATTGCTAGATTTGGGCTATCCACTAGGGTTGTGCCCTGATACTACTGATAATACTAATTAAAAAGCGAGCGCTTATACCCTGAGCTACCCTAGTTTCTCTTCATGTCACCTGCATATTAAAATTATAAAAAGTCAAGTTCAAAAATGAATATTATTAGTGGTTTTCTTATTTTGTATAGACTTTCTCGTATTAAACCCCAAATGTAAAGTTCCATCATATTCTCACTGCAATTGGTAATACCGTTCAAAGTCCATCACATTTTAGTGAAAAAGCTCTCCTTGCTCCTCTGAGTAGGCACCCATATTATCTTTAAATTGGTCCGGATGAACGTGTAGCTTATGTAGTTTGTGGGACATTTTGCAGCCTATAATTTTAAGGCTTTTAAGCATAGTTTCAATCAAGACTTGATAATTGTCAGCTCTGTTCTTTCCGAGAAAACCATTAACTACTGATCTATGACTGTTCCAGGCTTGTTTTTCATTGGTACTGAGTAATTGTGTGGATTCATCACTGTTCATAATTTTTTAATTTGTGGTCCGACGAAAATACCCGCTTTTACTTTAGCATCAGATAATTTGGGAAATAATTCCTTTAAATACTCGAAGGCTTCAGAATTTTGATGCAGAGCTTTCATAAATTGTTTCATAAGGCCTATTTTTATATGCAACGACGGCATCAATATATTCTTAGGCTCTACAACAGTGATGCACAGACTTATTAAGACTAGGGGCCACTCGGGCAAATTATGAATTGATGGCGGGCCGCCAGAAGTATAGGTAATAAAAGACAATAAAGAATTGATAATAATGTATTAAAATTGAAAAAGAATTTATTAATTTGAAGCGTGGCACTGCATAGTGCTTACAATCTTTTTTATATTTGGCTCAAATTTACTTGTAGCAACACGTAAAACTGCTTCCAAACTTTCATTTGCAAGGCGGTTTCGATTTTTTGTTTTATTATTATTTAGTATTGAAAATGTTTGTTCACATATAGGCAGAACCAAATAAGCTGGCACATTTCAGAGCGTTTATGCGCAACTCTTTGTACGTATTTTATCAATGCAGCGGTAAAAGTTCAGCAAGTCTCCTTCGTTGAATTTGTTGCGTAAATCTTGGTCGTTTTGAATGTCGATAATTTCTAACTGCATTGACTCTGGCGCATTTTCAACTGAAATCGTGAAAGGATTGCTGAATATGTCCAACAGAGGTTTCACTTTTTTAAACTCCGAAAATCTGTCTTGAAAAGATTGAATCAAAATATCTAGCTTTTCTACATAACTGGAATTAATCGCAGTTTTGTTGAATTTTTCAGCCATTTTCTTATAATTCGGAAAATGATTGTAATTTCCAGAATTCAATTGCGATCTGGAAAGTGTCAGCTTGCATTGAAAGGATGATACATGAGCGTAGAGCTGGGATAGCAGTTGATTTTTGCCTTGAAGCCGTGTGTTCAAGACATTCAAATGATTTGTAATATCAACTAAAAAGCCAAATCACACAACCAATCAGGATTTTTAAGTTCCGGGACATCCTTTGTTTTTCCGCCAGAAATATTCCAATTTCTTCTATTAAATTTAGAAATCGTTCCAGTGTCAATCCACGACTTAGCCACCTTACTTCTGTATAATACAGTAAATCTCCATATTCGCTTTCGATGTCATCAAGGAATTGTTTGAATTGCCTGTGATTGAGTCCTCGTGATTTTATGAAATTTACAGTCAATACCACTTTCATGACATTTTGAAATTCAATTTTTTAGAACAGAGGCTTCTTGGCGTATAATGCAGTGAAACTGCATGAGATCTTCAGCGTTTATGTTTTTTTCTTGCAGATGCTTTTTCAGCAAAGTAACTAGCCCAGAATTGACACCAATCATCGAAGGAGCACCGTCAGTCGCAACTCCCGATAATTTTGATAAGTCCAAATCAGTTTTTGAACACTCATCCAAAAGTACATTGAGTATATCAACTCCTCTGGTTTGACCTTTCAATGAACACATTCCTAATAACTCTTCTAAGACTTCAAAATCTTGAGTAACACCTCGTATGAATATCAGAAGTTGAGCTGTGGAACTAATATCAGTGGATTCGTCGAGTGCTAATGAAAAAAATTCAATGATCTTAGTTTTTTCATTTAATTGTTCCGCAATATTACCTGACAAAGACATAATTCGTCTTTGGATAGTCATACGATTCAGTTGAATTTTCTCAAACTTTTTTGCTGCTTCTGGACACATTTTCTTAGCGGCAATTTATGCATTCTTTTACAAAATTCCCATCATTGAAGGGGCGACTTCGCTTTGCTATCATTCGAGAAATTTCATAACTAACTTCTGTAGCTGTTTCTGAATTTTGAATGGGTTTTGTAAACATAGCTTGCTGACCAATAAGCTCCCGTTTTAAAGACAACATTTTTTGCTTCCTTAATTCGCCTGTAAACTTGGTAAAAGTAGGATGCTCCGTTTCATAGTGCCTTTTTACATTATATTCCTTTGCAATCGCAACAGAATTCTTGCAAATTAAACAAACGACTTTGTTATGCGACCATACAAAAAAGTATTTCTCAGTCCAAATTTCTTGAAACTGCCGATTTTCATCTTTAACCTTACGTTTTTTACTAGGTCCTGGCTTGTCCATGTTGCGTTCTAATCCTGGCTAGGATTAACACAGCACCTAAAACAATTACAGTACCTACTTAAATTACCCATCCTTTTTGAATTACCAAAATAATTGATTAAATAGGTAGGGAAACACTTATTAATAGAGTTTTACTTACGATTTCACAACACAATTATACACGGCACTTGACGGAAATCTACGTTGAATGTGGATCAAAATATATGACACCGGCTAGTCGAGTTAAAATCTACACTAGAACTATTGACACTTCACTCAAATTAAAACCGAACTGTCGGTCGCTGCGGTTAGCGTGGCTTTATACCGCGCGTATAGAGTCGAAAACTGTCTGGAGAAATCACGAAACCGACTCTGGAAGCTTCGTGTATCTACCTACGCGAGCAATCGGAATTCGGACTATTGCTATCTCGCTTGCTCTAACAATATAACCCGTGGATAAGCCGCCACCGCGCTGCCGTCGTCGCCGCGCCGCCGGCCGCTGCGGTTCCTCAAGAAAACGAATTTAACCGAGATCAGCACGAACATTACCGACCGCTGTTACCGACGCATGCACGGCGCACCGATAAGCGCACTTAAGCGCGCGCGCGAGATTCAAATTACTTTTCGAACATATTTTTTGGTTTTATTCTGGAATATAATTCAATATTTTCGAATGTACGAGAGTATTATTTTTGCTGTCGGCGGGCTACCAGTATTCGACCGGCGGGCCGCGGTCTGTGCATCTACGCTCTACCACTAGTTCCCACTTGACATTATGTTTTCCATCTTGTTTTAAATACTGTTATTTTGGAATTGATAAAAAGCAAATGAAATGAAATATTAATTTTAAATTATATGAAACGAAATGCAAATACTTCGAATATAATTTTAATTAAAAAAAAAGTATATATTAATTGAGATGAATTGGGGTTAATTATGATGATTTTGCCGGTTAACAGTTATTAAGTACTTAAGTTACAAAAATATTAATGTGTTCGAAACGTTTTTAGATCTTAATTTTTTGTTTCTTACCTTATTACTTTACCATATTTTTGCTGTTAACACAGGCAAAGTGAGGTACCCATTTTTATCTTGATTCTGAATTCGCAGGTTAAAATATGCTTCATAAGCTTCACGAAGCTTTAAATTTGTTGGCAAAGAATTTTTTTACTTTTTACTTATTTAGAATGAATCAACACCTTGTTTATTTTTTTTTATTCACATACGCTTTACAAGCTCTTATGAATAGTCAAGAGAAAAAAGAAATACATTGTAACAAATTAACAAATTTTAACACATAACAATTTATATCAATATCATATTCAATGAGGGCTAATAATGTTCCGCTCACCAGATGTCGCCAGTTGACACTGAGGTGAAGTTTTGTAACACAATGTCATGTAAATGAGAAGTTAGTTTTAAATAAAAGTTTATCAGTTTCCAGAGTAATATATTATTACACAAAGTAATGTCTCAGTGTTTTGCTTTTTAATTCTTTGCACAGTTCCAATTCTTTTTTTAATTTTCCTATTTATGAATATCCGTAGTTTGGTCCATTAATTCCAATTTAATGGACCAAAATCTTCCACGCCCTTGGCAATTTCTCACATGCGTATGATGCGCAAAGGTTAAAAGAATGACAAATGCACTTCATAGTAAAAGGTGAGGTATGTCATTTTAAACAAAGTGACCAATGAATGTTTATCTCCAAACATAACGTTAGCGCCATCGAAGCAGTTTTCATGTTTGATTTGTAAGGAATATTTTTCAACAAAATATTCTACTATTTTGCCATACAACGCTGTTGCTGTACCATCTACGATTGGTATTAAAGTCAGAAATCTATCTTCAACGCTGAAATCTAATTTTACTATTCTTACGACAAGCGCTAAATGTTTTATCGTAGACTTATCTGTGCTTTCGTCAACAAGTAATGCAAAGCAATTGTTCTGTAACATCTCTATTATATTTTCTTCTGCTGTCTGCCCAGTTACATTAACAATAATAGCTCTAGCTTTTGTGCGGCTCATTGATAATTGTTCCGCAATTTTCAAATCTGGACATACAGCGCAAATCAATTTATTCAAATGAGATGTTATGTTAAAAGACAGATTATGCTCAGCAATAAAGCAGGCCATTTTTACTTCACCCGCTTTAGCTATAATTTTTGTATCTTGTGAGTTGGAAGCTGAGGTAAACATTGATGTCAGTTTTTGTTGTTTTTGTAATTTCAAACTATTCTTCGCGTGTTTTGTTGAATCTTTGTGTCGTAACAGTTCGTGTATACCACATTTTCTGTCGCAATTACACGCAGAACAAAAGAAATAAGTCTCACCTTTAGTGCTTTTCTTTAACCAGCCTTTGAACCTATCATCTTTTAACCACAAATTTACGAATTTCTGTTCATATTTCACATTTTTCTTCTTAGGAGGACTTTTCCCAGTCGATGAATCACTACTCATTTTATCAAAAACGTTGTAATTATTGTCTTTTTAAAATAGACGCCGCAATTCAAAGAAACTGTTCAAGGTGTTGTGACTATGAAACAATACGCAATACAATAGGCGTGTAGCTGTCATTGATAAATTGGGATTTCCCCGTGCATAAAAATATGATTGTCAAACACATATAATGGGATCGGGAATTCCCTCGAATCCCGACTAAAGAAGATACTGCCATCTAGTGTCATTGCGTTTTTTTACGTAGTGGTTATCAAAAAATGTTTGCATAGCAGTGTAATAGGTGGCGCTGAACGCTAGTTGAAAAACAGTAGAAAATAGGAATGAAACAGAAAACATTGAAATCAATGTGAAAACAGCAAATCTACTGTTAAAACAGTAGGGTTGGTAACAGTGCGCCTGATAAACAGAAGACTGATTGACTCATGCCAGCCCGCACCTACACCCGCCGGCCTCCCCCGAAGCCCATTGCCCGGCCGGATTACAGCGATCACCAAACAAGCGGGACTCTGGATTACCGAGGCCCTACTGTATTATATTTCATCCACGGCCGAGGTAGAGGCGTGGCGAGTGCTGTGTGCGCCTAACGTCACGTCACGTCACGTCGGCTGATTGATTGTGTCGTGGCCGGTCTGTGTGGTGGCTTGTGAGTGAGGAACAGTTTACCTCTGTTTTCTGTTTTACATTCTGTGACAGAAATATAACCTTTTAAAACGGTAGTTGAGCAAATATTCACATTTTCTAAGAAAAATGGTATCAGTAGTACAGGTCGGTCTGGGGCGGTAGTCTTTATTATATCAGTAATTATGATCTTAGCGTTATTGTGAGAAAATTATTATTTTCCAGTTTAATTAATGATATGGTTTGTACTCTATGTGCTGTACAGAGGGCTAATAAAATTGCTAATTTATTTGTAATTTTTTCTAGATTCAAAGTCGTATTGGGATGCGACTCTGTAACGTGATTTAAAACACGTTGAGGGTCTCAGGTCTGTATATATTTGGGAACGTTTGACCTTAATTTATAAGCTCCTTTTAGCAAGGCGCCACCCAATTAATTGATCAAATTTCACGAATAGTGCATGCAGGTACACAAGTAAACTTCTGAACTAATTGTGCAATATTGTTACGACTATTATCCGGGAGAGAAACGGTTAGATTCTCAGTGTCAAAGAGGAAACCACCTGCGAACTTTTATCAAAATTTATGACGAAACCTACACACTGTAATAGTTTTAAAAGTTTCATTTACCTTAGATTTGCAATCCTCATAAGTGTTGCCGATGCAGAGAATATCATCTAGATAAACTACTGAATTAAAACCCGCACTCTCAAGTTCAATATCATAACTCTCAGTTATGATTTCTCTCATAATCTTAGTAAATACCCTAGGAGCCACGGACAGCCCATAGGACATTGACGTGAACTCTAAGGTCGTGGTCTGAGTGTTTCTCTTAAATTGAAATCTTAAATATTTTCCTATGTTCAGCATGAATCGGAATAAGTAAGTAGGCTTCTTTCAGATCAATTTGACTCAGTACCCGTTTTGAGATATAAACTTTGCCGCTGTTTGGTAATCTTCCATCTTGAAATGAAACTTTGAAACACATTTATTTAACGGTTTCAAATTTAATATGAAACGTTTGCTGCCGTTTGTCTTGAGGGCACGGAATATTTTGGAGACAAACTGGTCTCTACTTAGAAGACATTCTGTTACGGCACCTAATTCGACCAGTTTTCGAATCGCAATTACATTTCCTTCCTAACTCGAAAAGTTAATATTAATAAGAATAATGATAAGGAAAATTGCTAGGGACGTTTGTTTGACAGACTTCAAAGGTATGTAAAGACCATTTTGTATCCAATCTAAAATTACTGAATTGGAGGAAATTCTCGTCCAACAATAAAAAAGTGTTTAATTCTGCCAGCATGTACCTATCTGAGTCACTGCGGCGCCGGGGCACCAGGCTTGTTCGCTGCTGCAGGCTTCGACGCTGGCTGCTGTTGTGTCGAGCTCGGGTATGGACAGCGGCTCTGCGTCGTCGTTTTCTTCCCGCCTCGGTTGCCTCCGATCGATGAGTACCGGGGTGGTTCGGACCAGTTTCCCGAATCAGAAGAGCGGTTGCTAGTGGATTGAGAGACGGAAGGTTTCGGATTAG
The DNA here is from genome assembly GCA_029286625.1 of Parnassius orleans. Lineage (NCBI taxonomy): Eukaryota > Metazoa > Arthropoda > Insecta > Lepidoptera > Papilionidae > Parnassius > Parnassius orleans. Next base: position 485,457 of record JAGSMP010000080.1, on the reverse strand, counting down.
TCTTTTTGATTTGCAGACCGTGTCGTTCGATATCTTTGGCTGCCTTGATATTTTTTGGAAGTTTGTTTCCGAACAGGGTTTCGTCTCTTACGGAATCTTGAACTAAGTGGAGAAAGTTCTTATCGAGGTTTGGTGTAACGAGCTTTATGCGGGTATTCGTATTTATAATATGCAAATCCGAAAGTATACGGCAAGCATTGCTAAGATGTTGGATAGCATTCTTCTTGTCATCCCCACTTAAGAAAATATTAAGCGCTATGTCAATGGCCGTTATCCCCGACCCGAGTTGCTGTTGGTGAACAACCAGGATCTTATCTCTGTTTCTTACAGAGTCTATAACTGTTGCTGATATCTCTGCGTTTAGTTTAGGCGCTTGCAGCAGCCTATAGTTGTCGGGGATTAAGTACTCCTTCAATATTTTATCTTTTTTATCTTTTCAAGCCTTTGACGAGTAGAGAATGCCACAATTTAGCTAAACTCTCGTGAGTTTTTTCTCCAAACTCTGGGGTATCTGATGAAATCACCTAGGGCTGATGGACTCACCTAGGGCTTCTAAAAGTTCAGTGTCCAATTCTGGTTCGGCTAATTTACCATTCGGCTATTGTTCCGTCGAAGCTGCCTCTAAAGCCAGTGGCTCTGATGGTTTCTCCGCCATGGTCTCTGGTGTAGATTCTGGCTCCGGTGCGGGCTCAGGTTCCGGCGTAATTGCAGTGGTGCAATTACTATTGAAATGAAAATTCCCGGAATGAAAATTTCATCCTTAGGGCCCCTATACGCACGGGTGCAAAGAGTAGGTTTGGTATTTATCATTTATTAATAATAGAAAAAATCAAAAAATCAATTTCCAATCTCCCTGTGATAGTTGTCAAAACATTCGACACAAAGCCAGGGTTTATTCTTGTATGTTATGCAGTGCCACGGGGAATCGGTACGCTTCTTATTTTTGTAGCATTAACGACAAATCTTTCTCTGTACTCTACCCTTTTTTTGTCAAGTCGGTGATTTTTGCAATCCGGTGCTGTGATGATGATCCACCTGCTGTTGAAATTGGCAGCGGTTCGGATGATTTTTGTGGCAGCAAGGAATTTATTACTCTTATACGATAATCATACAGATTCAATTTGTTTTGGTCTGAATATTTGTTATATATTTTATATGAGTTGATGAATAGCATCTGAAATATATATACGGCAATCAGTGGCGAAGCTAGGGCTCCAAACTAGGGCAAGCCCAAGATATGGTTTTGTTGTTTTTAGCAGTTTTATAAAAATACACCAATCTTGATCTGTCTCCACTCTTCAGTTTCATATTCAGTGCTGTTGAGGACGTGTTTAACAAAGCACACAGAAGGCATACTACTGCTAGATAGATTGTATGATTGTATGATAGATTGTATGAATTGCATACCTTCAGTGGCTTTGAAAAAAGCCGTTTGGGTTTGCTTGAGCGAAAGAAAAAGATATTTACATACAATACAATACATGAACAAAAGAAACGCATGAACAAAGTACAAACAAACTATGTACAAAATTAAAACAACAAATTATTTATATTCTAAATCGAATCGTCTCTCTTTCTTAAGGAAAGATTTAATTACGTCCGCGTAAAATGTTGGTGAACGTTTTAATTGTACCAATAACTGTTTTTCAATTGTGTGATCAAAATCTGACTGAAATTCAGAACGTAACCATGTCTGAAACTCCTTTATTTTATTACTGCAATAACCGACATCAACTTGTGATTTTTGTAAAATATTGTACAAGCAGTCGGTTTTTTCAAACACCCAGTGGAAAATTGAAAGAAAAAAAATTAAATTAAATGAACGCAATGTGTTTTCAAAATTCTCGGCGGCCAAGATCGTATCGCCGTCCCAGTTCTGTGGATTGTCGCACATATCCGAAAACAAATTAATCAAATTATTTTTTGTTCGAATACTGTATTTACAATTCGTGACGTATACGTCCAACGAGTTGCGGGGGCATTAGCAATTTTTTGCTGCAATGTGCATCATAAAAAGACGGCCGTTTTGTGCTGTTATTAAAAAAATTAAATAAAGCCTGAAGGGCTGAAAAAAAGTGCTGACTTCCCCAATCCTGTTACAAGATTTAGATAAAACTAATGCCAAAGTGTGTGCATTACACCAAATATACATGGCTTGGGGACAAACATCTTTAACTTTTTGTTGCATTCCATTTCTGACACCGGACATGACACTTGCACCGTCATAGCTTTGCGCAACTAGTTTTGTGGTGCAGTCATGTTTGTTTAACCTTCAAGCGGGCGCGCGGTCATTTGTAACGGGAGCGGGCGCGCGTAACCGAAAAGACCTATGGGATGAATAAGAGAAATAAAGCACTAATTATTCAATATTTATTTATTTATTTGTACTCAGATATATTATCATTGTCTTTAAAGTCTGATTTGTCAAAAAGTAATTAAAATTATGAAAAGAAATCATTATTAAATTAATTAACATAACTCAAATATTCTTTGAATGAAAACAAAATTAGAAACACAAAATCCTTTTTCATATCTCAGGCTAGTTTATATACCTAGTCTAATAATAAAATTACAAAATAAGAATAAAAATTAATTAACTTTGGTTTAGTTTTCATCAGAATCAGTTTCTTCGTCCATATAACATTGATTGCAAATAAATGTTGTATGACTTCTGCAAATATTTATCATACATAACTTACATTGCGTTTTTGATTGCCTCCTTTTTGGCTGGAATACATTCGCCTTTTCCGTAGAGTCACATTATTTGCTCTCAATATCACCATACTATTTATTCCTGCAATATCCAGAAGACGAAAGAAGAGTGTCAATGCTCATCTATTATTCTTCCTTGAAACCGAATACATTTTTGCTTTTTTATCGACTTCATCGACACCCCCCTTTGTTTTATTGTAAAAAGTAACGATGCTGGGTTTGCGCTTTTCATTTGTACTTTCATCAATTTCTGCAGCACAATGAAGTGATGATATAAGAACTACAGATCTTTTCTTTTTAGGCACGTAAGATACGAGTGTAGATGTATCTAAAAATCCAAATTGACTTGAATATTCAGGTTGGTTTTTATCTATAAAGCAAGGAGATATTTCTTTCTTGTTTTTACGCATGGTACCCACAACAGAAATCTTATAATTCTTGGCCAAATCGTTCATCAGCATCATGGTAAGGTTTCTTCCAGTGCCAGAAATTGGTGTAATTAGCCTCTTCACGACGTCGGCCTGAAGGCCCATATCAGTTGAGTAATGCTTACTCAACTGATATGGCCTTCAGGCTGCTTGCCAGCATAAAGTTCAATATTTAGGACGTAAAATGTAGCAGCATCTACTAGTGGATAAAGTTTGATTCCGTATTTGTCGGGTTTTGATTTCATGTACTGTCGGAAAGGACATTTTCCTCGAAAGCCAACCATCATCTCATCGATTACAACGTTCTCTCCCACTGAATATGGCAAAAGACAGTTTTGTGTAAACATATCTAAAACTTCTCTTATTGGCGCAGCTTTGTCTAGAGTACGACGAGCTTGTCGCGTACTAGCATCATCAAACCGCAATGAATTCAGTAGAAATTTTACTCTTTTCACTGACATAGTAGTAGGAAAAATAGGTATACCTGTCCCATCACTTGCATATAAATCTTCTAAATTGGCGTGTGATGTCTTCAAGGATCCCGCTATGTACAACAATCCGAAAAGTGCTCGAATTTCCACCGCATCTGTCGGTTTGCAGTCACGTATTCTGTTATACGATGGCGCTTTTTTTTGAATAAATTCATTGGTACAGTCCTCGCGGCGTAAGCTGAGCTTTGCATTTGTGTGAGTGATCGCCAAAAGTACAGTTAGTAAATAATCAATGTTTTATTAAAAGTTAATGCTGATATTTTGATTATCCTAAATTATAGTAATAACAGTAAGAAACAGAAACAGAAACAGAAACTTTTTATTCAATATAGATTATAAATAATACTTATTGAAAGTCACTTTGTCTAATTACCACTGGTTCGAAAAAAACCTCTGTCCTGGGAAGAACCAGCAAGAAACCCAGCGGGACTTTTTTTAAAAATAACAGCTTACAATCATGTAATAAACTACATAACAATATTATAACTCTTCTTCTCCGCTCATTGCATCTTCATCTTCACTCTCGTCTGATGACTCATCAGAGCCTGTGTTAATAATGAATCGCTCCGATAAACCGTCGATAGCGGCGTCTCGACCATCACATGCTTTTTCTTCTTTAACTGCACGGTCACAAACATTTTCCACTCTTGTACAGTGATCGCGTCAACTTTTCCTTTGTTAATCTCATTATAGTGTCCATATTCATTGACACGTTTTTAGCTACGTATCCTTTACCATTGCCCATATTTTCAATAGGATTGAAATCAGGGTGGTAGGGTGGTAGACGTAGAACGCTGTGACCATGTTCTTGGAGCAAATTATCAATTTTATATTCAACAAATCTTGCTTTGTTTTGTAGTATCAACTGATAAAGTTGTGGTTTAAGCATCGATCCAGAGTGATCGATATTTCGATATTTGAGCCAATCAATCATAGCTTGTTTACGATGGTTTGAATTGGGCGCGGGATTTTGATACGAATTGTGGTATGATGCATTGTCAACCACCACAACACTATTCGGTTTTAAATTTGGAATTAGCTGCGTTTGCAACCATTTTGTGTAATTCTCGGTGTTCATATTATAATGATAATCACCACTTTTTTGGTTTGCCTTGAACATGAGTAGGGAATTGGGTATGAAAACGTCCTCTCCGCCGGCATGAACTATTATTAACCGATTTCCTTAGAAATTGGTTTCTTTAAACCAGAGGTGCTTCCATCTGAATAAGATTTCGACGAAGTGTGAGACGTGTCTATATATGTTTCGTCAGTATAAACGATTGGGCGGCCCTGAGCGCGATATTCGGCAATTTTAATGAGAAACATTATTCGAAGATATCGTATTTCATGTTTCTCCATAAGGATTCTGCGATTATTTTCTGTCCTTTTCCACTTGAATCCTAATAGAGATACTTCTTTTCTTAATGACGTAATTGCACCTGGATAATTTATTTCTGCCTTTAACTTTTCGTGTAATATTTTCATAGCGGGAACCTGTTTGTCGGTTATGTGAAAGTTATGAAGTATTCTCCGAATTGCCGCTTTATCAAAATCACATCAACAAATCAATCAGATATTTTTCCTGCATATTGTTTTTTTCGGAGATTTAAATTTGCTACCATCTTCCAAAGCACATTTACCTTCTAATAAAACCTTTTTTACAGTTGACAGCGGAATTCCCGTCGGTGTCGCTACCAATTGGGCCGACGTAACGACACTTGACATATCCTTGTCGTTTAAATCTTTGAAATACGTATTCAATTTGTATAAAATTTCAGCCAAGCTTAATGGTCGTTTAGTTAATTTACTTACAGTAGGAGCCATTTCACAAAAAATTCGAACACAACCACAAAAAATTACACGTCTATCTGCTAGCGGTACCAGAGGTGAAGTGGGGAATGTGCGCGGCAGGGAAGCGACGCGTGGAGGATACGCCGCGCCTCAGGCCGCGTTTTAAAAACCAGTATAAACTGGTTTAAACCATGCGCGGGACGCGCTGCGCCTCAAGCCGTATCCCACTGTACACTATCTGTATGCACTCACACAAATGCAAAGCTCAGCTTACGCCGCGAGGACTGTATATCTAACAACTTTTTCAATAATATTCTCTGAAATGAATAAACTCCAGGCTTGCGTAAATGTTGTCACCCCCACACCATTCCTACGAGTGCCCGCATCTTCCGTGAGAATATTTTGAACTTGACGCCTCACTCTGTTATTGTTAGATTTTTGCCACTTCGTTACTTTATCGCGCCCTGTAAAACAGCTACTTATTTCTGAAAGTGGCAAATCATCCTCTTCTGAGTCCGACCAGTTTGATTCCTCAGCAGATCGAGGTTCCTCCGCAACTATGTGGTCGGAAGTTTCAGAGCCTTGGTCGCTGAGCTCTGATTCACTCTTCTTCGTCTCTCTTAGTAATTCCTCGAGTATTGCACTTTGTGGTAACCGTCTAAGCCTCATTTTATATAAAAAAATCCAAGCTTAATTCGATAATATTGAATGATGGCCGAAGAACTACTACGAGCGTGAACGAGGGTATGTCGCGTTGAGCTTCGCGCGTAACCTTTTCGACGATAGGCGCGTGTAGTCTTTTCGACGACTGCACCGGGACTAAAACAATTGCAATCTGTGGAGTGGGGGGAGCGTCCCGAGCGACGATTTATTCTTTATTTTACTCCCAATGACATAGCGACAAGCTACTAGAAATGAGAAATAAATGTGATGGGTAACAATAATAATATGAACGAAAATGTACTAAGCGCGGTCGATTCGACTACGCGCGCCCGCTTGAAGGTTAATAATTCCAATATGATATTATAAAGTGTGTCTGCTGTGCGACTTTCAGAAACATCTACATACCCCATAAAACGGTCATGAATATCGTTTCCATAATAATATCGGAGAATCAGACACAATTGCTCTCTGTGACTAACATCGGGAGTTTCGTCAATAATAATTGAAATGAATTTTGACAATTTTACTTCGTACTCGATGCGAGTTTTCATTACATCAGCGACAGAATGAATAATGTCATTTTGGATTGTACTAGATAAATAACTCGGCCGTTTGTCGCTTTGTTGATGCTGCATATGTTTTTCTAACACGAGATCGTACTTCGAAAGAAGCGATACAAGTTCTAAAAAATTGCCTCTATTTAATGAAGTTTTCGACTCATCGTGACCTCTGAAAGGAAGTTCTTGTTGTGCTAAATGGCAAACAATATCGACTAATCTTTGAAAAACACTACGGTTGTGATCAACACGCATGTTGTGTTTTGTAATTTCCTCGAATAACTGACGCGACAAAGATGTTTCAATCCGATTTTTTCCAAAATTACTAAACGAAATTACCGCATTCATGTGTTTTTGAAAATTCATATGCCTTTTAATGGCTCCAGATAAGTTATTTAAATCATCATATCCAGTAGTATATGATGATTTAAATAATATTCCAATATTCCAATATGTTCCAATATCCTCAATTATCCAAGCTGTTTTTTCGTTGGAAAAAAATATACAGCACCAGCAGTACAACTTATTGGTATGTGAGCAGCCAACAACCCAATGAGTTTTGTAAACAGATCTATTAAATTGCCGTTTGTGGGTTTTACTCGTTTGAGAAATACACAGAGCAGGCGTTGGTTTCGGCGTGGATATGAGCTGTTTTTTCTCAACAAAGTTTAAAGATTTTACCTTTTCCTCGCCGATTAGCACTTTAACACACTTCAATTCATCACAAGGAACACTATTATTCTCCATGTTCACTAAAATCTTTAAAAAGTATTAATTTTCAACTCAATATTGCGAGTTTCATTCGCTCAAGTAAACATACACAGTAAACATTGAAATGTGAAGTGCACTGCAAATGTATCGCCCGACGAACGCCCCCACTCTCGACAACTTCACACTAAAAGCCTGGCTTCTGCGTTCCATATTAATTGCTATATAAACAATCGTAGTTATATTTCATTATAGAACATTTTGCCACAGGTTAGAAAGGGAGCGATCGTCTTTTCGAAAGCCCGGTAAAAAGCCCACGCGTGCAAGAGAGACGACTAATCGACAGCAGTATCGCACAGTTTTACCGCGTGTTGACGTTCGAGGTCACGACCTGTGTATATTGTATAACAGAGGAACGCGCGAAAATTGAAATAGTTTGAAACAGTTTACGAGTTATTTTATTAGTTGATATTATTGATTGAGCAGTTTGATAGGGCAAGTCTGGCTTCTCGGCTTCTATGGAGGCTTCGCTACCGACGGCAATCTTCATGTACAAGCGAAGGGTTTTTCTCTCGCATGGATAGAATGTAGAAGCTGGTCTTGCCTATCAATTCCAGACATGTATGTATTGTATTTAGCTATACTTTCAGGTTTCTGAGTAATCTGTCTCCGTCTGTTGGTAACTGGCACCATATTATTAGCATACTGATTGGTTATGTACGTAACCGGGCGTTTATCTTTCCATTTTCCTATGTGAATTCCGTCTCGAAACATTGATATGTTTTCGCCCTTTTTCAATACTTTTTGTGTCACTTCTTTAGGATTGTCTCATAAGTCTTTACGTAAAGTGCCGGTACAGTATGTATTTTTCTCGAGCATAATTGTCCATATACACTTCATGTCCATTTCCCAGTTTTTCTTCTAGAAAATGCATGACAACTTTCTCCGCGTGTCCTTTTCCAGTAATCTGTGCGTCTTTACCACCAGGATATACACGAAACTTTAGAATCATTCCATCGGGTTCAGTGAGCATGTATAACTTGATTCCATATTTATGGCGTTTGTTTTTATATACTGTTTGAAGCTGAGACGTCTCGCCATAGCACCATGCTCTCGTCTAGCGATAATTCCTTTCCAGGATAGTAGCAACTATTCATTTTAGTATTGAAATAATCAATCACTTGGCGTACTTTGAACAAGGGATCCTCACTTTCTGTTTCTGGGGTACATAAAATGCATACATCTCATAATTAGAAGCAATCTGTTTCTGTCCATTTGCTGTCCGAATATAGGAAAGTTAAAAAGCCTGTCCTTCTTCCAGTAATCTTGTATTCTATTCATAGAAACATTTCCCATGTGAAACAGTAAACCAAAAAATTTTTTTAGCTCTGGGACAGTGAGCACTTTCCACCGGGTAATCCTAGCATATTCAGACCCAGTCGACAAAAACAACCTTTTTGCTTGCGCGTTTGTTTCGTTACCACATGCTGCAGCTATATTAGTAGTATAGTTGTAGAACGAATGGGTCGGCTCGACCGGGGAAGGACCACGCCCTCACAGAATATCAGTATAAAATGTGTTTCGTATGGCGAGTGTAGAGAACCGGAGACCCTTTTTACTGGAAAAGAGGCATTCCATCTTAGTCCTCATGGGTGACAACGCATCTGCATTTTAGATGTAGATGTCTAAGGGCCACAGCAACCACTTACCATCAGGTGGACTGTGTGCTTGTTTCTCACCCTATCTTATAAAAAAATAATGCAGATGTGTTGTAACCCCTGAAGTCTAAGCTGTAATGCGTCATTTCCAGTAAAAAGGGTCTTCGGTTCTCTACCTACATCTACATCTATCTCTACAGCATTGAGCTCCTATTTTACGCTGAAATTCTGTGAAAGCATGGGCCTTCCCCGATCGAGCCGACCCATTCATGCTAAAAACCTTAATATAGCTGTACACCACAGCTATATTAAGGTTTTAGCTCTACCTCTCCTTCCTGCTTGTAAATAGTTTATTTTTTCCTTTTAAAACATTTTTTATGATATTTTTTAGCTTTTATTTGCACTTTATCTTCTTCGTCCTTAACATCATGTCTCCTAGATAATATTCTATTTATTACTTTACAATAATTATAAGTCATGAAACCAATGACAGTATTGAGTAAATATTCAATTGTTTTATTTTTATGAAAGACACATTGTATAAAATCAAAATCGATTAATGTGACAATAGAAGTCTTTAAAATTTCTTTTAAATAGAGAGCTTCTAAGTTTTCTTTAACTATATGATTTATAATATCTTGTAAATTTGAAATTAGCTCTATTAACTTATTACTGGGAGAACAAAGCCATCGTCGACCTGCATACTCTCTGTATTTTATATATTCAATTTGATCATCACTACAAAAGACAGTATTACAAAGAGAGCAATTTAAAAAAAAATTGTTTTATCTTTTTTTCAAAAAATAGCCACTGACATATTGTAGAGGAGCAAATACCCTAGGGTCATTTTTTTAAATCTCTACACTTTCTAAATTAATATCTAATATATTTTGTAGATTAATGCTGGTCGACGTGGCTTTAGTATTTTCGTTGAGTACAAAAGAATATAAAGCATTACACAAGTCATTTTCACAGTTTTTTCCTTGGGTGTGGACACTGCTTAAATTGTTGATTAATAAAAGTGTGGCGAAAGCTGATTCGAATTGATCGCAAGTAGGGTTGTTGTTGCGACAGCCATGGCTTCTCACCGCGCTAAAGAAATTTTCTAATGGATCCTGATTCAGGTGCCGCAACCATACCGACGATATATTATGCTTATCTTTTAATTTCTTTAACAATATTTGAATTCCTTTCAATGTCCACACCCAATTAGCCACAGTGGGAACAGTTTCTTTTTTACCACTGGCAGTTATGAACGACATTGTTTCAAACATTTATATGGCTTCCACCCATGTTTTATGGTGGACAGAGTTAGGTTTTACTGGACCAAGTAAGGGTTTCGCATATTTGTTGTTCACATTACTTCCATTGACCGAATCGAATATGTTGTCCATGAAAATTAAAAGATCCGCCGTGTCCTTGCATTCTGTGGGGAGTATGTCCTTATCTGAAACATGAAATAAAAACTATTCATAACTCAGCTTGTGAAACAGCCAGAATATTTTCTAAAGATAATATTCTGTTGACTATCTTAAGAAGGGTTACAGGGATTATAGTTGAGTTTGTAGAGCTGAAAAGGTGTCATTTAGCAGTCATATCTAATAACTTATCTATCTGTGATTTTTATTATTATCCACTAAGGATGGATTATGGGATGATATTAGGAAGTGCCGTAAATTTCCACAGTCAATGACGCTGTCTAAAGAAAAATTTTACATAACTACGCTCCATCTTTCTTTATATATAAAAAATGAAGTGTCACATTGTTTGTCCGTGATTTTCAATGATTTTTAATAAAATTTTCCACACTGTGTGCAATTTAGTCCAACTTGAGAGATAGGATAGGTTTTATCTCGATAAGTGACCTTCAATATTTTTTATTGCGAATTTGAAGATTTTTACAGGTTTAACCCTATACTTTAGAAAATATTTTAGAAATATTGAAAAAAATAATGTTAAATATGTTCTTGGGTGGTTGTTGAAGGGATAAAAAAAAAATAAAAAAAATATAATATAAGTAATTCAACATTTATTGAGCGTATCATATTAGATACATTGCCAGGCCCTTAACAATCAACGCTATAATATCTACGTATCTAATTTGCTACACTGCCAGTGTTTGAGTGAAGTCAATAAATGAGTTTCAAATATAATTGTAACAAAACAAAGCCTAAAATGTGAACATTATCAGTGAAATAACAAAAAAATAAATCATAATTATTTTGTTCTTCTACATACGTATAAAAATTAACATAAAATAAACATTCTTTGTATCTTATAAATCTAAATTATTGGTAAATTGAGATCAATCATAAAAATCAGTCTTACAATTAAAAAATAAAATATAAATAAATAAATAAAGTATTACTTTTTAGTATGGTATTCTATGAAACAATTACGTTCCGGCAATAAGCACAACCACAATTTACATTTTTGACAAAAAGTCAGTAAATAGTCAGCCCTTTTGTGCAATACATACACCTTCCTCTGCTGGTTATTATAGTTGGTTTATATATTAGCAACTTGATCATACCGAACAGCATCTGGCGGTCTTTCAGCTGTTGGCTTCTGTATAGTCTTGGTTGATTTGATGCCAGGCCTGCTGATATCGCTCATATCAGTTCTTTCATATCCGTAGGCTTTCAAAATTTCCATTCTAAAGTTTTTAGTGATTTTCGTTTTTGGTATCCATCCTGGCTTTTCTGTCACGCCGATATAGAAGCCAGGAATTGTTTATCAGATGTCGAGTATTTGAGAAAATATTGGTAGATACCAACGATGACCTCGGAATGGTGTACGATATAGAGCGACCAACATGTCGGCGAGATCAACACCGCCCATGTTAGTGTTGTACTCTTTTATTAAATTGGGACAAGTCACTGGTACTTTTCACCTTCTTCTTTCTTGTAACGAACAATCTGGGTAGGATACGCATCCACAAAAGTGCTTGCAGCAGTAACACATTTATTGTCGAACCATTTGACAACAGCAATCTTATTTTTATTGCATACGACTTGTGCATGAGATCCTCTACCCTTTTGTTTTAGATTTTTATCCGTGGGTAGGCTTTTCTCCGCTCCTCGGAGCCTGTTTGCTCGGATTGTACCCATTGCAAAAATGCCGCGTTCATTGCGTAAATATTGTAACAGTTCAATAGATGTGAAAAAGTTATCGAAACACAGGATTTTGCAAGCAGGTTGTCGAATAGATTTTGCCAAAGCTAAAACTACTTTTGACCCTAGGCCCATACTATTTTCTTCATCCGTGAATGAGTGAAATCTGAACGTGTCATCGCCTCCATAGATCAGGAAGTCATAAACTATTCCAGAGACACCAGCGCGAACAAATATTTTATAACCCCATTTTTTGGTTTATTTTTTATATATTGTTTAGGGCTGCCTGTTCTTGTTCCTTTATGTGGAACCATCATTTCGTCTATGCTGTAACGTGTCTCTTCTTCTACTTGTGAACAATTCTCACGTATTATTTGAAGGACTGGCCTCACTTTATAATACCTATCACCATCATCTTTCAAATTGTCATTAAATGCAAATAACGCCTCAGTAATTGGAAATTCTTGAGGGTCATTATATTAGCTACTTTATCGCATCGCGTAAGTTTAGTAATAATCTGTATAAGCTGGCAATTTATTGACACCCATGTATACAAAATTGCCAGAAAATCTTTGATATCGTCTTCTGTAATATTTATTGAATTGCCCTTTAATTGTGTGCTATATAAATTTGTTTGTTGCACTATAAGAGAAATGTCATCAGAAAAGAACAGCCTAAAGTATTCAATTGGACTTTTCTCTTCACGTGGCTCAAACGCGATATCATCCACTTCTGCACAACCAGTAAACTTGAAGCGACCCCAATTAGGTTCTAACATTTTGGTGGTATTACTCTGCGCTTTACTGTGACAAGTCTAGGCCTCTTTGAACGAGTAGCTGTTGAAGGAGAAGGTGCAAACAATGGCGATGGGGGCGGTAACTGATTACGCCGCTTGAATTACTAACTCTTGGTGAAGGTAATTGTGAGGAGTAGCCAGTATAGATGGTGATAATGGTGACGGTACCGGACACCTAGGACTAGTCTCAGTTGCTGATGGATTGGGCGATAAAATTGATGGCGAACAAGGTTGATTGATGGTGATGACACTGATGACTGTTGATATAGTACCAAAGATTTTGAAGCAACCACTTGATTTACCTCAATATCGTCATCTGACAGAAGATTTAGGTTTTCTATGAAGATGGCAGTGATGGAGTGGTGAACTGCTGTCGGAGTGCGTTGGGCGGTGTAGTACTAAAATTCATCCTCAAATGATTCACTTTCGTCCAAATCTGATTTTGCTCCAGGCTTCGGAACGAGAGCTACGAGTTGCCGAGCTCTTCTTTGTTGTTGAATAATAAGGTGAGGAAGTACCTGAAGAAGAGAGAGGAGAAGAAAGCAAGAAATAATTGTAATAAAATTGTCATCTTGACCACATTTTGGCCACAAGAGCCAATTTAATCGTAGCCTAGTTATAGCCGCGGTCTGGGATTCAAACCCGAGTAGTATCTTTACAAATCAGGCAATGTCACATATTTGATACAGCAAAAATATCTAGAATGTTCGCCATCTAGCAATGTAATAATGTAAAACACAAAGATTACATGCACTTACTATTCATTTAGGTACATGAAAATAACGTTTATGACTAGAATATATAATAAGCTATGCGAATTAGACTACTTTTGACAACTATTTGAACAAAATATAATAAATAATGATTATTCTTACCTTACGATGCGTAGACGCATTCAATCGGTCCGCCATCTTGCGTTATACAGCTTTTTTTGGTGTTGCAAGCACTTAAATAGTATTTTTGGTAGAAATATAAGTATATTTTCTAATATTTTAAACAATAAAAGTTGTAAAAATTCGTTTGAGAAAGTCTCGGGATTTTCTAAAAGTTGAACGTATCAAATTGTACACAGTGCCAAGAATAGGGTTAAAGGTCGTCGGAAATGGCAGAATAATTACTGCCTGGCCAGCTAGTAGAAAAAATTCAAGTGTGTTTGTGTGTTCGTAATTCTTCTCCTCTTAAAGGGGTTAACCGATTTTGATTAAAAATTTATGGGGTACTTATGGGGTCATCAGGATGGTTTTTAGCTATAGTTAGACCCGGTAGGTGGCGCTGATCTCGAGTTCTAGATATCACCCGTACGAAGCCGGGGCGGATCACTAGTAATGGGAAAAGAGTGGCACTGTCATAAACTAAAATGAACCAAACATTACCTGCTAAATATCCCATGTTAGATGCCACAGTACGGCTAAATATTTGAGAGGCGAATTTCACTTTCATTTTATTTATTTTTTCAGGGTTGACGTGATTTTCAGTCAACTTAGGGATCAATTTGATACCCTTGTAACCAGGGTTTTCATTATATAATAATTGTAAATGAGACCATTTTGCGGTTTTTATTATGCCTTCTTTAGTGTAATATTCTAAATTTTTGGTAAGAAGGTTATTTCTCATTCCTTTGGGGAGGTGTGGAGGATCATACAGAGGAATGACTTCTTGTTCATTAATTAAAATTATATTTTCTTTTGTTTCCTCTACTTTTCTTAAATAAACCCCTCTGGTCTCATTTATCAAAAGTTTAAGAGCCTGTCTATTATTGGTTCCCTGATCACATACTGAGGCCACCACTATCAACCCTGCTTCTTGCAATCCTTTCACAACCTCTTTTATTTGTTTCGCCAACTCAGGTCCCTTGGTTGCACTCGATGAAAATGTGTAAGAGACTGCCTGTTTGTAGTTATACATTAGACCACGCACCATAAAAACTTGGGCGTGATATGCAAATTCCGCCTTTCTTTTCTGCCCATTATCAACAAGTCCTGATATTTTATCTTATCTCTCTTGATATGTAATATTGGGTTTGAGTGAAATTTCATCGAACAAAATAATACATAGCTTCTCTTGGGGTTTCATTGACTCAGCTTTCGTCTTTAGTTGTGAGAAAATATTATTATTAATTCCAGGCATGAGATTACTCATTTGTATTAATTTAATAATAGTTTGTTGAGCAGGTAAAATAAAAAATTTCCTGAGGAATCGATATCCTTTGGGACTTTGCTTCAAAATCGATAAAGCAGCAATTTTTTCCTGTAATGTAAAACAGCGTCCTTTCTCCTTTTTCGGTCCTCACACCATTGTAATTGCATCAATAATTTTGCAGTACTTGAGCAATTTTCGAGGACGTCTAAGACAGCAGGATTAGTTACTAATTTTTTTGCTGCTTTAATGTTGGCTGTCTGTTTTTTTAATTTTGTTTTTCATTTTACTAATTTTTATTCTTGCAGCTACAAGTTTCTGTTGTAGTTCTTTTTTGCCTTTGTTAAAAATCTATGTTTGGTATTTTTCCTGGCAGCCTGTTTTTCTCCTGTAAAGAATGGAATAACAAGACATGGTTAATATATTATACCGCATATATTTTTCTGTAAGTGTATGTTTAATAAACTTAATACAAAATTCATAATTTTAATATCTAGGATTTGTTTTAAAAATTAAAACAAATTTATGTTTTATTTGTGTTCAGTCATTACTTTACTAGTGACTAATATGACACTTACTTAGATTTTGTTCCATACTTTTCTTAGTCACTGGAAGATTTGAACGTGGCATATTATGCTCATGCAGCATTAATGTATCTGGACCTGAAATGCGTGTGCACTTATATGCGTTATGCACACACAAAATATATAATTTATCATCTAAGTTAAAAGTTTAGTGTTTTCTGGCTTTAAATGAATCAATCAGGCACATAACGAAATGGTTACTTGTTAATTTAGACAAAACTTTCCCCAATCAAAACAAAAAACTATAATAATACAATATGAAAATTAAATTAAAGCATAAGTAAAAGAGATAGGTTTTAGGACTAATGTTGGATGTCATGGATTAACAAATTATTTTATGTTATATATTCAAAATATACATATATATAATTATTATATGTATATTTTGACATTTTAATTTTTAAAATTTATTTATATGCAAGCACTTAAATTCAATTTGAATGTTGTTGTAGTTATACTAAGCCTGGCAAGATATGGATCACATTGTATTTTTATTTTGTAATCTTTTTTCATTGCAATAAATTATTATGATTTCTGATTAATGCCTATGCATATATTTTTTTTATAAGCTGACATAATATGAAACAAAGTATCTGTGCCTCTGCCTGTGCACTATTTTCATCGTAACTTCTGCACAGATTTTATTTTGGTTGTTAGTAATAAACAGTGTTTCTGGAAAAATGTGAATAATAAACTTTATGAAGACAGTAAAATACATTGCGATGGGTCAGATAGAAGTAGAACATATAATAAAAAATTGTTAAGTAATTGGATGTAACATTTTTTTTAATGTCAAATGTGACAAAAAATTATGACATCTTGCTGAGTCAGATACACAAACATTTAGTGTGAAATGTTAAAAACTGTTCACACCATGATCCCACTAGAGTCACTAGACAAGTCTTTATTTAGTCTAACCGGCAGCAAGCGAATTTATATTATTTATTTTGTGTAGTCAGAAATAATAAAGTACAAAACCACAGTGTACTTACCTAAATTTTCTTTGCGTTGTATGACAACTTTTTCAATGTTCATTGATGTAGGCCGCATATTTGCAGAATGAGATGAAATGGGATATAAAAGAAAAAGAAAACATCAATAAATAAGGATTAATTCTATGATAATGAATAATATAAATGATGATCTAATTATATGCAACAATTAATAACATTGCATATATTTCGTTTCAACTACTCAGCTGACATACTGCAGCTAAATTACCTGATGATTTTGATGGCTTTTGTAGGTCCAGAATTTGTTGCAGTGGCTGTCTTTTAGCAGATGTATTAATTATTCTTTTTAGTAATAATGATGCTGAAACAGAGAGGATAAATACTTAAGTAGAGCCACAAACAATAATATCACAATAAAGACAAACATAAATACAGCAATGATAGCTTTGTGGTAAGGCAACTTTTACCCGATAGCGGGTACTACCAATATGTTTTCAATTGTGTCTATTTTACACGCCTTGAATTGGGACATGTACCATAACCCACAAAACACACCAAAACTTGGAACAGTTATGTTAGGTTATAACCAAGTAATTAAGCCAATATATACCTTCAGTATCCTTACATCCAGGAACGCAGCAATGCTTGTCTGATGACATAGTGATAACAGTTAGACAACACTTAACACAAAGGTCCTGTCCCAAATAAAACTAAACAGCACAAGGAGTCCTATCTCAGTTCAAACAACTAACGATTCACAGTAACTTGAGTTCACAGTAATATGAATTAACCGGAAGAACAAAAGCTCAACTCAACGGAAAAATAATAACTAGTGTACTCACTGCACTGGAAATCACAAAAATATCACACAAATAACACCGGCGCAAGCGATGACATCTGCGGACATGTTTATCAGTGTTGCCAGATGCCTTGAACCTTTTATCTGTAGTAGAAACTGTTAAAATCTGTATTAAATCTGTATACTATTTTAACTTAAAATCTGTATAAAATCTGTATAATCAAATAAACCAAAATAGAATTATTGATGATCATCATCATTGCTTCTTTTGAAAAACAAGGGATAAGTACCTACTAACCAGATAAGGTTTGATTATCGTTATTAAATAAAAATATACACTAAAATTTTTATATAGCAATATTGAAAACGTTAATTTAAACCAACAACATATTAAAACTCAATCATTTTCAACGAACGAACTAATTATTACTTTATTATTTTCAGTCATGCATATTATGTTAAATTTCAACAGTAATTTATTAACAACCTCTAGGCTAAAGCAAGGTTTTGCACAGTTGCTTTGTATGTAAAAGACCTTCAATAGTATCTGTATTAAGTCTATTGCGTTGTTTTGTTTTTATTAAGTTTATAGATGAGAAGATCCTCTCTATGGCGGCACTGGAATGAGGTAGACTTAAGATTGTAGAAACAAATTTGGACAGCGTAGGATATAATTGATTGCTGTAGTTAGGAGGATCATCGGCTGCAGTGACTTTACACCAGTAGGTTTCGAGATCTTCTGAATCATCAGGCGTAAAAACCGCCACTCTGTGTCTAGTTGTTGCAGTTCATCAATTGAGATCAAATTTGGAAACTTTACTGCCAAAATGACCATTGAATCAATTCTACGAGACTAATAGAGACAATAATAGAATCATGCAATGATGTGTGTAGTGCGGCATCTAGTCATATATTTTGCTTCGTTCTGTTTTAAGTTGAATGTTATGGTAATTTAATCAATAGAGTTAGAAAACTCTGTATAAAAATCTGTATCCAGTGCTCATCTGTATTACACACTGAAAATCTGTATAAATTACGGAGAAATCTGTATATATGGCAACACTGATGTTTATAATTATAATTTATTACATGACATTTTGAGTGGTGTTGCCATGCTTGCCATCAGTCTGTTCAACTGATTATTCCCTAAACATTTCATTGAAATCAAACAAAAACAAAACATTTAAATATCCTTCGAAATCAACTAAAACCTTCTAAAGAATATTAGTATTGACATATTTGCTATTTATGCTTCCCACAAAGATGTATGAAATATTCTTGATAAAATTTAAGCTACCATATTTTGTGGAATAATCATTAATTCAGCAACACTCTTTACACAGGCAGTGATCGCTATCTTTTAGCGACATCTGTCAAAATGTTCAAACTATGACAATAACTCGTTTCTTAATGCTCAAAAGCTGCCATCTGTTACTGAGAGTGGACAACTATATCAATGTAATGCGACTAAAATAAAAATAACAATATTTCGTTTCATCTACAAGTTTTCGAAGTGCCTTATGATTTTGCTTCACTATAATGTTCTGAATTACCCGACTATTTGTTCTAAGATTGACGAGCCTGGTGACCGTCAAATGGTTTAATGAATTTTAATAATAGATATGTATACCGATTTCTACAAATTTTTCTTCTGCTTCACCACGCGTTGGTAGGTTTCTAGAGGCACGGGGAGTTTCTTCACACTTACTCATTGTGATATTTAAGTTACAGGTTACAAATTAAAATTAAACCGTAGTCCGCTTATCGGTTGAAGTATGCAACAATGAACAACATAACACAGAACAATGTTAACTAATACACTTATTGTAACATAAACTCATTCAACAATGTAAGCACAGTGACTTATTAATGAATAGAACAATGAACTCAACTTATATTAGGAGTATTATAACATGAGAATCAAATGACTGGAACATAAATTACAATTTTGAAGAAATTGAATTAAAGGATGTCTTTGCTCCGAGTTCAAAATAGTTATTTATAAGAAGATCACTTACAGGAACAATGATAAAGCGATGAACAAGCTTGCATTCATGTTCATTGTGCGTTGGAGACGATGCACTTTCACTTTATTTATACTTTTAATTTTAATTACTATCACTTTTGATTTAATTGCACTTTGTTAAAGTTCACTTTATTAATTCTTGAATAATATTATTCTTCGGAAACGTATTCGGGTAGGACTTTCGTATCCCACCGCTGCCACCAATATTATACGGAAACGAGGATTGCGGTTGTGCGCTAGCGGACTCCGCTAGCGCACAACCGCACGGGGACGGCGGCGCTAGCGGAGTGATGTGAATATTTAACCAATTTTTTTTTGCGAGATGATTTGAGTGAGACTCTGAGGCTATGAAGAAGTTCTCAGAGAGTGATTTTAGAAATTGTTGAATTGTGGGGAGCTCTAAGTCTCGGTGGAGGTCGCCGTTACGGACGTACCAGGGTGCGTTCGTAGCCCGACGACAAAAAGAGTTTTGAACTATTTGGAGTTATTTAAGATTTTAGGTTTAGCGTGAGCAAAAATGGGGGCCGCGTATGTAATAACGGGTCGTATACAGACCTTATATAGGGTTCGCTTATTTCGAAGAGACATTTTACTGTGTCGGCCTTTTTTTTACGTGGTAGAGCTATGCTGCAGCTACATTAATAGTATAGTTGTAGCACGAATGGGTCGGAAGGACCATGCTCTCGTATGGTGTTTCGTATGGTGAGTGTAGAGAACCGGAGACCCTTTTACTGGAAAAGAGGCATTCTATCTTAGTCCTCACGGCTGACAACGCATCTGCATTTAAATTCGCAAACGAAGATAGATGTAGATGTCTATGTGCCACAGCAACCACTTACCATCAGATGCACTGTGTGCTCGTTTGTCACCCTTATTCTATAAAAAAAAAGCATACTACTGAGTCTACCCAGGTAAAAGCGCGCGGTGCGAGTTACTTTCTTAACATGGGGCTCGAAAGTGAGCCTCGTGTCAAGGGTGATACCTAAGTATTTGGCGGTTGTATGCCAGGGGACAGGGGTTACTAACATACGAATTGGTGGAACTGTATTGGGGCGGCGTCGTTTATGTTCGAAGTAAGCGGCGGAGCTCTTCTCCGGGTTCACATCGATACGCCATTTTTGGAACCAAGCTCCAAAGTCACTAACTGACTGTTGGATCTTGTTCCGTATAAATGGTAGCGAGATACCTTTACAATAGAGGGCTGTGTCGTCTGCAAAGAGGGAGAGCTGAACACCATTCGACGGGATGGGAATGTCGTTGGTGAACAGTATATATAAAATAGGGGCAAGCACGGAGCCCTGAGGGACTCCGGCTTTGATTTGACGCGAGGAGGAAAGCGTGCCTTCGTGTCTGAAACGAAAGGTGCGATCCTTCAAGTGGTCTTATGACGACGAGGATAAAAACCGCTGAGGATATATTCCACTATACGGTGAACTTGTTGAGGACATGAGTGTTTCGCTCGGAAACCAAATTGGTGGGGGATGACAAGAGGGTCGCCGTCTGTGGGAAACAGATGGCGCCTCATGCGAATGAGGATGACTCGTTCGAAGAGTTTGCCCATGGCCTTGAGGAGGCTGATGGGACGGTCACTGGAGGGGAGGTGGTGAGGCTTTCTGGCTTGGGGTTACCAATGACAGTTGCCTCTTTCCACGTGGTGGGAAAGTAACGATATGTTTAGGTGTTAATTTATTTGCAAAAGTAAACGTTTCACTGCTTTGTAGGTTTAATAAATTTACAAGAAATTGCCACTTTACTTCTCGTTTCTTATGGTCAAAAATTATTTTGGACTCAAATGTGTTTTGTACATGTTTTGTCATGTAACATGGATCTAAAAATACAGCAACATCCATTATTAAGATTACAACCTAATAGATTAGCGGCATTAACATTAGACAAACAGCGGTCAAACGTTAATGCATTATACATTAAGGCATAATTCCCAGCATTTTGTTAAACAAATTTTTATTAAATTTGACTTTGTCTCAGCTGTGAGTTCTTCAACGAAAAAATATTCAACAGGCGGTTCCAATTTTCGTTTAGACCAGTGTTCGGCAAACTCGTCATCCAAAAAAGCTGAATATAAACAACATAAAATTGAAGTTTATTCAAGGAGCTATTTTTTTAAAACTTAAGGTCTGCTTTAGTAGAGACATTTTTATGGAAATAATTAAAATTAAAAGTACACTCTCGAAGTTGCCTTTGCTGAATATGTCTTAGTTTAACTAACGGTACATTAAATAATACTTGGTATCATACTTATATAAAGATAATATTTAGTTAAAAATATAACAAGTTAAATATTATAAAAGTTATCCTTAAAAAAAACTGCAAATACTCCACTAATGTGGACAATGGCCTTGCATTACCTTGGAAAGTAAGAGTAAGTCAGGTTTGTATGTTGTTGTTCTGAAATAGCAAATGTCAATATTAGAATTATTTTCTCGACAGCATTTCATATTTATTGTCGAGAAAATAAGTTATATTATATATCCATGCCTATTATATTATATATGTATGTATATTATAATAGGCATGGAAAGTGAATTTAGAGTTTCTCTTTCAAAATCTTCGACAAAAAGTAACAATTTGTGTTTGTCGAATTTCGGTTATCCCATTCACAGAGAAAACAACAATATTTCGTATAGCCATTTTGCAACCCTCAAAGTAAAGCCACCTTTAAATCTACACATACATTCAATTTGTGTTCTACATAATTGACCTTTTCCAGAATTTCTTTTAAAATATTGTAAGTTTCTTTTAACCCCTTAACGAAATTAACGATCGAGATAAGATAAATTGAATCTAATTTCGAGTCAGGGTTTTTGATGCCTAAAAGTATAAAATAAATATATTTTTTTAATGTTTTTATTGGTGGTAAAAATATTCCCTCTGCCTGCAGCGGAATTTACACTAAACGAACAAGAGAAGTAGATCAAGTGGCACGTTAGAAAAGCGAGTTTCTCGGGCAGTAACATACTTTGATAATTTTCGGAAACCTCAGCTATTTTTCTTCTGATGTAGTTAACGCCAACAGAACGACGTTTTAGGGATGAAAAGCCTTCAATATCTCTGGCTTAGGTGTCACAGAATTCTAAATTAGTTAGTTTCGCGGAATTGGCATATTTTGCTGTAAAACAAAACTGCATTTGTGATGCAGGCATCAAAAAGAAAATAAAAGATGCGAATCCACCACCTCTTGCTTCTTTGTCCAACCGAGTATGTACCTTTGATATGATCGAAGTGATCAACTCCACCCATTCTTTTCGAGTACTCCTTCACTACTGCAGGACATCGAACTTCAGCCTTGGTACCATCCCTTTGTGTCCTGGTTACAAATGTTTCATTGACCTTTGGATGGAAAACATTAGTCAAAAATAAAACTTCCTTTGTATCCTGCCAGATCACAAAAGCTACGCCTCCTTTTACTCTCCATTTATGCTGACCCTTTTTTAATTTCAGTTTTCTTTTGCTCTTCACAATTTTAGGCAAGTTTGCTCTTTGCCTGCGTACAGTGCCGGTGGCATGAATACCATTGGCATACAGATAATTCATGATATCATAACCACAAAAAATATTATCAAAAGTGACATGCACGGCTGCCATTCCTTTCAATTTTTCGGTCAACTTCGTGATCACCTTTGCTCCTAAATTGTCTTCTACACTGTTACCATCTTTTCCAGTATATATGGGCCATACTCAGAAAAAGTGTACATTTTAAATTTGTAACTAAACTGATATGTAACGATATTGAGAATCTCCGTAACGAAACTAATCTCATAAGGCATAGTACACATTAAACTAAGTAAAAATTATAGATTGAGCGAATAAAACACTTGTTTGGTTTAATTAGTCTTACTTCGATTAATTGAAATAATATTTATAGTAACCAAAATTATAAACTCCTAAAAAAATCAACATCGGTGAATTAGAAAATTTAAAAATATTTATATAAAATTAGGAATACGAGTAAATGGAATGTTAACAAATATTCATTTTTCACAAAGTAATAAATCAGTATAAAAAAAAACATTATGTCGGAGGAATGTTCACGAGACCAAAATGAAGTCTAATTATTTATTAAAAGATATGAAAATTTGAGTCATTGTCACTGGAATCATTATTATTATTTTTAAATAAATATATATTATCATGGGTAGGATCAATCATATGCATTGACAAAACTAAAACTAAAGTATCGTTGATTGTCTGGATGCAATCTAATATTCGATAAAATAGTGGCTTTATTGTTGGGTTTTGTTGTAATGTCCGATGATAGCGAGTTACTTTCTTCTATAATTTTTTTTTTTTTTTTTTATAGGAGAGGGTGACAAACGAGCACACAGTCCACCTGATGGTAAGTGGTTGCTGTGACCCATAGGCATCTACATCTATCTTCAATAAAGAATCAAAATGCAGATGCGTTGTCACCCGTGAGGACTAAGATGGAATGCCTCTTTTCCAGTGAAAAGGGTCTCCGGTTCTCTACACTCACCATACGAAACACAACAGTGTTAAGCTGCTATTTTACGCTGGTATTCTGTGAGAGCGTGGTCCTTCCCCGGTCGAGCCGACCCATTCGTACTACAACTATACTACTAATATAGCTGCAGCATGGCTCTACCACGTAAATAAATATAGTAAATAATATAGGGACTTGTCACTTTCAGCATAAACGACTTCTCGTCAGTGTCAGAAGAGTTGCAATTAAATGTTATACTTTTCTTACTTCTCTTTGGAGGTTTATTCTCTTTTTCTCTTGTCACTTTTTATATCTATTAAGACATCGATTTTTGTTTCTGAATATCATGAACAATTGATGCTCTTTTTCCCTCCATCTTAACACTTTTTTTTCTATCATAATCTTATTTCTTCCTTTTAGAACTCTTTGGCGTTGTAGTACTTATTTTTCTTTCAACACTTGCTTGAATCTCAACATTTTCCTTCTTAAAGAGTCTATGCATTCTAACGTTGAAACAAAAGCAATTGCCTCTATCATCACCACGAAAACAGTTCACCTGCCTGTGTTTTATTATTCCAGGCTCATCGGTGGTTAGAATTTGATGTGCGGCCATAGTTCCTACTAAAAGCCACGAATTAGGTACGGGATATGTTTCCTTTATCATTTTAATATCCGTATCTGATACATAATAAAATGCTATGGTCGTCTCCTGTTTCAACAGTAAAGGCACTTGGAACATTTTTTCCGTATCCTACGTGCATATCTAGCGTTCTCTTAAGTACTCCACCTATACCATCTGCTGCATTTTTGCCATGAGCAATCTCAAAATAAGACCACGTGGCATGTTTAAATCCTAACTGTTTGGTAAACTTATCAAAAAGAGCGAAGATTGTCTTTTGCTGATACTGTGTTGTTGGGCCGTCAGAATGTATATGTAAGATAACTATTTCAGGGTGTTTATATTTAATTGAATGTAGAACTGGTAAGAGGTGAGCCCAGATGGTTAACGGGCTATGTTCGTTATTCGGAGAAATTGAACAAAATCCAGCTGGATTTTTATTTTTGCGGTATGCTACACCAGTATGCAAAGTTATTTGATTGCGTGAAGATGAAAAACGCATACTTTGTATCTCTAAATTATACTTGCATTGATAGTTTTCTGAAAAATCAACGATAATAACTGCTTCATTTTCTTTATTAATATTGTCAAGGCATTCTCGAAATGATTTTTATTGATGTATTATATTGTAATAATGTTTTTTAAACAGTGCAGTTTCTTCTTGAAAATTTCGCACCAACATTTTCAAATCATCAGTCATCACTTCTCTTGTATTTTTTTTTGTTAAAACCTCAACCTCTACCTCTACGCTTACTTCATTTTTACACCATTTCAGTCAACACACGGTTTTTTCATTTGGCAAATTCTTAACTTCGACCTTTTTTATGGCACATACTTGGCAATCTTATTACATACACTCTTTTAAATTTAGATTACGAGCGACATCTTTTAAAAGTTCTTCAATTTTATTTGTTTTTAAAAGTCCCAGCTTGTATAGCACACTTCACCGTCTGTTTTAATGTTTTGAAAAACCTTTCACTGTTGTTAAATAGAAGTAACAGTCGTCTACGTTATTTTTGGGTCCATTGGTAGACCAAAAGGCATCAGTTTTATAGTACCCTTGTGCCCGTGTGTGTTTTATAGTACCCGTCAAATATTTATAGCATTTTAAACAACACACTAGCCACCCACGATTTGTCTTGATTTTTAATGGCAATTTTAAAATAACCTTATTAATCTGGACTGAACAATTCTCAAACATAGAGGAAATTGGCTTTTTTTTACCACAAACATAAAAAAATAAGTTAGGAGAATTTACACAAACACGCGGCATTTTGTAGATTTATAAGTAATATATTAACCGCGCGCAGAAACTTTGCCGATGACGTCATGACATCACGTGTCTATTGTTAGTACAGTTGACAAAAGGACAAATTCAAATTCAAAATATTTATTGTAAGTTACGTGTTATTAATAAAAAATATATAATATAAGAAAATAACAATACAATTAGGAAAATTAGGGAATAAAATAATATTAGTTAAATCATCATTACTTATTGAATTAGTATCAGACATAACCGTATCACTTTCAGTATCCGTTTCTAGCCCAGTGGAGTTGCTATCGCTGTTTTGACCTATTGAAATAATTGATTCTCTTTCGTAAATTTCTCCCAATCTATCTTGTTCCCAATACTTTTGACGCAAGCGATCCACGTGGTTGACTTCCTTTTTCCAATCACTTTGCGTTATGCTTTTTATAGCATTTTGGCTTAAGTTTAATATTTCTCTTTCGGATTGGGTTACATTTTTATCTGCGACGCGCTGTTTCGTTAAATTACATACATACTCTATAGGGTTTAAATCGCAGTGAAGTTTTTTTAATAATTCGTGAACCAAATATGTCTTAGGTGGCATTGTTATTTTGATTAAATCGTATAATTCTTTTTTGGTCATATTTTCATCATAGGTGATATTATGATCACGTAACCAATCCTGCATATGTTCTTTAACTGATGAGGAAGTCGGCCGTTTTTGTATCTGCTTGCTATGATAAGGAGCATTATCATTAATTACTATGCCATTTGGCGATAGGTTTGGAATGAGCTTTTCGTTTACGAATTTCAAAAAATTATCACTATTCATTTCAGCATAATAGTCACCCGTGAAACACGTACATTTGTAAATTAGTTCTGCGTTTTCTATGAAGCCATTCTCACCCCCAGCGTGAACTATAATCCACCTTTGGCCCGGATTAAAATTCTTTTTTACACTAGCGTCTAGATAATTTTGACAGCATTTGGCGACGATGTAATGCTTATAAATCCAGGTTTCATCAACGTATGTGACAGGTTTCTTATCAGCACCAAGCTCGTCATTTTCCTTTAACCGTCTTAAATATCTTGGTCTCTAAGCCGCTATATATTTTTACATGTTCGGAATATATAACCCAGCTTTTGTTTTAGTATTTTCCTCAGTGATGTTTTTTGACCAGGAAAGTTCAAATGGTAAGTGAAATGAACCTTCCATACAACTCTCACAATATTATAATTATGTATAAGTTATATCTCTTATCAATATTAATACAACTAAAAGAAGAGTAATAATAAATTCTGTTCTAAATTAACTCTCAATATAAGTGTTTAACTTATAATTTAAAATTAAAAATGTTGTACAATCGACTTGAATATAAATTATTAAGAATAACTCAAAAACTATTGGTCAGACCTTGATCAAATTTATATGGAACCACACGAGAAGTATCAGCTTTCATATAAAAAAAGAATCATCGAAATCGAAATCACCCACAAAAAAGTTATGAGGTAACATAAACAAAAAAGAAAAAAAACATACAGTCGAATTGAGTACCGTCTCCTTTTTGAAGTTGGTAGAAAATGGTTTTACTTATTTAGTAGGTTTTAAAAAAAAATCAACATAGGTATTTTTAAAGTGGCACTAGTTTCACTAGACACAGAGCTTAATTTTAAGAAACTACATTTTGAGACTGATTTTGTGGTTTCTTCTTATGCTTAACAAAGTAATCATAAGCCAAGTTTTTGAATTCGTCATCTTTGTCCCAAAATGTGGCCTTTCCACACATGATACTATTTATTTCTTTGCAACAATTATTACTAAAAAAATCTATACTTTTGTTTAACAAGCTTTTTGCTAATTTATCTTTATGCTGAGAGCTAGTGAGAAAATCTAACTGTAAATTTAAATAGCATATTTGTGGCAATAATTTTAATATAATCTGAAACTTTTCTTCTCTGCCCACTCGTTATAAAATCTCATTACATAAATTTTCTAACTGGCAAAAATTTTCAAACAAATTTTTGGTTGGATAACACAGCCAAGTTTTGTCTTTTGTGTATTCCTTTGTTTTTATAAATAAATGAAATTTCCATATGCTGTCTGTTTCTAAATTGTTTTTGCATATGTTGCAATTTTGGTAAACTTTCTTTAATGAATGTGCTAGCCAACCACTGCAGTAGCCTCTTGCTGCACGCCTCTCTTTATCTGCCGAAAAATTGCTTGCTAACGGACTACTTGTATGAGCTAAGTTAATATGTAAATGATTTTCATCCACATTAATATCATCTTTTTCATTTATTACTTTAGAATAGATAATTAATTAATTACTTAAAAATATACAATACAAATATATTTACTTAAAAATAGAGAATTTTTTTTTTAAAACGTTTTGACGACTGAAGGCGTTTCGTTTTATCCTCCTCACAATTTTCTCCGACAGAATGAGGAGAAGTTAAATTGTTAATTAATAAAGTTTTATAAGAGTTTATAAAATTAATAGTGTTGGGCATTACATTTCATACGCCATGAGCCATACCAAAAAGTTTTCCAGGTGGTCTTGGTTGAAATTTCTCAGCAATAGAGAGTTTACACCCTGATCTTGTAAAATTTTATAATTTTTTTAAACTCAGTTATTGTTCTTATCCAACCGGGTATAGAAGGCACTGTTCTTTTTTTTCCTCTCTTTGTTATAAATTTCATAGATCTTAAAACAGGTAAGCTGCTATTCCAAAATTTTAAATGAGGTGATCGTTGGGGTTACAGCACTTCTCAATGGTTTTCCTTTTCTGGGTTTACTATAACTTACATTCACTAAATCAAACAATTTGTTAAAAGGCATTAAAATATCTGTTATCTCACAGGTTTTCTTTGGTAGTTTTCCCATTTCGGAAATAAAAATATTGGTCAATTGGGTATCCAATTGGGCATGCCCTAAGCGCATTAAAAAAATTACGTATAACATGATTATACGGAATTATTTAAAGTAGTTTAAATACACATAAGTTTTTACTAATATATATAATTATTATACTTCAAATTTTCCGATAATTATATGTCAAACTTCAATTTAAAAAAGTTTGAAAAATCCAAAAGTGCACGACTTATAATGCTCATATGATCATCATATCATCATTCAGGTCACTCCATAAAGTCCAAGACGTATTTAAGTATAAATATTACATCCTACTTACTTTTAGTACGTACTACTATTATTTATTCTGTGCTTTTAAAATATTGTAATAAAAATCTCTGATTATTATTATAATCAAGTATGTAAGAAATTTGGTTTTTCGAATATTGTGTATTTGTACAACGATCTTTTTGAGCCGCTGCAAACAACCGATACAGTGTCCACTCACGACGGCGAT
Organism: Parnassius orleans; assembly: GCA_029286625.1. Taxonomy (NCBI): domain Eukaryota; kingdom Metazoa; phylum Arthropoda; class Insecta; order Lepidoptera; family Papilionidae; genus Parnassius; species Parnassius orleans. Next base: position 456,343 of record JAGSMP010000080.1, on the reverse strand, counting down.
TAACGCCGAACTAACTGAGTGAGTGACGCAGTCTCTATTTAGTAGAAAATAAATTCACACAAGGCTGCTAAAACACCGAATATATCGACATTTCGCAGCCGAAAAAAATTAAATATAACTAAACTAAACAAAATTAAACTGCCATTTACATTCAATGGCTTCCCACATGATAGATGAAGAGTTTTAAAAATAGATTGAGTTGAACAATTATATTTTCAAAAGTTATCGTGTTTACGAAGCCATGCGGCCTTGATAAATTCACGCCATAAGCCACTAAAACCCCCTTTTTTATGTAAAAATAGCAATTAATCGATTTAAAAAAAAATATTAATAAGTTCAACAATCATTTATCTTTCTGACAATGTGCTTTTTATATCACTTATATGTACAATATGATTGCTAGATACGATTTCATGCGACAACGTTGGAATCTTAATTTTTAGGCCCTAGTAGAACATACCTGCGCGCTAGCGCTTACGGCATGCAAAATAAAAAAGAAGGTTAATAATTTTATAAATTGATATTGTTACTTCAATGCTGGCCACTGATGTATTTGATCAAACATAAAAAGAAAGCTAAGGCAGGGTTTACACGGGTCGATTTTCGCCGTGCGGCGAGTCGCTTCACTAATTGCCTCACCAAGCCGCATCGCTAGCCCATTTACACTGGTTACTAAAATCGCATGCGGCTCTGTCATTTCCATCGAAAATGTTGAGCAGAATAGCCGTTTGTGCCGGAATTGAAATAATTAATTATTCAATTATTCAACAATTGCTTAAAGAACAAAGAGTGAAGAAAAAACAAAAGGAAAGAAGAAAACGTAATGTTTGGGTACGTGGATGGATTTCTCGACGTAAGGACTTGGGTGCTTCGGATACTTTATTGGTTGAGTGGAGTTTAGAAGATCCTGATTATTTTAAAAAACGATTAAGAATGACTACTGATCAGTTTAATACTTTACTACATAAGGTTACTCCGCTTATACAAAAAATGCGATACCAATATGCGAGTAGCACTTTCTCCGAAAATTAAATTAGAAATAACCCTGAAGTTCTTGGCTACCGGTGATAACTATTCAAGTCTTGCAGAGTCATTTAGAGTTCCAGAATGCACAATTTCCTTGTTTTTGAAGGATGTTTTGGATGCTATATACAATGTTTTACAGGAGTTCATTATGGTAAGTGAAACTAGTAATTAATTATAAACGATTTATTTATAAATTTTCCATTGTGTTTTCATCTAAGCATGACCTAACAGCTTGAGATAGAATATCGTCGTTCACTCCGTATTGTTGCCCAGTATTTTCTTGTGTAAGTAAACAGCTGGCAAAATAGTCTTCTTCATAATCGAGATGCCTTCTAGAAGTGGAAGCTTCGGGAGTCGAAGTTTCACGCTGGTTTTGAAAAGCTTGGTTTCGGGAAGTAGTAGCTTCGGCTTCTGGAGTCGAAGTATAGCGTGTATACTCTGAGAGTGAACTCGTAGGTCTAGCAATTGGAAAATGTTGTGTATTTAAGGTTTTCAGTCTTTCTTGTGACAAATAATTATTGATGAAATTTTGACAAACAATAGCATTTCTTAATGGCAAACTACGTAATTGGCTTGCCACATGTACTCCGAATGTATCAAATTCATCTTGACGGATAGTTTGAGCCAAAGTTTCTAATCTATTGACTGCTTGTAAAACAGGTGGGTCCATTTTAGGTGCGTCCATTAGAGCACGCTCCGCCTTTTTCTTTGGAGACAATTTTTTTTTTCTTTTGTAAGGGCGCAATATTATCTTCTTGTTCCAATTCATCAAAATATGAAGACGCGTCGCTGTTTGTGTTCACCGCTGAATCTTTTCCCTGTAATCATACACTAATATAAGTTTATTTCTTTTAGGTGCCATCCACCACAGATCAATGGAAGAAAATACAAAAGGATTTTTTAGATCGCTGGCAATTTCCTTTTTGCTGTGGGGCTATTGACGGGAAACACGTATTAATCGAAAATCCACCACACGGAGCATCAGACTATTATAATTACAAAGGCACTTATAGTGTGGTGTTGTTTGCTATAGTGGATGCACATTACCGTTTTATATATATAGATTTCGGAACTAATGGACGCATGAATGATTCGCATATTTGGAAAAAAACAAAGTTCTATAGTGCTCTTGAAAGAAATAATTTAAAACTACCTAATAAGGCAGTTTTCGTTGGTGATGATGCTTTCCCTTTGGCAACCTATTTAATGAAACCGTATTCAAGACATGAAGGTTTGGAACACAAACAAAATTCGTGAAGACTGTGGCGCCGCGACTAGGGTGTTCCTCCATAAGAAAGACACGTCTTAGATCATAGTTTTAACCCAAAACTATCAATAAACCACATTTAATACTTATATGGAATATGAAACAAATGTATATAATACTAAATATTACATCAAACACTAAAATGCTCATAATACATCAAACACTAAAATGGAGTGATCTTCATTTAATTAAAGCTTATAAAAGCACTTATTATGAATGTAACTTATGTATGTAGCTTCCCAGCCAATTTGATCGTGCACCAGTGAGGAACAACATAAGTTATGATAAAAAAGCATATGGAACAAGGATGAGGGAGGTGTGAAACTTACCAGACATAAATCCCATAGCTGAACCAACACTCACTAAACACTTGAGTACAATGCTTTACACGCATTTTTGGGATGAGGCTTGGAACTACATGCTGCGCAGTGAGTTTGTGGACTAATTTCAGACACACTCCTTTGTACTCTGGTCCTCTTCTATACAATGATAAAATATGGTCCCATGTAGCTTTACATGTTTTTTGATTGACTTTGTATTCTAAATCTTTATTGACCAGGCTATTGCTAATACATTGTAATACATTGCATTACAGTACGTATGGATGAGCGCTGCGAGCAATGCGAGAAAAAAAATCGTCAGGATTATCGCCACAGATGCCCAAAAACTCCTGCGAAGTTATGACTCGACGCTGCTTGTCCAGCGGAGTAAGCATTTTTGGCACCCATCGTGCAGCACACCTTTTGCCTGTGCAAATGAGTATGCAAAATATCGCCGATTCGAGCCTTGCTAAAACCTATGGCTTCAGCTATTTGCCACAACTTGATCCGCCGATCTTCTAGAACAAGGTTCTTTACTTATTCAATATTTTCTTCGTTAACGGCAGTGTTTGGTCGCCTTGGCCTTGGGGTCATCTTTAAGCGACTCCCTGCCATGCTTGAATTCTCGGCTCCAACGTTTGACGTTGGCAAATGAAGGTCCAGACTCCCCGTATACTGTCGACATCTCTTCAAATATTTCCGTCGGCGTTTTGTTCTTTGTGAGGAATTTTATGACAGCTCTGTATTCCAATTTCGTACAGTGCGACATGATGATGTTTACGGATTAATTACTAAAAGCGTAATGATGCTAATGATGTGAAACTCTGTATGTATACTAAGGAGGGTATTCGTAAATTAATAATATACAGCGCGAGACAATAATGACACTTGAAGGTGCTTAGGCTCAAAACTTTTCAGCCACCTCTCGTACATTATTGTTCCTGTAATCTTGTTCTCTTGGTTCCATAAGCATGGATGCATTTCATAGCATTCCAAAACTGTATGGTGTTATTTTTATTCATGGTTGTTACGATACATGTACAGAACCGCTGTAGTAAATAAATACACGTGCGTGCGCGAAACACCTTCATGCGGCGGGCGATCGCCTGCAACTGATCGTTTACACGGTCGATTTTAGTCACCAGTCGCATGCGGCCGGTTGCCGCGCGGCCAAAGTCGGATGCTACCCAACTTTGGGGCTTGCGGCTTTAGTCACTTGCAACTTAGCCGAATTGCCATTTAGATGGTCGATTTACGCCGCGCGGCAAAAATCGTGCGGCTTTAGTCACCCGTGTAAACCCCTCTTTAATACTAAAACCCGACTATTACATAAATTACCCACAATTTTTTTGCACTTTATGTATAAATAATACATGTATTTTTGGAATGTACTCAATAAGACCTTTCGTTTGATACCAAAATCGATATTAATATCTTTATTTTATTTTAGTAGCACTACGTCTACAACGTTTTTTGGCCCAAGCGAAAAGATATACATACATAGCTTGCTAAAATGGAGGGTTATGATTTTAGCAAGCTATGTATGTAGCTTTTCATGGGGAGATTAGTAAGCTGAAGTGGCAATGGGCCGGCCATGTAGCTCGAAGAACCGACAAGCGATGGGGAAAAAAGGTTCTCGAGTGGCAGCCTCGTACCGGTAGGCGAAGTGTAGGGCAACCCCCCACTAGATGGAGTGACGACCTGGTAAGACATGCAGGAAGTCGATGTATGCAGGTGGCTCAGGACCGTGCTTTGTGCCATTCCTTGTGGGAGGCCTATGTTCAGCAGTGGACTTGTGAAGGGCTGTAATGATGATGATGATGTATGTAGCTTTTTAAAATCATAACCCTCCTTTTAACTTTGCCGTAGTCAGTTAAAAAGGCTGAGACCTAATAAATTAGAATCTGTTTCATGAAAGTAGCCGCAAGGATTTATACGAACTAAAATGTAACTATAGTATGGAATTAGACAGCAAATATCAAAATTCGTGAAGACTGTGGCGCCGCGACTAGAGTGTTCCTCCATAAGAAAGACACGTCTTAGATCATAGTTTTAACCCAAAACTATCAATAAACCACATTTAATACTTATATGGAATATGAAACAAATGTATATAATACTAAATACTACATCAAACACTAAAATGCTCATAATACATCAAACACTAAAATGGAGTGATCTTCATTTAATTAAAGCTTATAAAAGCACTTATTATGAATGTAACTTATGTATGTAGCTTCCCAGCCAATTTGATCGTGCACCAGTGAGGAACAACATAAGTTATGATAAAAAAGCATATGGAACAAGGATGAGGGAGGTGTGAAACTTACCAGACATAAATCCCATAGCTGAACCAACACTCACTAAACACTTGAGTACAATGCTTTACACGCATTTTTGGGATGAGGCTTGGAACTACATGCTGCGCAGTGAGTTTGTGGACTAATTTCAGACACACCTTTGTACTCTGGTCCTCTTCTATACAATGATAAAATATGGTCCCATGTAGCTTTATATGTTTTTGATTGAGTTTGTATTCTAAATCTTTATTGACCAGGCTATTGCTAATACATTGTAATACATTGCATTACAGTACGTATGGATGAGCGCTGCGAGCAATGCGAGAAAAAACATCGTCAGGATTATCGCCACAGATGCCCAAAAACTCCTGCGAAGTTATGACTCGACGCTGCTTGTCCAGCGGAGTAAGCATTTTTGGCACCCATCGTGCGCACACCTTTTGCCTGTGCAAATGAGTATGCAAAATATCGCCGATTCGTTCCTTGCTAAAACCTATGGCTTCAGCTATCTGCCACAACTTGATCCGCCGATCTTCTAGAACAAGGTTATTTACTTATTCAATATTTTCTTCGTTAACGGCAGTGTTTGGTCGCCCTGGCCTTGGGGTCATCTTTAAGCGACTCCCTGCCATGCTTGAATTCTCGGCTCCAACGTTTGACGTTGGCAAATGAAGGTCCAGACTCCCCGTATACTGTCGACATCTCTTCAAATATTTCCGTCGGCGTTTTGTTCTTTGTGAGGAATTTTATGACAGCTCTGTACTCCAATTTCGTACAATGCGACATGATGATGTTTACGGATTAATTACTAAAAGCGTAATGATGCTAATGATGTGAAACTCTGTATGTATACTAAGGAGGGTATTCGTAAATTAATAATATACAGCGCGAGACAATAATGACACTTGAAGGTGCTTAGGCTCAAAACTTTTCAGCCACCTCTCGTATATAAGAAAATTCAGCTTAATATCTCTCATTCCGAGGTTGATCGCTAATTTGACTGGACTATTTAAGTAGCCCCATAAAAAAAAGTCACATGGGCTCAGATCCAGTGATCTTGCGGGCCAGGGTATGTCACCAAACCGAGAGATAATTTTTCCCGGGAATAATTCCCTTACAGCAATCATGGACGCTTGTGCAGTAGCGCCATCTTGTTGAAATCATGTGTTTCTGTTAGAAAAAGAACGGTTACGAAGTTTTTCTCTAAAAAAACTGTTGATCATATTACAATATCTGTTGGAATTTATTCAGTCACTGCCTGACCACGATAATTTTCGAAAAAATACGGGCTTATAATTTCTCTACTCGAAATAGCGCACCAGACATTCACTTTTTCGCTGTGCGTAGAAAAAGAACATTTTATTTTTGAAAATGGAACTAAAAGCGGCGATCTCTGCGGCAGAATGTGTCCATTGCGTTGCGGCTACAGAAGAAATTAAAAAAGGCACTGGCGCGAAATCTTACCTATTTTTCTCTGATTACAAATTAATTTGGTGACCGCAATTTATTTTATAATTTTAGGATTAAATGCACAATTTGTACAATTCTCGATATATGTATAACGAAATGTTTTTTCCCGGCAACTTAACTTCAGGCCTGCTGTGATGTGAACATGTTGAGTTGTCTGCGGGTAAACGTGGGAGATACACGTAGTTTCAAGTTTGAGGGTCCCTCGTTCGAATGTTCTGAGAAGAGAAACAGCTGAGTTAACTCATCCTTTGATGTCGATGGTCGTGGGCAAGTTGGGAGGATATTGATGCGTTTTGTGATACGCTGGGTGATATCAAATTTGTTTTGAATGGAGTTCTCTATATAGCTTTCCGCCACTTGATCATCGTACGGGGTAGCTGGGAGTATTGAGTTCCGAGCCAGGTGTCAAGTTAATTCGTTCGGCCTGTAAGCTGTAGTTATAATAAATAAGTTTGGCTTATATTCCTTTTGAGAACCCGCTCCAGACCTGGTTGATTTATCAATTTTTGACAGTTTTTTTTTCATTTTTACATACTTTCGTAGTCATTTGTACATCCATTGTCAATAATTCGCTACATATTTTTTGTAGTGCTGAATCACGCATAGACTTATCTTTATAAGATTGAATGTTGGCGTCCACAGACATTCCTCCTCACGCTACAATTGTAGAAACTTTAAATTAATATCGATACGTAGTTTGGGCATTTAATCCCTTTCAAAATACGCAGTTGCGGCCAGAAAAACAAAATGCGCGGTGACTGTTCACTAGCCAATCGAATACTAGCTTCGCCAACCACATGAAGCTAGTACCCAAGCCAGGACAGTAAAATCAGTGGTTGGGGACGCTAGTAGCTCAAAAAATAGAACGCCGTCCTATTAAACTATCCTAGCTTGAGACGCTAGCTTACTAGCTTTCTTACTAGCTTACTAGCCTAGAAAATAAGCTATTTCAGTATACACGAAGCCAGAGTTTCTGGCTTGCTAGCTTACTAACACTAGCTTGCTATCCTAGCTTGAAAAACTAGCCTCGTGTATCTCGGGCATAAGTCTTTCATAAATTACTGGTGTCAAACTTTAGTAAAAATATCCGCTAATTGACTTGCAGAAGGACAATGATTAAAAACAAATTTTTCTTCTATTAGTTTTTCATTCAAAAATTGGTAAACAAATATCTACGAGGGGCGTTCAATGTATTCTCGGTATGTGTTAGAAAAGATAAAATTATAAAATACTTTTTATTTTTTAATTTAGTCTCCCATGACATCAATACATTTACTTGTTCGTGAAATAAGCTTTACTATTCCCTTGAAAAAGTATTCTTCGGCTTGGCCTGAAAAATGCAATTTACAACGGACTTGAGCTCGTTATCGTCAGCAAATCGCTTTCCCCGAAGGTCTTTTTTTAAGCTTGGGAATAAAAAGTAGTCACTAGGGGCTGGATTTGGGCTCTATGGTGAATGATTAATTTCCTCAAACCTGCAGTATCGTACAGCCTTGGAGAGCCGCGCCGAGTGAACCGGTGCGTTGTCATGAAGAAGCAGCACTCCCTTGGTCAGCTTTCCTTTTCTCTTTTCTTTTATTGCTTCTATCAAACGGCGTAAAGTGGCTGAGTATTTGTCTGCGTTGATGGTTTCACCTTTTTTTGTGTACTCGATCAATAAGTTCAATTTAAATAGTTCAACTTTTGAATTCACCTGACCACTTCTGTACGGTTGACATTGAAGGAACAGAGTGTTGGTAAACGGCTACCTTATCTTTATGGATGTTTTTTTGAGATTTTCCTTGTTTAGTGAGGAATTTAATCATCGCAATTTTCTTAACATTGTCGAGTTAGTCATTCCCGTCATTTATAACTGAAGGTCACATAAGAAGTAATGAAGTTGCCAAGACGAAATTTCATAGTTATACTCATAGGTAGTGTCGTTAGCTAATGAATTCCCACATTATTAGCAAATCACCCTAACCTTTTTGTACTTCCACCATTTGTAATCATATGTATGGTGCTCATATTATCAATAAACACATCAACGTTTAAAATTTTACATGTCATTTCTTCAAATAATGATTTTATAAAAAACACTTCTTTTACACATTCACTAGCTCTGATGAATTCAGCTTCTGCTGTGCTCAAAGCAACGACAGGTTATTTTCGTGTCGACCATGCTATCGGACCTCCACAGTAAGTTGTAAACTAACCGCTGGTACTGCGACGATCATTGTTGTCATTTGCATAATCTGAGTCACAACACAGTCCGACGCACTAGGAGTAGCTTATGTTGTTACGATCTTGCATTTTACCGAACTATAAGAGAAAAAAATATTCCTTTGAATTGAAAATGTTCTTACAAGATTATTAGATATGGTAACAATTAGGTACTAATTCCTATCTTTAATAACTATAATTACTTAATTCTAATGATAATATCACTTGTAATTTGCTTTTGGCCTTCTGTTTAGTAGTCTTTTAATTATTATAAATTTTTTAAATAAAATGCTAATTAGCGAATCAATAAATATTTGACATAGGCATTTTGCAGTCTATATTAAATTTTAATTCACCACGACGACCAACTATGGGTTTTGGAAATTTTTTTGAATTTCGAGCCGCGTAATTACCGATATGTCTTCGACTAAAGAGCCTTAAAAAAATCAAAAATATTTCGTGGTGGACAATATTTTTTTTTGTTTTCTTTGTGAAACGGTATTCATTTTATTTACTGCTGACTTACGGAACAGAAAGCGATCTTTTGAAATATGTAAGTTTTTTATCTAAGCAGAAACTAGTTCCAAGTGAAATAGTGGAATTGATATTTGTATATAAGTCTTTGGTCGTGGTTTATCGTCAGATAAATTATTCGATGGTTTATTGCCCGATAAATTATTTGCACACAATCCGAAATCATCCGTAGAAACAGATTCCCCTGGTTTTGTACAATTTTTTTATTGCGTCGTTTTGCAATACTGCAGATAGACGGTGACCTGGAGTCCTTCAACAAATTTAACCCAGATTAGAAAACTATATATATTATTTGGTTTTATATACCTACCTTATGTAATATAAAAGAATGCTGAAAAAAATGACTGTAAGGCTTTGAGGGAAACAGTAGGATAATAAGGGGAAATAAAAGATCATATGACAAAATATCATGTAATCATCAACAAAATCGAGAAATGGGTACAAAAGGTTAAAAAAAAGTTGTTTATTAGGTAACTATAGATTAGGAACATTATTTATGAATGATATGTTTCAAAGCACTTGACACACAGGCCAACATCACGTTTTTGCATCTAGTCAAACATTTCTTATAACATTGCCGGCAGCATGTTTGCTTGGATTAAGGAATAACCAGGTGATTGATTTGGTATTTTCGACTATCAGCATGTTCAATAAAGTCAAATCTATCCCTAGTCATAGCGGAGCTAATAAACTCATTCTTTGTACCTATCAGGAGAGTTTTCCTAATAAATTTTTCTTCACGGGAGCCATGAATAACCACTAACCATCAATATGCCAATAAAACACTTCATATCCTCAGCGGTTATGTCTACAAGCAAATTCTTTTTGACGGCATATTTGTTACTCTCTGACACCAATAATGAAATAACATCTTCATTTATTTACTTTTTCCCTGCAGTATAAGCACGGGACTGTATTTTCGGACGCACGCGCCTTGCTTCTAGAATTAATGGATAAGTATCAATATAAGATTCACCAGTTTCACCACTTTCGTTACTCACTTCTTTTTCATGTCCTTTAAACAGGCTTTTTATTTTTAATAATTGTGCACTAAAATCATCTTCACAATTAAGGGATGAGTGGTGAAACTTAATGAATCCTGTAATTAGTAAAGATTTAAAAGCATTTATGAAATTCTGGCAAGTCGGGTTATTGTCCCTAAAATTGTATGATCTTATTTGATCGAAAATGTTTTCGAATGCATCGGAATTTATATAGCGGGGTCTCATAATTTTTATGTTTTTCTTAAACAAAAACTGCCACAATTTCATAAATTTTTTATGGTACTTATTATACTGGGCAATGTACATTCCTGACCATTTTTTTTAATAAATTTTAAATTTTGTAGTTTCAACAAAGCTTGCTGCTAGAATGCATGGTGTCTGCTTTTTTCTGTAACAGCAATTCTTAAATTATTCCCTCTTCTTTTTTTATTCACCATCGCACTTCCATTCACACTGTCAAATAGGTCATCCATAAAAGATACTATTTCTGCAGTATTTTTCAGTGTTTTGCTCACTGGCCGCTTATCCGAATAATGAGCTGTAATAAATATTTGAAATATTATTAAATGAAATATCATTCAGTACTCTGTACAGTATTTTTAAGTTACAGAAGTTTGTGTTTTTTATAAAATTAAACATGACTAGCAAGCACCCATTTCATTTGATTGTAAGTGAATGCTGTGACCCACAGACTCATACATTAATCCCCGTTTAAGTATCAATATGCAAATGAATTGTCACCCTTGAAGACAAAAGAATGCCTTGTTACCAGTAAAATGGGTCTCTGGTTCTCACCACTCACCATATAAAACACTACAGTTTTATGGTGCTATGTATAAATATATTTCATAAAATAATTTATATTAGGTCCTTACATATGAAATTGGCGTTTTGTACGGAAAGTCAATTTTTTTTTTGTAAAATATATTTAATTAATCAAAGTATACACCGTTGTTATCTATGCACTTTTGCCATCTCATAGGTAGTTCATTGATCCCTTTACTAAAAAAACCATGGGGGCGAGAATCAATAAACTCTTTGAAGGCGGTTTGGACTGCCGCATCGGAGTTGAATTTTTTTCCTTGTAAGAAATTGTCAAAATTCCGGAAAACATGATAATCTATTGTAGCAAGGTCCGGGGAGTACGGTGGATGTCGCAGACATTCCAATTGTAGCTCATCTAACTTAGTGGTTGTTTGTTGTGCAGTGTGTGGTCTTGCGTTGTCGTGAAGCAGCAGTGGCCTAAAGCGATTGACCAATCTCGGTTGTTTAGCAGCTAGTTCTTTTCTCTCTTCCATGGTTTGCAATTGCTGACAATAGATATCTGCTGTAATCGTTTGGCCAGATTTTAGAAAGCTGTAGTGAACGACACCGGCGCTAGTCCACCAAACACTCACAAGTAACTTTTCTGAGTCAAGTTTAGGGCAGGATTTGGCTGGGTCTCCAGGGTTCAGCCATTGCGACGAGCGCTCCCGATTATCGTACAGTATCCACTTTTCATCACAAGTAATGATTCAAATTAAAATCCCTTCATTATTGTGTCGGTTGAGCAAAGTAACACAGCAGTCGACGCGTGTTTGCAAGTTCGATTCACTCAATTCATGAGGTACCCATCGTTCAAGTTTTTTACTTTCCGATTTGCTTCAAGTGGATTAATACAGTTTTATCACTTACCCCGAAGCCTGCAGCTATCTCTGAAGTGCTTTGTGATGGATCCGCTTCCACAATAGCCTTTAATTCTTCATTTTCCACTTTGGTCTCCGGCCTTCCACGGGGTTGGTTCTAAAGGTCGAAATTTCCAGAACGAAAACGTTGAAACCAAAACGTACCGTGCTTTCTTTGCGACACCAGCGCCGTACATCATTAATCCTTCGAGCTGTTTCTGCAGCACTGGTGCCACGGTAGAACTCGTACTCGTAAATATACCGATATTTCATGTTTTCCATTGTGCAGTAATAAGCTACGCCAAAGAATAAAATAATGAGGAAAAAACAAATGAATGACTGTTTTCAAAACTCAAATGTACCAGCTAAATGAATTTATAAATTTGAATTTGGAATTCTTAACCAAAGAGGAGATATTTCAGATCAAAGTGGTCAGTACGACAAAACGCTAATTTCATATGTAAGGACTTAATATAATAACTTACAAAATGCAGAGGTATAATTAAAGGCTCCTGCCACGGTTTTACTAAATACACGAACACAATTCTTAACCTGTAAATAATCCATAAGAATTTGATTAGGAAAAAGTGTATTATATGTACAGAAATTAAATTACATATAATTGAAATAAAATTACAATTATTTTATACCTTCATTTTTTTATTTTTGTATAACATGTTCGTCGATATGTTTGTGTAATCACCGTGTTTCTGCATGTTTACAGTCTGTCTTATACACATCTAGAATATCTGTCCATGTAGAAATCTTTTCGTGGTATTGTATATTTTTTGTTAAAAAATTGTTTTGCATTCCTTTTATTAAATGTGGTGGATCAAATATGTCAAGCATATTAAAACCACTTATATGTATTATGTCATCTAAAAATATAAAACATATTAATAATAAAGCAATTCTATTAAAAGTAAACATGGCGGTGAAGTTTTGATTAATTGTACCTGGGTTTTTATTTTCCCTTATTTGAACTGCTCTAGTTTCCTCTTGCAGTAGTTTAAGAGCAGATCAGAATGTAGCTCCTTAATCTGAGACTAATGTTAGTGGAATAAATCCTGTCTTAGCAACAGCCGCAACAATTTCTTTTAAAATATTTTTCACTCCAGTAGTAGATGTTGATCCTTCACAAATGTAAAAGGCAATCGGTTGTTGCCACTTATATACTACTCCTTTAATGATAAAGAATAGAGCATGTTCAGCAATTTTTATTTTTCTTTGGTCCACAAATTTCATACCTGCGGGTATATTTCAGTTCCGTTTCTAAAGCCATTTTTCATTAAAATGATACTACAAATGTTTTTCTTATTTCCATGTATTCACCTAAAATAAAACCATTCCATTAAATACTAGCGACTCGCCCCGGCTTCGTCTGGCTCATGTATGCATGTAGCATTATTTAGATTTAAGATAATCATCAGACTATTTTGTCAGTTTTTCAATTTCTCAAAAAACTATCTCCAAGTTTTTAGGATAAAATATAGTATAGATCTCTCCTGGCATTGCTTTCTATCTGTTCGTGAGTTTCATTACAATTGGTTTAGCTATTCCGAAGATTAGCCCTGACAGACACACAGACAAAAATTTTATGAAAATAAGTAGTCAAATGCTGGTTTTAAGCTAGGGCTCCAAACTAGGGCAAGCCCAAGATATGGTTTTGTTGTTTTTAGCACTTTTGTAAAAATTTACCTTTTCTCGTTTTAGATTTTAACTTTTCCTCGCCGATTAGCACTTTAACACACTTCAATTCATCACAAGGAACACTATTATCCTCCATTTTCACTAAAAATCTATAAAAAAGCATTTTTCAACTCGCAATATTTATTCGGTCAAGTAAACACACAGAGTAAACAATGAAATGTGAAGTGAACTAACAAAGGTATCGCTTGCGCTCGACTAATGACTAACTTCACACTAAAAGCCAGGCTTTTCACTACATACAAATTGCTATATAAACAATCGTAGTTATATTTTATTATAGAACATTTTGCCACAGGTTAGAAAGGGAGCGATCGTCTTCTCGAAAGCCCGGTAAAACCCCACGCGTGCGAGAGAGACGACTAATTTTTATGACAGCAGTATCGCGCAGTTTTGCCGCGTGTTGTCGTTATAAGGCCTGTGTAGAACAGGTCAGCGACAGCGACAGAGAAGCGCGCGGGAAATTTGAAATAGTTTGAAACAGTTTACGAGTTATTTTATTACTTGATATTATTGATTGAGCAGTTTGATAGGGAAAGCCCGGCTTCTCGGCTTCTATGGAGGCTTCGCTACCGGTTTTAATGTATAGTTTCTGCTCTAAAATGTGTTCGATTCGCGGATGTTTGAAATAAGTAATGAAAAGTTGTTCAGTGTCGTACTTAGATAGACAAACATACAAAGAAACTATTCAAGTACAATCTAGGCAATTTTTCAATATGTATGAACCTTTACATTTGTTTTGTGTTGCGTAACACAAAAGTTTATGTGATGATAACACAAAAGTATCTCAAAAGCAACAAAAATGCAAGACATAAGCTAAATGTTTACAACAGTTTTAGATTATAATTTAGAAATCAAGTCAAATTAGACGCTAATGCATGTTATTATGTAAATTTTACAATTTAAACTTACAAAATTGGTTTAGTAAACTTATAAAAATCAGTTACTTACCGGAAATATGTCAAAAAACTGTTTTAATTCACCACTGACGAAAATGTGACTCACTCTTTGACACTTCTAACTACGAACTGAGGTAAATGTGAAATCACCTTCACCTCAGTTTGTAGTAAGAAATAGGAGTCAAAATCCGTCACACAAAAACAAAAATTGTGACATCTTAATTAAAATACAATGACACATGCAATAATTAATATTTCCGCAACTTAATCACATATAAAAGATGTTAAGTATCTTATTTCATGTGATTAACGTTTAATTTATAGAATTTAGGAAAAAAACCTCGTGATGTAAATTACTCAATTTTATGTCAAAATTAGACACCGTATCTTTAAACCAAAATTAGGAGTCTAACTAATGTATATACAGGGTTATTTTTCAATGAGTAGCCAAATTTTAAACTTAAGTCATTATTTATATTTCTCAAAAATATAAATAATAATATACCGTTATTGCAGTTTTTGAAAATACGAGTAAACAAGACTTCTACTTTTATTTGAAATTATCCCAAATTGAATGTGATTTATGGGCAACAACTACTTGTACGCACGCTCTTCTGTGTGCGATTCAATTTAACGTTTTTGCCGACCGATCGACTGTTACGTATCTGTGCGTGCGTAGTAAAATAGATATTTATGAATGACAATCAGTTAAAATAACGCATCACCGCGCATTTTGAATTTAAAAGATAAAAAGGACAGAATGTTTGAGATTTTATTTAATTTTCTTCACCGTATTACTAATTCTGAACATTCTCTGCAAATTTGGCCGGTTATTGCAAAATAATCCTGTATTTTTACGAACTTAAGTTAGTTAATACATTTTTTGATTTGGAACAGCTAGTTAATTAACTACTTTGCAGATTCAAACTGTCAGAGAAGTTATAATGTTTGAATTCTTATTGAAATCGATACGGACATTTTGATATTTTTTGCTTTAGACAAAAATGATAATTTTGACGGTCTTACCCTTTATTGTTCCACTACAAAGTTCCAATACAAAGACTTACAAATATACAATCAAAAGGATAACGCAACGGAAACACTTAACTAGTAAAAACAAGCATAAAGATAAAAAGATAGGTGGTGAGAAGTTTAAAAGAAACTAGGTAACAAAGTTCACACGAAAATATTTAACAAAGCTACAGTCAAATCTACTTGTAACACATATTATTTTATTATTTTATTTGCTTTCTGCAATACTTCTCGATAGACACGTTAACTATAGTAAATCACACACTCCTCCGTGCGCGCAATAAGCTTAAATAGGGGTACAAAGTTTAGTTTTTAATAGATAAATAGAGCAATTTTTAACAAAAGTTCATATAATATTTAAAATTACCGAAATATACTTGTGAGATCTAACAAATCTGATTTCAAATTCGATTACGTTATTACAAGTGACATATTTTTTAGGTAATTGATCTGATGCAATAACATGAATCTCAATATCGTTGGACAACTGGTGTTTTCTAAAAATAACTGCTGCAAAGCGAAACGACTTGTAGATGTTTCACGATACCACGATAAAAACTTACATGAAGCTCTAGGCATACGCAGTATTTCTAGGTAGTCTGTGGTTCTACGCTTCTATGATATTGATATAGCTTTGTGATATAATCATTTTATACTTTTTATGGCTATTAAAATAAAAATAACTATTTTTAAGAATAAAAATGATAAGCACCCATCACAACACTTTTGTGAAGAACTACTTCTTCGGGTGTTTCAGCAGGAGGCTTGACAGCCGGCGGATTTTTGCTTTTGTATTATCTTTTGTATTATTGTTGGTGCATACATTATGCACCAACATTGTAAGGAAATTTTAGAACAAGTATTATAAAATATATTTCCTATTAGTTCACCCTGGCAAAAGTACAACCGTATGAGTCCATTACCAAAGAAAAAACTACTTCCTAATTATTTTCGTTGTAAAATAAATAAGGTTGCTAGAAGGTGAAATATTTATGTTAAACAGGTTGTTTACTTATATTAACTATATTTTTTGTACATTATACAATATTTTCGACGATAGAAAACCGCTATTTCCTTTCTTTTTTCACATTACTATGAATTGAAAAAATGAAATTGTCCATATGCTCGGAGATTGTAAATATTTAGTTATTTTTAAGAGATACAAAACTTTAAGTGAGTATATTAAATGTATAAAGATAAAAATATGTGATTTTAGTATTATTTGTTCTTAAGTTAATATGCATTATTGTGTATTGTAAACATTATAATTAAACACATTTGTACACTATCTATTCAGTTTTTTATTCCTATCTTACCCTCTTCCTATTCATACGCATTGTTAAATTTATAAAGGATCATCACCATCATCATGAGCGTGCGGAAGTCCACTGCTGTACATAGGCCTCTCCCATGGCACCACTTAGACGGGTATTCGGTTCCGACGGCCCATGAGGGAAAGAACACTGGTACCGTTTTGTGAGAAGACTAGCGATCATGGTAAGAATTAACAACTCATAACATTGCTAGACAATGGACATGCCTCAATAGCCTAAGAGACAATCAAACTATGTTGGTGAGGCTGCGAATTTTGTGCGAATGGAGGTACTGTAAATATGTATTTAAAGGGTAGATAAATCAAAAGAAACTAAAATGTTCACTGTGTAATGAAAACTAAACACATTATTTTTATTTATACCAAATTCAACAATTTGTTTTGTTATTATATTAATATTGGTTCCTGGTGGAATTCAAACTCTGGAACCGCAGTCTTCTATTAGGATGGAAATTTCCTTACTCAACCTTAAAGCCACTTTCACTATAGTAATCCAGAAACTTGTTCAGACTTAGTTTCAGCTGCCATTACTTATTTTTACAAAATAAAATAAAAACAATAAGTAGGTATATTTTCATTAAAATAATTTGTTAAATATTAATTATCTTAGAATTTTCATACCTAAATATTTTAAAATTATGTCTCACTTTGATCTCACTCAACTCAAACTTATCATCTCATACTTATTAAAGTGCAACGAAGTTTCAAAGAAATATCTTATTATCTATAATATCTTTGATTTTTCTCTATTTTGTAATTAAGCTAGCAATCTATAAAAGTAATATTTTAAATTAACAACAGTCTGTATGCAATAGTCTTAATTGTCAACTCAACGAATTCGCTAATTGTGAAAGAGGGGTCGGACGGGGGGAGGTAGTTCCTTAGTAGTCTGGCTTCAATCCTTCTCCACCTTTTCCAAATGGAGGCTCGGAATTAGTTGAACAGTAGTAGTTGCCTCTTGCCCTGGAGAACGAAATACTAATGAATATGACATAAAATTGTGCTTGATACTGATTTTTTTAAATAATTTATTACAGTTTATTAAAAGTCTACTGCTGAATAAAGGGCTTCCCCATAGATTGCCTCGTAGGCTATGGTAAATATCCCTATATTTGCCATAGTTGCGACGCTTGGTAGACAAGTTAGCAACTACAGTTTTTTTATTATTTTGAGTAGGTCAGTTTTTCTCTGTCGCCTCTTGTGACACCAACGCGACGACGTCTCTTAACTCTTACTCCGTCACTATAGAGGCACCAATTATATTGAATAGTAATTATAGGAATGCCGTAAAATACTATTTTTATTGTAAAGTCAAAGTCAAAAAATATAGTTTATCGCATAAACTGTCAAAAGCTTATCACTTGTTTGAAAAGAAAGAGTAAAGAGAAGAATCAACTAGAAATTTTCTTTAATGTATTACAATTTATTTAGAAGCCAAATTTGTGTAATGGACAGTAAATAGCCAAATTACTGTATGTTTTTAACGGTTATTTTAATAATTAAACAGGTGTCGGCAATTAAAATTTCAGCTATTCACCAATAGGTGGCAGTAATACCCGGTGAAGTCGAATGAGGGCATCCACAACATTTCCGTGCGGCGCCACTTTGCAATGAAGTGAAATATTCGACCGATTTCATAGCGGGGATGATAAAATTTCTTAGGAAAATGTAAGGGGTGCTGTTTCTTTTTGTATTATTGGTTATATTTTTTATTAATTAGATTATAAATGAATAAATTAAACTATGGATATACCTAAAAGTAGAAAAATTTAAAAAAGAGTTAAAAATTCCAAAAAATTAAAGATCAAACCACTGAGGCATTGTTTTGTTAATATAATACTCGAGAAATTGATAAACTATAAGATACATATTAAAAACTAATTTCTCAATTAACTGGCATTGTTTTATTGACACAACAATTTTTTTACCTTAGTCACAAATAGCGACATCTGGTGAGTGAAAGATTATTGGCTGAGGGCCAATAATCTTTCACTCACATTTTTAACTAGGTTAAATTAATTGATAAATTGTTTGAGTCTGTAAGAAGGTTAAAAGGCAGGCACGTTAAATGCAGGAAGTTCATGCAGGTGGCTCAGGACAGTGCTTTGTGGCATTCCTTGAGGGAGATGAATGTAAGCATTATCAACATCATCATAGCTTATCAAAGTCCACTGCTGTACATAGGCCTCTCCATAGACTGCCCCATAAGGGGGATATTTGCCAAGTTGCCACTGTTGGCAGACAGGTTGGCAACAACCGCAGTGTTTAGAACTGCCATCTTCTTATTTGCTTCCCTCTGTCGCCTCTTGTGATAGCAACGGGTCGGTATAGGTAGGTATTCCTACGAAGCCACTACACGTTCGCTGTAAGCATTAGTAATATTGTTAAAGTAGTTAAATTGACAAAATGTTATTCCATTTCATTCAATTTTAATTTGCAACGTCATATCAATTTATAAAAATGTTCTCAGAAACTAATCAACAGCCGTGCTCCGTGCCACTAATAATAATAATGCCCTCCAGACCGAATCTCGGTCACAGCGGCCAGCCTCAACGGAGACTAGCCATCGGCGCAGGACAGGATTATATTGCCCAAGTGTATGCGCAAGCACAAGTGCACTCTCTATTCCCTCGCTCTCATAGTCCGATGGCACGGTAAACCGACACGGCCGGAGAGAGATCAGGCGCAGGACCAACGGCTTTACGTGCGTTCCGAGGCACGGAGGTGAGACACCGCCAGCTTCCTGACTCCGGGCAGCTACTGAGAGTTTCTTGATGGAAAAGCTCAATAATTGATTTTTTGGTCCGACCCGGGATTCGAAACCGGTACCTCATGATCAGCAGTCGCACTACTACAACCACTAGACCAACGAGGCAGCCACTAATAAATATGTATATAAAAGTATGTTACAAGATTACAAAAAATTTTACTAATGATTTTGTGTTAGTATGTTTTTAGGAATAAGGGTACTTAATGGCATCATCCATTAATGATTAGATTTTTGTTATTTTTTTTTCAAAGCTACATAGGAGCTACATACATACATACATAGGAAAAAAAATGTGTTTCATCCTTTAATACGTCATGTAGCGTGGTTACAATACGTGAGCCATTAAGGTGAACGCACATTTGTCAGCCCGTACGCGCACATTTTAGAATTCGTTGTATGACATTTCACACGCCACCACATTTCACCCGCACCGTACGCGCCGTATTTTATAAAATAGGTATCCGAATATCGAAGGAGGCATGCTGATGACGTCATATAATGCGTTCGGCGCGTGCTACTCGTGGATTTTCCACTAAAACGGGTGGTTCCGACTACCCTTCTAGTGGAGAAATATTGTTTACAGTGGCTAGTGGTTTTTCTAGTGGTTCAGTAGAATTAAGTTTCAATTAGCAAGATTATCATTCCACCATATATTTCGAAAATATATTTCAGGAGTATTTACTTTTACTGTGTAGGCAATAACGAGTCGTCAGACAAGATATGCGTAAGACGATACATCCATCAAATGCAAATATCTGAAAAATCTTTCATCATCATCTAATAAATCTTTATATAACGTATAATATTCTCCATACAACTGCCTTTTTAAATTAATATTGTGAATCCAGAATCTTCTTTTCCTTCGAATTTATTCTTCTTCTCTGCCAATTATCAGATTATTACAAGAATTGTTTCCATAGCGTCCGAGCGATTCTGAGCAATCAATGTCACTGTACCGTTTCACACCAGTCACCAATCTTGCAGGTTAAAAACTGCAAAAGTTGTTGGCAATACTAATGATTTGCGTACGGCGCGTATGTACGTGGTAATGTGCGAGGCCATCAGTAAATGCGGCGCGTACGGCGCGTACGGTTCTGATAAATGTGCGTTCACCTTTAGAAAATGCAAACTGTCCTGACAATTGGTTTTTTTAGAATTCCTAAATCAGTAAAAACTTTATCCCATCGCAAGTCATGATTGTCACCAACCGTGTGTTAATCAAGTCTCCAATGTATATAGTTTGGTTGCCTTTCGTGTAGTCCGCCATCCAGGCCTGGTAGCTGTCCGCGTACACCGCCGAGATGTTGGTGGGCGACAATACTGCTTCCGCAAAGTACTGCCACGAGCGATTATGACTGCATAGGTCTGTAGCAATTAGAAACGATGTTAATACTCGTAGAATGTCATCCTGGTCGATTGCATTACTCGCGGCGTTTAAGGGTTATTAATTGGTTTTTAATCATTCAAATATAAAATTATATATTTTTAACCTCTTTCAAAAAGAGTAGGTATGTTATCAATTTTAGGTACCATATTTTCATTTTAAAGTTAGTGAACCGATGATTGATTCATTATTACCTATGTATATAGACTAACGTAAAATAGCAGCTTAATGCTGCCGTGTTTCGTATGGTGAATATAGAGAACCGGAGACCCTTTTTACTGAAAACGAGGTATTCCAACTTAGTCCTGGATGGCAGTGCATCTGCATTCTTAATCGAGGATAGAGGCATTCACTTACTGTCAGGTGGACTGTGTGCTCGATTGTCATCTTTATTCTATAAAAAAAATATAAAATCAAACAAGCCAGGTTTCAGCGTCACTTAAAATGTACGCTGCTTTTCGTCTTCCTTTCTTTGTTAATTTGAACCTATAGAGTAGAGTACTTATACATTTACGAAAGGCCTGAACAAGTTCTAAACAAATTTGATGATAATTGACATCGATTTACGAGTATATGTGTTTTAAATAGCCTAATTATGTTACAAGATACAGATGGTATCACTTTTATCTCCTCCCACTTTATCAGCCATCCTTCTCTCGTCGTAGACAAAGATTTGTCTTAATCGTCACCTTTGGCAGGTGAATTGACGATCGCAATACCTCCCACAGTCCCATTACATAAGGGTAACTTTGGGGGAAAATATTTGGCAGTTTATCAATTTCATGTCATTATGGTGTGGGACGCTTGGTACTGCGATCCTATACATATATGTATATGTCTTCAAATCGTGGGATTACGGGAAATCATTAATATGAGTCAGGCCATGTTTAATAACTAGGGTAACAAAGGCGGACTTAATGCCTAACGGCATTCTCTGCCAGTCAACCCGTGCAAGGTGCAAATACATATATACACATATACATACATACATACGTAATATGATATACATATAATGTACAAAAACTTTACATATAGTGTATGTAAATATATGAAACCATGAAATATGTGAAATATATGAAATGTAAATATATGTATCATACATAGATATAATATATACCTTACATATGATAATAAAATACATATATTGAAATTGCAAATAATAAAACATCTAAATATATCATCCATTCTTAACGGCAAACATCGCTTCGTTTAAAAAAAAAGTCATGTAGCAACTTTTTAAAACAGTTCTGACTTATCGCTCTTCTTTCATTTTCGGGCAAGGAGTTCCAGAGTAGTGTTGCCTGAATAGTAAAAGAATGGTTGGTGAACCCAGAATAAGATTGAATACTGATCTTATGATTAGATGAGAAGCGAAGAACCTTATCATGAGTTGAAAAGAGATACTGGAGTTTATCCTTGAGATATGTTGGAGAAGTTGCATTATTTAAAATTAAGAGAACAATAAGAATTCTAGAGTTTCGTCTTTGTCGCATAGTGAGCCATTTTAAGCGTTCACGATTATGAGAGATGTGATCATATTTTCGGTGACCAAATATTATTGAGAAGACGCTCTGGCTTGTTAAGAACATTTTGGTTTAAATCTGGTTAGTACACATCTGCATAATCAATAATGCACACATCTGCATCACCACTTACCATTAATAATGATGGTAAGTGGTGATTCAGCCGAAGATAAAAAAGCGCACTGGCTTTGCTTAACAAAAGCCTAATTTACCCCTGCCTTGAAGACACGCACATTGTAATCGAATGGAAAGATAGATGCTGGCGAATTTTCCCACTTGCTATTACGTATTACGAACAACAAAGCAAGCCGTTTGGTTCGAATTCGTGCTATGTACGACAAAAGCGTGGAGAATCTTCCAGCATCTTGTTGTTACATTTCCAATTCACTGTCTAGAAGGCTTTACGGTATCTACCGTCCTTACAGAGAGGAAGTGAAATGGCGCCAGCATATGTACCGTACCACTAAGTGGGAAGGTGTACTTCCTCTCGAAAATTATTGTAATATTATATTATGTATGAAAATACTTTGGTATAACACAAAAAATACTTCTTCATCAACCGTACATAATTCACTGTTAAGGTATTAACAATCAAGATTAAATAAATAAAAATAAATAAGATAGTACTCAAGCGCTCCCTTAAAATAGATAGAAGAATAAGATAGAGGATGTTCTTTTTAATTTGTCTTACCATCACTACTGAATTTTTCTGATGCATCTTGGGGACAGCCGGGCTGCTTGATATTTCTTCCATAGTAATTTGGCCATATGTCGACTGTTCCCGTCGGTTTGCTTGTGCCGTAATTATCAGGGTCGGTATGAATAATGTCGACGAACTTTGCAGCGGTTCGGTCCAGTGTTGTGTAAAAAGCGAAGGTGCCTTCAAATAAAGCACGTGCCGGATCAAGGCCTGTAATTCTGTTATATAAAAAATTATCAATGTTAGACAATGAACTATCATCCAACGTATACGAGTATTTATTTCTATTGCAATGTTTTCAAAATTTTCAAGTAGGTATATGATCAAATACCAAAAAAAAATTTTTTTCTATTGTATGTTATGAGATGGCTGCGTAAATTAAAGACCCTTTTACGATTTATGAGTGTCGAAAGAGGCGACTAAAGGAAATGTCTGAAAGATATTTTTTTTTAAATAAAATAAAAGTGAAAATCGAGCACACAGTCCACCTGATGGTAAGTGGATGCTGTGGCCCATAGACATCTACATTTATCCTCGATTAAGAATCAAAATGCATATGCGTTGTCACCCTGAGAACTTAGATAGAATGCCTCGTATCAAAAGGGGTATCCGGTTCTCTACACTTACCATACTCACCACACGAAACAGCATTAAGCTGCTATTTATAAAGGGTAAAAAAAAATCTAATTATTTATGAAATACACCAAAGTAACTGACGTGTACAAGAGTCAAAGTTGCAAGACGCTGGTAGTGCAATCGGGAAGCCACCTGCCAAGCATGGCCTTTACGGGAAAATAATGAGAGGCCAACACCTGCTGTGGCCATACCTACTAAAATGAACGTCTTATTATTTTACGTGATAGTGCTAGCACTGGAGACTGAGTGTTTGGTTATCTGATCGAAAGTAATTAAAATAATACAGTAATACTACTACTGAAGCATAATATACTTACGTACAATGCTACTATGTTTATGGTAATTACTGGTAATGTGGCGTCTTTAGGTATAACAATATGGTCGCGCGTGTAAAAAAAAAGTGTAATTCAGTTTGTGTGTGTCAGTTTGAACCACCACAGATTAAATTCGCAAATTATTTTTTATTTTATTTAATGTTTTTGTTGTTCTAAGCAATAAACAGGTTACAAAGGGCGGACTCTCTGCCAGTCAACCCATGGCGTGGTGAGAAATTAGTGGCAGGTGACTTAAGTAACTAAATACAATAAACTTATATAGGTACGAGTCAAACGCCGATACTGATACCACAAATATTTATTTATGGAATAAATAAATTCGCGGATTCTCCCAATCATCAAAAAATCTGCTAGCTTCATCAGACACAGGGCTCGTTATATATACTCAATATCTTTGTCAATTTTGAACTGTTTTGATGATTCTATTTCTATTAAATAGGATATACTTCAGGGGTAGTCCCATATAAATTTGGAGAAAAAAAAATCATCAGATTAGGGCAAAATACGGTATAAAGTTTTTAATGGAGCTATTTAGACGATATTAAGCTTGAGATTGAGTAAAAAATAACTTTTAATAAAAATTAAAAGTCGAATTCAAACAACTAAAAACAATATAATAATAATTAAAAAAACTGCCTCCACGATACAGGAGAAAATCCTAGTGTGGGGGTAACGTTTTAACATAAAAAAAAAAAAACAATATAATAATTTCAATTCTGAAGTCGAGGCGTTAAATCCTTTATATAATAAGTCTTAGCATCGGCTTAAGGAGTTGTTTGAGGATTCTATTTTTATATATAATATTCTTCTGTCTGTGTGTATGTGACTGAACTCCTCCTAAACGGCTGGACCGATTTTAATGAAATTTTGTGTGTGTAATTAAGTTGATTCGAGAATGGTTTACATTCACAATTGAATCCGGTAAGAGGCGCTGTTGTCGAAATTCAGAAAACAGCCGTGCGATGTCGGGCGGATCGCTACTTATCATATATATGTATTTAATATATATCTTGATAAAGATAATAATTATATATTTGTATGTATTTAAGTAGAAATTATAAGCATTTGTGTTATTTATATAATTATACATATAACACAAATGCTTATAATTGCTCATAAATGGTTATAATATATTTATATTTATCTATATAAACATAATATTTAAACTTTTGTCATCATTTCCTTTTTTTTTACATTTGCTGCATCGCCTTTTATATACATATATATATATATATCTCTGAATGGTTGACCGGGAGGTAATGCCATTTGGCATTAAGACCGCCATATTTACTACTTTGTGCGTTACCGTTAAAGTCCATTGCTGAACATAGGCCTCCTCTATAAATTGCATCATAAGGGGGATATTTGAAATTTCGCAGTTCATTTTTTATTTTTAGTTGTTATTAGGAAGACGCTGCTGCTCATCGCCTGATTTGTTTCCCTCTGTCGCCTCTTACGACACCCACGGGATGATACGGCGTAGTGGATATTCTTACACCGCCACTAAACGGTTTACACACTTTGTATTCTTTACACACTTTGTGTTTTAAAGAATAATTAAATAAATAAATATTTAAACCGATATTGCGATCGTTGTCTTATCTGCCTAGTGTAAAATCACGTTATATTTGGCAACAAACAATGAATATAGAACTTTTAATAATTTAAATAAAAAGTAAAAAAAAACACTGAAACAAAAAGAGCTGATTATCTTCAAACAGCTGAACAGATTTTCTTGAAACATAGTTAAAAACACTCTCGATTAAAACACCTTTCAAACGAGAAAAACTTAATCAAAATCAGTTCATCCGTTCAGGAGCTATGATGTCACAGACAGACTCAGATACACACTACAAACTTATAACACCCCTCCTGTTTTCGTCTGAGTTTATAAACGACTGGAATTGTAGTCATCTTCACTACGTTCAAATACGGCGTATCATTATAAATTTAAGAAATCTAGGTTTAAGGATTATGTGATGATTATAATTACAGATAGACTACATAAGAAACATTTTTTATTTAATTACCTGCTTACCGCCTTCCCCCTTTGTCTCATCCATCTTCCCGTGTAACCCATCAATTGAGCGCCGAGGGAATGTCCTATTAAGTGAATGCTATTTAAATCAAGTCCTGCGTCTAATAGAGTGAGTAAACTGTTTCCAAGCTCCTCGCCTATCTGTTAAGGAATACAGTAGGTAATAACATAGGTAACAAAACGAAGTTATGTAAAATTCGAAATTGTAATTTTCAAAATTCGAAAATTCGAAAATGTACGAAATCAATATGTTTAAAATATATACCAGGTTCGCTACTTTGTTGTAGGCATGGGTAACACCACTCTAACCATATATCTAGTCGTCTCTATGTATTGGCTTTAAATATCTGATATTGAATCTATATATTTCAATGCGTGCGTGTATGTGTAGATATATGGATGTAAAGGAGGCGAGAGAAGTGTGTCAGGATCGTGCCAAATGGAAGTCCGTAGTCTCTGCCTACCCCTCTGGGTGACAGGCGTGAGTGTTTATGAATTTATGTATGTATATTTCAATATTACATAGATTCAATATCAGATAATATAGTATCGGTGGATATCTTATATTCTGTAACACTGAAAGGAAGTCAGTATCCAGAACTACACTGATACGCGATTTTTTATGGATTTGTATTGCAAAGATATAAAGATATATTGTATTTTCTCAGTATTGGTTAATATCTATGATACTTTGAAACGAGTATATCTTACAACGAAGAGTCGAAGTAGATATTTTATATATTTTACTCAAATATAACTCGCCAACTCCAAACAAAGAAGGCTGCAAATGTGTTGTCACCGGGGACTTGTAATTATATTGTTTTTTTTTTCTAATGATTGCTGATAGAAACAGGGTAAAGAACAATACCAACGCAGACGGAGTTCTAGGCTTGAATTGCCTTGCTAAATTATAACTAAAAAAAAGTGACACACCCGTTTAGCATTCGGTGCAGCTGACGTCGCATAACTGGCAGAAAATCCAAGCAAGCCCATTTTCGCCTCTTCCTCCCAGTCCAGGAGTATAAGGTTACTCTTCTTCTTGGCTATGTAAGCGCCGAGGACCGCCGTGGTAGCTGGCCCGGCAGTCTTTCCTTGGTAGCCAAATGTGTAAATCACGGTTGTTAGGGACTTGTCGAAGCATGAGGACTGAATTATTGGCAATGGGTTCTCTAATGGAGTTCGGAGATACTCTGATAGAGACCTGAAAAGGAGTCTCATTTAATCACAAGTTATCATGTTTATGTATTCGAATTAACTACGTAGCACGCGCGTCTCGCTGCTTCGTTCGAAGTCAAAAACGTATACCGTTACAGTCCCCCATATATTGCCCATAGGGGGGATATTTGCTATAGTTGCCAAGCTTGGCAGATGGGTTGACAACCGCAGTTTTTTAAGTTGTTTTTAGGAAGACGCTGCTGCCCATCTCCTACTTTGTTTTCCTCTAACGCCTCTTACGACATCGACGGGACAATATGGTGTAGTGGATATTCTTACACTGCAATTACACAGTCAAAACGGACACGTTATTTTAATTTATTCAATTTATATCACTAAAAATATTAGAGTGAAAACTATTATTAGTATATTAATTATAATTATTAGAATTTTAGTGTTTCAAATATCTAAGTAGAAACCATAGAAATTATTTTTCACGTCATGCCCATCAGCAGCTTGCAACTGTTGGACTAGATATTATAGGCCTCTCCGGTTATAGGGAAGATTTTCCATAATCGTCCTGCTTGGGAATGCACCTTTGAGGTTGCTTTCCGTTGCCGGTTTGGGGATTTCACGTCTGACATAAACCTACCGGATGCAGTTAGATTTTTCTGGTATTCCCCATAGTCGGCTCTTACGACCTCCATAACACGGAATGACTTACTTTTCACATAGAAGATTAATTCGATATTAACATTTTTTAGTTTATTAATCAGGAATTTTTAATAAGTTTATTAATGAGGCATTTATCAAAGGAAGATTGATAGTGCGTAAACTATTACTCGAGTTTATGGTTATTTGAATGCGGTATTCGTATTTTACAATTCCATAAATTGTAAAATGCGAATACTTTAACTTTTACTGTCGAAATTCTCAGTAACAGCCCAGAGCCAGGAAGTTGGCGGTGTTTCTCCCCTGTGCCTATAGAAAGGCACGTAAATCCGTTGGTCTCTATTTCTCTCCGGTCTTGTCGAATTACTGTCCTATCGGATTATGAGAGTGAGGGAACTAGTGCACGTGTGTTCGCGCTTACATTCTTGCGCTATAACACTGTCCTGTGCAAATGTGTAGACTCCGTTGAGACTGGCCGCCGTGACCGAAATTCGGTCTGGAGGATATTATTTTGAATACGTGAACATCCGAATACGTGTATCCCGCCAAAACGTACTCCAATAGTAGCGAGTTGGGTTCTCTATAACTGAACAAAATGAAGAGGAGGCCTGTGTCCAGTAGGGGAATGTATTTTGGCTATTTTACTTTTAATTTTATAAATACTTTTACTATACGTGGTAGAGCCATGCTGCAGCTATATTAGTAGTATAGTTGTAGTACGAATGGGTCGGCTCGACCGGGGAAGGACCACGCTCTCACAGAATACCAGCGTAAAATAGCAGCTTAACACTGCTGTGTTTGGTATGGTGAGTGTAGAGAACCGGAGACCCATTTTACTGGAAAAGAGCCATTCCATCTTAGTCCTCACGGGTGACAATGCATCTGCATTTTGATTCTTTATTGAAGATAGATGTAGATGTCTATGGGTCACAGCAACCACTTACCATCAGGTGGACTGCGTGCTCGTTTGTGACCCTATTCTATAAAAAAAATACTCGATCGACCACTATTTATTGGAGTTCACACCAATTCATTCGGGTATTTCCCAAAGTTGCCACGTTCGAACACACGAGATGTGAAAATTTAGTGAATGGTTATGCCACCATCACACGCTCTAAATTTATATGAGCTTGTTTTGGCATAGATTTTGCCTTCGGATAGGTTGGGATTCGAATCCAGGAACACAGACTCAGTTGTGGAATCGCGTTATATAAAAACCAGAAAACAGGTTTTACAGGAACTATTTCTTTTGTCCGTACGCCCGTTATTATTAGAAAACCTGAATAGAAGGGTTTCGACTCTTCGTAAACAAAGAACTGTAGTTTTTTTGCGGCGAGTGATTCGATAACGCAAAGAAAGCGAACGAAATACTTGTGCGATCCTACGTTACATAATAACTGTACCGCCCTAGTAGTCCACTTAGTAGACCTTGAGAAGGTTACGCTGGTGCGTTGTTTTCGATAAGCGATTGTTATTTAGAAGTCGCTATCTTATTGTTAATTTGGAGGCGTCTCTGTGATATATTCGCATCGCTAGGCTGTTATTATGTAAATTCAAGAACTTTGATAGTTCAATGGCTCAGCTCGACTTACGATACGTATAGCACGGCTCCATGGCGCAGTGCCTTAGCAATGAGTTACGGCGCTGAGGACCGCGGGTTCGAATCCTTAACCGGGTTAGTTTTATGGCCTAAAAATTGTTGAGTCGGGATATTTGTTCTTGTGCAATTTATGTATGTAAGAAACAAGTACAGAGTTCACCTGATACTGTAATCCATAGACATCTACATTTATCCTCCATTACAATTTAAAATTCAGTTGCATTGTCACTCTTGAAGACTAAGATGGAATGCCTCGTTTCAAGTTAAAAGGGTATCAGGTTCTCTACACTCACTATACGAAACACAGCAGCACTGAGCTGCTGTTTTATTCTGGTATTCTGTGAGAGCGTAGTCCTTCCCCGGTCGAGCCGACCCATTCGTGCTATAACCAAAATATATAATAGCTGCAGCATGGCTCCACGTTTAAAAGCTTCCACGATACAGAAGAAAATCCCAGTGTGGGGGTAACGTTTTTTTTAAGATCAAAGATAAGAAAAGTACGCGAGTAAACCGTATATACGAGGGCGACACTGAAAATTTAGAACTGGCCACTTGTAAACGATATAATAAAAAAATAAGTTCAAATTTTGAAAATGGAACTCTTTGCCAATATTATTGTGTATGTATTTTATTAATTTCTCATTTGTTTACGATTTGGCGGCAAATTGAAAATTGTCTGTGTCACGTTAGTTACTAAATCTATGGTGTCACGTCAGCATGAATTTAACGCGAGAAAATTTTCATGCAATGATTTTTTATGACTTTCGATGTCATTTAAGTCAACAAGAAAGTTATGATAGACTTCGATTGGCCTTTCACGATGAAACCCCATCACGTGCCACTGTTTACAACTGGTTTAATGAGCTTAACCGTGGTCGCACTAATCTCACCGATGATCTGCGTGAGGGACGGCCTTCTACGGCGACGACTGAAGATAACATCAGTGTTGTGCGGCGTATGATAGAGACTGACAAAAGAGTGACTTATCAACAGATTCGGACAGGCTTAGGCATCGGTATGAGTCAAGTGCACAAAATCCTCCATGAACATTTAGCGGTCAGGAAGCTTTGTGCCCGGTAGATACCTCATAATTTGACAGAGACCCAAAAACTCCGTCGTGTTGATTGGTGTCGTGAAATGGTTCAAAGATTTAACGGAGGTGACTCAAATGCTGTGTTCGACATACTTACGGGTGACGAAAGCTGGATTTATTGTTATGATCCTGAAACTAAGAGACAGTCTGCTGTCTGGGTGTTTCCTTCCGAGGAGTTGCCAACTAAAGTGAAGAAAGGTCGAAGCGTGGGAAAAAAGATGGTGGCCTCGTTCTTCGGAAGGGCAGGTCATTACGCAACAATTGTTTTAGAGGATCGAAAAACAGTTACTGCAGAGTGGTACACTAACAATTGTTTGCCACTTGTCTTGGAAACAGTTCGGGAGAAACGACCTCGCAGTAGGATCCTCCTTCACCACGACAATGCCTTGTCGCACACCGCCAAGCAAACAGTCGACTACTTGGCGACGTCGTATGTGGAATTACTGGGTCACCCGCCCTATAACCCCGACCTTGCGATTTTTATTTATTTCCGAAAATAAAAGAAAAACTTCGAGGAAAACGATTTATGGACGCCGCGGAAGCAGTGGCTGCGTTTCAAAATGCCGTCGAAGAGACCCCTAAGGACGAGTGGTGACGAGTATGGACTCAGTGTATCCATCGGATGCAGCGATGTATTGATGTAAATGGACACTATTTTGAAAAGATATAATAAAACTAGTAACTTGCTAGTTTGTTCAGTTTTTTTTTCAACTTTCAGTGTCACCTTGTCCGCTGTATGTGTCGGTGCGGCGGACACTAACCCTTAAGAATAAGAGGAGGCCCATGCTCAGTAGTAAAGCGAAATCTACGGTGATTTTTTTTTAATAACTGTCTGAATTATCCTAATATATCATTGTTTCTTTTTATTGTATAAATATGTACAAATTACAAACAAAAGAGATAAAAACAGAAAACAACAATGGATCGAGCTGATTATAAAGAACTCAGGGAAGAGAACAGTATTCCATATGAGCCC
Organism: Parnassius orleans; assembly: GCA_029286625.1. Lineage (NCBI taxonomy): Eukaryota > Metazoa > Arthropoda > Insecta > Lepidoptera > Papilionidae > Parnassius > Parnassius orleans. Next base: position 424,703 of record JAGSMP010000080.1, on the reverse strand, counting down.
GAACTTGTGTCTGGTAAAGTTGCAAGATGGGTACCGACATGACAAACTATTTGGTCTTCCCGTAACTGTAGTCTGTCAGTCGATATATCGACTCCGAGGGTTACTATATAGGCTGAGACAACGAGGGCACTACTCTGGTTGCAGAGATACGACAAAGAGACTTTTTTTGAAGTGAAACTTTTTACGGGAGGGCTTTGAAATTCTGATCCGCAACCTTTTGTGTGACGAAAAGTGGTGAGGGTAAAAATTACGTACCGCGTCATTCAGGTCGATCACTCAAATCGCGAACGCAGGCCATTATATACCATAAAGTATATAGTAATATAATTACAATTACAAAATTATAACGGTCCTTCGTTCAAATACTAATCTATTAATTTTATTTAAGACAGTTACCAAGGTACACGTATTTCTTTTAGAAAGAGTGATCGCATTCGCATTTGGGTAATAGCGCCATCTACTACATTTTCTACGTACCACCATGATAGTTATTGTCCACGTTGTGGTGAGTTCGACCAGATATAGAGATCTGTTGAGTCCATGATAGCTTTGAGTTTGCTACTCTGAGGGGAATCCTTAGTAAGTTAGTGTTGAAATCACCCATTATTATTATATATTTGTTAATTGTGCTGATGGAGTCGATCACAGATTCAATATGGGAAAAATCATAGAATTAAAAAATAGGAAAAATAATCAGTTGAAGGAGGGCAGTAAACAATTCCGAGCACGATCCTCAAACTCTTAATATCTACTTCTAGGAATAGGTACTCAGTAGATCCTCTATACTCCGATGGTGATATTGCAATGACATCATATGCATATTCCGATCGCAAGTAAATGGCTACGCCACCACCACCCTTCCCAGTGCGATCAGAGCGTATAAGTACAAATCCAGGAAGACTGTACAGCGTGGAGGAAAGGGAGGGTTTTAGCCAAGATTCGGAAATAAGTAGAGCATGGATGTATGGCGAAGAAAATGTGTTAAGCAGATCTGAATAATGGGCAGGGATGCTTTGCGCATTTATATGACATATATTTAAGCAATTTGTAGAGGCGAATTTCGTGTGCAAATAATTACCCACATCAACGAAAGAATCGTCTGTGGCTGAAGTGATGTTAAGAGAAGAACATGCTGAATAAAATGAGTCTTCATCTGATGACATTTAATCTATTATTATTTATTATTAATAATAGTAAAAAAATGGGTAATAATAAATAATGTTATATAATATATATATACCTGTATATGTAATAAACTTTATATATACTATATTTATATATATAAATATAAAAACAATGAAACTATTATGAAATATAGAATGTTAATTAATCACTATTTGTTTTACCTGCCGGTCTGCCTTAAAAATTAATAATCAAGTTTACATCTATAAAAAAAAAATAAGATTATTATCTATCACAAATATTTTAAACAGTCCAATGAAAAAACACTGACGGCCCTACTCATATTTCATTTCGGAAATAATTAAAGTTGCTCTCATCTTTTAAACTATAAAGGACAATAGAAAGAAGTATTTTTTATTCACAAATACGATTGAATTTCTTATTCCTATCAAGATATGGATCATTTTCCCATGCAAGTATTTTCATGTGTAGTGCTTAAGTTCTTCGAGCATCTGACTTATAACACGTACTTTACTTTCATACTTGCAAGTATTTTTTGCTCGTAAAAGGGCGCCGTACTTTGAAGTGAAAACCTGATAACGTAAATACGTCTCATTGCGACGCGAGCGACGTGTCCAGCCGTGGTGTCAAAATTTGAAAATACTTGCATAGGAATTTGACCCGTATTCCATGTTATCCTACTATGAATAAGGAGCAAAGTCGTATAAATAAATAAAAATACTTTGAAGTTCAAAGTATTTTTCATTCACAAATGCGATTGAGTTTCTTATTGCTATCGAGATATGGATCATTTTCCTATGCAAGTATTTTCATGTGTAGTGTTCAAGTTCTTCGAACAACTACCAACACATACTTTCATACTTGCAAGTATTTTTTGCTTGTACCAGGGCGCCGTACTTTGAAATGCATACCTGGTTTTAAAACCTGGTAGCGTAAATACGTCTCATCTTTAATTGTTTGTTATTGACGTCTGCGTCTGACTTTGACACAAACAATATGTTATTTTTGTTTAGAGTCTAAAATTTCGTATGATGTAAAGTTAAACATAAACTCAAAATTTAAATAAAACTAGTTTTATTTAAATGTGTAGTATTCGCGTAAATATAAGAAATCATTATATAACCTCAAAAGTCAAAACCGAAATCATAAAATTGAATCGAAAAAGTTATAAATACAGTAAGAATGTTAATGGTCGTAAAGTGCAAGGCAATTATGTACATACTAGGAAACAGTTACGATAAATCACAATTTCTTACTGACTACACGCTTTGAAGTAGTTGTAGTCCTGGATTTAGATCCTTCTTTTTTGGCGGTAACATCTGAGACTGGAAGCGGGGTACCACGTTCTACGTCAGCTTTGTGTTGGGTTGTCAGCTTCTCCTTATCGTTTGTTGTAAACTCTTTGGAACGGGATCCTGTCGGGAGCTTGACATTTATCACCCCGTCCAAGGTCCACACGTTCCTAATACCGAAGTGCCTGCGAGCCTCCAAGAATAAAGACTGCCTCATTCGCGTTAGATATTCTGACAACACATATGGGTTACCCTCGAGTAAGGCTTTCTAGGCCCATACTTCCCGACGAAATGCAGTGTCTTCAAATTTTATGAGAATTGGACGAGGGCGGCCATTAGATATTGTGCCAAGACGATGACATACCTGCAGAGACTGACCAGAACAATTGTTGATACCAAGATTCTTCGTGATGACTGAAGCTACCAATTCCCTGACATTCTCATTGGTATTCTCGACCACTCCTCCAAGCAGCAGAAATTTCTTTCTGTGTCTACTTTCAATGGCATCCACATTAACAATTAGATGATTAATTTGCTGCCGCAATAACATAAATGTTGAACAAACAAAATTCTTGAAGTTGCTGTAGTCAGAACTCAGTTCCTTCAGGCTCAACTCCTTTGATGACCCCTCCAGTCTTGCTTCAAACTCATCTAACCTCTGGTTAAGTGTCTTCTCCAGTGCCGCTTGTGTTTTAAGGACTTCAAATATGTTTTCCATACTGAGATGCTCTTTGCTTGAAGTTTGTAAGGAATGTGGTAGCAGCTTATGGCAAGTGCCTAATTTATTGCATATATGATTATTTTTGTATATACTTAACAAATATTAAATGCTGTACACTATGAATAATTACTATAAACAAATAAAATTGCGCAGATACACAAAATTTAGTTGTTACTTTTTTCACACCTACCCTAAAAAATAAAAACAAAAAACGAAAGTAAAATTTTTGCCTGTAATACAAAAGTTTCACTTCTATAGTGTGTCTTCACGACACACACTGTTTTTTTTTTTAATTGAAGTGACAAACGTACTTAAAGTCCACCTAATGGCAAGTGTCTACTGCTGTCCATGGACACCTGTAGCTAACATCAAATAAAGAAGACTACGATGCGTTGATAAGATGCGTTAGCATCTCTGAGGACTAAGATGGAATGTCTCACAGCTTGTAATACTCTCAGGATAGAGTATATGAGTACAGCAGTGCAATTAAAAAAAAATGGCGGCAGAAATAGAAAAGGAGTCATACCACCTAGTATGACTACATTTTATTATTTTTAGCGGGAAACGGACAACCGTGGCCCCCGGGGTTAAATTGAATTAATTTTAGATGGAGCATCTATGATACAAAAGATATAGATAGATAGATATTTTTTAAATTGAAGTGAAAAACAAACTTACAGTCCACTAGATGGTAAACGACTACTGCAGTCCATGGACACCTTCAGCCAACTTCAAAGAACTGAGATGGAATGCCGCACAGCCTGTAACTATACTGGCTCTCTATACCGTTCAGATTTAGACCGGAACACAACAGTGTAAAAACTGCTGTTTGGCGGCAGAAATAGACAAGAGTGTGGTACCTGCTCAGGCGGATTCCTAAGCAAGAAACCTACTAGGAATCCTACCACCTTGTTTCTTTTAAATAGAATAAGGGTGACAAACGAGCACACAGTCCACCTGATGGTGAGTGGATGCCGTGGCCCATAGACATCTACATCTATCCTCGATTCAGAATTAAAGCGCAGATGCGTTGCAACCAATGAGGACTGAGATGGACTGCCTCGTTTCCTGTAAAAAGGGTCTCCGGTTCTCTGCACTCACCATACGAAGCACACATAGCAGCATTGAGCTGCTATTTTACGCTGGTATTCTGTGAGAGCGTGGTGCTTCCCCGATCGAGCTGACCCATACGTGCTACAACCATAATATAGCTGGAGCATAGCTCTACCACCTAAAGTTTCTACGACAGGGTTCACATAAAGTAAATAAGTTAATTGTTTTTAAATTATTCTACCGACCCGCCCCGGCTTTGTATGGATGCAATTTACTAATGTGTTATCGTTTACGACTTGGTTATAAAACTTACCTTCCATTTAAAATCCTTGAAAATGATAGTAAAAACCACATAAAAACTCCAACAGCAGTTTTTGAGTTTTAGACGTATTTAAATTGAGTAAAACAATATTCCTAATGAATTTTTATATTTACTTATCCTTAGTCTAAGCTATACATATAATAAATCTGTAGAAAAGTCGTGTCTGTATCTGTAATTCTAATATATTCTTGAAAAAACAAGTCCAGGGGACTAAATAAAGGGTTCTGAAGCCAAATTAGTGGTTTTTAAAATTTTTGTCTGTCTGTCTGTCTGTGTATTCCGGATTCACGCAAAAACTACTGGACCGATTGATATGAAATTTCGTACATAGGTAGTTAGTAACCCGGGGTAAAGTATAGGCTACTTTTTATCCGATTACGGAACTTTGACCTTACGGACTTGATCAAATCAATGAATAGAAAACGTTTGAAGATATTAATAACTAAACACAACGTTGCTATTTCATGTTATGGTTATATGACGATATCATTAAACCGTTTTTCACCGCAAGCGGCGCTGATAACGTATTTTTTAACAGAAACAGAACTTTTGACAGAACACTTTATGGCTTATTGATATAATAAATAAATGTTCACTTCTATCGCTGATATTACTAGATAGTATAGTTTTGGCTTTCATTATTTCATCTAATAATAGCGCCATCTAATTACTTCTAAATAAACTAAAATGGTAAGTCACTGATAAAATTAAATAATAGAATGCTACTGAATATACGATGTAAATAATTGAAAATTCTTTCGTGGCATCGTTGGATGTCTAATTACTAGATAAATGTGGTCAACAATCATGCGAAAGCTTAGTTTCAGTTTTTATGAATTGTATTTAAACAAATACGAGGGCCGTGTAGTTCGCCGTGAAATTTCATCTTGGCATGGGAGCAAAACGTGTACGATTCTCTCGAGGATGAATCTGTTATAGAAAATTTTACGTGCTTAATACGTGTCCGTTAAAGTGGTGAAGAATAACTTCGTGGGGAAACCTAGATGTCTGAGTAATTAAAATAGTCGTGGAGATGTAAAAACCGTTAATATGCATTGAATCTTCTATCTTTCTGCCCACAAAACACTATAGGTAATGAGGAGCCCTGTGCACAATAGTGAGACGTACCTATATTAGCTGCTACTCTACTTTTGTACCTTTAATGAAACTTATAAATCAGTTTGTAATTTAAGATAGCTTTCATATTTTCAGACATATTAAGATATTTGTGACAGTCCTGGTTTCATAGCTCATATGAGTTTATGTAAATGAACAGGCTCTTGCAGAAAAATACTTTAATTAAAGAAAGCAGATTTTACTTAAACAAAGGTTCATTTTATTTTACTTGTCAAAGGCGGTAATCAAACTGATTAAAACTTAAATTTCATGGTAAGTAAGCATTATTATATCGTCGATTTACCACGTTCTCGGTGGTGAAGGAAAACCTGCATATCTGAGAAGTTTCCCAGTTGAGGTCATCCCGCGTTGGAATCAGCGCAGCGAACACTTTTTTGGCCAAAAACTCTCTGCGGCCTGTGCCCAGTAGTAACATGTATGTAAGCTGCTACTTTTTTACTTTTCATGGGGCAATATATGCAGTTTTTATTTCATTCATATTTCCGGGTATGTAACTTTTATGGTTTTCACTCTTACGACGGAACGATATGAGGTGACGGATTCTCTTTCACCGTCACAACAAGGCGAACATTTTTCTACTCCCGTTCATGAGTGTAGTGCTTCCCACGTTCACTATGAATAAAATTTATAAGGAATAAAACAAATTTTAAGGATTTTATCGCGATTAATTTTAAATTTTTAATTCCCGATGTTTTGGGCACTTTACAGCACCTATGGTCACGGGAGGACTGAGGTGTTTGACGACCTGATGTCATAGTTATAATAAAATAAGAATAGAATAGAATAGAATAAATGCAGTAGTATGCTTGGGTTTGAATTTAATTTTATTAATTATGGGGTCCTTAGCAGATGGTAGCACTCAGCCATCTTCCCTATTAAAATTAGGATGTTTTTTAATTTCAATAGCCTCGCGAATCATCATTGGTAGGAATCGGTGTTCTATTGCAAGGATTTGTTATCTATCAAATCCGATATAATAGTTGGGACGATACTAAACATGTTGATATACTTTAGACTTCCCGGAGCATCGATGCTTCACATCAACGATTATGTTCTTTTACTCGGGTTTTTATGCAATTTTCTTCCAAAGATGCGTAAAAACCCCACGTAAAAAAAGTTACAATTAAACTTGATAAAATCTGTAACATTAGTTTTATTTCATCTGTTTATACATCATTATAGAACTGCATTTATGAAATTTTGAAGTCTACTCGAGTGTAAAAAAAAAATCTAAATCTATTTTATGGTGCCAATCAATATTAAATAGGACCAATGATATGAATAAAATATCTCAAATAAACATTATACCGTAAATTGATAGAAGGCCATGAAATTCATCATTATTTTGTTAAAACTAAATTAACTTTAATTATGAATGAATGTAAAGAGTAAAATGTAAATAATAATAATAAATTTTGAATCCAAGACAATTTACCTTTCTTATGGATACATCAGAAGACACGCCCGATATAAAAAATAGTAGGTGTTTCTAGACATATATATTCACGTGTTCCTGTAGCATATTATATCTATGCCAAATACCAATCACCTTCGTCTAATAGTATTTTAGAATTAAAAAAAAAAACTTTGACAGACATAGAGACACAGACACCGAGGTGACTCTAAAATTGATCGAATTTTGCTAAATTTGGCACGGAACAGCATTTAATGATGTTCCTAAATTCAACCTCATGCGAGCGAAGCAGGTAAAAGCTAGTATAATTATATCGATAAAATCGACCCCACAATATATCGATAGTAATATTGATATAATCCAAACTCTAATTATTGAAGACTGTAGATAAAATATTAATTAATTTATATTTTATTGATGTAAAAAAAATGTAAAATAAATAAAAAAGTACAAATATTTTGTATCCTGCTTGTTTATGGTTTTATATCTAAACACAACTATTAGTTATTAGCAGCGGCAAGTAATAAAAAAACTTTAAGCTTAAAGCGAGGCAAATGTGTGTGTGTTTGTTAGTGGTTTAGTACCACTAACAAACACAGTTAAACGACTTTATTCAATTCTAATAATATAAGAGTAGGTAGATGGCATTTCGCTATACTGTTGTAAGGTTCAATAAAGTCTAAATAAATAAAAATAAAAAATAGCACAGTATAAATAGCGCTAAAAACTGGTTGGATTACTGCGAAAACTTACCCTTTGTAACACCTCAACCAAGCTGCCTGTGTGCCTTGAATAATACCTGTGACATTAATATAACATTTTAAAATTATACTCACACGGAAAAAGAAGTTATTGGTCTGAGAAATTTATAAATAAATGTTTGATTTATAATTGGTTAAATAGCAGCCTCGTAACGGTAGACGAAGTGTAGGGCGGCCCCCCACTGGATGAATTAGTGACGACCTGATAAATTATGCAGGAAGTCGATGGATGCGAGTGGCTCAGGACCGTGCTTTGTGGCATTTCTTGGGGGAGGCCTATGTTCAGCAGTGGACTTGTGAAGGGGTGTAATGAATGAATTAGAAAAATAGCACTACTTTAATGAAAAATGATACCGGGGGACAGTTTCGCTATAACTTTAATCAATAAAATTATATCCTAGATCAATAAAAAACACTATTGTTTTTAATATTATAAGCTAGTACTTGACTACTATCCCACCTGATGGTAAGTGGTGATGCAGCCGAAGATAGTAAAGCGCACTGACTTTGCTTAACAAAAGCCTATTCACTCTTGCCTTAAAGAATGTCTTTAAGACAAGAGACATTATAACCGGATGGAAAGACAGGTGCTGGCAAATTATTCCACTTCTTTGCTGTACGCATTATGAATGACGAAGCAAACCGTTTGTTACGATTGCGTATACCGCATGTCGACAACGAAGGCAATATTTGTACAATACGCACATTATTCATTTTTTTTATATTGGATGAGTGAAAAACGAGAAAACCCACCTACCTTATAGTAAGTGGGTACTACCCAGACTTCTTGACAGAAAAGAAGCTTTGGTAAAGCTAGTATTAATATGTTCGCGAACGACGAAGCAAACCGTTTGATTCGAATACGTGATATGTCAACAACAAAGGGGTCGAGACTAGCCGAGTGTCTGGTGGTCCGATGATGGAATGGACAGGGAGGATGGAGTTCGAATTAGTGTGAGAGGAATGGAGTTTTATGTCGTCTGATGGCGGCGTAAGAATAATCATCACCACATGTCGCATCGTGGGTATCATAGGAGTGATCTTTATGATCTTATAGATTTCGATAGATGTGGTGGTATAAAAAATAGTTTCCGCCAGGCGTAAAATAATCCGACCAGTGACAGACAGCAGCGACGAAGGCACGAGACGTACTACAGTCGGCAATACGCCTGCTAAGCGTGATTGTGGACAATTTTCCGTACAACGGGACGGGAGAAGTGGTGGATTTTTATGCTCAATAAGAAGATAAAGTAGAACTAGATTAGGGATTCATCTGTATCGAATTCTGCTTGGATCTTGGGATGGTCCTTCTGACCTATTTTTATACCGCCAATTTGTGTTCCGGTTTGAACGGTAAAGGAGCTGGTATAATAATATTTAAATGGAACGGTCTCATGCCTCGAATTTCTTATAAAATTCTGTTCAGTTCGATATTTGGGTAATTTCCGCCTTACTTACGGAGTATTGTTAGATACGTCGCTATTGAACGTTATTAAACTATTTCAAGATGTAAGTAAATAATATATTTATAAATTATTTACTTACATCTTGAAATAATAAATTTGGTGCGAGACGTCTGGTACTGCGATCGTCAAACCGCCGGAGAGTTGCCAATGTCTAGCAGTGGACTTTTACAGGCTGATGAAGAAGATATTTTTTTTAAAGATTAATTTAAAAATATTTTTTTTAATGAATAAGTGTGATATGATCACACATCCACATGATGGTAAGTGGATACTGTAGCCCGTTGACATCTACATCTATCCTTGAGAGCTAATTTGGAATGCCTCGTTTCCCGTAAAAAGTTCTCTGGTTCTCAACACTCACTATACACACATTTATTTTTTCTGCGGCCTTTACAGGTTCATCGAAATAGCGAGGACTTACTAGCTATTGAGTGCAACGAATCTGCCGCCGACTGCAGTCCCGGGGCACCCCGGCCCTTGTTTTTGGGGTGAGGCTCTTTGCAGCATTAGTGTTTTATTAATGCTGCGAGGAGCCTATTTTGAGCCGTTATTATATGCCTATATTCTGTGACAGCGTGGTCCTTCTCCGGTCGAGTCGACCTATTCCTGCCACAACTGAACGCGTGAAACCTGAAACGTGACGGAAAAATCTTACACTTTTTCTCGCCTAGCCCCCATCCGCTAAATTCGTACCGTCCGATAAGGAACTTCGTTCCAAAATTAAGATTTAATGTAAATTGCATTTAATAACGAATAGATATGCAGCTAAAATAATTAGTTAATAAGTTAATAAATAACAAAAAAATTGTTATTCGACTGACCTATAATTATTAAAACAGTCCATAAAATTTTTATCTGTAGTTTGCACATTTTTAGGTAACTAAATCACTTTGGTATCTATGGCACAAATTATTTTTTTTGGTAATGCACAGGTGAGCGTTTCGCGCACTGGCATTCGACTGATACGGACGGTTAAAACAAACGCACACTTTGAGAATACATAATATATCCTTTATATGGAGCGCAATTGTATGTTAATCTCATCAACGCTTCCTTAATCACCTTCTATGTCACGCTGTTACCTTCATGCAATATTTCTTTTTAATAGACAATTTATTAGCTACCTTTGTATTTTTGAATAAGTGTAGAAGGCAAAGAAAATTAGAGTTCGAGTGTGAATATATTGATTCTACAATACAAAATACAAAATATGTCTACAAAATTTCATATTATTAAAAGGTCTGGAAGCGGGTGAAAACTAAATTATACAAAATTCCATTACATGTGTACAAACACAGACACATACAGGACAAGGTAATATTAAGCGTGTAAAATTAAACTTTTAATAAAAAGTAAAACCTGGCTTCAAAGAATAACTTGATTTATAAGATCAGACAGAACTTCGGTCACGGTGGCCATTCTCAAAGACATAGACATGCATTTATTCAGCAACTTACACTCATACAGAAAAGGGCACTTAATCAACATAATGCTATCGCACGGTTGCGGTAGCGTTGGTTTTTAGCAATGCCCATTGAGGTTGGACTTGCCCGCAAGGATAGTATAAGGTACACACGTACGCTATATGAGAAATATGTTCGATAAAGATGTTACCAAAATAATAATTGAATTAAATAATGGAAATGCAAAAGGATGGGAACTTTAGATATGTAGTATGTGTAATTGTATATTATAATAAATAATATAATAAGTGTGTACAGATTTATTGTGCACGCGTATGTTAGCAAACATTCCCCAATTCTTCCATCTTTAGGAGTGGAATTTTTCTGTAAATTTATATGGGGCCACCCCTGAAGTATACACTACAATACAATACAATAACTTTATTTCAAGCATCAAGGACTTAAAAATTAAGAACATTGGCCCATAGCAATATATACCTTAACCTAAAAATATATATAAAATATAGACATAACTTAACACTATTTAGGGAACTTTCTTCTTTGGCGCGTCCCTGTTTCGGCGAAACACTACCCCAGAGGGCCAGAAATCGGGAGCGAGGAATGTCTCTTTGTGTTTTGCAGGAATCTGGAGTAAGTAGGATTTGAAGTTCGTTGCCTATTACACCCAGACGCTGCAAATGTAAAGAGATCGGATCCTCAATGCGGCATCGGCTTCGTTCTTCCACGAAACGCAGGACGTCTTCTCCGACGTAATTTTGTCCAAACGGGAGATGTAGAGGTGTATGGTTGGCTCCACAACATATAATCTAACTAATGAAAAAATCATTAAAATCCGTTCACAATTGAGGAAAGTTATCGCGTAACATAAATACAACAAAACATACAGTCAAAATGAGTATGTCCTAATTTTTGAAGTCGGTTACAAAAGGCTCTACGATGCATTTATGTTATTAATTTTTTTTATATTTTTATAGGATAGGGTGACAAACGAACACACAGTCCACCTGATGGTAAGTGGTTGCTGTGACCCATAGACATCTACATCTATGATGTAGATGTCTATGGGTCACTACATTTATGATGTAGATGTCTATGGGTCACAGCTAAATAATCAAAATGCGTTGTCACCCGTGAGGACTAAGATGGAATGCCTCTTTTCCAGTGAAAAGGGTCTCCGGTTCTCTACACTCACCATACGAAACACAGCAGTGTTAAGCTGCTATATTACGCTGGTATTTTGTGAGAGCGTGGTCCTTCTCCGGTCGAGCCGACCCATTCGTGCTACAACTATACTACTAATATAGCTGTAGCATGGCGCTACCACGTATAAAAAAGTAGGTACAGCTAGTAAATTACAAAATTTCTGTTTAGGCAACAATTTGAGTTTTAGCCTCAAGTGAACAATTAAGTTTTATTTGTATTGCATCTACGCTTACACGATAATGATAACAGATAATCTTGTTGATCTTTCGTTAGATGTTTCACCTAGTACAATAAAATACAAGGAGAGAAAAATATATAACTCAGAAAAGACATTTAATTTAAAGTAATAAATGTTTCATTACCCTCTCAGAAATGAGAGGATGCCTGTCCATACCATCTTACTGCCTACCTTTTTTTTTTACATGGGGACATGCCTACGCATACCCGCCTTGCGGGGGCAAGGACGGGTTATGTCGGACTCGCACTGACTAAAACCCCATGGTGTTCCACCTTCGCCGCATATTGGCAGGGCCACGGGAACGCTTTCGCACATATCCGCGGCCCTACCAGCGCCGACCGCCCAATGGCAGCCCCTTCTCGGGGGAGGATTCTCCTTCTCACGTAAGGTGCACCAGGAACACAAGGCACGCCCCCCTCCACGGCCTCCAACTCCACCTGCGTAACGGCCCCCCTCCCCACCCCCGAGTCCGATAAGCGGAGGCTATGGGGCCAGGAAAATCGAGCGCTCAGTAGCACCCGCTTTCCCGACCCCAGCAGCGGATCTGGTCTCTGACTCCGCCGCCAACCAAGTTTCGGCCGCGGAGGGTAGGGAGAGCGGCGCCTCGCAATACCGACACTCCTATCCCCCCGCGGCCCCGTCAGAGTCGCGGAGGATAGGGCGAGTGGCGCATCGCCATACCAACGCTCCTCTTCCTTCGCGACTCCACCTCGGCTGCAGCGGTAAGGGGAGAGAATACCCCTTTCGCCGCAGCCCACCGACACACATCCGAATTGGACTCGCCAAGCCCACTCGGAGTGGCCATCTCGGGCCAGCCAAGGGGTTCCTCTTTGTTCACCGCGGGTGTCCAAGCCACTGCTACTAAGCCCCCCCGCCACTACAAGCCGGGAACCCCTTCGGGGGGGATCTTACTGCCTACCTACTAACAGTTAATACCTTCAAGGTGCAATTCAAAGTCTAAAGTTTCTCGCAAATATTTAGCGGTTACGCATTTATAATTCTCAAAATTATGCTAAAATTTGTCACGGTTTCACTCTTTGTAACTAATGTAAAATAAAAATTACAAAAATATGTAAATATACTTTTTATTCTTGTGACAATCCTGTGTCTTGAGTAAGGTCTGTGCTGATACCTACGCGATGGCGGCATGCGTTAATGATCAAAGCAGTCAGCTGTTAGTAGGTAGTAAACTTGTGTTCCAGTCGTGGGACGTTTATAGGTTTGTTTCTCTACTTTTTCAGCATCATATTTTAATTAACTTTCGTGGTTTGTTTTTAGCCGACTTCAAAAAACGAGGAGGTACACAATTCGACTGCCTGTTTTTTATGTGTTAGGCGTTATCTTCATCAATTGTGAATGGGTTTTGAATTTTGATGTTTCTTTTTTAATTTATTACTTCAAGGATGGTCAATTTTGAAGAAAAACGTTCACTTCTAAAGCATGCAATGCCGCAGTATATTTGCAATACCGCAATATTGCGGTATCGGAACTTGCAATATCGCAAAAAAATCCTTTAATGGCAGTTTAAATAAAACAATAACATGAGTAAAAAAATCTTTAATGGGAGTTAAATTAAAACACTAACATGAGATAACTACAATTAATCACACATACAACCCTAATGTTAATTTTTACCTTGGAAATGTTTATGTAAAAGGCAAAGCATATCCATTTAAATAAAACTAGTTTTACGGATTTTATCGCGTATATTAACTTATTTTATATTCCCGACGTGTTGAGTACTTTACAGCACCCATGGTCACGGGGGGGACTGAGGTGTATGACGTCCCAATGTCATAGTTAACCACGGCTACCTCCAGATTAAAATTTATTAATTTTTGTTCCGATCTACGCAGTATGAACTTACAGTATCTTGAAGTCTTGCAGTTGTATGCTTGGGTTGGGATTTAATTTTATTAATTATGGGATCCCAAGCAGATGGTAGCACCCAGCCATCTTCTCTATTGAAATTAGGATGTTTTTGATTTCAATAGCCTCGCGAATCATCCTTGGAAGGAATCGGTGTTCTTTAGCGAGGATTTGTGGTCTATCAAATCTAACGTATTGACGGGGCGATCCTGTACGTGTTCGCAGACTGCAGACTTCCGGAGCGTCGATTCTTCACATCAGCTATATGTTCTGTTCTTTAACGCGGGTTTTTATGCATCTTTTAGTTTGTCCTATATAAGAGAGACCACATTCACAATCAAGCTTGTACACTCTTGCATCTTGCAGAGGTATATAACACTTGACTAATGGTACTAAACTTCTTCGGCGGCTTGAAGTATGTTTTAATGGAAGCACGCTTCAAGATGTAGCCAATCTTGTCAGTGACACTTCTGACATATGGCAGTACAGCAGGTACTCGCTCGACTGTGGCCGGCTTCACTCGTTCACTGTGACGTAGGCGCGGGACCCGAAGCTTATTGTCTATTCACTTCTAAGGGTGGCAAAATGAAGGATGAAGTTTTTCATGTAACTATTTAGACGACATTCTTGTTGTTACCTTGTGACCTTTTGAGTAGTAGACATCTGCATTTTGATTCTTTACTGAGGATAGATGTAGATGTCTATGGGTCGCAGCAACCACTTACCATCAGGTGGACTGTGTGCTCGTTTGTCACCCTATACTATAAAAAAAAGACATTACTTCCAGAAATTTGTGTCAACATGAGATATACTACACCGAGAAAAGATATAATCAAATAACCTCCTCGTACCTCGTGTTGTACAAGTCGACGTCAGATTAAATGTGGCCGTTACCGTTACCGTTACACCATATTAAAGTCCACTGCTGAACATAGGCTTCCCCCATAGACTGTCCCATGGGGTCTCAGTGGTTATTTGCCAATGTTGCCATGCCTGGCAAGCGAGTTGTAGAGTATAGAAGTCTACTCGAAAGGTTCAAAAATTTAACAAAAGTGAAAGAACTACAAATAATAAAATAATTTCCACATAACAGCTCCTAAAGTCCGGGCCTTAATTCTCAGCTCTTACTTTTTATTAAAAGTTTCATCATCATCATCATCACAGCCCTTCACTAGTCGAAGCAAAGCTCGAAGAACCAACAACCGATGGGGAAGAAAGGTTCTCGAGTGGCAGCCTCGTACCGGTAGGAGAAAGTGTAGGGTAGCCCACAACAAGATGGACGTAAGACATGCAAGAAGTTGATGGATGCAGGTGGATTAAAAGTTTAATTTTTAAAAATGTTTAACTAGCTTTAAATTATGGAAATCATAATGTTTTGATATAAAGTTTAGGTAAACTTACAGAATAGGGTAGAGATGCCACAAACAGTGATTTTGTCGAATATCAAACATCCGGTCATGCTTTTAGTCGCCGAATATTCGGTGCTTCGGTTGGCCGCAGTTTCTGAAATTGTTTTGAGGACGTTGCCACAGAAAATGTGGAGTAAGATGTGAATGTGGAAAAAGTGCTATTGCAAATGAGATTGATTTTTATCTAAAAACGGCTCGCCTAGATCGGACAAGACCCTTGACCCTTACAAGTGGTGGTCAGCAAACGTACAACGGTATTCAAAGCAGTGTGTATAGTGAGAGGCTATTTTCTGAAGCGGTTATAGTTTATGAGGAAAAGCGCAATCGGTTGCTATAAACAAATGCTGAAAAAATTGTTTTCATGCATCACAACTTACTCTGATAAATTTTAAGTATTAATTATAATGTTTTGTTGGTAAAATATATTCATTTTTGAGTAACTTTTTCTTCATTTATTTGTTGGCGGACTTCACATGTGTTTAAAATAATTTATCTATCGATATGCAAATTTCTTACTATGTTTTCCTTCACCGACGAACACCTGGTAAGACGTGACTTATTATTGCAATTAACATTTTTCAGTTATGCCGGCAAACTGCGCCGGCTATTGAACCCGTGTTGGTGTGTACTGTTTACAGCGAGGCGAGCGCTAAGTCCCCGAGCTACCACGACTCTTTTGAACCCAATCATGAGGTCAATGAATTGTTCTCTGTGTACATCCGACATACGTACCTACATACAATTGTAATAAATTGAGTCACTGAATTGCGTAAGAGAGTCTTATTTATTTCAATCGTTTAAATCTTTTTAAATTCTACTTTTAAATAGGTCTCCTTAAAAGATTATTATATATATAAAAGTTATCCTTTATAGACATGGTCGTTTGCTAGTTTCCACTCCTAGTATAGAGTAATAAGACGTTTTTCAGTTTGTTCATTCCCTTGGTCACCTCCTATGATAACAACAGAATGGGGTACAAGTAGTTTTGCTACCATCGCATTATCGCAAATTTTGTATATTGGCGATAATAGTCACAGAACACAGATAGTAATCTTTGCTCTGAAATAGCCTTTGGCTTCTGTTTTCTTATTCTTTTTAATCAGTCCATATAAGTCCACTGTCAGACATGGTCCTCTCTCGTTGAAGGTAGGAACGCTTGGAGATACGCGGATTGATAACCGCAGTATCGAATTCTTGCATCTTTGATGCTACTGCCCGTCGCCGGTGTGAGTATTATACGTCTGTAAAGGATATGGTAAACCGCCATCTATCGGATGCCATAGGATTTTTTAGTATATCCCACCCGCTTTTAACACCCACGAAGAAAATGAGGCGATGGATTCTCTTACGCCGCCATTACACTATTCGGCATTGACCACTGAGACATGAACCATCTCATTGTTGCACTTAATGTTTTAAAATCTATCAAGGATGATTGTCCAATGTGTTTGTCTCTGACAGTGCAGTAGAGTCTCTTAATGCTATTGTAAATGAGCTCGTATGTCGGCCCGACCGGGGAAGGACCACGCTCTCACAGATAAAATATAAATACCAGCGTAAAATAGCATGTTAACGCAGCTGTGTATCGTATGGTGAGTGTAGAGAACCGGAGACCCTTTTTACTGAAAACGGGGCATTCCATCTTAGTTCTCACGGGTGACAACGCATCTGCATTTTGATTCGTAATCGAGGATAGGTATATGTAGATGTCTATGGGCCACAACAACCACTTACCATCAGGTGGACTGTGTGCTCGTTTGTCACCCTTATCCTATAAAAGCTACAACAGAAGCGGGGATGAATGGTTAACCAGAAATTGTCGTCATAGCAGAATAATATAGATGGAATTGCGTACGGTAAGTGACGAAAACCTTTTTACTGATAACGATGCATTTTTGGTTGTCAACACTGAATTTTAGTTTATACGTGGTAGAGTCACGCTGTAGATATGTTTGTATCATGAATGGGTCACCACATAAACACCGGCTATATGCCTCGTTTTGAAACTTAATTCAGTTTTTCATTTTCACGGTCAAAGCAGAATGGTTATAATTATGATGGTTATATAATATCTGCGCGTCACATGCGTCATAATTGAGCACAGGTGCTGCTTGTGGGGACTGGTCTGTATAGGTTTGCATTACATTTATCAGGTTTAATTTTGCATATTTTTTATTGTTGTGTAATATTATTGAAGGTCGTGCTTTGATTATATATATATACTACTCTGTCAAGAAAGTACCGGGAAAAGATCAATAACACACAAAATGTTAGTTATTCATCCAAGTTTATTTTATCACGTTCAAAGTATGCTCCTTCAGAAACGATACACTTTCTCCAACGAATAATTCAATCATCACAACATTTTTTAAACGCTTTTTTCGGAATAGACTTCAGTTATCGCTGCGAATTCTCCTTTATGTCTTCTACCGAATGAAGACGGGTGCCACGAAGTGGTAATTTGAGTTTAGGAAAAAGAAAGAAGTCGGCTGGAGCCATATCTGGTGAATAAGGTAGTTGCTCGATGGTATTTGTTGAGTTGTTGGTCAAAAATTCGTTCACAATAATGGCCTTGTGCAAAGGCGCATTATCGTCGTGCGAAATCCAAGAATTTTCTTTCCACAAATCTGGCCTTTTTCGTCTAATTTGCTCTCTTAAACGCCGCATAATACTAAAATAATATTCTTTATTTACCGTTTGACCTTCCGGCAAGAATTCCGAGTGCACACCACCGCGATAATCAAAGAAAACAGTCAACAAGACTTTTTCAGTTGGAAGGCGCCACTCCGAAACTTGTTGACTAGTTTGCATGTCAAACTCGTAAACCCACGTCTCGTCACCAGTAACAATGCGTTTCATGAATGTTGGGTCGGAATTGACTCGTTCTAGCGACTCTTATGCGATTGAGCTTTTGGAGAAAATTCAGGTCTTTTGGAACTAGCCGAGCGCCAACATGTTTCATACCCAAGTGATTATTTAAAATGGTACGGATCGACTCGTGAGACACAGAAAGTTCGGCGGCTATTTCTCTCAAACTTGAATGAGGATTTTCAGTCATTATTTCCTTCACTTTTGCGATGTTAACTTTAGTTGCAGACGTGGATGGCCTGCCAGAGGCAAATCTTCCATCACATCTCAACCGCTTTTGAACGCTTTGTACCACTCATAAACACGTGTTTTTGATAAAGTCGATTCACCGTAAGTCTTCTGTAACATTTTCAGCGACTCCGAACACGAAATTCCATTGGCGATGCAAAATTTAAGACAAACCCTTTGTTCGGTCCATTATGAAATTCGCAATACACACTAGATATGATATACTTAAAAACAGCACCGTATTTAATCTAAATAACGGATGTAGCTTAAACTCCGCGCCAAAATGGAAAACAAGTGGTGCCAATCTAACAACAACAAAAAAAAATAACAAAAATTGAATTTAGAACCATAAACAAATCATCCATTCCCGATACTTTTTTGACTAAATGTGTATATGTGGATCTATTTATTGCATGTCTTAAGCGCAAAGCGCGTAGGTATGTTCTACTAGCGACTAAAAATCAAGATACCAACGTTTTGTCGCATGAAATCGTATCTAACAGTCATATTGAACATATAAATGACATAAAAGCACATTGTCAGAAAAATAAATGTTGTACTTATTTTTTTTAAATCGATTAAGTGCTATTTTACATAAAAAAGTGGTTGTAGTGGCTTATGGTGTAGATTTATCAAGTCCGCATGGAGTGGTAAACACGACAACCTTTGAAAATATCAATTGTTTAACTCAATCTATTTTTAAACCTCTTCATCTATCATGTGGGAAGCCATAGAATGTAATAATAATAATAATAATAATTCCATCTGGTTGGGTTTTATTTATTTATGTATTATTTATTTATTTATGTTAGTATATTAAATATATATTTATGTTTATTTATTATTTCCTTTCAAATATTTATTCAGCCCAACCAGATGAGAATACTATATAAATACCCCAAAAATAATAATAATAATAGCATTTAATTCCCAATTTTCATACAAAAGTCAATATTAGTTAAATCATTTACAATTTACAATATTATTATGATTCATGCCATTTTGTTTTCTTTACTAAGTGTCATGTCAATATCAGTGTTAATTTCAAATAAAAGTTCAAATTTAATTTACAAAATTAACTTTTAATTATAAATAATTTTTCAGTAAATAACCATTTTATATTTAAGTAATTGTCAATTTTTTTTCTTTTAGTTGATTTTCGTCACATAATATAATATAATTAAAAATAATAAAATTTAAGTTACTGAATTTGTCTACAAACATAAAATAGTGACATAATTTAATAATTTATTATATTAATTATTAGTAATATTGGGATACCCATTTCCGGGTGAAGGCTTCCTCCATCCTTTTCCATGAGGTTCTGTCTGCCGCTAGTCTGGTCCACGTTGCTCCTGCCACCTCTACAATCACCAGCGCGCCCGCGGCCGTTGCGCGAGCGCGTCGCATCACGCGGGTACCAATGAAGCACCCGTTCAGTCCATCTCCCATCATTGACTCCATGTGCCGCACGTCCACATGTCCCGCCCATCTCCACTTCAGTTGGCACGCCAATTTAGCTGCGTCTATAATGTTTGTTCTTTTTCGTATATCACTGTTTCTATGTCGGTGTCTTAGTTTTATGATAAGCATGCTGCGTTCCGTTGCTCGTTGGAAAACTTGTAGTTTTGATATTATTTTCTTTGTGAGAGTCCAATTTTGACACCCGTATAATAAAGTGGGGAGTACAGTAGTATCCATCGCTTTTTTAATTTAATTGGTAGTTTTGCCTTGAAAATATGTTTTAATGACCAATATTTGCTCCATGCCAATTTAATTCTTCTATTAACTTCCGTAATTGTTAAGTTGTGAAAGGAAACATTTTGCCCAAGATAAATATAATCGTTTACATATCTGATTTGTTGGTTTTGAACCTGAACAAGCATTTTGTGCTATTTGTCAATATACAAGTTTTATCTGGGTTCATTTGTAGGCCACATTTTCTGCTTTCTGTGTCTAAAGACTGAACCATATATATAAGATCTTCGTGATTTTCGCTCAATATGATAATGTCATCTGCAAAACGTAGATGACCAAAATTTCTCCGTTAATGTTAATGCCTCGTCTGTCCCAGTCAAGTTTTGTGAAAATGTACTCTAATACACAAGTAATAGATTAGGTGAGATCGGGTCCCCTGTCTCACCCCTCCCTCGATTTTAAATGGCTGTTCTGGTCTCTCCATTTTTATTATTGCTGTAGTTCGACTATAAATTTCTTTCAGTATTTTTATATATTGGTTATGTATACCATGAGATTCCAATGCCAACCAAAGTGAGTCATGGTAAATAGAGTCGAAAGCTTTTGAGTAATCAATAAACGCGATGTAGAGAGTTTTGTTATATTCTTCATATCTTTCCATTATCTGAGTCAAAACAAAGATGTGATCCATTGTAGAGAATTTTGGACGAAAACCAGCTTGTTCTCTCGGCTGCATATAGTCTAGTTTGGGTTTGACTCTATTAAGTAATATGCTTGTGAAAACTTTATAAATTGTTTGCAATAGGGATATAGGTCTGTAGTGTAATAAAATTATAGTAGAGTTTGCCCATTCTTCTGGTATTTGACTGAGGTCAAGTATGTCATTGAAAATATTTGTTAATATCGGTGTGATGGGTTCTTTTATCGCTTTCAGAACTTCATTTGAAATACTATCTTCTCCTGAGCTTTTTGCACTTTTAAGATTTTTTATGGCATGACATATCTCGCACGGTAGAAGTGGCGGAATACGATCATTTATGTCCTCATTACAACAATTATTAATTAATTCACCCGTAATGTTATTGTTGATGTTATGGCTTTTGTATAAGTTTTATAAAATCAGTAGCTATTTTTAGGAGGTGTTCTCTATTTGTAGTTTTGCCACTATCATTTGCTTTTAGTGAGGTAATCCACTCCTTGGATAATGTGAGTCGTTTTTGTGCATTTTTAGTAGAGCCTTTTTGTAATAAATCTTCTTCTAATATTTTTAAGTGGTAGTCTAATTTTTTTTTCTAATATTTTATTTTTATTTTGAGGTAGTATTTTTTTTCTTCTTTGGTCTTTTTATCTTTACTTTTCAGTTTTGTTCTTTCTTTAATGAGTTCTTTTATAACTGGACAAAATTGGAATTTTTCTTTACTTATTTTTGGCAATTTTTATACATTCTTCTATTGTATTAGTCAGCTTTCTGTAGTTTTCTTGCAAGTTTTCCTTTCCTTTATTATTAATTAATAACTCTAAACATGCCCTCGAGTAATTCTTTTCACTTGGTGTTAACTGTCTTTTTGGAGTATAAAATTTTTTTCTGTCCTTTTTTACTTTAGTTTTAATGTTGACGCATGCACGTACAAGTCTGTGGTCTGATGGATAGGTTGTATTTATTATTTCTAGGTTTGTCATTTCTCTTATATCTTTTGTAAGAATGAAGTCAATTTCGTTACGCGTTCTGCCATTGGGTGACACCCAAGTCCATCTATTCTTTAATTTTTTCTTGAAATATGTACTACTTATTTTAAATTGATTCTCTAAGCAAAATTGAATTAGTAACTCACCCCGTTCATTTCTGTCACTAAAGCCCCAAGGTCCCATACTATTTTTGTCTTCGGGCGTTGGTTGTCCAATTTTGGCATTAAAATCGCCCATTATCATTGTAGATGTTGATGAATTTTGTAGAGCTTTTAGTATGTCTGAGTAAAAGAGTTGAATTTCGTTTTCTTTAGCCTTATATGTAGGTACGTAAACTTCGATTAATTTTTTTTGACCAAACATCACATCTAGACGTGCGACTCTATCAGAAATACTTATGTAGTCAAATATATTTCTCTCCATTTTCTTTTAATGACAAATCCGACTCCATTTGTACCGCTCTTCACTCCTGTGTGGATAAGTATATATTGTTCATACTCTAAAATTTTAGTCCTTCTTTTTACTTCAGCTAAGCCTACTCGTATAATGTCCCATTTTATGTATCTAAGGGCATAGTCTAGTTCTTCTTGGCGTACCATCTCCGACTAGAGACCTTACATTAAATGTGGCAATATGTATTTTAATATTGTTTTCGCTATTTATTTTGACTTTATGGATGGAGGTTTTGGTCTACTGTCTATGGTGACCAACCGTATTGGGAGAGTAATTGCATGGAATGTAAATGGTAGTTTAATTTTGTTTTGTTTAGTTATAATTAATTTTTTTAGACTGTGAAATCCCGAATTTTTGGTGTTTTGAGCAGCCTTGTAATAATTTATTTTACTAAATACACTTTGCCTCACTTCACTGCACTCCGCGCTCGGCCGCCGTCGTGAGTGTATAACTGTATCGCTTGTTTACAGCGGCTCGTGCTGAATAATATCGATCGCTATAGAAATAAAAAAATATTCCAAAAATCACATTTGATACTTACTTGACCAAGGTTATTATTTATTTTGATAATCACAGATTTTTATTACAATATTTTGTTTCGCTAAAAGTACGTAGGATTTATTAGTTTTGTTAGTTATGATGAGAATTTTCCCCCGGACTTGATAAGAGTGACCTGAAAGTGAACTTTGGTGAATGCTACTGGAACTCCTCAAAGAATAGAACTAGGTGTGCCGAGTTTGGCCTCCTTTTGTTAGTTGTGATGAGATCTTACCTCAGGACTTGATAAAGTGACCTGAAAGTGTACTTCGGTGAATCCTATTGGAACTCCTTGAAGAATAGAATTAGGTGTGCCGAGTTTGGCCTCCTTTTACTAGTTATGATGAGACCTTACCTCCGGACTTGATAGAGTGACCTGAAGGTGTACTTCGGTGAATGCTACTGGAACTCCTCGACCAGTAGTACTAGGTGTGCCGAGTTTGGCCTCGTTTTGTTAGTTATGATGAGACCTTACCTCCGGACTTGATAGAGTGACCTGAAGGTGTACTTCGGTGAATGCTACTGGAACTCCTCGAAGAGTAGTACTAGGTGTGCCGAGTTTAGCCTCGATTTGTTAGTTATGATGAGACCTTACCTCCGGACTTGATAGAGTGACCTGAAGGTGTATTCGGTTTATGGTACTGGAACTCCTGGAAGAGTAGAACTAGGTGTGCCAAGTTTGGCCTCGTTTTGTTAGTTATGATGAGACCTTACCTCCGTACTTGATAGAGTAACCTGAAGGTGTACTTCGGTGAATGCTACTAGAACTCCTCGAATAGTAGAACTAGTTGTTCCGAGTTTGGCCTCGTTTTGTTAGTTATGATGAGACCTTACCTCTGGACTTGTTAGAATGACCTGAAGGTGTACTTCGGTGAATGCTACCGGAACTCTTTGACGAATATAACTACAATTTACAATTTTTTTATTTTTACAATTATATGAGCTTTATAAGTCGTGCACTTTTGGATTTTCCAAGCTTTTTTTTTAATTGAAGTTTGACATAAAATTATCGAAAAATTGGAAGTATAGTAATATTTATAAAAATACTCGTATATAATAATTAAACTACTTTAAAAATTAAGTATAATCATGTTATACGTGATTTTTTAATGCGCTTAAGGCATGCACAATTAGATTTACCAATAGTTTATTTTTGTTTTTGATTAAAAATATTGTACCAATGGCCATCTAAATATAAAAACAATATATTATGTTGTACAATATGATAACAAAAAATATGATAACTGCGGTGTTTCTTTCGTCGTTTCTTCTCCGGATAGAAGAACCTAAGTTCGAAACAGTAGTAATACATTAAAAAACATGTTGACGACTGACAAACGGAAAATCAATTTATTACGTCGAAAAATAAAGACTTTTCTTTTTATTGTGTTTTTGAGAATAATAGAAATGGGAGTTAAATTCTACTTTGTTAATCATAAAAAATAGATTATCGCTAACGGGTGGGGTTATGATATCCATCTCAATGCATACAATGTCTCTCTAAATATAATACTCTTTATTGTACATCAAGGAAATATTAATATAAGAAAAGATACAATTATTGTGGAAAATAAAAGGCGATCTTATTGTTTCGCAGCAATTTCTTCCAGACAACCAAAAAAGAATTAATTAAAAGAAGGAGAACAATTAATGGGTAGGGACTACTATTATAATTAAGGATAACAACTTATACACTAAAAAGACAATAAAAATACTTTAGACGATAGATCGGTGGCCATGATAACTTAAATTTAAAATTAAAAACCCCGAAACAAAAAGAGCTGATGATCTTCAAACGGCTGAATTAATTTTCTTGAAACATAGCCTTTCAAATGAAAAAAAACTCAATCAAAATCGGTTTATCCGTTCAGGAGCTACGATGCCACAGACAGACACACAGATACATAGATACACACTACAAACTTATAAAACCCCCTGTCTTCGTCGGGGATTAAAAATTAAAGGAGTAAGAGAGAGGGTTAAAGAGACAACTAATATTCCGTAGCCGTTCCGTGTTTATAATTGGCCCACCCATTGCTTCTCCAGCGCAGTGATCCACTGGGCAATAATTATCTTGTTCTTCTTTGGATATCATCGTAACGGATTTTATCACGCAGGGAAACTCCGAGCATAGTCTTCTCTATCTATCTGTCTGTCTATCTCTTGCTGGGTGACTTTGTTTGAGCTTGCTTATACGGCCAGTAGTGAAGGACCACGTTTCTTATACATCTTTATTGTTTTGATTAATATAGTATGAGTATATGTAAATGTTATGTCTATAAATGAAGATAACTAACGACAAAAAAATTAAGATAAAACTAACCTCGCATCTGGTCCTTGATTTACTTTTGGAGGCCATGTCGAAACTGATATAGTGACTTTAAGAAGGTTGCTGATAGGGCGTTCATTTGTGTCAAGAGCGTCGCATACGATGATGGTTATACGGGCTGCTTATAAAATTAAGAATTAGAGGCTTCGCATATTACATAGCCGTTAATTCTTAATGAGATTTGATGATAAGGAAGTATTATTTACGAAGTATGTCAGTACACAAACTGTAATACTGGTCTTTTATTTAAACATGAAAGCTCTCCCTTACTACAAAGTTAGAACAATGTTGTTCTAAAAGCCATTATTTAAAACCTGTAAAAAATGAATTTGGATTTTATGGATTTTTTTTTATATCGAGTTGTACAGAATGAGGCTTTTTGAGAAGACAAGACTTTCTACAGTAATTTCAAATATCTGTAACATTTTTGTTCATGTTAATTGCTTATTCCTAAATTAAACAGGCTCGCCTGCATTTTGATGAATTTTCGAAACAGCACCATTTAGGACGATTATTAATAACAATACAGCTATTAGACAACCGACTAGTATTGACGCTTGTCGGCTTGTCGCTTTAGGCAACAGCCTAGGTACATACCCTAGCGTACCAACGCATTAGTTGTATAGTTGTTCATCATAGGCACAAACGTCCCCCGCCGTAAGGTGTGGGGGCTTGGTACACATTATATACAAAATATCATTGCAACCGACCCCAAATATAATAATTCAAATTATATTCAGGCAGGCCTAAATCTATAATAAAGTGAAGAAAACTAACATACTAACAGCAGAAACTGTTTTTAAATGTAATACTTAATTGGAATACGTTCTATATAAATATATACATTATTTAAAATAAATACATTATTTGCTGTTAGCTTAATGACTTGTATTAACGTAACAGCAACGTAATTTTTTACGAGTCACGTTTAATTATAAAATGAAAAAAATTATAAGCAATTATGCAAATAAGCAGTTATTACAAGATGCTTACGAAAAAAATCAACCACATAATATGTTTGTTGTCCATTTTAAGCCGTTATTCACATCTTTAACTAGCAGTGAACTATTTGCAGTCTGCTGAAGAAGATTAAGGTTTTCCCCGGGACGGAATGTCTGTCTTTGTGCAAAAATCTTCTGCACAATAGAATAGAATAGAATCATTTTTATTCAATATTGATTACATGTAAGTCTTATTGAAAGTCATTTTTAACTTTTACCACTGGTTCGGCAAAAAACCTCTGTCCTGGGAAGAACCAGCAAGAAACCTAGCGGGACTTTTCTTTTAAAGCATAGCTTACAATATAATAATTTACAATTGTTATGAAAACATTTAGAAACAGCATGGTAGTGATCACCTCATTCCCAGGGGTTATTATCAATTCAGGAACTATATTAAAACAGCACACAGGATTATAATGTACTTTAATAGATGGTAGGACTCCCTTTCTGCCTTGGAGGGAAGGTACCACTTTCTTACCTATTTCTGCCGCCATATGGCAGAGATATGACCTACAGACCGGAACATTTAGAGAGCCGTTGTGGCGCAACGACAGCGCCGCCACATAGAAATATTATAAAGTTTTAAATAGATTACTTAGAATTACTAAATAGAACTATTTAATTACTAGCCCATGTCTAGTGTTCCTTTTCCTTTGTTGAGAGGATTTGTCTTATCCGTCACGCTTGGCAGAAGAATTGACGATCGCAGTGCCAGATGCTTCGTAACTTTGGCGGTCCGATATTCTAATTAGAGGTCATAAAGTAATAAACATTTTTAATGCATGTGACATTGTGAGGCATTCCATGTACGACCTCAAAAGTGACAACGCATTTCTAGCCACCTTTATTTGAAGTTTGTTGCAGATGTCCCTGGACTGGTTAGATGGACTGTAAGTTCGATTGACATTTAATTAAAAAAATGTATCTCTTGTTGCTTTATGTATATAGAGTAGTCTTTAACATTTTAAAACAAATAGTTAGTCACTATCTTGATTTTTAAGCGTGCGAGGTCTTTGCCACGCTCGTTTTCCAGTTAAGGTTTACAATGCCTTTTGAATATTGATGACATTTTTGTATCATTATCTCCATTTAGTCATGAAGCATGATGCGCATAGCATGACGGAATCAATCGTAATGTTACGTTTTCTTTGAAGTCGTATCGGAGTGATTTTTGCCATACTAATATGTGTTATGGCTGTAGTTGCTAAGTGTTGGGTTGTAAAACAATAATTTTGAAAACAAAGCTGTTTTCAGTCAATCATTAATGAAAAGCGCCGTGCTTATGTCCTCTCGTCATAGCCGCAGCATGAGTGGGTCGATTCGTCCGGAGTGGGACTACGCTCTCACAAAATACCAGCGTAAAACAGCAACAAATCTTTTGCTCAATACGAGGTATTTTATTTTAGTCCTCAGGGTGACAACGCAACTGTATTTTGATTCTTAATTCGGAATAGATGTAGATGTCTATGGGCCACAGCATCCACTTACTACCAGGTGAGTCTGAGTGCTCGCTTGTCACGTGGCGATAAATGTGAACACGTACTATAATGTTCATAATCATATCATTACAGCTTATCAGAAGTACACTGATGAACATAGGCCTTTCCTATAAATTGCTTTATAATGAAGATATTTGCCATAGATAGATAGATAGAAAATTCTTTATTGCACTCAAACAAACAAACATTTGGTACAAAGGCGAACTTAATGCCGAAAAGGCATTCTCTGCCAGCTAACCTTTGGTAGTGGTGAGAGCTAGGGCCGCAACAGAAAAACTAACTTATTTTCACATATTATTCAAAATATAATATAATATAAATATGTTACTTTATACATATATACACTTATACACACATATACACATATACATACATATTTACACATGTATATATACATATAAATAAAAATACATACTATATTAATAAAATACATACAATCTAGTATAGGAAATTATAATATTATATAAACCAAAAACATTAATCAAGTAATTTTAAATAATGTGCCTCAACCTTACGTTTAAATGTATTTATTGAGGGAGCATCTTTCAAATCTCGTGGAAGGTTATTCCAAAGTGAAATTGATGATACCGTAAAGGAATCCGAGTAGTATGTAGATTTATGCCATAATTGCCACGCTCCGCAGGCGGGTTGCAAACCACAGTATTTTATTATTTTGAATTTTTATCAGGAAGGTGCTACTGTCCATCTCTTGTTTGATTTTCCTCTGTCGCCTCTTATGACACTCTCGGGATGATATCAAGTAGTGGATTCTCTTACAACGCCACTACATAACTTTGACTTCACTAGTCATCGAAAAATATTTTCTTTATTCAGACGTGCAGGTTTCCTCACGATGTTTTCCTTCACAGATAGCACGTGGTAAATCAGAACTCAAAATAAATAACAATTAACTACCTCATGTTGCTGGCGAGCGAGCGTTTATCATAACACATTTCTTCAATTATACTTGTAAATGCATAATGCCTTTCAGAACAGAACAGAACAGAAACTTTTTTATTCAATATAGATTATAAATAATACTTATTGAAAGTCACTCTTTTGTCTAATTACCACTGGTTCGAAAAAAAACCTCTGTACTGGGAAGAACCAGCAAGAAACCCAGCGGGACTTTTTTTTTTAAATAACAGCTTACAATCATGTATATTACACAATTAACTAATAAATTAAAAAACAGTAATAAATAAGTATTACACACATAAATATTATAAATTTATGAGTAAATAAAATGCGGTGAGGATACAGACTTCTACGTTGTATCTTCACATTTGCTTCCAGCGATTTAATTGGGTCTTATGCCGTCATCTCCTTTGCCGAATGGATCTTGATCGTTGGTGACGAGGTAAAAATTTCCTCTGGCCCTAAAGGTAAAATAAATTAAATGTTTTTATGCATATTTATTTATGTTTTACATTTGCCTCTTTTCAAAAGAAGGGAACACAGGTTACTCGTTTTTAGGGTCCCGTAGTTAAACAACAAGGACCCCTTATAGTTTCGCCATGTCCGTCCGTCCGTCTGTCCGTACGCGGTTTTACTCAGAGACCATAGGTGCTACGAATCTGTAGTTTGGCATTGTTATAGATATTAATTACGCCTACAAAACTGTGAAATAAAATCTTAAAAAAATCGTAAAGGGAAAATGATTTATTTTTACCCGTGTATCCTATCGTGTGTGATGTCGTTGGATAGGTCTTTTAAAAGTATTGGGGGTGTGGAAGAACATTTTTTCTATTCAGGGGTCCGTTTGCGAAATATTTAGCATGAAAGTCGTATTTAATATTAGAGTCATATATCCCCACCCCTAAAAACCGCTGTTTTTAGAAATGTGAAAAGTATGCACGATAGTAGTAAATATAATGAAATTAAAAGGAAAATTATCGCAACTAGGTAGACTTAACGAGTTAACTAGTAACAGTCGACTAACTTATAAAATGCACTTGGATTAGTAAAAATTTCTATACAATTCCATATAAAATAACCTAAAACTAGCTGCATTATAAGTTATAATGTTGTAATTTATAACATTGTAATGTTAATGTAAACATAAGATATAAACATTTTTGAAGAAAACTACTTATGCGTTACTACTATAGCTTTACGTTTTCCTTTGTGAGGTAGGCAGAGAGGATCGATCGCCAAGAGGTCGCTCCTGATATACGCGAGTGACCCTCGGGATAGTTTAGAGCAGTGATGGGACGGGAAGGTTTGTTACAGTCATGTATATCTTAGGTTTCCACTGCGGGAAACTAACAGATGGATAGTGAACTATGACCATATTTGTACGGACTTAGCATGTGCATAATTTGATGTAAATTATAATATATATATATATATTTTTTGTTTTATGATAATATTTTACAAATCGAAAATACTTTTTAATCTTTTTTGAATAACACTGCTCATGCCTATAAGTCTGCTTGGAAAATAAGTCCTTCAGTTACCATCGTCTTATTTCTAGTCGTTATAGCGGTCAAACATCATCCATCGACTTCAGGAGTGTTTTACCAGGTCGTCACTCCATCTAATAGGGGACGCTCTCACACTTCGTCTACCGGTTGGAGGCTGCCACTCGAAAACCTTTCTTCTTCATCGGTTGTCGACTCATCGAGCTATATGGCCGGCCCATTGCCACTTCATCTTACTAATCTGTTGCGCAATGTCGCTTAATCTATCACGCAGAGAAAGCCACTTAGCACACACACACACACATAGCTTATTAGCATGAGCATAGCCCTCTCCATAGCTCGCTGAGCGACCTTGAGCTTCCTCATACGGCCAGCAGTGAAGGACCACGTCTCACAACCATAAGTCATCACTGGTAACGCACTGGTTGACAATCTTTTTTTTAATGTTTTGAGGTATGTCTAACGAGATGTGTCGTAATCTCCCATGAACTCACTTAATATGCTCATATTATCAAGAAGGCCTCTAAATTCACGTGTTGTGACGGGCAACTGGGAACCCACTTCACATTGTGCGTGAGCCGACACGCACTTGGCCAGTTTTTGTTTTAAAGACGGGGGCGACTGAGTCATCAGGTGGAGTCTCATTAGTGGATGCTGGGCCATGGACACCAAAACACCCTTGGCATATATATATATACATATATATATTAGTTCCCTAAATTCTGGCTACGTTTCCTAGTCAAATGGCTGTTCTTAGTCTTTAAAAGGATTAAATAATCCTCTTAAAGACTAAGAACCTCTAATTAATATATTAAGTTGTAAGTTATTTTTAATGATAAAAGGAAAAATGGGGAAAATATGCTCTCAATAATAACACTCAATAATGATGATTAAAATTGGACTAACTCGAGCGACACGTATTCTCCCATGTACGCGACTGTATAGGTGGTTCCGTTCGTTCGTATCCAGGTGTCATAATCGGATTCGCTGGCGGCCGGGAATGCGAATTTATTAAATATAGACTCTCGGAAATACATCCAAGAGCGGTCGTGGCTGCATTTACCTGGAAGAAAATAAAGTAGGCGGAATCGAGAATGACACTTTTATTTGGCCATTACCTTCCCCAAAGCAAATATGAGTTGTTGGTGACGTACTTACAAGAGGATAAAGTTGGAATTAGAAAAAATAACCTATAGTACAAGCGGGATTCACACACACGCCTTAGGAGGATATAGTGGAGAAACACCAAGAACTTAAATAACCGCTTAGAGGAAGCGATTTATTCTGTCAAGGAATTCTAGAAACTCACATCAACTTTTTGAAACATATTTATAGCAACAGTGAAAGCCGAGAGTTGTCCGTGTAGTGGCGGTGTAAGAATATCCAATACCTCATATCGTCCCGGGGTGTCGTAAGAGGCTATAGAGGGAAACAAACAATGAGGTGGGTGAGGTGGTAATATAGCGTAATAATAAGTACTTATATATAATTATTCAAATAGGTAATTTAGGCAAGGACAAAATATGTCTAATGTTTGGGAAAAGATTGTAATATATATTTTTATTATTTTACCATTAATTATTATTAAAGTTAGAAAAATTTACTTTGCCAATATCCGCTCAATAAAATAAAATAATGTGTCTTACCTTGTTTGAAGAGCACCTCCCTCCCTCAATCACGTGCACTAACCCGTGTCACCACTAATCCCAGCACTCCTACTCTCACCACCACTACACTAGGAAAGACACCACCGACGATAATACGACACGTGTTTCGCCTCTAGACGAGGCATCCTCAGGTGTAGTAGTCTTTTCGGTGGCTGACCGCTAAGCGGTAATATTATGGATTTCCGCAAAGTAACGCCTCTTAATATTTTTTTTTGGGTTTATGCCATCTAGCATCTACTCTACGTACCACCTTGAGAGTCAATCAATTTTTGTTCAATAATTTTATCTTTACCTATAGAATGTAGTAGATGGCGTTATTACTAGGTTTTTGCTGCGTGTGAACGGCTCACATATTTTTTTTTTCATTTTTTTTATAGGATAGGGTGACAAACGAGCACACAGTCCACCTGATGGTAAGTGGTTGCTGTGGCCCATAGACATCTACATCTATCCTCAATAAATAATCAAAATGCAGATGCGTTGTCACCCGTGAGGACTAAGATGGAATGCCTCTTTTCCAGTAAAAAGGGTCTCCGGTTCTCTACACTAACCATACGAAACACAGCAGTGTTAAGCTGTTATTTTACGCTGGTATTCTGTGAGAGCGTGGTCCTTTCCGGTCGAGCCAACCCATTCGTGCTACAACTATGCTACTAATATAGCTGCAGCATGACTCTACCACGTAGAAAATTATCTTATTAATTATTAAATAAACAATTACCGCCATTTCCCACTCTATCTATGCAATGATTTTTTTCTTAATGGATTAGTTTTGCAGCCCATTGATTCTACGGTCTTGCATTTGGCCACCAATGACTTTGAGTTTGACATGCATGAGTGGTGACTTCAGTAACAGTTGTCTTATTTCTGAGACGCTATAGAATTTACTAATCTTAGTCGACTTTGATGCGACTTACGGGATACGTGATAAAAAGGATAAAATTATTCCTTGACGTCGCCATTGGCGAGCACCGTGTGATGGCAGTCTTAGAGAATTCGTAGCCCCAATGTACCCCGTGAGTCACGTGACCGGCGTTAATGGGAAATGCAAAAAACTTCTTATGCAGTTGACTGTTACGAGCTGGTGATGATGATGATTACGTCGCCACCAGATAGCAATATATGCCTTATAGAATATTCCAATTTATATCTTTATATTTATTTGTATAGATAACATTGATTTCCAACAGAACACGTGTTTTGTTAACGTACCTTTTCCGAATTATTTATTGCTCTTGGGTATCCCAATACTTTACCCAATGATCCATAGCGAACTTCACCTGCCCAATCTAAGAGAAACATGTTCACGTCGCCCTTAAAGATGTAAGCTGACAGGATGGATATTGATTCGGGGCTAGTTACTGTTCGATTGTAGCCATGCACGAAAAATACAGTTACGAGGCCTTTGTCAATACATAACCTGTTTTCTATTAGAAGCAGAGGCGACTTCAATGGCGTTACTAAAGGCTTTTTCAGTGTTCTAAAAAATAAAATACTTGACTGCCTCGTGGGTCTAGCAGTCGTAACCGAGACTGCTGATCATGAGGTCCCAAGTTCTAATCCCAGGTCAGGCAAAAATCAGTTATTGGGTTCACATAATGATTTCTTATATTTGCGCGAACACTACACATTAAATAAAACTAATTTTACGGATTTTATCGCATTTAATTAAACTTTTTAATTGTTAAGTGCTTTACAGCACCCATGGTCACGGGGACTAAGGTGTTTGACGTCTCGATGTCATAGTTAGCCCAGCTACCTTCAAAAACAGTGGAACAGTGTCAAAGCTTGGAGACTATCTATTTGAAACAGCAACAGAACAGAAACTTTTTTATTCAATATAGATTATAAATGATACTTATTGAAAGTCACACTTTGTTTAATTTACCACTAGTTCGGAAAAAAACTCTTTCCTGGGAAGAAACACAGCGCGACTTTCTTTTTGAATAAAAAACAGTTTACAATCATATATGTTACACAATTAACAACTCAATACAAATTAGAAATAGCTTGGTAGCGATCACCTCATTTCCAGGGGTTATTATCATCCATAAATTAGATTGCTATTGTTAATCCACCTGCCAATAATGACGATTTCGGCAATTCTTCCTTTGATAGAAAATAACTATATCGAATAGAAGATGAACTCTGATGTTTGTGAAGAAGAATTAATCCCACCAAAACGTAAATGTAAAAAGGGGGCCTCACCGATTAAAGAGTTGAGATGACAGAGAGATCTGAACGGGTGTCAAGCTCCATAGAAGTTATCAAAGGTGTAGAAATAACGTTCTTATTTTACCCATAAAATTTGGAATTTTAGGCATTCAAGGGGGCCTTGTGGGATTGTGGTGACGCATTGGCTTAAGTAGCTCGACCTTTTTCTTTTTCGAACTTGACTAACTACATATATAAACCTTTCCCATTGTAGGCAGGATTTACCGTTCGTTAACCCAGCCACCATAAAAATAAGCACAGCCCATCCCTGTTTCATTTCCCTCCGTCCCTTTCTACGACACCCACGGGATGGTATCGGGTAGTGTATTTATTTTATTTAGCTGAAGTGATAAACAAAATGATGCTCCACTTGATGGTAAGTGGCTACTGTGATCCTTGGACAGCTGTAGCCAACTTCAAGCAAAGAAAGCTACAGATGCATTGTCACCTCTAAGGACTAAGATGTTATGCCTCACATCATGTAATTATACTAGCTCCCTATACCCTTCAGAACGGAACATAGCAGTGCAGGCACTGCTATTTAGCGGCAGAAATAGTAAGAGGGTGGTATCTATACAGACGTCCTCATAGGTAGAAAAGGAGTCATATCACCTATACTAGTGTTAAAGACTCGCTGCCCACGGTGCAATAAAATGGGAAACAGGACGCCGTCTTTGCGCTCTGCACTCTTCACACTTACGGGCCTTACGGTGCGACAGAGAGCGCAACAGGCGGCGTCCTGTTTCCCATTTTATTGCACCAGGGCAGCGAGTTTTAACATTAGTACTGTACCTACTGTAGCAACGTAAATATGCTGCCTCCAAGCATTGAATAAACCCTGTAAATAAAATGTTATATGTGCGTAAAGAACATTTCATGTACAAGAAGACGACGAGTTTAAATCTCAACCGAATCATACGTGGTAGAATCCTGTTAAAGCATGTATAAGGAGAAGGACCGCTCTCTCACAGAATACCAGCGTTATAAAATAGCAGAATGCGACTGTGTTTCGTATGGTGAGTTTGGAGAACCGTAGATCATTTTAATTGATAATGAGGCATTTCATGTTAGTTCGCAGGGTGACAAAGCATCTGCTTTTCGATTATTAACCGGGATTATTTAGTAGGTGTCTATGGGCCACGGTATTCGCTTACCACGCTTTTTACGTGGTAGAGCCATGCTGCAGCTATATTAGTAGTATAGTTGTAACACGAATGGGTCGGCTCGACCGGGGAAGGACCACGCTCTCACAGAATACCAGCGTAAAATAGCAGTTTAACACTGCTGTGTTTCGTATGGTGAGTGTGGAGAACCGGAGACCCTTTTTACTGGAAAAGAGGCATTCCATCTTAGTCCTCACTGGTGACAACGCATCTGCATTTTGATTCCTTATTGTAGATAGATGTAGATGTCTATGGATCACAGCAACCACTTACCATCAGGTGGACTGTGTGCTCGTTTGTCACCCTATTCTATAAAAACATTAGGTAGGCTGTGTGCTCGTTTTTTATCCTTATTTCTATAAAAATCTAATGCTTGTACAAAAACTGAATTATTCGTTTTCGGATCTGGTTGAGTTGCGTTTATTCCCGTTTCTAACATTGCATCATCATCATATTCAATACCGAGCACCCTGAACAGGCGTTTTACATCGTTAGTTACAATAACAGATCATTGGAATAATTTGCATTCTTCATTATTTTCGTCTAAATAGAATGTTTTGGATTTCCAGGGGGGTTCGGACGTCCCCGCGAATTTCCATGCTAGGTATCACCGGTTATGTGACCCTGTTTGCATCTCTGACATTCGGCCAACTGACATTCTCTCAGAATAGATAAGGAATAAAATGGAACATAGATTAGATATAAATAGTTTCTATTTAAAGTTATTTTTAACTTCGACCACCGGTTCAGCAAAAGTCTCTGTCCTGGGAAGAACCAACCAGAAAACCCGCGGGATTTTTTTCCATAGTAACATTGTACAATATAAAATAGGCTGTACAATTACGTATAACGCTCATCAAACAGCTTGGAGTGATCACCTCATCCCCAGGGGCTATCAACCAGGTTACTTGCATGCTATTAAGTCATACGAGTAAATAGCCATTTCTTTAATTTTTGTCTGTCTGTCTGTCCGGGCTAATCTCCGGAATGGCCGAATTGATTGTGATGAAACATTACAAATAGATAGAAAACAATGCCAAGCGGGATCTAAGCTATTTTTTATCCGAAAAACTTGAACATTTTTTTTAACATAAAAAACGAAAAATTGATAAAATAAATTTAATGTTTGGTGATTATATAAAATATAAATAACGCCACATTAATAGATAAATAAAAAAAAATAAAAAAAATAGAGAGACCTTGTGCATTTTGGGAATTTATTATAATGTACACATTGCCTCATTAATAAATTCGCAGAATACCACCGTAAAATAGCAGCTTAATGCTGCTGTGTTTCGTTGGTGAGTGTAGAGAACCGGAGACCCTTTTACTGGAAAAGAGGCATTCCATCTTAGTCCTCACGGGTGACAATGCATCTGCATTTTGTTTGATGTAGATGTCCATGGGTCACAGCAACCACTTACCATCAGGTGGACTGTGTGCTCGTTTGTCACCCTATCCTATAAAAAAAAAATTACTGTGTGGAGTCGAGTACCTAATGTAGTGTAGTACCTAGTGATACCAGGTTGTGGTTTTTCCTGTTATTTATAGAGTGTAAAACATTTTTTTAATTAAAAGTTGTTTTTGTAAACCTACATAAAATTTCCGTAAATATACCGAGCAGCCAAAGATAATATCTATATAACTCTTTTGTTGTAGATCTTAAAAAGTTCTAAAGACCCCGTCTGCAAAATAAAAATAGTTTCTAATTTTTATTTTGCATTTTGGTCATTATTAGGACTGTTCAATCCGCGTGCCAAGTGTGCCGATTATAGAAGCAAGCAGTACTGTTTATACGACTAAAATAGTATGAAATATATTGGAAAATATGTACATGTTGTTTCTTTTAATTACTAAGTGATTGTATGACTTTAAAAAAAAAACAAGATTCAATGTAAATTGCAGTTAATGAGTAATGAGTTAATTTAATTTCACATATTTAAAAGATAATAATTTATCTTATTTTTAGACTGACCTATAAATACTAAAGCAGTCCATAATATTTCTATAACATGTAGTTTGTACATTTTCTAACGTAACTACACACTTTGGTATCTATAGCACAACTTATTTTTTGGTGATGCACAGGTGAGCGTTTCTCGCACTGGTATACGACTGATACGCACTGACACGACGTAAGTAAAGAAACTGATACGGATACGGAAGAATAAAACAAACGCAAACTTTGTCTGAAGATACATGGCAAATAATAAATGATAAAAGGAAAATTAAATCCCACCAAAAACATTTTCATGTAAAATGTTGCCAAGATGTAGTTTGGCTGTTTCGCTACTACCGGCTACCGTATATATTCTTTTTTTATTTTTGTATATCAATTATTATTCTTCTTGTTATTTTTTTTTCAATAGAACTATTGTTTAACAGAAAAGTAATGAAAAGTGAATAAATGTTTTACCTTAAGCCCATGTGACGGTAGCGAAACGGCCAAGCCACATATTTTGACCAAGATGTAGAGTTTGTGAAGTTAGGGCTTGTAGAGTTAGGGCGTGTAGAGTTACAAGCTTGGCTCTACATGAGATCTGATAACTTTTTGACAGTGCAAGCCATATGGTCTCGTCTTGGTAACATTTTACATGGAAATGTTTTTGGTGGGATTTCACTTCTTTTTGTAAGTTGCATAAGACAATTTTTAAAAACCTGAAACACGTATTTTTTAATTTGTAATAAGAAGTCTGTACTTGTATAATTTTCAGATCTCTAGCATGAAATTAACTTTGTATGGGAAAACGCAATACAAGCTTCCATTCCCTAATTTAAAGGGTGGGGGTGATTTTGATAAAAATCCTGAAATACGTATTTGTAGAAAGGACATTAAAATATAGAGAACTTAAATGGAAAGCTTTATTCCCACTTCTGATGAAGGATGTTATTATGATGTATAGAGTCACATGAAAAGGCTTTTAGAATAGAATAGAATCACTTTTATTCAATATAGTACTACTACCACCGGTTTGGATATAACCTCTGTCATGGGAAGAACCAGCAAGAAACCCAGCGGGACTTTTAAATAAGGTTAATTTACAATATATTACTTAATACAAAATATAAATTGTACCGAGACTAATTTTGTAGTTGAGAATAATAATTAATTCGTTTGCACGAATTAATTATCCAATGTGTCAAGGATAAGCTAGTAACGGAATACGACAAGTGCACCGTTCCACGCCAGAGCCAAGACTGCCTTAACGGCGGCCGCTCCGTCCGTTTTATACAAGCAAAACAAGTAGCTAGGCAAACGGGCGCCACCGCAGGTGCAATGGCGCAGGTGTGCGGTGCACGTGTTGTTTACAAGAATTCTGTCTAGCTACACCGGCACCGTCGCACGTGCAATGGCGCAGGCGCCGTCATATTTTATTATTATTATTTATAACAAGGAGAAACAAGGAGTAACTTTCAGCTTTATAGGACTTCAGGAAGTAGCCTAAGAATTTTGATGATCATCAGTGAGTGAGTCAGTGACGAAGTTGTTTTTTTTTTAAAAATATCAATAAAATCTATAGTATAAGAGCTAAGCAATTGAAACTTTATATGTCTAATAAGTCCACTATTGACATCATATCCCGAGGATTTTCTTTATCTGGCATAATCCAAATCCAAGTTAAAAGGGTTCAAAAAAACGACTAAGCGCTTAGAGAAAAGGTAGGTAGTGCTTTGTTTTGGTTGGCTCGTCTCAGATCATACATTTCAAATAAAGAGAAAGTTTAAAAGCCCAATTTTTTATAGAATAAGGGTGACAAATGAGCACATAGTCCACCTGATGATAAGTGGATGCTGTGGTCCATAGAAATCAACGTCTATCCTTGATTAAGAATCAAAGGATAAGAATAACAAGAATTTCCAGTAAAAGGGTATCCGGTTCTCTACAATCATCATAAGAAACACAACAACATTGAGCTGCTATTTTACTCCTTCGTTCGTGCTACAACCATAATATAGCAACAGTATGGCTCTGCCACGTGTAAAAATAATAACGGATGCATTTAATTCGCATTTTATTGACCATATTGAAAAATACTATTTTCAATTAAATAATACAGTTGATCTACCAATGCGGTCTCAATCTACGAGGGGCGTTCAATGTATTCTCGGTGTTAGGGTGATTTGCTAATAATGTAGGTAATTAAAAAAAAATGCTAACGACACTACCTCAGGGTATAAATATGAAATTTCGTCGTGATATCTTCATTATTTCTTATGTAACCTTCAGTCATAGATGACGGGAATGACTGACTCGGACTGACTCGACAATGTTGATATAAATCGAACACCGTGCGGTGATTAAATTCCTCACTAACCAATGTAAAACTCAAAAAACCATTCATGAAGAAATGGTGGCCGTTTACCAAGACTCTGTTCCACAATGTCAACTGTACAGAAGTGGTCAAGGAATTCAAAACAGGCAGGAAAGCATCGAATATGACTGCCCGGGTGGGCCAATCACAGCGGCTAAGTAGAAGAAAATGAAAATTATTGAAAAACTTGTATTAGAAGATGCACGAGAAGAATTAAGATGTTGTAGCAAATATGACTAATCTATCCGTTAGTACCATGCATACCATATTGCACGACTATCTCAACCTCACAAAAGTCAGTGCAAGATGCGTGCCGCGAATGCTCACTGCGCTCAAAAGCAGCCGCCGGTTGACTGTTGCAGGGAATTTTTGAGCTATGTAGACGACCAACAAGTGTTAGTTGATTCGCCCGGCTTCGCACACACTTGATTTCTGGATATCGACAACAGCGCCACCTACTGGGTCCAACTGTGAATTTAAACTATCCTGAACTCACTTAAGCACAAACAAAAAATTTCATCAAAATCGAGGTAGCTACTACACCTCATTCTAGTCTTAGTCGTAAAAATATACATTTTTTTAAAGTATATACCTAGTCAATATCTCGATTTTTAAGCTGCGAGGTCTCTGCCACGCCGTATTCCAAATAAGGCTTACAACGCCTTTTGAATATTGATGAAATTCTTGTATTATTATCTCCATTTAGCCATGAAGCATGAGATGCATAACATGAAGGAATCAATGAAAATGTTACGTTTTTCTTGAAGTCGTATCGGAGCGAATTTTGACATACTAATATCTGGTGTGGCTGTATTCGACGTATCTAGCTGCTAAGAGGGTAGTCAAACAATATTAAAACTTTAATATAATGAATTTCCGCAAAATAACGCATGATTATAT
Source organism: Parnassius orleans (assembly GCA_029286625.1). Taxonomy (NCBI): domain Eukaryota; kingdom Metazoa; phylum Arthropoda; class Insecta; order Lepidoptera; family Papilionidae; genus Parnassius; species Parnassius orleans. The sequence continues at coordinate 384,272 of JAGSMP010000080.1, read as the reverse complement.
TAATTAAACAATAATTTTGTAAGCACAGCTGTTTTCAGTCATTCATTCACAAGAGCTGTATATTAATAATGTGTACTCGTAAAATACTCAGTCGTTTTTTTTACGTCTTATAGCCACGCTGTAATTGAGTATAGCAATGATCGGTAGAGAGTAGTCATTCCCGATCGAGATTTGAGAGTGTTGGAAGCTGTATTTTTTATATCCCACCACATCATTTTTTCAAAGTTTAATTACATTTCATTACAATCTTTAAGTGTCATTTTAATCGATAACTTGTTGCCATCTTGTAGGTAGCGACATAATCCCGTTGCTGTAAAAAAAGTTATCGAACAAAATGGCACATATATATTACCTATAATTAAATGTAATTAAACTTTCAAAAAAAAATGTCTTGAATTTGTATATAAAATACGAAGAAACTTTTCCCCCGGCCTTATAGGTCCTCTCGATCGGGCATGACTACGCTCTACCCCGATCGACATTGCCGGATGTCGCTGTGCTTTTCGTGTAGAAAAACAGGTGACCCTTTTTACTGGTTAGGGAGGCATTCCATCTTAGTATTCAGAGGTAATAACGCATATGCACTTAGATTCTTAACTGAGGATAAATGTTGATGTCTATGTGCCCTAGCATACACTTAGGGGGACTATGTCCTCGCTCGTCACTCTTACTCTTTGAAAAAAGAAAGCGACAGCAGCGTCAAAGGTGCAATAAATTTGGTATTGTGATCCCTTAAAAAATATATCTTAAGATTTCATTAATAGTTCCCACCATGTTCATCATCAACATCATTATCATCATCATTATGATTACACGTTACGTTTTAACATTAAAAGTACACTGCTGAACATAAGCCTTCTCTAAAGATTGTTTCTTAGGGAAGATATTTGCTGTATTTTTTTATAGGATAAGAATGACAAACGAGCACACAGTCCACCTGATGGTCTATATCTATCTTCGTTTGCTAATCAAAATGCAGATGTGTTGTCAGCCGTGAGGACTAAGATGGAATTCTCTACACTCACCATACGAAACACAGTAGCATTAAGCTGTTATTTTACGCTGGTATTCTGGGAGAGCGTGGTCCTTTCCCGGTTGAGCCGACCCATTCGTGCTACAACTATACAATTAATATAGCTGCAGCATGGCTCTACCACGTTAAAAGTACTGTAGTTACCACGCTCCGCAGGCTGGTTTGTAACTACAGTTTTATTATTTGACTTGTTATTGAAAGGTGTTATTACCCATCTCTGTTTGATTTTCCTCTGTCGCCTATTATGATATCCTCATATGTACATGTGACATATGTAATGAACTATTTATAGCGAGCGTTTAACCTATACGCTATTATGCCTTTACAAGTACAATTAAAAAAAACATTAACAAATAAGTATTACACACATAAATAGTATATTTTCACGAGTAAATACAATGGGTTCCAGAGCGGAGCAGACGTTCTACGTTGTATCTTCACGTTTGCTTCCAGCGATTTCATTGGGTCTTATGCCGTCATCTCCTTTGCCAAACGGATTTTGATCGTTTGTGACGAGGTAAAAATTTCCTCTGACCCTAAAGGTAAAATAAAGTAAATGTTTTATGCATATTTTTATTATATTTTACGCATATTATACGTTTGCTCCTTTTCGAAAGAAAGGGAACACAGGTTACTCGTTTTTAGGAACCCTATTACTAAGCCTCCGCTGTCCGTCCGTCCGTCTATCCGTCCGTCCGTTTGTCCGTCCGTTTGTCTGTCTGTCAGCGGACTGTATCTCATAATCCGTAATAAGTAGACAGTTGAAATTTTCACAGAATGTGTATTTCTGTTGCCGCTATAACAACTAATAATAAAAAATAAAAATTAAATTAAAAATTAAGCGGACCCCCCTACTAGAAACGTGTTTTTTTTACTTACATAGTATTAAATCTTGTACGATGGTACGGAACCCTTCATGCGTGAGTCCGACTCGCACTTGGCCGGTTTTATTTTAAAGACGTGAAGATGACCGCGAGTCATGAGGCCATAAGTGGATGTTATAGACCATAGACACCAACACCTATGCCTTGATCAGAAACATGCCATGATTAAGAATCGGAATGCAGATGCGTCACCCTAAGGACTAAGTTGGAATGCCTCGTTACCAGAAAAAGGGTTCTCCGACTCTCGTTATTCACCACTCGAAACTCAGCAGCATTTTGCTGCTATATCACGTTGGTAATATGTACACAAAACTAAAACTAAAAACTCAAATTATCATACAGTCCTCGCTAAATGCCACAAACTTAGCCATTGAGCAAAATAAGAACCAGCGTTTTGTCACCAGCGGCGACGACAAGTTGCGGATACAATTCCTTTGAATGCTTTACCGCACGTGGTAGATCCAAACTGCAACTATATTATGCTTGATCGGCTCGGAATAGGTCGAGGACAGAACACCTGCGTAAAATAGCAGCTTAATGCTGCTGTGTTTCGTATGGTGAGATTTGAGAACCGAAAACCCTTTATTCCATCTTGGTCCTCAGGGCCAGCATCTGCATATGCATTTTGATTCTTAATCGAGGATAAATGTAGATGTCAATGGGCCACAGCATCCACTTACCATCATGTGGACTGTGTGCTCGTTTGTCACCCATATTCTACAAAAAAAACGTGGATCTCTACAGCAAGTGGCACAAATATGTAGTCATCTCTCAGAGACTCTTAATTGCACCTCTTACTCAACCTTGAACCACCTCTCATTAGTCTATTTAAGTTATAAGTTATTTTTAATGGTAAAAAAACTGGCAAAGTGGGTGTCGGGCCAAAAATCGACAGGGCTATAACGACTAATATTGGGCCCAAATAGGAAGATCGTAACTGAAGGACTTATTTTCAAATCAGCCTTATAGGGAGTGGTATTCAAAATAGATGAAAAAACTTTTCGATTTTGATAATAATACACTATCTGCCCCGCAAATCAAAAAAGAAAGCTAATAGTAGTAATGCATATAAGTCGTTTTCTTCATAAAATGTTTATTTTTAACAGTTTACAATAACATTACAAAGTTATTAATGCAGCTAGTTTTAGGTCATTTTCTATGGAGTTGTAACGAAATTTTACTAATCCAAGTGCATTTTATAAGTTGGTCGACTATTACTCGTTAACTAATTCTTCTTACTTAGCTGTAGTTTGTTTTCCTTTTGACATCATTATATATACTACTATTGTGTATAATTTTAGGGAGGGGGATGACATGACTAAGGAAAAACACAACTTTAAAGCTAAATATTTCGCAAACGGAAACCTGAATCGAAAAGATGTTGTTCCACAGCCCCATTGTTTTTAAAATACCTATCCAACGATACCCTACATGATGGAATAGACGAGTAAAAATCATCCTCCATTTTCTTGTATAGGAAGTACCCAAAATAAAAATGTTAAAATTGGATAACTCGAGGCGACACGTATTCTCCCATGTACGCGACTATAGGTGGTTTCGTTCATTCGTGTCCAGGTGTCATAATCGGGTTCGCTGGCGGCCGGGAATGCGAATTTATTAACTATCGACTCTCGGAAAACATCCAAGAACGGTCGTGGCTGCATTTACCTGGAAGAAAATAAAGTAGGCAGAATCGAGAATGACACTTTTTATGGAAGTGAAATCCAATTGACGTCAACAACTATCAGGCAATTAGCTAATATATAATTAGATAATATAATAAGTAATTAGAAAAATAATAACTACTATTATAGAACAGGCGGGATTTCGAAAAGGATACTGTATTTCCGATCACATACATACTTTAGAGCAAATAATAGAGAAACAATAACAATTTAAACGACCACAATATTTTACTTAGCAATCAATAGTTACGAGGGTTGTACTCCTAAGTCCTGTCGTATTCCTAAGTCGAAGAATTCTCCCGCCAATTCGTTGAGGAAGCGTGTGAGCTCCCACGTGTGAATACCCACGTTTTATCTCCCGTGACGATAGAGTTCAACAACTTCTCCTTGTTGCCTCCCCCCTCACATTGTTGAGGAAACTTGCGAGCACAGTCAAGGCGTTGCTCCTTGTGTTCGTCAGTCAGCATCCGGGGGACCCAGCGAGCACACACCTTGCGATAACCCAACGTTTTTGTTAAAGTTCTTTCAATTGTGCCGTGGGAAGCTTCAGGAAGTTCAACAAGTTCACGGACAGTGACCCTCCGATCTTTAAGCAGCTCACTGTTGATATTCTGGACAATCGCATCCGAAACCGGCGGTCTTCCTCCGTTCTTCGTAGTGCTTCCGTGCGACCCTCAGTAAAAGCCATGGACCATTTGCGGACGTGCTGAACGGATATGCACTCTTCACCATAAACCTCAGTCAGTTGCCGATGAATCTCCAAGGACGGTAACTTACTTGCGTGGAGAAACCGGATTACTGGTCGAACTTCGCACTTGGCGGGAGCGGCGATCAACACTTTAATCTCTGAAGGCTGCCAAGCGAACACTGAGCGACTACTCCCTCATCCTCGAACAAAATAGATGAGTAACCCACCCATGACTATTGAGTATAAAATTCGCTGTGAAGTGAAAGCAAAAGGGGGACCAGCTCCCCGAGCAGGTTCTCTACCCGTGGAGCGGCCATTCCTCGACTATGTGTAATCTAAAGTACAAAATTAATTTATATATAGTACTACATTTAAAAACTTTGATAGCGTGATTTAGATTTAGGTTATAGCGCGACAACAGCGCCACTACAATACAATAGCCATAAGTTGAATTTGATAGGCTGTAAACTGTAATGTATGAACGAACAATACATAATAATACGAAAAGACAAACTTTAATGCCACGAAGCACGAAGGAATTATATTGTAGTAAATACTAACATATAGTGAGACTATAGTATAACTTTATTCTGTGGTATAACTGTTGTTATAGTAGTAGCAGGAGCATATTAAGTATTTTGATTTTAAAATCAAAAAAAAGAAACATGTGCACACCACGTGCACACGCGGTAGTAAAAGTCTGTGGTAGAAGTAAAACCTCTACTCTATGAGTGAAACTATATTTAAATAAATAAAAATATTTGACGGCAAATTATTTATTTAATATGACAATTTTCAACCACAAGTGCGGCATAAAATATAAGATAAAAGTTTAATTTTATAGTTTATTGAATGTTACAATCCTTATTTTTAGACATGATGTAAAGCCAAAATTATATTAAAAATGATTTGTAATAGTGCCATCTATTACATTCTATAGGAAAGTCATTTTATCGAACAAAAATGAAGGCATCCACGATTTCTTCTGCCACCAGGGCGGCGCCACTTAAAATGATGTAATATAATAATATTAGACAGATTTTATAGCGGTTAAGTTAATTTGTTCGAAAAATGTGAGTTTCAATGTTTCTTTTTGTACTATTATTTAAATTTTATATTAAATAGAATAAAAATAAATTAACCAAACCACAGATATTTATAAAAGTAAAAAAAATTAAAAAAGTGTTAAAAATGTGCAAAAAATTAAAAACAAACCACTGAGTCATTGTTTTGTGTATTGAAATAATACAGTTTATATTTAAACCTAACCAAAAAAACTAAGAGCCGTGGTAGCTCAGATGGTTAGCGCTCGCTGTAAGTTACACAGTACGCGAGCAACCCGGGTTCGATCCCCGCCGGCACCAATGAAATTGTTAATTGCAATTTTAAGTGCTGATTTACCACGTGCTCGGGTGAAGAAAATATCGTGAGGAAACCTGCATGTCTGAAATAAAAAAATATTTCGAAGACATGTGAAATTCTCCAACACGCAATGGGGAAGCACAGCGGACATTTCCTTGCCTAAAACCTCTCAGAAATGAGGAGGCCTGTAGCAGTGGGACGTATATAGGCTGTAACTTTACTTTTACTTACTTTTAAAAAAACTTCACCTCAGTGTAGGGTTACCAGGTGTTTTGCTGGAAAATCCTGACAAATAGCCTGATTTCTATAAAAATGTCCTGACATTATTGCCGCAAGCGAGCGCGATTTAATACATACATATATAAAATAATTCTCTGTAAATAAAATAAATGAACACATGTAGCGATTTTTCAAAGAACCCCTTTCCGGGGGTGGAGGGGGGGGGGGTTCAAATTTGATTGGAGAAAAAATTATTTATGGTTTTTTATCATAAAACCTGGGGCAAATAGACAGAAGGCTTTACTGAAAAATTGTGTATATACCTACTTGTAGTTTAAATAAAAACATGTGAAAGTCATCACTCGACATACACATCAATATGGATAACAACAGTAGATGAGCTACTGTTTGACGTCAGAAAAAAGATGCAGGACCCAGACGGATTCCTTGGCAGAAAAGAAGCTGAGCCTTGCAATTAAATGGATAAACGATCATCCGATTTTATCTCGTGGTTATCGTAAGAGGTAACTTAGAACATGCGCAGATACATTTGTGGAAGAACCTTTATAAGTGTATATTATATTATAAAATCTATTACCGGAGATACTCACGTCCAGCAGTGGACTGTTTAAGGGGCTGATTAGGAGGATGGGGATTTTCGAAGTAAGTCTTTCTGAGTGCATTCCTCTTTTGAGATTAATAGAACTATATACGTGGTAAGCCAAGCTGCAGCTATATTTTGATTGTGGCACGAATGGATCGGCTTGACGGAGGTAGGACCACGCTATCACAGAATAGATGTAAATTGCTTAATACTGCTGCGTTTCGTATGGTGTTTGTTTACTGGAAACAAGTATTCCATCTTATTCCGCAGGGGTGACAACGCATCTGCATTTTGATACTTAATTGAGGATAAATGTAGATGTCTATGGGTCTCAGCTTTCGCTTACCATCCAGGTGGACTGTGTTCTCATTTGTCATTCTTATTCTATATAAAAAAAACTATTCTTTATTATTTTAGAAATTGTATCACGGAAGCATACCTACGATCTTATAGCATAAAACATTTTAATTGTCTCTGTGTTTCTGCGTTATAAATACCAATGATCAAAGAATAAGATTAGGTATACTATTTTTTAGGTCATTGATAAATACACTTCAGCCATAGCCTTATGTGTTACTTATGACGGCAATTTAAAAAGTTGTCGTTTAATTGTTTAATACTAAGTTCAAAAGCTAGTTCTTGCAAAGAATGTTAAACAACATGTAAAGTACATTTGTACTTTACATGTTGTCTATTATTCTTTGCTTTTATTCATTGCTTGTTAAAGCAGGTCTACATTCTGTGTACTAAATATCGGGAATTTGTCAATAAAACAAAAATACAAATTATTCATCTAAATTTATTTTATCGCCTTCAAAGTAGGCCCCATCGCTTGCAATACAACATCTCCAACGCTTCACCCAGTCTTCCATACATTTTCATAGGCTATTTGCGGTATGGCCTTTAGCTCATTCAGCGAATTTTTGTTATGGCTTCTATCGACTCAAAACGTTTTCCTCGAAGTGGTAATTTTAACTTGGAAATAAAAAAAGTCAGACGGAGCCATATCAGGTGAATACGGTGCTTGGTCGAGAACTTTTGTTGAATGTTTCGCTAAAACTCTTTCACTATAATGGCTGTGTGTGATGGTGCATTATCATGGTGCAGCATCCATGAGTTGTGTTGCCACAAATCTGGACGTTTTCGGCGGATACTCACGCAAACGCTTCATGACGCCTAAATAATATTCTTTATTCACTGTTTCTCCCTTTGGAAGAATTCGGAGTGAACCACACCACGGTAGTCAAAAACTGTCAGCATCACCTTGATTTTGGAGCGACTTTGCCGCGGTTTTTTGGGTTTCGGCTCGTTTTCGAGACGCCATTCTGAAGACTGTTGGCTTGTTTGCATGTCGTACTCATAAACCCATGTCTCGTCGCCAGTTATTATACGTTTCATAAGGTCGGATCCGTAGAAGCTCGGAAACCATGTCTTCAGCGACATGCTTTCGCTGCGCTCTTTGAACAAAATTGAGCTCTTTTGGAACTAGTCGAGCGGCGACGCGTTTCATGCCTAAAATGTCAATGAGAATGTTGTGGACGGACTTAAAAGATATGTTCACCTCACTAGCCAACTCTCTCAGACTCATACGTCGATTTTCGAGCACTAGCTTCTTGATTTTGTCGATGTTTTCTTTGGTCGTAGCGGTTGAAGGTCTACCAGAACGAGGCAAGTCTACTACTTCTCGGCCTTCTTTAAAAGCCTTATACCATTCATAAGCCCTCGTTTTCGATATACACGATTCGCCGTAGGTATTTCGCAACATTTTAGTGATTCACCACATGAAATATCATTCGAAACACAAAATTTAAGGCACACTCTTTGTTCAACAATATTTTCCATTGTAAAATTCGCCGATAACTCAAAACTATGACCAACAAAAGTGTAGTTTAAAACAAATTAAATGACAGATCCCGCTCAAACTTTGCGCGCTAAATCAGTACAGTGCTACCTACATGCAGTAAAAAATTAGAACGACCTCTTTTACGCGGGTCTTTTTATTGACATATTCGATACTTTTTACACAGAGTTGTATATCGTGTTTATTTTTTTATATTATTATATGTTAAGTATTGTTTCCAAAGGATACCAGAAGATTGATACGCTGTTAAATTTTATACGTATTCTGTTAACTGTTAACTATACCTAATAATATAAAATAAAAGTAAATAAATAAAATAACAATATAACATATTTTTAGAAACTGAAACTGATAAACAAAAAAAAAACATGAGCGCAGTTCACACGGTCGAAGTGAAACCTTCAAATTAAATGAAATAAATAAAAATATTTCATGATTTGTTTAACACTAGCTGTTCCCTGCGACTTCGTCCACGTGGAATTTATTACGGTGGGATTTCATGGGTTTTTATTTTATTGCGCGGAACCCTAAAGGGTTTTTCTTTAATAAAAGTAGCCTAAGTTACTCCTTATAACATCAGCAGCTATCTCGCCAGTGAAAGTCCCGTCAAAATCAGTCCAGCTATTTCGGAGATTAGCCGGAACAAGCAAAAAGACAGACAGACAGACCGACAGACAGACAAACAAAATTTTTTTAGGTAATTTTCTATGGAATTGTAACGAAATTTTTACTAATCCATGTGCATTTTATAAGTTGCTTCACTATTACTTGTTAACTTGTTAAGCCTACTTATCTGTGATAGTTTTCCTTTTAACTTGTACTACTGTCGTGCATACTTTCCACATTTTCAAAAACAGCGGTTTAGTTGATGGGGGGATGGGGGGGGGGGTTACACACCACTCTAAAAAAATAGAGGTTACTTTAAAGCTAAATATTTCGCAAACCATTTTTTATACGTGGTATAGCCATGCTGCATCTATATTAGTAGTATAGTTGTAGCACGAATGGGTCGGCTCGACCGGGGAAGGACCACGTTTTCACAGAATACCAGCGTAAAATAGCAGCTTAACACTGCTGTGTTTCGTATGGTGAGTGTAGAGAACCTTTTTACTGGAAAAGAGGCATTCGATCTTAGTCCTCACGGGTGACAACGCATCTGCATTTTGATTCGCAAACGAAGATAGATGTAGATGTTTATGGGCCACAGCAACCACTTACCATCAGGTGGACTGTGTGCTCGTTTATCACCCTATCCTATAAAAAAAACGGACCCCTGAACCCCGAAAAAGTGTTGTCTCAATATGTTTGAAAGACCTAGCCAATGACACACTTCACACTAGGCACCCAAAATAAAAAGGTTTTTCAAGATTTTATTTCACTAGGCGTGATTAATATCTATACCTTAGCAAAATTACAGCTTTGTAGAACCAAGGCTCTCTGAGTAAACCGCAAACGGACGGACATGGCGTGAGGGTTCCTTGTTGTTTAAGTACGGAGACCAAAAACAGAGTTACATGAAAAAGAGATCTTTACAAATACTCCTACAGGTGAGTACATTTAAATAGTGCACAGGCTGGCCGAGCCAGGCAAACGAACGTGTCGTGAGAGGTGACAGAGGGAAACAAACCAGAAGGTGGGCAGCAACGTCGCGTCGTCCTGATTACTACGAAAAAATAAAATAACTGCGGTTGCCCCATCTATATCAAGTTGGCAAGTGTATCTAACTATCTAATAATATGTAAGTACCTATAAAATGTATACTTGGAATATAATATGGACGTGGAAGAGCCATACTGCAGCTATATTATGGTTGTAGCACGAATGAGTCGGCTCGACCGGGGAAGGACCTCGCTCTCACAGAATACCACCCGCACAATATCAGCTTAATGCTGCTGTGTTTCGTATGGTGAGCGTAGAGTAGAGAACCGGAGACCCTTTTTACTGGATTTACGAGGCAGTGAGGCATTCCATCTTAGTCCTCAGGAGTGACAACGTATCTGCTCATTACAGCTCTTCACAAGTACACTGCTGAACATAGGCCTCCCCCACGGAATGCCACAAAGCATGGCCCGAGCCACCTGCATCCATTGACTTCCTGCATGTCTTACCAGGTCGTCACTCCATCTAGTGGGGGGACGCCCTACACTTCGCCTGCCGGTACGAGGCTGCCACTCGAGAAATTTTCTTCCCCATCGGTTGTCGGTTCTTCGAGCTATATGGCCGGCCCATTGCCACTTTAGCTTACTAATCCTTTGGGCTATGTCGGTTACTCTGGTTCTACTGCGGATATCCTCATTTCTAAGTTTATCACGCAGAGAAACCCCGAGCATAGCCCTCTCCATAGCTCGCTGAGCGACCTTGAGCTTCCTCATACGGCCAGCAGTGAAGGACCACGTCTCAGTTCCGTATGTCATCACTGGCAACACGCACTGGTTGTACAACTTAGTTTTGAGGTTTTGAGGTATGCCTGACGAGAAGATGGGTCGTAATCTCCCGAACGCTGCCCAGCCGAGTTGAATCCGTCGATTGACCTCTTGGTCGAAGTTGGACTTACCTAGTCGGACTATTTGTCCCAGGTAAACATATTCGTCAACAACTTCGAGCTTAGTGCTCCCAACAACTACCGGCATAGGTGTGACATGGACATTAAACATGATTTTGTTTTGCCCATGTTCATCTTGAGACCCATCCGTTGGGAGACACTATTGAGGTCATTGAGCATAGTGCTTAGGTTCTCCAGCGATTCTGCCATAAGGACTATATCGTCGGCAAATCGAAGGTGAGTGATGTACTCGCCATTGATGTTAATACCGTATCCTTTCCAGTCCAGTAGCTTGAAAACGTCTTCCAATGCAGCGGTGAAGACGTATCTGCTCGTATCTGCTCATTGATTCTTAATCGAGGATAAATGTATTGTAAACGTCTATGGGCCACAGTATCCACTTACAATGAGGTGGGCGGTGTGCTCGTTTATCATCTTATTCTATTAGTGATGTGTCCCTCACTCATGAGTTACCTCGTTTGAGGTCCTCGTGCAGTTACTCGAATTTTAACATTTAACCATCTCACTCACTCGTTCACGACCTCGCTTATGACTGACAATACGAATCGTGTCGCGAGGGAGTGAGCGAACGACTCGATTAAAATAGTTCAAAAAAGTATTGAGATTATGTATTGTGCAGCAATATCTAAATGAATGAGGTGTCGATATTGAGGAAAAAGATTAATAAACAATAATAATAATTTTTGAATAATGGAATGTGAAACAACACATAAATTTGCGTGTGAAAATAAAATCATGCGCATCTTTTTTTATTACCCAATTTTGCGTTAACTGGGCATAACCAGTGATCACAAATTTTATTTGCGTTATTTTATAAATTTAATGACAATGGTAACAACATGACCTGCTTTCAGAATTATTCGGAAGGAGGACACTCGCCTTGCCTTGTGAGATGAATACGCCGCGCCGACGAGCGATTCCTCACCTCAAATGAGGGTTAATTCGTGAGTACCTCGCGAGGTAAAATGAGGTACTCGCGACGTAGTAAATCGCGGACGGGCGGGCTCGAGAGTGGGGGAACCACTGCGCACGGCACTGTTGTCGGATTTAGCCTAGCACCTTCCCTCGAGGCTGTAGCTCATTGGAAACTTTACTTTTGGTACAACCCTCGGCAGTACATGAAAGCTTTCGAATTGTTATCACACGAAAGCATATGATATTTTATTAAGCATATTGATAATAACCCTGGGAATGAGGTGGTCGCTACCAAGCAGTTTCTAAAATAAATTTTGTACTTAAATAGTTTGTACAACCATTAATGTAAAATTTACTTTTAAAAAAAGTCCCGCTGGGTTTCTTGCTGGTTCTTCCCAGGACAAAGGTTTTTCGAACCAGTGGTAAAGTAAAAATGACTTTCAATAAGAATTACACATGTAATCTATATTGAATAAAAATTATTCTATTCTATTCTATTCTATTCTATTCTATTCTATTCTATTCTATGGCAAGCCTCATACTGTCAAGTAATTCCAGAAACTTACATGAACATTTTGAAACATATTTATAGCAATAGTGAAAGCCGAGAGTTGACCGTGCGTAGTGGCGGTGTAAGAGGCGACAGAGGCAAACAAACCAAGAGAAGAGCAGCGGCTAATGTAGCCTAATAATATCTTAACAAAAAATACTGGTTGCCAACCCGCCTACCAAGCGTGGAAACTATGGCAAATACTTCCCCTTTGAGGCGATCTATGGCGGAGGCCAATATTCAGCAGTGGACTTTGACAGGTTGTGCTAACGATGATGCTGATGAAATTACCCAGACCGACGACGTGCAGCAGCGTGAAAGGTGCAAGACGTCTGGTATTGCGATTGTCAATTTATTTGTCAAGCGTAACGATTAAGATAAATCCTTCTCAGAACGGGAGAGGCCCATGTCCAACTATGGAGTTTAACGGGACTTTAAGAAGGTGAAGATACTAATATCTGGTGTGGCTGTATTCGACGGTATTCTACCTGCTAAGAGGGTAGTCAAACAATATTAAAACTTTAATATAATGGATTTCCGCAAAATAACGCATGATTATATTAATTAAACAATAGTTTTGTAAGCACAGCTGTTTTCAGTCATTCATTCATGTAAAGAGCTGTGCTTATCCTATCACGTGTATGCCAAATGTGTACTCGTAAAATACTCGTTCGTTTTTTTACGTCTTAGAACCACGATGTAACTATGGCAAAGGCAATGTCGATCGGGGTAGAGCGTATTCATACCCGATCGAGAGGACCTATAAGGCCGGGAAAAAGTTTCTTCGTATTTTATATCCCAATTCAAGACATTTTTTTCAAAGTTTAATTACATTTCATTATAATCTTTAAGTGTCATTTTGTTCGATAACTTGTTGCCATCTTGTAGGTAGTGATATAATCCCGTTGCTGTAAAAAAGTTATCGAATAAAATGGCACATATATATTAGGTCCTTACATATGAAATTGGCGTTTTGTACGGGAGGAATATAAAGTCAATTCTTTTTTTGTAAAATATATTTAATTAATCAAAGTATGCACCGTTGTTATCTATGCACTTTTGCCATCTCATAGGTAGTTCATTGATCCCTTTACTAAAAACCATGGGGCGAGAATCAGTAAACTCTTTGAAGGCGGTTTGGACTGCCGCATCGGAGTTAATTTTTTCCTTGTAAGAAGTTGTCCAAATTCCGGAAAAATGGTAATCTGTTGGAGTAAGGTCCGGGAGTACGGTGGATGTCCCAGACATTCCAATTGTAGCTCATCTAACTTAGTGGTTGTTTGTTGTGCAGTGTGTGGTCTTGCGTTGTCGTGAAGCAGCAGTGGCCTAGAGCGATTGACCAATCTCGGTTGTTTAGCAGCTAGTTCTTCCTTCATGGTTTGCAGTTGCTGACAATAGATATCTGCCGTAATCGTTTGGCCAGATTTTAGAATCTGTAATGAACGACACCGGCGCAAGTCAACCAAACACTCACAAGTAACTTTTCTGAGTCAATTTTCGTTTAGGCAGGATTTGGCTGGGTCTCCAGGGTTCAGCCATTGCGACGAGCCCTTCCCATTATCGTACAGTATCCACTTTTCATCACAAGTCATTACTTGTGATGAAAATTCGTTTAAAATCCTTCATTATTGTGTCGGTTGAGCAAAGTAACACAGCAGTCGACGCGTGTTTGCAAGTTCGATTCACTCAATTCATGAGGTACCCATCGTTCAAGTTTTTACTTTCCGATTTGCTTCAAGTGGATTAATACAGTTTTATCACTTACTTGCACTTCACTATCTCTGCAGCTATCTCTGAAGTGCTTTGTAATGGAACCGCTTCCACAATAGCCTTTAATTCTTTATTTTTCACTTTGGTCTCCGGCCGTTCACGGGGTTGGTTCTGAAGGTCGAAATTTCCAGAACAAAAACGTTGAAACCAAAACGTACCGTGCTTTCTTTTGCGACACCAGCGCCGTACACATCATTAATCCTTCGAGCTGTTTCTGCAGCACTGGTGCCACGGTAGAACTCGAACTCGTAAATATACCGATATTTCATGTTATCCATTGTGCGGTAATAAGCGACCACAAAAAATAAAATAATCAGGAAAAAACAAATGAATGACTGTTTTCAAAACTCAAATGTACCAGCTAAATGAATTTATAAATTTGTATTTGGAATTCTTAACCAAAGAGGAGATATTTCAGATTAAAGTGGTCAGTACGACAAAACGCTAATTTCATATGTAAGGACCTAATATTACCTATAATTAAATGCAATTAAACTTTCAAAAAAAATGTCTTGAATTTGTATATAAAATACGAAGAAACTTTTTCCCCGGCCTTACGCTCTACCCCGATCGACATTGCCGGATGTCGCTGTCGCTTTTCGTGTAGAAAAACAAGTGACCCCTTTTTACTGGTTAGGGAGGCATTCCATCTTAGTATTCAGAGGTGATAACGCATATGCACTTAGATTCTTAATTGAGGATAAATGTTGATGTCTATGTGCCCTAGCATACACTTAGGGGTACTATGTCCTCGCTCGTCACTCTTACTCTATGAAAAAAGAAGGCGACAGCAGCGTCAAAGATGCAATAAATTTGGTATTGTGATCCCTTCAAAATATATCTTAAGATTTCATTAATAGTTCCCACAATGTTCATCATCAACATCATTATCATCATCATTATGATTACACGTTACGTTTTAACATTAAAAGTACACTGCTGAACATAAGCCTTCTCTAAAGATTGTTTCTTAGGGAAGATATTTGATGTATTTTTTTTATAGGATGAGAATGACAAACGAGCACACAGTCCACCTGATGGTCTATATCTATCTTCGTTTGCGAATCAAAATGCAGATGTGTTGTCAGCCGTGAGGACTAAGATGGAATGCCTCTTTTCCAGTAAAAAGGGTCTGCGGTTCTCTACACTCACCATACGAAACACAGTAGCATTAAGCTGTTATTTTACGCTGGTATTCTGTGAGAGCGTGGTCCTTTCCCGGTCGAGCCGACCCATTCGTGCTACAACTATACAATTAATATAGCTGCAGCATGGCTCTACCACGTTAAAAGTACTGTAGTTACCACGCTCCGCAGGCTGGTTTGTAACTACAGTTTTTATTATTTTGAGTTGGAAAGGTGTTATTACCCATCTCCTGTTTGATTTTCCTCTGTCGCCTATTATGATATCCTCATATGTACATGTGACATATGTAATGAACTATTTATAGCGAGCGTTTAACCTATACGCTATTATGCCTTTACAAGCACAATTTAAAAAAAACATTAACAAATAAGTATTACACACATAAATAGTATATTTTCACGAGTAAATACAATGGGTTCCAGAGCGGAGCAGACGTTCTACGTTGTGTCTTCACGTTTGCTTCCAGCGATTTCATTGGGTCTTATGCCGTCATCTCCTTTGCCAAACGGATTTTGATCGTTTGTGACGAGGTAAAAATTTCCTCTGACCCTAAAGGTAAAATAAAGTAAATGTTTTATGCATATTTTTATTATATTTTACGCATATTATACGTTTGCTCCTTTTCGAAAAAAAGGGAACACAGGTTACTCGTTTTTAGGAACCCTATTACTAAGCCTCCGCTGTCCGTCCGTCCGTCCCTCCGTCTGTCAGCGGGCTGTATCTCATAATCCGTAATAAGTAGACAGTTGAAATTTTCACAGAATGTGTATTTCTGTTGCCGCTATAACAACAAATAATAAAAATAAAAATAAATTAAAAATTAAAGCGGACTCCCCTACTAGAAACGTGTTTTTTTTACTTACATAGTATTAAATCTTGTAAGATGGTACGGAACCCTTCATGCGCGAGTCCGACTCGCACTTGGCCGGTTTTATTTTAAAGACGTGAAGATGACCGAGTCATGAGGCCATAAGTGGATGTTATAGACCATAGACACCAACACCTATGCCTTGATCAGAAACATGCCATGATTAAGAATCGGAATGCAGATGCGTCACCCTAAGGACTAAGTTGGAATGCGTCGTTACCAGAAAAAGGGTTCTCCGACTCTCGTTATTCACCACTCGAAACTCAGCAGCATTATGCTGCTATTCTACGTTGGTAATATGTACACAAAACTAAAACTAAAAACTCAAATTATCACACAGTCCTCGCTAAATGACTATACTTAGCCTTTGAGCAAAATAAGAACCAGCGTTTTGTCACCAGCGGCGACGACAAGTTGCGGATACAATTCCTTTGAGTGCTTTACCGCACGTGGTAGGTCCAAACTGCAACTATATTATGGTTAGATCGGCTCGGAATAGGTCGGCGCGGTCGAGGACAGAAAACCAGCGTAAAATAGTAGCTTAATGCTGCTGTGTTTCGTATGGTGAGTTTTGAGAACCGAAGACCCTTTATTCCATCTTGGTCCTCAGCGTCAGCATCTACATCTGCATTTTGATTCTTAATCGAGGATAAATGTAGATGTCAATGGGCCACAGCATCCACTTACCATCATGTGGACTGTGTGCTCGTTTGTCACCCATATTCTACAAAAAAAACGTGGATCTCTACAGCAAGTGGCACAAATATGTAGTCATCTCTCAGAGACTCTTAATTGCACCTCTTACTCAACCTTGAACCACCTCTGATTAGTCTATTTAAGTTATAAGTTATTTTTAATGGTAAAAAAACTGGCAAAGTGGGTGTCGGGCCAAAAATCGACAGGGCTATAACGACTAAAAATGGGCCCAAATAGGAAGATCGTAACTGAAGGACTTATTTTCAAATCAGCCTTATAGGGAGTGGTATTCAAAATAGATGAAAAAAACTTTTCGATTTTGATAATAATACACTATCTGCCCCGCAAATCAAAAAAGAAAGCTAATAGTAGTAATGCATATAAGTCGTTTTCTTCATAAAATGTTTATTTTTAACAGTTTACAATAACATTACAAAGTTATTAATGCAGCTAGTTTTAGGTCATTTTCTATGGAGTTGTAACGAAATTTTTACTAATCCAGTGCATTTTATAAGTTGGTCGACTATTATTCGTTAACTTCTTAATTCTACTTAGCTGTGATAGATTTCCTTTTAACATCATTATATATACTACTATCGTGTATACTTTTAGGGGGGGGATGACATGACTCTAAGGAAAAGCACCACTTGAAAGCTAAATATTTCGCAAACGGACCCCTGAATTGAAAAGATGTTTTTCCACAGCCCCCATTGTTTTTAAAATACCTATCCATGTGAGGGGTTTCGCACATGATGGAATAGAGGAGTAAAAAAAAATCATCCTCCATTTACTTGTATAGGAAGTACCCAAAATAAAAATGTTTTTAAGATTTTATTTCACAGTTTTCTAGGCGTGATTAATATCTATAACTATGCCAAATTACAGATTTGTAGCACCTAGGGTCTCTGAACTAAACCGCGGACGGACCGACATGGCGAAACTATAAGGGTTCCTTGTTGTGTAACTACGGAACCCTAAAAATGGGGAAAATCTGTTCTCAATAATAACACTCAATAATGATGATTAAAATTGGACTAACTCGAGCGACACGTATTCTCCCATGTACGCGACTGTATAGGTGGTTCCGTTCGTTCGTATCCAGGTGTCATAATCGGATTCGCTGGCGGCCGGGAATGCGAATTTATTAACTATCGACTCTCGGAAAAACATCCAAGAACGGTCGTGGCTGCATTTACCTGGAAGAAAATAAAGTAGGCAGAATCGAGAATGACACTTTTATACAGGAAGTGAAATCCAATTGACGTCAACAACTATCAGGCAATTAGCTAATATATAATTAGATAATATAATAAGTAATTAGAAAAATAATAACTACTATTATAGAACAGGCGGGATTTCGAAAAGGATACTGTATTTCCGATCACATACATACTTTAGAGCAAATAATAGAGAAACAATAACAATTTAAACGACCACAATATTTTACTTAGCAATCAATAGTTACGAGGGTTGTACTCCTAAGTCCTGTCGTATTCCTAAGTCGAAGAATTCTCCCGCCAATTCGTTGAGGAAGCGTGTGAGCTCCCACGTGTGAATACCCACGTTTTATCTCCCGTGACGATAGAGTTCAACAACTTCTCCTTGTTGCCTCCCCCCTCACATTGTTGAGGAAACTTGCGAGCACAGTCAAGGCGTTGCTCCTTGTGTCCGTCAGTCAGCATCCGGGGGACCCAGCGAGCACACACCTTGCGATAACCCAACGTTTTTGTTAAAGTTCTTTCAATTGTGCCGTGGGAAGCTTCAGGAAGTTCAACAAGTTCACGGACAGTGACCCTCCGATCTTTAAGCAGCTCACTGTTGATATTCTGGACAATCGCATCCGAAACCGGCGGTCTTCCACTCCGTTCTTCGTAGTGAACTTCCGTGCGACCCTCAGTAAAAGCCATGGACCATTTGCGGACGTGCTGAACGGATATGCACTCTTCACCATAAACCTCAGTCAGTTGCCGATGAATCTCCAAGGACGGTAACTTACTTGCGTGGAGAAACCGGATTACTGGTCGAACTTCGCACTTGGCGGGAGCGGCGATCAACACTTTAATCTCTGAAGGCTGCCAAGCGAACACTGAGCGACTACTCCCTCATCCTCGAACAAAATAGATGAGTAACCCACCTATGACTATTGACTATATTCTATAAAAACATATCTCTAAGTATAAAATTCGCTGTGAAGTGAAAGCACAAAGGGGACCAGCCCCGAGCAGGTTCTCTACTCGTGGAGTGGCCATGCCCCGACAATGTGTACTTTACTTAAAAATTATAATATATTTAGTGCTACATTTAAAACTTTGATAGCGTGATTTAAATTTTGATTATAGCACGACAACAGCGCCACTACAATACAATAGCCATAAGTTGAATTTGATAGGCTGTAAATTGTAATGTATGAACGAACAATGCATAATAATACGAAAAGACAAACTTTAATGCCACGATGCACGAATGAATTATATTGTAGTAAATACTAACATATAGTGAGACTATAGTATAACTTTATTCTGTGGTATATTTATTGTTATAGAAGTAGCAGGAGCATATTAAGTATTTTGATTTTAAAATAAAAAAAGAAACATGTGCACACCACGTGCACACTGGGTAGTAGAAGTCTGTGGTAGAAGTAAAACCTCTACTCTATGAGTGAAACTATATTACTATACTCTTAACTCTGAGTGAAACCTTCAAACTTCAAATAAAATTAAATAAATAAAAATATTTCACGGCAAATTATTTATTTAATATGACAATTTTCAACCACAAGTGCGGCATAAAATATAAGATAAAAGTTTAATTTTATAGTATAATGAATGTTACAATCCTTATTTTTAGACATGATGTAAAGCCAAAATTATATTAAAAATGATTTGTAATAGTGCCATCTATTACATTCTATAGGAAAGTCATTTTATCGAACAAAAATGAAGGCATCCACGATTTCTTCTGCCACCAGGGCGGCGCCACTTAAAATGATGTAATATAATAATATTAGACAGATTTTATAGCGGTTAAGTTAATTTGTTCGAAAAATGTAAGTTTCAATGTTTCTTTTTGTACTATTATTTAAATTTTATATTAAATAGAATAAAAATAAATTAACCAAACCACAGATATTTATAAAAGTAAAAAAAATTAAAAAAGTGTTAAAAATGTGCAAAAAATTAAAAACAAACCACTGAGTAATTTTTGTGTATTGAAATAATACACCTTATATTTAAACCTAACCAAAAAACTTCACCTCAGTATAGGGTTACCAGGTGTTTTGCTGGAAAATCCTGACAAATAGCCTGATTTCTATAAAAATGTCCTGACATTATTGCCGCAAGCGAGCGCGATTTAATACATACATATATAAAATAATTCTCTGTAAATAAAATAAATGAACACATGTAGCGATTTTTCAAAGAGCCCTTTCCGGGGTGGAGGGGTTCAAATTTGAATGGGAAAAAAATTATTTATGGTTCTTTATCTTGAAAACTGGTGCAAATACTCTTGAATTAAAATAATAAAATATATATATATTTTTTTTTAAATGTACTCATAAGTTTTTAAAACAAGGATGCGAAATTTGTTTAAACATTTTGTATTATAATAATCACGGCCCAAAGAGTTCTACGTAGAAGTGTGAAATTGGAACCATAGGTTCTTTTTATTACGTAGGCATCCTATAAGAAAGGATTTTTGAAAATTCAAACTAAGAGGGTGAAATAGGGTGTTACGACGAAACATCTGCATTTTGATTATTAATCGAGGACATATGTAGATGTCTATGGGCCACAGCATCCACTAACCATCAAGTGAACTGTGTGCTCGTTTGTCACCTTTAGTGATTGATGATTTTTAACATCAGGAAGTTATGCTCAGCCTAATCGATGAAGGAAAGTGTCGTATTCAGAAGGCTTTACTGAAAAATAGTGTATATACCTACTTGTAGTTTAAATAAAAACATGTGAAAGTCATCACTCGACATACACATCAATATGGATAACAACAGTAGATGAGCTACTGTTTGACGTCAGAAAAAAGATGCAGGACCCAGACGGATTCCTTGGCAGAAAAGAAGCTGAGCCTTGCAATTAAATGGATAAACGATCATCCGATTTTATCTCGTGGTTATCGTAAGAGGTAACTTAGAACATGCGCAGATACATTTGTGGAAGAACCTTTTATAAAAGTGTATATTATATTATAAAATCTATTACCGGAGATACTCAAGTCCAGCAGTGGACTGTTTAAGGGGCTAATGAGGAGGATGGGGATTTTCGAAGTAAGTCTTTCTGAGTGCATTCCTCTTTTGTGATTAATAGAACTAAATACGTGGTAGAGCCAAGCTGCAGCTATATTTTGATTGTGGCACGAATGGATCGGCTTGACGGAGGTAGGACCACGCTATCACAGAATAGCAGTGTAAAATTGCTGCTTAATACTGCTGCGTTTCGTATGGTGTTTGTTTACTGGAAACAAGGTATTCCATCTTATTCCGCAGGGGTGACAACGCATCTGCATTTTGATATTTAATTGAGGATAAATGTAGATGTCTATGGGTCTCAGCTTTCGCTTACCATCCAGGTGGACTGTGTTCTCATTTGTCATTCTTATTCTATATAAAAAAAACTATTCTTTATTATTTTAGAAATTGTATCACGCAAGCATACCTACGATCTTATAGCATAAAACATTTTAATTGTCTCTGTGTTTCTGCGTTATAAATACCAATGATCAAAGAATAAGATTAGGTATACTATTTTTTTAGGTCATTGATAAATACACTTCAGCCATAGCCTTATGTGTTACTTATGACGGCAATTTAAAAAGTTGTCGTTTAATTGTTTAATACTAAGTTCAAAAGCTAGTTCTTGCAAAGAATGTTAAACAACATGTAAAGTACATTTGTACTTTACATGTTGTCTATTATTCTTTGCTTTTATTCATTGCTTGTTAAAGCAGGTCTATATCGTGTTTATTTTTTTATATTATTATATGTTAAGTATTGTTTCCAAAGGATACCAGAAGATTGATACGCTGTTAAATTTTTATACGTATTCTGTTAACTGTTAACTATACCTAATAATATAAAATAAAAGTAAATAAATAAAATAACAATATAACATATTTTTAGAAACTGAAACTGATAAACAAAAAAAAAACATGAGCGCAGTTCACACGGTCGAAGTGAAACCTTCAAATTAAATGAAATAAATAAAAATATTTCATGATTTGTTTAACACTAGCTGTTCCCTGCGACTTCGTCCACGTGGAATTTATTACGGTGGGATTTCATGGGTTTTTATTTTATTGCGCGGAACCCTAAAGGGTTTTTCTTTAATAAAAGTAGCCTAAGTTACTCCTTATAACATCAGCAGCTATCTCGCCAGTGAAAGTCCCGTCAAAATCAGTCCAGCTATTTCGGAGATTAGCCGGAACAAGCAAAAAGACAGACAGACAGACCGACAGACAGACAAACAAATTTTATTTTAGGTAATTTTCTATGGAATTGTAACGAAATTTTTACTAATCCATGTGCCATAGCCATGTGCATTTTATAAGTTGCTTCACTATTACTTGTTAACTTGTTAAGCCTACTTATCTGTGATAGCTTTCCTTTTAACTTGTACAACTGTCGTGCATACTTTCCACATTTTCAAAAACAGCGGTTTTGTTGATGGGGAGGGGTTTACACACCACTCTAAAAAAATAGAGGTTACTTTAAAGCTAAATATTTCATAAACCATTTTTTATACGTGGTATAGCCATGCTACATCTATATTAGTAGTATAGTTGTAGCACGAATGGGTCGGCTCGACCGGGAAGGACCACGCTTTCACAGAATACCAGCGTAAAATAGCAGCTTAACACTGCTGTGTTTCGTATGGTGAGTGTAGAGAACCTTTTACTGGAAAAGGCATTCGATCTTAGTCCTCACGGGTGACAACGCATCTGAATTTTGATTCGCAAACGAAGATAGATGTAGATGTTTATGGGCCACAGCAACCACTTACCATCAGGTGGACTGTGTGCTCGTTTATCACCCTAACATATAAAAAACGGACCCTGAACCGAAAAGTGTTGTCTCAATATGTTTGAAAGACTTAGCCAATGACACACCTCACGACGCACCCAAAATAAGATTTTATTTCACAAATTTGTAGGTGTGATTAATATCTATACCTAAGCAAAATTACAGCTTTGAGTAAACCTCTCTGAGTAAACCGCAAACGGACGGACATGGCGTGAGGGTTCCTTGTTGTTTAAGTACGGAGCCCCAAAAACAGAGTTACATGAAAAAGAGAGCTTTACAAATACTCCTACAGGTGAGTACATTTAAATAGTGCACAGGCTGGCCGAGCCAGGCAAACGAACGTGTCGTGAGAGGTGACAGAGGGAAACAAACCAGAAGGTGGGCAGCAACGTCGCGTCGTCCTGATTACTACGAAAAAATAAAATAACTGCGGCTGCCCCATCTATGGCAAGTTGGCAAGTGTATCTAACTATCTAATAATATGTAAGTACCTATATAATGTATACTTGGAATATAATATGGACGTGGAAGAGCCATACTGCAGCTATATTATGGTTGTAGCACGAATGAGTCGGCTCGACCGGGGAAGGACCTCGCTCTCACAGAATACCACCCGCACAATAGCAGCTTAATGCTGCTGTGTTTCGTATGGTGAGCGTAGAGTAGAGAACCTGGAAGGGTCTCCCCTTTTTACTGGATTTACGAGGCAATGAGGCATTCCATCTTAGTCCTCAGGAGTGACAACGTATCTGCTCATTGATTCTTAATCGAGGATAAATGTATTGTAAACGTCTATGGGCCACGGTATCCACTTACAATGAGGTGGCCTGTGTGCTCGTTTATCATCTTATTCTATTAGTGATGTCTCCCTCACTCATGAGTTACCTCGTTTGATGTCTAGTGCAGTTACTCGAATTTTAACATTTAACCATCTCACTCACTCGTTCACGACCTCGCTTATGACTGATAATACGAATCGTGTCGCGAAGGAGTGAGCGAACGACTCGATTAAAATAGTTCAAATAAGTTTTGAGATTATGTATTGTGCAGCAATATCTAAATGAGTGAGGTGTCGATATTGAGGAAAAAGATTAATAAATAATAATAATAATTTTTGAATAATGGAATGTGAAACAACACATAAATTTGCGTGTGAAAATAAAATAATGCGCATGTTTTTTTATTACCCAATTTTGCGTTAACTGGGCATAACCAGTGATCACAAATTTTATTTGCGTTATATTATAAATTTAATGACAATGGTAACAACATGACCTGCTTTCGGAATTATTCGGAAGGAGGACACTCGCCTTGCCTTGTGAGATGAATACGCCGCGCCGACGAGCGATTCCTCACCTCAAATGAGGGTTAACTCGTGAGTACCTCGCGAGGTAAAATGAGGTACTCGCGACGTAACAAATCGCGGACGGGCGGGCTCGAGAGTGGGGGAACCACTGCTGTCGGATTTAGCCTAGCACCTTCCCTCGAGGCTGTAGCTCATTGGAAACCTTACTTTTGGTACAACCCTCGTCAGTACATGAAAGCTTTCGACTTTTTATCACACGAAAGCATATGGCAAGCCTCATACTGTCAAGTAATTCCAGAAACTTACATAAACATTTTGAAACATATTTATAGCAATAGTGAAAGCCGAGAGTTGACCGTGCGTAGTGGCGGTGTAAGAGGCGACAGAGGCAAACAAACCGAGAGAAGGACAGCAGCTAATGTAGCCTAATAATATCTTAACAAAAAAAAACTGTGGTTGCCAACCCGCCTACCAAGCGTGGAAACTATAGCAAATATTTCCCCTTTGAGGCGATCTATGGCGGAATATTCAGCAGTGGACTTTGACAGGTTGTGATAACGATGATGCTGATGAAATTACCCAGACCGACGACGCGCAGCAGCGTGAAAGGTGCAAGACGTCTGGTATTGCGATTGTCATTTGTCAAGCGTAACGATTAAGATAAATCCTTCTCAGAACGGGAGAGGCCCATGTCCAACTGTGGAGTTTAACGGGACTTTAAGAAGGTGAAGATATAAATATAGTAGATGCTGGAGTGTATAGCACTTACTTTCGTCACTAAGCAAAGGAAATACTCCAATGGGACAGCCAGGTTGGACACCGACGCCGCCCGTGTAGTTGGGCCAAAAATCGACAGTGCCTTTGGACTTTGCGATGCCGTACTTCCCGGGGTCGCTATGTATTATGTCGACAAACTTAGCGCTGTTATTATTCAATCCCGTACGATCAAAATGTAATATCTTTGCGGGATCTAACCCTGTTATTCTGCGGAGGGAAAAGACTTGACGTTTAGGTTAATGTTTCTTTTTATACTATTAATGGTACACCATACAATAAAAAATACACAGTACGCTTACTCCCGACAGAATCAAGTTCTGGATCAATCGAATTTTAATCGCACTCAAGGTAATTTTTGTACTCCCGAAAGCGAAGCTAACGCCCATTTCAAGAATAGTAATTCAAATTGGAATTACTAAAAGTCTTCAGCTGTTTGCCGCTAGGTGGCGCTTGTATTTGCAACGTCGCTGATAATGCTTCTTTGAAAATCGATCTTGTTTCTCAATTTGAATTTGTTCGGGAGCTTAGAGCATAACGTAGTCATGTATATGATTTGAATTTGGGACTATCTTACTAGGGCTTACCCGACGTTAATTTCAATTTCGATTAAAAGCTTAATCTCGAACCAGAGAGAAACACGATTGAGTTACGATCAAGCGTTGTCAGCGAGGCACATTTGAATTTTTCGGAGCTCATTTTTATTAAATTAAAACTTCACTTAAATATTTTAATTAATTAAACATAACAAACTTATCACGAAAAAGCATTCTCTTCGCCTGCCATTGAGAGCGTCATCTAGCGGCAGATAGCTGAACACTTTAAAGTTGATAATTCCAATTTGAACCACCGTTTAATTGTGCGCAGCTACGGTTTCAAAAAACTCAACTGATTCACAATTCGATTGTGTCAATAGTAGGACGGCAGTTAGAACCGAAAACCGAATCGAATTCGAAATCAGGACCAGAATTTGATGAAGAAACTTACCTCGCAATATGTCCACCTTTTTTTCGAACTTGATTACCGGTGATACCAATTAATTGGGCGCCAAGTGAATGGCCCACTACGTGGACTTTGTTCAAATCTAAGCCAGCAGCATCTAAAGTTAATAATGCAGTTGCAAACTGTTCGCCGATCTGAGAAGAAATATTTAGAGAGAAAATTAATAGTTATATGTCTGGATCCAACACTCAAAGTTGAGAGACGATCCAAATCCAAAAGTTTAAAAAACGCAATTCAAAAGACGAGATGATAAAGTTTAAGCTTACTTGTTAACAACTACTTTTGTCAAAGGCGGAAAGCACTTCGTTTTAAAAATACATAATAATGCCCATTATATTTCTCTACAACAAAAGGCATTAAGTCCGCTCTTTGTAACCCTTTTATTTAAGGTGATAGCAATAAAGCATAAATAAAATAAAAAATAATGTACTATCGGATCCGAAAGTTAACAATAACAAAAGAAGCGTCTTTAGGGTTTTGCTTTATTTTTTATGAATAAACATTTAATTTAAATTCTCTTGAACTACGCAGAAGTTGTTATTAATCCTCCCTTGTTACATTATTTGCTCTACACCTGGTTTGGGATGTTTTCATGAATCATCCTCCGCACGGCAGGCGGTTTAGTGATTGCAGTAAAACAAGCCTTGTATCTGAGGCGCTGTAAATTTCGAATCTATGAGATTTTTCTAGACTCTTAGCCGACTTTGTGGTCACTTACGGGATACGTGATAAAAAGAAAAAAAATATTCCTCTGTCGCTAATGTCGAAAAGAATTCATAACCCAACGTGCCCCCTGGGTGTCGTAGCCTTATTATTATTATTAATAACCATCTCGTTTACTCTAGATGCCAAATACTCAGACCAGCAGCAGCGTCAAAGATGTGAGACGACTGGTACTACGAGCGTCAATCCGTGTCAAGCGTTAAGACTAAAGAAAATCCTAGCTACAATGGAAAAGGCTTGAGTCCAGCTGTGGTCTTTCACGGGCTGATGGTGATGATGATGATTATGTCGTCTTCAGATAGCAAAATGCGCACCATGGAAAATTCTAGCATAAACCTTTTTTTTTTTTATAAAGATAACATTCATTTCTTGCAGATCAAGTGATTTGTCGTACCTTTTCCGCGTTATTTATTGCTCTTGGGTATCCCAATACTTTACCCAATGATCCATAGCGAGCTTCATCTGCCCAATCTAAGAGAAGCATGTTTACGTCGCCCTTAAAGATGTAAGCTGACAGGATGGCTAGTGATTCGGGGCTAGTTACTGTTTGATTGTATCCATGCACGAAAAATACAGTTACGAGGCGTTTGTCGATACACGACATATCTTCTAAGAGAGCCAGAGGTGACTCCAATGGCGTTACTAAAGGGTTTTCCGGTGTTCTAAAAAATAAAATATTATTTTTATTCATTATTTTATTAGTACCATATACCTACATTAAAATATTTATATATTTTATTTATTTATAAATGTATCAAAGTTTTATAACAAGTAAAAGTATGTATATTATAATAAATAATATAGTATAGTTGACCAGTTACCGTTATATAATATTATTTAATATTAATGATATTATTATTTAATATCTTTCGATTGCGTGCTATGCTTGCATCATAATAGTTCCGTGTTTGTAGCGTCAGTATATTTCTCTGTGATTAGTTGTTTAGAAAATTTGTGTCGAGTTTCAACTTTCAATAGTCGCTGCGAAAACATTTCTAACAGACAT
Organism: Parnassius orleans; assembly: GCA_029286625.1. NCBI lineage: Eukaryota > Metazoa > Arthropoda > Insecta > Lepidoptera > Papilionidae > Parnassius > Parnassius orleans. The sequence continues at coordinate 356,583 of JAGSMP010000080.1, read as the reverse complement.
ACAGGTTGATTCCATAAATATTTTTATACTGGCACGAACCTTTTAAATATACAGAGTGCATACAATTTTTAGATATTATATTCATTACTAGCTTTTGCCCACGACTTTGTCCGCGTAGATTGGTAATAATGGCTTACACATAAAAGATAGAAATATACTGTCACGGACTTTTTGTAGAACTATTTACGAGAAATAATTCAACCACACATTATATTTATGTAACTCTTACAGTTTTACACCACACGCCAAACTAGCTCGAAGTTGACAGATTTTTCCGACTTATCGTTATATTTTGACCAATCTAGAAAATATCTTCATTAATAATAGCCTATGTGTTGTTCTGATGTATGAGCTATATTATTGTAAAGTTTCATTAAAATACATTCAGTAGTTTTTGCGTGGAAGAGCATCCATACATCCATACATTCTCACAAACTTTCACGTTTATAATATTATACTAATTATAGTAGGATATAGTAGGATTATTACTTAGTAAGACATAGATATTGGCAACAAAAGGCAAAAGGACATTGACATCAACACATGAGATTGTCTAATTTCCGAAAATAAATAACTTTAACTAGAGTTGCGGTCTTGAAAGGAGCTACATTGAGATGATAGAGAAAGATTTTATTGGTAACGAGGCATTTCATTATAAACCTCTGACCAGAGACGGGGAACAGTGTTAAATCTTGGAGATTATCTATTGCTATTGTTAATCCACCTGCCAAGAATAGCGATTTTGGCAATTCTCCCGTTTATACGAAATAACTATACTCGTATTGATTAGAGGATGTACTCTTTACGAGTTTGTGGACAAGAATGAATCCCACCAAAACAAATGTGAAATGGGAACAACTTCGATACAATCGACGTCTGGGGTTGTAAGCTTAACCGATTTAAGAGTTGAGATGAGAGAGAGAGATATATCTGAACGGGTGTCAAGCTCCATAGCAGTTTCTTAAATCATACCTATAAGAATGTACAACGTTCTTAATTTAGCCATAACATTTGGTATTTTAGCTATTCAACTCAGCATTACACATATACACATCAAAAAAAGTTTGTGGTCACTAGCAAATGCTGATATATTTTTAAAATTTAAAATTATCAAGAAAAAGTGTTTACGATATATCTTTTTTTAAATAGAAATACACTGTTTGAAATTAAAAATAAAACTCTTTTTTTTTTTAATAACAAAAATTGAATAATTCAATCCCAATGTAATAGTAACACAAATTTGATGGAAAGAAAAAGATTGTTGAACCAAATTTATACAACAATTTATTAATAGAAGATTTTATTTAATACAATATAACTCCTCCCCTGGCTCGAACACATACGGAGATCCTCCTGGGCATGCTGAGGATCAAGTTATCCAGCATTGCTTGCGGTAACCTGTCCCATTCTTGAATAGCGGCTTCCCTGATCTCTGGCACTGTCTGGGGAGGTGGCTGACGATTCCAAACAGCGCGCTTAAGAGCATCCCACGCGTGCTCTATTGGGTTTAAGCCAGGCGAGCCGGCAGGCCAGTTTAACCTTGTAATGTCGTATTCTCGGAGAGCAGCATTGACTCGTTGAGCTCGATGTGTGGGCTCATTATCATCGACCAGTACGAATTGGTGCCCATGGTTTACTCGGAATGGTCTGACAATTCCATCAATAGCGACTGTTTTGTACCTATCTGCCGTCATGGAACCTCGATACGGGATCAAAGGCGTTCTAGCTCAATCATAATTCCACTCCAAAAGAACACCGATTTCCCGCCTCGCTGAACGGTTCCAGTGGTAGTTCTTTGCCTTTAGTCTCTAGGTCTTCTCCAGACACGTACACGTCGGTTATCTGGATGAGTACTGATTCGTTATTCGTCAACGAAGATACAGTTCTGCCAAATGTTTTCCTCCTCATCTTATTCATTTTGCCGCAGCCCAGCCCACTGCAATCTCCGTCGCTGACGTTGCCGTAAATTTAGCGGTGCTCGCCAAGACCTCCGTGCTCGTAGTCCAGTCTGGTGTAAGCCACTCCGAATGGTCTGAGTGCTAACTTCAAGTCGAGAGATGGCCCGCACTTCTGCTTTTATTGTAATGGCGTCGATTGTTGGGTCACGGGCTGCCAGCAATCTGATATAGCGCTTTTGAGCAGCAGTCAGAACAGTTGGGCGACCACTGCGGGGTCGGTCAGCTAAATTATCCATGCCGTGGTACCTCCGCAACGTGGCCACGACACAGGATTGGGATACAGCAACTCTGCGTGCTATTTCTCTCGTGGAATATCCTTCTTCCCTCAAAGTTACAATTCTTGGTCGTAAAACTTCTGATAATCCTCTTGGATTTTTTTCAATCACAACTTTCCTCGAAAAAATATTTTAAATCCGTTAAAATTGACTAAGTCAGATTTCTGAATGAGCGTAAGCTTGGATTGAATTTCTTTTTATATGGAAAAAACGATTGAATTTGTTTTATTGTTTTATATTCTAATTCTATATTTTTAAGTAAAGAATCTAAAAAGAGGAAGAAATTATGATATAGTCTACCGTAACAAAAAATATTTCAATTTTTCAAACTGATCGCAAACTTTTTTTGATGTGCGTACGTCTAAATATAATCATTGCAATTACATCACCCTTTTTAACCACGGAAAGAGAATATACCACCACCACACAATCTAATTATACATATAATATGTAAAAATAAAATATCGTCCTATTCAAGCATATCCAAGCAAGCATATCCTATTCAAAGTCCAGTGCTGAACCTCCTCCATAGATTGCCTCACAGTGGCAAAACTGGCATAATTGCTACGCTTGGCGGGCGGATTGGCAACTGCAGTTTTTATAATTTCGAGTTGCGCTTAGTAAGATGCAGCTGCTCATCTGTATTATTTCCCTTCGTCGTCTCTTACGATACCCACAGGATGATAAAAGCCAGTGAACTTTTTTTTATAAAACTGAAGTGACCAAAAAACTGACACTCTACCTGATGGTAAGTGGTTACCGCAGTTAACGGACAGCTGTAGCCAACTTCAAACAAAGAAGGCTACAGATGCATTGTCACCTCTGAGGACCACTGGAATGTCTCACAGTCAGTAATATTGGCTCTATATACCCTTAACACCGGAACAGAGCAATGCAAGCACTGCCGCACGTATTTGGCGGCATATTAAATACGGTAGGTGCATTCTATGTACCTACTGTAATTAATATCCTAATCTTGGTTTTAAAATTTAAAAAAGAAAAATTAAATTTAAATATAGCAGTATTACTTACATACCTAAAGTTAAAAAGTAAAGTTACAGCCTATATACGTCCCACTGCTGGGGCACAGGCCTCCTCACATTTCTGAGAGGGTTTTAGGGCAAGGAAATGTCCGCCGTGCTGCCCCAATGCGTGTTGGCGAACTTCACATGTCTTCGAAATATATTTTTTTTATTTTGATATCTCAGACATCAGGTTTCCTCACGATGTTTTCCTTCACCGCCGAGCACGTGGTAAATCAGCACTTAAAATTGCAATTAACAATTTCATTGGTGCCGGCGGGGATCGAACCCGGGTTGCCCGCGTACTGTGAAACTTACAGCGAGCGCTAACCATCTGAGCTACCACGGCTTACTTACATACCTAATTATATTTAAACTTATTAATATTTAAACTCATTAATAATAACACATATAAATATTAATTAAAACTATTGTTTTTAATTTCGACAGTATTAACTATTACACGTATATTTATCCAGCAACCAAGATTTCAACTTCCTCATAATAACCACGGCACTACACGGCATACGTAATAATTTAGTCATACACACAAGTATATAAATATATAGTATAACTTTATATGATATCCTTACCCACGGTAACAGCGTAAATATGCTGCCTCCGAACATTGGGTAAACCCTGTAAAATGTTTTATTCGCGTAAAGCACAAATCATGTATAAGATGACGACCGTATGGTTAAGTGGCCAGAGTGAACCATTACTATGCCACAAGAAACTGAGTGTAAATCTCAATCGAATTATACGTGGTAGAGTCCTGCTACAGCATGTATGGGAAGGACCGCCCTCTCACAGAACTAAAGAACAGAAGAATGCGGTTGCTTCGTATGGTGAGTTTTGAGAACCTGATACCCTTTTACTGGTAATGAGACATTTCATCTTAGTCATCAGGGGTGACAAAGCGTCTGCATTTTGATTCGGGGATAGATTACTTAGTAGGAGTATGTAAATTATACAAACACATATTCTGAACAATTCTTTGTAGGTCATAGGTGACAAGCGAGCACACAGTCCACCTGATTGTAAGTGGTTGCTGTGGGGTAGTGGATCTAAATTCTATCCTCGTTTGCGAATCAAAATCCAGATGCATCGTCAGCCGTGACGACTAAGATGGAATGCCTCTTTTCAGTAAAAAGGGTCTCCGGTTCTGTACACTCACCATACGAAACACAGCAGCATTAAGCTGCTATTTTACGCTGGTATACTGTGAGAGCGTGGTTCTTCCCCGGTCGAGCCGACCCATTCGTGCTACAACTATACTATTAATATAGCAGCAGCATGGCTCTACCACGTATAAGAGTACATAATAGTCCGCTGCGCAGCGCCTTAATTTGGTTGCAGCGTTATCTAGCCACCGGAATTATATTATAATATGTATTCATTAGCATAAAATACATTAATTAGAATGGATATACTTGATAAGTTATTTGAAACACATTTGTCACGCACTTTTTAATTAATTATTTACACCGCAATTTGCGATAAAGGTTTGTAACCTTTGAAAAGGCCTCTGAAACGTAAGTCAGTAAAAATAGTCAGAAGTAACTAAAATTGAAATATAGTGTGAGTTTTTAAAATGTTGTATTAAACGATTATTAAACATTAAGCAACAAAAGCAGATACAAAAGCATTCATGTGCTGTTATCGATCCATCCAGTAATAAAACTTTTGCAAAACGTTAAGATACATCGATATTTATCACGCGATATATATCGATATCAGGAAGATGCTGCTGCCCATCTCCTGTTTCATTTCCCTCTGTCGTCTCTTACGACATCCACAGGACGATATGGGGTAGTGGATATTCTTACACCGCCACTACACTACTCGAAGCAGGAGATGGGCAGCAGCATCTTCCTGATAACAACTCAAAATAATAAAATACTGCGGTTGCCAACCCGCTTGCCAAGCGTGGCAACGATAGCAAAACCCTCCTATGAGGAAATCTATGGGGGAGGCCTATGTTCAGCAGTGGGGATGGATGGATATATCGATACGATATATATCAATATCAATATATATATAGACATAGCCACTGCATCTACTTACCATCAGGTGGACTGTAGGCTCATTTATTACCTTTTTTTTTAACAAAAAAGTTTAAAACTTAAATATATAATATAATTATATCAAAAAAAGTATGCATGGGTAGAAAAATTTTACATTCCTCATCAAATAATAAATGGAATTCTCTACTCTAAAAAAATAATTATCTGTAGAATTTAAATAGTTATTTATGGAAATTTATTTTTGTAAACTTACTTACCTATGACAAACAAAAGAAATACAGGATCAGATAAATATTTATTTCGAACACACATATTTGTACAGTTTGGAAACTGTCTGCTGATACAATGAAATTGGCTGACAACTGTTAAAAGCGTGATTAAAATTGTAATTATTTTAATTTATTCTCATAGACATAGTTAAGTAGATATTGCTTAAATATACGGTTAAAGATAATGTATTTTACAAAACTTTTATAGAACACAGTAATAGGTTTAAATTTACAATAATAACAATGTGAGATAAGATTGTTTTTATATTCCGTGAAGCAGGTGTTGAAATTGCTATTTTGCTGTCGTTATTATTTAATTATTTATTCAAACCGTGTAGTGGCGGTGTAAGAGGCGACAGAGGGAAACAAATCAGGAGATGAACAGCGGCATCTCCCTAATACGACTAAAAATAAAAAACTGCGTTTGCCAACCCACTTGCCAAGAGTGGCAACTATGGCAAATATCCCCTCTATGGGGCAATCTATAGGGGAAGCCCATGTTCAATAGAGCACTTTAACAAACTAGTTAACGTATTACACATACAGCGCGGTGTATTACCATACCGGTCGAGACATAATTAAGCGAAACATGATAGACGCTAACAGCGATACGGCTTATCACAGAGTAATCATTGCTAACACCAAACAAGATAAAGTAAAGTGACAACTTAAAGCCTATATATATATATATTTTTCAACTAAGAAAAATAAGTGATCTCTGCTAATTACATTGGACACTGTTACCTGCGTTTACCCTTATGGGTGACAACGCATCTGCATTTTGATTCGTAATCGAGGATAGATGTAGAGTAGATGTCTATGGGCCACAGCAACCACTTACCATCAGGTGGGCTGCGTGCTCGTTTGTCACCCTTATCCTATAAAAAAGAAATACCTATGGCGCATGCAGTTTCTAGAATTTGTTTACATCCTTCAGCCGTTTTAACATAGCTTTTAACTAAATTATTAGAATTATTCGTTGTTATAAAAAGTCATATATATTGTAAATTAAGATATTATATATGACAGTCAAAAATAGCCTACATAAGAGATTGAACTAATGTTATTATCTTAACCAACAGCACGTGAGTAGGTAAACGGTCCGTTTATCTACTCATGTACTAACACACCACGCTCGAACAGGATACCAGCGTAACAGAGCATCATAATTACATAATGCCACCGTTTCAAGTGAGTAAAAAGAGGTAGAGACCATTTTTATTGGTTGTGAGCATTCTTAGTTCACAGGGATTACAACACATCTGAATGTTAAAACATATGAATGACTTAAAACATATGTCCTCGATAAATAATTTTGATTATTTATCAAGGACATATGTTTGGAGTGTCTATAACACAAATCACCTATTTACCGTCAGGTGGACTGCACGCCCCATTGTCAACCTTATTTCTGTGCTAAAAAAGTGGAAAATATTTCGGTTTGAACTTATATCATGATGTTAAATACCGTGAGTTACCAAGTGAATATGGGCATTGTAAAGCACCCAAACTTCGAAAACTAAAACTGACTTTATTCAACGCAATAAAATCCGCGAAATTTGTTTTTTGTGGTTAAACATCCTTGCAAAAATAACAATAAAAATTAGTAGCTAGCAGTGGCTACTTAATTTTTAGGCATGTTTATGCAGTACTAGTCGTCTGCCTTGAATTTTCGATGTATCTATTTTAAGGTGTTTATTTCGTTCGAAGTTAGCGATATTTTTTGGGGTTTCCTTTATCTAAATGTTACTATAGGTATCCACTACGGTAAGAAGAAAAAAGCCTATATCACAGATTAAAAATAAATGAGTTGTGCTTGTTTACCTCGTTACATTTAACACTATCATTAGGTATTTTGTGTGTATTTTAATTTGTATTTAATAGAAAAATGATTAAAAAGTGGAAATTAAACGAGTTACATTATTATTTATGCAATAAGGACTATAATATTATTTTCACTATAATCATATAATTTTGTTAGTACCCGATTACGGATCCAAACGGTGCACAAGCCCAAAACGAGAATAATAAATTGGTGACTATGTATGTAGGTATCTATATATGGTTGGATTATCAGGGCCTCGAATTGGGAATCTGGTTGCAGGTGTCAAAAAGTAGTCAAAGTCATACGGCTGACGTGACCTGTATACTAAGAGTAGCGGAATCAAGTCTTGGACCTTAAAATCCGGTAAGATGCTAACCCTACGCAAAGGATAAGTATCTTCTTTTTATTCAATCAATCACTTTTCATTAAGTATTTTCAAAGTTAATATTGGTAACATGTAAGAATGAAATTGTAGAAGTTTTTTACTTTTTTTTACTGAAAACTAAGTAAATCCGCAATAAAAATCTGCAATGACTTTTTCTGCCACCAGGGCGGCGCCACTTTACAATGAGGTAAACCATTTAACAGATTTCATAGCGGGGAAGATATTTTTTAGAAAAATGTAAAGTTTAATATTTCTTTCTGTATTATTAGTTATATTTTATGTTAATTACATTAAAAATAAATAAACCAAACTATAAATATAACTAAAAGTATAAATAAAATAAAAAAGAGGTATAAAGTACAAAAAATTAAAGATCAAATCACTGACACATTGTGTTGTGTATTAATATAAGACTCTAGAAACTGATAAACTATTATTTAAAGCTAACTTCTCAATTAAATGATATTGTGTGACAAAACACATTACCTCAGTGTCAACTAGCGACATCTGGTGAGCGTAAGATTATTAGCCCTCATTAGAATGGTAGTGCTAGTGCTGGCCGCACTGGTTTGACTTAAAATGACAAAAAGGATACCTTCGGAAGTTTTCTCATCTTATTTTATTTCCTTACCTCGAAAAATAAATTACATTTAATTTCATTTTTTCTCTTATTTTATTTCAATTCGGCAAAAGGAAATTTGAAATAATATTTGTATATTGTTAAAAATGTTAATAAAAATGGAACCCATACCCACTCATGACTTCTACTGAATATCATTTTCATCATTGTTATATATATACATATGTACATATGTATCGTTATACACATCTATTACAAGTTATGTTAAACTTTAAGCATATAAATATAATATTTTTTTATTTATTTAAACTTTCATGCACAAAGTTGTACATATGGCGGACTTAATTCCATAGGGCATTCTCTCTCAGTCAACCATTAGGCTAAACAGAGATAGACAAACAAGAGGCGGTGCAGCAGTAATCAAAATAGATAGGGCTAAGAAAATTGTATCTACATATAAATATACATATACACACACATACATACATATATACTTAAGTACACACAATATATACATATATAAATACATATACACATACCCATATACATGCATACAGTACATATATACACAATACGTATAAATATTATCTATGTCAGAACAAATATGAAATATACATAATATTATGTGTAATACAATATCTAATTAGTAACTTCAAAAATCCCACTGGGAGAAATGTTACTTTTTTAATGCGGCCACTTGCCAACAGATGTCGTCACAAGCTTTCCTTAGCGTTATTTTTATTAGTGTTTACGTTTGATAGTTTTATATGCCCTATATAGTAATGAGGGCCACAACTTTTTCTGCTATCAGGGCGGCGCCACTAGAAAGTGAGGTATAATATTTAACAGATTTATAACATAACGGGGAAGTTAATTTGTTCAGAAAATGTAAAGGTTATTGTTTCTTTCTGTACTATAAGCTATATTTTATATTAATAAGATTAAAAATAAAAATAAAACCACAGATATTCATAAAAGTAGAAAAATTGAAAAAAGTTAAAAATGTGCAAAAAATTAAAGAGCAAACCACTGGAGGCAATGTTTTGTGTATTAATATAATACTTTTGAAACTGATGGAAGAGAGTGAATGCAGGAAACATGGTGAATGGAGCTTTGCACTCCTTTATGAGCAGTCGGAAGGTGTCTAACAAGGCTCGTTTGGTTGTGCATGAGGGGGTGTTGGTTCCGACACTCATGTACGGAAGTGAAAGTTGGGTATGGCAGAAGAAACATGAAAGCAGAATAAATGCAGTTGAGATGAGAGCGTTAAGAAGTATGATAGGATTTAAATTGAGTGACAGGATAAGAAATAGTGAGATAAGGAAACGTTGTGGTCTGAAAGAAGATGTAGTTCAAAAATTGAGAAAGGTATGCTGAGATGGTTTGGCCATGTCGAGAGAATGAATGAAGAACGATTGACGAAAATAGTGTATAAGGCGAGTGTGAATGAAAGTGTTGGAAGGGTTAGACCTAGGCGGACGTTTCTAGATCAAATCAGGGACGTCTTGAAAAAAGGCCAGGTCAAGAGTACCCTAAACCGAAGAGCATGTATGAAGGGAATAAAGAAAGTGGACGAAGCAAAACAAGTATGTAAGGATCGTAGCAAGTGGAAAGAAGTGGTCTCTGCCTACCCCTACGGGAAAGAGGCGTGATTATATGTATGTAACTTCTCAATTAAATGACATTGTGTAACAAAAAACTTTACCTCAGTGTCAACTAGCGACATCTGGTGAGCAGAAAATTATTAGCCCTCATTATCTATGGTTTCATACATGGAACCTTACAGAAGATGCACATTATCAATTTACCATATAAAGTGAAATTTAATAAGAGGTTTGTGCACGCTCATAATAATTATTTTAAAAGACTTTACTTTTTAAGTTTCCATTAACGGTTAATGAATTAAATAATTAAGAGGTTAATGATTAACCTCTTTTCGCAAATTGAGCCAAATGTTCGAATTATTATAAAACTTGAAATAGCGTTACACATAACATTAAGATTAAGTTAAATTTCTTTATCAACTGTCATTATAATACGTTGAGTATTATCGTTTAATAGTTTTGTGTATCGGCTTAAAGTGCTGAAGCACGTGAAGGAATACATAATTAAACTGAATAATTTATTTTTACCTTTGCAAATAATTCATGGCGAGATTCTTTTATTTTATAAGAATCTGCAATCCATATTATATAGGGAAACGAAATAATTTCATATGATATTAATAAATATCTTTATTAAAGTATTTTGACTGCTTATGCTATTTCAAGTTTATCAACAGATGTCGCTGCGCCGATTAAATTCGTGGTATCGACTTGTTACTTTGAATGAACAACATAACAGCTCAAAGTCTGACGTGTATGCCTGTTACCAAGTAAAAGTGTCTCATAAAAAAACAATATTTTTGAATGCGGATATCATATGCCATTGTGAAATGGTTATCCGCTAATATCAAAATTTATAAGGTTGTTCGATGATGCAGAAACATCGATGTCTTGAGTAGGATAAACATCGAATTCGAATATCAATGTTGAGCTATCTATGCCAACATCGATGTTTCTGCAACATCGAACAACCTTATAAATTTTGATATTAGCGGATAACCATTTCACAATGGCATATGACATCCGCATTCAAAATTTTGTTTTATGAGGCACTTTTACTTGAGACATCGATGTTAGCTTGTTACCTTGTTTAGCCATTATCGAAGTTTGACATCGATGATCATCGATCATCCCTATTTTATTATATATTATATTATGTTTCATGTTATATTGTATGTATTATGAATTATATTATAATATTAATAAATTATTAATATTATGTTTATTGTACAATGTACATCTATATTGTATAGTACCTAAGTTGTATAACTATAAATCTAATAAAATGATCAATGTTAAATTAGTGATTTAATTTTAATTTAGAACCTTATGTTCATAGAACAATATTTCATTGATAATAATAATTTATGAAAGCACAATTTAACCTCATTGTATTCAGATTTCGTATTATATGATTATGGGTATGCAAATAAAGACGCGATTAGAAATAATTTCGTATCATATTTTTGGTTTTATACAAGTTTTATATAAATTTCTTTGGTTGTATTTTTCATTGTGTAAAATTATTGTAAAGTTGTAAAAGTACCTAGTAAGTTATCTCTAGTTAGAACCATAATAATGTGTAACAGTGACATCTAGTGACACATTTTAGCTACAAATAACAACGTGTTTCTTTTATTGTTTATTAGAAAAATCTTTCACCATTAATAATTACTATTATCTTACATACTATAAATGAATGTTAAAAGCCTATATAAAATAGAATCTATCATCCCCTTTGGTCACGTAGGTGCCGTAAGAGGCGTCTATAGGTAATGTGGGAAAATGCCAGAAAAATCTGACATTTGATTTTGGCTATATTTTATCGGGAAAACTTAGATTCGTTTCTCTTTTGAAAACATACATGGTTTTTATTATCTTACGCTAGCCGGGGCGGGTCGCTAGCAGGTAAATAAATTAACTTTGGCCTCGAGATTTACGAAAATATGATGCACTCGTATGTGCCCAAAAACAAAAACAGTTTTATTAGTGATGTAGGTACATTCCATAAATACTAGGAGCAAGCACAAGCTAAGAATAACTACCATTTACTCGACGCCAACGTGTAATGGTCCTTCATGTGGCAATTCATACGCTTTTACAATAAAGTCGCGGAAAATAGGCAGGGTAAAAGTAATTTTTTTTATCAAAAAAGCTGTTTAAAAAAGGCCATTAAAACATTAATAAATAATAATAATGTCCTCCAGACCGAATTAAGATCACGGCGGCCAGTCTCAAGGGAGACTAGCCTTGAGCCTTGTAATTGTAAATTATTGTGAATAATTATGATTAAAAAAAAACAGTTCTGCTGGGTTTCTTGCTGATTCTTCCCAGGGTAGAGGTTTTTCCGAACCAGTGGTAAAAGCGTAAATGACTCAATAAGTATTGGTTGTAATCTATGTTGAATAAAAGTTATTCTATATATTTCTATATCGATATTACATTACTTACCAAAAAAAATTATACCTATGAGAATTATTTCGGTGCGGGTCCATTTTCCAACCATTTTTAAACGCGAGAAGAATTAAAATTTCGAATGTTCATCATGTTTTATTCTTAATTTTTGAAGAGTTATAATCGAGATAACAAATTATAACGTCTCGCAACTTTAACACTTTTTATGGATAATAATAATTACTATTGCTTTTATGCAGGCGCCAGATATAGTCCAAGCTTAGGCTAACATAAAGACCAAAGTGCAATCATGTATAGTAGCGGTGTAAGAATATCCACTACCTCATATCGTTCCGTGAGTGTCGTAAGAGACGACAGAGGGAGTCAAACCAGGAGATGGGCAGCAGTGTCTTTCTAAAAACTTGAAAATATGTATATATTTATACATAAATATATACATATTTTCATGTTATAAAAACATACATAACACATATAAATATTAAATACACTTACAAAAATTATTACTACAAATAACCTATTTAATATACTCTATACCTGATAAATAGCATATTCCCTCATTTTTAAGTATACACATATTTTAAGCGTACTTACATACGAATATATACAATATCAACATATTTACTATATAATATCAACACAAACATGGGCAGATGATATTTTATTTTAGGTTAAAATTACCATAATGATAAAACAACGTACAGTCGACTCTCGATAATTTGACACTCGTTAATTTGAATCTCTCGATAATTTGAAATTTTTTCCCGGTCCCTTGAAAAATACTCGATAAATTGAATAAAATCAATATTAATTGGTCCCCTCGGCAATTTGAACTTGAAGGAATAGTATCTTGCCCCCCAACATATAATAATTTGTCTGGGCTACCCTACTATTATATATATATATATATATATATAATTATCGATATTTTGAAGCGTTTACACGAATTTTGATCAAACTCTTGTTTACTTGATTTCTTCCTCCCTCCCTCTTGATTATCTGAACTCCTGTTATTTTGAACTCTTGGTAATTTGAAATTTTCTCTGGTCCCTTGAGTTTCAAATTATCGAGAGTCGACTGGTACTTATGTAGTTGCTAAATGATTCCCACTGACAAACGATGGCTGCCAGGGTAGCAAAATCGCAGCGCAAGTCTCGTAGGCCTGAGTCAAGATTCGCTGCTGCTAGTAACATTTAATAGCAGTAATATATAAAATAACACAACCATTTGTTTGTTATGAGTATTTTATTGTTTATAATATTGTACACAAGGCGGTCTCTTTATAATAAAGATGATATAATTTATTTACATACAAATTGTTTACAAAAGTTATATTTTACAATTTTCCGGATTCAATAAGTTCTCTTAGTTTATACTTTTGTATTTTCCCTGAGGCGGTCTTGGGGAACTCGTCGGTGATTTTCAACATTCTCGGTATCTTGAACTTGGCGAGATGCCCATTGCAATGACTACGCACATCATTGATGGTTATAGATGCACCGTCACGTATTCTCAATACAGCACATAGCTCTTCGCCCAACCTCTCATCCGAGACGCCCACAACCTGTTAAAAGTAAAGGTACATAATCTCAGACTGCGAAATTTACAGCTTTTATAGCATATCTATAGTCTTAGTGTTTAATAAAAAAACTTATAGTTTGTGTCTTTGATCTTATTAAAAATGCACTTGCACTTTCTGTCCAGCAGGGCTAGCATGGGCAGGAGACAATTTTATCCCCGGGGAAAGGAGAAAATGTTTATCCCCTCGCTTAGTTTTATCCACCCTTCGAGCATGGGCACACCGGTGGATATAATATCCACAGTAGATAAAATGGAGATAGACTTAGACTTAGATATATTTTTATATGAATATAAACTTAAACCCACGTCCAATGAACTAGGATAAAATTGTCCCTTTTAAATGTCAAAAAAGCACAATTTTTTTTATCTTTCATTTGGCTCCATGCTACGAACGGGGGATATATGTCTACTCGTTATGTCAAACGGGGATATACTTCTCTCTGTTGCCGTGCTTTGGCACAAGGTAATTTTATCTCTTGTCACTGGATATAATCGGGGGATAAATTTTTTGTCCCCAGCCCATGCTAGCCGTGCAGGAGTTTTTGGGTTGGTTTCTTCCCTCTTATTTTCTTCGGCCACTATGCAGCAGCATAACCATATCTTCGCTTTAAAGGACAAGAGAATCAGTGCAAATGTAAGCTGAGAGAGTGTGAGACATTGCATTTTAGTCCATAGCGGTGACAACGCATCTGTACTTCCGGTTTACATTATCTTAGTCTTTAGGAGAGTGATTTAGGAGTACATAAGAAAAGAGTAGAAACCCGTATCTATATCCGTATCGGCATCTAATGGCGGCGTGAGACAATCTACTACTCTATATCATCCCGTGGATATCGTAAGTTCCTAAGAAGCGAGAAGGAAATGAAATAGGAGATGGGTAGCAGCACCTTCTTGATACAAATTTAAAAATAATAAAAAGCTGCGGTTGCCGACCCAAAAAGGTTAACAACAGAGATAATAGCGCCATATTAAGAACGGCCTAAGTGGGCATCGCGTTATTTTCTCCGTTGTGCCACAGAATAAATATGGTTGTACTGTACGTGAACCACGCGCTTGTGTGCGTGCGTTGCGAGACGCCTGTATAAAACTTACGCACTCTCGTTTCTTTACTCACGTGGTCTCTCTCTCATTTGTATAATAGTTACGTAGTAACATTATTTAATCTGTGATAATAGTTTGTTAATATTATAATTTGTATACAATTAATTAATATCCACTAATATAGCAACATTAGCATAGTTTTTATAGCTGCAGAAATCATTTAGTACCTGGCTTTCAATAATGTCGGGGTGCGCGTTTAGTAGATCCTCAATTTCTTTTGGCGCGACGTTTTCGCCGCCTCTCACTATTATGTCCTTTAATCTGCCGACGACACGCCCGTAGCCGTCAGGAGTCACTGTGAATTTGTCCCTGGAAAAAAATTAAAAATAAATCTATATATATGTTCCCCTCACAGGCCTCCTCTCATTGCTGAGAGGGTTATAGAACAATAAGTCAACCGTGAGAATAAATATACGTGGTAGAGCCACACTGCAGCTATATTATAGTTGTAGCACGAATGGGTCGGCTCGACCGTGGTAGGAACACGCTCTCACAGAATACCAGCGTAAAATAGCAGCTTAATGCTGCTGTGTTTCGTATGGTGAGTGAAGAGAATCGGAGACCCTTTTTACTGGAAACCAGGCATTACATCTTAGTCCTCAGGGGTGACAACGCATCTGCATTTTGATTCTTAATCGAGGATAAATGTAGATGTCTATAGGCCACAGCATCCACTTACCATCAGGTGGACTGTGTGCTCGTTTGTTACTCAAATTTTATAAAAAGAGAAGGGTATATAACAATGCGTGTTGTAGACTGCAGTGTATTATGTCTGCAGGACGTATGGGTTGGCTTGACCAGGAAAAGACCACGCTCGCTCGGAATATCAGCATCAAATAGCAACATATAGCTGTTGCGTAATTGCGTTCATATGGTGAGTGCAGAGAACCATTCCATATTGTTCCTCAGGGGTAAACGTATCTGCATTTAAATTCTTAGTCGAAGATAGGTGTAGATATCACTTTCGGATATTATACAAAGTACTCGGTTTTTGTAATTCTTATTCTATAAAAAAAAACACATACATACAAGTTAATCTAATAAAAGCATGTTAAAAAAATATAAGTAAAGTTAAGGAAATGTTAGTCCACGGTTCAGATTCAAAAGGCATGCTAATCACAAGCCTATACCAACTTACCCAGTCTTTAACCATCCCTTATTGTCTAGGATGCTTCTAGTTTTTTCTGGTTCGCCCCAATAACATATCATATTGTTGTATCCTCGCGTGACCAGTTCACCTGGGCTGCCAAATGGAACTGTATCGCCATTTTCATCAATAACCTTTAGTATACAGATAAAATTGTTTTAATGATAATATTTATTATATATATTTTTATTAATCTAGGTATATTTATATATAAATATTGAACAACTCCACTAAGATTATCTGATGGATCACAATAGGAATATTTAAACGATGACAGAGGGAGAATGCGCTAATCTGAAATCTATCCAATGTCTTACTATAGCGGAAGAGTCGTAAGCTGCTAATGAGCGATTTCACACATTAATACAGTACTAATCTTACTGCCTCGTTGGTCTAGTGATCCGCGTTTACGGTTGCTGATCGTGTAGTCCCGGGTTCGAATCCTGGGTCGGGCCAAAATCAGTTATTGGGATTTTACTAAGAATAGTAGCAGCCCGGAATCAAGATTTTGGCGGTGTTTCACTCCCGTGCCTCGGAAAGCACATAAAGACGTTGGTCCTGCGCGTGATCTTTCTCCGGTCATATCGGTAATCGTCCAATCGGATTATAAGAGTGAGACGGAGAGTGCACTTGTGCTTGCGCATACACTTGGACACTATAATCCTGTCCTGCGCCGATGGCTAGTCTCCGTTGAGGCTGGCCCCGTGACCGAAATTCGGTCTGGAGGACATTATTATTATTACTAACCTTAACTTCCACGTGATCTTGAATGTAACCGACGGTCTCAGCAACAGTGTCGATGCTGTCACCTGGCATTGATTGAAAGACACTAGCTGTTGTTTCCGTCATACCGTACAGAGCCTGCGAGAGAAGATTTCATTTAGCTTTTTAGCTGACTTAATAAAACCTCCTGTTCTCAATTCGATTATATGTTCTTAATTTTAAATGCATGTTACGCGTCGTCTATTCTAAACAGATTTTAATGATTTTTTTACGATAGAAAATACTCCAGGGTGGTCTCATATGAATTTGGAAAAAATATTCTAACTTCAAGTGTAGAAAAATAATGAATGAAGTTTTTAATGTAGGTAACTATTTAGAGCTAGTGATAATTTTTTTATAGGACAAGGTGACAAGCGAGCACACAGCCCACCTGATGGTAAGTGGTTGCTGTGGCCCATAGACATCTACATCTTCGTTTGCGAATCAAAATGAAGATGCGTTGTCACCCCTAAGGACTAAGATGGAATGCCTCTTTTCTAGTAAAAAGGGTCTCCTCTCCTGTTATCTACATTCACCATACGAAACACAACAGCATTAGGCTGCTCTTTTACGCTGGTATTCTGTGAGAGCGTGGTCCTTCCCCGGTCGAGCCGACCCATTCGTGCTTCAACTACACAATTAATATAGCTGCAGCATGGCTCTACCACGTTAGAATAATCCTTAGTCCACTCAAAAGAGTAAAAATAATAATTAGATTTTGGTTTCAGTTTTTATTAATTATTTTAAAAACTTTTAGACTCTAATTATGTTCATTGTATTTGATTTTAAGTTTCTTGGAAGAGAATGTCAACAATTTTTTTTTAAAAACAACCTCTGAAGTCGGGGCTTTAACTATCTTCTGTAGACTACGTCTTAGCACTGACTTCTGAAGCTTCAAGTGCACATGTGTTTACCACCCTGTATTTACTACTAGTATCTTTATTTTATTCTTTTTAGTTTTTCAAAGCGGACTTTTATCTTTTTTACAGGTTTAATTTTTAGGACCTTACCATTTTTAGTTAACAATATATAACAATTTCTGCTGTTATGCACTCGGCACATGTTTATAAAAATAATCCTGCAATGTAGATTATTTATATGAAAAAAGATTATGAATAAATATTATGAAATATAACAACTATAAATATAAAATTCTCTTATAATATTTTTTGTTGAAACTTAGAATAGAATAGAATGGAATGGAATCTATACATGGTAAATCCGCGCTGTAGTTATATTATGGTTGTAGCACGAATAGGTCTGCTCGACCAAGGATGGACCACGCTCTCAAAGAATGCCAGCTTAAAATAGCAGCTTGATACTGCTATGTTCTGTATGGTGAGTTGACAGAACCGAAAACCCTTTAGACTGGATAAATGGAAAACCCTTTGTACATGGTCTTAGATAGCTTAGTCCTTAGGGGTGACAACGCTTCTGCATTTTGATTAATCGATGATAGATCTAGATGTTTATGGACCACAGTATCTACTTAAATCAGGTGGACTGTGCTCGTTTGTCACCCTTATTCTAAAGAAACAACTTGATAATAATAAAAAAACTATAAAGGGACGGACGGGCAAGACGGAGAGGGTGGGCAAAAAGAATAATTAGTCTAGTTTATTGTCAAATTGTTAGAAAGCGGTAAACCAATGATCACGTGACGAACGTTACCGAACCGCGTGCAAGTAGTGACCTGTCGGCTGCGGGACGAGCGCAACGGTTGCTGTGCGGACAGAATTGCGTTTTTGGTAAACAACGATTCATTTTTCAAGGTAATTATAACTCAATTTATTATTTAACTGTTACTAATTTACTTGCGTTGATAGTTTTTCCAGTTTCTGCATATTATTTGATGTTCTATTCCATAGTTACACATTGTTTAATTATATTCACGTAAACAAAAATGAGTATTTTGATTTTCAAAGTATGGGCGGGCAAGATGAATTCGGGCAAAACGGATAGTATTAATGACTTTCTTTTTTTAATTTCAGATGGTGTATAACTAACTATAAGAGAAAGAGTGATCGTGCAAACTGGTCTGAAGAAAGTCTGCGAAAAGCTTTGCTTGCAGCGCAATCGCCTTCAATATCAGATGCCAGCAAAATATATGGCATTCCTTATGCAACTTTATACCGGCACTTAAAATCTGTCATAACTACAAAGAAGCTAGAACGATTTGTATCTTACTTTATTTTATTTTATTATGACCAAAATTGTGGCCCGCCTAAGAAATTCGTTTTGCCCGCCCAGGTTAGGCAAAACGGATAATAGCATGATTTTAAAAAATAAGTGTTATTTACAGAATGTTTAATTTTTCAGTTGATTTTTTGTTTGAGTTTAAATCTTTAATAATATTTTTTTCATAATACCAAATGACTGATTAAGGAAGTTGATTTTCTATGCCTTTTTTTAATGTCAAACTTAACCTATTCTTATTGCCCGTCCGTCCCCTATATGTCTGACAAGCGTTGCAACTATGGAAAATATTCCCATACTAGGCACGCCTATATTAACAGCGAACATTTGATAGAAATAGCGAATTTTTTATAATGGATGAATAAATAAAAAAAATCATTGCTTACCATTACAGAGTGCGCCTTCAGGTAGGTTTGTATATGTCGGATCAGCTGCGGACTGCAGGGCGCGCCGGCCGCCAGCGCCATCCTGAGCTTCAACGGCAGGTCGCCTTTGTCTCGGATCTGGGTTATTATGTCCACGTACATCGTCGGGGTGCCAGTCACTGCTGTGCATCTGCGATTATGTGTAATATTATAACATATATATGTATATACCAGCGTAAAATAGCAGCTTAATGCTGCTGTGTTTCGTATTGTGAGTGTAGAGAGAACCGAAGACCCTTTTTACAGGTAACAAAGCATTCCATCTCAGTCCTCAGGGGTGACAACGCATCTGCATATTGATTCTTAATTGAGGATAAACGTGGCTGACTATGGGCCACAGCTTCCACTACTATCAGGTAGACTGTGTGCTCGTTTTTCACCCTTATTTTATAAAAAGTAGTGAGCAGTTTGGTCGCCGTGACCGAAATTCGGAAGAAGAAATAATAATAATAATGTAAGTTTTCTCTTATTGTTTTATTACTGTGAAATTATCTGTATCTAGGCCTCGTGCATCTGACCGAATGTTAGGTTTCTTTTCAAGCGTGCATGAGGACATGCAAGAAGTCAGGATGGACGAATGTTGGTTTTCACTTAATTAATTGAAAGACTTCGTCTGAAGAAAAACATTTCCATTCTTACGAGTTAGAAGCGCTGGCTGTTGTCTGCTCATTAAAGAAGTTTCGGGTATATCTATTAGGCCTAAAATTCAAAATAATATCAGATTTCAATGCTCTTCGCTCTACATTTTCAATGCTAGATATTCTTCCTAGGGTTGCACGATGGTGGCTTCTTATGCAAGAGTTTCAGTGCATAGTCGAATATCGCCCTGGTACAAGAATGTCTCGTGTAGACGCCCTGTCGCGCAACCCTATATCGGACGACGAAAATTCAGAAGTTTTGGAACAATACCCATCGGTCATGACTATAAGCAACGAAGATTGGTTACACACGTTACAATTACGCGACACAGAGTTATGCAGGATTCGGAATGTTCTTTCTTCGGATGTAGATGTTGAGGGGCTTAAATATATTAAAGACAACTATTTAATAAAAGACAACAAATTATACCGATATCTAGATGGGGACGTTAACAATATTCGTTGGGTGGTTCCAAAGGGTGCAAAGTGGCAACTTTGTCGCATGAATCATGCCAACATAGGACATTTTGGCGTTGAAAAGACATTGGAACGTATAAAAAAATTAAATATTGGTTTTCGAAAATGTCAAGATTCGTAAAGAAGTACGTAAATGCATGTATAGAATGTGCCTATGCCAAGAAAAACAATTCTACAAAAGAAGGCTACTTATATCCGAATGAAAAGGTCGAAGTCTCATTTCATACGCTGCATATAGACCACCTGGGACCCTTTGTTAAGTCAAAACGCGGTAATACTCATCTTTTGGTTATTGTCGATGGATTCACTAAATTTCTATTTACTAGGCCGGCACGTAACACAAACACTCAAAACGCAGGGCTCTTGAGGATATTTTTTTATACTTTCTGCATTCCCGATTGCATTATAAGTGACAGAGGAACATGTTTCACATCACACACTTTCAAACGATTTTGTCTAGATAAAGGCATAAGACACGTCCTTAACGCTGTAGCTTGTCCCCGATCGAACGGTCAGGTTGAAAGATATAACCGTACTATCCTTAACTCATTAACAGCACAGAATTTAAATTGTGACGAAAAAGAGTGGGATAATACGATTGGGAGAGTACAGTGGGGATTAAACAATACGTATCACAAAACCACTGGTACAGGTATAAATTCGGAGGCAAATCCTAAGTTTAATATAGTTCGTCAAGCAACTTGAGAAATAAACGATCTAGCCACCATTCGTAAAAAAGTTAAAGACTCTACTGATACTCAACAAGAGAAACAAAAACTGAGATTCAATAGAGGACGACGTCCCACCAAGGTTTATGCCTTAGGTGAGTTAGTAAAAATAACGAAAACAGCTTTTACAAATGACAGAAAGAATAGGAAACTTCTTCCTTCATACATAGGCCCCTATCTGGTAAATATCAGTATTGGGAAATGATAGATATAGGGTAGCAGCTATTCTGGGACTAACGGGTACTAAGAACAAACGACAAACAACTGTAGCCGCTGACCGAATGTCGCCTTTGGTCAATGTTGCCGCTTTAGAGGTAAATGAATCCGATACGTCTAATGATGATGGTAACGAGGATAGTAATAGTGTTAAATAATAAAACCAAGCAATTATTTTATTTATTAATTTTAAATTGTTATTTTAGTTTATAAAATTACATCTGAGAAATGTCGTAAATGGACCAGTTGTGAACAATATTATTAACAATTTTATTTTTATTTTTATTTTATTTTATTTATTAAGAAAACCAACAGCTTTACAAATTGTATATCTTATAACTATGTGTAATGTAGTATTGCCAATAACAGGTTTCCCTTAAATTAACAAATGGCACTGTAACAATCAAACTTTGTTAGTGCTAAAATTAACTCTATAAATATACTGAGGAATTCAAGGATGCCATCCGCTTAAACCTATCAATATTATAGATAGTTAAGTAGAAACTAAACTAAACTGTACACCACATAAAACAAATCAGGTAAAGAAATACAATATACATGTTTGTGAAAGTAATATATAAGTACCACCCATTATAGACGTAGACAGAGATAATGACAGAAGGCAAAGACAAAGAAGAAAAGTAAAGGTATAAGTACAACTTTTGTTTATAGCACTTAAAATTTGTGAGAGTTTATGATGATTTCTGTCACCTTCTTTTTGAAAGTTAACTTGCTTGAGCGAAATAAGTCAACCTGGCTAAACTTTGTATTATATGTTCGGGGTAA
This sequence comes from Parnassius orleans, assembly GCA_029286625.1. Taxonomy (NCBI): domain Eukaryota; kingdom Metazoa; phylum Arthropoda; class Insecta; order Lepidoptera; family Papilionidae; genus Parnassius; species Parnassius orleans. Next base: position 334,169 of record JAGSMP010000080.1, on the reverse strand, counting down.
CCTAACCATGACAGTATTCGAACCGTAGTTAGTGCGACGATGAGGCACATTGAATAGCGGTGTGTGACGTGTTCGACGCCTAGAGTGCAGAATGCTACTTTATGTAACAGTTCTGAACAGTCTACTCTGTCCCGGACAATATCAAATAGGAAGCAGACATCTAGTGTATCCCGTCTTTCTTCCAAAGTTAATAGGTTATTTTCGTGACAGGCTCGAGTATATGATTCATGCGACCGACGACATCGATACGAGATGTGTCTTAAAAATATTTTTTGTATGCGCTCAAGGCGTTCTTTATAGACCTTGTATTGAGGGTACCAATCGGACTAGCGTATTCTAGCAGACTACGTACATATGCATAGTATACAACCTTCAGTGAGCCTATATTCTTAAATGTCTTGCAGGCTCGCAAGACGAATCCCAAATTTTATGTGACTTTTGTGACTAAGTCGATATGATCAGTAAATGACATTTTGCTATCGAGGTAAACTCCTAGGTCACGAACCAAATTGACTTTCAATGTGAACACCATTAAAATTATATGTGTATAAGATGGGGTTCGCTTTGCGAGTGAAAGATATGCACTGGCATTTTTGGCATTCACTGTAATCTTATTAGTCATGTAATAACTATACAATACGTCCAGTTCCGCCTGTATCTTGTAACAATCATTGATGCCATTTATTCTCAAAAGATCTTTTATCGTCTGCGTACATCAGATGTTTAGAGTGCATGAGACAATTAGGCAAGTCGTAAATGTACGCATTGTAGAAGAGAGGTCCCAAATGCAAACCTTGGGGAACACCGGAGTATTTCTGTGTAATCCGATCTGAATCCACCCACCACAACCGCCTGGGAACGTTTACTTAGGTAAGAATCTATCCATCTTAGAAGATCCCCGTGTATGCCAAGTTTCCTAGTTTGTTTAAGAGTATGGAGTGATCTACCCGGTCAAACGCCTTCTCAAAGTCCGTAGATCACATCCACCTGCCCACCATTTTCCATATTACTAATCACGTATTCTGAGAAACAAGCCAGGTTAGTGACAGTCGACCGCTTTTAAGGAAACCGTGTTGATTCTCGGTATTTGTTGTGCTATTATGGGGTAAATATTGCTATAAATAATTTTTTCAAAACCTTGCTTAATGTATTAAGTATCGAGATACCTCTGTAATTTTCTACTTGGGTTTTAGACCCTTTCTTATGAATGGGTACGATGAGAGCTTTTTTCCATATATCAGGAAAGACACCTTCCTTTAAAGAAGAATTGAAAATATATGCAATAGGCACAGCGAGAACTTTTGAACATTTGACCCAGAACATAGGTGGTATTCCATCGCAACCAGCACCTTTATTAATGTCCAAAGATTTTAGATAATTTTCCACTAAACTATGAGATATGGTGATTTGAGATATTGAGTTTAAAGATACACTTTCTGCTGAACTGTGATGATCTGGAGTAGATGGGGCGCCGAATACACTTCGGAAAAATTCGTTAAAGGCGTTACAAATAGAAGTTTCATCTGTATAACTTATATCTTTATATATTAATGTACTAGGGTAATTGGACACGCGTCGCAAGGATTTCAAATATGACCAGAAAATTTTGGGACTCTTTTTTAGCGCACTTTCAGTATTAGCAACATATATATCGTAGCACGAACGTTGCACGCGTTTTTGCCTGTTACGTAATAAACAAAATTCGTCATAATCTAGCATATTGTGAAATTTTTTCCAGCGCTTGTGTGCTTTAAGCTTTTCTTTGATGATTTTAATCAGGGCCGGACTGTACCATACAGGATATTTGTGATTTTTAGAATATTTACTACTTAGTGGAATATGTTTGTGAATTATATTATTTATAGTTGTATAAAAAATGGTAGTGGCGTTCTCTGTTGTTTGTGAATGAAAAGTGCCCGCCAGTTGCATACACTAAGAGAATCAATTATATTTTCATAGTCGCCCTTTCTAAAGCGATATCGAGGTGGAGCGATTTCTTTAAACGGTCGCATGGAGATGTCAAAATATCAATATAAAATGGAGGATGAGCGATGTCCAATTTAGAAAGCGGTTGTGTACACGCACTTATCTCTAAGGACAAATTAGAAAATACAAGATCAAGAGTGTTGCCGGCGTGATTTTTTAAAATGTTATACTGATTCAGGTTCAAAAAACTTAAACTTTCCGTAAGGAAAACACCAGCATTCTGTACGTCTACGCTACCATATTTTGTATGATGCGGTCCATTTCGGTCCCATTTGATACAAGGTAAATTAAAATCCCCAATCACTAAAAAGTGACTATCGGTGTGCATACTATGCAAGTGCTCGATTAAATTGACTGTGTAATGAATATCTAATGGAATATTTATAGGATGTGGAGGTATATAAACCGCCAACAAAAAAAGATCATTACGTGATGAGAGCGTGCGCGCAGGTATTTTTACTAATATTATTTCTGTGGAATGTGAGTCGAAAAGATCTATCTGCACAGCTTCTAGTTCCCGGCGCACCAGTATCATTACCCCCCCGCCTGACTCCTTTCCGCTTAGAGCTAGATCTCGATCCACTCTAAATACATCGTATCGGCCGTCACATAACTCGCCATCGTAGATACTGTCATGAAGCCATGTTTCAGTAATAGTAATAACATCCAGGTCAGTACATAATAAGTTTTGTCTAAATTCAAGACTTTTTGTCCTAAGGCCGCGAATATTCTGATAGTACAAGTTTAATCTTGAATTAGCCATTTCTAAAAAATTGCTCCAAAAATAGATTATCAAGCAAGATCAAAATAAAAGTCTCAGCATAATATGACTTGGGGATGTATTTAAACACTATAATAAGCCTCCTGAGTAAGAGCACACACACCCAGATCCTACCTGAATGTAACATACAATGTAACTTCATCGAGACAGTAAAAATATTTTTAATTAAGAAGGTATACTTGAAAAAATATAATACTTTGACGAGATTGTTGACGGCGCGAGCAAAAGTTATCAGTTGTTTGAGTTTATTATGAATCGAAATGAATAAAGGATTCTCACTAAAAAAGGGTGCAAGTTTCTGTGATTTCTTATAATGGTATTCTCTTAATGTTCCGTTTGGTATATGGTAGTTTAGTTTTTTATCTAAAATATGACTTAGTAATTTGGATTTGATTAAGTAAATTTTCGCGTAATAAATATAAATAGTTGAAGTGTTATTGGAAAAAATGTTTCCGCAATAATAATAATCTACCACAATACTGCAAGCAAATGTTAATCGTATTACTTGTATGTGAATAATTTTCATAAATAATATCTTTATCAACCGGCTCGCTATACTCGTCCTCAGTCGACGCACAATAATTGCGCGAATGGTTTGTGAATTAGCCATGAGCTCGTAGTTAGTAGATGATACAGAGTAGTACAGTTCATAGAGGTAACAATAAAAATGTGGATGAGTCGTTATGATAACATCCTTGAATTCATATAAAAACTTAAGGTTACTAGTAATTAGAATATAAAAAAGTTTGTTGTTTAAATTTAAAAAACTGCGTATGAAAATTAAAATGAGAGCACTAAATATTATTTGAACGCTAATCTTCACACAATCTTCCTTAGATCCTCTTCTGTGGCTATTAGTATTGGGGGTGATGTATCTGCTTTGCGAACAAAAATTCTTCCGTTTTTTGTCCAGGCGTAGAGGAATTCGCGTTTTTTAGCAGTTTCCTTAGCTTTCTTTAAAAGTTGTTTATTTTGCACAGTCAGGTGTTCGTTTATATAAATAGGTCTACAATCGCCTTTTAGGTTGATATCAGTTGTGGTAATGCGGCGTTTGCGCGATGCGGATATCAGATTGTCCTTCAGCACTCTTGAACTTAATTTTGCCACTATGACTCTGGGTCTGCCTTGGATTTTTGTTTTTGGTGTTACTCTGTTTGCATGAATAATATCGTTATGCTGCAACGGGACTCCCAATTGGTTCCCCAAGGCTACGATTATATTTGTTAGGTTCTCGCATTTATCCTCAGGGAGACCAACTATTTCTAAATTCAAAAGACGCTCCATTTGTTCTTTGTAGTTGATATCTGTTCTAAGTTCAGTGTTCTGCTTTTTCAATTCAATAATTTCACGGCGCATTTCTTCAACATTTTTGTTTGTGCTGGATAGTGTCTGTATACTTTTTTTTATAGTGTCATGCTCATCCGATGAAAATTGTGTCAATTCCTTAAGAGATATCATCTCCTTTTCCAGAGTAGTTTGTTTTTTATGTAAATCTTGAATATTTATGTTTATCTTGCGGTAATCCTCTCGAACACAGTTAAAATCTGATTTCACCTCCATGATGATGTCATTGAGTTTTGATATATCTTGTTTCATGACGGTGTTTATGCTGTCATTGATATGCGATATTTTATCATCAAAGTCAATTTTTATAGTGTCCAGTTTTGATAATATGGACTCTGTGAATACCCTAAAAGCATCCGATACATCCTCATCGTATTTACGCTTTCGAAGCGTTACTCTCATTTCTTGTAGATCTGGATCACTATCGTAGCGTTTTGTTGGTGAGCGATACATGGCTGTGTGGTCTAAGCTCGTTACTACTCTGTGCAAGTGCGCGCGATAACACGGTATGCGTAAGTAGGATGCGTAATACAGTGGCACTAGTGTATGAATAAGACAACTCACTTGTTATGAGGCAGGATCCGGCAGCAAGTCTTGCGGACACTGAATACAATCTTGTTATCGAGATCTTAAAGTTTTTATTTGAGTGATAAGCGTTGCAAAAAATATATTAAATGATTATTACAGTTTGTTCGCGTCCGACTGACACGGACAGCTACGGCGTAACTGTTTCTATCTATTTCCTTCTAAGTTTCACATTCATAGTAAATATTTTGTTACAAAACTATGTTATGTTAAGTTATGACGTACATATGGATGGATAGATGAATAGAAAAGAAGGATTGTTATGATTAAGATCTAGCGACATGGGTGTTGAGCATAGATATCTGTGAGAATGGATGGGTTCACAATTTATCGTTTTACTTGTGCCGGTTATGAGAATCTTATACATTTAACAAGCACTGTGTTCGCTTGTTAAATGTGTCCCGTTCGTAAGAATGGATGGATTTACTAATGGGACTCATTTGGAAATTGTAATGGATTAACAAAAACTGCGAAGTTATGTTTTACTTGATCAAGGGGAATGGATGGGTCCACAGAGCAATATATTAAGTACATACCAAAAGCTATTGTTAAACTTATTTTCTGAGATGTACCATAAGATTATAGCAATGTTCGATTGTTTTTGATTAAGCTAATTTGTAAGAAATAATAATAATATGTACCTAATGTAAGTTTTCTCTTATTGTTTTTATTACTGTGAAATTATCTATATCTAGGCCCCGTGCATCTGACCGAATGTTAGGTTTCTTTTCAACCGTGCATGAGGACATGCACGAAGTCAGGATGGACGAATGTTAGGTTTTCACTTAATTAATTTCATAAGAATATAGTTTCTGTTTAAGCAATTGACTTTTTATTGGTAAATTAACTTTATTAGAATGTCAACACTACAGTAAGATAGGGGATCTGGTTAGTTGCACGAAGCAAAGATATTATGTAAGAAGCAGCCGTAGGAGACGGTTCGGTTAGTTGCGAAACATAGAAAAGACTTCAACGCAAAACTAGGCACAAGGGAGAACGGTTAGCTGAAGGAAGGGCAATTTGGAATAGGGCAACGGAACCCAAGGGGCCAGCAGCTGGCCGACTTCATGGAGAAAGACTCTTTATGATGAACTCTTTCTTCCAGAAGCGGCCCCACAGGAAGTAGACCTGGTCGAGCCCCGACGGTTCGACAAAAATGAGATTGACTCCATTATAACGACCAGACGACAACTGTTCAGTGATGTTTCAGTGATCGCGAGGGTGAAAACTGGTAGCGATCACCGAATGGTTAGAGGCACACTGAACCTAAACGTTAAGTTGGAGATGTCACGTCTAATGAAGTCAACGCTCCGTCCCCCTCTTGCTCTAATCCAGAGTCCCGAAACCTTTCAGCTCTATCTACAAAACCATTTTCAGTCCCTAGAATATTGCAATGCAGTGGACGATATGAATGGCAAGCTCGTGGAAACTGTCCATTTCACGATGAAATGTCAATTTCTTGACAGAAAAACCCAATATCTGATTTTGGACCTACCCAGGATTCGAACGAAAGACCTCATGATTAGCAATCGCATTTACAACCAGTCAGGCGGTGTTGTAGTCATGTTATTGAAACATTAATAACAAATTGGTTTGATTGGATTACATAACGAAATTGACCAAAGTTACTCATATTCACAATAGTATAATATGTTGGTTTATTGCCAAAAAAGAAGCTAAAAGTGCTAAGTGAATTCGGAATTTAAACGAAATTGCGGAGCTATTGCGACCAGGGTTACAAAAGTAAAATAAAAAATTATTTCACATTCTCTTCTCTTGATGATTGCATGCGAAATGATTGCGTGATAATGCTAAATCAACCAATGCAAGTCAAGGACAGTCCGCGTATAGCGCTGAACGCGGCGGAACAGCGCTGAACACGTCGGAACAGCGCTGAACGCGGCGGAACAGCGCTGAACACGTCGGAACAGCGCTGAATACGATTAAACAGCGCTGAACTCTGACGTTAGCGTGCGTATGATAGAAATTAAAAACACACTTGTTCTCATTTTGTGCCCGTTCGCCGCGAAAGCTGAATAGACGCGGAAAGCTGAACGGATGCGTACGCATCTCAATACAAAACTGGTGTTTTCTATGGACAAAAGCTGAATTGAACTGAATAAGTGTAGTTAGTCCCTTATAGAGTAGAGAATAAAATAGCATATATTTTATTATTATTCTAAGCCAGTGCTTGACTACTATCCCACTTGGTGGTAAGTAGTGATGCAGCCGATGGTGGAGCGAACTGACTTAGTAGACTTTTACTCATTATATCTACAAGAATACGCTTTTACCACTGGTTCGAAATAACCTGTGTAACTAAACGTCGGGATTTGACTGTTTAGTAGAGCATATGCGCTCACAATATATTGAACTGTCGATGGACAGTGCTGTGGTGGTTCAAGTGATTAAACAAAAAGCAACATTTTTTGTCGAACAACGATCGAGTTGATGATATGTGAACCACCATACATTCCCATAGGATTTGTGACATACAACTATTTTTTTTTATAGAATAAGGGTGACAAACGAGCACATTTTTTTGTAAGTGAATGCTGAGGCCCATAGACATCTATACTCGAAATCAAAATATAGATGCGTAATTACTCTGAGGACTAAGATAGAATGTCTCGTTACCAGTTAAAAGGGTCTCCGGTTTTCTACACTTATCATACGAAACACGACACTATTAAGCAGCTTTTTTACGCTGGTATTCAGCGATAGCGTGGTCCTTTCCCAGTCGAGCACGACTGATCGTGCTACAACCATAATATAGCTGCAGTATGGCTCTACCACCTTTAAAGTAAATAGTGGTTCGATTAAAAAAAAAACTTATAATTCAAGTACTTATTCATTGAATAAAACTACTTTTACGGATTATATCGCGTTTAATTACTTATTTTCATTACCATGGTCACAGGGGACTATGGTCATTTATTTTCATTAACCATGGTCACAGGGGATATGGGACTATTTTTATTAATTTGTAAAGCACCCAAAACGTCGGGAATTAATAAAAATAAGTAATTAAACGCGATATAATCCGTAAAAGTAGTTTTATTCAATGTGTAGTGTTCGCGTAAATATAAGAAATCATCAAGTAATCATTACTCGTGAATCAAAATGAATCAACAAACTTACTTCTCAGCTAGCATAGCGTTGATATTAGCAGCTATATCATATATTGGAGCTGCAAGGACCAGAGTGGCGCCGTGTCTCAAGGCGCTTAACACTGTTACTACAGATCCAAGGGCATGGAACAGCGGTACCTGATAACAAGTATTAGTTAGTAAGGTTTTTTATACTTACAAAAGTAAGTAAATTAGTAAGATTGAAAATTCCCTAATGAGTCCCGTGGGTGTCGTAAGTGATGTGCATGGGAAATGCCAGAAAAATCGTATGACTTCCCATAGAAGGCAGTATAACCGTCTCGTTTACGCCGGACTATAAAGACTCGGACTAGCGACAGGCAGCAGCGTCAAGGTGCGATAGGTACGTCTGGTACTGCGATCGTCAATCCGCCTGCCAAGCGTGACGACTAAGGCACACCCGCCCTACAACGGGAGAGGCCTATGTCCCGCACCACTGCTGAACATAGGCCACTAGGCACCACTCCCAAACCTAACATCTTACATCCGGTACTACTACTACATTAGCTCTAGAAGTGCACTATTAGACATGGGCCGCATCCGTTGTAGGGAGAATTGGCCTTAACCGTCGCGCTTGGCAGGCGGATTGATAATCGCAGTACCGGAAGCTATAAGATCTGGCAGTTCCCATAATAGTCTCCTACGACACCCACAGAACCATTTTGATTGATGGATTGCATAAATATATTGTGTTTGAGTTTATTATTTAAATAACAATCCTATTAAGGTTTGTGTTTTTTATAGTTTTTAATTACATCACTGGTAACGTAGAGTTTATTTTATTGCCTTTTTGTCGCCCAAACTTTCACGGGCTGATGAAGAAGAAGAAGAAGAAAAATAATTAAAAACGAGCACACACTCCACCCGATAGCAGAAAGACCCATTTCCATAGATGCACATGGGTCTTTCCCACATCAAGAAAAATTGCCTTCAACGCTACTCTTGACAGATTGACGCTCATAGTACTATTTTGCTGGCACTTTTGACGCTGTTTTTCGTCGCTTGATAGATTGGCGATCATAGTAGAGTACGTCTAATTTAAAACTGCACGCACTTTTCTTGTAATTTTGGTAGATTTTGTCACATTTACCTAGATAATTATAATAAAATAACGCACTAACTATTGTGACTTAGCAGATTTTAGCATTTTTATTATATTCGACACGATAAAAGTGTAGAAAACTAACAAAATACGAGGGAGTCGCGTGCAGTTTTAAATAAGACGATATCTACTATACGTCTGGGAATTTTTACGCTGCTTTCGTGCTTGTCGTCGTTTTTCCACAAAACTAGACATAACTCTTGATACTGCTTTCCGTCGCTTTAAAAATTGGGGATCATAGAACTCTGACAAAATGTCTGGCTCTTTGACCCTGCTTCTTATCGCCGTTCTGAGGATTTGTATCTAGTTCTATTCTCTTCAGCTTCTATTCTGCTATCCAATAAGATTATATGGGCTGATGGTTTTTCTACCAGTAAACCCAACTATAAGAGTCCTAATACATAGTAAGTTAAAAAAAAGATTTTCTGAAAAATTGGCAGCGTTTATCGTACCATCCGATTACAATGCCTACAAGACTTGACTTGAAAAGACACCCAGTCTTCAAGGCATTCAAGTCAAGTAATCGGATATACGAAGCAAGAGTAAATAGTGCGCTTTACCATCGTCTGCTATATCTCAACTTACCATCAGGTGGTGTAAAAGTTCAGCACTGGCTTATATAATAGGAAAAGAAATATACCTGAATACAAATTTTCTGATGGCCTTGGTGAAATCCATTTCTTTTGCCTACGAAATACGTGTTGTTTACGACTCCTAGATGAGAGTCTAAGGCTGCTTTAGGGTCCCCTAAAAAATAAAAAGAATAAAAGTCTACTGCTGGATAAGCGCCACTCCTACTGTGGGAAGGATTTGCCTTAATTATCAGGCTTGGCAGGTGGATCACCGATCGCAGATCCAGATGTCTCGCAGCTTTGATTCCGCTTCCCATCGTCGGTCTAGTTATTTTTAGTCTGGCGTACACGAAATTGTTATACTGACATCTATTGGAAGCCATGAGATCCTTCTGACATATCCCGTAGTCACCTCTAATAATACCTACGGAACGAAATGAAGTGATGGTTTCTCTTACACCACCACCAAATGGCAATGCTGCACTTATAATAACTACTACAGCTATTAAATATTACGAATAGATCACAAATAAAATATTAATAGAGATCTTACAGAAGTCATAAGCTTGATAAAATATGATATTCGAAACGGTACTAACTTTACCCAACTTAATAAGATGAGTCATCATCTTAACAAGTTATTGTTCAGCAAATTAAAAAATTGTTTTTAGCAATATTTTTTTAATAATATTGCTCACACAGTTGGAATTTCTCCAGTATCGTGAAGGCGTTTGACATACAGGGTATTTTTGAAACGCTCCCGAAAACGAAGACAGATGATAGTACTAAGGATACCTATGATGATGGGTCACAAAGAAATTCGATCCCGAGGAAAAAAAATCATCTTTTCACAACGTTTTATTAACTTTATTCACGCTCCATCATGTTGTTACAGTTAATTGAAACGATATTTCACTAAAAAAATCATGAAATACTGATACATAAAACCAGCAGTGAAATTTAAAAAGAAAATCAGCTGACAATAGCGTCAATATCCTCGCGGGCGCCGAACTCTTATCTAGATCGGTACGAAACAATGCATTAGGTATACTACTCACTCTACCCTTCCTTTCACACACGCTGCCTCGTGTCGCCTCGCGCTGTGGAATTTACATGCTTCAAGGACGTTACAACGTGCGCATTTGTTTTGGCGGGATTGATTAATAATTTTAGTTTTTGAGACAGTTCCGTGTTGACTATCACGAGCGATAGTTCAATTGTTTTGTTTATTAAATTATTGTCGTTATTACTTGTTATTAATTAATTAATGATATTGTTCTTGTTGTTGCGTTTTGTGTTTTTGTTTGTTTTAATAATGCCTAACGCGTAGGTACGTTTATAGTGCTCGTGAATACGGCAACATGTTAATGTGCCTTGGAGAATCTCATAAGGCCACGGAGGATCGGTAAGCTATTTCATACCTATTTTTTTTAAATAACTTAGTACTGAACTGATCTGAATAGGTACATAACTGAATACATCAGAATAATAAACATACCTACACAATGGATAAAAAAGCATGACTCTAACCTTGTTAACATTTTATTTAAGTATTTTTTTCATTAGCGGGGAATCGAACCAGTTATTTGGTTTATTTAACCTAATTTTTTTTAAATAACTTAGTACTGAACTGATCTGAATAGGTACATAATTGAATACATCAGAATGATAAACATACCTACACAATGGATAAAAAAGCATGACGAAGGTTAGAACCTTGTTAACATTTTATTTAAGTATTTTTTTCATTAGCGGGGAATCGAACCAGTTATTTGGTTTATTTAACCTGTGAATTCGAATTAAAGTGGCTACGTGGAGACAAGCACAGTGGCAAAATAGTAGGTTAAGTAGATAAGTTAGGTATTTAGACAAGTGTTGTAAATTATTAGGTATTGTGGCACCATCGCTAGTTGCGGGCCGCGCGAATTCGGCGTTCGCGCGTACATTGACCCCTAGTCAGCTGATTGTAATTCAGTAATTCCACTGCTGGTTTTATGTTTCAGTATTTTCATGATTTTTTTGTGAAATATCGTTTCAAATAACTGTAATAACATAATGGAGCGTGAATAAAGTTAATAAAACGTTGTGAAAAGATGATTTTTTTTTCCTCGAGATCGAATTTTTTTGTGACCCATCATCATAGGTACTATCATCTGTCTTCGTTTTCGGGAGCGTTTCAAAAATACCCTGTATATAAATAGCATATGAACAAACATCCTGACCCGGAACAATTATTTGTTACCAAGTAGTGGCGGTGTAAGGATATCTACTAATACCATAACATCCCGTGGGTGTCGTAAGAGGCGACAGAGGGAAACAAATCAGGAGATAGGCGTCAAAAACGGCGTCTTTCTAATAACAACTAAAAATAAAAACTGCGGTTGCCAACCCGCTTGCAAAGCGTGGCATTTATGGCAAATAACCCTCTATGAGGGAATCTATGGGGGACTTTCATAGGCTGTAACGGTATTGGACAATGTTACGTGCGGAATTCAAAGCCGCGGCCCGCAGCTCCGAAGCCAAACCCTTTGGCCCTTACTTTACTGAACCGTACTTCTATTACCAATAATTAAATAAGGATCGTATCACTGTTACGTAAAACTTCTATTTTCATAATATTTCCATTATTCATAAATACGTGCATTGTATTTAAATTAGGTCGCAAGTGTAATGAATTGAAAATTATCGGGCGATTCCTACACTAAGTGCCAAGTTGGAGGTTAAATCATTATTGTTTCAATAAATAATGTTTTTTTTAACTGTGATGGCATAGGAAACTTTGTAATCAAAGTAAGCAGGTAATATTCTATAACAACCTATAAAACTTCACCGCTGAACACAGGACTCTCCCATAGATTGTCTCATAGGGAGGATTTGCAATAGTTGCCAGGCTTGGCTTGCGTGTTGACAACTGCAGTTTTTTAATTATTTTGAGTTGTAATTAGGAAGATGCTGCTGCCCATCTTCAGTTTTAGTTTCCCTCTTACGACACTCACGGGCGATATAGGGTAGTGGATATTCTATCCCCGGCGTTACACGGTTAAACAGGTAATATACCCTGGAAACAGGTAATATTATGCCAATTTTATACATTATAAATAAAACATTCGTACGTAGAAATGGTTTCGTAAGTGTAGAAGACCCCATTTACGGTGTGAGATAGCACGGTTGTCATCCCTTCCCTCTCCCCATGAGCTCAAGGGCTAAGCGCTCACTGTAAATTTCACGAGTTAATGGCGCAAAAGATCCGGTACTTCGATCGCCAATCCGTGGTGATTATGGCAAACCTTTTTGTACAATGTGAGAGACCCATATCAAGCAGTGGAGTGTCACAGGCTCACAGTCCGATGAAGAAGAAAATATTGTATCTAGATAATACATATTAGGCTTTAGTAATACCTCTGCAACCCACCCGTTGTCCCCGATGTAAAGTGAATGATGCTGCCGTCATCTGGTTTTATTTCACTGCCGTACTTCGATATATCGGGTTTATTTTTATAGTTATCGATGAGAGTGTTAAGCTGGTACACACCGCTGTAAAGTTCAAGAACGATCATCGTGTCAAGATTTTCATATTAATTGGTGGGAAATGTGTTAATTACTTTATTTATATGATTATGTCTTTGTAAATGTTATATAATATTGTTTAAAGATCATAACATACTTTGGATATAATAATATTATTATCTTTATATAAAAATCAATTGCTGTTCGTTAGTCTCGCTAAAAGTCAATAGCGGCTCGACCGATTTTGATAATTTTTTTGTGTGTGTTTGAATGGGTTCCTAGATGGCTTAGATTCACATTTGGACCCTGTAGGTGGCGCTGTTGTCGAGATCCAGAAATCACCCGTGCGAAGCCGGGGCGGATCGCTAGTATAATATATTTACAAAGATATAGACATATTTACAAAAATATATTTTTAAATTTAGAAAACGGTTAATTGTATATTGTGATATACGTTAGTGACTCCGCAGAAGTTAGACTCTGCAGTGCGGATTATCTCTGATTTTTAAAAAAAGTTGAAATGCTTTTTATGTTATAAAATTGTAGTCCAAATTGTTAAGAAATGTTTTAAAAGCATATTAAAATTAATATTTTTAAAAATGTAGTTTGCATATTAAGCCGAAAAAGATTAAAAAAAAGATAAAAGCGGTAAAATGTAAGGAGAAAATTTTACCGCTTTTATATAAATTTTATATACATAGATCATACTTGGCTTTAAAGGGCAGGGTCATTCCTTCACCATTCCTTCATAAATAACTATCGTAAAAGAGCAACATTGTGCTGCTGTTCTTGGTGAGTGTAGAGTTCCGGAGAGACCGTGTAGAGAATCCCGGGACGATAACGCATCTGCATTTTGATACTTCATTGATAGCATCCACTTACCATCAGGTGGACTGTGTGCTCGTTTATCAATCTCACTTGTATAAAAAGTATAATATGCGAGATGGGAATCTATCGGAGATTATGTGATCCTTGTTGCATATCCCATGTCGCCTATTATGACCCATTAGAAGAAATGGTGTTAATTATCTTACGCCGCTGAAACATAGTCACTGTTAATAAGTTAACTTAATAGAACATTATCCTTATTCGAACGAGCACTCAGTCCACCTGATGGTATGTTGAGGCCATAGACACCTAAATCTAACCTCGATTTAGAATCAAAATGTAATTGCGTTGTCATTCTTGAGGAGTAAGAAAGAATGCCTCGTTACCAGTAAAAAGGCTCCCAGGTTCTCTATACTCACCACACGAAATCTCACTTATTTTGAGTGAGCGTGGTGCTTTCCCGGTCGAGCCGACCTATTCATAATGCAACCATAATATAGCTGCAGCGTGGCTCTACCACGTAAAATAAATAAAATAAATACCTTAATTTCTCCTTTTCGTCACTAATAATTGTGTTCAATGTAGGAAACTGTTCGGACTTCAAGCTACCAGCTTTAGATTTATCGATCTCTGGTATAAGATGCTTCAATTTGTTGTAATAATTTCGATTCTTGATCTCATTTCCAATAAGGAGGCCTTTCATGCTTGTTTTCTTTATACAGAAACTGAGCTCTGATTTCTCGTAAACGGGATTGATGAATACCTGGAAATTAATCATAGTGTTTTTTTTTATAAAACAAGTAACAAACGAACTTACAGTTTACCTGATGGTAATAATGATTACTGCTGTCCATGGACACCTGCAGCTAACTTTAAACAAAGAAGGCTACAGATGCGTTGTCATCTCTGAGGTGTAAGATTGATGGACCACACAGCCTGTAATTTTAGAGGCTCTATATCCTTCAGACCGTGGAGAAAATAGATATTCACGTTTAAAGATTGGTTAACATAGTTGTGTTTTGTTGCTTCTGCCTATTCAGATACGGTGGGTTTAGTTTTTACGACGTTGTTTGGGCTTCTGACTTATCTAGAATTTGCCGTATCTAGAAGCAACTAAATACACCTAACCCAACCAATTTATAAACGTAAATATATTTTTCTCCAAGTGAATTTAAGCATGCTGTCTAAAAATAAATCGATGCACTCTATGAACCTTACAACAACCACCATTTAAGAATGCTACAACAACATTATTTATTTTTTAGGAACGGGCTCCAAACAAAATTAATTATTGTCTTTTATCACAAAACGTTAACAAAATTATTATAAAACTAGTGTTTCACAAAAAATAATCACAATACAATAAACACGAAATACGGAGATGTAATGTAGATATAATTACAACTTTTACTACAATAAAGACATTAAATAAATCATTAGTGACCTCTCTGTAACTGTACTACTCTATGATACCAGCGTGTCATTATGCGGCATACGTATACCGTAACCGTACTACGCATGGGCAATCCCGTAGCGAGAAAGTGAGCGCGATCTTTAGGTGCGGGTGGTGCGGAGAGCGGTACAGAGTTCTATCCACACACCCAAGGTCGTTGGCTCGGGGACTAGCCTTACAATAAAATCTACTATATAAATGGGAATCGAACTCGGGTTGATTGTGTAGAGAATAATTTCGGCGAGTGCTTAGCTCCCGAGCTACCACGGCTAAAAATGTTACGTTATATAAACATTATATTGCTATACCACTTTTGTTTAGTCTAATGTCTACTTAGTGTAATGCCATGTTTTGCGGCCTTATTTATACAGATAAAATTCACTCTCACAGATGACAAATTTCAAATAGCGCCATCTATAATTTTTACTGTATTAATAACCGCTATCTTTTGCATCGTACACATTTAAACCGAAAGATGTCGTTTGGTGACTATAGTCACCATGGACAGGTGAGGCAATCATTTTTTTGGGGACTATAGTCACCGTGGACGGTTGAGTAGTTATAATTGTTGATCGTATACCGATTATTTTTACTACTAGCTGTTCCCCGCGACTTCGCCTCGTGTTATTTGGGGTTTAAATTTTGTTTTGCGCGGAACCATAATACTTTTTCTAAAATAAAAGTAGCCTAAGTTACTTCTTATGACATCAGCTATCTGCCAGTAAAAGTCCCGTCAAAATCGGTCCAGCCGTTTCGGAGATTAGCCGGAACAAACAGACATACAGACAAAAATTTAAAAAATTGTATTTTTGTTATAAGCAACGTATATATTTTCATATGCATTCAGTAAAAAGCTGTAATTTTGACATTACAAACAGAGCATAAGTAGGTCATTAATATTCAGCAGAAAGAGTTGCGGAGTTACGGACCTCTGAGGAACTCGGGCATTAGTTGTCATAGGCTCGGAAGAGCAGCCTTCTACAACGAATTAAAGAAACAAACTCAAGTGTTAGTTACCTCTATACCTGTCTTTTTCTATTATCACTTAGTGAAAAGGAGAGAGAGAGAGAGAGAGAGAGAGAGAGAGAGAGAGAGAGAGAGAGAGAGAGAAAGAGGGAGAGAGAGACAGCAACTTTAAGCATTTCTTAAATTGACGTCGATTTTAGTAGTAGGGTCGTTAATAAATAAATACATTAATAAACAGTAAATAATAAATAAAACTAATAGGTATATAATATATATTATTGTAATAATGTTGTTTATGATTATTCACTTGTCACGTCCGCTTAACTTATCACACGAAAAAACTTATCCACGGGTTCGTTTTATTTACGATCACACGGAAAGCGAACTTGCTTATCGCTTTGGCACCATTAAATATGTAATATGGGCTGTTCTCTCAAATTAAAGAGGGTAATGCATCCTGCAATGGATTAAAACTGCTGCATATAATCACATATAATTTTTTGAGACATGTAGCATGACAAAAGGGTATATGTTTCTTTTACTCGTAGGTATGCTGTAGCTATAAATAGATACACTATTTTTTTATAATGATTTCTTATATTTACGCGAACACTACACATTAAATGAAACTAATTTTACGGATTTTATCGCGTTTAGTTTATTCACTTTAAGATACTGTAAGCTAATTCTGCGTAGATCGGACCAAAAATTTATATTCAAAAACTAAAGGTAGCCGGGCTAACTATGACATCGGGTCGTCAAACACCTCAGTCCTCCTATATATAATGTACTCTGTGGTCCACCTCGTGGCCATGGATGCTGTAAAGCACCCGAAACGTCAGTAACGCGATAAAATCCGTAAAATTAGTTTCATTTACACTATTTTTTCTTTATATTTGCTTATGGGACATACTAAATACGTTTAGGATTAAGTGTTATTAGGTTAAGAAAGTTTTACTAGGGTATTATAGACTACATAACGTATTTGAGTTTTAATTTCAATAAAATCTATTTTACTGAATCTGGACGGAAGATATGTAGAAGCATCGACAAACTCTACAAAACTTGGATGTGAAGCATTTCCGTTGTTATATTTTTAATCAAAATGCATTATGTGTTCTTGCTAGATTTAAGGTTGTAACACGAATGGGTCGGCTCGAACAAGATGGACCACGCATGTACAGAATACTAGCGTGAAATAGCAGATTAATGCTGCTGTGTTTGGTATGGTGACAGTAGAAAACCAAAGACCCTTTTTAATGGAAACGATGTCTTAGTTCTCAGAGGTGACAACGCATCTGCATTTTGATTTTTAATCGAGGTTAAATGTAAATGTAATGTTAATACACAAGGCCGTATGGTAAGTGTGTAAATGTATTAATTTCAGCCCAGCTAAGTCCATTGTTAAACATTGGACTTCCTCAAAGAATATTTAAAAAAAAAAAGTCCCGCTGGGTTTCTTGCTGGTTCTTCCCAGGACAGAGGTATTTTTCGAACCAGTGGTAAATAAAAAATTACTTTCAATAAGTATTATTATGTAATCAATATTGAATAAAAATTATTCATTCATTCATTCATTCAATGCCACAAAACACGGTCCTGAGCCACCTGTATTTACCGGCTACTTGTATGCCTAACCAGGTCGTCATTCTATCTAGTGTGGTACGTGGCTGCCATTCGAGAATCTTTCTTCCCCATCAGTTGTCGCTTCTTCAAAATATATGACCGGCCTCTCACCACATGTGTTTACTGATGGACCAACGATTAAACCGGTTAGTCTGGTTTCACGTACCTTCCTCATTCAGCCAGCAGAGATAGACAGAGTGTGTGTGTGTGAGAGAGAGAGAAAGAGATAGAGAGAGAAAGAGGGTGAGAGATAACTAAAAAAAACATAGAGGTTAAATGTGCTTAACGATTATAAATTAAATGTTTATATATTGTACGGTTACACTAATAATGATAATAGGATAATGAGTTTAATAAACTTGCATGAGACTGAAATAAACAATTAGGTCTTATCAATTTTAGATAAAACAACATTTTATGGTTGATAATAATCGATTAAACTATCAAATTTAAACTTCATTATATTTGATAGTTATAATTTTAGGGCTAATTTTTATTTTTAGAAATACCAATTAAGATTGGATCTATTTGATTGACTGAATTGTATAGAGTTGATACAATTCATAAATTACGTATTGAATTTAAATTTCGATTTAATTTTTATTACTTAAAATATACGAATGATTAATTACCTTATTACTTAAAATTTAGTTGGAGGTACGACTCCTTTTCTAGCTAGGTGTCCGGCTGGATAGGTACCACGGTGGTACCTATCCTACCACCCTGTTACCTATTTCTGCCGCCAAATATTGCACTGCTGTATTCCAGTCTGAAGAATAGAGATGAATACAGATTGTGAGGCATTCCAATTTAGTCCTCAGAGGTGACAACGCATTAGTACTCTTCTTTGTATGAAAGTTCTTGAAAATTAATATGCTTGTATCCGCGTAATGAAATAAAATGATGTGTCTTACCAAGTTTAAAGAGCACCTCCCGCCCTCCCTTAATTGCGTGCTCTATCTCCGTCACCACAAATCCCAGCACCATACTCCTAACACCTTTATACTAGGAAAGACGCACCACCGACGATAATACGACACGTGTTTCGCCTCTGCACGAGTCATCGAGGCATCATATAATGGATTTCCGCAAAGTAACGGCTGATTTTATTTATTATTATTCTTTGTATGAAGTTGTCTGCGGGTATCCATTAACTGAAATAGCATCTTACCATAAGGTGTACTGTAAGTTCGTTTGTCACTTTAGTTTTATAAAAAAAAATGAGATGTAAATTTGACTACAAGAAACAAAAACGTCAATTACTAGCGTTCCATAGAAAGATTTGTAATTTTTGAAGCATGTTAAAATTTCATTAGATAATTAATTATTTTCAGCAGCTATGGATGTACCAGGCTTCTTTTTTAAATTATAAGGGTATAGTACAAGCGAGCGCACAGTCCACCTGAGGGCTGTGTGTCTTCAATATTTTTAATCCTCAGTTCAGAGTCAAAATGTATATGCATTGTCACATTTGAGGACTAAGATGGAATACCGTTTATACGTGGTAGAGCCATGCTGCAGCTATATTAGTAGTATAGTTGTAGCACGAATGGGTCGGCTCGACCGGGGAAGGACCACGCTCTCACAGAATACCACCGTAAAATAGCAGCTTAATGCTGCTGTGTTTCGTATGGTGAGTGTAGAGAACCGGAGACCCTTTTTACTGGAAAAGAGGCATTCCATCTGAGTCCTCACGGGTGATAACGCATCTGCATTTTGATTCTTTATTGAGGATAGATGTAGATGTCTATGGGTCACAGCAACCACTTACCATCAGGTGGACTGTGTGCTCGTTTGTCACCCTATCCTATAAAAAAAAAACCCACGTTTCCAGAAGAAAAGGTCTTCGGTTCTCTGCACTCACCATACGAAACACAAGTTGGTATTTTACGCTGGTTCACAGATAGAGCGTGGTTCTTTCCCGGCTGTGCCGACCCATTCGTGTTACAATCGTAAAATAGCTGCAGCGTGGCTCTACCACGTAAGTGGAGAATTTGTATTTGAATGGATTTCATTTATTTGAGTATTCATATAATTTGATAAGAAGTTTATTTGAGGTATTAACTTACAGATATAACGCCTACTCTGGCTGCTGCCACCACTGCAATAATCCAAGCGGCGCTGTTGTGAGACCATACTCCCAGTCTGTCACCTTTCTCGAAGCCATTCGCTCTTAGAGCGCATCCTAAGGAATCTGCCTGCAAATTTGTGGTCACCATTACTGTTACAGCCTATCGAAAATCCACTGCTGAACATAGGCCTCCCCCATAGTTTGCCTCATAGAGGGGATATTTGGCATAGTTGCCACGCTTTGCAGGCAGGTTGGCAACTGCAGGTTTTTTATTCCTATTTGTTATTAGGAAGATGCTGCTGCTCATTTACTAGTTTGTTTCTCTATGTCGCCTCTTACGAAACTCACGGCAGGACTAAGTTCTTCCTAATGTCATAGTTGGCCCTTACTCTACCTTTATCTTTAAATATTAATTTTAGTATGTTTGACTTCACAGTATTTTGAAAAAAATCGTAAAATTAATTTGAATATTTACGTAAATATTAAAAACCATTACTTACTTGTGTTAATAATTCTTCGTATGTAAGAGCGATATCTTCGTGTACAGATCGCACAGCGACTCTGTCCGGGTACTTTTGGGCACTCTCAGCCAGTACATCACCAAGCGTTGCGATCGTAAGTGGCTCAGATCCTGGATTCCGAAGGTAGCTCGCGTTTGAATCCGATTGAATATGACGTGCTAGTCTGAAATATGAATAGTGTTATAATTCTTCATCATCCTCACCAGTCCGTGAATAGTCTATTGTTGGACGTGGACCTCTGCCACATTACATAGGCATCCTATGAAGCCTACTAGTAGTTGTCTTAGCTGTAATCACCATTTTGGTAAACGGATTAACGTAATCAAATTCTAATATCTTTGAAAGATTTATAACGGCCTTACTAATAAAAAAAGACGTTAATTTAAGTAATGCTTAAATTGCTCTCTCTCTCTCTCTCTCTCTCTTCACTAAATTACAATAGAAAAAGCGATAATCAACGATTATAAGAAATGCCGATAATGTTTATTAGTTGTATAATGCCGAGTCAGATGCCAATTTGTTGATAACAATAGTAATTAATACAAAATATTCTTTTGATTTCATAATGTAATGGTCTGATCACCTTTCTTCTTCCATTGGCTAATTTTCTTAAATATATTTGCTTTATGTATGGGTTGATATTTTGCTTACTATTTGAAATATATTATGTTCATAAGTAAGTATTTTTTTATAGAATAAGTCACCCACTTACGAGCACACATTTCACCTGATGGTAAGTGGATGCTGTAGCCCATAGACATATGCATCTATCCCCGATTAAGAATCAAAATGCAGATGCGTTGCCACCCCTGAGCACTAAGATGTAATATCTCGTTTCCAGTAAAAAGAGTCTGTGTAAAGCTACGACGACCTATTCGTGCTGCAACTAATTTCTCACTGCAGCATGTTTTTACAAAGTATGATAATATTACACTAATACTCTTACATTTTAGGCGTGAATAAAGCTGTAAACATATGTCACTATACCTTGGTAGGATTAAAAAAAAAAGTTGAAGTTACAGCCTATTATACGTCCCATTGCTGGGCACAGGCCTCCTCTCATTTCTGAGAGGGTTTTAGGGCAAGGAAATGTCTGCCGCGCTGCCCCAATGCGTGATGGCGAACTTCACATGTCTTCGAAATATTTTTTTCTTATTTCTCAGACATCCAGGTTTCCTCACGATGTTCGCCTTCACCGCCGAGCACGTGGTAAATCAGCAGTTAAAACTGCAATTAACAATTTCATTGGTGCCGGCGGGATCGAACCCGGGTTGCCCGCGTACTGTGAAATATACAGCGAGCGCTAACCATCTGAGCTACCACGGCTCTCTGGTAAGATTATTATAAATAATTTATAATGAAACGTGCAATGACTTCTATAATAAATCTTTTCACTACGACACGAACCAGTACTGAAGTGAATGCACTTTTGTACTTGAAAGGTTATTGGTGCAAAAAAGATGTATGCCTCTTATTACTCATAAGAGATAGGATACTGAATATTAAACGGTATTATTTACTGCTGTTTTGTTTCGAGATATGCGCGATGAAGTTCGAACGTCAACACACATGCAAATCTTTTTAGACGATTAGAATCGAACTCTTAGTGGATATGATAATGCTACCAAAAACGTTGAAGTACGAAGTACATACTAGAACAAACACCGCGAACAAAATCAGTGCGGCAGTGCGGGGCGCGTGGAAGAAGGAACAGAGTACCTTTTTATGGTAAGGACGTAAGTAATGTTGAGCCCGTGGACGTAACGCGTGTTGCAAACAACCAAGTCTCGGCGTCTCTTCTAGTACGTAGTACATATTACATCAATGCCAAAAATAAAAATGTGAAAAGGAGGCCAAGTTCATTACAAGTGACTTTCGGGGTTGTCGGCTTCGCCAATAAGAGTCGACGGGCGCCAAGCTCAGCAGTTCAGTTGCTTTAAGCATAGGATGGTCTAATAGTTTTTGAGTTGTGAGGGGTTCGAAAGTGGCTCGAAATGGTTCGAGTAAATATACACTGCTGGTGCGTCGCCATTTTCTTTTCCGAACACACTTCCGTGTGTCTAGAAATTGAAGTTCGACTTTCAAATATTGATTTAAGAGAGATGATCATTAATCATCATTTATTTATAATTATTTACACTTTATTGTTTACACTTTAACAAAAGCATTACAAAGGGCGGATTTTATGCCTTTAGGCATTCTCTTTCAGTCAATCCTGGACGTAGAGAGGTAGCGTGATAGTTACAATATGTGTAAATAAAATTTGTTAAAAAATATTTTTTGTTTTTATTTAATTTAACATTTTACATTTACTAATAGCGTGAGAGAATCCTTAAACCCATATTGTCCCGTGGGTGTCGTAAAAGGCGGCAAAGGGAAACAGCACAACTACAGGAGATGGGTGGCAGCATCTTTCTGATATCAACTCATAATAATAAAGAACTGCAGTTGAATGCCAAGCGTGGTAAATAGGGCAAATTTCCTACCTATGAGCTAATCATTGGCCAAATACTCAAACGCTATTCAATTTTAAGATGCGGTTAGATCTCGTGATGTCTCTATCACTTTAAGTTAAAGTGACTGTGACACCACGAGACTTAACGACATCTTAAAATTGAGTGGCGTTTGAGTATTTGGGCATATGTTCACATATTATGCCTATGTCCAGCAGTGGACTTTGATAGGCTGTAATGATGATGATGATGATGATACTCGATTTTCAAATTGGATTTCACCACTGTCTCTTCAAATATGTGAATATAGATTTTAATATCAAGCTCATTTTTTGAAAAAAAAAAGACATTAAAACAATTTCCAAATCAGAAGATGAATATTAGTATTAGTAGTAGTATGTAGTAGCCATCTATTTTCTGTGATGTAAGTGCTGTTAGCCTATGCGGCTCTTACAGCTTCATCTTACACAGCTATTTAAACTATTTAAAATATAAAAAATGTAGTAGCGGCGTAAGATCTACACGACTCGAAGTCAAAAAGTTCTATACAACAAATGTTTGTTCCGTGTCACAAATCTTATTATATTTTATTATTTGTTATTATTATTCATCTATTTATTAATATCTATCTATTTTTTTATATTTTATCTTTTTTATCATTATTCTTATCTCTGCTTAGCCTAATGGTTGACTGGGAGAGAATGTCTTAACGCATTAAATCCGCCATAATATGTACTATTTTGTGCATAAAAGTTTGAATAAATAAATTAATTCATTAAAAATTTCACACCAGTGACAAATAACTTGTACCACGATAACTGGACTAGCGCGTTTACTACCAGAATTTGTACAAAGTAGCTCAGAGTACATACATGATGCAAAAGTGAC
The DNA here is from genome assembly GCA_029286625.1 of Parnassius orleans. Taxonomy (NCBI): domain Eukaryota; kingdom Metazoa; phylum Arthropoda; class Insecta; order Lepidoptera; family Papilionidae; genus Parnassius; species Parnassius orleans. The sequence continues at coordinate 310,337 of JAGSMP010000080.1, read as the reverse complement.
CACCCGTTTCAAAACCTTGCGCCTTTTTGAACCTTGCGCCCTTGGCACAAGGTTAAAATGGGGTAGTTAGATCTAGGTTGGATCCACTTTTCATCGAAGATAATAAAATACTATACAATACAATACTCTTTGTTATACACCCAAGAAAAAAAAGAAATATTGAGGGAAAAACAAAAGGCGGTCTTATTGCCACATATGTAACAATCTCTTCCATACAACCCAGAAGGATAATTAAATAAAAATAAGAAAAAGATTTACGGGTAAGGTGCACTAAGATAAGAAAATATACCAACTCATTCACTAAAAAGACAACTTAGTTTAGGTAGATCAATGACCATAAATAAGAGGAGGAAGAGAGAGGGGTTAGAGAGAAAAATAGTGTTCCTTAAACTGTTTCTTGGATTTTACACATTTAAGGATTGAGTACTTTTAATTGACTGGGTTAAGGAGTGTCAAAGTCTTACTCCAAGAACAGAAAAGAATAGGTAACGAACAATTTGACTTAAAATTCCTTCCTTTCTATTCCGATTTAGCAATATTGTGATGCAAGCTTGGACACGGCCTCTCGCTGTACGACACTCAATTCGCGAAGTACGAGATTGATCAAGTTTCTTTATTTTAACGATTTACCACAAAATATCATTATTGTTTTGAGACACATCAAAAGCCGACGCTAGCCCATCCGTAGTTAGAGACGGATCCACTACCGCTATCGCTTTCAGTTCATCAACATTAAGTCCTTTTTCTGACTTTTAGGTTTATTGGTGGGATCCTAGTTTCCCGAACGAGAGCGATTGAACCAAAAACGCATAGGAAGGCATACCGGCTAATGCAGCCGGTATGACTACAGATAGGCATTATATCTTAGTGCTAAGTGACCTCACACGTGAAGCCTTTTTGTTTGAAGTTCGTTGGCGTTGTCCATAAACTACAATAGCCGACTTATCTCTAATATCATAAAAAAATTATTTTCTTTTTTCAAATTTGCTTTGATTAAATTTTGATCTTAGGAAAATCATTTGATATTCATTACAATTCCAAAGCAGCGCTTGTAAACGTGTATTGTAAATTTTGCAAGTAATTTATTAAAAAAATCTAAAAAGTGTAATGTGCATCGCATTCATTAATTTGGTCTGCCCTGTGAACCATTCGTTTCAAAGTTAATAGTTTTATTGCATTAGCGTTTTAATCATTAGACACTGTAAACCTATTTTAATTTTTTTATGAATATGAGCCGTTTAACAAATACTGGAGTATTAATTATTCAGCTAATTACATATTGGCTTATAATTATATATTTTAGGTACCTTCTGCGTAATTAATTAATTAATATTTCACATTTTATAATGGGATAATAAATTTGTAATCAATGAAATTGGTAACACTTGACCCATTCCAACAAGGTCGACTTTTTATCCGAATATTGTCGTAATTGCGTAAGTGCCGCAGCTTTACGTGTAAATAATAGATGCTAACCCATCTTAGTCTACTCTATATTCGTTAATTACATTTTTAAGTTCGGTATATAATGTATTGAAAACTTAAAATTTGTTAGTTTCAGAAATATTGAACTTTAAAATGACTTCCAACACAGACACTTAAGTCATCAACTTTATAAATTTATAAATGAGGTCAACAGCTAAGAAAATATTACTTAAATTTAACAACCAAATAAAGATATGATAAAAAATAAGGTTGAAAACTCTGAATAAGTTAAATATTTGAAATAAATAATAGTAGAAATTATAAAGGTGGTAAACTCACCTGTAGCTAAGAGAGTGCGAAATCTTCCTTGTTATTAAAGCTGCACTTTTTACAATCATTTTAACATTCAATTAATTCATCAATCAAAACACGACTAAACAATATCAGCGGCGACAACTGACTGCGTCGTGTTTTGAACGACCAGTTGTTTCGTATCGTGTGAATGAAAAATGAATTGTTAAGATAATGAGAAATTATTATTGTTAAGTAATAAATATTAGATAATGTGCTTGTTTATCTAATTTTATCTAGGCTAAGCGCTTGCTGTAAATTCCACAGTATACTAGCAACCCTTTTCTATTATCTATTATAATAATATAATCATAATTGATTCGTGTTAAAATAAATCTCCAATTGTAAAATAATAAAACTCAGTATGTAGTTGTTGATTTCCACCTATGTACTGACTCACCACGATATCTCTGGAACCATAAGGCCTAGAGACTTGAAATTTGGTAGGAATATTCCTTTTGCCAAGCAGAGGTCAGCTAAGGACGGATTTTACGAAATTCCACCCGTAAGGAGGGTTGCGTTGGCGTTAATTAAAAAACACATTTTCAAACTATAGCTCTTATAGGTATAAAAATTGGCCAGAATATAGTTTGAGTGGGACCCTGGATGGTTTAGATTCACAATTGGACCCGGTAGATGGCGCTGTTGTCGAGATCCAGAAATCACCCGTGCGAAGCCGGGGCAGATCGCTAGTTCAGCATGTAATTGTTGATTGGTGCAAGCAAAAACGAATAATTGACTAGCGACCCGCCCCGGTTTCGCCTGTATAGGATCTAATCATGTGGCGTTTTTAGATTTAAGATAATCAAAAACCATTTATTTTATCAATTCTTCGTTTTCACAAAAAAAAAGATCTTCAAGTTTCTTGAATAAAATAGCCTAGATTCTTTCTGGTATTGCTCTCCATCTGTTCGTAAAGTTTCATTACAATCGGTGTAGCCATTCCAAAGATTAAACCGAACAGACAGACAGACAAACATTTTAAAATGGTTATTTAATTCTTAATAGCATGCAAATAACCCTCTGAGCTTATTAGAAGCCAGTTATTTTAATATTACAGACAGACACATCAATTATGTTTATATTTATATAGAGAAAGAGCCGAGGTAGTTTAGAGGCTAAGCGCTTGCTGTAAATTCTACAGTACGCTAGCAACCCTTATCTATTTTATTGATATAATCATAATTGATACGAGCTATAATAAATCTCCCGTCGTACGTTAACATACTACTTACGTTTTTTTATGTTCATAAGCCTCCTCTCTGAATAAGAACTTGTTCTAAAAAGGTAAAAAAGATTCAGTATTTTGTTGTATTTTGCTGTACTGGTAGCACTGAGACATTCGCGCCGGTGTCTACTAGAAAACGATTCTTAGACGTTCTATCTGTTATACTAAATCGATGGTTACCTGCTGCTGTTATGCATTCGCCCACCATGCTCGACTGCAGCGCGCTCAGTTTTCCGACGGTGATGCTTTCGATGTTTTCCAGTTGCACGGTTTTTCACACATCCTCGCTCGCTGTCTATACCAGAAATGATACTTGCACAACCAATTCGGGCTATCTGGGGTGCAACATGGTCCTCTAGATCTTGACATTGATCTGCTTCTATTCCACCGCGATCTATATCCTACGCTTCCTTCTCTTATCTCGTTTACTTCTTGCTTTATTTTCTTAAGCCCTGTTTCCAACTTGGCCATCATGGCTGATAATTCTGTCACTGGTATGCCTTCTGGTTTCGCCGGTGAAACTGCAGCTACGTCGTCAGCATGTAGATTCTCTGCAATCTTATCTGCCATCATCATTTTTGGTTTCCTTTGAAGTTGCCCGTCCAGTCAGTTCGTTATCCTCAATCGACGGGGAGTCGTCCCTTGTCCAAAGTAAAGTCACTGCACCACTTTCTATTGCGCACCGTAACTAAAGTCGGGGTTCACCAATGTAAAGTCATGCGTAATGAATAATAAAGTTCTGTGTATGAAGGGAATTCGGTCTGACCGTTCACTGCGTGTTTCACTGAGTTACGGTGGCGGGGTAAATAATTTGGAGAGGAATGAAACTTAGAGTCTGGTCACACAACAAGGTCTATTCACATTCACAATGGTCCTTTCGCTAACACGTTATTACACGTTATTTTAGTTAGGAGGCTTAGGGACGACTGGCGTGACTATGGGCGATCGGTGTGGGTGATATACAAAAATGTGCTGTCAGCAAAATGCGTTACAATTTTGCACCTACAATGATGATGACTGGTAAATTGCCAAAGAAATGCTTGCTACAACTTCGGAAGTTGATTTATTAATTTTTATTTTATTTATTTTTTAAAAAAAACTTTTGCTTGCATCCTAATATTTATATAAATTAACGGTGGGGATGTGGCGCTGACAGCTGATGCACAGGTCTCCTAGTCTGGCTGCAGATGCTATGTTTCAAATATATGTACCAAATTAGCTTGATTAAGTGTTAAGCAAATATCTGGTTGTACTACCTTTTGGAACTAAAGAACTTATTATTATTATTAACGATACCTCAACACTAGGATTTTTTACTGTATCGTTTACATACATTTTTACAATCCAAACCCGGAACAATTATTTGTAGACCTTACAAATACTTGTTGCGTGTGTTAGATTTATAAAAATTTAGAGTCAAAGAAAAAGCTTTAAAATATATAATTTATAATTTACTGTCTTAATATTAAATGTAAGATTACAGAAAAAGTCTTTAGAATATAATATAATGGAATTTTATTCAATATAGTATTTTTACCACTGGTTCGAAAAAAACTTCTGTCCTGGGAAGAACCAGCAAGAAACCCAACGGGACATTTCTTTTTAATAAAATATATTTACAATACTTATTACGTCTATGGGCCTCAGCATCCACTTACCATCAGGTGGACTGTGTTCTCCTTTGTCACCCTTATTCTATAAAAAAAAAAGATTTATAAATCGTTTATAAAAAAATAGTTACTAAGAAATAGTGAAAAAAATTACTCAGCCTCATACCAGCCAGTTATTTATTATGTATTATGTCTTATACAATTAGTATGAACAAACCATCACTAGATAATTCCTAAATACACAGGTCACAAAATGGCACTAACATTTAAAAGATACATTATTATAACAAAATAGATAAGTAACTTAGCTTTAGTATTCCGGTCCAATAAAATAGGTTACTTAGCTTAAGAAGCCTTTCGGCTCCTTACAGTAGACTGGCAGAGTTACCCCTTTCACTTATTCACTTATTGGCGGTTATGAAAAAACTCTTCCATCTATTTCCTCACAGCCTACCTTTATGCGCCTCAATGTTAGGTTCGCCGGAAGCTGACAAGCTTCAGTTGTTACTATTTAATTGTCATTCATTTATTCTTATTAAATTATCTTATAAATCCAACAAATGACAGTAATTATTTAAGTAATTCGTCGGCCCTTTATTATTCGATAAGCTAGTGAACCAAGAACCGAAAGTAGACAGCATGATACAAACTTAATTTAAATCGTAAGTACAAACAATCTCGTTTTGTGGGTGAGTTGTAAAATAAAATATATCAACTACCTTACAAACCAGTTATTAAATTACCTACCTATCCTAGAGTCGATAATAATGTAACACGTGCGGGATTCGAACCCGCGGCCCTTAGCGCTGCAACTCATTGCTAAGCCACAGCATTACGGTTCCCGTCAACATGATATGGATGACATCATGACATGATTGGGGTGCAGGAGGTCGCCTTAATATAAAATTTTATTATTTACTCTATTAACAGAGAGCCGTGGTAGAGCGCTAAGGCATTCACTACATAGATGAGTGATAACATTTCCTTGAGTCTTGACCGCACCATTTGTGCCCGTACAAAGCCTGGAGTGCAAATTGGTGTTAGTGGTTTCTAAAAAAAAAAAGTTACTAGATTTTTTTTAGTGGAGGCGTTTTACATACATAAATTAGACATAGACAAACATACAGGAAAATTATTTGTAGGCCATATTATATACGTACTTTTTGCGTACGGATTCGAACCAGCGGCGCAGCAGTGCGTTGCTAAATGATGAACCACTGTGCTACTAAGCAAAAAACCTGAGAACATGGAAGGTAAGCTTGACTACACTAATAGGAAAAGTCATAAATTACGAGAACATAATATTAATGTCGACGAGAACATAAATAATTATCATTACCTTCTTTTAATAGATTTTGCAATATTTTGCAAATTTAGAAACATGATTTTAAAACACCTAAAGAGAGTGCCTTTTCTTATTTTGTTTATCATTATTGCAAAACATAAGTCAGTTTTACATTATTATTGCATATTAAATAGAGTTTACCTAAATATAGAAAATAATTTTTTACCTAAATATAGAAAATAATATTTTTCCCTTATTCAAGCTCACATGTAAGGCATTGTAAACAACATAACCTTAATAACATTAAAGTTATTTAGATATTGCATACAAAATTTGTTTTTTATTCACATTGTCTCTTTTCCTTACAAAAAAAATAATACATAAAAAATGATACACAACATATTTAGTTAGTATTTAAGGTACTTACTTAAAAATATCTTTCGCTCCATATCATTGAAGCTTTCTGTCCAAGAAGCTGTTTGTTTTTATTAATTAAATAAATAAATTGGAATAGTTAAGTTTAAAACAAAATTTAATAAAAGCATTTAAATTATTGCACGAAACCCTCGGAGCTGGAATCATTCATCAATTTAAACAGTTCTTATGAAGCAATTATACTTTATAAGTATAAACATGTCCATACTATGACTATTTGAGTTGGAACAGTAGAGTAGTTTAAAAAAAATGTGCCCAAAATAATGAATCTGAAAACTTTGTAAATTATCAATATGCTAGGCTTAAAAGCAATCGAAGAAAAAGATTCCATTAAATCTTCTATCGACTCTTCTGGAATTAAGAAATGGTTTAAACTTAATCGTGTTACAAATAAAAATAACTATATAGATAAAAAATTTAAGTTTGTTACGCCACGTTATTGCAATCAACAGCACAAACGGTCTGCTATTTTTTCTGAGGGTCAAGTGGTCTTTAACGGTATCTGATCTTGGTGATGGCGGAATCGAGGCCGTGGCACCGCCCTAACCGTCTCCCTGCCACCCTCCGGAAGTAGCGCATGGGGCACGCGACGTTGGCCCTCCCCACGATTCTTTCTTGTGACGAAACATGCAAATTTCCTCGACCTCCTAAGGCCACGATACGGATCGCGATGGTTGAAAATGCGTTTACAAATGTATTTTTCCGCTTTATAAATCCGCATGCGTTAGAAAACTAGCACTTTAGAATGAAATATTTGTCTAATCTTATACTAGGTATAGCTAACTTTTTAATTAAATTTTGATCAATTAAATTTTTTTAATTATTACACGCCAGTGCTTGACTATTAAAATAATATAAAATAATAATATAAGTATGAAATATAAATTTTATTATCTAAGTTTCATATTTAATCAGCCAGGAATTTGGATAGCGCCAGCATTCAACTGAATGCCTAAAGGAAGCTTAGCCAAGTCGCTTATTGTAATATATAACGTTTACTGAAAGGGCAGGGGAATATTTTGTCACCTGGTTATATAGACATAAATTACGCTTTTCATTTTATTTCATTAAATTTAGTGGAAATTTTTGTTCGAATTTATTTTTAAATTCAATTCAATTGGATCATTTTAGGTAAATCTCGATGTTCTGTTGCTAAGATTCATACTAAGCATGATATACTAAGCACTTTACAATTTAAGTAATTTTACCAATGTAGGTAAAATTACTTAAATTGTAAAATGACAGCGCCACAATATCAGACAATTGAATTTTACTATTCATCATGGTATTAAAACAGACAAATTAATTTTACATAATATGATGTTATGATGTTTTTTAGTTTTTCTTTATTATAGTTTTTTTTTTCAATATTGTGTGTAACCTTTTAGTTAGATTTAATTTTATACAATTTTTAACAATTCGTTGTTATTAATAGGTTTATTACTAAACAATAAACACCTCTATCTTAGTACACGCTACGCCTCTGATTAAATAGATGGTAAAGGTTTTTTCCTTTTCTGCCAAGAAGTCTATCGGAGTTGATCTATGCTTTTACCTATATTTACCGCCATGTTGCAGTGTACCCACAAGTAGAGAATTTAATCTACACGACCGGCCGTCTAGGCCATGCCTGTAATTCACTTTACTTCTTATTTAATTCGTATAAATTTTAAACAAATAAATGCATAATGTAATTTAAGGGCACTTTTAATTTGGTTCATCTTCAAAATGTCCCCAATTTCGTCGATAAACTTTCGTCTAGCGCGCCTCTTTCTGACTCTGCTATTCACTTCTGTAACATATTTTTGCACTTTTAATTTGAAATATAGTTTAAAATTTAATACCCCTCAAATTCTCCCGCCCCAAATACTGACCGTATAGTAGTGGTAAGAATATCCACAAGCCTATTTCATCCCGTAGGTGTCGTAATAGGCGACAGAGGGAAAACAAACAGGAGATGGGCAGCAGCCTCTTCCTGATAACAGCTCAAAATAATTAAAACTGCGAATGGCAACCCACTTGCCAAGCGAGGTAGGAAGCAAGCAGGATAAAGCAACTACGGCAAATATATGAATATATGTACATCTCCCCTATGAGGCAATCTCTAGGGGAGGCCTGTGTTCAGCAGTGGACTTTTTATAGGCTGAAATGGTATGGTGCTTAATATAATATAAATGAATACAGAAGTTTTTACATTGTATTTACTACGGGAGCTTTTCGAAAATGCATCAAATAATGCGTTATTTTAAATGATTTTGGGGAGATTTTGATCTTTGTAAGAGAGCTGTCTCTGTATATTTGTTTTAACTAATTAAAGCGAAGCGATACATTACGTTTCAATAACTAATCGCAAGTTAGTATATAATTATCCAACTGCAAGTTATGTCTAAAGATTAGGTTCATGTTATTAATTAAAATAGAAATTATTGCCAAAATTCCAAAATGTCCTTTTAAAAAAAATGTTTAATAAGGTGCGACTAAAGAATATTTATCGCCAAAACATAAATTCTTATCATCTATTTTCTTCTCATCAGCATATAAATCGGTCAATGCATAAGACATTTCGATACGTTGCCTTTGTAAGTTTTGTTTGTAAATCCAGCTTGAGTCGACGTCGACTTTATTTACTCGAATCATGCAAGAAGTCGGCCCTGCTACGCAACTGCCGCAGTCATGCTCCGCCCGCCTTACGGTCAACATATACCGCGAAAATAATCAACATGATCGCTCGCGAACTTCAGTGCAGTGTACCGGAATAGTGACCAGGATTTTGGTAATGAAGTGACAATGTCTCAGGCCCCGGGCGGCAAAAAGGGCGCTAAAGGTCCGCCGAAGAAGATCGCAGATGATGACAAAACTATCGCAGCGAAGAGCACAGATGAGAAGGAAGAGACTTCTTCCAACAATGGCGATAAGAAGGAGATTAAGGAAACGAACGGGGATGTGTCGAAGCCGCAGAGTGCGAGCGTTAATATGCGGGATGCTGCGACCAAGATATTGGGCTTGGCGCAAAAGGGGGAGTGGCCAGCAGTGGAACAGACTCTTAAGGTGTTGGAAAAGTTGGTGGCGGCTGGTGGTGAAGACACAATAACTGTACCGATGGCGGGGATACTCGATCCGGTAAATTTAAACTTTTTTCGTAGACGGAAAACTTTATTGCCAAATTTGTCGTTTAAAATTCATCTTAAAATCTTTGGCTTGAAAATGCGTCCCTATGATTAGTAACTAAATGGAAGAAATGTAGAATGTTCCTACATTATTCTACATTATATGAGATATTACATTTATTAATATACACAGACAAACTACATTATTAAGATATAAGATATTACATACATTTATCAGTTAAAACAAAATACATACTATTTACACCATAGATATAGTTTCTAACGTTAGTTAGTTACTAAATCTATGATTTACACATTTATTCACAAATATGATGATATGCCTGAATTACGTCATTTAAGCATTTTGTTAGTACTTAACCTAATTCTGCAAACACTATTTTGTTTTAGTTGGTAACTTAAGCACTAATTTAATTTTATGGCCGTGAATTAAGAAAAGCATTTTCATTAATTCGTTTTACGACCCCAAGAAGGCCATGGCATGAAACGGCTAAAGGGTTTGAGATTTTCACGAACCTTTTAACTTTTCCTCATTTTTATTGTTTGTAATTTTTTTCATTTTATAAGTTGCAATACTAGTTTAATGATAAGATATATTATATGCTGTATGATATATGCCTAAGATATATTAATGATTTGATAAGGATTGTTTTATATAGTAAAACGTAATTAAGTTTAATTTTCAATGGGTGTTTTTTTAATCAATCGTGGCATGACTTGATGACACACACTCAAACACATGACTGAAAATTTTACTGTAAGTTTTGATTGCTATAATGTCGGGAAAATTAACGCAGTTAACTGTTATAACTGTGTTCCATTTGCATATACCTTATTCGTAAACGCGTATATAAAATGGGTCGCGAAGTGTAAAGTGGTCCTACCATGGAGTGATGACCTGGATGATTGGTACGATATGTAGGAAGTCAAATGAAGCAGGTCGCCAGGGCGGTGATTTGTGGCAATCTTTTAGGTAGGTTGGACATAGACGGAAGTGGATTTGTGATAGGCTGTAATAACGATGATTTTAATGCTTTAGTTTTCTGAGTCTTAGTTTGTACTTGAGTGCTTCTTGTAAAATTCAAAATGGTAGGTTATTGTCGAGTTCGAAAAAGGCTTCTGTCAGTTGTATAATTTCTTTATACACCGGCATCCACGTAATTGCAGCGTACTATCTTATTGTATTATCACCATAAAGATAAATATAAAGTAAAAACGATAAACGGATTAAATTACAAATAGACTTCTGATGACTTTCCTAGGCAAATCTTATTCTTGCTTAAAATCAGGAATATATCAATTAATGTTATAGTTGAAGCACAAATGGTTCGGCTCGACCGGTAAAGGGCCACGTTCTCACAGAATAGCAGTGTAATATTGCTAAACGCTGCTGTGTTTTGTATGGTGAATGCAAATAATCGGAGACCCTTTTTAGCCGACTGCCCCAGAAGGAGGGTAATGTTTTTCGAGAGTATGTATGTATGTATATTTCTTTGGCACGTCTATATTTTAACATATGAGGTGTCGTAAAATTTGTCTTAGTTGTGAAGTAGAATAGAATAGAATAGAATAGAATAGAATAGAATAGAATAGAATAGAATAATTTTTATTCAATATAGATTACATGTGTAATTCTTATTGAAAGTCATTTTACTTTACCACTGGTTCGAAAAAACCTCTGTCCTGGGAAGAACCAGCAAGAAACCCAGCGGGACTTTTTTTAAAGTAAGTTTTACATTAATGGTTGTACAAACTATTTAAGTACAAAATTTATTTCAACTCATTCCCAGGGGTTATTATCAACCACATATTCATTTATACTATAATAACCCTTTTAATACAGTTTCAGCTTAATAAAACATTTAAACTTGGTAATAGAGAGAGCCTGTCCACTTTCCAGGACCTTGTTGTAATAGCGTATACATTGCCCCAAGAATGAATTACTGACTCTGTGGAGTTGAGAAACTGGTATCACTAGCTTGTGTTTGTTCCTAGTGTTTACAGAATGTATATCACTTTTTTACAAAAACTTCCTTTGTTTTTGTGAACATACATTAAATTTTCGTAAATATACTGAGAGGCCAAAGTTAATATATTTATTTCTTTAAATTTATCTCCAAGAGACTCTCTCGGTTTTAGGTTGTAAATAGCTCTAATGGCCTCTTCTGCAAAACAAAAATAGTTTCTGAATCAGTTGCATTTCCCCATAGCAAAATCCCATAAGACATTATGCTATGGAAATAACTGAAATAAACTAGTCTAGCTGTCTCGACACTAGTGAGACCTCTAATCTTTTGACAGCATAGGCTGCAGAACTTAGTCTGCTTGCTAGTTTGATATATGGGGCCCCACTGAAGCTTTGCGTCGAGAGTGATGCCAAGAAAACAGTGGATTCAACAGGGCTCAGTTCTTCCCATTTAAAAACACATTGGTACCCAGATTTTAACATTCGTTGTTGTAAATTTAATACATTTAGTTTTATTTCCGTTTAAATGTAGATTATTAACGTTAAACCAATGCACTAATTTAGATATAGCATTATTCACTTCGTCACATTTAAATGATTGACGTTTAAGTTTAAAAATCAAGGAAGTATCATCAGCAAATAATACTATATCATGATTATCCCTACAAGGAAGGTAAGTCATTAATATATACCAGAAATAGGAATGGGCCGAGAATCGAGCCCTGAGGGACACCATTAGTACAGGTGACCCAGAAGAACTTTTACCATTGATAATAACTTTCTGCATTCTATTACTTAAATATGAAATAATAAGTTTAAGCGCTGTGTTCTTGACACCATAGTACTGTAGCTTCCTGATTAATGTCTCATGGTGAACACAGTCGAAGGCCTTGGAAAGGTCACAAAATATACCCAAAGCATCCTCCGAATTCTCCATGCACAAAAATATGTTTAATAAGCTCAACTCCAGCGTCAGTTGTCGAGCGACCCTTGTAAAACCGAATTGATTTTTATGTAGCAATTTATTAATATTAAAGAAACTTAAGATCTGATCTAAAATTATTTTTCAAAAATTTTACTAAATGTTGGTAGTACAGAAATCTGTCTAAAATTGGCGGGGTCTAATGTATTACCAGATTTAAATAAAGGTATGACTTTACTATGTTTCATTAAATCAGGAAACACACCAGATTCGACGCTTGTATTAAATATAGTGGCTAGATAAGGTACTATTATATCTATTATAGATAAAATAACTTTAACGGAAATCCCCCATAAGTCTGCCGTTTTCTTAACATCAATAGTTTTAAAATATTTAACGATATCTTTTGGTAATACTCTATGGAATTTAAAAGTATTTGAACAAGCCTTTACATTTTGTTTAAGCAATGATTCGGCGACAGTAGGAGAAGAATTTAATGATTTTTGTCAAAAAGGAACATCAGTAAAATGTTTCTCAAAAGCCATAGTAACTTCTTGATCAGATCGAGTTAAACTGTTGTTAATATTCAATTGAAAATCCGAGTTGCGCGGTTTGACCTTGCCCGTTTCACTATTTATTATTCTCCAGGTCATTTTAATTTTGTTGGATGCAGTTTTAATTTTTTTGCTTAAATGTAAAGCCTTAGCTGTGTAGCACACTTTTTAAATATTTTAGAATATGTTTTACATAATCTCTAAATATAACACTAGTATTATATGATCTTTCATTATAAAGCTCATATAACTTTCGCCTACTTTTATAATTCCTACTGTCGCCCATTCATCAAATGATTTGCGACTGTTAAAAGAGAAAGTTTTAGAAGTAAATATTCTACTAAATTCACAAGTTATAATTTTAAATAACATACTATACAAATAATTAGCACTATTTTTAAATGAAAGTGATGAAGTCTTTTATTATATTACTTCTAAACCTCTCCAAGCGATGGTCATTTATTGAACAAACACAACTTCCTTATTTTTCTGTTTTTGTGTATGTAAGGCAATGATACCAACTGTCCACAGTGATCTGAACTTAAATTTTGAATAATTGATTTATGCAAGGGCTTAATATCTGTAAAAATATTATCTATACAGGTTGCACTAGGCCCAGCAATACGTGTTGGTTCTAAGTATAAATTAACAAGATTATACGATTTAAACAATGAGCTAAACTTAATACTAATGGAAGAAGTTTCAAGGAGATTGATGTTAAAGTCTCCACATATTACAACAGACTTGTTCTGTTTACTAAGTTTGAGCAAAACTTCTTCCACAATTCTTTCAAAATAGTCATAAGTAGCACATGGGGTCTGTAAACACTTACAACAATGAGGTGCTCGAGCTCGACACAAGCCATTTCTACAGTTCGCTCAACAGAGAGGCTCACAATATCCTTACGTTCTTTATATAATAATGATTTATCTGCTAATATTAAGGAGCCACCACGTAAACTTTTTTCTATTGAAGGAACTGACCACCTGGTGATTTCTGAAATTAAACATGAAATTATAATCTTTTAGCCAATGTTCAGTAATACAAAGGATATGTATATTGTTACTATTTAAAAACAATTCAACTTCCAATTCTTTGCCCATCATGCCTTGTATATTTTGATGCACCAGGTGTAAACAATTTTTATTACTTATTTGTGGGCTGCATTCAAAATTAATGAAACTCTTATTATTGCTAGAGATTGCCTCTATTGTCGCATTTACTAATTTAAATTAGTTGGAACTGATTCCAAATTAAATGTCAAATGATTATCATGCTCAATAAAAGCAGTCTTGGTAGCCAAAAACTTGGCTGAGTTAAAAAGTAAATAATAAGATAGCAAATTTGCTACCAGTCTTAAATTATATTTGGATAGGTAATACCTATCTTTTGTCCAAAACTTTTTTATTAAATTATTTATGTCAATTAAATGAAATTTGTCATTATTATCACAATTACATGTCAAATTTAAATTATTGTTACATATTAAATTATTCATTTGTATATTTAAATTATGTCTTAGATTATTTTCCTGTGGCAATCCCTGTATGTAAGGCAGTGTGAACAAGACAATTTTGTGTACATTTAAGTTATTAAGTTGTTCAATATATCTTAATAACTGTTTGTTGTTTACACTGCCTCTTCTACCAAAAAAAATATTATTGTACTATTTGGGCAAAATTTAGTAACTATAATTTTATTTAGTATGTCACTAAAAGATGCTCCAGGCACGCAGCAATTTGTAATTTTGTCCCTTTAAAGAGTTATTTAAAGTTATGCCTAGATTTTTTCCCATGTCATCGCTATACACAATTATATTATTTTGTTAATATTTGAGTCATTTTTATTTTAAGCTCCTCTGCTATGGCACTGTCATAGAGTTTTGGTGGTGGTATAATATTTTAGCACACACCGACTCTGAAGAAGCTGGTAATTGACATTAGCAGAAGTGACATTAGCTATAAAATTTTCTCTTTTCTGTGTATTTTATTACCCAACTGCGTAGAGTTGGGTTTTTTTAAATTATTTTTGTAACCTTTAAGCTTGTTATTGTAAACGAGGCATTCTATCTTAGTCTTCAGGATTGACAACACATCTGCATTTTGATTCTGAATCGAGGATAGATGTAGAGTCCTATGGTCCTTAGCATCCACTTACCGTCGGGTGGACTGTGTGCTCGTTTGTCTGATTGTACAAGTACCATCCTTTCCATGTGCATTTCGATGTGCGTGCTTTGCTGTGTTTCGGTCTAAAACTTATAGAGAGTCGGTGTAACTGCAGGCTGTGAGACATTCCATTTTAGTTCTCAGAGGTGACAACACATTTGTAGGCTTCTTTGTTTGAAGTTTTTGGCAAATGTCTATGGCTGTAGTCGTCACGTGGACTGTAATTTCTATAAAAAGTTATTTTATCACTGTTTTCTTAAGATTCTATAAAAATATTTATTTATTTAAAACTTATACAACTTAAAGCTAAGAGTAGATACGGATAATTGCTAATGTTAATTTCAATAAAATTTTAAACTTAAGCTTTTTAACTGAGGTCTTGCAAGATATTCATACAGTGAGTGAAGAGAATCTGATACATTTTTAGTGGTAAAAAGGATTTCCGTCTTAGCCCTCAGCATCTACATGTTGATTTTTTATCGAATATAGATGTAGGTCTGAATAGGTCACAGCATCCACTTTTTTATAGGATAAGGGTGACAAACGAGCACACAGTCCACCTGATGGTAAGTGGCTGCTGCAGCCCATAGTCATCTACATCTATCCTCGATTACGAATCAAAATGCAGATGCGTTGTCACCCGTGAGGGCTAAGATGGAATGCCTCGTTTCTCCAGTAAAAAGGGTCTCCGGTTCTCTACACTCACCGTATGAAACACAGCAGCGTTAAGCTGCTATTTCACGTTGGTATTCTGTGAGAGCGTGGTCCTTTCCCAGTCGAGCCGACCCATTTGTGCTACAACTATACTACTATTTGTTACTTCTACAAAGAAAATATAATATACTTTGTTTAACACATAATGTACACAAACGAAAATAATTATATTTACGCTTATCAATTTAAAAAAATTATAAATTTATTTTTAGCCGTAAGTACTTTGATAAGCTTAGGTGGAAAAAGAGAATTTTGTTGTTATGTGATTAGTGATGGAAAACCAACTTATACGATATTATTATATTGTTTAACTCGTTGGACTGGCATCCTTTTTTCAACTCTTACCGGTAGATGACGGGATATCAACTGCATACCGTGAACTTAGTCACTTAAAAGACATAAGACATGCGAAGAGGTTTAAACTTTAAACTATACACTCTCAAATACAGGTGCACAGTTACTCTTATGTTTGTTTTCTGCAGTTTGTATCTTGGGAGAGGGGAACGCAAGAATTAATTTCTTTTAATTTTCTCATTCTACTCTATTCTAGTTATAGCTTAGTCTATTCTATTCTAGATGACGTAGCTTTGTCGCTTCTGGTGCGTACACCAAAGATGTCTTAGTACATCCTACATCCAGGAACTTGCTGTAATTTAAGATCAAAAGGTGATGATCAAACATTGAAGACTCGTTATTTCGGAAGAAGCTTTCGTATGCGAAAACACAGTGTTCCAATAACCACAGGCAATGGCTTTGATGATAAACAAATGCTAAGACTCTATGAATCTAATGGTATCAGCCTCACCCCGATCCGCCGTTCGGGGTGGAAGTGCTAGCAGTTTCAAAAACGTCCGCCTTCACTGCCCCACCCTGTATATCTAAAATGTTTTTTTTTTACTTTTTGGAAGCCAGCGGTTGACTACAACTACAACACCAAGTGGTGATAGCCCTAAGTGGAAAATAGTTCTGTTTTAACGTAATAAAAACCTATTAACTCTAGTCTTAAGAACACTCAGAAGACAGACTTTCATGAAAGATCATATAATCTTTCCGATACTTTTAGAGAATATGTCAAAAATTATTCTAAAATGTTTAAAAGAGTGTGCTCCACAGCCAAATCTTTACATATTAGCAACAAAATTAAGACCGCTAAACATAAAATTAAAATGACGTGGAGTATAATTAATAGCGAAACTGGTAAACATGCCTCGTAAAACAAATTATCAATTGAAAATTAATAATGAATTGAATAGATCAAATCAAGAAGTCGCAGCGGTGTTTGACAAATATTTCACTGATATACCTATTTTGACAACAAAGTCATTGAATCGTATTAATCGTAAACCAACTGTAGCCGATTCATTACTCAAACAGAATGTTAATACATGTTTAAAATAATTTAGATTTGAAAAAGTATAACCACAAGATATTGTAAAATATTTCAAAACCCTTGATGTAAAGAAAACCGCAGATTTATGGGTGATTTCCGTTACAGTTATTGCGTCCATAATAGATTTAATTGCACCTCATCTTGCTATTATTTTTAATACTAGTATCTAATCTGGTGTGTTTCCTGATTTAATGAAATATAGTAAAGTAACCCTTATTTAAATCTGGTAGTACATGGACCCCGCTAATTTTAGACCTATTTCTGTACTACCAACTCTCAGTAAAATTTTGAAAAGATAATTTTAGATCAATTGTTAATTTTTTTAATAAAAATAAATTACTCCATAAAAATCAATTTGGTTTCACAAGGGGTCGCTTGATGACTGACGCAGGTGTTGAGCTTATGAAATATATTTTAAATGCCTGGGAGAGTTCACAAGATGCCTTAGGTATTTTTTGTGATCTTTCTAAGGCTTTCGATTGTGTTCATCATGAGATATTAATCAGGAAAGTACAACATTACGGTGTCAAAAATATTACGCTTAGACTTATTATTTCATATTTAAATAACAGAACTCAAAAAGTCGTTATCAATGGCAAAGGTTCCTCCGGTCAGTATCAATGGGCGTTCCTCAGGGCTCGATTCTTGGCCCATTCCTGTTCTTAGTCTATATTAATGACTTACATTATCTTGTAGGGGACAATCACGATATAGTACTATTTGCTGATGATACCACTTTAATTTTGAAACATGTTTATGAAAATGTAATGTATGTACATAAAAACATAAATAGCTTTGATAAGAATAAAGATGTTCATACTTTAAACACCAGGAACAAACATAAGCTTTTAATACCAGTTACTAGACTCCACAGAATTAGTAATTCATTTATGGGGCAATGTATACGCTTTTACAACAAATTCCCAGAAAATGTACAAAATTTGTCAATAAATAAGTTTAAATGTTTTATTAAAGAAAAATTGTACAAAATGTGTTATTATAATATAAAAGAATACATAAGTGAAAAAAAACCCCTGGGAATGAGGTGATCGCCATTATGCTGGTTCTATTAAAACTCATTTAAAATTTGTACAAACAAAAAAACAAAATTATTGTAAAGTGAAATATGTTTAAAAAAAAAGTCCCGCTCGGTTTCTTGCTGGTTTTTCCCAGGACAGAGGTATTTTTCGAACCAATGGTAAATAAAAAAATGACTTTCAATAAGTATTATGTAATAATCTATATTGAATAAAAATTATTCTATTCTATTCTATTCTATTCTAGACGCTAGTCAACTATTCCACTCCTTTGCCGTAGGCATTACGAATGGATTTCTTTATATTTAACGGTTCCTTGTGTTCTGTGACTAAACAACGAATAAAAATGAATCTGCATTACCTTATCTAGCATCGCGTGTTTCTTTACAAGCAAGGATAAATAACCACAAAGTTTTTAGAACTCTCTGCCGAAACATCGTTAGTATTAGTAACTTTCAGTAAAACTTTCAGTAAAACTTACAGTTAAAACTGTGATAAATTTACTTGATTGCACTTATTTTGTCAGTTTTAGTGAATTAATCTTTTTAATTGACAACAAATAAATATAAATAAAATAATGCCGTGTTGTGGCGATGTTGGAAATTCTATAGTTAGTATTTTTTACTTCTGCTGAGTCAAAGATGTGAGAAGTCTGGAACGGTTTTGTAAGAATATCCACTACCCAATATCGTCTCGTGAGTGTCGTAGAAGGTGACAGAGATAAATAAAACAGATGGTGTAACACAGGCTATAATGGTGGTGATGATGATGAAATATTTACATTTCAATTTTTACTTTTTTTAATTTCCTGTTAAGAACAAAATGTTATTTAATACCAATTTTTATTATAAAAAGATTTTTACTTAAAATAATAAAAGTAAAAATAGTAGACTAAGTTATAGTTACAGGTATAAATCGGATTTCCTGCAATGTCTCCTGACTTATGGAAAAAGTTGAAATTTCGTCCCTGAGTAAGGCAGCAAGGCCAGATGAAATCTCGCGGCTAGTTCACCAACCCTGTGTGACTCATTCCATTTATATTAATTTAATGATACAAGTAATCCAAAAACCTGTATGTATATAACGGTAAGGCTTAGTTTAGCCTAAGGTCTCGAAAGCGTTTAGCAGAACGGGTGGCATAGCATAGAGGTATGTTTTCCATACGATTCGGACGAGCGCCACACAGGACTTCCAATAAACGTGGGTCGTGACGTAACACTGCACGCCCCGCTGGATTCCTTCCACAAACGCCTTAAGCTTAGACCTGAGAAAAAAGCGTATGTCGGGGCGTGCGACATAGCGTTTATTACGGCATACATTATGAGCTGCCGCGTCACTCAAGGCACTGTTATACAAGATCGTGCATTTGTCATGCACATCGAACGCTCCAGCCCGCAGCACGCTCTTCACCGAGGCCTTACCCTGTGGCAGCGTGTGGCGTAGCGGTGTGTTTCCCATACAACTCGAGCGGGCGCTTAGGACACTCTAATGCAACATTGTTATTCATGATACTACCCAGCACACTCCGCCAAATTCTCTCTACTAAGGCCTTAGGATTAAACTTAGTCTAAACTCTTCTGGAATTTTTGAATCTGTTCACACTCTTTATTGCACACCAAAAAACAGATTACATAAAATAAAAGAAACATAAAGAGAAAACTATTGACTACGTTATTATGAAGAGTTATCAGAAATAAGAACTGTTAAAGAAAGCGAAATGTAGTTAGTTAAAAATAAATGGCGTTCTATTAGTCATTTCCTTCGCTTTCTGGTTGGCAACTGCAGTTTTTTTATTTTGAGCTGTTATCAGGAAGATGCTGCCCATTACTTGTTTTAGTTTCACTCTGTCATCTCTTACGACCACCAAGGGATGATACGGCGTAGAGAGTCCGCTTACATCACCATAACAGTACAGTAAAATATCTGATCAGTACTCGATAGTAGTCATTTTCTAACATCATGCAGTAATATACCGGCGTTCTGATTAGAAGGGCAGAAGGAATAGTACATGCTGTAAAGCACTCAGCGTAGTCGTCGGGGAAGAGCATGAATCTGTGGGCTTCTTTGCTTTGAGTGTCCAAGCCCTGCAGCTGCAGTAACCATTTGTAATGTGCACTGTTAGCCTGGTTGTCACTGTAATACTCAAAACAAATACGGTTGACCCTACAAGCCATCCCTGCAACTTCTCGCTAATTTCAAATGCACAGCGCTTCAAATTTTACCTGTCGAACACTTTTGCGAGATTTCTTTCGACAACGATATCTCTTGAACGAATCAAGCGATTTTGATGCGGTTCACGGCAATGGACGTCGTTTTTGAGTAGAAAATCTGATTAGATTATAGAATTGATCAAAACAAGGGTGTTGAAGTAATTCCAAAAGAAAAAAAACACTTTTTGAAAATTAAAAAAGCTCGTATTTTTGAGGTTTTCTCAAAATATACCATGCCGATTCGGTTTAAATTCACAGAAAAATCTAAGTTCAGCGAGGCCATTTCAGATGCCGCAAATCGCTTTTTGATCGGATACTCCGTTACAAAGTTATGAGATGTTTATACGGATCGCAAAAATAGCCAGAATACCTTCCTAGGATCTCGAAACGTCAAGCTCAGCCTAAAAAATTCTAAGTAATAATTACTTAGAATTTTTTAGGCTGACCTTTAAACAACTTGCCTGTTTTAAGTTTTGTTTTTCATTTTATAACTTTGATGCATTGTACAATTTAAGGACCTTCATATTATACTCAATATCAGCATCATTACAGCACACAAATCCACAATCGAACATAGCCTTCCCCGTCACAAAAAGACAAGAAGCACAACGGTTCTAAGACACCTGTATTAATGGGCATTTAATGTTTACTGCTGGTCTTAAGCCTTTCCAAAAAAATTTACACTGTGCAGTCGAATTGGCGACCACATAATCTAGAAAATGAAAATTTTGAGTGGATTTTTGGTTATCAATCAGATTTTTAGTGTAGCCTGTATTATTGTACAAAGAACGATAGAAAAATAAACAGGGATTATAAAATGGAAAAACCTTATATTGCGTGATATTGTAGAACGTACAGATCGTTTCATTCCACGTCAGGAGCAGCTGTATATTCGATATCTTGGCAACGGATCGCGTGCCGGCTCCTTGCGCGCGGCATCTTTCTACGTTTTTACTACTTCTACAGCGGACCCCTTTACAGCTAGATCGATCACAAAATTTGTCATGTATGATTTGTTGTTGAATCTACCGTCACGATATGCCGTTTTGATGGTTGCATACATTTCATCATCTATGTTCACAAAAGAAGAGGTCTTGTTATGAAAATAAAGAACGATTCTTTGATTAAACATTAAATTGTTATTAAATAGACAAAGCAACTAACTGCAGTAATCTAACTGATATAATATAAATTATTTTATAAACAAAATATAGTCCGGTGGGGTAAGACTATCACCGGGGCAAGACAATTACTGTTTAGTATCTCGATAATTATAGCTTCCTTACGAAATTTTTTTAGTCAGCAAAACAGCTCATATGTAAAAGTTCCCGGTTCAAAACACCGATGTTGCTACTGCAAGTAAATATGGCCGAAAAACGTCATGAAAAATTTTTAGAAGTGAAAACAATTTATCAAAGTTGCCGGGTTAACGGATATGGTGAAAATTTAGCAAAAATCGAAGTGCTCTCAACGTAAATAGCATCCTACAAGTATTGGCTTTTAGTTAGTTATATCAATTTAACGAAAAACAAACGTTTTTCTAAAATATTTAACAAAACAAAATATAACCTAGAAGTTGTAAGCTGGGGAAAGACTATCAGTTTGTCGGAGGCAAGACAAACCTATGTTAGTCTTTCTTCAAGTCAGAAGTAACGAACATTTTCTTGGTGGATAATTTTACTTCAGACTACTATTTAAAAACCTTATCATAATTAACGCAAAAAGTATGAATGTACAGTACGCGTGTGATCTGAATTAATTCAGGCACGGAGGTAAAACTCTTAAATAAAAGTATTTTACACTTTTATTTAAGAGTTTCTACATAAATGAAAATAAAAAAATCTTGGTTGTAATTGTAATTAAACGTTATCATTATAATTATCCATCAGTCCATTACAGCCTATAAAATTCCCCCGTAGATTGTCTCATAGGGGAGATTTTGCCATAGTTGCCACGCTTGGCTGGCAGATTGGCAACCGCAGTTTTTTATAATTTTGAGTTGTTATCAGGAGGATGCTGCTACTCATCTGCTGGCTTGTTGCCCTTTGTCGCCTCTTATGACCCCACGGGTATATATTCATTCGTTGCGTACTCTCACCTCCGTGCCCGATGTCAATCAGTTTGCATGCGCCGTTATCATAATCCTTCTGTCCTTATCCCAATTTATTTGGGGTTGGTACAGCATGTTGTCTTCCACACCTCCCGATCAGCCGTCATCTCACTATTACACACAATCTATCCTATGTCCATGTTGCTCAAGGTTTTTCGCTAAGTTAAAAAATGGGCGCCTGGCTGGCATTAACTCTTCTTGGGAATGCTTTCGTTTAGCAGTATGCTTATTTAATACTAAGAAAACGCTGCAGCCCCCTTCTTCTTTATCATCGGCCCGTTAAAGTTCACTGCTGAATATGGGCTTCTCTTATTGTGGCAGGCGGATTGCAAGGCGATCGCAATACCAGCGTAAAATAGCAGCTTAATGCTGCTGTGTATCGTATGGTGAGCGTAGAGAACCGGAGACCCTTCTTACTGGAAACGAGGCATTCCATCTTAGTCCTCAGGGATGACAACGCATCTGCTTTTTGATTGATAATTGAGGATAAATGTAGATGTCTATGGGTCACAGCATCTACTTACCATCAGGTTGACTGTGTGCTCGTTTGTTACCCCCATTCTATAAAAAAAAACTAGTATCGTACTTTTCAAAGCAAACATCTTGTGCACGTAGACACTTTTTCATATGTTTTAACTACTAGGAAAAACATCTGACCATTCTTCTTTATACACCTCAGAAATCTCGAAACTATAATACACAGCCATCTAGATAATAGTGTTGTAGCCAGTGAGTCTTATTTTCTTTGAAGCCTCTTGCCCTTTTATCCTATGAATTTGGGAAAAATCACAAGGTGCTAGATCAGAAGAAGCAAGATATGTATGTTTTGTTTAATAAAAATAGAGTGTTATAGCAGTCGTGTTGCTTATACGGTTGTGGTGGTGGTGCATTGTTGTGGTGCCAGAGAAGGTGCTGGATTCCAAACTTTGATTACTTGGATAGTACTTCTAGGGCGCAAACTATCAAAGACTATAAGGAGTAGTTTTTTTTATACTTTAGCACCATGGTAGCAACATAGAAACTCTTGCAGAAAAACGAGGTGACCATTTGCTTCTGTGTGCTTCGCATACGGCATCATTTTGTTATAGTCGGCTTACCTTCAAAGTGCCGCACTCTAAACTATCGCTTTGTTTTGAGATTATAGTTTATATAGCCGTATTTTATCGACAGTCCGAGCTGGAATTTCTTTATTATGAATAACCATGTCCCGAACCCCGACAGTCTTTCTGTTCATCCGTAAAATTTGTGAGGCACCCATTTCGAAGAGCACTTACGGAGATGAGGAATCTGTAAGAGTAGTTTTAAGCAATGTGTAGTGTTCGCATAAATATAAGAAATTGTTAATATTTTTTTATCTCGCAATTTTTGCAGTTAATTTCCGATATATATTTATTTTACGATAACGTCATATATTTTATACTAGCGATCCGCACCGGCATCGCACGGGTGATTTCTGGATCTCATCAACAGCGCCACCTACCGGGTCTATTGTGATTCTAAACCGTCAAATCAATTTAATCACACACACAAAATTTCATCAAAATCGGTCCATCGGTCCATCGGTCCGTTTAGGTGGAGTTCATTTACATACACACGAACAGAAGAATTATATATATTTATATATAATTATACATTTATACTTTCCTCTTAAATCATTGTCTATTGATGAAATCCATCAAAATTTTACATCAAAATCTGTTTCGTAGTTCAAAAGATCTAAGCGTACAGACGGCGGGAAGTGACATTAAAAGTTTAAACTTTTTTTATTTTCAACGCCACCGCACCACCCTTTGTGGGTGGAATTTCATAAAATCCGTTCTTGGTAATTTTTAACATGCCGAAAAGAATGAATTTCGTAAAATCCGTTCTTAGCTGACCTCTATTCGGCAAAAGGAATATTCCTACCAAATTTCAGAGTCAGTACATAGGTGGAAATCTCTTATATATATATTACATATCCGTGCAGTTATGAAAAAGCGTTATTCTCAAAATTCAACAGCTAGTAAGGTAGTTATAGGTACTAATACATACTAGCCAAAAGTATTACCCTCCTTTTGAGCTCCGCAGCAATCGCACGAAACAATTTTCTACTGACTTTTAGTAAAAAGTAAAAACCGACTTCAAACAGGTAAGTGGCGGTGTAAGAAACAGAAACAGAAACAGAAACTTTTTTATTCAATATAGATTATAAGTAATACTTATTGAAAGTCACTTTTGTTTAATTACCACTGGTTCGAAAAAACCTCTTCCTGGGAAAATTGGTAGCGATCATCTCATTCCCAGGGGTTATTATCATCCATAAATTCCTTAATATTATAATAACCCAATATATAACGCCCTAACAATGAATTACTGACTCGGTGGAGTCGAGTAACTGGTACTACTAGCTTGTGTCTGTTCCTAGTATTTACAGAATGAATATCACTTATTTTTGTAAAATTACTTTTATTTTTGTGTACGTACATTACATTTTCATAAATGTATTGAGAGGCCAAAGTTAATACATTTATTTCCTTAAATTTTTGTCGGAGCGACTCTTTAGGTTTTAAATCATAGATTGCTCTTGTGGCCCTCTTCTGTAAAACAAATATAATTTCAGTGTCAGTCGCGTGTCCCCATAGCAAAATACCATACGACATTATGTTATGGAAATAGCTAAAGTAAACAAGTCTAGCTGTTTCACCACTGGTAAGATTTCTGATCTTTTTTACAGCATATGCTGCACATCAAAGTCTGCTTGCTAGTTTTGATATTATATGAGGGCTCCATTGAAGCTTCGCGTCTGGTGTTATTCCAAGAAAAATGGTGGTATCGACAAGACTCAGTTCCTCCCCGTTTTAAATTAGATTATTATTTATTATACATTAATTTCATATATTTCGTTTTAGTGCCATTTAAATGCAAATTATTAACATTAAACCAATTTACTAATTTATATATATCATTATTTACTTCGTCATATTTTTGTAATTGTCGTTTTAATTTGAAAATTAGTGAAGTGTTATCAACAAATAATACTGTACCTAGATTTACATACTTACTCCGCTCGAGTCCAGTCTGGAAATATTCGGATATTTTAAAAGATATTGATAATAATCTTAAAATAGCTATAGAAAAAATTCTAAATTTAACTTTAAATACAACAGCCTGGACTCAAGCTACTTTACCTACAAAATTTGGTGGTATTGGTGTGAGAAATCTTTCTAGCGTTGCATTGCCTGCTTTCCTTACTTCCGTGCATAGTGTCAGTAACTTATGTAACATAATTTTAAATAATAAAGTAGACCTGTGCTTTGCTACGGAGGCAGGGCAGACATGGCGAGTGCTCAGACAGGGCGAAAATGTTCCACTGGAAGTTAACCAACAAAAACAGTGGGATATTCCGTTGGTACAGAACGTGCAGAGAGATTTGTTTCACAATTTCCATAGTAACCAAAATCAGGCACGCCTTCTAGCTGTTTCGACTAAGGAATCTAGTCACTGGTTACATGCTTTACCATCAAGTAATCTCGGCACATAACTTGATGGGGAAAGCTTGCGCATCGCCGTAGGAATCCGACTAGGAGCGGCGATTTGTCAACCCCATCAGTGCCTGTGGTAGCAGCGTCGACAAGTTTGGGCTCCACGGACTCTCATGTAAGAAAAATGCTGGTAGGTTTTCACGGCACGGTTCTTTGAACGATGTCATACGAAGGGCTGTTGTCTTTATAAATGTTCCCTCGGTTTTAGAGCTTTTATCCTTCAGAACCATATGGGGACTGAATGAACTGAACGAATAGTAAAATATTAAGCAATTAATGAAAACACTAAGTAGCAGAATCATTTAAAACCTTAAACTGTATAAAATACAAGTTTGCTTTTAAAGTAAACACTAAATTTTTCTACAAAACTTACTTTCAAATTGTTATTGCGTATTTACACGCGTGGAATTGAATTTTAAAGAAATTAAACCGAGTGTCAAAGCCTATGAATGAAAATAGTGGATTAGTGTAAAACATTACGGGACGGAACTTAGATTTTGAGTTGTTGTTTTGATTTCATCTTTAATTATTTTGAAATAATACTTATAATCATTTTAAAAAATTCTAATAGTGTACAGCAGATTTTTAAAATAGAATAAGAGTGACCAACGAGCACACAGTCCACCTGAGGGTAAAGGATGCTGTGACCCTACATCTACATCTTTTTCTCGATTAAGAATAAAATGCAGATGCGTTGTCACCTCTGAGCATTAAGATGGAATGCTTCGTTTTCAGTAAAATGGTCTCCGGTTCTCTATACTCCCCATATTAAATAGCATTAAGCTGCTATTTTACGCTGGTATTTTTTTTATCTATAACCATCATACAACTGCAGCATGGCTATTCGTATAAAAAAGTTCCTTTCTTATATTTTTAATTAAATTAATTAACAAGAAAACGCTAGTTAGAGTTATAAATCCATCAAAAATATTATACAACCAAACATAACACTATAAATTTAATAATTTAAACCAAAATATTTTTTTTATAAACATCCTATTTTTATACAATTAAGAACAGATGAGCACCGAATCAGTTAGTGGATGCAGTGACTCACTTATCCCCGATTAGTAATCATAATGCATTGTCACCACTGCGAACGATGATTAAATGCTGTTTAAAAAATATGACAATCGAACTAACAGTTCAGTTCACCTGGTGGTAAGTGGCTACTAAAGCACATGGACACTTGCAAAGAACTTTAAACAACGAAGGCTACAGGTGGGTTGTCACAACTAAGGACTAGGCCGGAATGCCTCTCAGCCTGTAATAATTTCGTAATAATTGTTTAGACGTAGTAGAGACGTGCTAGGACCACGCTCTCACAGAATATCAGCATAAAACGGCAGCTTAATGCTGCTGTGTCTCGTATGTTGAGTGTAGAGAACCGGAGCCCCTTTTTTACTGGAAACGAGGCATTCCATCTTAGTCCTCAGGGAGGACAACGCATTTGCATTTTGATTTGTAATCGAGGATAGATGCAGATGTCTATGGGTCACAGCATCCACTTACCATCAGTTGGACTGTGTGCTCCTTTATTCTATTAAATTAATTGTAATGGTTGTCTATACCCATCAGATCGAAACACAGCAGTGCACGCTCTGATGCTTGGCGGTAGAAATGGTTACAGCTCAGACGGACTCTCTGGCGGAAAAGCATTCCTAATTCTTGAGTCCTACTCCTAATACCTCAATCCTAACACTTATCTTCGTTACTAATTTAAATGGTATCCGATTCTCGTCCCTCACCATACAAAACGCAACAGCATTTAAGTGCTATTTTACGTTGGCATTCAATTTGTGCTGCAGACATAATTCTCTGCAGCGTGACTTTACCACGTATAAAATGATATTTTTTAAATAGCACTTATAAATTTTATTGTTAAAAAATTCAAATGGCGTACGGCGGGAGTTTTGTTTGGAAACGGAAGTAAAAGTGAAATATTGCGTGTTAGATTAAAATAAATCAGACAAGTTACGTAATGCATCACCTAAGGTGCAAGGTGTTAGTGATCGCTAATCTTATGTGATGCCAATAAGAAATTGAGCTTTTGGGTGGGATGGAGATCATATTTTCCTCTCATATTATCTTCATAAATATGTGTTAAATTTAATTATATTGAATACAAAACTTTAGTGCCGCTTTATAGGTACAATAGATATAAATTAAATAAAATTAACAATGTAATGAAATAAAAGTGCGGTGATTTTTCGAGGGATACAGAATTGTCCATCTTACCTCGAAAAAGAAGTTAACATTTAGAATAATAATAATAATTTTATAATACTAGTAGGTATGTTAAATTCTTCCATCTTGTGACGTTGGTTGTTGGGTCCTTCATAAATTGGCGGCAATAGCTGATAATAGGATATGTTTATATTTAATTTTTTTTTTGCATCGGATACATGGCTTTCTGTCAGAAGGTAATATGTTACTTAAAACGATGTAGATAGTATAAGTTAAGACGCGATTTTAAATCGAAATTTACAAATAAAAATAAGGTATAATTTTTGACCCGAATAAACTTCCCTAAGAAACTTCCGTAAGTAAGAGTTTAGAGAGAGAGAGAGAAAGAGAGAGAGAGAGGGAGAGGGAGACGTTAATCTTAAAAAGAGTTGATAATTGTGTACTTATTCTAAAAGCTCTACGGATACAAAAATTATTATTTTAAGACATTCGTTTTAAGCTGTAAGGTTTGTTTTAATAACAGTATTTATTCGACCCCTATTCCCTTTCCGAATTAATTATGATAATCACAAGATTTCATACGACAACGTAACCAAGGGAGGGAAAAATAAATTTCTTTGAAAGTATTCCATTACTTTCTAGCGGCTTGAATAATTTTAACATTCACCGGCACGTGTTATGCTGTATATGTAAAGTATACTTTAATGAAACAACGTTAATAACATTTAATAAAACAAAATAGACAAAATACGGTACTTAGCCCAAAAACTGGACCAAGAAAACTACGTCTGACGCACTATCTCGAGATTCCGGTCGGTTTCGACGTCAGGCAGATACTTACTTACTTACTTTGGGTTATGTGTTACATTATGTTCGTAAATCAAGCAGTCCAGTTTTCGAGAACGACCAGACCATAACCTTATGTTAAAGGATGCGGCCTGCAACTTCGGGTTTTGCAGGTTCGATCCGCCAATTAATTACTGTCTTGAACCACTCCTAACACAATATTTTTAAACTTACTTCGAGTGGTTAACGCGGTATTATTAATGTTGATAACATTACTAGTATTCTTTTAAGAAATAAACCTTGAACTGATAATTTTTCTTTTGATTTGAACTTTCCTAGTGTTTGTTTGAAATATGGCGAAGTTATAATATTATAATAAAATACGTGAGGATTATATGGTCACCTTAAGCTTTGCCGCTCTATAAAACCAAAACTAGGAAGAGAACCAAGACAAAAACACAATTTCGTATACTATAACTAATATATAAAGACAAAAAATTGCTAGCAAGCTTTGGCAATAATTAGGAACACTTTGAAAAATCAACTTAAAAAAAACTAAGTACACTACACAATACTAAAATATTTACTATAATTTCAACTGTCATAATTACGTCGATAAAGCAGGGCCCTTTTGACCCTTTATTATTTGATTGACTGATAAAGAGCTATCGTATAACAGAGCCATCTATGCAAACAAGGCTGTAGTTTTTGAGTTATAAGAAAGTGACCATATTAACCGAATGACCATATTGCCCTCACGTACTATAGTATCTAGTCAAATATTAGTAATATTTTGAAGACTTATATAGAATTATACCTACTACAAATAATGATATAAATGCGGAAGAATATTCAAAGTAGAAACCTTGAGTATTCTTCCACGATCAAGTCAACTAATTTGTTTATACAAGTAGAGGTGACAAATGACCACATTTTCCGCTTAACGGTAAGTGATTGCTGCGGTTTATTAACATCTTCAAACTTGTATTATCGCTGAAGAATTAAAATGAAGATGCATCGTCATAACTTGTCACTTTCAAAGACCAAGATAAAATGCCTTGTTACCAGTAAAAACGAATGTTAGAATATCGAATTATGTACAGATGTTGTCTTATCTGTCTATTGATGATTTTTATACGAATTTCATTTTATATTTTGAAAACAATGGCATCATCATATGCATAAAGGGTATTTTTTTTTTTAAAAACGAATTTTTAATATTTGTATTTTTGATATACTCCAAAGAAAATAAAATGCTATAAAATTATGGGATAACTTATAAATTTTTTCTTTCCACACTTTATAAACAAGCCTCGCCAAGCAACATAAAACAAAGTTTTTGCTGGTGTTTTGCATATTTCCACAGAATTATGGTGTATAGCATGTTATTACGGGGACTCATTAGCTAAGTGTAATACATACATTTAATAATAAAAAGTGAGTCTGACAATCAACAATTTGGGATTGAACAGCACTGCAAAATTAAAAAAAAATACTTACTAAAATAAAACCTTTACCCATCGATATATATGTACTACGTACTAGATTTGGCATTCCGAACATTCACTATGTTCAAATGAACTGTACTGCAATCCGTACAAATTTAGTGTCATTTAGCGTGGCTTCAATATTCATAGAGTGTGGAGCTGCGCTAATAATACGAGATTTC
The DNA here is from genome assembly GCA_029286625.1 of Parnassius orleans. NCBI lineage: Eukaryota > Metazoa > Arthropoda > Insecta > Lepidoptera > Papilionidae > Parnassius > Parnassius orleans. Next base: position 279,647 of record JAGSMP010000080.1, on the reverse strand, counting down.
AAATTAAAGTTTAAACCTGAACGTAATTAATAATTCAGTAGTCAAATAAGTAAAATTATTTGTTGTTCAAGTGAAGAAATAGGTAATAATATTACAATAGAAAAAATAAATTTCTTCATTTATGTGCCACGCTATCTACAATCATAGACAAAATCTACTATCTCCGCGCATGCGCGAAAACAGAGTAGTGCACATTTTTTGTTTGGAATGGCTTCTCTAGTACGTAGTACATAGAACTCAATGCCTTTACCCAGGTGTGATAATTGTAACTATGCTGATTTAACGTACAAGTAGAAATACTACTAACGTTTTAAACTATTTTATCGTTTCATATTAAACGTTGTTGTATAGTAGTAGTGTAGTCGCCTTTGATTTATATGGGGTCAAATCATAGACAAGTTAAACTTCGGCGTGCAAATCAATAATATTATAACAGCCATTGTTCAAAAGTATAAACATTATCAAATATGGTGATTCTTTCTATCAATAAACTTAATAACCATGTAGAGGCGGCGTAAGAGAATTCACCATCACGTGTAAGAGGTGACAGAGGAAAATGAAACACTAGATGGATAGCAGAATGCCTGATGACAACTCAGAATGATAAAAACTGCGGTTGCTCGTTTGCTATGAGGAAATATATTACTTTTCTTTATATTACTTGCTCCTTAGTTTAAATGGAAGGATTTATCCGATACTCATATTTGGCAGAGAGTTACTTCATACAGTATATTTTTTTCGCAACAATAAGCATGCTGCAGCTATATTATGGTTGTAGCACGAATACTGCTGTGTTTCTTATGGTGAGCGTAGAGAACCGGATACTCTTTTTACTGGAAACGAGGCATTCCATCTTAGTTCTCAGGCGTGGCAAAGCGTCTGCATTTTAATTCTTAATCGAGGATAGATGTAGTTTCTATGGGCCGAAGCATCCACTTACCATCGGGTAGACTTATGTGCTTGTTTGTCTCCCTTATTCTATAAAAAAGGCACTTTGATATCCATGGGCGGCCTATGTTCAGCAGTGGACTTTCGATAAGCTGTAATGGATGGATGGATGGAAATCTATTAACAAATTTCTCACACTATAGTAACTAGCTGTTGTAAAAACTTCTCTGCAATTTAAAAAAAAACATCAGCTCAGAGTCCGATGTTGCTAATGTCACTTCTGGCGTCCCACAGGGCTCCTTTTGGGTCCTCTCTTGTTTGTGATTTTCATAAATGATGTTAAAAATTGCTTTAAAAATAGTCGGTTCCTTTTATATGCTGATGATCTCAAAATATATCAATGCATCGATAGGATAGAGGATCACTATTTGCTTCAAGAAGACCTTGACAGATTTAACAATTACTGTGCTCTTAATAATTTACGACTCAATTTAAATAAATGTAAAGTAATCACTTTCACAAAAAAACGGAATATAAGCCACTTTAACTATTCTCTTAAAGGTACAGATATTGTAAGGGTGAATAATATAAGGGATTTGGGTGTGACTTTTGATAGCAAATTACATTTTGATATTCATATACAAAACATAATTAGTAAAGCTTTTAAAATGTACGGACTTGTTATGCGTTCTTCTACTGAATTTAGAAACCCCACCACTTTAATCTATCTTTTAAATCTTTGGTCAGGCCTCAGTTGGAGTACAGGTGCCTGTATGGAACCACTTTATAAAAATATAATCATAGCATTGAAATGGTACAAAAAGTTCTTGCGTCGCGTTAATTACAAATATCACAGTAAGCGTTTATCGTATGTGCTCCTTTTAACAAAATATAACCTCTTAGACTTAAGGTCTAGACGCACTCAACTTGAGGCAAGATTACTTTATGATCTGTGCATTAACAAGTATGATTGCACAGATATAATTAATTGTATTAGTTACTCTGCCACCTCGCGTACGTATGCGTTCTTTGCGTCCTCACTCACTTTTGCTGTGTCAAGATCTCGGACAAACGCCCCTTCATCGTATGGTTGACACATACAACAAAAATTTAATTCGGTAGATTTATTTTCTTGCTGTACCAGATCATACAATAGACAGTTAGTTAACTTGCTGTTAAGGACTTCATGTTTCTTTTAAAGTCTTGAACACAGTAACTATTCACATCAACTATAAATTATTTAACCAATGACTATATGATATGTACATGCATAGACACACACATAGGCGCGCGCACGCGCATGCGCACACACATCCTAACTCACAAACACAAAATTTTAACCTCTAATACATGTTAAATAATATTTTAGAAATTAAGGTACTTTATTTTTACAAAATTAGGTCCCTCACATAATTATTCTATGTTTTATACTCTATGTGTGACCATCGTCGTTGAGTTTACGATAAGTAAGAAATTGTAATAGAACATTAGCTTTAGCATAAGATATATTGTAAACTTATTTGTGGTTCTCTAAATAAATAAATAAAAAACATGTGTGCAGTTCATACGAGGTAGAATTGAAACCATCGGAAAATTTAACTTCAAGAGAGTGAGACGAATGGAAAGTATCAGGAGAGGGATAATTGTAGGGTTTATGTAATTAAAATATAAATAAATTTATAATAAGCACTGTATACTGTATTCTATCTCATCCTCTCATAGGCTAAATTCTATAGATGTATATGTTTGTCTCTTTTTAGTGTGGCTTTTTCGTTTCATCGAGTTTCAAATCACAAGGATTCTAGGGAAGTTTTTACTTCGAAAAGAAAATAAACCTCTAGACTTAGTAATACTTAAAATCACAACCTTTTAAGTCTAGCCCCCGTAAGGATGGCGTGTCGTAAATGTGCCAGACGCCGTCAAACTTGCTGTAACTGCTACTAAATTATAGTATAGTTTTTTTTTGAATCGAAATTAGGTAGGTACTACGCTAAAATGTCGTGTATGTATGTTATGAATAAAATTATTTCAAATGAAGGAGTTGTATGTAAAATAATCTATCATTCCATTAAGTCCCGTATCGTAAGAGGCAATTGTAATAAATTCCAGAAAGATCTTATGGCTTCCGATAGATGTCAGTATAACTGGTTGGTTGTTTGTATTACTTACGAGGTGATCGCTACCAAGCTATTTCTAATTTGTTTTGAGTTTCTGTTTTATGTGAGCAGTTTGAGCATTTTCTAAAGTACTTTTTTTATATAAAGTCAGGTGAAAGTTATATGCGGAGGCTTGTAATTAGCAATTCTTATTACCATTTTAACCCCCGACGCAAACAGAGGAGTGTTATATGTTTAACGTGTAAATCTGTGTGTCTGTCTGTGGCATCGTTACTTCCAAATGGATGAACCGATTTAGTTTTTTTTTTGTTTGAAAGGTGACTTGATCGAGGGTGTTCTTAGCTATGATTCAAGAATATCTTTTCAGTCGTTTGAAGAACATCAGCTCTTGTTTCGGGGGTTTTAAATTTTCAAATTTAATATTATGTAACTTTACGAAAATATTAGTCTGTAAGCCTTCCTAAAATGAATGACTATTGTGTTTACGCTATGAAATGCCGACAGACCGGTGACTGGGGAATAGTTGAGAAATGTCTGGTACTGCGATTGAGAATTCGCCTGCTTAGCGATTATGTCAATAAACTGAAAAGGTCTTTATTTAGTATTACACAAAGAGAAAGAGACGAGCTTTATAAGCATATTATGTTGATTGATTGATTGTGAGATGTAAATAATATTGTAGTTTTTTTATAAATTATTTACAGGTTTTAAAAATAAATACTGACCGTCTTGTTATTAAAAGTGGTTTAGAATTAGTCTGAGGTTTAAACTAGAGTCTGTTGCAATAAAGAAGTCGCGCGGAAAATTTGCGAACTAAACTGTGAAGTATGGAATTTGCCAGCAAAATTTCGTGAAGAACCACGGTACTTCTATAACGGAAAAGATTTTTCCTAAACCATAGTTAAGCCCGAGCCTTTCAAAAAACGACGTTTTGTAATAAGATGGTGCTAGTTTTCTTTAAAAATATTTTGTACAGTACTTGTTAAAGTATAAATAAGTCGGTAACGATGACGACTATTTTTATCTTCAGGGATGACAACGCATTCTTAATAGAGGATAGATTCAGGAGTCTACTGGCCATAACATGGAGTTGGGGGAGGCCTATTTTGAGCAGTGGAATCTTGATAGGCTGAAAAAGGTAAAAAAGGGCGGACTTAATACCGAAATTCCTGCTAGTCAATCCGTGGTGTAATGAGATATTGTGGCAGATGCAATTACATACGTAGGTACTTTCTATGATATACATATAAGATACGGAATCTATGCAAATACATGGTAAACAAAAACATGTTAAATATATATTACATTTTAACATCAACAAAAACATGTTAAATACATATTATATATTTAACAAAAACATTTTTAATATAAAAGGGTTATTTTTCAAAGAGTAGCCCAATTTTGATATACCGTTATTGCAGTTTTTGAAAATACGAGTAAATAAGGCTTCTACTTTTATTTGAAATTATTTCAAATTGAATGCGATTTATGGGCAACAACGTTTTTGCCTACCGATAGACCCTAACGAACGTGTGCGTGCGCAGTAAAATCAGTTTAAATAATGCAATACCATGCATTTTCAATTTAAAAGATAAAAAGGACAGAATGTTTGAGATTTTTTTAAATTAATTTTTCTTCATCATTTGCCTATATTACTTATGCTGAACATTCCCTGCAAATTTGGCCTGTTATTGCAAAATAACCCTGTGTAACTTATTGTCCCAAATTCACTAGTCTAGCAAATTTTTGAAAAAATTAAAAAATGGATTTTTTATTGTTTTTATTCAAGAGTAATTTTAAAAGTTTATAAATTCTAAAAAACATTACTTAATTATTTTTCTCTATACAAATTTGACTCCTCTGTAAGAAGTTGTTTAGAAAAATCACAAAATATGTCTTCGTTTATTTTATTTACACACTACCTTTAGTACGTTTCGAGTCTATCGCCACGTAAAATAAAAAGTTTCATACAAACTGTAACACCCTTTTTAGGGGTTAAATTTTGAAAAAAATCTTTCTTAGTGAATGCCTATCTTATCAAGGCAGCTACTATCCAAAGATTAGATTTCTACGTTTAGTGGCTTAAGGCTGTGCGGTGATAGTTGAGTCAGTCACTCATAACATCCTTTTTTATATGTTTCGATGAAGATTTTTTTATAGGATAAGAGTGCCAAACGAGCACACAGTCCATCTGGTGGTAAGTGGTTGCTGTGGTTGCTGTGGCCAATTGACATCTACATCTATCGATTACGAATCAAAATGCAAATGCATTATCAAAATGCAAATGCATTATCAACCGTGAGGACTAAGATGGAATGCCTCGTTTCCAGTAAAAAGGGTATCCGGTTCTCTACACTCACCATACGAAACACAGCAGCGTTAAGCTGCTATTTTGCGCTGGTATTCTGTAAAAGAGTGGTCCTTCTCCTGTCGAGCCGAAACATTCGTGCTACAATTACTTATACTACTAATGTAGCTGCAGCATGGCTCTACCAAAATACATAATAACTAATAAATAACAATACAACCTATAGATGCATATATCATTTAAATATCTATATAATAAAATAATTGTATTTGATTAATTTTACTCGTAATCGAAGTTTGTTCGCTCTTTATAAATCTTAAATAAATGTGAGAAAAATCTTATGGCTTTCGTTACACGGCAGTATTCAATCTCGTTTACGCCTGACAAAAATAAACAGACCGACCGGGCAGCAGCGTCCAAGGAGCGATATGGGGCGATTCATTTGGTATTGCGATCGTCAATTTTCCTGGTCAGTGTGATGATTCAGGCAAATGCTCCTCCTAGAACGGGAGAGGCACATGTCTAGTAGTGGACCAATACGGGCCGTTGAAAAATAAGAATATTGTAAGCTTTGACTTTAAGTGACTAAAATAAAGGATAAATAAATGTAAAAAACACGTTATATTATATTGTTTAAATTAACTTTTAATAAGCAGGGATCGTCAAATCACAAATAAGTCTAATATCATCATGAAATTTATTTTTAAACTAGCGATCCGCGCGGAAGCCGGTGATTTCTGGATCTCGAGACCAGCGTCACGTACCGGGTCCAACTGTGAATCTAAACCATTCACCCACTCAAACACAAAAAAAAATCATCTAATTCGGTCGGGTTTAGGAGGAATGCAGTGACAAACATACGTATAGAAGAATTATATATATAAAGATATATTTTTATTAATAATAGAGAAGAGATTAAAGTATGAAGTTGCCATTTTAATGGAGTGGCCATTTTGAATTAAAATGAAACCTGTATGGTTCAGGATTCGTAATAAATACTTTTTTACACTAAAACCATAACATTCTATACTCAAAAAATTATGACATTCTATTGTTTGACTTTCAACTGTATTTACATTCATTATTATTTGACTTAAATATGGAAATCTCAAAAATTAAAGTAATTTTTACGTAGTTCTAGCGCAGCAGAGGCAGCTCGCAATATTGATGCTACAATATTATGACTAACCAAGACACTGTGCGTTTTTAATTTAATCACTTTCGTAGTGAAAATGTCGACTTTAGGAATGAGAACCACGAGGAAGGCCTTATACTAAGGTAGTAACGATGATTTAAAGTTAATTGTTTGAAGTCGATTCTTAACATACAACCAAATAATTAACGTTTGACGTTAGTTTCTCCGCAATATTGAGTCATTTACATGGTAAATTATGAATAATGATGAAATAAAAAACGAGTTGAAGCTAGACTTGCTTTGATGAGTAAGTACAGAAATGAAGGTTGTTGGATGAAACGATGATGAAGTGTTGTAGGTGTGTATCAATAACAGCAGATGTCTGCTGTGAAGAACTTCGAACAATAATGGCAAAACTCTTAGAGAAACACAAAGAAAGACAAGTCATACAGTTAGAAACTATACGTCATCCTCCGAAATCATCAGACTTTCACCATGATTACCATTTTGTCAGCAATTTGCACAAAATTTTCCTACAAAGAAGAACAAATTATTCTCGGTGAGCGGTTCAAATTACTCCCAAAGATTTAAGACTATCCCCAGAGTTCTATCGCAATGGCATAAATAATCTTTCCTCGAGATGGAAAAATATTTTTGATAATAAAGATAAATACTTTGATTAAATAAATCATCAAATCAATTCAAGTAATTAAAAGAAATGGTCTAACACACACTCGAGCAACGTCAAGTAGTAGAGTGAGAATAAGAATTAATAGTTATCAAAAAAACCTCGCCCTTTCATTAAATTATGGTGTGTGAATAACTTTTTAGCCTTGAACAATGTTATCGCTAACAAGGTTTTTTAAAACCTTTACGGACCTAAGTCTATGAACGGGCGTAATGACGCACCTGCTTCCGCTGGAGGAACATTTTTTCGACGTCCTGCCCCACATAATTTCGACTATAAAACCAATGTTAGGGCTTTTGCTTTGTATGTCAAGGGTAGAGGCCAAAAGTTTTGCGTGTTGCTTTAAATCTGTTAATCGATGGGAGATTTTTGACCTTGGCTGCTACCGCAACATCCTTGGCTATTGCTGACCTGTCTAAAATCAACAAGGTCACCCGTTCAACGTTCAAGTGTTAATTTCTCTTATCGCAGTCAGCTTATGTTTCTTTGTAAGAACGGTTTATGAGAGGAATTTGTGTTGTAAAAGTTATTTATATTCGATTGTTTACACCATACTTACTGAGTATTTTGCTTAGGACAATCACGTAGCTTTTTTGTCAGAATAACGTTTAAATCGCTGGTCAATTACAACTACTATTACTTTCAAATTACAAAATACTGATTTTTGCTTCTAGTCGTTTCCGTGTCTCTCGAATCCACCATCTAACTCCAATATCGAATACGTTCCTGCTTCTTCCGGCTTTACTTTTCGTTCCGGCTTTGGTTTTAGAGATACGTGTAAAGTTGTAACGTTCAACTAAGTATTATATTATTCCGGTCATTAAACAAGAGTGCATCGACTGTTGTGTTCCAAATTGAATAGTAAGAAAGCCAGTATACTTCATGCTAAAAGGCGTTTGTTTCTAGTTAGTATATGTAACCTTCTTTATTCATTGTCGGTTGTAGGTGACAAACTTCAGGTGCCACATACCATCAGGCGAACTGTTTGTTCATTTTTCACTTTAATAAGTTGCTTAGTTAATCTATATTATGCGCTATGACTAACGTTAAGATCGCGTACCTTCTTACTAAAGAGGATACACTTGCATCACTACATTATGTCCTGAATGAAAACTAGCTAGTCAAACGTCACATAGTTTTGTTTCGTTTTGAGTGATATTTTGCAGTGGTCAGCTTCCGTTAGTAATTGGAAATTATTACCATAGTCTAAAAGTACGAGAGGATTTTGTTAAGCTCTCTGATTATGAAATATTTGTTATTTATATTATTTTATTTACTCACTAGAGCTCATTAGATGAAGAAACAAATAAAATTTAAGTAAGTAAGAATAATATTAGAAATATGTAAAACAGGGAGTATAGTAAGGTATTACGAATGTTAATAGGTAAAAAGTTCCACAAGTGCATTACGGACGGTGACGGTGACACTATTTCTAAAGAAGGTAGTGAAATATACAGAAATACGGAGGGATTGGTTGACAGTAAAATGGAGAAACATATAATGGGAAATATAATAAGAATATGGGTAAATAAATGGTATTGTAAAAATTGAGCACCACGCCATGCCATTACAACAAGCAAACTCGCGCTTATTATTTTAATAATGGACGTAACACTAGATCAGATACATAAGTTTGCATGCATAGAACGGAACAGAACAGAACAGAAACTTTTTATTCAATATAGATTATAAATGATACTTATTGAAAGTCACTCTTGTGTTTAATTACCACTGGTTCGAAAAAAAACCTTTCCTGGGAAGAACCAGCAAGAAACCCAGCGGGACTTTTTAAATAACAGATCACAATCACGCATGTTACACAATTAACAACACAACAAGTTAGAAATAGCTTGGTAGCGATCACCTCACTCCCAGGGGTTATTATCATCCAAAAATTCCTTAATATTATAATAACCCTTTTTATACAAACTTAGTTTAATAAAGTTTTTGATCTTTGAGAAAATTTTGTATATTTTCTGGAATTTTGTTGTTACAGAGTGTACATCGCCCCAAGAATGAATTACTGAATCGATGGAGTCGAGTAACTGGTACTAATAGCTTGTGTCTGTTCCTAGTATTTACAGAATGAATATCAACTATTTTTGTAAAACTACTTTTATTTTTGTGTACGTACATTTTCATAAATGTATTGAGAGGCCAAAGTCAATATATAAATTTCCTTAAATTTTGTCGCAGCGACTCTTTAGGCTTTAAATCATAAATTGCTCTTATGGCCTCTTCTGTAAAACAAATATAATTTCAGTGTCAGCTGCGTGTCCCCATAGCAAAATACCATACGACATTATGCTATGGAAATAGCTAAAGTAAACTAGTCTAGCCGTCTCAACACTGGTAAGATTTCTAATCTTTTACAGCATATGCAGCAGAACTAAGTCTGCTTGCTAGTTTTGATATATGGGGCTCCATTGAAGCTTCGCGTCTAGTGTGATTCCAAGAAAATGGCGGTATCTAGAAGACTCAGTTCCTCCCCATTTAAAGTTACATTAGTATTTAATTGTTTGACATTTGGAGTCATGAATTTCATACATTTCGTTTTAGTGCCATTTAAATGCAAATTATTAACATTGAACCAATTTACTAATTTAGATATAGCATTATTTACTTCGTCATATTTTAGTAATTGTCGTCTTAATTTAAAAATTAAAGAAGTGTCATCAGCAAATAATACTACATAATGGTTATCCCCTACTATGTAAGGTAAGTCATTAATGTATACAAGAAACAGATTGGGGCCGAGAATTTAGCCTAGAGACGCGCCCATTTGTACCATCGACCCGGAAGAGCTCATACTGTTAATGACAACTTTTTGCGTTCTGTTACTTAAATATGAAATAATTAATTTAAGAGCATCACTTCTTACACCGTAGTGTTGAAGTTTCCTGATTAATGTTTCATGGTGAACACAATCGAAGGCCTTGGATAGGTCACAGAATATACCCAAAGGATCCTGTGAATTTTCCCACGTATTAAAGATATATTTAATCAGCTCAAAACCGGCATCAATTGTCGAGTGACCCCTTGTGAAACCAAATTGACTTTTATGAAGTAAATTATTTATATTAAAGAAATTTAACATTTGACCAAGAATAATTTTTTTAAATCTTTCTAAGTGTTGGTAGTACAGAAATAGGTCTAAAATTGGTGGGGCCTAATGTACTACCAGATTTAAATAAAGGTATTACTTTACTATGCTTAATTAAATCAGGAAACACACCAGATTCGATACTAGTATTAAAAGAATAGCTAGATGAGGCGCGATTGTATCTATTATAGACGCAATAATTTTAACGGAAATCCCCACATATCGGCAGTTTTCTTAATATCAATAGTTTTAAAATATTTTACAATATCTTTTGATGATACTTTATGAAATGTAAATTTCTTTTACACACATTTACATTTTGTTTAAGTAATGATTCGGCGACGGCAGGACAAGGATTCAGTGACTTAGTAGTTAAGATCGGAATATCAGTAAAATATTTCTCAAAACCCATTGCAACGTCCTGATCTGATTCAGTTAATTTGTTGTTAACACTTAACTGGTAGTTTGAATTGCGACAGTAGATCTATAAATCTATAAATGAAAGTAACTCCAACCTCGAGCTTGGAACAATCTCCCGGCTCCTGTGTCACCTGAAGATAATTGTTTCATAAAAGAAAATTTAATCTAGAAGTATTAGTGGTAGTCCAGTTGGTCGGCGGCCCGTGTTGCTTTATGGTAGTAGTATAGCTTAGACCTGGTTTCTCTTAGAAATTATCCTATTCTTAAGCTTAAAAATTACTCTAGCTTGAATACAAATGAAAGCAGCGTTGGTAATGTTGATGGATTTTGGTCAGAATACAAATGGTACAAAGGTGTGATCTACAGAAATAATAAAATTGCAAGCAGGAGAGGACTTAAAACGAAACTTTATTAATATGCCACTTGCTATCGTAATTCAGGTGGAGATAAATGAAAATAAAATAAAATGAAAAAGTCAGTCGGTGTCAAATCCTACAGTATTAAATGCTGTACTGAAATCTAACTAGAGCATTTCGTTGATTTCAAGCAAATTATAAATTAGACTCGATTCTACTTAACTACGTTTGTTTTATTATTATTTTAAATTTCTGACCATTTAAGCGATATTGGGACTTCATAAAACATATAACTGATTATTAGTCACTTTTTAACATTTCTTACAATCAGTTCAGCCATTTTGAAGATTAGCCCGAACAGAATGAATGAATGAATGAATGAATGAATGAATGAATTTCTTTATTTTGCAAATATGGGTGATACAGAATGTGGTGACAAATATATAGTATAGATTCCACCATATTTTACCAGAAGGCATGCAAAAAATATGAATTAATTAATTATTTTATCAATTTACGTAGATATGTCATTCATAACACAATATCACATTAGATTAACAAAAATAAAAAAATAAAGTCTCTTCAAATTACATATAAGTCTAATAAGTCAATCGGTACATTATTATCACTATTATTTAATTATTATAAGCCATCGTCAAACTAATTACATTAATAATAATACAATTTATAAATAAATATCCATGTGACAAACGTACAAATTTTAACATAACATTTTGTCCATTAAAAATTCATTAATATTATAGTACACCTTGTCTGCTAAAAAGTTTCGTAGCCTTGTCTTAAATAATGAAGTGTTGAGATCCCTCCAACACTTGGGTAATTTTTGTAAATAGCCGGCCCCATACAGCAGACACTATTGCGTATTAGTGCTGTTTTTCCCTTAGGAATGTAAACTCTACTATTGTCGCGTCTGTTTCTTGGGGCAAGGTCTGCTAGGCACTTAAAACGGTTCTGGTTCGACTTTACAAAGACTGCCATCTCTAATATATATATACAAGGTACAGTTTATATTTTATATTGTTTAAAATATGGCTTGCAACTATCGGTACTCTTCATCTTAAACATGGAGCGTATACACCTTTTTGGGCCGTGAATACCTTTCCTTTTCGCAAGAGTTACCCCAAAATATTACACCATATCGTAGGTATGTTTCTACGTACCATAATACGCAGTAAGGAGTCCATCCGTACAAATTATAGTTGACAATATGCCTAGAGCATAAGCAGACTTACTTATATTTTACAAAGATTCTAATGTGCGATTTCCAATTCAATTTTCATCAATTTCAACCCCAAAATCTCGTGCTTTCGACTTCGGCAATGTTATAGTTATTATATTGTATTATGAGTTTACTATTATCGTGTTTGCGTTGACTGAAATGTATAACCTTTGTTTTGCTTAAATTTATTATTAAATTATTGTGATCTAGCCATTTTATAATTGTTTTTAGAGAATTGTTTATGTCATATTCGTACGTATTAATATTTTTACAAGGTATTGTTATGGTGCTGTCATCTGCAAATAGCGTCAAAGGTTGTTCTGTGTATTTAGGTAGGTCATTAATATATAAAATAAATAGTAACGGTCCCAGTACACTCCCTTGCGGAACTCCAAAGCTGACTTTACGTTCCGATGATCGGAATGTCTCTTCGTATTTATTAACCTCATTAAAGTTCTTAATTTCAGTTATTTGTTTTCTATTGTTAAGATAAGATTCTATAAGGTTAAGTACATTACCCCTGATGCCATAGGCGTGTAGTTTATATAAGAGGGTAGGGTAGTGGACATAGTCAAACGCTTGGGTCATATCACAAAATATTGCACAAACTGGTGTTCTTAATGTTGTGACAAAGTCGTATATTGCCATATTTATTGTTTTGCTGCCTAAATCCTTTCTGTTCCTCACACAATATGTTATGTTTTTCTATACCTATATATCAGACAGCACAAAAATTGAAAAAGGTTAATTATATCTTACTACTACTACTTACAGCCTATTAGAGTCCATTGCTGAACATAGGCCTCCCCATAGATCACCTCATAGGGAATTTGCCGTAGTTGTCACTCTTGGTAAGCGGGTTGGCAATCGCAGTTTATTTTATTTTAGTCGTTATTAGGAAGACGCTGCTACCCATCTCCTGATATGTTTCCTCTGTCGTCTCTTACGACACCCACGGGATGAGATGGGGTAGTGGATATTCTTACACCGCCACTACACGGCTTCTTATTCATTTTCATTTATTCTTATTTATTCATGTCTTAATGTTATGCAAATAAAGGGTTATTTGTAACTGAATAAAAACAGTTATTTCTATAAATCGGACAGACAATTCAATTTTTTATACGTATAGATTTATTACAGGAATATTTTGCGGTAACAAGGTATTATTAAGACAGACAGAGATATTTCACCGTCTATACCCTTAGCTTTGTAGATCGTCAAAGTGTAGTATGATGACAGTTTATCATGCCTAAATCAATAGCCAACAACTTTTGTGTTGGTTTTTATAAAATTTTGCCTGGAAGTCAATTCGACTGCTAATCGTTATTGAACGCGATCACGCGTTGTTAAATTTATATTTAAATTTTTACAGTGCAGGAGAAGACACTGTTATCTAATATATAAAAAATATATTTGTTTGTTCCTATTTTGTGCGCTGCCATAGCATTCAACATATTGCTGTAAAACTTTGTCAACTTATTGCTTGCACTTGCGCGAAGGTTATAAGCATACTACATTTAACTTACAGTAGGAGGCGCGCGTATCGTACCGACAAATTTATTTGAAAGTTATGTATAATTCAACTTCAATGAATGTACCGACTATAATTCCTAATTAAACAATATAACTCTTCAAAATTTAAAATTATATTTCCACAATCATTTCTTCTGCAGTAGCAATGCGCCGGGCACCGGCTAGTTGTAAATAAAATTTAAACTACTAAATCATGACATTGCCAAAATTTTAATTATCCATAAAAATGTACCTGCTTATTACTTTTGTCTTTTACGTAATTATAATCATAACTTTTTTAAACATTCAAGTTATTTGAAAGGGTGGGTCCATAACAAAAGAATTGACTTTTTGCGGATATGACTAAGCAGTATAAGTTGCCCTGGTTAGCCTTATGCGATGTATTAATTTGCCTAAAAGCCTTTCTCCGGATATTGCAATTCGCACTAAGTCCTGAACTACGGTGATGCGGTAAAATCAAACCTCAAATCGAGGAAATTAGAACGAAGACTAATGGTATCGGGAAATAGTTATATAAAAGTTTATGTTTATGAATTGATGATTCACACCTTAAATTATTAACGCAGTACGTAGAAATTCAAATGTTAAATAGTGATTACTAAAGTACAGTCCCAGCCCATAATACTTCGCGTACGTCTCCCATTTCTGAGATGGTTATGGAACGATTTGTCCGCTACGCCGCTTTAGTTGGCGGCCTTCAACGTTTTCTCACGTTTTTATGTTCACCACTGAGTGCATGGCAAATTAACACTAAACTTCTTCAACCAGTGCATTCTTGTTTGTACAGTTGGTCAGTTTGTACGAGGTGGAGCCATGCTGCAGCTATATTAATAGTTCGTTTTTATATTAGTGTTTCGTATGGTGAGTGTAGAGAACCGGAGATCCTTTTTACTGGAAACGAGGCATTCCATCTTAGTCCTCACGGGTGACAAAGCATCTGCATTTTGATTCGTAATCGAGGATAGATGTAGATGTCTATGGGCCACAGAATCCATTTACTACCAGATGGACTGTGTGCTCGTTTGTCTCCCATATCCTATAAAAATTATTCTGACGATACACCTACTCCACAAGATCTGAGACGCTCAGCGAGCGATGAAAAGAGCTATGCTCGGTGGTTGTCCGGTGGATAAAATCGCAATGAAGAAATCCGCCGGAAAACCATTATTACTGATATATTATTTACGTGGTAGAGCCATGCTGCAGCTATATTAATTGTATAGTTGTAGCACGAATGGGTCGGCTCGACCGGGGAAGGACCACGCTCTCACAGTATGCCAGCATAAAATAGCCGCTTAATGCTGCCGTGTTTCGTATGGTGAGTGTAGAGAACCGGAGACCCTTTTTATTGGAAAAGAGTCATTCCAAATTAGTCCTCACGGCTGACAACGCATCTGCATTTTGATTCGCAAACGAGGATAGATGTAGATGTCTATGGGCCACAGCAACCACTTACCATCAAGTGTTCAGTTTCATCAGTTTGTCACCCTATTCTATAAAAAAAATGCAACACCTGCTATTCCCCAGGTGTTGCAGTTGTTCATGGGCGGCTGTCGACACTTGCCATCAGATGAGCCACAAGCTCGTTTGCTTCTAAAAAAAGAACGCGAATAAATTGGAAAATAAAAAAGGTTATACAGTGTGACGTACATAGGCTGAAACTATACTTTTTTTAAATAAATAATCACTGAGAGTCAGATTTGAATCGTTTTCGTGGTATTTAAGATAATTTCAGAGCAAGAGTTCGTGCGCAACATATTAGTGGAGCAAAATAGTTACAGACTTGTTAAACTGTTTACACTTTTTAATAAAAATTAAATGATGTTGTGTTTTCTGTAGCATTATCAAACAATAAGGATACCGAATATAGAACAAGAAGGAAACCGCTAAAATGGGGAAAAGGGTATAAAAACTCTATCATGAAATAATTAGCTAGAAATATTTACCTATATAATAGTGGCCACACAAAATCAGAGACACAAAGATTTTAAAAGTGTGTAGCGCAATGTGTTGAAAATGAAGGAGAGAGCATGTTAAAGAAATAATTAATTTTGTTATCTTTATCGAAAATCTTTGTAAAATTTTTCAACACTGAATATAATCGATCAACCTGTATTGTTTTGTTGATGTTGTAAAAACCAAAACAAACATACGTGAGTGTCGTGGAACTTTCGGTTGGAACGAAGTTCCTTTCATAGTATATTATTATTGATAAACGTATTATATTATTGATTAACATATACAAATAAATGAATTACTAGTGTCTATTAAAATGAAGCGTCATAAATAATTCATGGCAAGATAAGAAAAAGCGCGAGGAATGGATATTATTCCATCTCGCTCGCATTATAGAAAGGGGGTCGTGACGGAAAAATCTTACACTTTCCCCGCCTAGCCCCCATGCGCTAAATTCGTACCGTGCGATAAGGAACTTCGTTTCGAAAAAGGATATAATAATCTAAGGGCTACGAAATAAGAGTTTAAAAGTTTATATAAAAGGTAAACTTGTTTCGGCGAACAGAGTTAAAGTTCAAGATGTATTGCGATCGACAATACGCCTGCCATTAGTAGGGGCTACCTCTATTTTGCAACGCATCGGGAATTGCGTAAAGGCTAGATCGCTTTTATGGAACTATTCGGAATAAATGTGTGCACAATTTGCAGAGTGAGAGCCTTAATAAGGTCTTGGATGTTATATATAATAGAATAGATACCTCCTATATAAATCATTGTTGTAGAATGCATGCGGAAGTGCCATAAGTAGTCATTTAGTTTGTAGCATTAATGATACCTTGTATTGCTTACTAACACATTTGCATAGTTTGTGTTACCTGATTAAAAAACAAAACTTGTGGAGAATAAGTATGGTAGTGGACTGTTGAAAGTCGATCAGAAGTGAAAATCGCGTGCACTGTAAGAGGACAAGCTCTGTGTCAGGCCGTCCGTTTTGGTTTTTCAACGGAACTCTTAAAATGCGTGTATTTAATGATTTCGTATATTACTTACACCAATACTACGCATTGATAAAAACAGCGATTTTACGGATTTTATCGCGTTTAATTTTACCAATTTATTTTAATTTCCGATGTTTTGAGTGCTCCGTGCTATAAAAGTTCCCTTGGTGAGACCAAGGGCGACTGAGATTGGTTTATAGGCAAGACTCAAGGTTTTGTAAGTTCGTTCAGCGTAGAGCGAACCAAAATAAATATTTTTAAGGATTTTGTTCCTACGGGACAATGGGCGAAAATCACCCGAAAAGTCGAGACTCAAAAATAAATTAAAATGAAACGCGATAAAATTTGTAAAATTCGATTTAAGTGAACTAATTTTAACTACTGATTTTATTATTTAATTACCTATTTGTACAACCTCAATGATGTTTTGACCTTTAAGGTGTAATTTATATTTGAAGTGGCCATGTGTCATAGGTCATAGGGCCAAGAAAACTTGCATTGATTCACTGCACCATAACATTTATAATATTCCTGTTTCTACGAACATGATATCAATCACATTTTCGTAGCGTAAGAACTGAAGTATTTTCCAATTTTTTATTTAAGTGGAAGCTCAATGGCGAAAACGTTACCTTCTATTAGTTGCATTTGCTTTTAGTATTCTTAAATAATTGTTTTTCCAATATTATAATTCTAAAATCAAAATAGAATACAATGTTTCTTCGCAAGGTCATTGGATACTACTGATGATTGAGAAATCGGTAATCGTTAATTCGAGTCGCTCTTCGCTGGTTGCATTTAAGTGAAAGGAGCTGGTGTTGGTTATATTACGAGTGTATTGTTATTTTTAATTATCATTAGCTATTACATTAGAGGAAGCCTGTATTACGTATTACGCACGTAGGATTTTTTAATAAAATAGAAGTAACAAACGAACTTACAATCCACCTAATGGTAAGTGGTTGCAGTCCAACAAAAGTCTTTGCATTGGGCGCAAAAACGAAACGGTCATTCGAAGAGCAACAGTCTGGTGTTTAGACGCATAGTGTTGAATCTATGTAAGTGCTACTAAAATAGTGAAGTGTTCATTGCAATTGTAATAAAGTGCCTCGGTGGGTGATAAATAATTATAATATGTCGTGAGGACTAATGCCACATAAAATATACAGTTGTATAAGAACAAGTGTTTAATTTTATGTAAATTTATTCATTCCTGTCCGATAGTTCGTCTAATATTTACACAAGGCACTAGGACGAGATCATAGAACATCTGCAACTTCAAACAAAAAAAGGCAACAGCGGCTTTATATTGTATCTTTAAGGACTAAGATGGAATACCTCACAGCCTGTAATTATGCTATATTAATTTCAACCCTGCCTGGTGATAGGTGGTGGTGTAGACCTAGGTGGCAAATCGCATTGTTATAGCGAAAAATTTTACTCTGTTCTCAGTGGTAAAAGAATACACAAAACTACTACTAATCTGATACTACTTTTTCTCCCTCTATCTTCTCAATCACATATTTTAACATAAGTATATAAAATCCGCCAACGGTGTATAGTCCTTAAAACTTTCTCAGAAATTATAGGAGGCTCGTGCCCAGCAGTAGCTTATTCGCGTTCATTCCTCATTCCTTCATTACATCCTTTCACTGCTGAATATAGGCCTCCAGATTGTATCACAACGGGGATATTTGCCATAGTTACCACGCTTGGCAGGCGGGATGGCGATCGCAGTTTTCAATAGCTAGTTGTTATAAGGGAGACGCTGCCGCCCATTTCCAAGTTTGTTTCCCTCTGCCGTCTCTTACGACACCCATATGGATATTCTTGCATCGCCACTACACGGTAACTATCACTCTTATAATATAATAATAATAATAATAATTCGTTATTATCAAAAATAAATCACAAAAATTTATGAAGTCTCTGACTCCTAAACTAGACGAGTCTGTATCTTAGGAATCAGAACTCTTGCCTTGAAGACACAGTTTGTCTTCTTTACAACTCTAATACCGTAGATGGTTCTTGATTATCTCTATGCTATAATTACCAGTGTCATAGTGTACGTCAAATATAAAAATAGTAAATGGGTTCTGCAATAAAACGAACTAGTAACACATTTATAACGCGACCTGAATTACCTGTGTTATTACGATGCAAGATTTGGGCGCGCCACTTATGTGTGTGGACGTCAGAAATTGCCCGCCTTGGAGAAAATTACGTTTGCAACGATTGTTTGACTTGTAATTTATTAATCTGAACATTAACACAGTTACGAAAATACACGTGGTTTTATTTTAGGCCGCCACTCATTTTCTACCGACTTCAAAAAGGAGGAGGTACTCAATAAAACGAGGAAGTTTCATTTGATTTAAATGCAATAATAATGCATGGACTTTAATAGGCTGTAACGGTAACGGTAACGGCAATACGTTATATGTTTTTGGATTAAGTTTGTGATTATTAAAAATTAATTAATAATTAAAGTGTATGTGTTGAAGTGTACTTTTAACCATCCTAGGGTGGATAAACGGAATAGCCCGATTCTTCCCTGGTTATGCCGTGACTCCTACCCAATACGAATTTTATGTACATTATTAGTACTTCTGAACTATTTTAGCACTACTGATGATTATAAGATTCCGGGTTTGAATCCCAGGCCAGAAATTCGAAGGACATTGTTATAAATACATTAATACCTCATGATGATGATGATGATGATGACATTGTTATTATTAGGAATCTTTAACGTTTACACTAGAATTAGCTGTTATCAACTGCAAGTGATTGCCTACCTGCCGAAATGCTTTTTGTTTTTGAAAAGTTTTTTGTACCTCCTTACGAGTTTACAGTAACATGCATGCTTTAATTTTCTTCCTGAATAAACTTCTTCATTAGTTATAAGAGTATTTAAGGGATATAAAATATTTTAAATAGCAACATTCTTCAATATCCATCAATATTTTTTTATTATTGTTTTTAAAACCCTTTATAATACAAAATCACTCGTGATATGTCTATCGTATGTGTAGTGATTTCATTTCTGGTTCATATTCACTTCTTTTCTTAGATCGGACTTAGTTATCGCGAATATAATATTGTAAGAAGTTGTTCCACTTCTGATGTTAGAAATTATTCTCAAAATTATTTAAATAAAAGAACACTACTCGGTAACAAACCCTGCTTACTATCAGGACCCAATTACGTGATAACACCAAGGTATTCAAACCAACAGCATCACTAACCATCTTAATGTAACATAGGCCAGCCTCTCAGTAACACGATCTTCCTTGCCTACACTAGTAAAATACCCCAACGAGCATAGTAACGACAGTGAGACTCCTAGAATTACAGACTGATGCCTCTTAGTCGCCTGCGCGATACTTTATACTGCTAGAACGGATGGGAGATTACAGTTCTACCTTAATTTGTTCGTATTTCCTTTTATTTTTTTACCCTCATTCCCTACTATATATTATAATATAATATATTAGAAAAAAAATGGTAGAACTATGTACAACAATGGCGAACCCAAAATTTTTCACGCTGGTGACAGGGAGCAGTAAGTTATTACCCGAGTGCCCCAGAAGGAGGGTAATGTTTTTCGAGAGTATGTATGTATGTATGTACGAGTATGTCTATTTCTTTGGCACGTTCTGTAGGCTCAACGGCTTGTATTTTAACATATGAGGTGTTCTCGGATTCGCCTTAATTGTCGGAGAGACATAGGCTACATAATATTTATAATATATTGCATTTGCAAATATAAAAAAGGGAGGGGAAGGTTTTTTCAGTGAACTTTTTAACGCTTTCGGGTTATTTTTTTTATAGGTGACAAACGAGCACACAGTCCACCTGATAATAAGTGGATGCTGTAGCCCATAGACATCTACATTTATCCTCGATTAAGAATCAAAATGCAAATGCTTTCTCACAGCTGAGAACTAAGATGGAATGCTTTGTTTCCAGTAAAAAGGGTCTCCGATTCTCTACACTCACCATACGAAACACAGAAGCCTTAAGCTGCTATTCTGTGAGAGCGTGGTCCTACCTCGGTCAAGCCGACCCATTCGTGCTACAACTAACACAGCTGCAGCGTGGCTCCACCACGTTTTTGGTTACTGATTTAATCATTCAGTTTGTTTTTAAAATAACATTACCAATTAACAGTAGGATTTTCTCCTGGAGACGTTTAACATGCATTTTTATATAAAATTGAAATGACAAACGAAATTACAATCTGCCTAATGCTAAGCGGTTACTGCAGTCTAAAATAACGAGCGCTATAAAGGCGTTATCACCTCTGAAGACTACAACGGAATGTCCCACAGCCTGTGATTATATTGGCTCTCTTTCCTTCAGACTGGATTACATCAGTGCAGGCACTACTTTTTGACGTTAAAAATAGGTCAGAAGGATGGTCCTTACTCAGACGGCCTTCAGGCAGAAAAGCTGTCCTTGCACTCTATATTATCAGCTCTACACTCACTAGGATTAAATCCAATCGGTAAATTCTTATATGGATTAAAGTAAAGATTACTATGTAATGTTGAACAATACGTTATGAAGTAAGTAATGTATCATCAGACTACATAATATTAATTGTATGTTATTAACTAAAATTTCAGTTGAGGATTGAATTTGGAGAGCTATTAGGCTATTAAATTTAATACAAGCGCTGCAGCCAATAGAAAATATTAAATCCATGAAATTTATCTTCAAAAGTAAAATTTTCCATACAATATTCACTTCACTTTAATTTCCCTCAAATCTTGAATGGCATGAGAAAGGTCAGACGGTTTTCACAGCGCTATAAAATAAGAAATTTAACATTATTTCGTGACCTGTTCTAGTGGCAGTGCTCAGATTATATACCAGTAAGTTACGTTTCTTACGTAATCAGACATTCTACGAAAACTTTAGTTATTAGTTTTTACAGTTAACCATTCAATCAATGTCTGTCTTTTGTATGTTATTGATGCAAACTGTTTTGTAGAGTTTTGCATTCATTCATTCAAATTTTATTAAAAGAACTATAATAGAAAAAACTAAAACTAATAAGTTAATTATAATACAGTCCTACTCCCCGTGGTATCGTGCCAAGAACGCTGGTTGCGTTTCCTCGCTGAATGGCTATACTTAGCCTTTGAGCGAGAAAATAACCAGCCCTCTTATCACCAGCAGCGAAGACGAGTCGCGGATACAGTTCCTTTAGGAACTTCACCGCAAGTGGACCCCACGGACCGATATATATTTACATATTCAATATTTGAAATATATACAATATAATATATTTGTATATATTTCAATGTTATGTAAATAACTTATTTATTTATTCATCCATTCATAGTTTCTTTAATTCATTTATTCGTTTATTTATTCATTCGTGTATAGTTTAATTTATTAATACATTCATTTACAGCCTTTCAAATGTCCACTGCCCGGAAAAAGGCCTCCACTATGTTTTGCAGTTTTTTTGTTATTTAGTTGTAATCAATGCCATGCTGCAGCTACCTATATTTTAGTAGTAGCATGAATGGGTTGGCTAGACCGGGAAACGACAACGCGCTCATAGAACACCAGCGTAAAATAGTCAACTCAATGCTGCTGTATGTATGGTGGGCGAAGAAAACCGGAGACACTTTTTACTGAAAACGAGGCATTCCGTCTTAGTCCTCAGGGGTGACATTTTGATTCTTAATCGAGATAAATGTAGATGTATATGGGCCACAGCATTCATTTACCATCAGGTGGACCATGAAACAGAAACAGAAACAGAAACTTTTTTATTCAATATAGATTATAAATAATACTTATTGAAAGTCACTCTTTTGTTTAATTACCACTGGTTCGAAAAAAACCTCTGTCCTGGGAAGAACCAGCAAGAAACCCAGCGGGACTTTTTTTTTTAATAACAGCTTACAATCATGTATGTTACACAATTAACCACACAAAACAAATTAGAAATAGCTTTGTAGCGTATGAACTCGTTTTTTACCCTTATTCTATAAAAGGAAATCAGGAAGGCCTGTGATACGGCCCATCTCCTATTTCATTTATCTCTGTCACTTTTTACGACACCCACCGGTTGATATCGGGTAGTGGATTTTCTTAGGCGGCTATATTAATTAAAAAGCTTTACCGTGTAGTGGCGGTGTAAGAATATCCACTACCCCATATGATCCCGTGGGTGTCGTAAGAGACGACAGAGGGAAACAAATCCGATGGGCAGCAGCGACTACCTAATAATGACTAAAAATAAAAATAAACTGCGGTTAACAACACGCTTGCCAAGCGTGACAACTATGGCAAATATCCCCTACGAGGCAATCTATGGCGGAGGCCTATGTTCTTCAGCAGTGGACTTCTATAGGCTGTTACGGTGAATTAAAAAGCTGTTGGTAGTTTTCGGAGGATGGAATGGGAAGAGCAATAAAATATTTGGAGGATATGTGAAGTCCGCCAACACGCACTGGGACAGCGCGGCGGAATAATTGCTCCACAACCTTTCAGCAATAAAACAGGCTCTCTAAAGGAACTATGGGCAGACCAGTGATAAAAAGGGACCAACTTGGCAGTGGCCTAGTTGGTCTAGAAATGAATTATGGAAAGTGTGCAACGAGTATGTTATTATTACAAATGCAGTTTTAAAGCTATTGAAATAGAGAAAGCCTGCGCTTAGCAGTGCGACGTTTATAGGATTTTTGTAAAAATAAAATAGAAGTGGCAAACGAACTTGCAGTCCACCTGATGGTAAGTGGCTGCAATTTTTTTCTTATAGGATAAGGGTGACAAACGAGCACACAGTCCACCTGATGGTAAGGGAATGCTGCGGCCCACAGACATCTACGTCTATCCTCGATTAAGAATCAAAATGCAGATGAGCTGTCACCCCCCGAGGACTAAGATGGAATGCTTCGATTCCAGTAAAAGGATCTCCGGTTCTCTACACTCACCATACGAAACACAGCAGTATTAAGCTGTTACCATAATATAGCTACAGCGATGCAGCTTTATTATGGTTACCACTTACCACGCTACAGCTATGCTATGGTTATCGTTACCGCTATGGTTACCGTTACCGTTACAGTCTGTTAAAGTCCACTGCTGAATATTTTATACCACTGCTGGATATTTGTCATGGTTGCCACGCTTGGCAAGCGGGATGGCAACCGCAGGTTTTTTATTTTTAGTCGTTTTTAGAAGACGCTGCTGCCCATCTCCAGATTTGTTTCCCTCTGTCGCCTCTTACGACACCCACGGGATGATATGGGGTAGTGTAGATATTCTTACACCGCCACTACATATATGTATATATTATATTATTATGGTTGTTTAACTAAAAATAAAACCCGCGTGCCAAGCTTGGCAACCATAGCAATCTATGGTTGAGGCCTATGTTGAGCAGAGGAGTTTGATAGGCTGTAATAATGAGTTATGATGATGAATAGCTAAGCATGTCAGGGCCGTGGGATTGAATCCCGTGCGAAAAACGTGTTTGGGGTTAGATCAGGCAGGTGGTTCACCTTATTGATAGGAAATAACATCTATTTGATTTTCTAAAGAAGTTGACGTTTTAAAAAGGCTTTCCTTGAACTTTTTACGAGCTGTAATCAAGAAAAAGCGTGTGCGGTAATCAAATATAATTACGGGTGGTCATGCTCGCGCCCCTTTCTAATCACTGTGAGAACTTTGCATAGTCATTACGATGTCAGCAAAAATATGTTGCTTGCGAAAATATTCGATATGTGTATGTAATTTAGGTGCATTTCAAAAACGCAATAATTGCAGTGTAATGCCTTTGTTAGAACTAAATAAAACTATGCAATCCCGTGTAGTGGCGGGTTAAAATACCCACTACCCCATATCTTCCCGTGGGTGTCGTAAGAGGCGACAGAAACTGAGGCAGAAGATGGGCAGCAGCATCTTTCTGATAACAGCAAATAATAAAAACTGCGGTTGCCAACCCGCTCGCCAAGCGTGGCAACTACGGCAATATCCCCAATGAAGAAAGTTACGAAGACGGCCCCAGTCTGGCGGCCCCGCTATTCCTGGCTACGGTGGCGACCATGGTAACGGCGGGGCAGGGGTGCTAGAATCTCCGGTGGAGGTTCGGTTGCCACCTACGACGACTCGACCTGGCAACTTATAACGCACGCACTCTGAGGACTGACGAGAAGATCCTGGAGCTGGAAGAAGAGATAGACAAGTTGCGCTGGAATATTATAGGATTATCCGAGGTCCGAAGAGAGGGGAGGACACGGTAATCCTCGAATCAACAACTTGTTCTATCACCGGGAGGGCTACCATCTGTCCCAAGGAGGTGTCGGATTTATCGTCTACAAGTCTCTCGTTAACAACGTTGTAAAATTGGGAGTGTGTCGACGAGGGTTGCGTACCTTATACTCAGAATCACCAAACGGTATTCGCTGAAGGTCATACAGGTTTACGCACCAACTTCGGCACACCCCGATGAGGAGGTGGAGGAAATGTGAGGATATCTCTAGAGCCATGCATTCCTCTAAAACCCACTATACGGTGTTAATGGAGACTTCAACGCAAAGCTAGGCACAAGAGAACGGTGAGCTGAAAGTAGGAAATTCGGATTAGGGCAACGGAACCCAAGAGGCCAGCAGCTGGCCGACTTCATGGAGAAAGAGGGACTCTTTATAATGAACTCTTTCTTCCAGAAGCGGCCCCACAGGAAGTGGACCTGGTCGAGCCCCGACGGTTCGACAAAATGAGATTGACTTCATTATGACGACTAGACGGCAACTGTTCAGTGATCGCGAGGGTGAAAACTGGTAGCGATCACCGAATGGTTAGAGGCACACTGAACCTAAACGTTAAGTTGGAGAGGTGTCGTCTAATGAAGTCAACGCTCCGTCCCCCTCGTGCTCTAATCCAAAGTCCCGAAACCTTTCAGCTCGAGTTACAAAACCGTTTTCAGTGCCTAGAAGATTGCAATGCAGTGGACGATGAATGACAAGCTCGTGGAAACTGTCCATGCGGTCGGAGCTAAGTTTTGTAAGACCCGCCGCAGAAGAACACAAAAACTCTCTGATCACACTCTTAATCTCATGGCTGTTAGACGGAAATGAAGCTGCAATCTTCAGTAGATTTGATAGCATACAGCAACTGAACAGACAGATCTCCAAATGCATGCGGCGGGACTTGCGCAACTTCAATACAGCTCGTATTGAAGAAGCGATCGAGCGGAACCAGGGCTCCAAAGTCTTTGCCAGAGATCTGTCTGCCAGAAAGAGCCAACTGTCGAAGCTGAAGACCGAGTGTGGCAGCGTCGTTTCGGGACACCTGAGATTTTGAGTGAGATTGAGAGGTTCTATGGGCAGCTGTACACATCATCGTTGGAGCCACGCAAGGTGTGAATAACGATCCAAGAGCGAGTCTTATCCGACACTATTCCGATGATATCCCGGACGTCAGTCTGAGCGAGATTAGAATGGCTCTCAGCACCTTAAAACGGCAAGGCCCCAGGCGAGATGGAATTACAGCGGAGCTTCTGAAAGCGGGTGGAAAACCGGTACTTGAAGTCCTTCAGAAGCTCTTTAATTCCGTCCTACATGGTGGTACTACACCGGAGGCGTGGAGCAGAAGTGCGGTGGTCTTGTTCTTCAAGAAGGCGACAACGCTCTCTTGAAGAACTACAGACCGATTTCCCTTCTGAGCCGCGTCTACGTGCTGTTTTCGAGAGTCATTACGAATCGTCTCGCATGCAGAGACGACGACTTCCAGCCTCCCGAACAAGCCGGTTCCGAAAAGGCTTTAGCACCATACACCACATACATACCCTCCGGCAAATTGTACAGAAGTCCGAGGAGTACAATTTGCCACTATGTCTGGCGTATGTGGACTATGAGAAAGCCTTGATTCCGTCGAAATTTGGGCGGTGCTGCAGTCCCTTCAGCGGTGCCAAGTTGACTGTCGGTATATCGAAGTGCTGAAGTGCTTGTACAGTAGGGCCACGATGGCTATCCGAGTACAGAACCAGAGTACAAAACCTATCCAACTGCAGAGAGGTGTAAGACAGGGTGACGTTATATCCCCGAAACTCTTCACCGCTGCATTGGAAGACGTTTTCAAGCTTCTGGACTGGAAAGGATACGGCATTAACATCAATGGCGAGTACATCACTCACCTTCGATTTGCCGATGATATAGTCCTTATGGCAGAATCGCTGGAGGACCTAAGCACTATGCTCAATGACCTCAATAGTGCCTCCCAACGGATAGGTCTTAAGATGAACATGGACAAAACAAAGATCATGTTTAATGTCCATGTCACACCTATGCCGGTAGTTGTTGGGAGCACTAAGCTCGAAGTTGTTGACGAATATGTTTACCTGGGACAAATAGTCCGACTAGGTAAGTCCAACTTCGACCGAGAGGTCAATCGACGGATTCAACTCGGCTGGGCAGCGTTCGGGAAATTACGGCACATCTTCTCGTCAGGTATACCTCAAAACTTGAAAACGAGGCTGTACAACCAGTGCGTGTTGCCAGTGATGACCTACGGAACTGAGACGTGGTCCTTCACTGCTGGCCGGATGAGGAAGCTCAAGGTCGCTCAGCGAGCTATGGAAGGCTATGCTCGGGGTCTCACTGCGTGATAAACTTAAATGAGGATATCCGCAGTAGAACCAGAGTGACCGACATAGCCAACAGATTAGTAAGCTGAAGTGGCAATGGGCCGGCCATATAGCTCGAAGAACCGACAACCGATGGGAAAAAGGTTCTCGGTGGCGGCCTCGTACCGGCGGACGAAGTGTAGGGCGTCCCCACTAGATGGAGTGACGACCTGGTAAGACATGCAGGAAGTCGATGGATGCGGGTGGCTCAGGACCGTGCTGTGGCATTCCTTGGGGCCTATGTTCAGCAGTGGACTTGTGAAGGGCTGTAATGATGATGATGATGATGATGAAAACTATGCATATTATGACGTAATATGCATAGTTTCATTAACAACAATGTATTTACTGTGTTTCGTATGGTGAGTTTAGAGAACCGGAGACCCTTTTACTGGAAAAGAGGCATTCTATCTTAGTCCTCACAGCTGACAACGCATCTGCATTTAAATTCGCAAACGAAGATAGATGTAGATGTCTATGGGCTACAGCAACCACTTACCATCAGGTGGATTGTGTGCTCGTTTGTCACCTTTATTCTATAAAAAAAATTAATGTAAACAAAATGGCATTACGTACAAATTTTATAATTATTCCCAAATAGATTTAAATTGCCAAAGATGCTGCAAAAATCTTAAAAGTCTTAAAATTAAACATACTTTATTTTGTATATATAGACGCATAGTGAGACGTCTCGTGGATTAATACTTATATTAGAATGACTTACAAATTGACTAAGAATGCCGCGTTACCTGTAAAAAACGGTCTCCTCTTTTCACTTTACGTTACATTACTTAACACGACATGACATGAAAACGCATCTGCATTTTGATTCTTAATCGAAGATTTATGTAAATACCTACGGGCCACAGCATCTACTTACCATCAGGTGGACTGGTTGCTCACTTGTCACCCTTATTCTTTAAAAAAGCTCCATAGATTCATAAAATATACGCGTGTCGTTTTATTTATTGAATGTTGATATTGGTTAGTCAGATTTTACG
Organism: Parnassius orleans; assembly: GCA_029286625.1. Classification (NCBI taxonomy): domain Eukaryota; kingdom Metazoa; phylum Arthropoda; class Insecta; order Lepidoptera; family Papilionidae; genus Parnassius; species Parnassius orleans. The sequence continues at coordinate 251,250 of JAGSMP010000080.1, read as the reverse complement.
AGTTTAAAACAATATTCTTTCATGTTTGAAATATTAAATAAGTACTCGTTACCGCGAATTTCTAGGAAATATCTTAAGTTTCAAAAGTTGTTATTAGCGGTTTGGGTTCTTGCCAAAAAATATGAAGTTTTATGAGTGCATTTCTTGTAATAGGTACTATTTTTTAAATATTTTATGACTACGTGGCCAAATATTCCGTGTTCATCGAATCCAAGTTTTTGAGAAAAAATTACATTTTTAATTGATAATTAGATTACTAACGATTGTTATACAGATAAAAATCTAAATTGCTACAGCTCAGTATCTAGGACGTACTGCGCAATCAGTTATAGGTAATCATCACTAATTTTTTTTTTAATTTAGTTGTTGTCATACAATGTAAGCCAAGGATTTTGTGATGGTCGCAGCATTTGTTGTAAATATGGCACATTCTAGAAATTGGGGAATTCGATTCTAGAAGCGTCTTACGGAATACTAGGTATACAAGAGGCTTGATTGGAGACCGAGGTATTCTCCGCGGCACTCTAAAACAAAGCCTTGAGTCCTTGACAAGTTTATATTATTATAGTAGTGTTAGGAAAAATTTGCTTTAGTTTTTGAACATGGTAGAGCCACGCTGCAGCATATTGTGGTTGTAGCACCCATGAGTCGGCTCGACCGAGAAAAGAACACGCTCACATAGAACGCCAGCCTAAAATAGCTACTTAATGCTATTGCGTTTCCTATGGTGAGTGTAGAAAACTGGAGATCCTTTTTACTGCAAACGAGGCCTTCCGTCTTAGTCCTTAGGGTTGACAATGCATCTGCATTTTCATTCATAATTGAGGATATATGTCGATGTCTATGGGCCACAGCGTCCACTTATCATCAGGTGCACTGTGTGAAAGAAAAAAAAGAGATATTTGGCCATTTCTTAACAAATTGCACTGGAAACTCAATATTACATTATACATATAGGTAAGCTTATAACTAGACTTAATTATACACTTACAAGGAAAAAATAGTGTTACGAGCTTGGGGTTCGAGACAATTAAAACTGCCGGTGAATTACCAAAATTGATACTTTAATTACACAACACTAATTACAACTTTAAACGACACTAATAACAAAACAAAATTTTACTACAGATCGCTTTAGTTCGCAGTTGTATCGCTTGAAGTCTTCGCTTGTATCGCCAATTCAATACTGACTCGGTCGCGGTCTATACCGGCCTTATATAAGGCCTCAGATAGTTTCAGAACCTTCTACTGTAGAAACATCTAGAATGTTCAGTACATATCGGTCCCGAAATTTCTAGAAGGATCTTGACTCTCCTAGTTCTGCTACTCGATACTAGGGCGCTAGTGGTAACTAGTGTTGCCATGTATAAACCATTAATAGTGGCGCGCAACACTGCCCCTCTAAGACATGCTCGTCCCGAGCATTATTGGCCCCATAATAACGCGCCAGTCGATCCACATGGACGATCTTAGGAGTACCTCTTGCCTTTCTGTATCCGGTAGGTTACGTCATTGATCCTTGTCACAATCCGGTACGGTCCGTCCCATTTAGCTTGAAGCTTAGGAGATTTCCCTTTGCTGCGAACTGGATTGTGTAACCACACTAGTGAACCTTCGTCAAACCCTTTGTTGTTCATTTTGCGGTCATACCGTGTTTTCATTTTCTCAGACGTTTGCTGGCCCGACTGTCTGACGTGCTCATAAATGTCATTCATTTTGTCCCGCAAGTCATTTGCATAATCGGTTATACTGCGTGGGCATCAGGTGGTATTCCGGTGATCAGGTCTGCAGGCAGCCGTAATTCTCTCCCAAAATTTGCTAAAGCTGGTGTCACTGATGTACTTTCGTGAACAGCGCTTCGATATGACAACAAAAACGGTTGTATGTGCCTGTCCCAGTCTCGTTGCCGTTTTCCACAACTTTACTAGGTACCTCTCAATGTCTGATTAAATCTTTCTACCATTCCATCAGATTGTGGGTGGTAAGAAGTTGTTCTTGTTTATAGTACCCATAACTCGGCAAGTTTCCTGGAATATTTGAGACTCAAAATTCCTTCCTTGATCGCTGTGAATCTCTAAAGGTACTCAAAACGACAGAAGACTTCATGAACTAGTTTATCTGCAACTGTTGAAGCTTCTTGATTTGGAATGGCGAAGACTTCTGGCCATAGTGAAGTAATCCATCACAACCATGAAATACTTGTTACCACTTTCACTTTCCGGAAACGGCCCGCAACGTCAATGGCTATCCTCTCCCATGGTGCACCAACATTGTACAATTTCAATGCACCTCTACTACGAGTTTGAGGTCCCTTTACAGCCGCACAACTTGTACATTTGCGACACCAGTCCTCGACATCGTCACGACAGTGGACCCAGTAAAACCGTTCTCGGATCTTCAGTAGAGTTCGTTTAACTCCCAGGTGGCCTCCTGAACAACCATTATGGTACAGCTGTAGAACATCCGGTACTTTAGCTTTAGGGACAACCATTTGCAAATGACAACTGTCTCCCCGACCATTTCCCATTTACGGCACAAGACTCCATCCTGAATCAGCAAGCTGTCCCATTGGGCCCAATAGCTTTTCGTGGTCGAACTCATCGCTGAAACGTCACTCCACTTGGGCTTAGGCACTGGCCTTCATCCATTCTAGAATCGGCGATGTCCGAATCTTCCTGCTGTGCATGTCGTAGGCTGTCTTTCCACTCATTGTTGAGCTGGTCTGTCATAAGCATCCTCACAGATACCACTTCCTTACCCTCTTGCCTAGTACAATGCTTGCAATCTTCAGGACAAGGTCTTCTTGACAATGCATCTGCGTTGCCATGAGATTTCCGCTGCGATGTTCGATCACAAAGTCGTATTCCTGTAGTAGCTCAATCCATCTCGCAACTTGTCCTTCTGGATTTTGAACTGCAATAGCCATTTCAGTGCAGCATGGTCAGTTCGTAAGAAATTTCCGCCCCAGAAGATATTTGCTAAAATGCTGCAAGGACTTTACCACAGCAAGCAATTCCGTCTTGTGACACAATAGTTCCTTTCCGGCTTTGACAAAGACTTGCTGAAGTACGCTATCACAACCTCTTGATCACCATTCCTTTGAGACAACACACCGCCAAGTCCTATATCACTTGCGTCTGTGTCAACTATAAATTCCTTGCTCGCATCAGGGTACCCCAAAATAGGTGTTTTGCACAGACGGTCCTTGAGCTCCTGGAATGCGATATCGCAACTTTCATCCCAGCAAATCGCTTCTCCTCAGTTGTGCAGAGGTTTGGCTATATCTGCAAAGTTCTTTACAAATCGCCGATAATAGAGCACAAACCCAAAATGCTCTAACCTGTGTCTTGTCTTTGAACCGGCCAATCCTTGACAGCGCAATTTTCTCTGGATCCGTGCGGATACCTTCTTCCACACTTCCCAAAAAGCTAACTTGCCGTTTGAATAGTGAGCATTTCTTCGGACTCAACTTGAGGTTGGCACTCTGGATCTTCATGAGCACGCGTTCCAGGTTTTGAAGGTGTTCCTCAAACGTACGGCCTACGATGATGATGTCATCCAAGTAGACCAGACAGGCGTCGCCAATTAGCGGTAGTACAAGCTCCATCAACCTTTCAAACGTTGCTGGAGCATTGCACAATCAAACGGCATGACTTTAAATTGCCACAGACCCTTTCCTGTGGAGAATGCAGTTTCTCCTTGTCCTTAGGGTCTATTTCAACCTGCCAGTAGCCACTTTTCAGGTCCAGCGTACTAAACCACTTTACGCCTGTAAGCATGTCCAGCGTGTCATCAATTCTTGGCAAGGATAGCTGTCCTTCTTCGTAACGTCGTTCAGACGGCGGTAGTCAACACAAAACCGCATGCTACCGTCCTTCTTCTTTACCAGCACCACAGGTGAACACCATGGACTAGATGAAGGTTCAATAACACCATCCTTCACCATTCCCTCAATCATGGTTTCCACTTCCTTTTCACGTGCTACCGCAATCTTCTTGGGCGCTGACGGATAGGCAATTCTTCTCCTGTGTTTATTTTGTGTTGAACTAAGCCAGTCTTTCCTATGTCAGCATCGTTTGACGAGAAAACATCGGCGTACTTGAGTAACAACTTCTTCGCCTTGACCACTTCATTCGGGGAGAGAACGCTGCGACAGTCTTCTAAAGTGTGGTCACCCTCGTTTGTGCATCCTTGCTGGGGTCCCAGTCGATGGGTATTGGCACCTACGCAACCAATCCTCACAAGTACCAACCAGTGTGCCTTTTCCATAATCTGTTCCTGATCACAAAGGTTCAGCACACGTACTCCTGAGATGTCGGTGGTTCTGACCAAAGTTCGAGCCACTTTCACGGAAGGTCATTGTCCACCCTTTCCACGAGTACACAACGATGAGCTTGCCCAGGATTCCGAGGAAGACTAACCGGCACAATCGTTTCCGATCTCGGCGGCAGAACAATCTTCTTAAGGCTGTACACATTCCCGGTATCGCTCCTTCCACGAAAAGTTCCTCATGTCCACATTTCAAAACACCTTGCTTAACATCGATCTCACAACAATTCTTCCTCATGAAGTCTAGGCCCAGGATGCAGTCGTCCATTATATCAGCCACGATGACATTATGCAGGTAGATCATGTTGCCTAGCTTCAACTCCATCTCCTTCTCTCCACGGACGGGTATGCGCTGACCGGTGGCTGTTACCAAATTAATGCGCTCTCGGTTGTATGGAGTCCCAAGGAACTGACTTATAAGTTGGGAACTGACAACCGTGCGAGAGGCTCCAGTGTCTATGGTCAGTTTACACGGCGTTCCGTTGACCTCGCCTTTGATGATTAGGCTGTTCCCATCATGGGTTTGTGAGATCGAAACCTTGGGGCTCTTTTAACATCAGCCAGCACCCGCCCCGCAGTCCTGGCTTTTACCATTTCCTGCTGCTGCTGGGCGGTGCTGTTAGCCGCACTACCCTCTCGAGATCGATCACCCTTTCTACAGTTTGCTTAGGGCAGCTGGATCGAAGATGGCCCTTCCCCACAGCCGTAGCACCTAGGGCTGTATCCTTATTGTAGTCGCGAACTGCAGCTGCTGCAACCTCCTGACGCGATGGGATCGATGATCCTGCCGTACGGCTTCCACCTCCAGTGCATGGGCTAACGCGTCCTTAAGCGTCTCGTGGTGCCCGAGCCTCACAGCAGCTCTGACTTCAAGGTCGCGGATGCCGTCGATGAATGTCTGCACCAGGTTCCTACAATGAGCGCAGGTACAGACTGGTATGCTTTTCGAACCAGCTTTTCCACCTCAAGGGCCCACTGCTGCAGGTTTTCGTTGCTGCGTTGCAAGCGATCTTTGAGCTGCGCACGAAAGACGTGTTCCAGGTGAGCGTCGCCATATCTCGCCTCCATGCCTCAAGGAGCTGCTCATAAGTCACTTCCTTACCGAGAGCTTCCAGAACAGTTAAGGCCTGGTCGCGCAGGCCTAGGGTGAGAGCAGTCATGGCCTGACTTTTATTCCAGCCGTTCGCCTTCATGACAGCCTCGAACTGGATTTTGTAGGCCGACCAGGAAGAAGTCCCGTCGAACGGCGGCACTTTGAATCCACGTAGCGAAGGTGTTGTAGCTACCACGGGAGCTGTAATTCCATCCCCAATTTTTAGTTCGTCCAGCGTTTTCTTCACGTCAGCCATCACGTTGTCAACCCGATTGTTCACTTGGTTGATTCGGGTTTCAGCTTCCGACAGGCGGTTGTCATGTTGAGCAACCTATCCTTCACCTCCCTTATCTCTTTCCCGAAGGTAGCGTGAAGGTCCTTCATGAGGAGCATCTGCTCTTCCTTATCGCGTTTGAGCTGCTCTTCCAAACGACGGGCCTGTTCCTCCTGTCCCCGCTGCAGCTGCTCTTCCAACCGACGGGCCTGTTCCTCCTGTCCCCGCTGCAGCTGCTCTTCCAACCGACGGGCTTGTTCCTCCTGTCGGCAGGCCTGTTCCTGCAGCATCATCATCAGAGCACCTAAGTCAGGTGCTGCAGATGCAGGAGCTGCTGACGGCTGGTCTCCGTGGTCAGCAGCTGGCCCTCCGACGTCTGTGGCGTTGCACCACCAAATCGTCTCTGGTCCGTCTCCTGTTGGCGTTGACTTCGGGTACGGATACCCTCCGTGTCGTCCTTTGGTAAAATCGGCATGATTTAATCCCACTTCTGACACCAATTGTTACGAGCTTGGGGTTCGAGACAATTAAAAACTGCCGAGTGAATTACCAAAATTGATACTTTAATTACACAACACTAATTACAACTTTAAACGACACTAATAACAAAACACAATTTTACTACAGATCGCTTTAGTTCGCAGTTGTATCGCTTCGAAGTCTTCGCTTGTATCGCCAATTCAATACTGACTCGGTCGCGGTCTATACCGGCCTTATATAGGGCCTCAGATAGTTTCCAGAACCTTCTACTGTAGAAACATCTAGAATGTTCAGTACATATCGGTCCCGAAATTTCTAGAAGGATCTTGACTCTCCTAGTTCTGCTACTCGATACTAGAGGGCGCATGTTTTGTTGGATAAACTTTTTATATTGCGCAATAAAAAAACTATAGGTATTTAATTCATCTCTTAATCTTTTGCTGAGAAAAAAAATCATTAATCAGTAAAAAAAGAAATAATGATTAAAAAAGCAAGTTTTAAGTACAAAGTCATCCAGTATAAAGAATTTCGTAATAATTAAAGTTTACATTGTGTATGTTATAATAGACAATATCATACAGCTCCTTCATTTATCCTATTTAATTGTCAAGATGATGGAGAATTTGCGGCAAATAGTTATTCCCAGTCATTACCAGTATCGAGATTTTCTAAATCATAATTGTCGTCTTATTGTGGTTATTCCTGGAAACGAGCTTAATGAAATTAATTATTTTTGAACAGAATTATTCCTAAGAATGGTCTTAGGAATAATTATGAGAAATAACATAATTTTAGATCATTTAGATCAAGATCATTTTAGATTTCAGAATACATTAAGTAATAGATTGTATTTGAAATCAATTAAAAAAAACATAAATAAATAATGTTTGGATAAATTTCACCTCGCAATGGAGGTAAGGCAGTATTTTTAATATGGACTGCCAAAAAACTTATTACCTTACTTATATATCTTGTATTTTCACTGCTAGGAAAAGGCTTACTGTCACAAGAAATATAATAAAATAACTAAGGTCTCTTTGCTGATAACCAGCGTTAAGCGTTATTTATAGGGCTTGGGTTGGCCCAATTCGACGGACAACATTTTATTTTCTTAATATGTTTGTGTTTTGCTCAGATGTTTGTGTCGAATACATTTTCTATTCTGTTCTTTAATGTTAATTCTGAAGGTAATTCCTTATTGTAGCTTCAATCACTTACTTTGTTCATGGAGGTCTACTGGCGATACCCGGTGACCTAAGGTACAGGTTTCATCTGGTTCAGGCACCGGTATTACACCAAACAATAGTGTTGTTTCAGATGTAAACAAATAATAATTGCTGAGCACTTTAATGTATATTCTTGACGGAAAGAAAAATAAAATAAATGAAAAAATCGTACGTGGTGAAATCTGATGAAAAATTCTGCTTATAATAATCTTTAAAAGAAGTTGGATAATTAAGTAGGACAACGATTAGTCCATCCATATCATGCGTATATTACATGGAATAAGACACAAAATCCACTACCCCATATCGTCCCAAGGGTGTCGTAAGAGGCGACAGAGGGAATATGAAACAGGATATGGACAGCGGCATATTCCTGATAACAAATCTATCAAATATCATCATAAAAATTTGTCAAAATAATAAAAAATTGCGGTTGCCAACCTACTTGCCAGCGTGGCAGCTGTGGCGAAATCCCCCCATGAGGCAATTTATGGGGGTGGCCTATGTTCAGCAGTGGAGTTTTATAGGCTGTAATGGATGGATAAATGGAAGACACCAAAAATAATTTTGAAGCATAATTTGTCTGATGTAAAAAATACAAATTATTATAATATTATTGAGTGTTGCAATTGACAAATATATATTTTTGCAGGCAACCGGAATGACACCACTTATGTACGCGGTAAAGGACAACCGTACGACCTTCGTGGAGCGGCTCATAGAACTTGGATCTGATGTCGGAGCAAGAAACAATGTGAGTAATAGATCTGTTATTGATTTTTCATATAGACTGCGAATACCGGGTCGGTTTACAAGTCAGCTATATGTCCTTTCGTCTTCTTCATCAGCTCGTAAAAGTCTACTGCTGAAACTTGGCTTCTTCCGTTAGGGAGGATTTGTCTTAATCGCCACGCTTGGCAGGCGGATTGACCTTCGCAGTACCAGACGTCTTGTAAAGTCACGCAAAGTGAATTTTAGTACATCACATTGGCGACGGTAACAGGACACGAACCTGCTCCAGGACACAATCTGAAATGACCGATGAGAGGTCAGAGCCGGGACCAACCACCGCCGATTTTCTGATTCCGTGCTGCTATTTATTATTATAGTATGATTATATATATTATTTTAGTATGATTTGTCACGACATTCGTTTTATTTAAGTTGATTTCTAAGCCTACTTTACTACTTTCTTCATGTAGAGAGTTTATCATCAGTTGTAGTTAGTTTGTGTATTTCATCTTAATTATGGATATGTATATTTGCAACGGACGCCCGGCGAGTATGTCAAGTCACGTAGCGATATAGGGGACACTAAAAGTTCTGCACTCCGGTTTGATTCGATTGAGAACCTCCTACTTTTTCTGAAGTCGTCTAAAAAGCTGAAAGAAAAGAAAACTGTGTGTCTTTTTTCTTTTTTTAATATTGTAAACCCGTGCTTGACTACTCTATCGAGAAAATTTCATCCTGTAATGTAATTAAAAAACTTAGACTACACTTCTCTTAGCTCTTAGAATGATAATGAATAGATCGGCTGTACTAAAATTCACTTTGCGTGACTTTGCTTTGTGCGCAGCCTTAAGACCAGCGTATTTTAGACACGATTTTGACGCTTGAGAACTGATACTTTTTAAAATAGTATGAGCTCGGAGAAAATATACGAATAGTCAATAAATCGAGATAAAAATTATAATTTAACTGTCGGGAAAAACTTTACCGTTCATGTTCTCGTTTTTTAAGCGATAACCATATAATATTTTTAGATAATATGAGAAGTATGTAATTGAATTAGATTCTTTATTGGTTAAATTTGTATTTAGACCATTTATTTCCTGATGAAAGGCAAAAACGTTTCAAATGAAGTAAATTTTTCTCCACCTTCCGCCTCTTCTTCCGCCAATTTTTGACAAATATGCATGCAGCGGAGAATAAAACGCTAAAAGCCTTTTAACGTCAGAAATCTTCGCTTTAAGCTAAGCAAGTGCACTTTAATTTCTTCGACCATATCATCACCTACTATCAGGCGGCAGTATAGTCAAGCTTTGGTTTATATTAAGTAAAACTAAATATTTAATCACAGACATGTTATACCCTTTTTTAACCGTTATAGATTATGAATAATACTTATTGAAAGTCGAAAGTCTTATGTTTAATTTACTAATAGTTGGGATTTTATACGTGGTAGAGCCATGCTGCAGCTATATTAATAGTATAGTTGTAGCACGAATGGGTCGGCTCGACCGGGGAAGCACCACGCTCTCACAGAATACCAGCGTAAAATAGCAGCTTAACGCTGCTGTGTTTCGTATGGTGAGTGTAGAGAACCGGAGACCCTTTTTACTGGAAAAGAGGCATTCTATCTCAGTCCTCGCGGCTGACAACGCATCTGCATTTAAATTCGCAAACGAAGATAGATGTAGATGTCTATGTGTCACAACAACCACTTACCATCAGGTGTACTGTGTGCTCGTTTGTCACCCTTATTCTATAAAAAAAAATACTTCTGTCCTGGGAAAACCTTGTAGTGGCGGTGTAAGAATATCCACTACCCATCTATCCCATCATCTCTCCAATATCGCCGTTGGTGTCATAAAAGGCGACAGAAAGATCTTTCGGATAACAATCTAAAATAATTTAAAAAACCTGCGGTAGTCAACCTGCATGCCACGCATGACTATTTAAAATTTTTAATTGGAATAAAACTAATTGCACGGATTTTATCGAGTTTAATTTTTACTTTTTAATTACAGTAATTACAGTAAGTAAAATTAGTTTTACTCCATGTGTAGTGTTGGCGTAAATATAAGAAACCATTATGTTTTTAATTATTCTTTTATTATTGTTGTGACCAAACATAAAATTACAACGTTATTACTAGTAGTTCGAGTCTACTGAAATGTTCTTCGAAACATATTTTCTTTGCTTCCGTTACAGATGTTGCGATAAGAACTTTTGCTCGCGATTTACCTTCCTAATAGTTCTCAGTAGGTCGTGTTGTCGAGTTGCAATAAAATTGATTGCAACTTGATTTCAAAGTATGAAAACTATAATTATCTATCATTAAAAAATGATCTGCCATATTGTGGCTGGCGACTTGAGAGCATCAGTGACCATATACCGTTCCGTGGGAGTCGTAAGAGGTGGTTATGGGATAAACCATATCGTATATATAATAAATACTGAGACCGTCATTCGGAATCCCCGTCAAAGTTGCAAGATGACTGGCATTGCGATCGCCAATCACCTTTTCAAGCGTGGTAATTACGGCAACTTCTCTGTCCAATGATAGAGACCCATATTCAGCAGTGGATATTTACGGGCTGATAAAGAAAAAAGAGAATAGAAGGTCTTTAATGACCTACTTTAATTAAAACCAATTCTGACACTTGAGAAGGTACATAATGACCTACTTCAGTAAAATTAATTCTGACAATTATTGCCAATTTTTTAACTATGTTTTCAAGTGCGTGCCGTGTTTCCGTTATGATGAGTCTCGGAGAGCAAACATTAATGGATTTTATCAAGAAATTCTCATGTAGTTGCACAATCCTCTCCGGAAAAAGGGAAAGAGTCCCAAATTATAACATCGATATAAAGGAATTTTCAGAATAACAACACTTTATTTTTAGAACGGTGTCGTGTACTTACACGTAACACCGTTCATACACACATCACAAACATATTATGTATAAATAGCGACATTTTTTAAGCGATATAAAAATTTAAATTTTACTTTAATTTAATGATATTATTCATTGAAACAAGTCTCCTTGTTTCTTATAATTCCTCACACTTCCCAATATTTAAAAAAATTAACCACATCTGTTCTGAAGAATATTTAACACAAGTAGCGCCATCTGTTGACGTAGTTGTGGAAATGTGGTGCTACTTTAAAAAGTTGTAATTTCCCAAGAAACGTATAAATGAGCTAATCAGCTTTTTTGATATGTTATTAATTATATATTATCTTACCATTAGTTTAAAGTTTTACGCTGATTTTCAACCATTATTCTCTGCTAAACATGATTTTATTTAGACTAATTAGATTAAAGTGAGTTTTACGAGAATCATGCCAAAATATCTATACACTCAAAAAAATATTTAATCTTTCTAGACATGCGATGGAATGCCTTTTTCTACCGACTTCAAAAAGGAGGAGGTACTCAATTGACTGTATGTTCTTTTTTATGTGTGTTACCTCATAACTTTTTTCTAGGTGAACCTATTTCGATGATTCTTTTATTATTTGAAAGCTGGTGCTTCTCATGTGGTCCCAATTTTTGGCCCCAAAATTTGATCAAGGTCTGACCAATAGTTTTTGAGTTATCCTTAATAATTTATATTGAAGTCGGTTGTACAAAATTTTTAATTTTACCACTTGTTGTGAAAATAGTTCACGCACGTATAATCAGATAAATGGAAAAGGAACAAATTAACAAATATTGGTTTTTTCTTGTCAGGAGATCCGCAGGCGCGCACACAACTCACCAATGTTTAATCGTAATTGACAAACAAACAAACATTCATTTTATATATTACTAGCGATCCGCCTCGGCTTCGCACGGATGATTTCTGGATCTCGACGTAACCCACTCAACACACACAAAAAATTTCATCAAAATCCGTCCAGTCGTTTATAAGGAGATTAGTGACAAACACCCATACAGAAGAATTAGGAAGCTTTAAGCCGTATTAGAAGGCTAGGCTGTTAACTGAAAGGCTAATTAATCTAGTTGGCTGCGACATACTCGTATACATACAGATAAAGATTACTAATATCGGTCAAAATTACAAGATGGTAGTCTGGGATACATAGTGACTGAGGTAAGATAGATACTTTTTGAATTAAATGTGCTGGATTCCTAGCTTTGATATCGCTTGTCACACCAATCTACTGTCACAGATCACTAGGAGTTATAAGCTTGACCGTACCATGATTCTCCAGCACCACAGTAGTACTCGATTCTTCTTACGAAAAAAAGAAGCAAGCATTTGTTTCTGTGTGCTGTGTTCATTAACGTTGGAGTTGGCTCATCTTCAAAGGACCATACAGTCGACAGTCGCTTCGTTTCAGATCATAGTTATATAGCCACCTGTTTCGAGCCACCTCCATTCATCGATTTGCTATATGTCATTACTCCTCGTTACTCCTTACCACGGCGTTACTCTGTCTAATGAGGTCTTCTTTGCTTATCTGTAAGAGGCTGTCACCGGGAATCTTGCTTCTACATCGGTTCTTGTGTCTTTGAGCTATGTGATACTGACGGCTCCATAGTGCAGTGGCTTAGAATTGCATTGTGGCGCTTAGGGCCGCAGGCCTCAACTCCGCACGGAATTATTTGTATGGCCTACAAATAATTGTTCCGAGTCTGGATGTCTGCCCTTGTGTAATTTATGCATGTCTGCCTCCACGATACCGGAGAAAATACTAGTGTGGGGGTAACGTTTATATAAAAGAAATAAAAAAGATGGCCGACCCATTGTTTCTTCAATTTACTGATACGCTGGGCTATATCGTTTACTCTGATTCTACTACGGATATCTTTGTTACGAATTCTATCACGCAGAAAAGCTCCGAGAATAGCCTACTTCATAACTCGCGGAGCGACCTTGACATTAGAAAGTAATAAAATACCTAATAAAGGTTTCTTTTTTAGGGTTCCGCACCCAAAGGGTAACCAACGGGACGCTATTACTAAGCCGCTGTCCGCCCGTCCGTCCGTCCGTCTGTCTGTCAGCGGGCTGTATCTCATGATCTGTAATAGGCAGAAAGTTGATATTTTCACAGAATGTGTATTTCTGTTGCCGCTATAACAACAAAAATAAAAATAAATTAAAAATTAATGGGGGCTCCCCTACTAGAAACGTGTTTTTTTTTTGGCTTTTTATGCTCGATCTTAATAACGGCAACAAGTAGACGCTTGTATTGTAATATTCGCTAAAAAAATTATAATAAAATAAAATTATATTTAATAAAAAGTACGGAACCCTTCATACGCGAGTGTGACTCACTTGGCCGGTTTTTTATTATATAAGAGGGGCCAAAGGAGCACGCGGCTCACCTAATGGTAAGTGACCACCGCCGTTCATGAACAACTGCATCACCAAGGGAATTGCAGATGCGTTACCGGCCTTTTAAAAAGATGAGGCTCTTTTCTTGAAGAACTCTAAGTCGTATCGGTCCGGAAAAATCGCTGGTGGTAGTCGATTCACAAGAAAGTTGTGCGAGGAAGAAAACTTCTTGTAAATGAAAAATAAGTCTTATAAATAATTCTTCTTGCTGGTTCTACCCAGGACAGAAGTTATTTCTGAAACAGTGTCAAAAGTACAATATGTATAACAATAATAATTACTATACCTACCTAGTAATAGGAATAAATCGAGTTATCGTGTTGACGGAAATTAGGTGAAATGTTACGTCATCAAAGTAGAATAGAGTCCACGCGACATCCCAATTACTAGTTTTTCTTAGCAGCTATGTAGTTATGTTATTCAAAAAAGCATAAAATGGTATGCAATCAGTGTGAAGCGAATACAAAAGGGGGCTGTCAAGGCGTAACGCACGCAATGTACGATGCCTGCAAAACCATTTCTACCTTAGGGGTTGTTTGATGTATTACTTCTTGCACTATTATTTATTCTGTGGTATTACTTATTCCAAATAACATGTATAGTCTTAATTCCAAGGTGAATGAGGTCCTTCACTAACGAGTCGTGTGTTTTATATACATAAATTGACAAGGACACATTCCTAGACCCGGAAAAATTATATGTAAGCCATACAAACACTTGTTCCGTGCGGGTTTCGACTCCGCAGTCCTGAAGCGCCTCGAACAAATGCTTAGCCACTGCACTAGGGAACCGTTAAAGTATTCAATATAATAATTTCTGCTTCTACCACTGGCTCGGAATAAATCACCTGTCTCTCTCTGTCCTAGGAAGAGTCAGCAAAAACCCAAAGGGTATTTTTATAATAACTTACCATGTAGGTATGTTTTAAAATTATTGTAAGAAACTATTCCACTTCTGATGTTAGAAATTATTCTCAAAAGTATTGAAATAAAAGAACACTACTCGGTAACAAACCCTGCTTACTATCAGAACCCCAATTACATGATAACACCAAAGTATGCAAACCAACAGCATCACTACCCATCTTAATGTAACACAGGGCAGCCTCTCAGCAACACGACCTTCCTTGCCTATACCACATGAGTAAATAAACGGAACAGAGGTAAAGCTTCACACAACCGCGCGAATCGGTTGCACTACTACAAGCACGCGGGGCATGTGTGCGTGACCACTGGCCGCTTGTCGCGTACGCGGCGAGACTGGAAAAAACCGGTTACGCTGGCACAGTCAGTGGACAATATCTCAGGGTCAGTGCGACGCACGTTGTTTGTTTTGTTAGTTGCGAGTTTGAATATTTTAATGTAAAAACGTGGTATTATTAATAATGGTTGTTTATTGTACTGTGTGTATGAATAATACTAGAAAAAATAAAAATATATCATATAACTATCCCAAGGAGTACTAGGTAAGTAAATATTTGATTATTATTTTTTGAAGTACCTTTATTTTATTGTATTATCCTTTTTTAAAAGAAGAGGGTATTACACGGTGTTTTTTTACCTTTTTATTGTTATTACAAGCTTTTACTAAACATTTGTAGGTATGTGTGTGGGTTGGTATGTAGTACGTATGTGGGTTAAGTTCACATATTGCAAGTAAGATTTGAACAACGTCCCGATGTTTGATTGGGTTGAAATTTTGTATACCTTAACTTCAGTGACAATGCAATAATATGATAGATATTGTTTTGTTTAATTTGTCTTCACTTATTGTGACAACCCTACCAAAATAGGTAACAATTTTGCACGTTCTTAGGAAGCTTTGCCTCTGTTCCGTTTATTTACTCATGTGCCTACACTAGTAGAATACCCCAACAGGCATAGTAACGACAATGGGACTCCTAGAATTACAGACTGATGCCTCTTAGTCGCCTGTGCGATACTTTATACTGCTAAAACAAGTGGGAGATTACCATTCTACCTTCATTTGTTCGTATTTCCTTTTATTTTTTTACCCTCATTCCCAACATTATATATAAAACATTTATAAAAAGCATGTTGGCGATCATCTTATTTTGCAGGAATAAATCAAACTACACTGTTGTAAAGGTGTACTATACATTGCCCCATGAAGAAATTATTGACTCTTTGAAATTTATTGGTTACTACACGAACAACTCCAAACAATCTTTGTATAGCTGCGGAGGTGATTTAGCAAAGGTGACTGCAAAATGACCTTCGCTATAAAGATCTAAATTGTAGCTTTATTTGTAGACATAGTAGTTTTGATCTTGGTAAATTCAACACGTTATTTACGTCTAGATTATGTGTAGTTTTTAGCCGACTTCAAAATGGAGGGTTATTCAAAATACATACATACATACATTTATATATTATAATATCTTCGTCAATTGTGTACCGATTTTGATGTTCCTTTTTTTCTTTTAAAAAGCTTATATTGCAGGGGTCCCATATAAATTTGGACTAAAAATTCCATCCCTAAGGGTGGCAAAATAGGGTGTGAAGTTTCTATGTAACTCCTTAGGCAACATTGACAATAATATTCCTAAGTCTACAGTCAAAAGGTTAAAAAAGCTTTTGAAAAAAATAGAAGCTCATTTCAAAGAACTAAAAAGAATTATATAATGTCGTGCCGGATTGCCGTCTAGTGGGATTATAAAAGTGAGGGAACAGATAGTGCACCAATGCTTTGCGCACACACTCGTGCACTATAATCCTGTCCTGCGCAGATGGCTAGTCTCCGTTGAAACTGGCCGCCATGACTGAAATTCGATCTGGAGGACATTATTATTAAGCGATTGCAGTTTCGCAGTAACAGACGTCTCGCACATTTGACACTGTTGTTAGTCTGAGTATTTTAGGAAAGACGTAGAGTTTTAAAGATGCTATTTAGCATTCTATCATAACTTAATGAGAGATGAAGTCTTGGACTATAAATTAATAAACAAAAACAAAATCTTAAAATAACGTCTGGTTCTATTGGGCACTCTAGAATTTATTTATGTTTTAATTTTCTTTCATTATTATGATTATTGGATAAAATATCAAGCAATCGGTTATTTTAAATTATGTCGTTAATAAAAGTATATCGATTATTTTATATTATATGATGAGTGTTCGCTGATTACATAATATGATCACAAAAATTATTTTAATTTCTCTAACAAGCAGGTTTATCCACGATGTTTTCCTTCACCATCGAGCACGTGGTTTATCAGCACTGAATTTAAAATTAACAATTATTTCACTAGGTTGTAGGATTACTTTTCTGTTATGGAGTCCGTTTGGGTAGGTACCACCCTCTCACCTGTTTCTTGCAGTGCCATGTTCTTGTCTGAAGGGTAAGAGCATATATAGAAAGTCAGTATAATTACGGATTGTGGGGCGTTCTATCTTAGTCCTCAAAAGTGTAAACGTATTTGTGGCCTGAAGTTGGCTGCAGGTGTAAATGGACTGCAGTAGCTTCTTACCATCAGGTGGACTCGTTTGTCACTTCAGTTTAATATTAAAATATCAAAGGTGCCGTTAAAACATTTAAAAACGTTTAAACATTTTCAAAGTACGATTGAAAGGGCTTTGCTCGGAATTTCTCTGCGAGATAAAGTCGGTAACGAGAATATCCGTAGCAGAACAAGAGTAACTGACATAGACCAGCGATTCAGTAAGCTGAAGTGGCCATGGGCCGGCCATATATATAATCCTCGACCTATTTCTGCCACGGCGACCTCTTCAACTCCGATCCTGTCGTTGGTGTGCTCGTGCATGGCTAACGTAGCCGATCTTATTTACAAATATTCGGGCGCAATGCGGGCAGGTGAGCACACCATTACAGAAATTATAGTTAATCGCACAAGGTGGGCGTGCTTTGAGTTCATCAAGTCGGGCATCCAAATCAGAGCAGCGATTCTCCTCAAACATTTTGACCTTGGGTTTCACCAAAGACCTCCACTCCGGTCGTCGAGCGGCTGCTTGCTCCCACTTTGAAGGCTCAATGTCGCACTTCTTCATGTGGCGCTTAAGTACATCTTTGTACCTGAGGAGTTGTCCGCCATGCTTACGCTTGCCCTTCTCAAGTTCAGAGAAAAAGATGCACTTTGCCGTACGCTGATCTGACATTCGCGATAAGGATCCACACCAACGGAGTTGTCGCCCCATAAGGTAGGCCTCAATTCCCATGGTATAGGCTCTATGCAGCACTTCCGTATTCCGAATGCGATCAGATCAACGGATGTTGAGAATTTTGCGCAGACATTGCAAGTGGAAGCCATCCAGCGTCCGTATATGACGACGGTAAACTGTCCATGACTCTGAAGAGTACAATATGTTAGGCAGCACTACCGCCTTATAAATGTCAATTTTGGTAGCCAGCTTTAGGTCATGTGAGCCAAAGACCTTGCGATCCAGTTTACCGAATACCGCAGCATCGGCACCGATCCGACTGTTGATTTCAGCATTAAGGTCACACTTTGATGTTATCGTGCTCCCCAAATAACGAAATGTATTGATCTGCTTAAGTATATCATCACCGAGCCAGTGTCTCTTGACCGCAGATATCTAAAGACATCACTTTCGTCTTTTTAACACTTATCTTCAGACCAAAACTACGGCACGACTCATGAAAGGTGGTCACAAGCTGTTGCAGGCCAGCTGAGGAATCGGTCACAAAACATAGATCATCTGCGTAGACGATCTCTGTAATAAGTGCGTAAGACACTTTCGTACGGGCCTTAAATCTGTCTAAGCTGAAAAGATTGCCATCATTGCGGAAACGAATGCGGATTCCTTCACGAGTAGTTTTTAAGACTTCCTGGACTACAACTGCAAAGTATAACGCGAAAAGTGTGGGTGCAAGGACACACCCTTGTTTTACCCCACAGGTAACGGGAAACAATTCTGACTGATCAGCGTTTACTGCGACGCAGCTCAGCATGTCGTCATGCAGAAGTCTCAGAAGTCTCACAAACTTCTCCGTGCATCCAATTTTCCGCAGCACTATCCAGAGGGCTTCTCGCGGTACACTATCGAATGCCTTCTCAAGGTCTACAAAACAGAGATACATATTACGACCCTGTTATCTGCTTTTTTCCTGCAGTTGACGCAATGAGAAAATCGCCTCACAGGTACTACGGTCAGGTCGGAAGCCGAACTGGGATTCCGGCAAAATCCTTTCAGAAAGTTTCCTGAGACGGTTTAATAGAAGTCTGGCGAAGACTTTTCCAGGCACTGAAAGTAGAGAAATGCCACGGTAAGAATTGCAGTTCAACCGATCACCCTTGCCTTTATATAGGGCTCGTATGAGGGATACCTTAAAAGTATTAGGGACTTGTTCTTTTTCCCACATAACGACAAAAAGTTCCCATATCGCCGAATACAAATCCCCACCGCCATACTTCAATAATTCACCCGGTATAGAATCAACACCGACCGCGCGTTTATTTTGCTGTTGCTTAATGGCAAGAGCAACCTCGTCAGTCGAGGCTCATCGAGCTCGAGGGCGAAAGGTTGTTGAGGTAGGCAGCGAACGTGGTCTAGGTCAAAAAAATGATCCACGTTAATGAAATGCTCCGCCCATCGCTCGAGTATTTCCTCCCTGCTTTTAAAAAGCGCTTCACCACTAGTTGAATTCAGTGGGATTTTCGCCATAGAGGACGTACCAAGTAGATGTCGCACCTCAGCATAAAACTCACCGAGCTGGTTGGTATCAGCGAGCCACTGCATATGACGAGCCTTCTCCTGCCACCACTTATCTTTCGCTAGTCGTGCGAGTTTACGCAGCTCCAGATCACTATGACGTAACTCCATAACACCTCCACTCTGATGAGTTCTACTGTGCTGCTTTAGGAGCCTACGGTGTTTATCAATAACGTCCGTAAGTACCCCATCATTCTCATCAAACCAGTCCTCATGTTTTCGGACTCTCAAACCCAAAGTAGATTTAGCAGTGTCGAGAATATGAGAAGATAGAGACTCCCAGACAATATTGATCTCACCTGATTTTAAATCGAGGGGCTGCAGAGCAGTGCACAAGGTTTCGGCATATTTAGCCCTCGTGTTAGTATCTTGGAGTCGTTCAAGGTTCAGATGTATCTGTTTAGATCTTTCCGATCTACAAGGACGTAGAAGACGAAGATTTAATTTAATGATAACAAGCCGGTGATCAGTCCAGTGAGCACCAACCATGACACGGGTGACTTGGACTTAAGAGATGTCTTTTTGACGCACGATAGCGTAATCGATAAGGTGCCAATGCTTCGATCTAGTGTGCATCCACGTTGCCTTGTACTTGGCAGGCAATCTGAACATAGTATTTGTAATTGCAAAATCTAATTGTGCACAAAGACTAAGCAACAGCTGGCCGCTGCTGTTCATTTTACCGATACCATGTCTGCCCAGAACTTTAGGCCAGGCGTCATAATCTCGTCCTACTCGGGCATTAAAGTCGCCCAAGAGAAGGATTTGCTCTCTTGGATGGATACGATCTATGCACCGCGTCAATTCTTCGTAGAATTTATCCTTAATTTCATCAGACTTGTCTAGCGTAGGGGCATAGACACTGATGATATTAAGATAGTTTTCACGTTCCATGTAAAGGCGCAATGTGTTAATGCGGTCCGAGATGTATACAGGGTACTCTTGTAGTTGAGCAGCAAGGTAATTCTTAACAGCAAAGCCTACACCAGACCTTCACGGCTCTGAGGAAGCGAGTCCTTTCCAAAATAAAGTATACCCGCCGCCGTGTTCTACCAGCTCTCCTTCATCGGGGAGGTGTGTTTCGCTGAGTGCTGCCACATCAATATTATAGCGACTTAGTTCCCGAGCTACAATGGCAGTTTCTCGCTCAGGGCAGGCATTTTCTTCGCGATCAAGAAGTGTGCGCACATTCCACGCGCTAAATGTCATTGATTTTGATAAATTAAATTTTGTATTATTTTTTCTGTGGCGTCGACTGCGAATTTGTGATGCGGAGGCAGCCGCGGTTGCTACCATCCTAAAGGGTTGGAGTGAGCATTTGTTTAGGGCATCTTTTCTAGCCCCCTCCCCGGCTGAGCGAGGAAAGCAGTGCCTCCCTGAATAGGGCTGCTTTATCACCTTGGGTGCTGCCGAATCCGCTCTGTCACCCCGATGCAGAGCAGAAGCGACCACGATGTACACTACACCCCCAAAACCGCCTACGTGCAGGAGTCAGACAAAACCCAACGAGCATCACGTTAAGCCTCTCTACCTCCTCCCATCGCCGTAGGACATTGGTTTAGATCGGAGTCCTATTTGGAAGCAGGTCAATTGCGCAGGAGATATTAACGTGCACAAGTGTACGTGCGGACACAGGTGCACATACTCGTCTTTGTCCCCCTGGACCCAGTGGAACGGAGACCGTTACGACCGGAGAGGGACTCGGACAGATGAAACAGTAGGTATATCAGTGAAAAAGGTACAGGGGGTCAGTCCTTTTCCACACTCCCTTAGTCGCCTTCTACGACACCCACAGGTAGATATGGGGTGGTGCTATTCTACTCCGCCGTACACCACACGGCCGGCCATATAGCTCGAAGAACCAACAACCGACGATGGGGAGCAAGCTTCTTGAGTGGCAGCTCCGTACTGGCAAGCGCAATGCTGGGCGACTGCCCACTCGATGGAGTGAAAAACTTACCTCCTGCTTAATACTTAATAACATTTTAATCATTGATGGCCACAAATGGCCTGTAGTAAGCAACGTCGGCCACAACTGAGTGCAGAGCGAGACTGGCCGCCGTGACTGAAATTCGGTCTGGAAGACATTATTAATATAGATTGCTAATCATCCAAGCATAACTGTAGCTATAATAGACATACAAATGTGCATCATGCAAATCTCTTTTATATTATATATATATATTATTTATATATATATATATATATATATATATATATATATATAAAAGAGATTTTCCCCCATTAGTCAGTACTATGTACTGACTCATCACGATATCTCTGGAACCATAAGGCCTAGAGACTTGACATTTGGAAGAAATATTCCTTTCGCCGACTAGAGGTCAGCTGATTTTACGAAATTCCACCCGCAAGGGGGGGTTGCGGGGGCGTTAATAAAAAAACACATTTTCAAACTATAGCTCTTATAGGTATAAAAATTGGCCAGAATATTCTTTTTGGCATGTTAAAAATTACCAAGAACAGATGTAATGAAATTCCACCCACAGAAGGCAGTGCGGGGGCGTTAAAAATTAAAATAAAATTTAAACTATTAATCTATAGCTCCTAATGGTTTGATTTTTTTTTTAAAGTTGAGTTCAACTGAGAACGAATTTTATGAAATTCTACTCACGAAGGGGATTGCGGGGGCGTTATAATGAAAGTAAAAAAAATATTATTAATTATAGTTCGGGATATAATGATTCTATACGGGTTCAAAATTTAGTCTCTATATACAAAAATCAATTGCTGTGTGAGCGGGTCCCTGGATTGTTTGAACTCACAATTGGACAACAGCGCCACCGGTAGGTGGCGCTGTTGTTGAGTTCCAGAAATCACCTGGCGGAGCCGGGGCGGATCACTAGTTATAATATATAATGCCATCACTAATAAAAGACGCATCTACATTTTTTCTGAAAGTGTACATACCGTTACAGCCTTCTAAAAGTCCACTTCTGAACATAGGCCTCCCGAGATTTCCTCATGGGGGGATATTTGCCAATCTTGGCAGGCGGGTTGGCAACAGCAGTATTACATTTTTTAGTTGTTACTAGGAAGACGCTGCCCCCCATCTTCTGACCTGTTTCCCTCTGTCGCCTCTTATGATACCCACGGTACGATATGGGAGAGTGGATATTCTTACACCGCCACTACACGGTCAAAACTACATACTGTACATATTCGGAAACTATACATACTCGGAACTATTTAAAAAGTGTATTGTCTTATATTTTTAGAAATAATAGTGAGTATTTATATTTCATAGTATTTATAAATGCAATTCCATGATTTATGAAAAAAATGTAGATGTACCATTTTCACTTGTGACGGCCGTGTAAAAGATGACGATTTAAAGTGGAAATTTTATCATGTATAGAAAACGACAGTAAACTTTCAACTCAGAGTTCTTTGAACAGGTTTGAACGCATTACACGGGAACATGAGGTTCTAAACCTTGAATTCGACTCTTTATGTTGTAGATTAATGCTGAAGTATTATATAATTAATCCACTGTATG
The DNA here is from genome assembly GCA_029286625.1 of Parnassius orleans. NCBI lineage: Eukaryota > Metazoa > Arthropoda > Insecta > Lepidoptera > Papilionidae > Parnassius > Parnassius orleans. The sequence goes on along the minus strand of JAGSMP010000080.1, from coordinate 228,548 downwards.
AGGAGTCGGAGGGTACTAATGGAATCGAAAAAATTGCTTGGTTGATAGGGATTTCAGTATCGAGGACACTGGTAGTGCTTACTGACCTTGTTTTTTTATCGTTGGGGAACTCATGGATACAAGTCTATACCCGCAAATTTTAATGTTTGCCCTTGTGATTTCTTTATGGTCATTGCAAAGCAGACTTTGAGGGAAACTGTATTCGTTTGAATTCAAAGGAAGATCATTCGGATCAAGTTATTTTGGTACAAATACAGTTTCCTTGCGCACATCCAGTTATAATTGTGGCTTCCACTACATTGCGATGTAACGCTTTTACTTTTAGTCTGGTTCCGTTGCACAGTTGAGGAGGATTTAAATTTCGCAACAACATAACAGGAGTGCCCACGCGCAGAATAAGCTTATGACGTGGAAGACCCGATGCTTTTAGTGAATTAAGAAATTCGACAGGGTAGTTAATTGCGTCATCTGTGTGACCACAGAGTCTATTGACGTACACCATATCTTCCTCAAAAGACGTTAAAAGTATATCGTTAATTGCCGCTGCTTGGTCGTTTTTCGGGGTTAGTATGGCACGTTCACACAACCATTCCATTGGCTTATCGTGGGCATCAGCAATATCTGGGTAAATTTTGGATATTAACTCCTGTAACGTAAATACAACTGTGCACAAATTATCAGGGATGGTTATCATTCCGTCATTTATCGAGTAATCACTGTTGCCGATTTCAAGTAGGAGATTCGCAAATCTACCAGCAGACTCTTTTTCTCCTAAGTGTACCCGAATATTTTTCGAGAGCTTGAGGATTTTAATTAGAGGCCATAAAGTGGATCTCTTAAGTCACGCCTTAACTTCATCTGCTCTAGTTCCTTTTGACACTACTGGTAGAGTCTGTCTAAAATCTCCAGCCAGCAAAACCGTTACACCACCCATTAACTTCTTATTTCCTCTTATATCTTGTAGAGTTCTGTTTAAAGCCTCTACGCCACCCTTATGAGCCATGGTTATTTCATCCCACATTATCATTTTCGTATGTTTTAATACTTCAGCAAAATTACTTTGTTTCGATATATTACAAATGGGAGTATCAGCTGATGTTAAATTGAGTGGTAACTTGAAGGTAACATGAGCAGTTCGTCCACCCTCAAGCAGTGTAGCTGCGATCCCAGAAGAAGCCACAGCAAAAGCAATTCCGCGAGTACTTCAAACTTTTTCTAATAGCAAATTTATGAGGAATGTTTTGCCTGTTCCACCGGGAGCATCTAAAAAGAATATTCCACCCTCATTTGATTCAATTTTTGTGTTAATTTGATTGCAAACTGCTTTTTGTTCGTCATTCAGTGTTCCTTCATTATTTTTAACTGTGTTTTCTTATGATGGTAAGTCGTAACTTGTCTCTTTAAGAAACTCTTAATTGCTTGTTAATTGAGGTAACCCATACTCTTTAGTAGCCGACCACCTAACGCTAATACGGCATCTTCTAATTTGCAAATTGCTGCCTTCCATTGCTGCTGCGAACAAATGCTGATCATCGTCAAGCAAGCCGAGAGCTGTGCACGCTGATTGGAACGTGGAATATACATGACCATCTACAGTTTTTGACGCTTCAAACGAAATTGGGCCCCGGATCTCATGAAGAAGCATGCGAAGGTGATAGCATTCTGTATTGTTCGGATGCACAGTACAAACCCTGCCCAGAACGTGCTCTTTTGACCTCTGGCCAGCCTTCAACGTTTGCTACTCTCTTTCTCCTTTGGAACTTTCTTTTATCCCAAACGTAGTATGCAGGTACTTCTAGGTAGAGCAATGTTTTGCAAAGTTATCCACTTTACACAAATCGGAAAAGGATAGGATTGTGGTTGTTGGAGGACTATTCACTCTTTCACTCAGATTTTGCTCATTAAAATAAACCCTTTGCCCCTTTTTCCAAATGAACAGCGAGGTGGACTACGGAGGAAACGCTCATGAATGGAAATTTAGGATTCGCCATACTGCTCCGATGAACTTATATATCTTCCACTTGTAACCTACTTAACTTCATCCTTCTCATCCTCTAAAGCAAATGATGCCTGGTCTGAACCTTTATTTACGTTTTACAGGCGTATTTTATTGATTTCACCGAATGACAATATTCCATTTAAGTGAGCGTTAAATGTTTTTAATAATACTGGATTATAAGAGACTACCCAGCGATTATCTATGGTTGTGCCTTTGATATCAACAGAGAACCCACCGTTATCTAGTAAACGTTTCTGGTACTGTAGATAACCGTCTTCACCGGTTTGAGTTTCTCTTATGAGAGCCCTGGGGTATCGTTTACTGCACATGTTATTTTTTATACATGGTGACTTTCGATTTAAAGTTCCACATAGACCATGTATCATATTACATTTAACGATTTCGTGAAGTTCTGGGTCACGTTTGGGATCCGGTATTTCAGTACAAATTATATTGTCGATTTGATCCGAAGTAATACGTTTGTGAAGCCATAAAAGAATATGAATATGTGGAAGACCTCTCTTTTGCCATTCCGTTGAGTACATATAGCATCGCACTTCACCAAATATTTTGCCCTTTGTCAATAAGTTCATGATCTTTTTCACCTTTAGTCGAAACACTCTCGAAATTATATCGTGTCTATCATGAGATTGTTGTCCTTGAAGCAATCGCTCTTTTATCTCGTCCCAGCGAGGATTTCATGTGAAAGTAATAAAAAGATCAGACCGGCCGTAATTCCTAACATAGGTCATAGCGTTCTGTGTTCTTTCGTGCATATACCTGGGGCCCCTCGTAAAAGATTATGGAAGGACAACAATTTGTCCTAGTTGGTTGGCTTATGCGTCTTGTCGTCCAATAGCATCTTTTAAATGGATGTAACTATCAGCACGTAATTTAGCTTGATTATTTTTGATATAATTTAATCTCTCTGTTTCTATTTTGGCGTATTCATTCACCAAATATTGACTAAAAAGGCACGATATTTGACTAAATAGTTATCTTCTCCTTCTTTAATAATTATTCTATACGAATAGAAACTTGCAGAGAGACAGTTTTAGTAATCGCAACTATGTTGTGGGATCGCGTTGTGGTATGTTGATTGAATACCCATCATCCCCCAGCAAAACATCAATGGATACTGTAGCGATTCATGTGCTCGATGTATCTCACTAATACGCTGATGTGAATTACTTCGGCTCTCGACGATGATGTACCTTTGATTAAATTGTTGATCCACTAACACTAAAGCCACTTCATTTTTAGTTGGTGCATTGTTCCTACCTCTATGTTCTTCTGGTGGTTTTTTATCAGCATGTATGACAACTTTGTATGACTCTGAAGGAGGGGATTTATCAATTTTTTTTTAAATTTAGTTAGAGAACCACAAACAAGTTTACAATATATCTTATGCTAAAGCTCATGTTCTATTACAATTTATTACTTATCATAAACTCAACGACGATGGTCACACATAGAGTATAAAACATAGAATAATTATGTGAGGGACCTAATTTTGTAAAAATAAAGTAATTCCTGTTTTAAAAGGAGGATCGGGTTCCAAGGTGGATGAATATCGACCGGTAGCCGTATTGTCTGCAGTCGCTAAGGTATTCGAGTCGATTATTTATAAATATCTTTATAATCAAGTGTACTCGCAGCTTACCGAGGTTCAGCATGGTTTTCGTTCAGGTCGAAGTATGGGGAGTAATTTAATGTCTTTTATGAATTATGGCGTCAGTAGTAGATGCTGGGAGCCAGGTTGACACCGCATATTTTGATTTTCAAAAAGCCTTTGATACCGTTGATAACGATATCTTGTTGGTAAAGTTTGCCGAGTTAGGTTTTACACCTAGCTTACTAGATTTTTTTGCAAATTATCTGAGGCGTAGACAATACGTGGATTTTGGAGGTTATGAATCGCAACCGTACTGTATTTATTCTGAAGTGAGTCAAGGGAGCAATCTCGGTCCTTTATCATTTATGTTAATGGTCAATGATCTTCCTACGGTCATTGAGAAGGCGCAGTGCTTGCTATTTGCAGACGATCTTAAAATTTATTTGAAAATAAACAATGCTTCTGACTGTCAAAGTTTACAAAGGGACATTGACAGAGTGGCACGGTGGGGTATGGAAAACAAATTGAACTTAAATGTGAATAAATGTTATGTCATGAGTTATGGTCGTGCAAAAGCCCCTCATAATTATGCTTATCAAATGAACAGCCTCGTAATCCCTCGAGTTACACATATTAGAGACTTAGGCGTCGAGATGGTCCCGGAACTTAATTTTCGTAATCACATCATCAATATTTGTAAAAAAGCTTTTAGGAATCTCGGTTTTATCTTAAGGCAGTGCAGGGATTTTCGGAATTTACTTACTATTAGAATTTTATATAATGCTCTCGTAAGAAGTCAACTTGAAACGAATGCTATTATTTGGAATCCACATGAAAGCAAATATAGCGTCATGATCGAAAAAATTCAAAATAAATTTACACGATTTTTATATTTCAAGCAGTACGGAATCTATCCTAGTTTTCCACTGATGTATCCGAGTCTATTTGTACTGGGTATGGTCGGTTACAGCCGCCTGAGTGAGGAGAGACATCGCGCTTATTAAATATGTGTGGAACGTATTACGTGGATGGATACATCACCCAGATGTGCTCGCTGCGCTAAAGCTACGTGTACCTGATAATTACGTGTGTTCTCGTCGCCGCGCCCCGTTGCTCCTCGTGCCCACTGCTAGGACGAAGTTGCTTCAGAATGCACCATTGGCACGTGCCATACACTACGTTAATATCATCTCACAGGATATTGACGTATTTACATGCAGTCAGACGAAGTTCACAATAGCAGCATACAAATGCGTTGAAAATGTTAAATTTTTTTTAATTAGTGTTTTATTTTATAATCATGTTAATATTATTATTCATTTTTTTATAGTCATTATTTATTAGTCAGTATTTTTCTTATATTTAAGTTAGTTGTAGCATCGCATTGGTTAATATAACTGTAATAATGTTATAATTATGTAATAAATAAATAAATAAATAAATAAATAAATTACCTTAATTTCTAAAATATTATTTAACATGTATTAGAGGTTAAAATTTTGTGTGTTTGTGAGTTAGATGTGTGTGCATGATGCGTGCGCGCGCGTATGTGTGTCTATGCATGTACGTATATAGTCATTGGTTAGATAATTTATAGTTAGTGTTAGTTGTTAATGTGTTCAAGACTTTAAAGAGACATTATGTTTAACAGCAAGTTAACTAGCTGTCTATTGTATGATCTGGTACTGCAAGAAAATAAATCTACCGAATTAATTTTTTTGTTGTATGTGCCAACCATACGATGAAGGGCGATCGGATACCGGCGTTTGTCCGAGATCTTGACACAGCAAAGAGTGAGTGAGGACGCAAAGAACGCATACGTGCGCGTTGTGGTACAAAGTAACTAATACGATTAATTATATCTGTGCAATCATACTTGTTATTGCACAGATCATAAAGTAATCTTGCCTCAAGTTGAGTGCGTGTAGACCTTAAGTCTAAGAGTTTATATTTTGTTAAAAGGAGCACATACGATAAACGCTTACGGTGATATTTGTAATTAACGCGACGCAAGAACTTTTTTTGTACCATTTCAATGCTATGATTATATTTTTATAAAGTGGGTTCCATACAGGCACCTGTACTCCAATTGAGGCCTGACCAAAGATTTAAAAAGATAGATTAAAGCTTCAATCAATGGCACTTTTCACATCTTTTATATACAGGTTCACTTGATGCACCATACTCTGCAATTGTTTGATTAAATTTGGCTTTAAGTTAGGAAATTCAGAACATCGAATCTTTGCTTCTCGATCATCTTCACCTACAAAATATATTTGAAGGTACTGAGCGTCATGTTCGGCTTCTGGTAATATACTTCCAATTAAATGGTAGACCTGGCCTTGTACTTTAAAAGTCGGTGAAAAACCATCTGCTGTTACCTGTTTACTACCAAAGGAAGTCATCTGGAAACAGGCATTATATTTACGAATATTACCATAAAATGGTCATGATCTGGGTGTAGATCATTAATCAAACTAAAGAGTGGTTCAGGCAGTTGTTTCAACCGATCAAGTTGCACTTTTCCAGCGCTGCAACACATACCAGGTGTCTCATCCTTCCATTTCAGCGCATTGCACCACTGACACTTGTATGTCATAGAACCCAAGGCTACACTGCTGTCAGTTCTATAAGCAACATTGGGTCATACTCATAGCGGAATGGACCTTGTTTTTCCATAAACGCAGTGTAATGTTTTCTCATACCGTGACTGAATTGCTCTATGCACTTGTGGATTCGCAGATTGGTAATTTGCAACAGCTGCCTGTGTAATCGGGATTTTTTCTGATAAGCGGACACAGCTTTACGATTTGAATCTGGCTTGTTCTGCCTATATCTTTCTTGTGCACTTTTAGTTGACTTTTCTTGTGTAATTAGTTAATCTCGACCTTCGTTTATTTTTCTTTTTTCATATTTTAATGTCGACCATACAGATTGATCCGTTCCGCTTGTTGGAGATATTTCACTGTTTACAAAAGATGTAACAGTTAAATAGTCAAGCCTGAAAAGGATCACGCTCTTCGACAGGTACCTCCATGCGACGTTGTAATTTTCTTCGCAACAATATGCCTATTATTGCGAAGAAAATTACACAGCTGCCGATAGGCGTCAAAATGTCCATTAGATAAATCATGGCTAAACGTAATCGCCTTACTGGGCAGATATCATAAAAATTTTGTATTATTTTTCTGTGGCGTCGACTGCGAATTTGTGATGCGGAGGCAGCCGCGGTTGCTACCATCCTAAAGGGTTGGAGTGAGCATTTGTTTAGGCATCTTTTCTAGCCCTCCCGGCTGAGCGAGGAAAGCAGTGCCTCCCTGAATAGGGCTGCTTTATCACCTTGGTGCTGCCGAATCCGCTCTGTCACCCCGATGCAGAGCAGAAGGACCACGATGTACACTACACCCCAAAACCGCCTACGCAGGAGTCAGACAAAACCCAACGAGCATCACGTTAAGCCTCTCTACCTCCTCCCACCGCCGTAGGACATTGGTTTAGATCGAGTCCTATTTGGAAGCAGGTCAATTGCGCAGGAGATATTAACGTGCACAAGTGTACGTGCGGACACAGGTGCACATACTGTCTTTGTCCCCTGACCCAGTGGAACGGAGACCGTTACGACCGGAGAGGACCGGACAGATGGAACAGTAGGTATATCAGTGAAAAAGGTACAGGGGGTCAGTCCTTTTCCACACTCCCTTAGTCGCCTTCTATGACACCCACAGGTAGATATGGGGTGGTGCTATTCTACTCCGCCGTACACCACACGGCCGGCCATATAGCTCGAAGAACCAACAACCGACGATGGGGAGAAAGCTTCTTGAGTGGCAGCTCCGTACTGGCAAGCGCAATGCTGGGCGACTGCCCACTCGACGGAGTGAAAAACTTACCTCCTGCTTAATACTTAATAACATTTAAATCATTGATGGCCACAAATGGCCTGTAGTAAGCAACGTCGGCCACAACTGAGTGCAGAGCGAGACTGGCCGCCGTGACTGAAATTCGGTCTGGAAGACATTATTAATATATATTGCTAATCATCCAAGCATAACTGTAGCTTTAATAGAGATACAAATGTGCATCATGCAAATCTTTTATATATATATATATATATTATTTATTTATATATATATATATATATATATATGTATATATATATATATATAAAGAGATTTTCTCATAAGTCAGTACTATGTACTGACTCATCACGATATCTCTGGAACCATAAGGCCTAGAGACTTGACATTTGGAAGGAATATTCCTTTCGCCGACTAGAGGTGAGCTGATTTTACGAAATTCCACCCGCAAGGGGGGTTTCGGGGGCGTTAATAAAAAAAAACACATTTTCAAACTATAGCTCTTATAGGTATAAAAATTGGCCAGAATATTCTTTTTGGCATGTTAAAATTACCAAGAACAGATGTAATGAAATTCCACCCACAGAAGGCAGTGCGGGGGCGTTAAAAATTAAAATAAAATTTAAACTATTAATCTATAGCTCCTAATGGTTTGATTTTTTTTTTAAAGTTGAGTTCAACTGAGAACGAATTTTATGAAATTCTACTCACGAAGGGGATTGCGGGGGCGTTATAATGAAAGTAAAAATATTATTAATTATAGTTCGGGATATAATGATTCTATACGGGTTCAAAATTTAGTCTCTATATACAAAATCAATTGCTGTGAGCGGGTCCCTGGATTGTTTGAACTCACAATTGACAACAGCGCCACCGGTAGGTGGCGCTGTTGTTGAGTTCCAGAAATCACCATGGAGCCAGGCGGATCACTAGTTATAATATATAATGCCATCACTAATAAAAGACGCATCTACATTTTTCTGAAAGTGTACATACCGTTACAGCCTTCTAAAGTCCACTTCTGAACATAGGCCTCCTGAGATTTCCTCATGGGGATATTTGCCAATCTTGGTAGGCGGGTTGGCAACAGCAGTATTACATTTTTTAGTTGTTACTAGGAAGACGCTGCCCCCATCTTCTGACCTGTTTCTGTCGCCTCTTATGATACCCACGGTACGATATGAGATAGTGGATATTCTTACACCGCCACTACACGGTCAAAACTACATACTGTACATATTCGGAAACTATACATACTCGGAACTATTTAAAAAGTGTATTGTCTTATATTTTAAAAAATAATAGTGAGTATTTATATTTCATAGTATTTATAAATGCAATTCCATGATTTATGAAAAAAATGTAGATGTACCCTTTTCACTTGTGACGGCCGTGTAAAAGATGACGATTTAAAGTGGAAATTTTATCATGTAAAGAAAACGACAGTAAACCTTCAACTCAAGAGTTCTTTGAATAGGTTTGAACGCATTACACGAGAACATGAGGTTCTAAATCTTGAATTCGACTCTTTATGTTGTAGATTAATGCTGAAGTATTATATAATTAATCCACTGTATGAGGAGTCGGAGGGTACTAATGGAATCGAAAAAATTGCTTGGTTGATAGGGATTTCCAGTATCGAGGACACTGGTAGTGCTTACTGACCTTGTTTTTTTTTATCGTTGGGGAATCCTCATGGATACAAGTCTATACCCGCAAATTTTAATGTTTGCCCTTGTGATTTCTTTATGGTCATTGCAAAGCAGACTTTGAGGGGAAACTGTATTCGTTTGAATTCAAAGGGAAGATCATTCGGGATCAAGTTATTTCTTGGTACAAATACAGTTTCCCCTTGCGCACATCCAGTTATAATTGTGGCTTCCACTACATTGCGATGTAACGCTTTTACTTTTAGTCTGGTTCCGTTGCACAGTTGAGGAGGATTTAAATTTCGCAACAACATAACAGGAGTGCCCACGCGCAGAATAAGCTTATGACGTGGAAGACCCGATGCTTTTAGTGAATTAAGAAATTCGACAGGGTAGTTAATTGCGTCATCTGTGTGACCACAGAGTCTATTGACGTACACACCATATCTTCCCCCTCAAAAGACGTTAAAAGTATATCGTTAATTGCCGCTGCTTGGTCGTTTTTCGGGGTTAGTATGGCACGTTCACACAACCATTCCATTGGCTTATCGTGGGCATCAGCAATATCTGGGTAAATTTTGGATATTAACTCCTGTAACGTAAATACAACTGTGCACAAATTATCAGGGATGGTTATCATTCCGTCATTTATCGAGTAATCACTGTTGCCGATTTCAAGTAGGAGATTCGCAAATCTACCAGCAGACTCTTTTTCTCCTAAGTGTACCCGAATATTTTTCGAGAGCTTGAGGATTTTAATTAGAGGCCATAAAGTGGATCTCTTAAGTCACGCCTTAACTTCATCTGCTCTAGTTCCTTTTGACACTACTGGTAGAGTCTGTCTAAAATCTCCAGCCAGCAAAACCGTTACACCACCCATTAACTTCTTATTTCCTCTTATATCTTGTAGAGTTCTGTTTAAAGCCTCTACGCCACCCTTATGAGCCATGGTTATTTCATCCCACACTATCATTTTCGTATGTTTTAATACTTCAGCAAAATTACTTTGTTTCGATATATTACAAATGGGAGTATCAGCTGATGTTAAATTGAGTGGTAACTTGAAGGTAGCATGAGCAGTTCGTCCACCCTCAAGCAGTGTAGCTGCGATCCCAGAAGAAGCCACAGCCAAAGCAATTCCGCGAGTACTTCAAACTTTTGCTAATAGCAAATTTATGAGGAATGTTTTGCCTGTTCCACCGGGAGCATCTAAAAAGAATATTCCACCCTCATTTGATTCAATTTTTGTGTTAATTTGATTGCAAACTGCTTTTTGTTCGTCATTCAGTGTTCCTTCATTATTTTTAACTGTGTTTTCTTATGATGGTAAGTCGTAACTTGTCTCTTTAAGAAACTCTTAATTGCTTGTTAATTGAGGTAACCCATACTCTTTTAGTAGCCGACCACCTAACGCTAATACGGCATCTTCTAATTTGCAAATTGCTGCCTCTTCCATTGCTGCGAACAAATGCTGATCATCGTCAAGCAAGCCGAGAGCTGTGCACGCTGATTGGAACGTGGAATATACATGACCATCTACAGTTTTTGACGCTTCAAACGAAATTGGGCCCCGGATCTCATGAAGAAGCATGCGAAGGTGATAGCATTCTGTATTGTTCGGATGCACAGTACAAACCCTGCCCAGAACGTGCTCTTTTTTGACCTCTGGCCAGCCTTCAACGTTTGCTACTCTCTTTCTCCTTTGGAACTTTCTTTTATCCCAAACGTAGTATGCAGGTACTTCTAGGTAGAGCAATGTTTTTGCAAAGTTATCCACTTTACACAAATCGGAAAAGGATAGGATTGTGGTTGTTGGAGGACTATTCACTCTTTCACTCAGATTTTGCTCATTAAAATAAACCCTTTGCCCCTTTTTCCAAATGAACAGCGAGGTGGACTACGGGAGGGAAACGCTCATGAATGGGAAATTCTAGGATTCGCCATACTGCCTCCGATGAACTTATATATCTTCCACTTGTAACCTACTTAACTTCATCCTTCTCATCCTCTAAAGCAAATGATGCCTGGTCTGAACCTTTATTTACGTTTTACAGGCGTATTTTATTGATTTCACCGAATGACAATATTCCATTTAAGTGAGCGTTAAATGTTTTTAATAATACTGGATTATAAGAGACTACCCAGCGATTATCTATGGTTGTGCCTTTGATATCAACAGAGAACCCACCGTTATCTAGTAAACGTTTCTGGTACTGTAGATAACCGTCTTCACCGGTTTGAGTTTCTCTTATGAGAGCCCTGGGGTATCGTTTACTGCACATGTTATTTTTATACATGGTGACTTTCGATTTAAAGTTCCATAGACCATGTATCATATTACATTTAACGATTTCGTGAAGTTCTGGGTCACGTTTGGGATCCGTATTTCAGTACAAATTATATTGTCGATTTGATCCAAGTAATACGTTTGTGAAGCCATAAAAGAATATGAATATGTGGAAGACCTCTCTTTTGCCATTCCGTTGAGTACATATAGCATCGCACTTCACCAAATATTTTGCCCTTTGTCAATAAGTTCATGATCTTTTTCACCTTTAGTCGAAACACTCTCGAAATTATATCGTGTCTATCATGAGATTGTTGTCCTTGAAGCAATCGCTCTTTTATCTCGTCCCAGCGAGGATTTCATGTGAAAGTAATAAAAAGATCAGACCGGCCGTAATTCCTAACATAGGTCATAGCGTTCTGTGTTCTTTCGTGCATATACCTGGGGCCCCCCGTAAAAGATTATGGAAGGACAACAATTTGTCCTAGTTGGTTGGCTTATGCGTCTTGTCGTCCAATAGCATCTTTTAAATGGATGTAACTATCAGCACGTAATTTAGCTTGATTATTTTTGATATAATTTAATCTCTCTGTTTCTATTTTGGCGTATTCATTCACCAAATATTGACTAAAAAGGGCACGATATTTGACTAAATAGTTATCTTCTCCTTCTTTAATCATTATTCTATACGAATAGAAACTTGCAGAGAGACAGTTTTAGTAAGCGGCAACTATGTTGTGGGATCGCGTTGTGGTATGTTGATTGAATACCCATCATCCCCCAGCAAAACATCAATGGATACTGTAGCGATTCATGTGCTCGATGTATCTCACTAATACGCTGATGTGAATTACTTCGGCTCTCGACGATGATGTACCTTTGATTAAATTGTTGATCCACTAACACTAAAGCCACTTCATTTTTAGTTGGTGCATTGTTCCTACCTCTATGTTCTTCTGGTGGTTTTTTATCAGCATGTATGACAACTTTGTATGACTCTGAAGGAGGTTTATCAATTTTTTTAAATTTAGTTAGAGAACCACAAACAAGTTTACAATATATCTTATGCTAAACCTCATGTTCTATTACAATTTATTACTTATCATAAACTCAACGACGATGGTCACACATAGGGTATAAAACATAGAATAATTATGTGGGGACCTAATTTTGTAAAAATAAAGTAATTCCTGTTTTAAAAGGAGGATCGGGTTCCAAGGTGGATGAATATCGACCGGTAGCCGTATTGTCTGCAGTCGCTAAGGTATTCGAGTCGATTATTTATAAATATCTTTATAATCAAGTGTACTCGCAGCTTACCGAGGTTCAGCATGGTTTTCGTTCAGGTCGAAGTACGGGGAGTAATTTAATGTCTTTTATGAATTATGTGGCGCCAGTAGTAGATGCTGGGAGCCAGGTTGACACCGCATATTTTGATTTTCAAAAAGCCTTTGATACCGTTGATAACGATATCTTGTTGGTAAAGTTTGCCGAGTTAGGTTTTACACCTAGCTTACTAGATTTTTTTGCAAATTATCTGAGTGGGCGTAGACAATACGTGGATTTTGGAGGTTATGAATCGCAACCGTACTGTATTTATTCTGAAGTGAGTCAAGGGAGCAATCTCGGTCCTTTATCATTTATGTTAATGGTCAATGATCTTCCTACGGTCATTGAGAAGGCGCAGTGCTTGCTATTTGCAGACGATCTTAAAATTTATTTGAAAATAAACAATGCTTCTGACTGTCAAAGTTTACAAAGGGACATTGACAGAGTGGCACGGTGGGGTATGGAAAACAAATTGAACTTAAATGTGAATAAATGTTATGTCATGAGTTATGGTCGTGCAAAAGCCCCTCATAATTATGCTTATCAAATGAACAGCCTCGTAATCCCTCGAGTTACACATATTAGAGACTTAGGCGTCGAGATGGTCCCGGAACTTAATTTTCGTAATCACATCATCAATATTTGTAAAAAAGCTTTTAGGAATCTCGGTTTTATCTTAAGGCAGTGCAGGGATTTTCGAATTTACTTACTATTAGAATTTTATATAATGCTCTCGTAAGAAGTCAACTTGAAACGAATGCTATTATTTGGAATCCACATGAAAGCAAATATAGCGTCATGATCGAAAAATTCAAAATAAATTTACGATTTTTATATTTCAAGCAGTACGGAATCTATCCTAGTTTTCCAATGATGTATCCGAGTCTATTTGTACTGGGTATGGTCGGTTACAGCCGCCTGAGTGTGAGGAGAGACATCGCGCTTATTAAATATGTGGAACGTATTACGTGGATGGATACATCACCCAGATGTGCTCGCTGCGCTAAAGCTACGTGTACCTGATAATTACGTGTGTTCTCGTCGCCGCGCCCCGTTGCTCCTCGTGCCCACTGCTAGGACGAAGTTGCTTCAGAATGCACCATTGGCACGTGCCATACACTACGTTAATATCATCTCACAGGATATTGACGTATTTACATGCAGTCAGACGAAGTTCACAATAGCAGCATACAAATGCGTTGAAAATGTTAAATTTTTTTTAATTAGTGTTTTATTTTATAATCATGTTAATATTATTATTCATTTTTTTATAGTCATTATTTATTAGTCAGTATTTTTCTTATATTTAAGTTAGTTGTAGCATCGCATTGGTTAATATAACTGTAATAATGTTATAATTATGTAATAAATAAATAAATAAAATAAATAAATAAATTACCTTAATTTCTAAAATATTATTTAACATGTATTAGAGGTTAAAATTTTGTGTGTTTGTGAGTTAGGATGTGTGTGCGCACATGCGCGTGCGCGCGCGTATGTGTGTGTCTATGCATGTACGTATATAGTCATTGGTTAGATAATTTATAGTTAGTGTTAGTTGTTAATGTGTTCAAGACTTTAAAAGAGACATTAAGTGTTTAACAGCAAGTTAACTAGCTGTCTATTGTATGATCTGGTACTGCAAGAAAATAAATCTACCGAATTAAATTTTTTGTTGTATGTGTCAACCATACGATGAAGGGGCGATCGGATACCGGCGTTTGTCCGAGATCTTGACACAGCAAAGAGTGAGTGAGGACGCAAAGAACGCATACGTACGCGAGGTGGTACAGAGTAACTAATACGATTAATTATATCTGTGCAATCATACTTGTTATTGCACAGATCATAAAGTAATCTTGCCTCAAGTTGAGTGCGTCTAGACCTTAAGTCTAAGAGTTTATATTTTGTTAAAAGGAGCACATACGATAAACGCTTACGGTGATATTTGTAATTAACGCGACGCAAGAACTTTTTTTGTACCATTTCAATGCTATGATTATATTTTTTATAAAGTGGGTTCCATACAGGCACTCCGTACTCCAATTGAGGCCTGACCAAAGATTTAAAAAGATAGATTAAAGCTTCAATCAATGGCACTTTTCACATCTTTTATATACAGGTTCACTTGATGCACCATACTCTGCAATTGTTTGATTAAATTTGGCTTTAAGTTAGGAAATTCAGAACATCGAATCTTTGCTTCTCGATCATCTTCACCTACAAAATATATTTGAAAGAACTGAGCGTCATGTTCGGCTTCTGGTAATATACTTCCAATTAAATGGTAGACCTGGCCTTGTACTTTAAAAGTCGGTGAAAAACCATCTGCTGTTACCTGTTTACTAGCAAAGGAAGTCATCTGGAAACAGGCATTATATTTACGAATATTACCCATAAAATGGTCATGATCTGGGTGTAGATCATTAATCAAACTAAAGAGTGGTTCAGGCAGTTGTATCAACCGATCAAGTTGCACTTTTCCAGCGCTGCAACACATACCAGGTGTCTCATCCTTCCATTTCAGCGCATTGCACCACTGACACTTGTATGTCATAGAACCCAAGGCTACACTGCTGTCAGTTCTATAAGCAATATCAGGGTCATACTCCATAGCGGAATGGACCTTGTTTTTCCATAAACGCAGTGTAATGTTTTCCTCATACCGTGACTGAATTGCTCTATGCACTTGTGGATTCGCAGATTGGTAATTTGCAACAGCTGCCTGTGTACATCGGGATTTTTTTCTGATAAGCGGACACAGCTTTACGATTTGAATCTGGCTTGTTCTGCCTATATCTTTCTTGTGCACTTTTTAGTTGACTTTTTCTTGTGTAATTAGTTAATCTCGACCTTCGTTTATTTTTCTTTTTTTCATATTTTAATGTCGACCATACAGATTGATCCGTTCCGCTTGTTGGAGATATTTCACTGTTTACAAAAGATGTAACAGTTAAATAGTCAAGCTCTGAAAAAGGATCACGCTCTTCGACAGGTACCTCCATGCGACGCTGTGTAATTTTCTTCGCAACAATATGCCTATTATTGCGAAGAAAATTACACAGCTGCCGATAGGCGTCAAAATGTCCATTAGATAAATCATGGCTAAATCGTAATCGCCTTACTGGGCAGATATCTGTTCCCGACTCTGTGTATAGCAGACCGTTTCGATATACTTCAAACCGAAACGGAAATATTAATCCTGCAGCTACCAATTCACAAAGTCCACCGTAAGTTTCATTTTTTAACATATCGGCTGAATATTCATTTGCTGTTGAATAATTATCGCCATTTCTGTCGTGGGTCATAACTGAAAACCTAGGCCAATCATTTACCACAAATCTAACGATTTGTGAACGCACCACCATCGCATTTTCTTGGGTTCCGTACATTAAAAATTAAAGAGCACGAAACAAATAGGCGCCGTCACCTATAATGGGGACGACAGTATGTTCTTCCATTTTTCCTTTAATATCAAGAGTTTCTGTAGTCATTTTTTCAGTGAGAAAAAATACTTCTATCAACAATACCTAATCACAAAGCAAATCGAATTCCAAGTTTGAACAGTGGTTGTAAGAAAGACAAAATCAACATATATAACAATACCTAATCACAAAGCAAATCGAATTCCAAGTTTGAACAGTGGTTGTAAGAAAGATAAAATCAAGCAACTAATCCGAATCCAAAACACGAAGCAAACCTTAAACCGTAAGCAAGCAAACAAAATCGAAGTCTAGTCAAATATCCGTTAACAGTGAATAGGTGCCGTATGTGGTACAGGTTGAAGCGCTCATTCACCATTCACTTTATATTAGTTCGAAAAACACAACGTTACCGCGTTCTAAAACGATACCAACGCCATCTATTGGTAGGGATTGGAACTTGAAGATCAATACAAAATAGGTAGGTACCTAAGCATTTCTTTTGGTTTTGCCATTTTATTAATTTGTAAAAAAATATATTTGGTTTGGTTGTTTATTTTCATTGTTTTTTAATTTTTAAATTAGTATTTTTTGTTCAGGTGTAATTTTGTGCAAATTTTTTGTACAAATCTTCTTGTCTATTTTGTTTTATGTTTTGTGCAATAAAAGTATATTCTATTCTATTCTAATAAATTAAGTTTAAAATATTTATCAATATCATTTACGTTATTTACGACCCAAAAACCTTAAAAATGATGTGTTGTGTTGGTTTCAAACCATAATTGATGCTATTTTCGTAATTAACGTCCCAAAAAACCATAAAACGACACCCATATTGACATTTCAACCACATCGCACTCCCACAGGGGATGATGGTAGGTATTTTCCGTCTGCTACGTTGGATTTTGAAATAGTTGTTGTTTTCGTAATCAGCGACCCGATAAACCATAAAAACGATACCCATGTTGATTTTCAGAATTTGTCACCCCTTTTCCACCTTTTAGGGATTGAATTCTGAAAGAGCTCTAGGGTTACATTGCTAGGTGTTCGTGGACCCTGCCCCGAGTAGTCACAATCCCATAGGTCCCTGGCCCCTTTCTGGTACGGGAGCACCATCAAGGGGAGGGCCGTGACGAGTACCTTAGCGACGTCATCTCCGAGTGGGATCTGTCTTCTCCCGATCCCGCTTAGCAGCCTCCTTCTGGACCATTACGGACTCACAAAAGGTGGCTAAGGCCCTCCACGCTGAATTTCCTTTCTGATCTTTCTGACCTATTCCCATTTGATCGAACATCTTCTTAAACTTGATGCCTGGTTTTCATGTATAAAAAACTTACGTTTTCCTTTGCAACTCCAAAATACTTCTTCATAATACAATACAATATTTATTTTCAATAGATTTTCACATACTTATTGTATATTTTTTATATATGTTTAGTTCGACGATTTAGTGGTAGGAACAGCTTGGTAGCGATCATCACAATCCTCTGGGATTTTCAACATCATCAGATCCTTTATTTATTAACAAAATTGTTACAGGACAACTACAATGTGCTGCACATCTCTGCGATGTATTCGCGGGAGGATATTGTCAAGCTGCTGTTATCGAAACGGGGAGTCGATCCTTTTGCCACGGGAGGGGTAAGTCATAAATTATTATTCAACGTTAGCAAAAATAACATAGTTTTTTTGTATACTGAACAAAATATTCTAAAGTTATTTTCTTGAAAACTGAAAATATATGATTGTTTCTAGGAGTTCGTCTCTATACTACCAACCTCTTACCTGTTTCCGACACCAAACAGTGCATCTACTATTTCGGTTTGAAGAGAGCCAGTATAATTATAAATAGGAGGATATCCGGGAGGCGTTTAGTTATGGAAACATATTCCTCTGTTTTCTCCCTAGATAATGTGTAATGATACAATCTATAAAATAGCCAGTTTCTCGATTCCACAGAGTCAGTAATTCATTCTTGGGGCAATGTATACGTTATCACAACAAAGTCTCAGAAAATATACAATGTCTCTTTATGACCAAGTTTAAATAAATTAATAAACAAAAACTGTATAAAAAGGGTTATTATAATATAAATGAATACATGGTTGATAATAACCTCTGGGAGTGAGGTGGTCGCTTCCAAGCTGTTTCTAAAATAAATTTTGTAAATAGTATGTACAACATTTCATATTGTAAAATTTACTTTAAACAATAGTCCCACTGCGTTTCTTGCTGGTTCTTCCCAGAACAGTTGTTTTTTCCGAAGCGGTGTTAAAGTAAAAAATCACTTTAAATAAAAATTACATGTAATATATACTAAATAAAGATTATTCTATTCCATTCTATTCTACTACCACTGCCATGTCTCTGTTTGTGTTTTCTATAAACTATTTTAAAAACTAGATACCTCCTTAAATTAATAAAATTTCCCAGTTATACCGCCTAGACACACTGCAAAAAGAATTCAACGAACGTAAAATGTAAAGTAACGAGTTACAGACAGCCACAATCCTTCTTATATTCTTCTTATAAAAAAATATATAAAAAGTCCAGTTTTGGAGGATGGAGCAGGAATACGATGTGGTGTTCCGTAAAATTTTCATAGGTACAATCAGTCCCAGCTACAGTTAAGCCTATCAGCTGGGTCGTTCAGGCACAGCTTGACAGCAATAAATTCTCTTAAAATCTTTTCTTCCAACGTCTTGCCACCCAGATTTAATTAAAACTGGCTATGAGACATTTATCTAGTCCTCCGGTTGAAAATGAGTCTGTAGTCTCCTTTTTTGAAATGGGTTGCAATTACAATTACCATCAAAACTTCGTTGTTGAACATAAGTCCGCCACATAGATTACCTCGTAGGGGGGATATTCGTCATAGTTGCCACGCATAGCAAGCGGGTTGGCAACCGTAGTTTTTATATTTATTTCGTTGTTATCAGAAAGATGCTGCGCTGCTCCTGATTTGTTTCCGTCTGTCGTCTCTTACGACACCCACGGGATGACATGAGGTAGTAAATATTCTTATAGCGACTATAAACGGCCATTACGTTCCCATTAATTATTTCCCACTGTTAAGCACAAATCTCCTCACATTTTTGAGACAGTAATGGAGTCCTTTAAATATTTTATTTTTCAGACATGTGTTTCCTTACGATGATTTCCTTCACCGCAAAGCAAGTGCTAAACAAGTTGTCGTATGTAAATGAGCACGAGGAAAACCTATATTGTAGCACGAGTTCGCGTAGCGTAATCTAAAAGGTTTTCATTTAATAAGCCGTCCTAAAGTCGATGTCGGCGTGCTGAAATATCTTTTTTTGTACATTACGCAATGATTTACGAGGTCTATTATTGGAAATAGTTTGTATCGATTGTAATAAAGCATAACGATTACGGAGCCTTATGTAGATAATGTTTATAATTCATTAATTAATTCATTACAGCCTGTTAAAAGTCCACTGCTGGACTTTCCTGTTGGCCTCCTCTTTAAATTACCTTATAGGGGAAATATTTACCACCATTTGGATTTCCGCAAGTAATACCTTCTTCGACTTCGTCAGAAAAAAAATCCTCGATGTTATTGTATTGTATATATATATATATATAATATGTTTTGGTGTTTTCAAATTTTGTGTTTTTAGGGTTCCGTACCCGAAAGGTAACCAACGGGACCCTATTACTAAGCCTCCGCTGTCTGTCCATCTGTCTGTCAGCGGGGTGTATCTCATAATCCGTAATAGGTAGACAGTTGAAATTTTCACAGAATAACCGCGCCGCTATAACAACAAATAATAAAAAAAAATAAAGGGGGCTCCCCTACAAGAAACATGTTTTTTACCCACATAGTATTAAATCTTGTACGATGGTACGGAACCCTTCATGCGCGAGTCCGACTCGCACATGTCCGGTTTTATTTAATTTTATTTATTAAAGCAGGTCGGTTTATTTATTTCAACTAGATAAATCGATAATGAAAAAAAATTAAGCTTACTAAAGTAAAATCATATTTTATTATTTTTATCCAGAGTCGTCAACAGACAGCTGTTCATTTGGTGGCCAGTAGGCAGACTGGTACTGCCACCAGTATCCTCCGGGCTCTACTGACAGCTGCGGGAAAGGATATTCGCTTACGTGTTGATGGGGTAAGTTTTCTTAAAAAATATTTTTAAAGTGTGAATATGCACATTGAGCAAGCCCAAATTGAGCGACATGATTTCACTTTTTACTCTTTTCTTCTTATCATTGCTTTTCTGAGCTGTAAAATATATATTTCTGTGTAATTTTGTAAGACTTTTCTTTCGTTTTTTAAAGTTTTTAAGGGATTTCTTATTGGACATAAAAAAATATTATAGAAGGGGTGATATATATTTGTGATGAAGAACCGATGAAAATTACAAAACATGCTTTAGATTTTATCTGTTTGCTTTTTGCTTATTTATCTGTTGTCTGGTTGTTCGTGTTAAACGCAAGTAATCTGATATGAACGTTCTTAAGGAGTAAACTCCAGTCGCGCGTCGGAGCTGACACGCACCATTTTTGTATTAATCAATGGTGGAGACCATGTGGAGATCCGACGGGCGTCCGCTTGTCTGACATATTATTGTTATTATTATAAAATTTGACACGCTATAAAATATTTTTAGGTACTATGACTACAAATTTGCAATACCACTGTTATTTTGTTGTATTAGCAACCGAGTAGCATAGCTGCGGATCCCAGTTCCAAATAAAACAAAAATATCTGAAGTTTCCTTCCAATTTTAGAAAATTTATCTTTTAATCAATTTTCACTCGTCACGGTATAAAAAAAACGTATCAACACTACTATAGCAAGTTATTATAAAAGTTAGCACAACTAATTAAGATTCTAAAATGATATAATACTCTAGTGATACTAAGCACAAAAAAAATATTTATATTTTTTCTGAACAAGAACCAAACACAATTATTAATTATTATTTTTGAAAACGTTATTGTGTGCCCCAAAAACAGGTTTTGTGTTACAGATTCAGGTACACAAGAATCGTCAATAAATTTTTGAAGTGCGAGTGTTATAGATAATTACACCATTGGTAAGCAATAGTGGAACAGTTAGTGGAAAATTTAGAGCAAGACAGAAAGTGACGATTGGACTCGATTATCAAGTGATTTAAAAACTGAACTGACCTGGCATTATTCTGGACTGTAATTTAGTGTTTTTGTGAACTAGATTGTATGACTTTTTACCATGTCACTCCCACCCATATACAGCGTTAGAATACGTTAATATGCACTTAATTTATGGACAGTGCAGATGCTATATCGTGATAGATATCCGAATATTCAACTGTGTATATAACATATAAATGTTTCTGTAAAAGCCCGGTGCAAATTAGGTTTTACTTTTAAATCCTAGGCTTTGTTATGTTACTTTTGGAAATAAAACAATATATTAATATAGGTAGAAAGTATTTATTATACATTCAATCATATTACCTACATAATTTTAAAACATTTTTATGGTGATTTTGAAAGTAGAATATAGAAAAATAAAGAAATATATTTTTTTCTTCTCACGAACAACTACGTTGGATAAACTTTATTATTCATTAAGTTTTCATATCATTTGATATTAATAATCATCATTTTAATAGTAAAATAACCATATAATTATAAAACATTTTCGAAATTATTTTTGAACAGTAAAGTAAACTAAAGACTAAAGACTTGGTTAGAGAATTCACGACCATTATCGGAATGAAGTATGTTCGACGCTCCAAAAGTGGTGAAAATATCCAAGAGATGGTATGCAACTTCTATTGCGCGTTTAGTCTGAAGTGCACGGAGTATCATAAATTTGGTGAGATGGTCTAGGTACACTAAAATGAATTTATAATTTCCATCTGGGGTAGTTTGAGCCCAGCAACGTGAGTTCTTTTCATTATGAAGTATTGCCTTGATGATAATATCCTTTTTAAAAACCTTTTCTTTCTTAAAAAACTTCAACTGTTATATTTCTGTACTTGCGGTTACATTCCTTAAGCATTCTTGTCCTTCCACCGTGGCCAATGACGAGATACGTTACTTCGAGTATTTTAGTCGTAACAAACATAATATTTGATTTCTCCTTTCTCCTCTTTCATTCACCGCCTATGGTTAAAATATCATAACGCTTTATACGTCTATAATGAAATGCTTTTTTCATGTTCTTAGCAGCCTTTACTTCCTCTAAACACTTTGCGTATTTGCCCCTATCGAGGTAAAAGTTATTGTCTTTCTTACTTGCTACGAGCTCGTCCATTATTTCATAAAATCTTTGTTGTACACTCATTCACTTTTAGACCATAAAAACAAAGAGAAACCGAATTAACGAAAGAACGTACGCATGCGCACCATGAGCGGATAGAGGTGACACGCACGGGTTGGGCTGCACACTGTTCGCGAATACGATAATGCGCCGAACACGTCTAGACATGACTACTTTTCAACAACATTTACCGTGTCTCTGAGGTAAAACCTAAGATTTACTGAGTGAATGCTAGTAAAAGTCCGAAATATACGATTACCTTAGAACACTTCGGGAATTTTACATTAAGGACTTGGTAATTCTTAGGTGTTACTGAAAAATTTTAGAATTTACCGTAGTTCGAGCTTTTAAAGTAACAAATATCCATATAAAACTATTTTAATAAAGACATTGTTTGAATTAATTGTACAGTTTGTTGAAATAAAAATATTATTATTATTTATGGGGTATCTATATAGTTTTCTCATCTGGTTGGGCTCTATAAATATATAATTGTAAATGGAAATGATAAATATACATAAATATAAATAAATTAAATAAATACATAAATAAATAAAAACTCAACCAGATGGAAGCCCTCGGCAGGAGAGACCAAACGGCCGAGGGTCAGGGGGAAAGGGAAAGAAACCGGCAGACGATGCGGGTGGTATCGAGGAGCACCGCCTTCTGCATTTGAGCCCGGAGTGGTACGTCACGGAGTCCCAGTCGCCTCAGATGACCTGAGAGTCTGACTGGGATTAATCCTTTCGCAGAAACGACTACAGGGATAATTTCGGTCGGCAGTCCATCCCTCATGTCGATCACCTCGTGAGCCAGGTTCAGATATTTTGTTCGCTTATCTGTTTCGGCTTTCACGAGGTTCTCGTCATACGAAATGGTAATGTCGACCAAAAATATCCTTGACTTTGCCCGGTCCATTGGCACAATATCAGGCTTATTCGCATGAATAGTCCTGTCTGTAATGATGGCCCGGTCCCAGTAGAGCCTGGCGCGGTCATTTCCATTGGCCTGGCAGGTACTTATAATAAGGCAGTTTCCGATCCACGTGACCGTATTTCGGAGCGAGCCCCTGGTGTGGAATCCTAGCTACTAGATTGTGTCTGTGCAAGTACTCAGAGTAAGAAAGAGCCGAACAACCGGAGATGACATGTCTAAGTGACTCACCGGGATGGCGACAAGCTTGACAGACGTCGACAGCGTCATCCTTTAGGATGTATCTCCGATAGTTGTTTGTCTTAATAACGTGATCCTGTATCACACAGACAAAACCCTCGGTTTCCCCAAAGAGGTCATCAAAACGTAACCAGTGGAGGGAGGTAACTGTGTCTACGAAAGGCTCATGTAGAGCCTTATAGAACCTCCCGTGGAGCTCCTTACCCTTCCATACGGTCTCCCGGTCGGAAATGCTCTGTACTGCCGGATCTTGCCATTGCTCGTTGGCTAAGGATAGAGGGGTACATCAGAAAGTAATTACGGAGGCTGCACGCTTCGCGATTATGCATGGTAAGCGCGCTTAAAAAGCCGTTTCCGTGGCAAGTACAGCCTCATAATCGACGATTTTGGGTGATGCATCCTATGGGACGTCATAGTAGTGCGGACTTTTCTGACCCAACCGTTATATGCGTGTGTCTTATTCACACCGGACAAAAGGCTGTTAAGCACTTTGGTCAAGCGTGCATAAAACACATCGCAAACTGACTGCTTCATACCCCCGCCTCATCGATACCGATGTTCTGTGATATACCCAGGTATCGGTATGTTTCAGCCTCGGAAAGGGCCCTTATGTTGATGGGCATAGATAAGTCTATGCCCTCAGAGTTAGCAACCCTTCCCTTTTCAACGTGGAAGACCGCACACTTATCCGTCCCCAGCTCCATTCTAATGGAATTACTAAAATCGAGGCGAATAATTTGAGATCATCCGTATACAAAAGGTGGGTCACTTTTGTACCTCCTTTCCGAAGCTGAAATGCCCTCCCGGGGTCCTCCAGTAAGGTAATGAAAGGGTTCAGGGAGAGACGAAACCAGATTGGACTCAGACAATCGCCCTGGAAGATACTCCTTCATATCCTTATGTGGCTTTCCGCATCTGTCATCCGCTCGCCTAGATGACAAAGGATTGCACTCCGCTGGCCCATATACTGCGCGAGGAAGTCTCTAACTGTACAGTCAACCTTGTACAGCACAAGGACCCTCTTTTTCTTCCTCTTCTTCCATGTATGGGGCACCGAGTCGAATGCCTTTCTATAGTCTATCCAGGCGGCGGGGAAGATCCGACGATTGCGTTTAACCACTTTGCCAATGACCGCGTCAATGAGGAGTGGTTCCTTGGTTCCACGACCACCGCCCCGACATCCATTTTGAGCACGCGTCATCACCTGATTTAAATCCAGGTGACAAATGATTCGCGTACTCAAAATGGATGTCAGTGTCTTATATATGGTGGGTACACACGTAATGGGGCGGTATTTGCTAGGGTCTGTGGAATCATGGTTTTTAGGACACAAATGAGTGATCCCAGTAGTGAAGAGGCTCGAGAGCGACTTTTGGTCGAGAGCCTCTTGAAACTGTCGGGCGAGTACAGCGTGACACACCACGAACCCCTTCAGCCAGTAGTGATGCAATCCGTCGAGTCCCGGACTTTTCCAGTTCGGGGCCCTACGGACCAGCTCAGCTACGTAATCCAGCGTTATGATGATGGGGTTTATGGGCGTAACACTCGCACACTTACTCGCCACAACTTCCGTCCAAGGGCCCTCGCTGTGGCTTACGGGCTCTGACCACAGGCCACGTCAGAATGCGACAGAGTTGGCCTGATTCGGTGCTGGGCCCGTTCCACGTACCATTGGTCGCTCCAATGATTCATAGAGCCTCTTCTGATCACTCTGGAAGTGACAATTCTGGTTGAACCGTGTCCACCTCTCGGTATATCGCCGAATCCTGCGTTATATCCGGCTGGGACAAACTGACATCGGTCCCAGCAAACGCCATTCTGACGGTGCGCACAATTCTTGGCCTGTTATTGCCTGACCTGAAGCACATCAGTCTGCCGATGAGGGCCCTAGCCTTCGCGATACGTTCCTCAATTCTTATTCTCTAGGCTGGAATGGCGCTACTTTGTCTAGTAAGCACGTCCAGCCATGAGGAGTTATTATTATTTATTATTATAAAAAGTAAGTAGTTGCGCAACTGTGGCAGCGCAACTGTCGGTCGAGTGCGTGAAACGCCATGCAACGATATTATTAGTCTGGTCGTTTATTCAGCGCGCTTGAGCAATCCACCAGGAAAATATTATAAATACTGTCCGAACAGTTTCAAAAATTTCTAATATGGGAGGACAATAGACAATAGCTATTGAAAATATTTAGATTTTTTTTTGTATTTAGATAATATTAGATTATTTAGATAGGTGTAATCCTTGAGATTTTTTGTCCTAACGCCGAATAAAGTTTGATCGCCTAGGTACTACATAAATATTTCATAAGTAATAAATATTTCATTAAACTGTGTGAAAAATTAAAAAATGAATGACGTGATAGGTTATAAGAAAAACAAACAATCATTTTTAGTAATTGCTTCTTTCACTCTTCTTTGTCCAATTAGAATGCGGCAAATGTTTTGTTTGAAAATAGAACAAGTTACTTTTCTCCATTTATTTATTTTCTCTTAACATGAATATTGTTATTAATTACGTCGCATGGTCTGCTTAATAAATTCATGTCAAGGGTTTGTACTACGCGTCACGAAGCATAGAGCTATGTAAAATAGAACTTCCTTGTGTGAAATTACAGAAATTTATAATGGTTTAAAAGTGCGAAAAAGGGGATTTTATTATATCTAGTTAATTGTTTATGCAAAAACATTCTTATCAAATAACTTATTTTATAAACTTTCATAAAAATGTTTTTGAAAAAGTGAAGTAAAATAATTTCACACTACTTCGTATGCAGCAAGCAAAGAAACATTGTTTCCTTTATTTAAATTTGAGGACAACAAAAGGTTTCGGTCTGAAGGGTAAAGTAAGCAAGTATAACTACAATTCTAAAGTTTACTATTTTCTTATTACTACGTCCATTAAATCTAATCGAACCGTATTAGAGAATAGATATAGTGAATAGGCGGGATGCAACATTGGTCACAGCGATCGCGTGTAGCCAGTCGTCGCCTGGCACTGCCATCCTCCACTGATTCAGGAATTACAACGAAATCGCTAGT
Organism: Parnassius orleans; assembly: GCA_029286625.1. Classification (NCBI taxonomy): domain Eukaryota; kingdom Metazoa; phylum Arthropoda; class Insecta; order Lepidoptera; family Papilionidae; genus Parnassius; species Parnassius orleans. Next base: position 201,893 of record JAGSMP010000080.1, on the reverse strand, counting down.
AAACATACTTGGTTTTATGGGCAGCTCATGAAAAAATTACCAAACAAAAGTTCTGAATAGAGTTGGTCTATGCGTACGCTTTGTCTCACGCAAAAATTAAAAAGGTGTGTTACCTTCAGAAAACGGCCGCAAGGTTGATATTATAAGGACATTCCGGCACCGCGGGTACACCCCACGCGAATAGAAACTAGCTAATTATCCGCCGAGCTTTAACCGCCTTGTAAACGTCACGACTTGAAATTTACAATGCAAATCAGTCGTTGAGTATTAGTTATAACGTCGGCGCTGAAATTCAAAATTAGTAATTTTAATAGAATCCGTTTCAGTCAGTCCTCCGGCACGACTAGAGCAAGGCAGCTTTATAATGTTCGCACGCGCTACCTTTGTTCTAAAAGTCTAGTCTCTATGGAGGATCAAGTACGTATACGACTCCTTGACGGCTGATCGACATTATTAGAAAATTGCATGCGGTGATCGCATTATTCAAAAATTATTTGAATTCTATCGAACCACCTACGAAGATTGCGGTTCGCATAAATTGAAAAATATTGTTTTGTGTCACAGTTTTGAAGCTCCGTGCAGTGGTATGCCGCGAATAGCGTGAGTAGTTAGTTGCATAGACACTGCATCGAATAATATCAGTGCAGGTGTAAATCAGGGCCAAAGCGATCAGTTGCATATGAGCCATGAATGAGAATAGGAGGGATAGCCCTAGAAGTGCGAATTTAAGCTTGCGGTCAGGTAGTCGCAGCCCACCTGCGAATTTTCCGCCTAGGGACCTCCAAAAGCTTGAGCTCAGTTTTATCGAGTTGAATAAGGAACGCGCGCGACAAAAGGAATGGAAAAAGTTAATCCGCGACATGGTGTTCCAGAGGGGCAAGATCCCGCTGCTGCTTGCTGTGGAGGCCGGCAACCAGAGCATGGTCCGAGAGCTTCTTAGTGCGCAAACGGCTGAGCAACTAAAGGTATTGTCTAATTTCATTCGTTAACTTCACTTTTTGGATTTATTTAAGAATAATAAGTATTTTAAATAATAAAAAATACCCAAGGTGGTAGGAACCTTTTTTGTCTAGGAGTCCGTCTGGATAGACTCTCGCCTATTTCTGCCGCCAAGTACGAGTAGCAGTGCTTGTACTGTTATGTTTCGGTCTGAAGGGTAAAGTAAACCAGTATAACTACATTAGGTGGTAGGACTCCTGTTCTGCCTAGGAATCTGTCTAGGTAGATAACCTTCACCTATTTTTTTTATAGAATAAGGGTGACAAACGAGCACACCGTTCACCTGATGGTAAGTCGATATTGTGGCCCATAGACTTCTACATCTATCCTTGATTAAGAATCAAAATGCAGATGTTTCAAATTGAACTTCTTTTGCCAGCCATAAACGTCCACTGCTGAACATCGGGCAATGAAAAATGCTTTAAATTTTCATTACCAAATGAAGATTTTGATTTTGCTGTTTATTCTGTAAAAAATATGCTGTTAAATTATAAAGACATAGCAATATTGGCTTATTTTAACTACTATTACAGTGTTATGATCTATGGATTATTACGGTGGGGATCGGCAACTGATATTGAAAATATATCTATATTATTACAGAAAATAGCTTACTATTAGTGTTATTTACAATATTATTCCACGGGACCCAGAGATCTCTTAAAGAAATCAATATGTTAAGTGTTGCTTCAGGATTTATTTAAAAAATATAATTTACGTAAAAAAACTATTTTACTATACCTTTGAATTGTCCATAATTTTATCACGCGCAATGAATCTAAACTTGCTGTCCTAAAGTATAGACTTTATAAAAGTAGCAGCTTATTTTTGTATTAATATATAACTATTTTCCACAAGATACCCTGTAATTTGCCTTTGCATAAATTCAAGGCGCATGCAAAAAGCAATCTTATGAAGAAAGGATATTATAAATTAAATGATTATTTAAAAGATAAGAATGCATGGAAATAATGAGCCTTAGATTTTTTATTGATGTTTTTATTTTATAAGGTAAATTGTAATTGTTGGGAGAAAATACTCTACTTGTGAGTTTCTTACGGTTTCTCATAAGATCTCCCGCAGTAGGGACTTGTTGAAGCGATGGCGCATCTTTCTCGACTTTCAAAAAGCGGCAATTTTAAGTAAAAAAAATTGACTTTAACTGACTCTCTCATTGTAGGAAATCTATTTTGCTATAATCACCATGCTTTTCATCTATCGGATTCCATGAGATGCTTCTGCTATTTCCTATAGTCCCTTCTTACGATATCAAAGGTACGAAATTATGTGATGGATTTTTACGCCGACATCACACAGCAAACTTCAAATTCGTTACTAAATCATTTCTTTAATGTTGGATACAAATATTACAAAAAATATAAGATGAAAAGTAACTATGAGAATTTTATTGATACTAGCACTGATATTGTTGATGGTATAATCAGTATTAAAATTCGAAATTATTCCTTCAATACTGTACGTATGTCTCAGTAATACAGACCGTATGACTTAGCCATACGATATAAAACACATTAAATAATAACTACCCTTGAATACCACTATTGGTCGTGCCACTCATGTGTCCAGGCAGCAACCGCCGCTGGCGATACGGCACTTCACCTTGCAGCTAGGAGGCGCGATGTGGACATGGCGCGTATTCTGGTTGACTACGGTGCATCAGTTGACGCTGTTAATGGGGCTGGCCAAACCGCTTTACATATAGCAGCCGCCGAGGGTGACGAACCGCTCGTTAAATACTTCTATGGAGTACGAGCGAATGCTGCTATCACGGATAACGAAGGTAAGGTGTGGTTGAAAATAAATTACCCTTATTACTAGAAGTAATAAAAATCTGCTTTCATGTTTCTAGTAGGAGTGGATAAGTAAGAGGCGACAGAGGGAAACTCAAACAAGAGATGGTTAGCAGCATCTTTCTTCGTCCTCAGGGGACAAAGCATCTGCATTTTGATTTTTAATCAAGGATAAATGTAGATGTATATTGGCCACAGCATCCACTTACCATCAGGTGGAATGTGTTCTCGTCGTCACCCTTATTCTATAAAAAAAATCCTAATAACAAATCAAAATAATAAAAAAGCACGTGTGCAGTTCACACACGGTAGAAGTGAAACCTTCAAATGAAATGAAATGAAATGAAATATAAAACAAAAATATTTCACAGCAAATGGTTTTTTTAATTTGATAATTTTCAACCACAAGTGCGGCATAAAATATAAGATAAAAGTTAAGTTTTATAGCAAATAAATGTTACAATCCTACAAAAATATTTTTACAATATTCTTACACATGTACGGCCTAAATATTAGTGTATTTATTTAATTAAAAGAATATTTTCTTTTGCTTAAAATTGATTTGTAATAGCGTAACGTCTACTTCATTCTATAGGTAAAGTTATTTTATCGAACAAAAATTGATTGACTCTCAAGGTGGTCCATAAAGTGGTAAGATATGAAATCGTGGATTGTTAAGAATGGTTTGGATATAATAATTTTATTCAATATAATTAATTTTATTTATTTGATAAATTTGTAATTTTTTTAAATTTTTATTTTAAAAGTCAAATGTTATATTAAAAATATTTAAAAACCGCAAACAAGGGAGGTTGAGATAATAGAAAACACTTTATACTGTATTAGCTGTACAGAATTTCACCCGCGTATATCGCGCGTCTGAGCCCCGCGACATGTCACCTCTTATAAGCTTACAGACGCCGCGCCGCGTCGATCGCGCGCCGAGCTGAGTGTTGATTTACTGTAATTTTTCATTATCTCTTAAACTATGCATCCAAATAATATGCTATAAATAGCAAGCGAAAGTCTTGATGATGAAGTAACTTTCCTTCGTAAGGATTAATATGCCATGCTTAATAATAATGCTCATAAATCACTTTTTAATTTTCAATATTTTTTTGTCACAAAATACCTTATTTTGGCTTATGTATAAGAAATAGGTTATGGTATCCTGAACTTTTTTTTTTAGATGAAAGAAAATCTATATTTTTGTAGAACATTGTATTTACGTATCACTAACCATTACGCCAGCGTACGCGGATAAATCAGTTCTTGAGCGCTTTTTCTTCCGACTTGCTTAACAAAAATCTATATTTAAGGCTAGCTGAGAGGTGTAGCCTGATGCTAGATAGGCTATACTAATTTTCATGAATATGGCTATCATATACAAAAAGAATTAATCAAATCGGACTGGTAGGGCCAGAGATTAGCGACTTTAAAAAAAAACCTCTTCGCGTTTACAAATGACGATACTAAAGAAGTTTCACTTCAAAAAACTGCGGCCCCCCTATGATGCAATCTATGGGGGAGGCCTATATTCAGCAGTGAACTTTAACAGGGTATAATGGACAGATAATTACCGGGCACGGGTGCTTCGGTGATTATCTGTGTAAGATCGAACGCGAAGCGACGGCGAACTGCTTCCACTGCGGTGGACAGGACCAGGACTCTGCGTCCCATACGCTGGCGATATGTCCAGCGGGAACGGGAGCGAATGATCCTGGCAAACCGGGTCGGTCGGGACCTCTCCTGCCAGCAGTCGTGTCGGCGATGTTGAGCGGGGACTCGGCGTGAGGGCTGCAGCCACCTTCTGTGAGTCCGTAATGGTCCAGAAGGAGGCTGCTGAGCGATCGGAGGAGGACAGATCCCACTCGGAGACGACGCCATCAAGGCGTTCGTCACGGCCCTCCCTTTGAAGATGGTGTTCCCTACCAGAAACGGGGCCTCTGGGGTTGCAGGCGTTTGGAGCGGGGCCTCGAACGCCCAGTAACGTAACCCCGAGGAGGACGATGGCTCGAAGTGGTCCTGAGACATCGTAATAGCACTGAGAGGGTGCTGGGGTAGTAAGTTCTACCCTGGGACGTGCTTTCAATAAAGCAAAGGAGAGAGGGCCCCGGTTTCGTTCCGAACGGAGATCCGGGACCCTTCGTACACGCTGATGGAGACCACCGTGGGGTTTTAGCCGGTAGGAGTCCGGCATAACCTTCAGGTTGCCCCGCAGCCAGAGGAATCCATGAGGATTTCCCCATGAAAAAAATGTTGCAAGCTATAAAGCGCTAGATGTGGCTCTAAAAGCGTTAAGGTTGTTCGTCATTCAGGCGTCGCAATGCGTCATCATGCCTCTTCCTGGTTTAGGTAATGTGAGGGAGCTTTTAAAGCTTCATGTGGGATTGTAGTTTAGCGCGTGCTTAGAACAGTAAAAAAAAACTTGGGTTTGTTGATTTGGACGTACGTAACCACTCAAGGCCAACATGCGTGACGCACGGGGTTACACCGCATCATGTGGCGTCGCTCTTACAAAATTTTTATTACAATAATTTTCTTATAAGTTAATTAACTTATAAGGTTTCATTTAAGAAGAAATACTAAAAGATGTTTATAATTTTTTTTACGACGAATATGATTATCATCAAGTCGTTGTAAGCAGTAACCAGGAGTAAATTTTGGGAAACATAGAAAAAATAATGAATTTAAAGCAAATTGAAACTTAGTAGAAGTTTAACGATTGCGTTATTGTTTGTTGATAAAATAAAGTTAAAGTAAATTATACTATAAAAATTTCCGTTGAATGAGTTTGTATCGCAAAGTCAGTTCCTTTAATATTGTTGTTTATCTACGAAACTTTAATAAAAGTTTCATGGTGTAAATTGTTTCTTAACCTTAGAATAAAAACAATTGGAGAACAAGGAATAATGAAGGATAGCTTAACTATTATTTATACTTTACGCGATATGTTTTAATTTAATTAATGGACTTAGTTCAATAATAGGCGCATGTATGAGTCTCTGAAATTTGTGCGATTTGCTGTAGAGACTATCGGTCCGTGGGGTCCACGTGCAGTAAGCTTCCTAAAGGAACTGTAATCTTGACTTGTTGCCTGATAAGAGGGTTGGTTTTTTTCTCACTCAGAGGCTTCGTATATCCATTCAGCGAGGAAACACAGGTAACGTTCTTGTCACTATACTGCGGGAAGTAGGACTGTATGATAATTTAAGATTTTAGTTTCATTTTTTTATCATGGTAATAAATATTGTGCTTATATTATTATGTTAAGTAAATAAATGTTATAAATAATATTATGTTGATAATATTGTTTTTTATATTATCAACTTAATCGTATTTTGTATTATAATAATACAATGAAGTTTTCTTATTAAAAAAGATATTACCAGTTAAGGCAAATGTCGACTCTACTTCTGCTCTCTATACTCAGCTTTTAGCATAGTTTCTTGTTTTGAAATACATTTTTGATATACAAAAATTTTTGAACAGACCGAACTCCGCTGCACTTAGCCGCTGAAAATGGTCATGCTGCAATCATTGAGCTTTTGGCTGACAAATTTAAAGCGTCAATCTTTGAAAGAACAAAAGATGGCAGCACTCTGATGCATATTGCGTCGTTGAATGGCCACGCAGACTGTGCAATGATGTTGTTCAAGAAAGGAGTTTATCTTCACATGCCCAATAAGGTATGTTTATAATATAGCAATAAAGACCATAATACGTTAAATATTTTCAACTGATTGTACTTAATTTTGCATTTAGATCACCCTAAAAAAATTATGAATAATTGTATATAACAATATATTGTTGATAGTAAACTTCTTTTATTCGTCATGTTACTATCCTCAGTTTTGTTGAATATTCACTTTCATTGTTTATCTAATTACATATACAGGCACACACTATTATTTCTATGCTATCTATCCTACCGGCTGCGCCATGTAATAATGCATGATTAGGGACACGTTCATAAAAGACTGTAGTTGATCTGAGATTAACTTTATTTTCTACCCCACATGCAAAACATAAAATAAATATTCAAACCTACTTCACATCACCCACTTCGGCCCGTTAAAGTGGGCCTCTCCCGTTGTAGAGAATTAAAGCTGCAGACAAAATGACGACCGCAGTACCAGATCAGAATATAACATGCAGCTATAGTATGATTGTGTTACGAATAGGTCTCACACAATACCAGCGTGAAATAGCAGCGTAATGCTGCTGTGTTTAGTATGATGAGTGTAGGAACCGAATATTCGTTTAAGGGGTGACAACGCATCTATTTTTTTATTCTTAAACGAGGGTAGATGTGGTGGAGGTGGACTATGTGCTCGTTTGTCATTCTTATTTTATAAAAAATATGTCTTGCACATTCGATGAGTTAAGTCCGGTAGCGCCTTGATGACGTAGAAGGAAGCTGCGTAAGGGAAAATAGAGAGACAACAGATAGCCCAATTTGTAACGGGAGAGCTAAACGCACTATGAAGGTATTATATAGGTTGATTTGTTGTCCAGTTTCAAATAGATCTCTATATCTATGTGGTGCGCACGGTTTTCCTGCGGTTCTAATGCAGGACGGGGTGATTTTAAAATAAGGTCGGGGAAAAGTTTCTTCGTATTTTATATAAAAATTCAAGACATTTTTTTTTCAAAGTTTAGTTATATTTAATTATAATATATATGTGCCATTTTGTTCGATAACTTATTGCCATCTTGTAGGTAGTGACATAATTCCGTTGCTGTAGAAATCTTGGGATTTTTGATCAAAAAAATGCGACAAGTAGTTTTGACAGTACGCTCTTGATGTTTACTTAATACTACCCAAAGAATTCTGAAGAGACCGAAATAGGTGAAAATCTGGGGGTGCAAGGTCAGGACTATATGATGGACGCATTAACACTTCCCCACCAAGCTCTCTCAATTTTTGCTGAGTGGCCAAAGATTTGTGTGGTTTGGCGTTATGATGATGAAAGACCACTACTTTTCTGTTGATCAATTCCGGCCAGTTTTTCTCAATTTTTTGCTTGAGTCTCATTAGTTGTTGGCAATAGAGATCCAAATCGATGGTTTTCCCCGGCGGAAAAAGCTCATAATAAACGATGCCCTTCTAATCCCACCATACACACAGCTTGACCTTATTGTGTGACTACCCTTTGACCATGATCTTTTTCACACGTTCTTGTCGTACGTGATCCACTTTTCATCACCAGTGATCAATCTTTAAAAAAACGGTTCGGTTTCATTACGTTTCAATAGAGAATCGCAAATGAGTACACGATTCATTAGGTTTTTTGTATAGCCAGACTTTTTTCAAATGGGTCAAAACTGTTTTGTGGTCAATCCTCAATTCTTCGGCTATGTCGTAACTACTAATATGCCGATCTTGCTCCACTTTTTCAAAAATGGCATCGACTTTATCCGTATGAGGGCGACCAGAGCGAGCTGCATCTTTGACATCAAAATTCCCGGACTGAAAACGCTTGAACCAACTTTGTGCTACTCTTACTGACACTGCATTAGGTCCATAAACGTCAAAATTTTTTCGCGGCTTGAGTCGCATTTTTCCTTTTTGTAATAAAACTTCAGAATGTATCGAATTTCTTCGTTAGATTCACTCATTTAGGCGGACATAAAAATAATTGAAAAATGGCGGGAAAGTGTTTTTTACTTTTTTTTTTTTTTTCTTAATGTCGCATATGTATTGATATTAAAAACAGCCAGATACAAACAGTACAACCAAAGAGATTTTTCTTCAATTTTATACAAATAAAATACGAAGAAACTTTTTCCCCGATCTATTATATTATATACTTGAACGTACCTACTAATACAATTACACTTATGATTATTCAGGCTATAATGGTCAGTTATTTAAACGTTGTTCATGTGATCGTGTTATAAATGGTGCGAATGTGATTTAGAAAAATCTAAAAATATTAATTTTTTTCTAAGAAATGTTAAATCATTTTCGTTTACTAGTTTTTATTAACACTAGAATTTACTCAATTTCCCGCATGCAAAACGTATAATGAAGTATAACTTCAAGTGTATTATTACTATGTGGAGTTACATGCTTTAATTCCTCCCTCTCCTTTCTACCATCGGACAACCAGGCGATCGGCGGGTCTTCAACCCTTTGTTGTCGATATTTGGTTTGGATTGGATAACGGTTTGCTTCTAATTTTGTAATGCGTACGTCAAAGGAGTAAAATAATTTGCCGGCGTCTGTCTTTCCGTCCGAATACAATCTGTGCGTCTTCAAGACAAGAGTGAATAGACCTTTTCGCTAAGATAGTGCGATTTACCATCTAGGGCTACATCACTACTTACCACCAGGTGGGATTGTGGTCAAGCACTGGCTTATAATAAAGAAAAAAAAGTGGTAGGACTCCTTTTCTGCCTAGGAGTCGTCTGGCGTAGGAACCACCCTCTCACCTATTTCTGCCGCCAATCAGCAGTGCTTGCATTGTTGTGTTCCGGTGTGAAGGGTATAGAAAGCCAGGACGATTACAGGCTGTGAGACATTCCATCTTAGTCCTCAGAGGTGACAACGCATCTGTAGTCTTCTTTGTTTGGAGATGGCTGCAGGTGTCCATGGACTGCAGTAGTCAATTCAGTATTAAAAACTGTTTATTATACTTATATTAAAGACTCGCTGCCCGCAATAAACGGCAACGGCAGGCTTGCCGTAAGGCCCGTAAGTGCAATAGAGAGCGCAAAACGCAACAGGCGGCGTTCTATTTCCCCATTTTATTGCATTGCGCGCAGCGAGTCTTTAACATTAGTATAATAACAGAACTTTTGTGTGCGCCATATCTGTCATATTTTTTTTTAATTTCAGGATGGAGCACGCAGTATACATACGGCAGCGCGGTACGGTCACGTAGGAATCATCAACACATTGCTACAAAAAGGGGAGAGTGTGGATGTTACGACAAATGTACGCATGTATTAATTAATTAGAGTAGAAGCTATTTTTGTTTTATCATTTTAATAAAAATGTAGAGAAAATAGTTTCCGTGGTTAATCTCATCATTTTATTCATTCATTAATTCATCGTCATCGTTATAGCCCAAGTCTACTGCTGAATATAGGCCTCCTCCAAGGAATGCCACAAATCACCGTCCTGAACCACATGTATCCATCAACTTCCTACATCTCTTACTAGATCGTTACTCCATCTTAAATGAGGCCGCCCTAGTTCGCTTACCTGTACGAGACTGCCACTTGAGAACCTTTCTTTCCCATCGGTTGTCGATTCTTCGAGCTATATGGCCAGCCCATTACTGATACTGATTCGTTTCGCTATGTCGCTTACTCTGGTTTTACTACAGATATCCCATTTATAAATCTATCACGCAGAGAAACTCCGAGCATAGACCTCTCCATAGCTCGCTTTGCGATTTGAGACATACGGCCGGTTCATTAATTACAGCGTATCAAATGTCCACTGTTGAACATAGGCCGCCGTATTTTTTTAAAAATATTTTGAGTTATAATCAGGAAGCTGCTGCCCAATTCCCGTTTAATGTCCCTCTGTTGCGTCTTACGGCACCCACAGGATGATATAGGGTAGTGGATTTTTTTACACCGCTACTCCACGGCATCAACATACCGTCATAATTATGTTTTTTTCGTAAACTAACGCCTAATTTTTTCGTAGGTTTAATGTCAGGGACACGGCATATTATAATGTCTTCTTGACCGAATTTCGGTCACGGTGGCTAGTCTTAACGAAGACTAATCATCCGCGCAGGACAGGAGTATAGTGCATGAGAGTGTGCGCAAGTATAGGTGCGCTCTCTATTCCATCACTCTCATAGTCCCATGGAACGGCAATCCGACACGACCGGAGAGAGATCAGGCGTAGAACCAACGGCTTTACATGTTTTTCAAGGCAGAAGGCTGAAACACCGCCAACTTCTTGAATTCGGGCTGCTACTGAGAATTTATTAACAGAAAATACCTTTAAAATTAAAAGGTTTGAACCCGGGACCTCATGATGACCAGTCGCGCTTACGACCACTAGATCACCGAGGCAGTCTAATGGCACGATTACAATATACTATAATTAAAATCACAAAATCGATTATTGTAGTGATGCACAATTACCATTTTTTTATTACGGCCTAAGGTATATTTTTTTTGTAGAATGATTTGATTACGTCACGTCCATTGAGTTATATGTACTACGTACTAGAGAAGCTATTCCAAACAAAAAATGTGCGCTACTCTGTTTTCGCACATGCGCGGTAGTTAGTAAAATATTACATATTATTACCTATTTATTCAACAACAAAAAATGTTACTTACTTGACTACTGAATTGTTATTTACGTAAGGTTTAAACTTTAATTTGAAATCTCGTACTATTATCGCCGCTCCACACTGCATGAATATTGAAGCCACAGTAAATAACACTAAGGTAAGGTGTACGGATTGCAGTACAGTTCAGTTGAACATAGTGAATGTTCGGAATGCGAAATCTAGTGCGTAGTACATATATATCAATGGTCACGTCAATGAGACATACAGATCGTATTTTTGGTTTCTTAATCAGGACAACTACACAGCACTACACGTTGCAGTAGAATCATGCAAGCCGGCAGTTGTAGAAACTCTTTTGGGATATGGAGCAGATGTTCACATAAGAGGAGGTAAACAACGAGAGACACCTTTGCACATTGCGGCAAGGATACCTGATGGTAAGTTTAATTGGTAAATATTGTTATTTAATTTTAATATCCGCATAAATCGGTAAAGATAAACGCTTAGTTTGCTACAGCCTATCAAAAGTTTACTTCTGAACATAGGCCTCCCCCATTGATTGCCTAATAGGGGGGAGGCATATTTTCATAGTTGGCACGATTAGCAGGAGATAGGCAGCAGTGTATTTCTAATAACAAACAAAAATAGTTTTTATATTAGGAAGACACTGCTGCCTATCTCCAGGTTGGTTTCCCTCTGTCGCCTTTTACGACACGCACAGGACGAGTAGTGGATATTCTTATACCGCCACTACACGGTGAAGTTTTTATGACTGTTTATAACTTCCGTTTGTTTTAAATTATTTTATAGGAGATAAATGTGCAATTATGCTCCTGAAGTCTGGTGCAGGGCCAAACAAAGCCACTGAAGATGGTATGACTCCTGTACATGTAGCAGCGAAATACGGCAACTTGGCAACATTGCTACTCCTTCTCGAAGATGGAGGAGATCCTCTCAGGAAAACAAAGGTTTCAATTAGTACTATTTAATTTTAATTAGATTAGGAAGTTTAATTTTATCTATAATCGATTAACTTATTATATATTAAACAGTTTCAACAAACAGGGTCTAGTTTTATTTTGGAGAAATTTCGCAGTCGATCTTTAGAATATAACATATTATGCATATGGCAGCGATAATCTATTTAAATTAACAACAAAGGTTGTGTAAACCTAACTTGTGTCAAGTCAGTTGTGAATATTTACTTGTAGTAGTAACTTGATCACTTGGCAAGGTACTGTTTATATTTTTTTGTATTCGAATAATGCTTACTGTTAAACCACTGTGAAAACCTTTCTGTTATTTATATTTCATTATCCATACTGGGTATGAAAATTATTAATACAATCACGTGTTGCTTGCTAAAAAATATTTTTATTACTTGAATGACAAATAACCAAAAAACTAACCAGAGAAAACAACAACTGGTGCTGCCTTGTAGATTATAAATATATTATACTTTCTATCAATTTTTTCAGACTGGTGAAACGCCACTTCATATGGCATGCAGAAGTTGCAAGCCAGATGTAGTACGGCATTTAATAGAGTTCGTTAAAGAAAAGAAGGGCGAGAATGTTGCTACGGCGTACATAGATTCCGTTGACGAAGATGGCGCGACTGCATTACATTTTGCATGTAAAATTACAAAGGAAGAGGTAAAAACGCCCGCAGCGGATAGAGAAGTCGTTAAATGCTTAATGGAAAATGGCGCAGATGTATCTTTAGTAACCAAACATAACCATGAGACAGTATTTCATTTCTGCGCTATCGCTGGAAACAATGATGTTATGACTGAAATGATTTCTGATATGTCGACTGCGGACGTCAGTAAAGCTCTCAATAAACAAAACTCTATTGGTTGGACACCTCTTTTAATAGCGTGTCATCGAGGACATATGGAACTTGTAAATAATTTACTTACAAATCACGCTAGGGTAGATGTTTTTGACGTTGAAGGCAGATCGGCACTACACCTAGCCGCTGAACGTGGTTTTTTGCAAGTATGTGATGCTTTGCTAACAAATAAAGCATTTATAAACTCTAAAGCCAGAAATGGTAGAACTGCCCTTCATTTAGCTGCCATGAATGGATATACACATTTAGTTAAGTTCCTTATACGTGATCATAATGCATTAATTGATGTTCTTACTTTAAAAAAGCAAACACCGTTACATTTAGCCGCTGCTAGTGGGCAAATAGAAGTTTGTAAATTGTTACTAGAATTAGGAGCTAATATAGATGCTACAGATGAATTGGGCCAAAAACCAATTCACGCTGCTGCACAGAATAACTACTCTGAAGTGGTTCAGTTATTTCTTCAGCAACATCCTAACTTAGTTATGGCAACTACAAAAGATGGAAACACTTGCGCTCATATAGCAGCTATCCAGGGTTCAGTGAAAGTAATCGAGGAACTAATGAAATTTGATAGGACTGGTGTTATATCAGCACGAAACAAATTAAACGATTCTACTCCTTTACAATTGGCTGCTGAGGGTGGTCACGCAGATGTTGTGAGAGTTCTTGTTAGAGCTGGGGCCTCGTGTACTGATGAAAATAGAGCAGGATTAACAGCAGTCCACTTAGCAGCAGAACATGGTCATACAAACGTTCTAGATGTCATGAGATCAACAAATACTTTAAGGATATCCAGTAAAAAGTTGGGGCTAACCCCTCTTCATATAGCAGCATATTATGGTCAAGCCGGTAAATTATATACATATATATGTATATATATACACTCCTATTGTGATTATTATTATAGTAAACATAATAAAAATTAAAAAAAATATTATTCCAGAAACTGTCCGAGAGCTTCTTTCACAAGTTCCTGGAACGGCAAAGTCAGATCCACCTACAGGGATGTCTTTAGTCCCCGTATTAGGTGCCGAATCTGGTCTTACACCTCTCCATCTCGCTGCATATAATGGAAATGAAAATGTTGTGAGATTACTTCTTAATTCTCCAGGTGTCCAAGTAGATGCAGCTTCTAACGAAAATGTGAGTTACGTTTATCAAACTTTTTCTTTTGTACTTTTTTAATATTATGTAAATGTAATAATTTTATGTAAATGTAATATTTTAAAATAATTTTAAAATTTCAGGGATACAATCCTTTACATTTGGCCTGTTTTGGTGGACATATGTCTATTGTAGGTCTCTTATTAAGTCGATCTGCAGAATTACTACAAAGCGTAGATAGACACGGAAAAACAGGATTACACATAGCTTCAACGTATGGTCATTATCAAATGGTTGAAGTTTTATTAGGCCAAGGTGCAGAAATTAACGCCACGGATAAGAATGGTTGGACTCCATTACACTGTGCGGCCAAAGCTGGACATCTAAATGTAGTAAAATTACTATGCGAATCAGGAGCTTCGCCTAAAAGTGAAACCAATTTAAATTGCGCTCCAATCTGGTTCGCTGCTTCTGAAAATCATAATGATGTTCTTGAATATCTTTTGCATAAAGAACACGATACGCAATCTCTTATGGATGATAAAAGATTTATTTATAATCTAATGGTGTGTTCGAAAAATCATAACAATATTCCAATAGAAGAATTTGTTTTGGTATCACCAGCACCTGTAGACACAGCTGCTAAGTTGTCAAACCTTTATATCAATTTATCTACTAAGGTAAAACACAATGTTTCTTAATATTTTTCTTAAACATGTGTTTTGCATTTAATAACAAATCAATACTATTTGATCAGGAAAAGGAGCGTGCCAAAGATCTTATAGCAGCTGGTAAACAGTGTGAAGCGATGGCCACAGAACTATTGGCATTAGCCGCTGGCGCTGATTCAGCTGGTCATATACTTACTGCTACGGATAACAGAAATATCGAATTTTTAGATGTATTGATAGAAAATGAGCAAAAAGAAGTCATTGCACATACAGTCGTCCAAAGATATCTTCAGGTAAAAAATAGGTAACTTCGTCTACTAAAGTAATCCTACCTATCAAGTGTCCATTGTGATATTTATAGCAATTGATTTCTTTCAGGAACTCTGGAGAGGGAGCCTCAAGTGGAATGGCATCAAAATTATGTTCCTTTTTTTCGCATTTATAATATGTCCACCAGTTTGGGTGGTGTTTTCTCTTCCGCTAGGCCACAAATATAATAAGATTCCAATAATTAAGTTTATGTCGTATTTAACGGCTCATATTTACCTTATGATATTATTGTCATTAGTGGCTATAACACCAATTAATAATTCAATATTCAGGGAAAGTTTAGTTCCGAGATGGTATGAGTGGATGCTTTTAATTTCTTTAAGTGGGCTTTTGCTCTTTGAATTAACAAACCCTAGTGATAAGTCAGGTCTAGGGTGGATAAAAATGGCCGTATTGTTATTTGGAATGATTGGAGTAGCTACTCATGTAGTGGGATGGATATTTGTTATGCCTAAGTATTGGCCAACGTTAATGTATTGTAGAAATCAATGTTTTGCCCTTTCCTTTCTTCTGGCTTGTGTCCAAATTTTGGACTTTTTGTCATTTCATCATCTTTTCGGTCCATGGGCTATAATAATTGGTGATCTTATGAAAGACTTGGGCAGGTTTTTAGCAGTATTAGCAATATTTGTCTTTGGATTTTCGATGCATATCGTAGCTCTCAACCAGCCGTTTAGAAATTTAAATAAACCGGAAGACAATAAATATGCTAGACAAGCGAGAAGGAAAGTTTTTTCAGACGGTAAGTGTTTTTCTATAATTTTTTCAAAACTTACAACGAATAACATGTCAATTCTTTACTAACTTACAACCTTGTTTTCCAACATCGAATTTTGTAGATTAGTATTTGGTGTAGTAGTATAATGTCTTTATATAACTTTACTTTTCTGATAGTGTATCTCACACATTTAAATAGACATTTGTTTAATCACTGTTATTACAAAATAGATAATAGTCTACGGATGAAACGACAAACATATGATTCACAATGGATTAATAGTCTTTCTGGGGAATCATATCGGAGGAAACAGGGACCAACGGGACGTAAGTCCGTGTTAGAGATAGAGGCAAACGATATTTTCTTTTATTTTTTCGCTCACGAAGTAAACCATTCATCATATGATGATTGCAATACAATTCGGTGTGCTTGTTTTGTTTTATTTAAAAACCATCCGCTTGCAGGCTTGAATGTTCGCCGCTACATCGGGAATGTTATCATCGTCAATTGATATTATTATTCAAGTTAGTACTTGTTAGGCAATAATCGCAAATAACACAACATATTGAATGTGGAATGTATAGGTCTGTACAATACAAACAAACACCCTTAGAATAAGTCATAAACTATACAAAATATTTTCATAGTTTTCATCATGAATTTTAATGCAAATAATTAGTGTGCGTCACCTAACGTGTTATGACAGGAAATTTTGTGTAAATGAATATTGACACATAATTTTCTTACATAGCACGCTGAGTGAAATTGTACGAGAGATGTATATTCCAGATGTCGATGCTGACACAGAACATGCATTCCTTGTCACAATAATAGTTTTAGTGGAATGAGTGGCCGACTTCACCGCATTTGATGGAGTAATTATATTTTGCGCATGCCGTCGCTGGCTTATGTCCTGCGTTTGTTACACCAGTGTCTCGAGGAATCACTTTTTGCTACGGATGTGTTTTTGCTGTCGTCGTTGTGGCACGTATGGTGTGCCAACACCATTCATGTATAGTTGCTATAGAGAGGATTGGGGTGGAATGATGCATCGGGAAATTGCCTTACATTCTTAAACTTTCACAACATTATTATTAGTTACAGTCTAAACCCAAACAACAAGTAAACAATTACTCTGAAACATAACTGCATCAACATTCACACGTATCAATCTACCCCATCCTTGCACATTTGTTGTTAAATTAGTTGACATTTGAAAAATATTGTGGATAATCTAATGCAAAGTATCATAACAAAATTTTATTACATTTTCTTTGGAAAAATATTTAAATAAGACCAGAATGTTCTGTTATGATACAAAGCAATAATTCAGAATATTTTTAGTACATAAAGTAGGGGTAAATTGATGCCTAGTAAAACATGAACACAGGACGTTATCTATATGTACACATCTCTCACATAAAGAAAACTGCATTAAGCTACCCCTACCTCTCTTTTGCACTGAGTTTGAGCAACGTGAGAATTTGGTCCATTTGAGTATTGTCTTCTAGCGGCTTTGTCACCGATCGAAGCCTTCGAGAAATTGTTCCTCGCCCTTTTCGGCCAGATTACATTGTCCGACTTAAACTACATATCCACGGTGAGAGCTTTGTGGACACAGAACCTCTTCAAGTTCGTCTTCGGGGCCTACTTGCTGATATCTGTTGTGGTGCTCGTAACTCTCCTAATTGCGATGATGTCGGACACTTATCAGCGCATACAGGTAACTGAGCAGTTACTTCGAACTTGTGTCTTGTTCGCAGTGACGATGAATCCACTATTTTCCTTCGAGCTACTGTTCTTCGCTGTGTTTGGTCAAACCACAACGGAACAAACGAGAGTGCATCGAAATGACACCAACACGCAACCAGCGTGGACAAATTACTTATTCAAAATTGTGTTTGGAATTTACATGCTGGTATCGGTGGTGGTACTAATAAATCTCCTGATTGCTATGATGTCAGACACGTATCAAAGAATTCAGGTACTTTAAGAAACGACTATTCACACGTGGCGCTGCTATCATCAATATCACTTAAAATTCCTCTACCTAAATAAAATAAGTAAAATTATTTAAGTGTGTGATTATTAAATATAAAATGTTTAAATATAAAAATGTAATAAAAACTATGCTTCTGCTATACTTTGCTATCTAATCTAGCATGTAAGATTTATTACTGTAATTAAAATGCTTTATTAAAATAAACAAATTCAATATAAGTTATGTGTGACAACTATATAAATAATAGACAGTATAAATTATTATCTTAACTGTTTTCTTCTATATACTTAAAAGTCAAAATATAAAGCTATTTCTTTGTATGTGCTCATTAAATAAAGTATGTTTAAAGCAAAGAAAAAAACACTATGGAAAATTAATTACATAGATTGGTTTACAAAATCATAAAGTGAGTGAAAATTTACAGGCTCAATCAGATATAGAATGGAAGTATGGTTTATCCAAGTTAATTCGTAACATGCACAGAACGAATACAGCGCCATCTCCACTTAATTTAGTCACAACATGGCTAATGTGGCTTATTCATAGATGTAAGGTAAGCTTTTGAAACGACCTTTTTATTTGTGGTAAAATTATTGAAACAAACTACTAGGGCTAAGTGCTCGTCGTAAACTGCAACCCACGTTCGACCTCCACCGGCACCAATGAAATTATTAATTGCAGCTTTTAGCGCTGGTTTACCATGTGCCCGGAAACACAACGCGGGGAAATTAAATATTTTGAGGACACGATGTAAGGTCTACCAACATGCATTGGAACAGCGTGGCGGACTGGCTACTCTATAACCCTTTCAGAAATGAAAAGAGACTAGTGCAGTAGGACGTATTATACTGAACCTTTGCTTAACTTTTTTTATAAATAACTTAAATCCAAGTCACTCCAAATGTAACCTGAAACTGCGGCGAAGACATTTTTAATACACGCTCCTAAAGTCTACTAACATAAATTACAGCATATTTGAAATGAGAAGATATCAAATCTAAGGGAATGGTAACGATGAAATAGTCGTGGTTTTTGTATAAAGAGAAAATGATACTTTTCTTCCATTGCGATCCATTGTATATTTTGTTTTTCTTATTAATAAATAGTTTTGCAGTATTTTTAGTTTCCCAACATGTTTTTTGTCTTCAGAATCGAATGAGTAAGAAGAAACGAACGAGCCTGGTGCATATGATTGGAATGCAAAGGCAGGACCAACTGAGTGCAAGATCGAAAGCCGGGGCAAAGTGGTTATCCAAGGTAAAAAGAGGACAGGTTGTACCAAAAGGTAAATTTCTTTCTTGTACAATTTTACGTATAGAACTATCTATAATTGTTACAAAAACATTAACTCAGGGAGATCATAAAAGTGAAGAGGAGGCTTCGGCCGGAAAATCCCCACCAACAGGCGGGGCGGGCTGAGAGGCAGAGGGGCCTCTGACAATCAGAGGCCGAACAAGCGGCAAAGCATGCCGAGGAGGGGCGCCACCCGGGCGATACGGCTCGGGTATCAGGCGAAGAGACGGATGCGACTGGCGGCTCCGAGGTGGAGCGTAAGGCCAGATTCGTAAAGGAGGTGGAGGCCGCGATCAAGGTCGTGGCCCACAAGCAAAAGGCCTCCTCAAAGTTAAAGGCCATTCCCGCGGCCTCCGCCTCCATCATGGCGGCTGCGGAGGCCAACTTTGTTGGGGCCGAGCCTAAGGCAAACGAGGTAGCGGAGCTGCGGGCGGACGTGGCCCGCCTGACGTCCGCCATGGAGACTCTCCAGAAGGAGAATGAGAAGCTCCGCGCAGACCTGGCCAGTCTACGTGAGCCTGCCTCTCGCGCGGCGCCCCAGACGCAGCGCCCAAGCCAGCCCGTGCCGATGGAGAACCAGGTTCTGAACCTGGTCCGGCAGGAGCTGGCTGCCTTCCAGCACCGGTTTTCCGTGCTGGAGGGCATCGTCCTGCGGCCCCCCCTAGGGGCAAATAAGACGGCGGCGAGGCCGGCAACGGTCTCGTACGCGGCGGCCACAGCTGCCGCATCCAAGCCGGGGCCGTCCAGCCAGCCTTCGGGGTTGCAGTTGCCCCTCCCCGAAAGCCGGCTCCGGCAAAACCGGTACCGGCTGAACCGGCTCCGGCTAAGCCGGCAACGGGAAGGAGAGGCAAGGCGAAGGCAAAAAAGGGCAAAGCGGCAGCACAGGTGGTGGCTGCGCCAGCCCCAGTGCCTGCGGCGAATGTGCCAGCGCCAGCGGCAAGCCAGCGCCGCCGCCGCCGCCACCGCCCCCTCAGCTCCCTACACCTCCCGCGGCTGAAGCCGGTTGGCAGGTGGTCGGGGACAAAAATAAGGGGAAGAAGGCAGCCAAAAAGGCCAAAGAGCAGGAGCGGCAGCGCCAGTTCAGGGCGCGCAAGATCGCGGCTGGGCTCCGCGCCCGAAGACCGCAGCTGTAGTGATTACACTACAGCCGGACGCGGAAAAGAAGGGCGTTACCTACCGCGATCTGCTCGCGAAGGCGAAAGAGGCGGTGGATCTCGGGAGCTCGATCACCGGGGCCTCCGGCTCAAAGTCACCCAGACGGGGGCCCGTATGCTGGAGATCCCCGGGGAATCCAGTGGCGCGACCGCGGACGCTCTGGCTGCGAAGCTCAGAGCGTCCCTGAACGCGGACGAGGCCCGAGTGTCCAGGCCGTCAGATGCGCAGACCTGCGCATCGCGGGTCTGGACGACTCGGTATCGGAGGAGGAGTTGGTGGCCGCCGTCGCCAGGTCCGGGGGGTGCACTACTGACCAGATCAGGTCAGGCGCCATACGCCCGGACCAACAGGGTATGCATGCCGCCACGGTGTGCTGCCCTGTTACGGCAGCCAAAACCATAGTGGAGGGCCGAAGGCTTCTGGTGGGCTGGGTCTCAGCGCAGGTTGCTGCTGGAGCCCAGACTCTGAGGTGCTACCGCTGTCTCGTGGGGCACCACGTATCTGTGAAATGCGCCTCGGAGGTTGACCGTAGTGGCCTTTGCTTCCGCTGCTGTCAGCCCGGACACATATCGGCGACCTGCTGCGTCACGCCGCACTGTGATGCATGTGCGGCGACCGGCAGGCCAGCCGATCACCGGGCCGGAAGCAAGGCCTGCGTGCCACCCGCCAAGGCCAAGGCCGCGGGTAGGGGAGGGCCCTCCGCCGCCACCGCCTCTGTGGCCACCGCCGCGGTCGCGACTGCCGCCGCCGCCGCTGTCGCTGTCGTTGCCGCCGCCGCCGCGACACCGACGCCCGCAGAAAGGCGCCCGTGGAGGAAGCTGAAATGGAATGCCTATAACGGCCCCATTAAGCTTCCTCCAGGCGAATATCAACCACTGCGCCTGCGCTCAGGATCTGTTGCTCCAGAGCATGGCGCAGTGGTCGATTAACATCGCTGTGGTCGCTGAGCCGTATTTTGTCTGGCCTAGGGAGGACTGGGTGGCGGACCTTAACGGCTCAGTGGCCATCATTTCTTCAGCCGCCGCCGGTACCCCGACCCTTGAAGGTGTCAGGAGGGTCAGGGTGCGTAGCGGCACGGTTCGGGAGTTCGTCATTGTGGGGTGTACTTCTCCCGAACCGATCTCTCGCCGAGTTTCACAACTCTCTTGCAGAGCTGAGAGCAGTCGTCGTCGAGCTACCCCTCCCGTACTTGTCCTCGGGGACTTTAATGCCAAGAACTTGGCTTGGGGTTCTCGTCGTACAGATGTGCGGGTAGGATGGTGGAAGACTGGGCTCTGGAGACAGGCCTGGTCGTCCTAAATCGGGGTTCTGTCCACACGTGTGTGCGGATGCGGGGCGAGTCGGTGGACATTTCGTTCGCTAGCCCCGCTCTGTCGCCGCGTGCCATTGACTGGCGGGTCATGGAGGGGTGGAGACCTACCCGACCACCGGTACATCCGGTTTGACGTCTCCACCCAGCCCTCGAGCGCGCCAGTCCCACAGGCCCCGAGTGGTCCGCGTTGGGCGCTGAAGCAGCTGGACCGGGAGCTCCTCCTGGAAGCCTCGATCGTGCAGGCCTGGTGTCATCACCGGACAGGCCTGCCGACGTCAATGATGAGGCAGGGTGGTTCCAGGAGGCCATGTCCGAGATATGTGACGTGGCAATGCCCCGCGTCCGGCCAGGAAGTGCCCGGCGTCAGGTGTATTGGTGGTCGCGTGAGCTGACGTCTCTGCGCGAGGCGTGTGTCGCCGCGCGGCACCTGTACGCCAGGCATCGCAGGCTCCGCATTCGTTCACCGAATGCGGCAGCCGCTGAGGCGGAGCTGTACGAGGGATACAGAGCGGCGAAGACCGCCTCCGGGAGGCTGTCCTGCGGGCGGGATCGGGCCCGTGAGGAGATGCTGGAGACTCTCAATAGAGATCCGTGGGGGCGCCCTTACAAGATGGTGTGGATAAACTCGCACCTGGGCCCCGCTGACGCAGAGTCTCCGGCCTCAGCTCGTGGAGGATGTGGTGAGCGCTCTGTTCCCTGCGCGCGGGAACATCCGCCCCGCCTATGGCTCCGCCACCTGCGGTGCCGGAAGCGGACCACCAGGACGACGACGACGACATCCGGAAGGGACCGGGTAGACCTGAGAGTGGCGGTACGTAGGCTCAAGGCCAGAATACCGCCCCAGGACCCGATGGCTTGCCTGGCAGCCTGGGTCCTGGCCTCGGAGGCTCTCGGGCCCCGACTGGAGGGCTCCTAAGCGCATGCTTGGAGAGGCCAATTCCCGCTTGTTGGAAGACGGGGAAGCTGGTCCTCATTCGGAAGCCGGGCGCCCTGCGGACTCTCCGTCCGCATACCGGCCCGTGGTGCTGCTCGACGAGGTAAGCTCTTTGAAAGAGTAATTGCAAACCGCCTCGCCGAGCACCTTGCGGACGGGGCCGGATCTTGCGGAACACCAGTTTGGTTTCCGCAAGAGGCGCTCTACGGTGGACGCCATCATGCGCGTGAGAGCCCTCACGACGGGGATGCAGTGGCCAGGGGTTGTATTGGCGGTGTCTCGACATCGCCAACGCCTTCAACTCCATGCCCTGGAGCTGCATTAGGAGGCATCCGGTATCACCGGGTGCCGACCTATCTCCGTCGTATAGTCGGGGACTATCTGACGGACAGGGCCGTCATCTACCCCGGTCGAAACGGTGAGGAACCGGCGAGAGATGTCGTGCGGTGTCCCACAGGGTTCGGTTCTGGGGCCGCCCCTGTGGAACATCGGTTACGACTGGTGCTGCGCGCCGACCTCCCTACCGGCGTCAGCGTAGTTTGCTACGCTGACGACACGCTGGTACTGGCACAGGGGTCGTACGAGGCGGCGGCGGAAACTATGACACGCGGGCTGCGATAGTCGTTGAGAGGATCCGGCAACTGGGTCTCGAGGTGGTTTCAGACAAGTCCGAGGCCATGCACTTCCATGGTCTCGGAACAGGCCACCACTGGGATCCTCAGTGATGGTGGGAGGGTATCCATCGGCGTCGAGTCGACGATGAAGCACCTAGGACTCGTCCTCGACGGCCGATGGAACTTCGTTGAGCACTTCCGACGTTTGGCCCCAAACTGGAACGGACCGGGGCTGCCTTCAGGCGGCTCCTGCCGAACCTGGGGCTAAACGCCTCCTGCCGCAGGCTCTACGCGGGGATCGTGAGGTCCATGGCCCTTTACGGGGCCCCGGTGTGGGCGCGTGGTTTGGCGCGGCTTGCCGTCCACCACCTAAACGCGCCCCAAAGGTGGTTGCCGTAAAGATGGTTCGCGGCTACCGCACGATCTCCTCGAGGCGGCGAGCCTCCTTGCTGGATTGCCGCCATGGGATCTGGAGGCGATAGTCCTCGCGCGCCTGCACGAATGGCGCGAGGCGACTATGCGGGGAAACCCGCTGCCGCGGCAAGCCGTCGCGCAGCGGACAGACTTCCGGCATGATCTCATGGCGACATGGAGAGCGACTGTCGCAACCCTGTGCTGGGCACGCCACTATAGCGGCGATAAGACCCTCTTTGAGGAGTGGCTTGAGAGACGCCACGGTGTCCTCACCTTCCGCCTGACGCAGGTCCTCACCGGACACGGTGTGTTCGGGAGGTTCCTGCACCGAATCGGGCGGGAGGAAACGCCTGGTGCTCCCACTGCGAGGATCGACCGGAGGACACGGTGAGCACACCGTGGAGGTGTGCCCTGCTTGGCGGAGCACCGCCGTACTCGTAGCGGCGATAGGCGGCGGCGACCTCGCGTCCGGCCCTGGTCGAAGCCATGGTCCGGAGCGAGACGGAATGATGCCGTCACCACCTTCTGCGAAGCAGTGATGCTAGCGAAGGAGGTGGCGGAGCGGGAGAAGGAAAGAGCAACAGCTTTCCTTCCCGGCCGCCGCGGAGACGCCCGGGCGTCGGGGCTACGTCGTGGCCCCTGACCACCGTAGGCGCGGACCTGTGGACGGCGAGCAATGGTAGCTCGCCGTCCGTCCGTCTAACGACGACAGGCCGTGTCGACGGCGCGTTTTGTTCCACGCGCGCCTCAAAGAGCTGTCAGCAGCGTGAAGGGCCCGCGGGCGGGCCGACGCTCGGGGCTGCGGGCTGTTCGAAAGAGATACCGCGGCTCCGGAACGTAAGGGCACTGAAGGAACACGGATGGTTTTAGTCAGTAAAGTTCGACACTCCTTCCGCTCCACCCACAGCGAAAGGCGTCATTAGATGATTTTCCATCCGCAAAAAAAAAAAAAAAAAAGAAAAAGGGAGATCATAAAAGACCATATATAAAACAGCATAATTAGTAGCGGCAATCTAAAGCTAGCTAACGGCAATCTATTGTTGTCAAGTCAATCGAGGCCTCCCCATAGATTGTCACATAGGGGGGATTGTCATAGTTGCCACGCTTCGCAGGTAGGTCGTTAACCGCAGTTTTTTATCATTTTGAGTTCTCATCATAAAGGTGCTGTTGACAATCTTCTGTTTAAGTTTCCCTTTGTCACTTCTTATGACACCCACAGGTCGATATTATGGTGTAGTGGATATTCTTAATCCACCTCTAAACGGTTTTGGTTTTGTATAGCCCACTGTAGAACTTATGATGTGTGTAATAAAAGCTCACATTTTTATAATTTTCGTTAGCTTCTGTTCGTTTCAAATCAATTCATAGTCAAATAATTCAAATTTTCTTCTTCATCCTCATCAGTCCAAAGTACATACAAGGCATGACAAACGATTTATTGAAATCGCCACGCTTGGAAAGTGATTTGGTGATCGCAGTAGCATAAGATTTGCGCATTTGACACACCATCCTGTCCTTAGTACGGGAGGTAGTACCTGGTATAAATACAAAGGCAAGACAGAATAGATGTTTGTTAAACTAAGCCAGCGCACTTAACTATATTCGGCTGCATCACCACTTACCATCAGGTGGAAATAGTCAAGCATATCGCTATCTATTGAAGACCATAAGATCTTCTAGGTCTGTCTCTAAGTCTTCTTTTACGATACCTACTTGATAACATGGGGATAGTTTGTATTATACTGCTACCATACAGCGACTATATACAGGGTTATTTTGCAATAACCGGCCAAATTTGAAGAGAAGGTATAAATAATATAGGCAAATGATGAAGAAAAATTAATTTAAAAAAATCTCAAACATTCTGTCCTTTTTATCTTTTAAATAAAAAATGCGTGGTAATGCATTATTTTACTACGCACGCACACATTCGCAAGGGTCGATCGGACGGCAAAAACGTTGTGAATTGAATCGCACACAGAGGATCGCGCGTAAGCGTAGTTGTTGCCCATAAATCACATCCAATTTGGGATAATTTCAAATAAAAGTAGAAGTCTTATTTACTCGTATTTTTAAATACTGCAATAACGGTTTATCATTATTTATATATTTGAACATTGTTTAAAATTTGGCTACTCTTTGAAAAATAACCCTGTATATATGTCATATTATGAGACTGTATTTCAGATTCTACGCGTCTCTCTGTGGTGCATTTAAGTCCATTGGGTTCTCAACTCAGCTTTAATAACACGACGCGCATTGAGAATGTAGTTGACTGGGAAATCATCGCTAAAAAGTACAGAACTTTAATGCGAGATGAGCCTGAAGAACCCATCACCAAAGAAAGTGAGGCTGATACAGCTGATGAAGAGTCAGAGATAGTTCCAAATAACATAGCTGCTGCACCTCCTTGAAGTAATGATGTTAATTGTACAGGAAAAAAAATAAGTCTGTTTTGATGAAAAACGGTAAACATTTTTTTAGAAATAAGTACAAGTGTACTTATCACTAGTAAAGTTGAATTCGGGGGTTACGAGGTGAATAAGGAAATATTACAATGACATTTATTATCAAAATCGAATCTTAAAAAAATTTTTGAAAGTTATTTACTAGTCAAGTAGAGTATGTTCAGAAAGTAAAAAGGAAGGCTTAAATTATTTTTTATTGTTTTAAAACGTAAAATTAACACAAAATTAGACATCTTAAGTGATGTGAATATTTTTAATATGATATATATTTTTTAATGTTAATAATTTAATTTACAACGTGCAGTATTATAATTATGGCTTAATTTCAGTAATATTGTATTTAAAAGTATGACATAGTATTTTATTAAAAGATTATACTCCTTTAATGTATTGATGTCTGTATATAATAGTCTTTATTTTATTTAACTAACACTAATATATGACAACAAAATATATAATATAAAAGAGGAAAGGAAAACAAATTATATTTCCAAACTCTAACATTCTTTTGATAAAATTCAACATTAAACATAAATTTTAATCTGAGAAAACAAATCGTGATGTTTTTTAATACGTGAAATAATAATTAAAATAGAAAATAAAATCGGGAAAATCAGCTAAAATTAAATCATCTGACCACCTGAAAAAATAAAAGTTAACTGTTGGAGGTTCTAGGTTCTAGGATCTAGGTTCTAGGTTCTGTAGGAAAATATTCATCACCAAAGTCAAGTTTAGCGATGGTAATGTTTGATTAGTATATTATCTTTATCTATCATTCTGTATATAAAATATAAATTTAGTAATTATAAGAAAAAAGTTGTATGTATATACATGGAATGTTTGAAATACGTTTCAAATTTATTACGCATTGATAATGAAACAATCGAAAATTTGAATTGATCTGTCTCTATGAAGCTGAGAAAGATTCGTGTGTTATTATGTTATTTTGGTTACAACTTACAACATGATTATTTATATGTACATTTCTAGCTCCACTACTATACATATTATTGTAAATTAAATAAGTAAATTATAAATATTTAGAGATAAGTTTGTGTGTATAGTTGTTATAGTGTTAATGTTGTATCAGTCGTGGCCTTAAGTAAATTATTTTGTATTTTATAAAGATTAGTGTACCTAGTGTTAATATTAGGGAAATTAAATATTTTTCCAATTATAGATGTTCAATTTTAACGCAAATGTAAGTTTAGTTTTAATTAGAATATTTTTGTAAATAAATGCGTAATGTATTTCTGTACTTGTTTTAAATAAAAGCTATACAATTAAAAGAACTTTATAAACAATTATTACGAAAGCCTTTTATCAATTTTTATTTCGTCAATTCGATCCCCGCCGGCACCAATGAAATTGTTAGTTGCAATTTTAAGTGCTGATTTACCACGTGCTCGGCGATGAAGGAAAATATTGTGGAAAAACCTGCATGTCTGAGAAATAAGAAAAAAAATATTTCGAAGACATGTGAAGTTCGTCAACACGCATTAGGGTAGCGCGGCGACCACTACCTTCCCCTAAAAGTGGGACGTACATAGGCTGTAACTGTAACTTTTTTAACTTTAACAATCTACCTCTTATGTGGGACGATTAAGACAAATCCTTTCTGCAGCGGAAGAAGCTTTTTTATAGAGTATGGGTGACAAAAGAGCACACAGTGCACCTGATGGTACGTAGATGCTGTGGCCAATAGACATAGAGATGGAATGCCTCGTTTCCAGTAAAAAGGGTATCCGGTTATCAACACTCACATTCATTCATTCATGGCATTCTGTGAGAGCGTGGTCCTCCCCCGGTCGAGCCGACCCATTCATGCTACAACCATAATATAGCTTCGGCATGGCTCTACCACTGAAAATTATGTCCAGCAGTGGACTTCAGTGCTGAACAAGAGATTAATGCTATAAAAATCAATGTAAAGGATCACTAGTTCTTTAAAATATGCCTGCAAGGAGTGAAGCTGGTAGGGAGAAATTGTTTAGGATTAAATTCGAGAATTAACTAATTTCAATAGTGACTAAACTCGCCAATTGTTTGATTGTAGCGTTAATGACATAATTACGACAATATTAAAAGTTAAGTTAAACTTACAGCCTATATACGTCCCACTGCTGGGCACAGGCCTCCTCATTTCTGAGAGGGTTTTAGGGCAAGGAAATGTCCGCCGCGCGCTGCCCCAATGCGCAGTGCAGCTGCCCAAAGCGACAATGTAGTTGATTATAATATCTTTTTCATCATCTCACCTTCGCCCCGCGAGTAGCGTAAAAGTCGACTATGGAAAATGATAGAGAGACCTCATAGCTTCCGATAGTTTGTAATATGTAATATTATGTCAGATGTATCTGCACAGAATACATCTGACATACAGAATATATATAGACATCTAGTGAGCGGAAGATTATGCGTTCGTGTAAACCCATTCGTTTTGCAGTCGTAATAGAATGAGGGTTTTCACGATGTTTCTGCCACCAGGGCAGCGTCACTTTGGAATGAGGTGAAATATTTGACAGATTTCATAGCAGAGAAGTTTATTGCTTCTTCTTATACTATTAGTTATATTTTATATTAATTAGATTAGAAATGAATAAAACAAACTATGGATATAGCTAAAAGTTGAAAAATTGCAAAACGTATTAAAATGTGGTTAAAATTAAATATCAAACCACTGAGGCATTGTTTTGTGTATAGCGTGATACTCTAAAAACTGATAAACTTATAAATTAAAAACAATAAATGAATTGTTATACAAGAAACTTCATCACAGTATCGACTAGCGACATCTAGTGAGCAGAAGATTATGCGTTCGTGTAAACACATTCGTTTTGCAGCCGTAAGAGAATGAGGGCATCCACGACTTTTTCTGCCACCAGGGAGGCGCAACTTAAAAATGAGGTGTAGTATTTGACAGATTTCATAGCAGGGAAGTAAATATGTTCGAAAAATGTAAAGGTTAATGTTTCTTTTTGTACTTTTAGTTATATTTTTATATTAATTCGATTTCAAATAAATAAACCAAACCACATATGGCTGGTTGAGAACAGAAGTGATCCAAGTAGCATTTTGTAAATTTCGAGATATGGAGCAAAACGCGTTTTCATGGCTACCGTGATGGCATTTAATAAATTATTACCATTGTGTAAGTTTGTGTGAAATTAGTGTGAAAGACTTTAGGCTATTTATAAAAATATCTCTATTACCACCCTTGTCCAAATCTGCAAAGTCATAATCATCTGAGTAGTCATCATTGAAGTAAATTCTACTATCTCCTTTATGAAATTTTATTTTTCTCATTTTTGAAATTAAGATCCGATATCCAAAAAATGTCGATAGCACTTGGATCACTTCTACATACTTTAAGTTGAGGTGTATGAAGCCCAAAAAGGTACTTAACTCAGTTTCCTAAAAAATGCGACTTGGATCACTTCTGTTCTCAACTAGCCATATATTCATAACAGTAGTACATGAATAAAAATGAGTTAAAAATGTGCAAAAAATAAAGAACAAACCACTGAGGCATTGTTTTGTGTACTAATACAGTAGGTACTATAGAAACTGATAACCTTTTATTTAAAACTAACTTCTCAATTGACAACCAGTGACATCTGGTGAGCGGAAGATTATTAGCCCGCATAGTAGCATTGTTCTACCACGTAAGATGATAACACAGAAGGCCGTCATATTTAAAACTTTTTGATGACACTAGAACAAAAACCAAATTAGTTCCAGGATTAAAATAGAATTTTAAGTCTATAAATTCAAGAATTTTCAAGGTAACCGTTTTTTAAACATACATAACTTTTTTTACTCTTAGGGTCATTTTATGAATATAATATAATATAAATAAATAAAACATTTGGAAGCTGAAAATTCGAATTCAATTTTACAAAGGTGTTATAATGTATAGGTTTTATAAAAATGTGCTGTAATTTACGGGCTGGCTTATTTTACCGCCATCTAGTTGAGGCATAAGGAACTTCAATGTAGTCTTATTCGTCACGATAAAGTAGATAAAGTAGTCCAAGGGATGATGTGTCAACAAGGTAGTAGATGGCGCTAGTATATGTAACTTTTAAACTTTAAGCAATATTTTATGATTTAAAATAAATATTTATTAATTTATTACTCTTTTAAATTGCATTAAAGATAAAAGTTGATAAGTAATGATTTATTGAAAGCATACTCGTATAAGATGTACCAGGTGTGGTTGCGGCGTAAAAGAGTCCGTCACCACAGTTTCTGTGGTGGTTGTCGTAAGAGATCGCTTCTATCGTAGCTAGAAAAAGGGAAAAAGAGTTTATTTCGTGCAACAGATGGCGGCATAACCATTTTATATTTGCTAGATGTAGAACACCCAGTTAGGCGAGCAGAGCAAAATATAGATATTAGTCTTTGAGAAGCAGTAGCACCTGAAATTATTACTTCGGTAATCCGCTTGCCAAGAACTGAGAGTAGACTATTATGGACTCATAAAGAAGAAAAACAAGACTGGTTAGTTTCATGGTCAGTCAGTGGGGGGTTGCCCAACATTGTGTCCATCGGTTGACGCTTCTCGCTATATCGCTGGCCTATTACCAGTCTACTAATCCACGGGGCTTTGTCAGTTACTCTTGTTCTACTGCGGGTATCCTCGTTACCGATTTCATCACGGAGTCAAACATCGAGCATAGCCCTCTCCATCGCTCGCTGAGTAACTTTAAGCTTCCTCATGCCTGATAGTGTTGCTTTAGGGTTTTGAGGTATATCCGATTATTGTAGCCGATTTGGATTGGTCGATTGAACTCTTGATCGAAGTTCTAATATTTAATTACAGTCCATCAAATTCACTGCTGAATTACACCCCCCCAACCACAGGTTGCATCAAAGCAAGATAGATTTTGCTATATTTTCTACACTTGACAGGCACGTTGACGACCCCAGTTTTTTTTAAAATAATTTTGAGTTGTAATCACGAGTATGCAGCTACCCATCTCTACTTTCAGTTTCCCTTTGTTGCCTCTTACGACACCCACGGTACAATATTATGGGGTATCAGATATTCTTACATCGCCATTACACGGCTAATTGAAGTTGGACGTACCTAATCAAACGTTTTGTACTGCCAGGTACACATACTCGTCGATAACTTGGAGCTTAGTATTCCCAAAATCGACCGCTACAAAAAAGCAGTGTTGCTATTCACGTTACGATGTATGGTGATTATTTTAGTATTATGAGCACTGTTGTAGTCTCTTCTTCTTATTAATGTTACGTTTAATAAGTATTGTACTAGCGATGAGTGTTGAATCAACCGTTGATCTCCTGTCAACCGTTAACGTTAGCTGTTTTTGAATCAACTAGTTGAATTCGTCAACGACGTTTATGAATTTAACTCGTGCGTCTCGTTTAATAATCGAGAATGCAAACGGAACGAACTGAGCAAATTAAAAAACTTATGTTGAAAATAACGTCATAGATTGCGAGCGACGGTCATTTCATACAATTTGAACTCTAAGTAACGTATAAAAGAGTTGATTTTCGAAATATTTATTTTAAGAATAGTACTTATGACGATATTGGTGGAATGGTGCGCCCCGCTCGTACCGTCCGAGAGAAACAGGTTAATGCTAGTTTGTTTGTTTACGTTTACGAACGATATGAAGTTCGCTTTCTTTAATTTTTGATTGACAGTTTGTGACAAGTTGCGCGGAAAGTCAGAAGTATTTTGCGGCTTATCGTAAAAATTTAGAGTTTAGACTTTTTAGTTAATGTTTATAATAACAGTGTTAATTTGTTTGTGTTAATATAATTGTGTATATTTGCATAAAATAGGACTACTTAAGGTACAAAATTGAAAATGTCGGGACGTACTATGGGTAACAGTGAATTGTGGCTGCAATTCGAAAAAATTAAAAAAAAAAACAAAAAAAAACAATAAAAAAAAAACATTGTAAATAATAATTGATTTTGGTGATCATCTGATTCTATGTACACAAGTACATAGAATCAGATGATCTTTTAAATACGTATGAGTAGAATATGGTTTATAGCTAATTGTATTCGGTCGGTCCTGAGCCTGAAGAAAAAGTATGAAGGGAAGGTCATCTAAGTAGAACCATCAATCAAACGTTTTCCAATACATACATTGAATCAAATTGTTTCTAAAATTGAACGTCGCAGCGTTGAATTAAAACCGTTCAATGAATGAACGGTTTACGTTGCAAGTTGACATTAGTAGGACGTTAACTCGTTGACGAATTTAACTAGTTGATTAACCAGTTGACAAACGTAAATCAACGTTAACGTTTCGTTAACGGAAAAACCGTCAACAAACCATCGCTATATTGTACTCCTAAGTAATGGTTCAAAAAATTAAATACAAAAGTTTGAACTTTCTATACTCACGACTAACAGTCGAAATATCTAAACGCTTGCATATGACTATCTATGTGTTCTAGCTTGTTTTCTTAGATCGATATTTACAGTACGGTAACACTACAAGAAGTTTTTAAACATGGTAGAGACATGATAAGCTGTAAGTATTTCGCGGTAGTGCGATTGGTTCAAATGCTGTGAAAGCGTAGTTCTTCCCCGGATTTATTAAAGGTTTGCAATGCATATGAAATACAACAAAAATGTGAGTGTGATATTAAAAATAAACAAAATTGTTTATATTTTTCCATTTAATAAGTCTTAAAGTTTATAATATACAATTAATATTTATAAAAGTTAATGAATTACAATTGAAAAATTCATTTTTCACTTGCATGAAGATGTCCCGTAATTCCTGGAAAACGTCTCTGTACTTCTTTGTTGCAGCGTTCTCGAAGAAATCTAGAGCTTCGATATCGTTTTCTTTACTGTTACTTCTTTGGGTCAATTCTCCAATGTAATCAATGCTGTCTTCCCGATTTGCCCAATTCATGATACGGTTATAAACTTCAACATTTTTGTAATAACCTTTACATACTTTTTCATTTCTAGTACGGTAGTTTTGCAATGTAATCTGGCATTCCTCATCGTACGTATCAGGCTTACAACTGGCTAGTACGTCGTTAATTGGCTGCAAATAAAAGATAATATAATAATTAAAAAAACAATTCTCTTGAAGACAAATTCCGAGTACATGTTTGGGTTTGAATTAAATTTTATGAAATAAATGATGTTATGCAGATGGTAGTACCCAGTAGCCTCGGGAATCATTCTTGGAAGGAATCGGTGTTACTTTGTGAGGATTTTTGCTTTATCAAATCTGATGTAATGGCGCGGATATTCACAGACTGCAGACTTAACAGAGCCTCGGTACTTCACGTCAGCTACATGTTCATATTCGCGCGTTTTCATTGATTTTTTTGTCCTATGTAAGAGAGAACTCATTCAAAACCAAGCTTGTCTACTCCTGCATCTTGTAAAGGGATTGCTTCTCTAATCTACTTGGGTCCTATAATCAATAAAATTAAATCCAAACCCAAGCATGCCACTGCAAGACTTCAAGATTATGTAAACTTGTTCTACGTAGATCGGACAAAAAATAATATTCAAAAGCTGATGGTAACCCGAGTTATCTTTTATATCAGAACGTCAAAAAATTCCGTTTCCATGTGACTATGGGTGCTGTAAAGCAACCCAAAAATAAAATAATTAAAAATAAATAAAATTAAACGTGGTATACGTGGTAGAGCCACGCCGCAGCTATATTATGGTTGTAGCACTAATAGGTCAGCTAGACCACGGTAGGACTACGCTCTCACAGAATACCAGCGTAAAATAGCAGCTTAATGCTGCTGTGTTTCGTTTGGTGAGTGTAGAGAACCGGAGACCCTTTTTGCTAATTAAACCTGTCATTAAACCTATCATTAATTAATTAAACACCTATCATTAAATTCCATTGCTTCAGTTAACAACATAACGTACATAATTAACTTCGTATTGAAGTTAACCGCAGATTAAATCGGACCCTTTTGGGTCGCGAGGATTATATAGGTTAATTATCTTTAGTGAAGGCATCCACGCGTTGGAATAGTTGGGTTTAATGAAATGAAAACTTAATTAAGCTACTATTAAATAGAAATAAAATTGTTTTATTGTTGACCCGCGGTTTTTTTAATACAAATAAGGGTGACAAACGAGCACACAGTTCGAATGTTAAGTAGATCTGTAACCCATAGACACTTACGCCTATAGGTACTTTCAACCAAACTTTCAACACCTAGGTACTACTTTCAACTTCGATTAACAATCAAAATGTAAGTGCATTTTCTTACTTGAAGACTACGACAGGCCACACAGAAAGTTTTGAGAAAAAAAAAATACTTTTTTGCTTCATGCAAACTGGCCATTTATAATTTTATTTTTAAAATACGTTAGCTAACAAATAAAAATTCGAATGTTCCAATTTCTAATTTCCGTCTACATTTTTACAAGCTTAATTAAAACATTACGAGTATGTTTCATTAAGAATTGGCGTCGGGTATATTTTCGCAAGATGTTTTTTTTTACGATTTCAAATGTCATCTAAAACCGGACGAATCGTTTGATAAACTTCAAACGACTTTATGAATTTATGGACAATATACCGCTGGTATAAGAAATTTAAGCACGGTTGACCAAATTTGTGAAATAACGAAAGAACCCACGTAATATGGTATAATTTGTCAACATTAAAAATGATCTCCGGTTCGCGTCACTTACAATACGAAACACAACGGCATTATGTTCTCTAACTAAAATAGCTGCAAATAACAAACAGCCAAGTGCTAGGAGTCCATTTCTGCCTAGTGGTCCATCTAGGTAGGTACCATCTTCTTACCTATTTTACCAGGCATGCAGCAGTACGTGCACTTCTGTGTTCTAGTCTGAAGCGTATATACTATAGAGAGCCAGTATATATATGTACAGGTTGTGAGTCATCACACCGTAGTGCTCAGATATGACAACGCATCTGTAGCCTTCCTTGTTTGAAGTTGGATTTGGTTGCAGGTGTTCACGGGCTACAGTAGCCACTTGAGTTGGGGTACTGAAGGCTACGGGTTCGAAGCCCGCTCGGAACAAGTATTTGTATGGCCTACTAATATATTTTTTCCGTGTCTGTCTTTGTGCAGTTTATAAACTGTCTCCACGATACAGAAAAAAATCCTACGCCTAACGCCACCGAAATAAAAAAAAATACCTTTCAACTTTACCAATCTTCTATCGTCGGCATCTGTTTGTCTAAGATAAAAAATAAATGATACATCAGCGCGATTTTTAATTTACTATGTCGCTATTCGACCGGTATTCAGAATCAATCTCGAACTTAAACTTAATCAAAATTTAAGTCTAGACCATATTATTTACACAAATAATAATATAGCAATTTCATTCCGCTGTGTTTCGATTAGCGAGCGATGAGAATCGGAGACCCTTTCTTTAGTAGTTATTAAGTTAGGCATAGTAATTGAGAAGGCTACAGCACACAGCTTACACAAGAGGGACGGAATCTATTTTAAACTGTACATACATTCTCTTTACAAGCTTTCGCTTATAAAAGTTAGAACTTTTTGTAATATTTGCAGTTATTGATACAACGTAGATAATACGTAATTTTTTCACATTTCTTGAATAATATAATAATGGTTTAGAAATTAACCAAAATTATTAAAAGAAACAGAATATTTCTGGCAGTAAGCCCGTTACCGTGACCGTTACAGCGTATTAAAGTCCACTGCTGAAAATGGGCCTCCTCCATAGATTGTCTCTTTTTTTTTTTGGGGTGGGGGGGTTAGTTATCAACCGCAGTTTTTTTTTGTCGTTATTAAAAAGACGCTGCTGCCCATCCCCTGATTAGTTTCCCTCTGTCACCTCTTACGACACCCACGGGATTATTTTTACACCGCCACTACACGGCGTTAAGCAATTAGAAGTAAATACTGGATAACACATAACACAAAAACACCCAATGATAATAATAAGGTCCTCCAGACCCAGTTACGGTCTTGGCGACCAATCTCAAGAGAGCTAGTCATCTGCCCAGGAATAGGATTGTAGCGCTCGAGTGTGTGCGTAAACACAGGTGCACTCTCTATTTGGAGACAGATTAGGCGCAGGACCAACTGCTTTACGTGCTTTCCGAGACACGGGGGAAATGAAATACCAACTTCCTCAATTAGGACTACTGAGAATCACTTGACAGAAAAACTTAATAACTCGTTTTTTGCCCAACCCGGGATTTAAAGGGATTCGAACCTCATAATCAGCAGCCGCGTAAACGAACATAAGACTAACGAGACAGTCACACCAAAATATATGACCTATGCAAACAAACAGCAGGACAGAATCTCAGAATCACGACATCGACTAAGATTCGTGGAATAACTAATCCTAGCTGTGCCGAACTGTACAGCTAAACCGAATAAGATTTTCCATTTCTGCCCCGACTTCTTTTTTTTTATTTCCACCCTCATTTATAACAAATGGTAATAAAACATAAATTATTATTGCACTTGCAATGATAGCTAAAAGGTATTCTACAAAAGCAAAACAACAAAACTCTTCTATGTTTTCTTTAAAGACACGCAACCGCCCAAGTAAATCCTCAAGCGTGAAGATTTCCTCGAGATTTTTCCTTGGCGGTACAAATCTTTACTGAAATCACCAACCCGCGCTACGTGCTTGAGTGCATTTACATTGCACTTGAGGAGCGGACTCTTGAACATCATGATTATAGTGAGTTCTACTTCTGACTACATTATCACTAGCGTATTTAAAGTTTTAATACTTCTTATAAACTTTTAAACATGTTAAACGTTTATACGAAGTATAAATGTTTAAACATATTAATGTTATCTTTCATTGTATGAGTTTTTGATACTGGCTAATTATTCAAAACATGAGCTTTATTGAATTAAATTTTATCGCGTTTTTTTTTTAAAGAATAAGGGTGACAAATGAACACACAATTCATTTGATGGTAAGTGAATGCCGTGGCCCATAGACATCTACATTTATCTTCAGTTAAGAATCAAAATGCAGATGCTCTCACAGAATACCAGCGTAAAATAGCAGCTTAATGCTGCTGTGTTTCGTTTGGTGAGTGTAGAGAACCGAGACCCTTTTTGCTGGATACGAAGCATTCCTACTTAGTCCTCAGGTGTGACAAAGCATTTTTTTTATAGGATAAGGGTGACAAACGAGCACAGTCCACCTGATGGTAAGTGGTTGCTGTGGCCCATAGACAGCTACATCTATCTTCGATTACGAATCAAAATGCAGATGCGTTGTCAACCGTTAGGACTAAGATGAAATGCCTCTTAATCTCGAATCCCTTTAAATCCCGGGTTAGGCAAAAAACGAGTTATTAAGTTTTTCTGTCAAGTCATTCTCAGTAGCCCTAATTGAGGAAGTTGGTATTTCATTTCCCCCGTGTCTCGGGAAGCACGTAAAGCAGTTGGTCCTGCGCCTAATCTGTCTCCAAATAGAGAGTGCACCTGTGTTTACGCACACACTCGAGCGCTACAATCCTATTCCTGGGCAGATGACTAGCTCTCTTGAGATTGGTCGCCGAGACCGTAACTGGGTCTGGAGGACCTTATTATTATCATTATGTGTTTTATGTGTTATGTGTTATCCAGTATTTACTTCCAATTGCTTAACGCCGTGTAGTGGCGGTGTAAGAATAAGTACTACCCCATATCATCCCGTGGGTGTCGTAAGAGGCGACAGAGGGAAACTAATCAAGGGATGGGCAGCAGCGTCTTTTTAATAACGACAAAAAAAACTGCGGTTGATAACTATCCCCCCCAAAAAAAAGAGACAATCTATGGAGGAGGCCCATTTTCAGCAGTGGACTTTAATACGCTGTAACGGTCACGGTAACGGACTTACTGCCAGACATATTCTTTTTCTTTTAATAATTTTGGTTAATTTCTAAAACATTATTATATTATTCAAGAAATGTGAAAAAATTACGTATTATCTACGTTGTATCAATAACTGCAAATATTACAAAAAGTTCTAACTTTTATAAGCGAAAGCTTGTAAAGAGAAAGTATGTACAGTTTAAAATAGATTACGTCCCTCTTGTGTAAGCTGTGTGCTGTAGCCTTCTCAATTACTATGCCTAACTTTATAACTACTAAAGAAAGGGTCTCCGGTTCTCATCGCTCGCTAATCGAAACACAGCGGAATGAAATTGCTATATTATTTGTGTAAATAATATAATAAACTAGACTTAAATTTTGATATTGCGAACTTTAAGTTTAAGTTCGAGATTGATTCTGAATACCGGTCGAATAGCGACAATGTAAATTAAAAATCGCGCTGATGTATCATTTATTTTTTATCTTAGACAAACAGATGCCGACGATTGAAGATTGGTAAAGTTGAAAGATATTTTTTTTTATTTCGGTGGCGTTAGGCGTAGGATTTTTTTCTGTATCGTATAAACTGCACAAAGACAGACACGGAAAAAAAATATTAGTAGGCCATACAAATACATGTTCCGAGCGGGCTTCGAACCCGTAGCCTTCAGTGCCCCAACTCAATGCTAAGCAATCTACCTGCAACCAAATCCAACTTCAAACAAGGAAGGCTACAGATGCGTTGTCATATCTGAGCACTACGGTGTGATGACTCACAACCTGTACATATATATACTGGCTCTCTATAGTATATACGCTTCAGACTAGAACACAGAAGTGCACGTACTGCTGCATGCCTGGTAAAATAGGTAAGAAGATGGTACCTACCTAGATGGACCACTAGGCAGAAATGGACTCCTAGCACTTGGCTGTTTGTTATTTGCAGCTACTTTAGTTAGAGAACATAATGCCGTTGTGTTTCGTATTGTATGTGACGCGAACCGGAGATCATTTTTAATGTTGACAAATTATACCATATTACGTGGGTTCTTTCTTTATTTCACAAATTTGGTCAACCGTGCTTAAATTTCTTATACCAGCGGTATATTGTCCATAAATTCATAAAGTCATTTGAAGTTTATCAAACGATTCGTCCGGTTTTAGATGACATTTGAAATCGTAAAAAAAATCATCGTGCGAAAATATACCCGACGCCAATTCTTAATGAAACATACTAGTAATGTTTTAATTAAGCTTGTAAAAATGTAGAGGGAAATTAGAAATTGGAACATTCGAATTTTTATTTGTTAGATAACGTATTTTAAAAATAAAATTATAAATGGCCAGTTTGCATGAAGCAAAAAAGTATATTTTTTTTCGTAAAACTTTCTGTGTGGCCTGTCGTAGTCTTCAAGTAAGAAAATTCACTTA
The DNA here is from genome assembly GCA_029286625.1 of Parnassius orleans. Lineage (NCBI taxonomy): Eukaryota > Metazoa > Arthropoda > Insecta > Lepidoptera > Papilionidae > Parnassius > Parnassius orleans. The sequence goes on along the minus strand of JAGSMP010000080.1, from coordinate 162,685 downwards.
CATTTTGATTCTTAATCGAAGTTGAAAGTAGTAGGTGTTGAAAGTTTGGTTGAAAGTACCTATAGGCGTAAGTGTCTATGGGTTACAGATCTACTTAACATTCGAACTGTGTGCTCGTTTGTCACCCTTATTTGTATTAAAAAAACCGCGGGTCAACAATAAAACAATTTTATTTCTATTTAATAGTAGCTTAATTAAGTTTTCATTTCATTAAACCAACTATTCCAACGCGTGGATGCCTTCACTAAAGATAATTAACCTATATAATGCTCGCGACCCAAAAGGGTCCGATTTAATCGGCGGTTAACTTCAATACGAAGTTAATTATGTACGTTATGTTGTTAACTGAAGCAATGGAATTTAATGATAGGTTTAATTAACAACCAAAATAAAATATTTAATTAAGCGCAATAATAATTACTGAAAATATTTATTATATTTTCATAACACACATACATAAACACTCACGCTTATCACCCAAAGGGGTAGGGAAAGACAACGAACCATTTGGCACGATCCTGACATACCACCCTCGCCTCCTTCATGTCCTATGTATACTACTGTCCTATAACTACGCATACATATTCGTCGGATAAGGGTGCTCAACTTGGTCTATCTTCAATGTATCGCCAATTTGGTCGATAAACTACGTCTAGGGCGTCCCTTGCCTACTCTGTTATACACTGCTTCAACATAAATTTGCTTTGTCACTCTTTCCTCATTCATTCTTTCTACATAACCAAACCACCTAAGCACTACTTTTTTATCCTGGTCACACATCATCTTGCAAACCACACTTTTCTCTCATTACACAAATTCTTAGCCTGACATTCAGAGTCACCTTACATACTCCTTAATGACCACATTTCTCCATCATTTTTTTACTCCGTGCTTCTTCTGCCACACCCAACATACCCTACCATACAATAACGTAGGGACTAAAAATCTTTGTGAATAGGCATACGTGCTTTTTTGACACATACTGACGTCCCACAATAGAGATAGAGGGAAGAGCCCCGTTTACTCTGTGTCCTGCATTCATTATATTTTCAATATAATCTTCTTTGTTTTATAGGGTAAATGCAAGTGGATTTTAGGTGGTATTTTTTGTAGTAACTTGTACAAGGTGGAGCCATGCTGCAGCTACATTATGGTTGTAGCAAGAATGTGTCGGCTCGACCGGGGAAGGACCACGCTCTCACAGAATACCTGCGTAAAGAAGCAACTCAATGCTGCTGTTTCGTACAGTTAGTGTAGAGATCCGGCGACTCTCTTTACTGGAAACGAGGCGTTCCATCTCAGAGGTGACAACGCATCTGCATTTTAATTTTTAATCAAGTATAGATGTAGATGTTTATGGAACAAAGAATCAAGTGGACTGTGTGCTCGTTTATCACCCTTATTCTATAAAAATTATGCCTTTTCTAATCTTTCAAGCTCTTCTCGGATTTATTAAATTATAAAAAGAGTAAAGATAATATACGATAAAAACTGCTTGTTTTGCACTTCGATAAAATGTGCGTTCAAGTACAAGGATCTCGTTACATAAGTGATCCGAACCATAGCAGTTTCCGTCACGCGAAATATCAATGTGTGAGCACTTTAGTTAAATACCTATTTATTATTTATATATAGTTTACGCTTGCTCTTCTTTAAAATATGTGAACAATCTCAAATATTTTTACATCATATCTTACATTGATATTTATATAGCGTCACACCTGTAATCCCCGAGAGGGTAGATAGAGTCCAAAGACAAGCGAAGTACTCGGACCACGTTTAGCCAAAATGTGGATTTAGAATGGAAAATTGTGAAATAAGTGATAGGGCCTACACGGTGGCCATCGCCTACACAATCACAAACCCAATATCCCATTAGACGCCTTTTACTAATAGCTAAGCAAGTAATATAGTTGAGACAATCTTTTTAGTTATAAGTCCCACATAAACATAGACCTATAAGTCCCAGACCAACATCAGACTTGGGACTATCTATTTAGGTGTGAAAATATTTGTGAGTTAGTAGTTAAGATAGTTGAGCGCACTGACATAGCTTGATAAAGTCTATTCAATCTTCTCACATTATAGTCGGATGGAAAGACAGACGCTGGAAAAGTATTCTACTCGCTACGCTACAATTTATTTACCTGTTTTCCGTTACCCTTACAGCCTATTAAAGTCCACTGCTGAACATGGGCCTTCCCCATAGATTGCCTCATAGAAGGGATATTTGCAATAGTTGACACGCTTGGCAAGGGGGTTGGTAACCGCATTTTTTTATTTTTAGTCCTTACCAGGAAGACGTTGCCGCCCATCTCCTGTTTTGTTTCCCTCTATCGCCTCTTATGACACCCATATAGTGGATATTCTTACACCGCTATTACACGGTACCTGTTTACATAGACCACAAATTTTGTTTGTTCACAAACTTGATAAATTATCACACAGACCATACTGAATTATAAATTAAGTTAGCGGAATAAGAGAGAAATGTAGTAATTTACCTGATCTATGATAGTAAGCAGTCGATCGATGATTCCACGAAATGGTCCAGCGAGCGCCGTAGCTGGTTTATTTAACTGTTTCTCAGTCTCTATCTTTGCAATTTCAACGCTCTTTTCAAAGTTCGTAGAATTTCTTGATACTAAAATTGTTTTTGCAAAAGTGATGACAGACACGAAGCGTCTTTGAAGAAAACACGTGTCCGATGATGTCAAGGCTCTACCAAAATTTCATTAATTAAAGTAACGAAAATTTACAAAATTTGACCTCCTCAAAGTTCAAAAACTTTATTAAAGAAAGTTTGTATAAAAGGATTATTATAATTTTAAGGAATTTATGGATGATAACCCCTGGGAATTAGGTGATCGCTACGAAGCTATTTCTAAATTATTTTGTGTTGTTAATTGTGTAACCATTTTGTGTGAAGATAGAGAAATTGGCCATTAATCTTATATTATGGTTAATTTAGAGAAAGTTCGGTGCCACTTACGAGATTACACTATTCCTTTGTATTAAGCAGTTACGTAATACTACAGTCATTTCTTACATTGAGAAGTTTAATTTTTTTTTTAAATTGAGGATTAGTGTAATAATAATAATAATAATATTTTTTTCTAAATGCAGAAGGCAGTGCTCCTCGATACCGCCCGCATTGTCCGTCGGTTTCTTTCCCTTTCCCCCTAACCCTCGGCCGTTTGGTCTCCCCTGGTATATATATATATATATATTCAGCCCAACCAGATGAGATTTATTTAAAAATACCTCAAATAATAATTTATTTAGTTCTAAATATAAAAATGATCAAAATTGATATGACAAAATAATTTAGAAACTAAAACGGCATCTACTCAGCGCAAATGTCATATAAAACATAAAGTATTTTATAACTTTTAATAGGTATATTTTTAATGCATTTTTTAATAATTTATCATATATGTATGTATACACATATATAGCGCCTCTGTTTTGTGGTATTCCTTGCGAGAGACATAAAAAGTAAAGTAACAGCCTATATACGTCCCACTGCTGGGCACAGGCCTTCTCCCATCCCTGAGAGGGTTTTAGGGCAAGGAACTTTCCGCCGCGCTGCCCCAATGCCCCAATGAACTTCACATGTCTTCGAAATATTTTTTTTTCCTATTTCTCAGACATGCAGGTTTCCTCACGATGTTTTCCTTTACCGGCGAGCACGTGGTAAATCAGCACTTAAAATTGCAATTAACAATTTCATTGGTGCCGGCGGGGATCAAACCCGGGTTGCTCGCGTACTGTGAAATTTACAGCGAGCGCTAACCATCTAAGCTACCCCGGCGAGAGACGTATGAGCAGTGGAATTCTAAAGGGCTGTTATTAACAAAAATAAATATGATTTTTTTGTATAAATTTTGTCTATTCTTAACATAATATATTAAAATACTTGCAAGATAAACTGTGTAAATAAGATCCTTGATAGATATAATGACAGTGTATAATGCGACTCCATCAAATGTTCATCCAATTCTTAAATGGTTGTAGAAAGAATTCTTGAGTTCAACAAATTATTATACAAACAAAGTACTCACATGCTATCGTAAAAGAAATTAAAAACTTTATTAAAACATTATTGGGTTGCCACACGCTGTTCCTGAAGCCGTTTGTTTCCGTATCCGGGCAATACGCTAGGCATGCCGTTACAATTGTACACAAGACAACAATCCCGCGCATTCTGTAACAATTTAAATACATATTATATTAACCGAAACTCTAATTAAGAAAGTAAAGTAAAATTACAGACTTTATGCGTTCCAATACTTCCTCTTCACACAGGTCTCTTTCATTTCGTAGGGCATTGAAGTGTTCGTCGAAATCAAAAAAAAATTTTTTTCAATTTCTCAGACAAGCTGGTTTCCTCACGATGTTATCTTTCACCGCCGAACACATGGTAAATCATCACTTAAAATTTCATTTAACAAATTTACTGGTGCCGACGAAGATCGACCCCGAGTTGCACGCGTTTTACGGCAAGTGCTTAGCTCTTGGGATATGGCTCTCAATATTTAAAGCTTGGTCATAAATAATAGAATGTTGTTAGCTACAAAGATTAGGAAAGCTATTTGGTTTAAATACTGGTGTTTATAACTAACGTTGTTATTACATTAAGTATCTTCTTGGGGTAGTGGAAATACACCGCAAATATACATTTAATATTAAGAATATTAAGCGTTTATAATAATCAAACAATTGAACTACGTTTTTTAATCGCTGATAATATATTTTGTAGCACTCCTTGTGGGAGCCCTGTGATTAGCAGTTGACTTTAATTAGGCTGTAATGAAAACTGTAATGAAACTTGTTCAAATAAAAAGGTAGGTAGGTTGGTAAGCGCACTGCCGAAACTGCTTTGGTAATGTTGCACCTGATTATAAGACTGTGGTATTTTAGGTCGACTTTTTAGAATGCGTTCCATTCTATTACAGCTCATAACAGTCAATTCCTGAAGTCCATTGCATCATAGGGGACATTATGCCGTAGTTGCCATGCTTGGCAAGATGTTGGTGCCCATCTGTTGTTTCAGTTTCTCTCCATCGCCTCCTTCGACGCCCAAGGGACGATACGGGGTAGTGGATATTTTTACACGGTCGATTTACCGTCTTTTATAAGTTGTTTGAGCCTCTTTTGTTAACAAGTAGAGTGAAACTATCAGATAAGGTTGGCATTTCTTCCCTAATGTCTAATGGAATGAGGGTAGAAAATGAGCAGACAGTCCACTTGATAATTCGTGGATGCTGTGGCTCATAGACACCTATCTAAATATATCTATATACATCTATCATCTCGTCGTTTGAAAATCAAAATGCAGATGCGTTGGGAATGCACCCCTGGGAACTATGATGGAATGCCTCGTGTCCAGTCAAAAGGGTCACCGGTTCTCTTTCCATACGAAACACAGTAGCAGCGTAGTGCTTCCTTGGTCGAGCCGATCCATTCGTGCTACAACCATAATATAGCTGCAGCATGGCTATACCACGTATAAAATATTATTTTTTATATTATATCTATACATTTATTTATATTATATTGCTTAAAGTTAATATTTTGAGCGGTACTTATTCTAATAAAATCTAAATTGACTATTTATTTTTGAAGCTATTCTGCTTTTGAATTATTTTCCAAATGGAAAGTTAATAAACAACCGACACATTTTAAAATAAAATAATGCTTGTTTTACCTTTTGTTGTACATATTCACCAACTTTCCATCGATAAAATTTAGTCGGTCATCAATTCGTATTTTTATAGACTTTGTATGTAATAAATTTTAAGGTCAGTTATAGACTAAAAATAAATTAAATTTTCATAAAAAAAAATATTGTGCATTTCACACGCGGTAAAAGTGAAACCTTCAGAAAAGGAGAACAAGATAATAGGAAACACTGTATAGTATATTCTATCTCATTCTCTCGCAGGCTATCTTATCCTATAGATGTATATGTATGTCTCTTTTTAGTGATGCTTTTTCGTTTCCTCGAGTTACAAATCACGACAATTTTAAAGAAGTTTCAATTCATAAAAAATTACAGCCCGTAAACATCCTACAGTTGGGCGAGTCTGTGCCTCTGTATCTCATTAGTGAGAGGATTATGGAGCAGTCAGTACACCACGCTGCTTCAATCCGCGTTCGGCAGATGGAGATTTAGGGTTCCTTATGATGGTTCCCTTCATTACTGAACACATGGTAAATCAGCACGTAAAATAACTACCGTAGTTGGAAACTCTCGTTAGTGTTGGGAAGCTGTTTCCTTATTTGATTGAACTAGTGAATAACCTATATATCACTATATCAGATATAACCTATAAAAAATATGATCGCAGTATTTTATATGGAAGTAATAAAGCCATATAATTCTGTGGGTGTCGAGGGATGACAGAGAGAAACTGAAACAAGGAATGGGCAGTAGCATCTTTCTGATATCAACATAATAATAATAAAAGACTGCGGTTGCTAACTAGTCTGCCACTGCAATTATGGCAAATATCTCCAGTAAGAGGCTATGGGGAAGGTCTATGATCATCAGACTTTTGATAGGCTGTAATGATGATGAAGAAAAGACACCGTTTACTGTAAGTAATGCTATCCTATATACTTTGATGATATTACCCATAGAGCACACTAATTATCAATTAAGAATAAAAATGAAAATGCGTGTATATTCATGAGGACTAAGATGGAACGCTCCGTTACCAAAATAAAAGTGGTCAAAGCAGCATATTGCTGTTATTTTGCATTTGTATTCTGTGAGAGCGAAGTTCTCTCCCTATCTAGTTAAAACATCTAAGCTACAGCAATAATATAACTTTTTATACGTGGTAGAGCCATGCTGCAGCTATATTAGTAGTATAGTTGTAGCACGAATGGGTCGGCTCGACCGGGGAAGGACCACGCTCTCACAGAATACCAGCGTAAAATAGCAGCTTAATGCTGCTGTGTTTCGTATGGTGAGTGTAGAGAACCGGAGACCCTTTTTACTGGAAAAGAGGCATTCCATCTTAGACCTCACGGGTGACAACGCATCTGCATTTTGATTCGCAAACGAGGATAGATGTAGATGTCTATGGGTCACAGCAACCACTTACCATCACGTGGACTGTGTGCTCGTTTGTCACCCTATCCCATAAAAAAAAAAAAAACAGTGTGTCTCTACTACGTAATTTTCTTAAAGAATAATGGTCACAATCGACCTTACAGTCCACCTGATGGTAAGTTGACGCGGTGGGCCATAAACATCTACAAATATCATCGATTAAGAATCCAAATGCATCCAAGGACTAAGATAGGATGCCTCGTTTTCAGTAAAAAGGGTCTCCGGTTCTCTACACTCACCATACGAAACACAACAGCGTTGAACTGTAATTTTACGCTGGTATTCTATGAGAGCGTGGTCCTTCTCCAGTCGAGCCGATCCAATCGTGTTACTACCATAAAATAACTGCCACACGACTCCACCATGTAGAGACGCAAGCTAAATTTGAATAAAATTAGTTTTGTTTCCAAATATTAATTTGGTTCCACGAAACAAATGAAAACGAAGTTTGTACACACCTTTATCTGCATAATAGTAAAGAAGATATTAAAGCATAATATAAAATTATTTATTATTATAGTATACCAGACACGACATGCCATAAAATTTGCTACATGCGGTTTTAATATAGCGTGAAATAATAACATTTAAAAATAAAAGTATTAATTTATGGTTTCTTTTTATTATTTTTCTTTCTTCACAAGGTCGATCTCATTTAACAAGGATTTACCGCACTTAAAACTGACAGGTGGAGTCTTACACCTTAATCTCTGCTCATAGTCGTCGATATTTTTAGATATTTTACATTTGGCTGACATAATAGATAATATTAATATTTACCATGTGGCAAAAAAGAATCCATTAACTCCTTTCATCCCGTGGGTGTCATGATAAGAGGCGTTTAGGAGTTACGCTTAAGGTCTCATAGCTTCAATAGATGGCGGTTTAACCATCTTGTTCACACCAGGGGTAAAATACCCAGATCTGCGGTCACCAACCTGCCTGCAAGCTTGTTGTTTAATGATAAACCACCATATAACAGATGAGACCCATATCAGCATTAGACATTTATGGGCTGGGGAAGAACCAAATGCTTAAACCGCTTATATGAAAATATCGCAGAAACTTAGTCACGGTTATAAGCTGGTCTCCATAAAGAGAAAATATCAAATATTTCCACCACATTCCTAAGTGGCGCCGCCCTGGTGGCAGAAAAAGTCGTGGATGCCATCATTAGCTGAGAGCTGGAGCGTGGATCTACGAAAAGCAAAAAAAATAGTACAAAGACTCAACAAGGTAAAAAAAGCAAGACCGAAAGTGATTGATGTGCTCCGAAAATATTTAAAGGCCTACAGTAGTAACACGAAATGAGCTGCTAGTGTAATAAATTTGAATCAGAGAATTCACAGGTTTTCCCTAGGGATGAAATAGGTCAGAAGTAATAGTTGCGATTAGTTTAAGGAAAATTTATTATACGGGTAAGAATTTCAGTTGCAGATTTTTAAGAAGAACAGGATCCAAAAGGTCAATTCGTCGCGATTTAGCGCTTAAAAGGCCGACTGTGTTTCTAGATAGAATGGCTATATTTAAAAAAAAAAGTAAAAATCGAATCTCACATAATACCAATGTAAAATAGCAGGGTAATGCTACTCTGTTTCAATGGATGGGTGTAAAGACGGGCAACCCTTTTTAAAGCTAATGAGGCATGTCTTGTTAGTTCTCGAGGGAGATTTCCTCGCATTTGTTTATAGATATAAACTTAGGTGATGAAGGAACTTACAGCCCGTCTGATGGCAGGTGACTACAGCGTTCCGTGGACACCAGCAGCCCACTTCAAACAGAGGAGGCTGCATTCAATTGGACACGACCATCGATATATATATACTACGCACTAGATTTGGCCTTCCAAACATTCACTATGTTCAAATGAACTGTACTGCAATCCGTACACCTTTAGTGTCATTTAGTGTGGCTTCAACATTCATAGAGTGTGGAGCTGCGCTAATAATAGGAGATTTCAAATTAAAGTTTAAACCTGAACGCAATTAATAATTCAGTATTTTATATTATATTATATAGTTTATATTAATATTCAGTAGTCAAATAAGTAAAATTATTTGTTGTTCAAGTGAATAAATAGGTAATAATATTACAATAGAAAAAATAAATTTCTTCATTTAAATATGCCACGCTATCTACAATCATAGACTAAACTCTACTATCTCCCGCGCATGCGCGAAAACAGAGTAGTGCACATTTTTTTGTTTGGAATAGCTTCTCTAGTACGTAGTACATAGAACTCAATGGACACGACCCATTCGTGCGACAGTCATAAGGCGTTCCACGGTAGAACTGTCAATATTGATTTTTACCATTTTCTGTTAATACTATCGAAACGTCAGCCTGTAATCATACTGGCTCGCTATACCCTTCAGATCGGAACACAGCCATCCAAGGACTGCCATTTGGCAGAAATAGGTAAGAGGTAGGTACCTACCCAGTCGGACTCCTAGACGGAAAAAAAGTACTTGTAAAATTCATCTTCTTCAAAAATATACAAAATATACAAAATTCGACCTGCTCAAAATTCAAAAACTTTATTGAACATAGTTTGTATAAAAAGGGTTATTATAATATTAAGGAATTTTATGGATGATAATAACCACTGGGAATGAGGTGTTCGCTACCAAGCTATTTCTAATTTGTTTTGTGTGGTTAATTGTGTAACATACATGATTGTAAGCTGTTATTTAAAAAAAAAGTCCCGCTGGGTTTCTTGCTGGTTCTTCCCAGGACAGAGGTTTTTTTTTCGAAACAGTGGTAATTAAACAAAAGAGTGACTTTCAATAAGTATTATTTATAATCTATATTGAATAAAAAAGTTTTGTTTTCTGTTTTCTGTTTTCATCTGCTTATCGATGAACTTTCCGGTTCGGACCGATACGACTTAGAGACCTTCAAGAAACGAGCTTACTCATTTTTAACAGACTGGCTACCCGCCTGCAGTTCCCCTGTTGTTACAGTTGTTCATAGGCGGCGGTCGACACTTACTATCATGTAAGCCACATGCTCGTTTGCCCTCTTCTATATAAAAAAAGAACTATGTACAAGACTATTTTGTCCCGTCAAAAGTGCCCACACACGTGTGTTATTTCAAGTTATTCGTTTATTCGTTCAAGCCTTTCAAAAGTTCAATGCTGAACATAGGCCTCTCCAAAGATTGCCTCATGGTATGGATTATTTCGTGTTGTTATCAGGAAGATGCTGTTGCCGATCTCCTGTTTGATATCTCTCTGTGACCTCTTATGACACCACGTGATGATATGGGGTAACGGATTATCTTACGCCGTCACCACACGGTGTACATGTTCACTGCTTAGCCATATATTTTATAAATCGATAAAATTTATTTGATTCTTAAGTAAGGTACAAAGGATACTCATAAATCTTGACATCACTATAGGTTATAAAATAAGACATAAACATACGCAAACAGTTGCAATAAAGCCGAGCGTTGGATACTCGAAGAAACAAATGGACCGTAGAGACACTCGTAAATTAAGGGTTCATTGAATTAAACGCGGAGGAAAGCGAAATTATACTTTTTTTAGTATACCTAAAAAAGAAAAGGGCTAAGGTAGCATATTTCATATTAAGCTCACGTAAAGATAAGTTTCTTTTTCGTTTTTACATGCTTTGTAAAAATGTAATGGAATATTATAATTCACTTTTCACTCTCTTCTAGATGTGAGAATAATCTGAAATTTAGCAGTCGTGCAAAGAACCGATGACAATACAATAATATCATGAGTAGGGTCTACGGTCTAGTATTATCACTAGGATTATCACAGCTCATGATTAATATTATTTAAGTTTTCTTAAATTCTTAATATTTAATATTATTCAATATTTTTTACTTATTATAATCCAGTGCTTAAACATAATCTCACCTTGTGGTAAGTTGTAATGAAACTCTAGATGGTAAATCGCACTGTAACGAAATACAAAATTCACGGTAACCTTACAACTAAGCACGTGGGTTTGATCGCCGCCGGCACTAATTAAATTGTTATTTGCAATTTTATGATTTACCTTGTGCTCAGATGTTCTTGTTTTGTTGTGGTGGAGAAAAGCATCTACAGGAAACCTGCATGGCTGAGTTATACAAATGTTTCAAATACATGTAAAGTTCGTCAACAAACACTGAAGCAGCACGGCGGACGGACTAATCGCTTCATAATCTTCTTTGAAATGAGAGGAGGCCTGTGCCCGGCAGTGGGATTAACATATTTTAGTGGCTGTAACTTTAATTCACTTTAACAACATACAATATTTAAAAAAACATTTACCAAACGCATTAAATTACTACTGTGCAAAATATATAATTTGAACCCAATATCGGTATATGAAAAATGAAACTCATTTAATTAATTTCTTCATTAAAACTTCGTTAACTAAGTCTTAAGGCGAGGATTTCCGACTTGTAAGGCTTTTCGCGCTCCCTTCTCTGCTGCATGCATATTTGTCCAGCCCGAAGTATGTGTGGACAAAAAGTTGTTTTCTTGTAATGATTATTATCAGTAAATATAGGACCTAAATAAAAGTGCAGCTGATTAAAAATCATACCACCATTTTTGGGAAGTGATATAATTTTAATGTCATTTCCTATACGCCCTTTTTACGCCGTCACTACATTCTGGTTTTTGAATGTTCAAAATCTCCGTGTGAATCAAATTATAGCAATAAAATCAAGGGCACCACCAGAACAGCGCTATAATTGAAGCATAACCGTTACAGTATTATTATACTGTTGTGAAACCAAATACATATAAAAGAAATGTATTATATTAGGTCCTTACATATGAAATTGGCGTTTTGTACGGAAGGAATATAAAGTCAATTTTTTTTTGTAAAATATATTTAATTAATCAAAGTATACACCGTTGTTATCTATGCACTTTTGCCATCTCATAGGTAGTTCATTGATCCCTTTACTAAAAAAACCATGGGGGCGAGAATCAATAAACTCTTTGAAGGCGGTTTGGACTGCCGCATCGGAGTTGAATTTTTTTCCTTGTAAGAAGTTGTCCGAATTCCGGAAAAAATGGTAATCTGTTGGAGCAAGGTCCGGGAAGTACGGTGGATGTCGGAGACATTCCAATAGTAGCTCATCTAACTTAGTGTAGTTTGTTGTGCAGTGTGTGGTCTTGCGTTGTCGTGAAGCAGCAGTGGCTTAGAGCGATTGACCAATCTCGGTTGTTTAGCAGCTAGTTCTTCCTTCATGGTTTGCAGTTGCTGACAATAGATATCTGCCGTAATCGTTTGGCCAGATTTTAGAAAGCTGTAGTGAACGGTAGTCCTCCAAACACTCACAAGTAACTTTTTCTGACTCAATTTTCGTTTAGGGCAGGATTTGGCTGGGTCTCCAGGGTTCAGCCATTGCGACGAGCGCTTCCGATTATGGTACAGTATTCACTTTTCATCACAAGTAATGATTCGATTTAAAATCCCTTCATTATTGTGTCGGTTGAGCAAAGTAAGACAGCAGTCGACGTGTGTTTGCAAGTTCGATTCACTCAATTCATGAGGTACCCATCGTTCAAGTTTTTTTACTTTCTCGATTTGCTTCAAGTGGATTAATACAGTTTTATCACTTACCCCGAAGTCTGTAGCCATCTCTGAAGTGCTTTGTGATGGATCCGTTTCCACAATAGCCTTTGATTCTTCATTTTCCACTTTGGTCTCCGGCCGTCCACGGGGTTGGTTCTGAAGGTCGAAATTTCCAGAACGAAACGTAGAAACCAAAAAAGTACCGTGCATTCTTTTGCGACACCAGCGCCGTACACATCATTGATCCTTCGAGCTGTTTCTGCAGCACTGGTGCCACGGTAGAACTCGTACTCGTAAATATACCGATATTTCATATTTTCCATTGTGCGGTAATAAGCGACGCCAAAGAATAAATTAGTGAGGAAAAAACAAATGAATGACTGTTTTCAAAACTCAAACAGTACCAGCTAAATGAATTTATAAATTTGAATTTGGAATTCTTAACCAAAGAGGAGATATTTCAGATCAAAGTGGTCAGTACGACAAAACGCCATTTTTATATGTAAGGACCTAATATTAATTCTTGTCTTACATACTCTAATTCATAACTAAACTAAACATTTGTGCTGTAGTATAAAAGTTACTTTATTCGAAATCGGCGAGAATAATTTTATTTTCTGTAACCTGTTTATTATACGTTTTCTGTTTAAAATCAAATAAAAACCCCAACAAAACATAATATTGAAGTAAAACGTAATTGTGTCGCTATTTGTTCAGGTATGTACCGACGGAATGAGATTTCACGTTCACACCTGCGCCTCGTTTGCCCTTTTTCTTATCTCATTTATCAATAAAAATATCAAATTGCAAAGAACGTATGGCATGGTGGATACAGTTCTGAATGAAAAACATTTTTTTTTTACTTTCATTACGTTTCCTACTTTTTTATTATTCTTTAATTTTCGGTCAACACTGAAAGTGAGCGTCATGATTTCAATACGACATTATGCTGAGGGAGGAGCGAGGCTTATTGGCATGATGTTTTAAACACATGTTCATTAATTCATTTCTTATCATTCATTACAGCCTTTTGGGGGGAGGGGGGGGGATATTTTACATAGTTGCCACTTCTTTTACATAGTTGTCGCTTGCCAGGCGGGTTCGCATCAGCAGATTTTATTTTTTTAGATGTTATCACATCTTTTGTTTTGCTTTCCTCTGTCCTCTTTTGGGTCACTCACGGGATGACATGTAATAGTGAATACTATACTAGGGGGAAGTTTATACACATGAATGCATCTTTTTTGCAATATGCCAACCCGCCGATGGCTGATAGACTAGATTGAGTGGCGACCTGTTGAAACATGCAGGTAGCCGATGGCTGGGACCGTACCTCGTGACAATCTATGAGGGAGGCCTATGTTCAGCGGTGGACTTGTGATGAGCTGTAGCGGTAGGGATAGTGATAGACATTTTTCAGATTAAAAATGTTATTTTAAGTGGTTAATTAAAACGAAAATAACGATAGTTGAATTTTGCTTGCGCGGGTGGAGTTAGAAGCCGGTTTATATTCTGGCGCGCCATTGTAATATGAAGAGATGGAGAAGTAGTTTTTTTCGTAACGATACTAGACATCTACTGGCAGGAGCTAGCTGCCAGCTGGCGTTGATGAGGCTAAGATATGTGCATGATTATTCTCGTGGCCCTAGAAATATTGGCACATCGTGGGGTTTTAGCCTGTGGCAATAAACTCGTCTTTGCTTCACGCGGGAGGCAATTTTTCATGAAAAAAAAAAACACAGTATACGAAATGATTGCATTAACTTTAATACATACATACTATTTCCAAAAATGATAGCCTAGTCAACAACGTATTAAATTATTTAAGTGTTATAAATCAGGACAGAGGCTTTTTCCGAACCGGTGGTAAAAGTAAAAAAATGACTTTCAATGAGAATTACAATATATTTTTTAATTAGCAGTGAATTTTTTTTATACATGATTGAATATAAAATATTCTAATGCATTTAAAAATAAAAAATAAACTGTTTTAAGTCAATATTTTAGTGGCCTTTGTTGTAAAAGATTTTCCTTTTTTCTCTAAATTTCGTTAAAACTTTGGAATAATTTAACCGAATTTCCTTTCGTCGTCTAATGCCCTATAATATCTTGCAAAGAACGAGGGTTATTTAATTTAATTTTCAACCGAGGGCTATTCAGAAATACAATAAAGGAGAGTATTTTTTGGGGATATTAAAAGTATTTATATTATGGTTAGATACGTTAGAACTGCAGAACAAAACTGTGCAACTGTTTTGTTAACTCGGAGTAATATTACATACATATACATAAACACTCACGCCTGTCACCCAGAGGAGTAGGCAGAGACTACGGACTTTCATTCGGCATGATCCTGACACATCTCTCTTACTCCACATCCATATACCTACGCATACACGCTCGTCGGTTAAGGGTACTTTTAATTTGGCCCATTTTCAATATATCGCCAATTTGGTCGATAAACTTTCGCCTAGGGCGTCCCTTCCGGACTCTGCCGTTCACTTCTGCAACATAAATTTACTTTGTCACTCTTTCTTCATTCATTCTTTCTACATGACCAAACCACCGAAGCATACCTTTCTTAATCCTGATCACAACATCATCTTGCAAACCATACTCTTCTCTTATCACACAATTTCTCACCCTGTCATTCAGATTCAGCCCTAACATACTCCTTAATGACCGCATTTCTACAGCATTTATTCTACTCGCGTGCTTCTTCTGCCACACCCTGTAATATTATGTAGTTATAATATAAATGCAGCTAATGAAATGCTCGTGTTGAAGTTGTGACCATCGTATTTTATTCTTATTTTAGTGCAGCAAAACATGTCACTGCGGTGTTCGTATGTTCGTTTATCTTTGTTTATCTCAAGCGATTTCTTTTTACCTAATAATTAAATATTTCGCACAGTGATAGAACTGTGATGACCCAATTACCATACTTCCTCCAACAGATTAGTAAGCTGAAGTGGCAAATAGGCCGGCCATATAGCTGGAAGAACCGACTACCGGTACGGGAGAAAGGATCTATTGTGATAACCTCATAACGGCAAGCGTGACGTGTGAGCATGTAACGAGAAGCCGTCCAACACTCCGTAGGACGGTCCCTCAGTAGATGGAATGAAGACCTTATAAGACAAGCAGGTATTACTTGTAGGAGATATATGCTCTGCAGTATACTTGTGAAGGACTGTAATGATGATAAAGATAATGAAAGTTCTCTCACAGTAATCTCCAAGTCACTTTATTTATGAAAATCAATAGTTAATTTGTTAAGCTTAGATCCGCGTGAGAAATAGTATTAGTGACCTTATTGGCTCTACCCACTATAATAGCCAAGCGATCAGTAGGTAATTATAAATACTTATTTATTCCATCATTTTCATTTGTGATAGCCCAACAAAAGTTCACTGCTGTACCCAAGCCTCCTCCTTGAATGGCAACTTAGGGGGATATTTGCCTCAGTTTATCTTTGATAATTAATAGTTATATATTAATTATCAAAGATAATATACTTAAATTCATTAAACTATAGAAATATAAGTTAATAAGCTAACATCCTCGTGAAAAATATAATGAGGGATATGATGATTTCTTATATTTACGCGAACACTACACATTGAATAAAATTATTTTTACGGATTTTATCGCGTCCATGGTCGCAACCCATGGTCAGTCCCCCGTGACACCCGAAACATCGGGAATTAAAATAAGTAAATTAAACGTGATAAAATCCGTAAAATAGTTTTATTCAATGAGGGTATGACTTACTTAGTTTGTGGCCTATGTAGCATTTACCCATTTAGTTGATAATGGCTAATACATTTTCTGGCAAATTAACTATTGATTGTATTAAATATACTTGGATGTTGATTCAAGTTAGAAAAGCTTCAGAACCACTGCCATCATTACAGCCCTTCACAAGTCCACTAAACATAGGTTCGTTCCCCAACGTAATAAAACACTTTCCCTAAGTTACCTTGAAGTTATCATATTCCTTATTCAAATGTGTAAAATAAATAAACTTTATATAAAAAGCAGAAGAAAACAATTTAAAAATTAAAAAGTAAAAATAATATATTTTCCACATAATAGCTTCTAAAGTCGGATCTTTGCTCGTAATTCTTCCATACAGTGTCTTAGCAGCGACTTCAGAAGTTATTATATGGAAATATTTTTTTTAATTATAAGACTGACGAAGTATGGACAACTGACTATGGCAACTGCTAGAAAAGTCCTAAAGCTCTTGAGATTTCACGTTCACACCTGCGCCTCGTTTGCCCTTTTTCTTATCTCATTTATCAATAAAAATATCAAATTGCAAAGAACGTATGGCATGGTGGATACAGTTCTGAATGAAAAATTTTTTTTTTACTTTCATTACGTTTCTTATTTTTTATTATTCTTTAATTTTCGGTCAACACTGAAAGTGAGCGTCATGATTTCAATACGACATTATGCTGAGGGAGTAGCGAGGCTTATTGGCATGATGTTTTAAGGTCACTCACGGGATGACATGTAATAGTGAATAGTATACAAGGGGAAGTTTATACACATGAATGCGTCTTTTTGCAATATGCCAACCCGCCGATGGCTGATAGACTAGATTGAGTGGCGACCTGTTGAAACATGCAGGTAGCCGATGGCGTGGACCGTACCTCGTGACAATCTATGAGGGAGGCCTATGTTCAGCGGTGGACTTGTGATGAGCTGTAGCGGTAGCGATAGTGATAGATATTTTTCAGATAAAAATGTTATTTTAAGTCGTTAATTAATACGAAAATAACTATAGTTGAATTTTGCTTGCGCGGGTGGAGTTAGAAGCCGGTTTATATTCTGGCGCGCCATTGTAATATGAAGAGATGGAGAAGTAGTTTTTTTCGTAACGATACTAGACATCTACTGGCAGGAGCTAGCTGCCAGCTGGCGTTGATGAGGCTAAGATATGTGCATGATTATTCTCGTGGCCCTAGAAATATTGGCACATCGTGGGGTTTTAGCCTGTGGCAATAAACTCGTCTTTGCTTCACGCGGGAGGCAATTTTTCATGAAAAAAAAAAACACAGTATACGAAATGATTGCATTAACTTTAATACATACATACTATTTCCAAAAATGATAGCCTAGTCAACAACGTATTAAATTATTTAAGTGTTATAAATCAGGACAGAGGCTTTTTCCGAACCGGTGGTAAAAGTAAAAAAATGACTTTCAATGAGAATTACAATATATTTTTTAATTAGCAGTGAATTTTTTTTATACATGATTGAATATAAAATATTCTAATGCATTTAAAAATAAAAAATAAACTGTTTTAAGTCAATATTTTAGTGGCCTTTGTTGTAAAAGATTTTCCTTTTTTCTCTAAATTTCGTTAAAACTTTGGAATAATTCGTCGTCTAATGCCCTATAATGTCTTGCAAAGAACGAGGGTTATTTAATTTAATTTTCAACCGAGGGCTATTCAGAAATACAATAAAGGAGAGTATTTTTTGGGGATATTAAAAGTATTTATATTATGGTTAGATACGTTAGAACTGCAGAACAAAACTGTGCAACTGTTTTGTTAACTCGGAGTAATATTACATACATATACATAAACACTCACGCCTGTCACCCAGAGGAGTAGGCAGAGACTACGGACTTTCATTCGGCATGATCCTGACACATCTCTCTTACTCCACATCCATATACCTACGCATACACGCTCGTCGGTTAAGGGTACTTTTAATTTGGCCCATTTTCAATATATCGCCAATTTGGTCGATAAACTTTCGCCTAGGGCGTCCCTTCCGGACTCTGCCGTTCACTTCTGCAACATAAATTTACTTTGTCACTCTTTCTTCATTCATTCTTTCTACATGACCAAACCACCGAAGCATACCTTTCTTAATCCTGATCACAACATCATCTTGCAAACCATACTCTTCTCTTATCACACAATTTCTCACCCTGTCATTCAGATTCAGCCCTAACATACTCCTTAATGACCGCATTTCTACAGCATTTATTCTACTCGCGTGCTATTTCTGCCACACCTCTAATATTATGTAGTTATAATATAAATGCAGCTAATGAAATGCTCGTATTGAAGTTGTGACCATCGTATTTTATTCTTATTGTAGTGCAGCAAAACATGTCACTGCGGTGTTCGTATGTTCGTTTATCTTTGTTTATCTCAAGCGATTTCTTTTTACCTAATAATTAAATATTTCGCACAGTGATAGAACTGTGATGACCCAATTACCATACTTCCTCCAACAGATTAGTAAGCTGAAGTGGCAAATAGGCCGGCCATATAGCTGGAAGAACCGACTACCGGTACGGGAGAAAGGATCTATTGTGATAACCTCATAACGGCAAGCGTGACGTGTGAGCATGTAACGAGAAGCCGTCCAACACTCCGTAGGACGGTCCCTCAGTAGATGGAATGAAGACCTTATAAGACAAGCAGGTATTACTTGTAGGAGATATATGCTCTGCAGTATACTTGTGAAGGACTGTAATGATGATAAAGATAATGAAAGTTCTCTCACAGTAATCTCCAAGTCACTTTATTTATGAAAATCAATAGTTAATTTGTTAAAATTAATTATATTAAGGAAGTAAAATTAATAAGCTTAGATCCGCGTGAAAATAGTATTAGTGACCTTATTGGTTCTACCCACTATAATAGGCAAGCGATCAGTAGGTAATTATAAATACTTATTTATTCCATCATTTTCATTTATGATAGCCCAACAAAAGTTCACTGCTGTACCCAAGCCTCCTCCTTGAATGGCAACTTAGGGGGATATTTGCCTCAGTTTATCTTTGATAATTAATAGTTATATATTAATTATCAAAGATAATATACTTAAATTCATTAAACTATAGAAATATAAGTTAATAAGCTAACATCCTCGTGAAAAATATAATGAGGGATATGATGATTTCTTATATTTACGCGAACACTACACATTGAATAAAATTATTTTTACGGATTTTATCGCGTCCATGGTCGCAACCCATGGTCAGTCCCCCCCGAGACCATGGGTTGCTGTAAAGCACCCGAAACGTCGGGAATAAAAATAAGTAAATTAAACGTGATAAAATCGGTAAAAATAGTTTTATTCAATGAGGATGTGACCGTACTTAGTTTGGCCTGTGCCTGTAGCCTCTACCCATTTAGTTGATAATGGCTAATACATTTTCTGGCAAATTAACTATTGATTGTATTAAATATACTTGGATGTTGATTCAAGTTAGAAAAGCTTCAGAACCACTGCCATCATTACAGCCCTTCACAAGTCCACTAAACATAGGTTCGTTCCCCAACGTAATAAAACACTTTCCCTAAGTTACCTTGAAGTTATCATATTCCTTATTCAAATGTGTAAAATAAATAAACTTTATATAAAAAGCAGAAGAAAACAATTTAAAATTAAAAGTAAAATAAAATATTTTCCACATAATAGCTTCTAAAGTCGGATCTTTTCTCGTAATTCTTCGATACAGAAGTTATTATGTGGAAATTTTTTTAATTATAAGACATATGCCGTGTATTGGCGAATTGACAACTGACTATGACAACTGCTAGAAAAGTCCTAAAGCTCTTGATATACATATGTCATTATACCATCTCGTTCACGCTAGACATAAAATACACAGACCGGAGACGGGCAGCAGCGTCAAGAGCATGAGACGTCTGGTACCATATTCGTCTATCCGCTTGTAAAGCGTGACAATTAAGGCTTTCCCTAAGCTGCCTGCATCTATCTTGAAAGTTTATTCTAATTCAGTGTATATGCTTGTTATGTAAGCTTCTTATATACACTTGTATTTGAGTTTCTTTTCTTGTTTTCGTTACACATTCTATTTATAAAAAAGAATAGGCTGCTATCAACCTGTTGAGCTTTTCACTTCGGCACAAGTTTAGGTTGGTACACTACTAAAACACAATTTGTGATGGAAAAAATTGTGTCTTGCCTTTTAAGATTTTACGGATTGATATCTTTTCATACAGCCTATCAAAATACCACTGCTGAACATAAGCTCCCCCATAGATTGCCTCTTTACTATATTATATATTTGCCAATTTACGCTTGTCAGGCAGGTTTTTTTGCTGTTTATTATTTTGAGTTGTTACGAAGAAGATGTTGCTGCTCATCTCCTGTCTTATTTACCAACATATCGTCACTAATAACACGCACGAGAAGATTTATTTTTATTTTTTAATTATTAAATTATTTTCTTCTGCTTTATATTTTTTAAAGAGAAAAAAAATATAGGGAAGTGAATTCTCTTACATCGCCACTACACGGTTTTAACGGATTGAAAGTATACATACGAAATTAAAATTTATTAGAATAGCAACGGAATATAATAATTTAAAAGTTAATTTAAAAACCAATACCAAATGTATTGAAGCATATAATAAATTGCCTACCTTAAGCATTGCGAATGCAAAAAATAGAGCCACTGCCGATACTAACTTTATTGCTAGTGTGATAATGGAGCAGGACGAATCGATCATGATGTAATGTCTTGATATTTTGCCTGTCTTATTTAAGTAAAGTAAAAAAAAGTAAAGTTACAGCCTATATACGCCCCACTGCTGGGCACAGGCCTCCTCTCATTTCTAAGAGGGTTTTAGGGCAAGGAAATGTCCGCCGCGCTGCCCCAATGCGTGTTAGGAACCTCATGTCTTCGAAATTTTTTTTGATTTCTCAGACATGCAGGTTTCCTCACGATGTTTTCCTTCACCGCCGAGCACGTGGTAAATCAGCACTTAAAATTGCAATTAACAATTTCATTGGTGCCGGCGGGGATCGAACCCGGGTTGCTCGCGTACTGTGTAACTTACAGCGAGCGATAACCATCTGAGCTACCACGGCTCTTATTTACCAAAAATTAAATTATTTCATTGACATCATCATAATATTTTGCTTCACCGCTAAGCACTTGGTAATTAAATAGGTTGCATTAGACAAAAATAGGGCTAGGTGTTATATATTATTTAATAAATAAGCAAAGTAGGTAAGGAAATAGGTAACCCTGTGGTACTAACTTAGCGGCACTTTTAGACAGAAAAGTAGCGTTACCGTCATATTTACTTTTGTAACTTATTTTATTTGCTAGCTGATGTTAAACAAGTAATATGAATAAATATTCATATTTATATTTGGTATGCTTTTAAATGTGCAAACAAATATACGCAATACCTGAATTGGATGTAATTTGCTATAGTTTCTGTTGTTTGCTCTCTTGAAATTTATAATATCATTTAATATTTTAACATTTCGAGGTGAATAGTAATTAAATGTTGAAAATTGTAAAGAACTAGCAATGTACGTGGTAGAGCCAAGCTGCAACTGCATATTATGGTTGTAGCACGAATGGGTCGGCTCCACCGGGCAAAGACCACACTCTCACACAATACCAACGTGAAATAGCAGCTTAATGTTGCTGTGTTTTGTATGGTGATTATAGAGAACCGGCGACTCTTTTTACTGGAAACGAGGCTTTCCATCTTTGTCTTTGTATTCTGCATTTTGACTCTTGATTGAGGATAGATGTAGATGTCTATAGGCCACAGCATCTACTTACAATCAGGTGGACTGTGTGTTTGTTTGTCATCCATATTCTATTTAAAAAAAAAAACTTGCTCAATCTAATTTTATTCTAATCTTATATTCATCTTTATTTTTATATAATATTAAACCATTAAAAGAAAAACAGTATAGTTACAGCCTAAAATATACGTCCTACTGAATACAGGCCTCCTCTAATCTGAGAAGGTTTTAGTTCAAGGAAATGTCCACCACGCTACCCCTAATGCGTTTTGGCGGACTTCGAATGTCCCTGAAATAGTTTTTTTAAGTTCTCAGCATGCTGATAGCCTCATGACGTTTTCATTCACCGCCGATCATGTGGTAAATCATCACTTAAAATTGCAATCAACAATTGTATTGGTGCCCTCGGGGATCGAACCTGGATTGCTCATCATCATCATCACAGCCCTTCACAAGTCCACTGCTGAACATAGCCTCCCCACGGAATGCCACAAAGCACGGTCCCGAGCCACCTGCATCCATCGACTTCCTGCATGTCTTACCAGGTCGTCACTCCATCTAGTGGGGGACGCTCACACCTCGCCTGCCGGTACGAGGCTGCCACGAGAACCTTTCTTCCCCAACGGTTGTCGGTTCTTCGAGCTATATGGCCGGCCCATTGCCACTCAGCTTACTAAACCTTTGGGCTATGTCACACTCAGGTTCTACTGCGGATATCCTCATTTCAAGTTTATCACACAGAGAAACCCCGAGCATAGCCTCTCCATAGCTCGCTGAGCGACCTTACTTCCTCATACGGCCAGCAGTGAAGGACCACGTCTCAGTTCCATATGTCATCACTGGCAACACGCACTGGTTATACAATTTAGTTTTGAGGTTTTGAGGTATGCCTGACGAAAAGATGGATCGTAATCTCCAGAACGCTGCCCAGCCGAGTTGAATCCGTCGATGGACCTCTCGGTCGAAGTTGGACTTACCAGTCGGACTATTTGTCCCAGGTAAACATATTCGTCAACAACTTGGCTTAGTGCTCCCAACAACTACGGACATTAAACATGATTTTTGTTTTGTCCATGTTCATCTTGAGACCTATCCGGAGACACTATTGAGGTCATTGAGCATAGTGCTAGGTCCGCCAGCGATTCTGCCATAGGACTATATCGTCGGCAAATCGAAGGTGAGTGATGTACTCGCCATTGACGTTAATGTATCCTTTCCAGTCCAGTAGCTTGAAAACGTCTTCCAATGCAGCGGTGAAGAGTTTCGGGATATTACATCACCTGTCTTACACCCTCTGCAGTTGGATAGGTTTGTACTCTGGTTCTGTACTCGGATAGCCATCGTAGCCCTACTGTACAAACACTTCAGCACCTCGATATACCGACAGTCCGCCTGGCACCGCTGAAGGGACTGCAGCGCCGCCCTTGATCGGACGGAAGCTTTTCAGTCCACATACGCCGGATATAGTGGCAAATTGCTCTTCGAACTTCTGTACATTTGCCGGTATGTATGTGGTCTATGGTGCAAAGTTTTTCGGAAACCGGCTTGTTCGGGAGGTTGGAAGTCGTCGAGTTGCATGCAAAACGATCGTAATGACTCGAAAACAGCACGTAGACGCGGCTCAGAAGTGAATTGGTCTGTAGTTCTACAGAGAGCGTTGTCGCCTTTCTTAAAAACAAGACCACCGCACTTCTGCCCACACCTCTGTAGTGCCACCATGGAGGACGGAATCAAAGAGCTTCTGAAGGACTAAAGCACCGGTTTTCCACCCGCTTTCAGAAGCTCCGCTGTAATTCCATCCTCGCTTGGGCCTTGCCGTTTTTAAGGTTCTGGAGAGCCATTATAATCTCGCTTAGACTGACGTCCGGAATATCATCGGAATAGTGTCGGATAAGACTTGCTCTTGATCGTTACCACACTTGCGTGTGGCTCCAACGATGATGTGTACAGCTGCCCATAGAACCTCTCAATCTCACTCAAAATCTCAGGTGTCCCGGAAACGACGCTGCCACTCGGTCTTCAGCTTCGACAGTTGGCTGTTTCTGGCAGACAGATCTCTAGCAAAGACTTTGAGCCCTGGTTCGCTCGATCGCTTCTTCAATACGAGCAGTATTAAAGTTGCGTAAGTCCCGCCGCATGCATTTGGAGATCTGTCTGTTCAGTTGCCTGTATGCTATCAAATCTACTGAAGATTGCAGTTTCATTTCCCGTCTAACAGCCATGAGATTAAGAGTATGATCGGAGAGTTTTTGGGTTCTTCTGCGACTGGTCTTTCAAAATTTGCTCCGACCGAATGGACAGTTTCCACGAGCTTGTCATTTATAGTTTCCACTGTATTGCAAACTTCTAGGCACTGAAAACGGTTTTGTAACTCGAGCTGAAAGTTTTCGAGACTTTGGTTAGAAACGAGGGGGACGGTGCGTTGACTTCATTAGACGACACCTCCAACTTAACGTTTAGGTTCAGTGTGCCTCAAACCATTCGGTGTGATCGCTACCAGTTTTCACCTCGCGATCACTGAGACATCACTGAACAGTTGGCGTCTAGTCGTCATAATGAAGTCAATCTCATTTTTTGTCGAACCGTCGGGGTTCGACCAGGTCCACTTCCTGTGGGGCCGCTTCGGGAAGAAAGAGTTCATCATAAAGAGTCCCTCTTTCTTCATAAGTCGGCTAGCACTTTATTGGTTCCGTTGCCTTAATCCGAATTTCCCACTTTCAGCTCACCGTTCTCTCTTTGCCTAGCTTTACGTTGAAGTCTCCATTAACACCGTATAGTGGGTTTTGAGAATGCATGGCTCTAGAAATATCCTCATACATTTCCTCCACCTCCTCATCAGGGTGTGCCGAGGTTGGTGCGTAAACCTGTATGACCTTCAGCGAATACCGTTTGGTGATTCTGAGTATAAGGTGCGCAACCCTCGTCGACACACTCTCAATCTTTACAACGTTGTTAACGAGAGACTTGTGGACGATAAATCCGACACCTCCTTGGGACAGATGGTCGCCTCCCGGTGATAGAACAAGTTGCCGGATTCGAGGATTACCGTGTCCTCCCCTCTCTTCGGACCTCGGATAATCCTATAATATTCCAGCGCAATTTGTCTATCTCTTCCTCCAGCTCCAGGATCTTCTCGTCAGTCCTCAGAGTGCGTGCGTTATAAGTTGCCAGGTTGAGTCGTCGTAGGTGGCAACCGACCCTCCGCCGGAGATTCTTAGCACCCTGCCCTGCCGTTACCATGGTCGCCACCGTAGCCAGGAATAGCGGGGCCGCCGGGGACTGGGGCCGTCTCTTCATAACTTTCTTCATTGGGTATATTGCCGTAGTTGCCACGCTTGGCGAGCGGGTTGGCAACAGCAGTTTTATTGTTATTGCTGTTATCAGAAAGATGCTACTGCCCATCTTCTGCCTCAGTTTCTCTGTCGCCTCTTACGACACCCACGGAAGATATGGTGTAGTGGGTATTCTAACCCGCCACTACACGGGCCATTATGGATTGCTCGCGCATTGTAAAATATACAGCGAACGCTTAGCTCCTGAGCTGACACGGCTCCATTTTTTATTTGTTTTTTATTTATTATAATAAAAGACGTATAATAAAAAATATCGATGTTTACGGTAACTGTAAACAAGCACGATAAGTGGGGAAGCGATTAATTAATATTGCTTAAACGCAAGAAGCTTTGAAAATCGATTTTAACAAAGCAGTGGCTTAAATCTCGTTAAATATGTTAGAGGAACGGTGTTTCTCGAGTTTCTAGACCGTAAGAAATTTATTACATGTAAAGAACATATCTCTCCTTTATAGAGGGAGGTTTATTAAGATTTCGAGCTGAAGAGGGTTCATTATTACTACAGGGATGCTTGTGGCTTTGTTTTGAGGATAATTCTACAAAGGCCGAAAACGCTCGTACATCAGCGTTAAAATACGTTATAAAGTAAAGTACGCAGTAATGTATAGTTACAGCTTATATGTCCCACTGCTGGGCACGAGCCTCCTATCATTTTTGAGAGGTTTATGGCGCATTTATTCCGCCGCGCTGCTCGAGTGAGTTTAGGCGGACTTCATATTATGTCCTCGAAACATCATCAATATTCCCTTCACCGTCGCTTTAAGTTGCAATTAACATTTTCATTAGTGCCGGCGGAGATCGAACCCGCGTTGCATGAGTACTGTTAAATTTACGACGAGCGCTTAGCCCCTGACCCACCACGTCTTGTCCGAGATATGCTAGAAGAAAAAGTTCACTATCGTAAGAATTTACAAACGTATGAATGTAAACAAACACAACATACATCTTTTAAAACTGTAGACCTAATGACGTAGAGATTTGTTATAAAATTTGATGAAAATAATTTTCAAATAAGAAGTTATATATAAGTTATATCCAATACTCGATATTATTATGCTGTAGGTGACAGAGAGAAAAGAAACAGGAGTTGGGCAGCAGGATCTTCCTTACAACAAATCAAAATAATAAAAAACTGCGGTTGACTACCCGCTTGTCACGCTTAGTTATGAGGAGGCCTTTGTTCAACAGTGGACTTTTGATAGACTTGTTTTAAATAAATGAACTAGATTTTTAAATTGTGTAATATAAATTGTTTTACGAACAATTTATGAAAGAGAAAAAGTCGACATTAATTTGACAATTTATTACAAACCTAAATTTCACCTCTTTTTACAACATTTATTCGCAGAAATAATTAATATGATTTATGTTCGAATTAATTGCCCTTGAAGCCATTTTCGTGGAGTATTAGCGGAAGGAGTAAACGATTCCAGTGATGAATCGCGACGTTTATTGAGATCTTTGAATTTTGCTGATAAATAGATGACAACGTAAAGCTAATATATAAAAATTAATGTTTGTTTGTTCGTATTTTATGCGCTGCTTTAGCGTGTTATGTCATAGATACTATTTACTTTATATTATAAGTCCTGTATACTTTATATTGTTTATTTACTAAATTACTTTCTTAGAAGCCAAACTAATGTTATGTCATAGGATACTATTTACTTTATGTTATAAGACCTGTATAATTTATAAATCTTATTGTTTACTTCCTTAGAAGCCACACTAATTCGTACCATAAGTTAACCATAACACCAAGAACAATGAATGAATGAAACTATTTAAACCAAATCTTTCGATCCTCAACATAATTCCATTCCCAAGTTCTCTGTATCAACTACTATATTTTAAGTTAGTTTAAAAGTATTAAATAAATTTATTTTAAAAGAGATTTTGTCTCTGCCACATAACTAGCGGTCATTAGATTGCGGTAAAACTTTGACAAGTTATTGCTTGCACTTGCGCGAAGGTTATAGGCATAGTACAATTAACGTACAGTAGGTGGCGCGCGTATAGTACCGACAAATTTATTTATATAAAAAGAAAGTTATTTATCATTAAACTTCAATGAATATATTCCTAATTAAACAATATATCTTCCAAATTTAAAACGATATTTCCACAATTATTTCTTCTGATCTGCAGCTGCTTACCAGCTAGTATTATACTTAAAAATTATATTATATGCTTTAAATAAAAATAGTAATTTATTAAAAAAAAATGTTGTGCACGGTCCAAATTATTAACTTGGAAGTCGATGATTAATTGGATTGATAGGTGATAAACTCCTACTCGGTTAAGGAGGCCGCTTAGTAGGTAATTTATTTTTATTTTTGTTTGCCATCAAGCAGCAGTTATTACACTATTGTTTTCCTGTTTAAAGGGATAATATAATGGCCAGTATAATTACACGCTATAGCGTATTCCACAGAATAAACCAAGCCGAATAACCCAGAGCACTAATATTTTGAAGTGTTCTAATTAACAATAAGACATTATATTTGAAAATGAGTTTGATTGGAATTTATGAAGCTAATTTATATTTATCACAAAGCAAATGTCACCTCACACGTTCAATATTCACGTGAGCGTAAATAACGTGCCCGCTACGTGTCGCTGCGGAGCTGAAGGTTATCGAGGTGTTCAATTACTTGGCGACCTATGTATGCTATTGTTGGTTAATCTTCATAAATAATTATGTTTTTCTTTTAAGTTTTATTTTCACCATAGTGATTTAAAGTAATCAGTATCGTCACGTTACAGTCCTCTAAGAAAAAGTACTCTACCACAATGTATTGAAAATAATGAAAGCCGTATAAAATTTGTCATATCCATCTAGGTCGATCAATATTTAAAAAATGTTAATACAATAGAATAGAATCATTTTATTCAATATAGATTACAAGAATACTTGTTGAAAGTCATTTAAGTTTTACTACTGGTTCGGAAAAACCTCTGTACTGGAAAGAGCCAGCAAGAAAAACAACGGACTTTTTTTAAATTAATTTACAATATAATAATCAATATGTACAATTAAGTATGAATAAATTTGTAAAACAGTATGGTAGCGATTATACTCAAGATACGCGTCTACTGAAAAACAATGGATTCAACAAGACTCCGCTCTTCCCCATTTAAAATATATCAATCGAGACGTAAGATACCTACTACCTTAGATTATTTACTCTAGATAGAGTAACGGCGACTCAAAAGCGTCGAAAAATATCAGCTAACTGTTAGCCTCTAAAGCGCTCCCTCCTCACTGTCAATTGTAACGCTAAGAGATACGCACGCACGGCTCATTTTTTAGAGGTAAATTATTTTGGTGAAAATGACAAGTTGCGCGATCAAAATTTCAGAAATTACAAAGGACGTTTACAAACAACTAACAAAATCTACCATCGGCAAGTAACTCAAAACTAATAGTAATTTACGAAAACAAAACTAATAAATTGATAATTTTATTTACAAAATCAACGCGTCGTTTTTTGGTGTTGCCAGTCTTGGGTTGCGAATTTCCCCGTATAGTTGTCTTAAAAGCTGATGTATGTTCATTTTTACCCGACTGCACCAGAAGGAGGAAATACATCATGGTGTGTGTATGTGGGTATATTTCAAAAATTGTTTGGCTGAGCCTACAGCCTAAACGGATGGACCGATTGTTTTTGTTTTGCAAGCTTCCGCGCAGTCGGGTGTTTTTTATTGAGTCTTAAATATTTTTTTCTTTATTTTTTCTCTTTTTTATTTGTGTTACTAAATAGTATTGTATAATAATTGTCAAAATCGAATGTGACCATTTGGATACATGGTTTTAGAATACCTATTGATCCTATAATTAGAAGTCGATGGGTGGACATAATAAGAAAAAGAGAAATTATTTTGGATGAAAAGGAGGAAATGTGTCTCGATTTTTAGATGATTCTTCATTATCTAAATATACACAACAGATCGTTGGTTACATTTCAAGTTGTGTTGTGAGATGTCTGCATAGACAAATCAAATGTACTGCATGCATTGAATGTTTGTTTTCAAATTAATGAAAAGCATGAATACCATAAACTAGTTAGCGCACGGATGAAGGCGGATTGATTTATGCTTCTAGGGATGTATATTCTATATGTAAGACTTCGGAGACAGTAATCAGAAAGTTTCTTAGACAACATTTTATAATGACTAGGCCTACTTGCACAAAAATTTTATCTTGTATATTAAAACAATTTATTGGTCATAAAAATACTTATTTTAAAGTTGAAACTGAACACGCGTGTGGTTCTCTTCACCAAGTGATACTAATAAGACTGGTCGCCGAAAATATTTGACCATACGCTGTTATCATAGCTAAATTAGATGATGTAAAAAGTGATGCAACCTCAAAACGAAAATTATTTAAAAACAAGTTCAAGAGAGGGCCATTAAATTAGTAGTTAGAAACATTTAATGGTAAATAATGATAGGTTGAAAATAAAAGAGACTATTGTGTTCCTGGGGTGACTGTGTTCAATGGGGCACCCATATATCAACTCTTGCTCGCACAACAATGCAGGACGGAATAATTCTTCTTAAAAGGATCTATTAAACTGCAGAAACGCTATGGGATAAAATATTACGGTAAAGGGTACCTGCGGAATAAATTATTTAACTATGACTCAGGCGAAGCCGCCGACCAACCTCTAGTATTTTTATAAGTCGATACCATACATTAAATGATAAAACATATTTTATAAATGCGTAATTGATTTTATTTGATTATATTTATCTTTACAAAAAATTAGATTCTAACTCAACAGACAACTAAACACACAATTGAGAGCACCATATTAAAATATTATAATTTATGATTTTATTAACATGACATAATTTTACAGTTTTCCCCATTTTATCGGGATAGATTTATTAGCTGGTATCTCCCAGATACAAATGACGCTGGTGTAAGCATAGTTATTTATTATGTCACCATAGCAACCGCTAAGCGTGTATGTGTGCCTCACGCACACGTGCTTGTAAAACTGGCCTGTTTTGTTGCATCGCTCATTGCGTGACGCGTTATCTAGAGAGTAAATAATCTAAGCCTACTACATAGTTAAGTTTCGGGAGCGGTGCTGAAGCTTTTTAAAAAGAACTAAATATGTCTCGATGACATTTATTACTATAACATTACAATAATGTATTGAAACTATTTCAGTGCAATACTGACTTCCTTAATTAAGTGATTACACTACTACGATAAGAATTATAATGAATCTTATTCTAAATGCAACGGCTTATATAGCATGGTCAAAACATGTCTGTTGACTGAAAGTATCACGCCTTGGTTTAACCAGCAATAACAACTATACAGTAGAGTCAGCGTCTTCTGTAACATTGCACTTCATAACATGTTTTCTGTAATCCAATATCAAAAGCTTAATCGGCACAATTCGTGATCAACATGTAATTGTAAAATTATGGCTACTTGGAATTATCATGTTTACGAGTAATCTAATATCAAAAGCTTAGTCAGGACAATTTGGGATCAACAGGTATTAAGGCTACTTCCAGACTGCATAACTACATAGTCAATTCTTGATATTCAATAAACATGAAGATGTAAACATGAAGAATACACAAATAAAAACCAAACTGACTCTTGCTAGCTTGCTTGATAAATATGGATAGAACTATCAATCAATGCATTTCTGGAGAGGCTTATGTCAAACATTGTATTCATTGCATTACAGTCTATTATAAGTCCACTGCTGTATATAGGCCTTCCTATATTTTGCCAAAGTTGCCATGCATGACAGGTAGGTTGGAAGCGGTAGGACTGTCGGTATTGCGGGCCACTATCCCTACCCTCCGCAGCCGAATCTTGGTTGGCGGCGGAGCCATAGACCAGATCCGCCGCTGGGGTCGGGAAAGCTAGTGCTTCCAAGTGCTCGTTTTTCCTGGCCCCATGGCCTCCGTGTATCGGACTCGGGGAGTCCGTTTCGCAGTTGCAGTAAGAGGCCGTGGAGGAAGGCGCGCCTTGTGTTCCTGGTGTGCCTTACCTGAGAAGAAAGGGGAGGAGAAGTCCTACCCGGGGTGGCTGCCATGGGGCGGCTGGCACTGGTGGAGCGGCGGATGTGTGCGAAAGCGTCCCCGTGGCCCTGCCAATATGCGGCGAAGGTCGACATAACCCGTCCTTGCCCCCGCGAGACGGGTATGCGTAGGCATTTACCCATAAAAACTTTTGAAAATATCAGTTGTTCAACTCTATCTATTTTTCTCTTCAGCTATCATGGAAGCCATAGAGTGTAAATGGTAGTTTAATTTTGTTTTGTTTAGTTATAATTAATTTTTTCGGCTGAGAAATCTCGAAATTTTCGGTGTTTTGAGTAGCCTTGTAATAATATATTTTACTAACATATTTTGCTCACTCCGCGGTCCGCGCTCGGCCGCCATCGTGAGTGGATTACTGTATCGTTTGTTTACACCGGCTCGTGCTGAATAATATCGATCGTTGTAGAAATACAAAATATTCCAAAACCAAATTTGATACATACTTGACCAAGGTTTTATTACAATATTTTGTTTCGTTAAACTTAGTCTTGGACTTAATGGAGTGACCTGAAGGTGTACTTCGGTATCTGCTACTGGAACTCCTCGACGAGTAGATCTAGGTGTGCCGAGATTGTGCTCGTTATGTTAGCTACCCCGGACTTGAAGGAGTGACCTGAAGGTGTACTTCGGTGAATGCTACTGGAACTCCTCGAAGAGTAGTAATAGTAATAGGTATGCTGAGTTTGGGCTCGTTTTGTTAGTTATGATGAGACCTTATCTCCGGACAGTGACAGATTATCCTTAAGGCAAACTAGGCACGTGCCTAGGGCGCAAGGTTAAAAAGGGCGTACGCGGAAGTTTTTAAAGGAAAACAAAAATCGTCGTATTTGATTACTCCTAAATTGCTCTTACTCTCTCATCACATTTTTCATTTATGCCCATCTGTTAAGGGTACTCGTATTCTAATTATTTTGCAATTATTAAACTTTATTATAAATTATAATATAGTTTGTTTGCAAAATAAGTATTTTTAATTTATAATAGATATAATATGGCCGCTAGAGGGGCGCCGATGAGGTGTTAGGATAGCCTAGGGCGCTATCGACATTTAATCTGCCTCTGCCTCTGGACTTGATGGAGTGACCTGAAAGTGTACTTCGGTGACTGCTACTGGAACTCTTTGATGAGTAGAAATAGGTGTGCCGAGTTTGGGCTCGTTTTGTTAGTTATGATGAGACCTTACCTCTAAATTTTATGGAGTGACCTGAAACTTCGATGAATGCTACTGGAACTCCACGAAGAGTAGAACTAGGTGTGCCGAGTTTGGCCTAATTTTCTTAGTTATAATGAGATCTTACCCCCGGACTTGATAGAGTGACCTGAAGGTATGCTTCGGTGAGTGCTACTGAATTCCTCGAAGAGTAGAACTAGGTGCTGAGTTCGGCCTCGTTTTGCTAGTTATGGTGTGACCTTACCTCCGGACTTGATAGAGTGACCTGAAGGTGTACTTTTGAAAATTGAAGTATAGTAATAATTATAAGGTTTTAGTAAAACTTGTGTGTAATTAAACTACTTTAAAAATATTAAAAAAATTAATGCGCTTAAGGCATGCACAATTGGATTTACCAATAGTTTTTTTGTTTTGTATTATTGTATTGTATTAGATTCGTCACTAAATTACGCTTCTCTAAATTGAGAGAATGTACTTCAAATTACGAGTTTGTGCCTTTATCGTCCCGTTTACTTCATATACTCGTACTTAAGTCTATTTCCTTCGCCGCGTGAGTGCAAGAGGCAACTTCAATTTAAAAAATTAAGTAGGTACAAAAGAAAGTTTGTTTATTGTTTTTTTTTATATAAAAGGTAAGTAATTACACTGTTATTAAAAGTTATTTGCTTATATTTTGTCTCGTAACAATTTTATACATTTCGTTCACGAATGAAATAAATTAGTCAGAAGGAACTGAAAATGAAATATAAAGTGTGAGTTAAAACTATAAATCATGTAAAAAAACAAATTTTCATATTCCACAAAGTCAAATGTGCGAAAATTACGTTTTATGTTATAATTTCGATATATCGTGAATTATGGCGAAAAAAACAATTATGGCGAAGTTGGTTTCAATAACAATGGCGTTGGTCAAAGATAGCGTAATAAAATATACCTATGATTGAATTTTTATTATAAACATCGCACGGAGCACCCGCGTTCCGCCGAGATAAAATAAAAAAAAATGTTCCGTCTTTTGTTTCCGCCTACTATTACATTTATCTTATTACTATTACAACAATCACTTACCATTACAGCCTATTTTAAGTCCACTGCTAAACATAAGCCTTCCCCATATAATGCCTCATATGGGGTATATTTGCCATAGCTGCCACTATGTAACAAGGTACGTGTACCGTGTACTAGAACGGTACACCGACTAGGCATGACGATCTGAAATCGATTAATCGATTTATTGTTCTAAAAAGATCGATTTCTTTCACCCTGGAAATCGAGATTCGATTTTTTGTTTTGATAAGACCCATAAAAAAATTACAGTTTTTCAAATAATTATTTGAAAACTCGCGAAATGACTGTGTGTTAAGTTTCTTTCGCCTCTTCTTAATGGATTAATGAATAAAAAAGTTACGTTTGTTATCGCTTTGTTGTATTAAAAGTAAATCAAAGAAGATCAATTTTAATCGATCTTTTAAATCTCGATTTATTTGAGAATCAGATTTCGATTCAAATCCCTTAGAAAAATCGATCTTTTTTAGAAAAACTGCCATCCCGACCAACTAATCGGCTAGGTTAGGTGAAATTCGTATATTTCAAAAATAATAGTAAGGAATGAAATAAAAAATCGACTATTGAAATAAAACTTAATGATGAGTCGTGGTAGCACAGATGGTTAGCGCTCGCTGTAAATTTCACAGTACGCGAGCAACCCGGGTTTGATCCCCGCCGGCACCAATGAAATTGTTAATTGCAATTTTAAGTGCTAATTTACCACGTGCTCGGCAGTGAAGGAAAACATCGTGAGGAAGCCTGTATGTCTGAGAAATAAGAAAAAAAAATATTTCAAAGACACGTGAAGTTCGCCAACCCGCATTGGGGCAGCGCAACCAACATTTCCTTCCCTAAAACCCTCTCACAAATGAGAGGAGGCCTGTGCCCATACTGGGACGTATAATAGGCTGTAACTTTAACTTTAACGAACGATGATAACTTTACGGAACGATGTTCATGGTTATTTAAAAATCCATCCACAAGATGATATGGATATTTATGCACCGCCGTTATAAGATAATTGATAATTTCTGAAAACATTTTATTAATAGACAACGTCTTCTAATCGTCGTTTCTCTAGCGCTCACTTGACCGTCATATAAATAATTCAATATTTTAATTTTTGATATTTTTTTTTATTTTAAGATAAAACATAGTAAAATTAAGTGGCAAAATGACACTACGTTATTTTCACATTTATCTAAAAAAATATATATTACCATAGCTCTCACTAAGTTGATCCAATAAAATTTCGGGGCCTGAGTGGTTAAAAAACACAAATATAAGAACAATATTTGTGTGTTTTTTAAAGATTTACGAGCAATGTTGGATAACAGATAAAATAAAATGAAAAACCTTGGCTGTATTTCAATAAACCATTTATATACGGGTTGGCATAAACCTTAATTATACATAAACTTTAAATAAACAAAGAAAATGAAAATAATTTTAAAATAGTTTCATTTAATGTGTGCCTAGTGTTCGTGTAAATATAAGAAATAATTAGGTGCAATTTATGTATAAGTATCTGCGGGAGTAAATTATTTCCTTTGTTTATTTGATATAATATCATCAAACATGCATTTTACGTGGATTTACCTTCAAATTGAATTTCAAGTGTACGTGCATCGGCACGACTGCTGGTCTGAAACACATCAACCCGGTTATTTCAATCTTATTGATAGAGAGATTTTATCAGTAATGGATATTGATTGGAATTGAATTGTTTATTGAATGTAAAATTGAATATAGGATTTTATTTAAACTGAAACTAGAGCTAGACTGTCAGACTAGGCCGTCAGATTTTAAAATAGATGTGTTGGAACAAATCTATATTGATACGAGAAGAGAAAACTATGTACACATTTTAAAACATACGTGCGATTGCGAGATTCGGCGTAGTTAAAGTTTATATTGAGAAGGAATAAAGAAAGCTAATATGAGAATAGAATTTTTAAATGCTGCAAATAAAATAATTACTGAGAGATTGACCAAATGAGCTGTGAATTTTGTGTGATTTCAAATGTTCCTTTTTCAATAGTCCGTGAAGTAAATGGCAAAAAAAAATTACTACAATTTAATGTACTGATTTACCACGTGTTCTGAGAAAGAAGTGAAGTGTGAGAAATTTAAAAATATTTCGAAGATATATGAAGTCCGCCAACACGCATTGGGGCAGCGCGGCGTAAATTTCATTGCCCTAAGACCCTCTAGGAATGATAGAAAACATGCGCTTAACTGTGGGGCGCATATAGAATATTATACATAAACACTTGTACAGTGCTTGTACAGTAGGGCTACGGCTATCCGAGTACAGAACCAGAGTACAAAACCTATCCAACTGCAGAGAGGTGTAAGACAGGGTGACGTTATATCCCCGAAACTCTTCACCGCTGCATTGGAAGACGTTTTCAAGCTTCTGGACTGAAAGGATACGGTATTAACATCAATGGCGAGTACATCACTCACCTTCGATTTGCCGACGATATAGTCCTTATGGCAGAATCGCTGGAGGACCTAAGCACTATGCTCAATGAGCTCAATAGTGCCTCCCAACGGATAGGTCTTAGATGAATATGGACAAAACAAAGATCATGTTTAATGTCCATGTCACACCTATGCCGGTAGTTGTTGGGAGCACTGCTCGAAGTTGTTGACGAGTATGTTTACCTGGGACAAATAGTCCGACTAGGTAAGTCCAACTTCGACCGAGAGGTCAATCGACGGATTCAACTCGGCTGGGCAGCGTTCGAGATTACGACCCATCTTCTCGTCAGGCATACCTCAAAACCTCAAAACTAAGTTGTACAACCATTATTAGTATTCCTTCCATCTTTTAAATTCGGAACTTCATCATTCAGCATACAGCCATTCTCGTCTCGTATAGCATTCATTCTAGGCTGTTTTAAATTTCCTGGCAGTTCTTATGAGTTTCCAGAACATTTTAATATTTGCCTGGAAGTTATCAGATATCCTTCTATCATTCTTATCCTTTCTTTCTTGCTTTTCCTTTCAACAACTTCTTTTACTCTTATTTATACGTCTAAAGTCTGCCTTTTCTTTCAATCTCATTATTCATACCGTCAGAATTACCAGCTTTGGTTGCTAGTAAATCTAGCCATGCTCTCTTCTTTGCTTTAACTTCCATCCGTACCTCATCATCCCACCACAACGTATTATTTTTCCTTTCATTCGTTCTTTTACTTACACCACATACTTCGGTGGCTGTATCCACCAAAACTTTTTAACATTATTCCATACAGTCTTTAAGTCTAAATCACTGTACATAATTCATTCAAACCACTTATATTTTCCCTCAGTCTACATTTATACTTCTTTCACACCTTCATCTTGTGACCTCTCTATTCTTATACGCTGTAACGCAGTGGTAGACAGATGTCCGATGCCGCCAACACCTAAATAGACCATTAATCGGCATAAGACCAAGTAATGATCCGTCCTTACGTTGGAACCCCGGTAAACCCTTGTATCTACCACTGCGCTTCTCATTCTTTCATCCACTATTATGAAATCTATCATGTTTATTATCACCCTTTCCCATGTATACATGTGAATACATGGGAAAGAGGTGATGCGAAAGAAAGTGTTCGTCACAAAAGATTCTTTTCCACACATACGGTGAGGAGGTCTTCACCATTCTCATTTATACTTTCATCGCCAAACGTTCTAATATCCTTTCATAACCAGACCTCTTCACCCAACCCTTCCATTAAAATCTCCTAACATAATAATATTCTCATTTCCTTACATTTCATCAACACCATCCTTATCATGACCCAAAACTGCTCTCGGATATAAGTGGGCTTAGATATGTCTGGGGCGTACACCTCAACAGAAACAACTTTAAGCCCATTTTCATTCGTATCCATAGCAGTTTGGGCTTACGCATTCATACTCTTTCACACATTGGCTTATTTTTCTGAAAGGATGACACTGACTCCCTGGCATGCCCGCTCGGTCTTGTCACACCAGACTAGTAAGCGGTATACATGCCATGTGCAGTGGCATCCTTTCCTTTCGTTTCGTCTCATTTATACATAACACATCTATTCCTCTATCATTCATCATTTCGCATACTTCATGCATCTTATTATTCATTGCTCCACATATATTCAGCGTAGCCAGACGGGCCTGCAATCCACTTTTCGCCCCTCCGGGAGACAGAACGTGACGGTGGCGAACCTCGTCGCCGGTTTTTCTCCCGAGATTCTTCGCATGCCCCATTAAAGGGGCGCCGGGAACTCGAGCCATTTCTTTTGTTTGCTGGCTCATGGTGCGAACTAAGGGTGGTAGATTTTACGCCGCTACCATACGGCGAGAGCCGAGTCTATCCTTTCGGCTTTGTCGCTCGTTTAGCACCACTCGGGGACACGTGTAGGTGGGCCTGGGGTTAGGTGGTCGAAGCCCACGGACGCGAGCGACTCATCCCCATACAATATAATTTTATTTTATTATTGATTCTTAAAGAGGATTGACGTACCTACATAAAATTACTTGCGGACTATGTTATTATTAGCTCGAAT
Source organism: Parnassius orleans (assembly GCA_029286625.1). Lineage (NCBI taxonomy): Eukaryota > Metazoa > Arthropoda > Insecta > Lepidoptera > Papilionidae > Parnassius > Parnassius orleans. The sequence continues at coordinate 124,259 of JAGSMP010000080.1, read as the reverse complement.
CATAGAATTATTACGTATAGAATACAAGTACGCACCGAAAGTGAAGGTAAAACTAACGCGAAACCGCGTAAGTTCACCAGCGACGCGTCAGTGCGCAACGTCACGTCTTACGGAGAAGAGCTCGCGAAAAATTGTAAAATGACCGTTTGTGTTGTAAAATATTGACACAACAGTGATGATAAACATAAAAAGTGATGGTATTACATTTCACAGGTAAGTTCATATTTAATTCATTATTAGTACGTAAAACTAAAAATACTTACCTAAGCTATCATAATACAAATGTTGCTAGTTGGGGAAAAAATCACAATTTTCTTTAAAAATATTTATTTTCTATTTGTGTTTAAAACGTTTAATCGCAACGCTCTGTGTAAAACTCAAATGTTTATATGTAGATACCTACTTACTAAGTATTAACATAATATTAACAATGGGTGCCTATTTAAAACTAATACGGAGTGATCAGTTGATCGCGATCCGTCGACGCCATTTAACGCAACTAATTTATTTTCATTGCTTTGTTCATTGACCAAGTCGACGTTTTAGAGTATAGAATAAAACTTTTTTTTACTACATCAAGAGATTATTAATAAGAACGCCTTTACGAAGCAGATGTCATTTTACACCCAAACATAGTCTATTTTTAACCGACTTCCAAAAGGAGAGGTTATCAATTATGTATGTACGCTGATTTCTAAGACGATTCTAGATCAATTCGTATATACATGCTATAATTTTAGTGGTTGTTATCCGCATTCCTGACTCAATGCAAATAATAATTTTAAAATGTTTAGGTATATAATGACAATATTGATAATTATTTAAATTTAAAAATAATCTTAATAATTATTAAAAATCTTTTAAGTCATAAAAGCATTCAATTTTTAACCAATTATACAAATATTTGTTATATAATCTTTCGCTTAATAATTTAAATTTTAGGTATTTTATTAAATATTTTACACATATTAAGACAATTTTAATATATTTAACGAGTCTAGTAATGACATCTAGGACAAGTTGGTCTGGTTCATGTCGATTTCGAGGATTTTAATAAATATTCAGAGCTAAATAAATTCTAATGCGTAATTATACGGCATAAGCTAGCCTGCACGCCCGACCTACTCGAGATATTGCTATTGTTTGAGATCGCATTCGAGTTTTGTTTTTCTCTATTGAGAAAACAAAACTCGAATGCGATAGTAAATCTGCCATTTTACATCCTAATAATTTTTATTTTAATAAATCTATTGTACTACCAAGACAAAATCATTTGACTTGGAAAACAACCATTAAAATTTCAGCGTGTATATGGGAAAATCTGTATATCCTTTCAAATAAAAATCTAAATCGGTTTAAAACAACAGAATTCTGAGGTAACAACATTAAAAAAATACACCAAATTGAGAACCTCCTCCTTTTTTGAAGTCGGTTAAAATTAAACATTACACGATGTGCTTATTGTATTCGAGCAAATTAATTGTGTTTAATAATATTCTTAAATTTTATTACGTCTGCATTTTTGTACCATTAAAATATCTATAATAAAGTTATATTAGTACCATCATTATCGTGTTTATTTTATTCCATTTTATATTCTCATAAAATACGTCGTCGTACGCAATACATAATCTTTATTATATCGATTATTTAAAATTAATAAATAAAATAGTGATTTGCACAATTTGATTGCAAACGCCAGAAACTGGTATCACTGAATGGCGTGTATGTGTGCGTGTGACGAGCGTAGGCACATTTGACTGCGCCCACTAACATAATGACCTTGCGTCACTTTAACGCTCGTGTTTTGTTCTAGACTGCGTTTCTATACGTAATAATTCTATGGCTCGAATGTTTCTCTAAGCTCTACACAAAATACTAACAACATTATTTACAGAATGAGCGGTTGGGCACCTAATACTGCCTAAATGTAAAATCAATTTTTATTATACCTCATTAGACTTGCATTCGGGATGCTTTACATACATTTTGTGCTTTTATTTTCACTCTTTTAGGCACTTACGTAAAACTCACAGATGTACGTAATATTTTTCAACTTACATTAACGAGATTTGCTTAAAACCTATGTGTATTTATTAATGTACATTTTCAATAATTGTGATAATATATTTGGAGGTGATAAACGCCTACATAAAAAAAAATTTAATTAGGCTACGACGGATCAGAGCAATGGGCCGGCCATAGAGCTCGAAGTACTGACAACTGATGGGAAAGAAAAGTCCTTGTGTGGCAGCTTCGTACCAATAAGCGAAGTGTAGAGTGACCCCCGAATAGATGGTGTGACGGCCTGGAGACTGATGCAATGATCAATGGGTGTAGGTGGCTCAAAACCATAGTTTGTGGCATTCATGGCCTCCCTATGTTCAACAGTGGACTTGTGATGGGCTGTAATGATTATGATAAAACCTACAACAACAAAAATTAAAAATCCTTTGAAAGGAAGAATCACTTAGCCTATTTTAACCTACTTAATTCTTTCATAAGTTTGAAAACTCAAGCTAGGCTATAACATAAAAATTTGTGTAATTTGCCTGATGGATAAATGCATCTCGATAACTATATGACTTACTAAGATTACTAAGATACTATCTAATTAAGGTATATGATATAATGATCATTATACCAACCCGTATACCAATGGTTTTTTGAAAGACAGCCAAAGCTTTTCATTTTATTTTATCTGTTATCCAATATTGCTTGTAATTCTTAAAAAAAAATTGTTCTTATATTTGTGTTTTTTAAAAGTTGCAATAACTTCTTTTTAAAACTAAGCGCACAATTCCGTTTAAAAAATAAAGGGTTGAAACCTTAAAAGAGGTATTACCCATAAGCACTTCAGTACATTTTGTCAAGCCTGAATCCAGTTATGTTAAAGTTGCTGTGTTAAACGTCGCTCAGTTAGGCTGCATTTGAACAACGATATGTTTTTCTGTTTTGTATTTCTTATAAAAAAACTAAAAATACAAAAAAAGATACGTGACTAGTCTTTCTAGAATAAATTTCTGTTATACTAATCTTGCCATAATAGTTTACTACGCTATGCGTTAACTGGAAGAGAATACCAACAGGCATTTAGTTCGCCTATTGTTACATTAGTCGTAAGGTGTAACAAAACAGAACAAATAAATAAATAAATAAAATAGAGCTTTTTCATCTTTAATAGTCTTATAACACACATTACATTACTCACTAGACTAAGGGACAATGCCAGAATCTCTATAGAACTTTACCCCACCTAAAATTGTGGCGTACACAAATGCCGTATGCGTAATTTTTTTGCTGTTTTATTGCTTTATCCAATTTGTATAAGTTAAAGTTTCTAGAACTTGTGCGACGTGCGACATTTCTGCGACAATTTTCCAGAGTCAATCATTCATCATTATCATTTACTCTACCAGATAAAAGACTATCATCTTACGATTCCATTTGTGCCACTCTCACTATTCCTGATTCGTTTACTCAGCATGTACAACATCCACTCGTCCACGTGTGAGTTTCCTTTTAATAATTTAGTTGAAAAAACAATGTTTAGAATCTGGATGAAAAATCTTTGATAGATAAAGAAGAACTGATGGTTCTTGAAAAAATTGGCGTTGAAGAAACAGAACTTATTAAGCGTCAACTTAAGAAAAAAATTAAAAGTGGAAGCTCTCACGAGCTAAGTTTTCACGACAACTGAGATGTTTTGTTTAACTCTCTATACTAATACAAGAATTTATTTCTTAATAAAGAAAGCGAACCCACAAATATGTATTCGTTATATTATATATATACAAAATCAATCTATTTAAAAAAAATAGTGATAAACAAAACTATCACTGGTCACTAAATTATTAACATTAAGTTTATTTGTTAAATGATAGTAATTATAGTAGTAATAAATAAAGTCCTATCTTTATTATAATATCCAGCTTTTCATCGACAATAATTCGTATCGATAGTTATTACAGCAACGGCTGTATGCAATTTGTCAATGTAGTTGCGTCACTTCGTTATACTGTTATGACACCGAATGTATCTATGTGTGTGTGAAATTGTTAATGTATTATTTCGTTGTGTGAGTTTCATGGTGACATTCGATTATTTTTGTGTGGAAGTCTGAGAATGTGTACGTGGCGCAGATCCCCCGCCGCAAAAATGACAGACAGTTTGGTATCGAAAATAACGCTATAGCTATTCCGCTCCTGTGTTGCTCTATGGTGGCTTCAGAGGTAAGCTGAAACAGGAATTGGGCAGCAGCATCTTCCTGACAACAAATCAAAATAATATAACCTGCGGGTTCCAACCAACCTGCCATGCGTGGCAACTATGGCAAAATATAGGTAAGGCTTACATACAGCAGTGGACTTATAATAATAGGCTGTAATGCAATGAATACAATGTTTGACATAGGCCTTTCCAGAAATGCATTAATTGGTAGTTCTATCCATATTTATTAAGCAAGCAAGCAAGAGTCGGTTTGGTGTTTATTTGTGTATTCTTCACGTTTACATCGATATTTTGTGTTTATTAAACATCAAGATTTGACTATGTAGTAGGTATCTTACGTCTTGATCGAAATACATACATATTTTAAATAGGAAAGAGCTGAGTCTTGTTGAATCCACTGTTTTTCAGTAGACGCGTAGCTTGAGCTTGATCGCTACCATACTGTTTTACAAATGTATTCATACTTAATTGTACATATTAATTATTATATTGTAAATTAATTTCAAAAAAAAGTCCCGTTGTTTTTCTTGCTGGCTCTTTCCAGTACAGAGGTTTTTTCCGAACCAGTAGTAAAACTTAAATGACTTTCAACAAGTATTCTTGTAATCTATATTGAATAAAATGATTCTATTCTATTGTATTAACATTTTTTTAAAATATTGATCGACCTAGATGGATATGACAAACTTTATACGGCTTTCAGTCTTTTCAATACATTGTGGTAGAGTACTATTTTCTTGCAGGACTGTAACGTGACGATACTGATTACTTTAAATCACTACGGTGAAAATAAAATTTAAAAGAAAAACATAATTATTTATGAAGATTAAACAACAATAGCATACATAGGTTGCCAAGTTATTGAACACCTCGATAACCTTCAGCTCCGCAGCGACACGTAGCGGGCACGTTATTTACGCTCACGTGAATATTGAACGTGTGAGGTGACATTTGTTTTGTAAAATATAAATTAGCTTCACAAACTCCAATTTAAAGCATTTTAAAATGTATTCTCATGGGGGAAAGTGTTAATTAGAACACTTCAAAATATTAGTGCTCTGGTTTATTCGGCTTGGTTTATTCTGTGAAATACGCTACAGCGTGTAATTATATTGGCCCCATACCCTTTAAACAGGGAAACAATAGTGTAATAACTGCTGCTTGATGGCAAATATAAATCAAAAAGAATTATTACCTACTAAGCGGCCTCCTTAACCGAGTAGGAGTTTATCGCTTATTTATCTAATTAATAATCGACTTCCAAGTTAATAATTTAGGCCCGTGCACATCATTTTTTAACAAATTTATTTTTAAATCTTTCTTTTTTATAAAGTACATGTTTTATTTATTTAATGCATATACGCGAATTACTGTTTGAAGTTTTAATTTTTAAGTATAGTATTAGCTGGTAAGTATTACCCGGCGCATTGATGCCGCAGAAGAAATAATTGTGGAAATATCGTTTTGAAATTTTAATGGTTATATTGTTTAATTAGGAATTATAGTACATTCATTGAAATTTAATGGTATATGACTTTCAAATAAATTTGTTGGTACGATACGCACGCCACCTACTGTAAGTTAATTGTACTATGCCTATAAACTTCGCGCAAGTGCAAGCAATAAGTTGACAAAGTTTTACCGCAATCTGATGAGCGGTATGGCAGCGCATAAAATACGAACAAACAAATATTAATTTTTGTAAATTAGATTTACGTTGTTATCTATTTATTAGCAAAATTCAAAGTTCTCAATATACGTCGCGATTCATTACTCGAATAGTTTACTCCTACCGCTAATACTCGAACATAAATCATATTATTAAATACTAGCTGTTACCCGCGGCTTCGCCCGCATGGTCACTGAGAAATGAACTATCCATTGCTTTTTGAATTGAAAGAAAACTGAGTTTTATAGATTTGTCAGAGATGCAGCCATTAAAAGGAAACTGAGCAAAATTGATTCGTCAGCCTATTTAAATGTTAATTATCCGTCAGGGATGCAGACTTTTGAAAAGAAACTGAGCTAAATTGATTCGTCAGAGATGCAGTTTTCTGAATTGAAAGGAAACTGAGCCAAATAAAAGATCCGTCAGAGATGCAGCCTTTTGAGTTGAAAGGAAACTGAGCTTAATAGGTCCGTCAGAGGTGCAGCATTTGGAATTGAAAAGAAACTGAGCTAAATAGGAAATTTTGAATTGAAAAGGAAGATCTGTGGGAATTTGATTAATTGATTGTGGGAATTTTGGAAAAAAACTAACTGAACACTATTTTAAGACGCTACTGTACACAAAGTTATATGTTTTTCCATTCGGGGAAAGAATGTGGAGATTCTGGGAATTTGACACGCGAACATGCTACATACAGCTGACCATTAGAGAAGCACGGTTTTCTAAGTTGACCCCGCTACTTGTAACGTTTGCCTTGCGCTTTATTAATTGTCATTGCAAAACTGAGCTTAATAGGAACTGCAACCTTTTGAATTGAAAAGGAAGATCTGTGAGAATTATAGGATCCGTGGTATAATAACATTTTCACCTTTTCCTACGCCTGTCAAAATTGTAGCACCGATTATGTTCCGTCCAAGATGTGTCACACGCAGCCTTGTCCCGTTACATAACCGAGGAGCATCTAAATTTCGCATTAGCATGACTGGGACGCCTAATTTTAATTGAAGCTATGTGAGGCACACCTGACAACTCTAGAGAATTTAGAAACTCTAAGGGATATGAAGTGCTCTGTTCTGTGTCCATAACTGTGTCTACTGACAAATACTCTGTTATTTCTCCTGCTACTTCGATTAATATATCTGAATTTATTTTGTTAACGCTCTCATTTTTTGGTGCAAGAATCGCCCTTTCACATAACCATTTGTCTTCATGCATGTTGTTCGTTAAATCTGAATAAACGCTCGCAATTAATTCGGAATGACTCTGTACTAAATTACAAAAATCTCTCGTCAATTTAACGCAGCCCTCAGCATCCGTTTCCAACCGCCCATCGCCAATTTTTAATAGTGTGTTAGCATAGTTTCCAGCATTGATATCATTATACAAATGCACTCTCATATTCGTAGTTAAACTCAATTTTGTCACCTTGTTCCATAAAATAGACGACTTGAGGCATGCTTTGATTTCATCTACAGGTGTGCCCTTTTGAATGACAGGTAAAGTTTGGCGAAAGTCACCAGCCAGTAAAACTACCATTCCTCCCATTACATCGGTATTGCTGCGCAAATCCTGGAGCGTTCGATTTAGTGCTTCTACAGCTTTTTTATGCGACATTGTACTTTCGTCCCACACTAAAAGTTTGCATTGTCGTAGCATTATACCTCGTGCACTATTTTTGCTAAAGTTGCAGATCGGTGATTCTTCCTGGGCTAGATTTAGAGGAGTTTTAAAACAGAATGTGCAGTGCGGCTACAGCCACAGCAATGTTTTGTCTTTCCGTACTTGCGCTAATAATAAATTTAACAAAATGTCTTCCCAGTTCCTCCAGGGGCATCTAAAAGAAAAGTGCACCATTTCCAGATTCAATTTGTCCTAATACTTTGTCAGAAACTCGTTTTTGTTCGGGAAGCAAGCGGGTACAAATTGGCTACTTGCTGCTGCAAAGCTGGTATATCGTAGTTTGTTTCACGTATAATTTCATCACTTAGTTCATTTTCGGTTGTTCGCTGAGGGCTTATCATTCCAAAGTCGCTTAATTTTTGCCTACCATTGCCATTACTTTATCTTCAATTTTTCCAAGTGCTTCATTATAAATGTGTTCATTGTATGTCATGTTCGCGTGTGTCTGCTGTAACCTTCGCAAAATATCTTCCGCCATGTACTCTTTATATTTGTCCCACAATTTATGTGCATTAGATAGCCCGCAAGATGATATGAGAGTTGCATAAAGATCCCTAATTTTGGCTGGTGACTGGCACTGCACAGCTTCCTCCATGGTTTCATCCCAGTGATTATCGTTTTCTAAAAGATGCAGAGCTTCACATGCTTCTCTATAAGTTGCGCATTCCTGACCGTTGACAGTTTTAAGGTCTTTATACCCTGTAGGACCCCGAACATGGTGCAGCAGCAATCGTAAACAGAAACATTCAAAATTAGTTACATGGACGGTATACACACGACCAAGGGCATCTGATGACTTTACACCGGGCCAATTTGCAACAGGCGCGCCTTGAATACGGCGTTTCCACTCCTTCCTAGATGTGTTCCAAGTATAATAGCGGGGGACTTCAGAATATAACAACGTTTTGCAAAGGGTCCGTTTGACAAAGTTGAAAGAAGGCTGTTAGTGAAGTTTTGGCGGTGATGCAATTCTTTCTTGGAAATTTCTTTCGGTGAAATATACACGCTCTCCATTTTCTAAGTGCACAGCAAGGTGAGTAACTGTTGGGTGCCTTTCGTGTAAAGGAAGCCATGGAGACGCCACGCTGCCTCGTTACTGCTGACATAACGCCCTGCTTGAAAGGTCTGTACTTCATTAACGGATTTGCCTCACCTTCACTCCTGAGATTAAATATTGCTTGGTCGCTTCCTTTATTTATGTACTTACAGATATACTTGATTGCGCGGACAGAGCTACATGCTTCTACATTAATGTGGGCATTAAACATTTTACATAGAATGGGCGAATACGGGACAATCCAGCTGTTATCTAAGGTTTCGAATGCTCCAGAGCGAGATTTGATTGTAACTTTCCTGCCACCATCTTCGGGAGCTCTGCGTCTGTATAAAGGGTAGCCATTGTCATTGTGCACTGTTTCTTTTAATAGCTGTTTAGGGAATTTCTTTGTACATTTTCCTTCTTTCATACATGGCGATATTGAATTTCGTGCTCCACATGGACCGTGAATCATATTTCGGACGATGGTATCATACAATTCTTTATCTTGCTCAGGATCCGGAATCTCGGCGCTTATTATGTCGTCTATTTGGCTGGGCCGCAACTTCTCTTTAAGCCATATTAGAATGTGGGCATGTTAATCCTCTTTTTGCCATTCAATTGAATACATGAAGCACTGCACCTCTCCGAAAACTTTCCTTTGTTAATTACATACATTAATTTTTGTACTTTTAATCTAAATACTCTAACAACTAAATCTTGTCTGTCACTACTTTTTGGCCCGGTATTAGCTCCTCGGTTATTTCTTTCCATGTAGGATTGCAAGTAAAAGTAACAAAAGATCAGGTCTTCCGTAAGTTTGTACATAGGCGAATGCGTCTTGTGTGTACTCATGTAGGTAGCGGGACTGTTAACGAATGATGAGGGCAGAATTACCATTTTACCTAAATCTCTGGGGTTTACATTGGCGTCGCTAGAAACTGCATCTTGTAAATGTATATAATTCTCAACGCGCAGCTTTTTCTGATTTAAAGATACATATATAACGGAGACGTTCACTTTCTACCTTCACATACATGTCTACCAAAAATTGATGAAATAATTGTCTACACCGGGCTAAGAGGTTAAAATCATTTTGTCGCAACATCATATGATACGCATAAAAATCCATACATGATACTTTTTTGTTCGGAGTAGGCTCCTTTGTGACCGGGTTAATGAGTGGAATTTGAAAATGATAACCCTCTTGTCCTTTGCAATAAATCAATGGGTATTGCAGAGCGTCATAAAACTTGTGTGTATCGGCTACCCGTTGCAACGTATCATCACGTGCTCGCAAGACAATGTCTCGTGAAGAAAATTGATCACCACTAATTACGGCTGCTATTTCGTTTATCAAAGGTGCATTGTAGCGCCTTTCATGCTCTCCTCGAGGGCTCCGATCTGCGTGAATGACGACTTTATAATCCTCTTCAGGTAGGTTTTCTAAAGCAGTTTTAAATGTTTTGACTAAAATGTTACGTTCATGCAAGAATCTTTGAATTTTGAACACTCTGTCTCTCTCAACTCCCTGGATAAATTGGCAGCGACGGTCTACCTCAATTTCTTCGTCACCCATAAAATATACTTGTAAAATTTATGCTGTTCGTTTTCAGCTGGAAAAAGTGAACCTATTCTATGATAAATTTGCTCTTGCACCGTAAATGTAGGCGAAAATCCCGGCATTATTATTTCCCGGTCAACCCGAAGGACGTCATTTGAAAGCATGAGTTATATTTCCGGATCCTGTTTAAAAGCGCCGTGACTCATTAGCATCATATAAAAGAGAGTTTTCAAAGGTTCTTCTGGTTCCCCAAGTAACGGAAGAGACACTTTGCCATTGAACAGCACATGCCTGCGGTCTCATCTTTCCATTTTAAAGCGCTGCAAAATCGACACGCCTTGTCCATCAGTCCGATAACAACTAATCATAATTGAATGCTGCGTCATTAAAACCGACCAATTGTTTCTTTGAAAATTTTGTCGACGTTCAGCTTGAGCTGTGCATTTGCATCTCTTCGCGCCTGTGTCTGTTCTGGTGTTTCAGATGCCTTATAGTAGATTGACGTTCAGCTTGCTCAATGAGTCTGTGTTGAGTTTCATCAGGTGTTTCCGCGGCTCTTAAGGCGGCCTGACGTTCCGCTTGTTCGAATAGCCTTTGCTGACTTTGAGCAGGTGTTTCAGTAGCTCTTAAAGTAGATTGACGCTCTGCCTGTTCAAGACGCCTTTGCTGACTTTGATCAGGTGTTTCAGTAGCTCTTAAAGTAGCTTGACGCTCTGCCTGTTCAAAACGCCTTTGCTGACTTTGAGCAGGTGTTTCAGTAGCTCTTAAAGTAGCTTGACGCTCTGCCTGTTCAAGACGCCTTCGCTGACTTTGAGAAGGTGTTTCAGAAGCTCTTAAAGTAGCTTGACGCTCTGCCTGTTCAAGACGCCTTTCCTGACTTTGAGAAGGTGTTTCGGAAGCTCTTAAAGCAGCCTGACGCTCTGTCTGTTCAAGACGCCTTTGCTGACGTTGAGAAGGTGTCTCAGATGCTCTAAAAGCAGCCTCACGCTCTGCTTGTTTTGCCTTCTCAGTTCAGCATCTTCTAAAGATTCTAGCGATCGAGCTAATCTTTTCGCTTGTATTTGAGAAGATACTCTTGAAAGGCTGGACTTACGTTTGCGAGGCATTATGAAGTAAGAAAAAGCTATTTATAAAAACGTTAAATACCTAAAAGGAAATAAACAAAATCAAAATCAAAGCCAGAGTCTAAATATGTATAAAGGAATACCAACCAAATCAACAAAACCGATCCAAGAAAATACACAAATTCGAAAATGAAAGCCAATATAAATCCATTCAACCTTAACCAAATTACAAAGCAAATAACAAACAACCGAAATCGAAAGCAAGTAGTCGAATAAGCTACGAAATAGAAATAATTTAAGCGTATAGGTACCGTATGCACTACAAGTTGACGCGCGGCTCAACGGCGGGAGTTAAGTACATGTCAGGAAACATTTCGTTACCGCGTTTTAAAAACCTAGTAACAACATCTAACGGAATAAATTTAAACTATGTATACGTTAGTTAATAAGAACTCTCAAAAATATTTTTCTTATAATTTTGCACAATTTTTCTTATTGTAATACCGATTCATTCATAACCATATAAGAACTGTATTCATTTCCGTTCAATAAATATTACTAAGGCTTATTAATAAGGCTTACTAAGAACTGTTTCTAACATTTTAAGTAATAGTTAAGGGTGAAAGCGTGACAGGTGGTGATAGTATTTCTGATCCATACTTATAATCACGCCTGTAACCCTTGCGGGTAGGCAGAGCATCAACGGATTACTTAATATCGTCTGCGAGGTTATCGCCTATTCTGTGAATTTTGAAGAAAATCAGCTGGTGAATTTTATGTTTTTATCGCTCTCTTCCCGGTCCTGCGTGGAAAAATACAGATCCATACATTTTTATCTTAATTTTGGTAAAAGACATAATAATCCAGATATTCTGACCTTCTGTGTTCGTCCATCGTACCGTCGTCCGTCTTGTAGAATCACGGTGGCGCCACCTAGCTGAATTTAATTTTGCAACATATTCGATTTTCTTACGGGAATGATATGTTTTCCGCTGAAAAAGTAGCCTATGTCACTCTACAGCCACCGAACTATCCCCATACAAATAATCATGCCATGCCGACGCCGTGTTGCGACGTGAAAGAAGGACAAACTTGTGCAACATATTCGATTTTCCCACGGGAATGAGATGTTTTCCGCGGAAAAAGTAGCATATGTCACTCTACAGCCACCGAACTATCCCCATACAAAAAATCATGCCATGCCGACGCTCTGTTGCGACGTGAAAGAAGGACAAACAAACAAACAAACAAACACACTTTCGCATTTATAATATTAAGTATAGATTTCTGCTAATAAATGTGAAAGGGGGTGAAAATTTAGGTTTGTGATAAATTGTAAAATTAATGTCGTCTCCAGATTTTTCTCTATCATAAATTGTTCGTAAAACAATTTATATTACACAATAAAAAAAATCTAGTTCATTAATTTAAAAACAAGCCTATCAAAAGTCCACAGCTGAACTTAGGCCCCCTCAGAGTTTGCGTCTTTGTCATTAGAGGAATTACTAATAGATAATGATTTCTTATATTTACGCGAACACTACACATTGAATTAAACTACTTTTACGGATTATATCGCATTTAATTAACTTATTTTATTAATTCCCGACGTTTCGGGTGCTTTACAGCACCCATGGTCACGGGGGACTGAGGTGATTGACGTCCCAATGTCAGAGTTAATCCGGAGTACCTTCAGCTTTTTAATTATTAATTTTGGTCCGATCTACGCAGAATGAACTAACTGTGTCTTGAAGTCTTGCAGTGGTATGCTTGGGTTTAGTTTTAATTTTATTAATTACAGGGTCCCAAGCAGGTGGTAGTACCCAGCCTCCCTCTCTATTGAAATTAGGATGTTTTTTAATTTCAATAGCCTCACGTATCATCCTTGGCAGGAATCGATGTTCTTTCGCGAGAATCTGTGGTTTATCAAATCTAATGTAATGGCGGGGGCCGTCTAGGATATGATCACAAACTGCAGACTTCCCGGAACGTTGGTGCTTCACGTCAGCTATGTGTTGCATATATTGTCCTTCTTTCACGTCGCAACAGAGCGTCGGCATGGCATAATTATTTGTATGGGATAGTTCGGTGGCTGTAGAGTGACATAGGCTACTTTTTCAGCGGAAAACATATCATTCCTGTGGGAAAATCGAGTATGTTGCAAAATTAAATTCAGCTAGGTGGCACCACCGTGATTCTACAAGACGGACGACGGTACGATGGACGAACATAGAAGGTCAGAATATCTGGATTATTATGTCTTTTACCAAAATTAAGATAAAAATGTATGGATCTGTATTTTTCCACACAGGACCGGGAAGAGAGCGATAAAAAACATAAAATTCACCAGCTGATTTTCTTCAAATGTTTTGGTGCATCGTAATTCACAGAATAGGCGATAACCTCGCAGACGATATTAAGTAATCCGTTGATGCTCTGCCTACCCCGCAAGGGTTACAGGCGTGATTATAAGTATGGATCAGAAATACTATCACCACCTGTCACGCTTTCACCCTTAACTATTACTTAAAATGGTAGAAACAGTTCTTAGTAAGCCTTATTAATAAGCCTTAGTAATATTTATTGAACGGAAATGAATACAGTTCTTATATGTGGTTATGAATGAATCGGTATTACAATAAGAAAATTGTGCAAAATTCATTCATTCATTCATTACAGCCCTTCACAAGTCCACTGCTGAACATAGGCCTCCCCCACGGAATGCCACAAAGCACGGTCCCAAGCCACCTGCATCCATTGACTTCCTGCATGTCTTACCAGGTCGTCACTCCATCTAGTGGGGACGCCTACACTTCGCCTGCCGGTACGAGCTGCCACTCGAGAACCTTTCTTCCCCATCGGTTGTCGGTTCTTCGAGCTATATGGCCGGCCCATTGCCACTTCAGCTTACTAATCCTTTGGGCTATGTCGGTTACTCTGGTTCTACTGCGGATATCCTCATTTCTAAGTTTATCACGCAGAGAAACCCCGAGCATAGCCTCTCCAAAGCTCTCTGAGCGACCTTGAGCTTCCTCATACGGCCAGCAGTGAAGGACCACGTCTCAGTTCCGTATGTCATCACTGGCAACACGCACTGGTTGTACAATTTAGTTTTGAGGTTTTGAGGTATGCCTGACGAGAAGATGGGTCGTAATCTCCCGAACGCTGCCCAGCCGAGTTGAATCCGTCGATTGACCTCTCGGTCGAAGTTGGACTTACCTAGTCGGACTATTTGTCCCAGGTAAACATATTCGTCAACAACTTCGAGCTTAGTGCTCCCAACAACTACCGGCATAGTGTGACATGGACATTAAACATGATTTTTGTTTTGTCCATGTTCATCTTGAGACCTATCCGTTGGGAGACACTATTGAGGTCATTGAGCATAGTGCTTAGGTCCTCCAGCGATTCTGCCATAAGGACTATATCGTCGGTAAATCGAAGGTGAGTGATGTACTCGCCATTGATGTTAATACCGTATCCTTTCCAGTCCAGTAGCTTGAAAACGTCTTCCAATGCAGCGGTGAAGAGTTTCGGGATATTACGTCACCCTGTCTTACACCTCTGCAGTTGGATAGGTTTCGTACTCTGGTTCTGTACTCGGATAGCCATCGTAGCCCTACTGTACAAACACTTCAGCACCTCGATATACCGACAGTCCACTTGGCACCGCTGAAGGGACTGCAGCACCGCCCAAATTTCGACGGAATCAAAGGCTTTCTCATAGTCCACATACGCAAGGCAAAGTGGCAGATTGTACCTCGTCGGTCTTCTGTACAATTTGCCGAAGAGTATGTATGTGGTCTATGGTGCTAAAGCCTTTTCGGAAACCGGCTTGTTCGGGAGGCTGGAAGTCGTCGAGTCTGCATGCGAGACGATTCGTAATGACTCGAAAATAGCACGTAGACGCGGCTCAGAAGGGAAATCGGTATGTAGTTCTTCAAGAGAGCGTTGTCACCTCTCTTAAAGAACAAGACCACCGCACTTCTGCTCCACGCCTCCGGTGTAATACCACCATGGAGAACGGAATTAAAGAGCTTCTGAAGGACTTCAAGTACCGGTTTTCCACCCGCTTTCAGAAGTTCCGCTGTAATTCCATCCTCGCCTGGGGCCTTGCCGTTTTTAAGGTGCTGGAGAGCCATTCTAATCTCGCTCAGACTGACGTCCGGGATATCATCGGAATAGTGTCGGATAAAACTCGCTCTGGATCGTTACTCACACTTGCGCGTGGCTCCAACGATGACGTGTACAGCTGCCCATAGAACCTCTCAATCTCACTCAAAATCTCAGGTGTCCCGGAAACGATGCTGCCACAATCGGTCTTCAGCTTCGACAGTTGGCTCTTTCTGGCAGACAGATCTCTGGCAAAGACTTTGGAGCCCTGGTTCCGCTCGATCGCTTCTTCAATACGAGCTGTATTGAAGTTGCGCAAGTCCCGCCGCATGCATTTGGAGATCTGTCTGTTCAGTTGCCTGTATGCTGTCAAATCTGCTGAAGACTGCAGCTTCATCTCCCGTCTAACAACCATGAGATTAAGAGTGTGATCGGAGAGTTTTTGTGTTCTTCTGCGACGGGTCTTACAGAACTTAGCTCCGACCGCATGGACAGTTTCCACAAGCTTGTCATTCATATCGTCCACTTCATTGCAAAATTCTAGGCACTGAAAACGATTTTGTAACTCGAGCTGAAAGTTTTCGGGACTTTGGATTAGAGCACGAGGGGGACGGAGCGTTGACTTCATTAGACGTGACCTCCAACTTAACGTTTAGGTTCAGTGTGCCTCATCATTCGGTGATCGCTGCCAGTTTTCACCCTCGCGATCACTGAGACATCACTGAACAGTTGTCGTCTGGTCGTCGTAATGAAGTCAATCTCATTTTTGTCGAACCGTCGGGGCTCGACCAGGTCCACTTTCTGTGGGGCCGCTTTTGGAAGAAAGAGTTCATCATAAAGAGTCCTCTTTCTCCATAAAGTCGGCCAGCTGCTGGCCCTTGGGTTCCGTTGCCCTATTCCGAATTTCCCTACTTTCAGCTCACCGCTCTCTTGTGCCTAGTTTGCGTTGAAGTCTCCCATTAACACCGTATAGTGGGTTTTGGAGGAATGCATGGCTCTAGAGATATCCTCACATTTCCTCCACCTCCTCATCGGGGTGTGCCGAGGTTGGTGCGTAAACCTGTATGACCTTCAGCGAATACCGTTTGGTGATTCTGAGTATAAGGTACGCAACCCTCGTCGACACACTCCCGATCTTACAACGTTGTTAACGAGAGACTTGTGGACGATAAATCCGACACCTCCTTGGGACAGATGGTCGCCCTCCGGTGATAGAATAAGTTGCCGGATTCGAGGATTACCGTGTCCTCCCTCTTCGGACCTCGGATAGTCCTATTATATTCCAGCGTAACTTATCTATCTCTTCTTCCAGCTCCAGGATCTTCTCGTCAGTCCTCAGGGTGCGTGCGTTATATGTTGCCAGGTCGAGTCGTCGGTGGCAACCGAACCTCCACCGGAGATTCTTAGCACCCCTGCCCCGCCGTTACCATGGTCGCCATCGTAGCCAGGAATAGCGGGGCCGCCGGGACTGGGGCCGTTTCTTTGTGTCGTCGCTCATGGGGGTATATTGCCATAGTTGCCACGCTTGGCGAGCGGGTTGGCAACCGCAGTTTTTATTGTTTTTGGCTTTTATCAGAAAGATGCTGCTGCCCATCTTCTGTATCAGTTTCCTTGTCGCCTCTTACGACACCCACGGGAAGATATGGGGTAGTGGGTATTCTTACCCGCCACTACACGGGGAAAATTATAAGAAAATATTTTTGAGAGTTCTTATTAACTAACCTATACATAGTTTAAATTGATTCCGCTAGATGTCGTTACTAGGTTTTTAAAACGCGGTAACGAAATGTTTCCTGACATGTACTTAACTCCCGCCGTTAAGGCGCGGGTCAACTTATAGTACATACGGTACCTATACGCTTAAATTGTTTCTATTTCGTAGCTTATTCGACTACCTGCTTTCGATTTCGGTTGTTTGTTATTTGCTTTGTGATTTGGTTAAGGTTGAATGGATTTATATTGGCTTTCATTTTCGGATTTGTGTATTTTCTTGGATCGGTTTTGTTGATTTGGTTGGTATTCCTTTATACATATTTAGACTCTCGCTTTGATTTTGGATTTTGTTTATTTCCTTTTAGGTATTTTAACGTTTTTTTATAAATAGCTTTTTTCTTACTTCATAATGCCTCGCAAACGTAAGTCCAGCCTTTCAAGAGTATCTTCTCAAAGACAAGCGAAAAGATTAGCTCGATCGCTAGAATCTTTAGAAGATGCTGAACTGAGAAGGCAAAAACAAGCAGAGCGTCAGGCTGCTTTTAGAGCATCTGAGACACCTTCTCAACGTCAGCAAAGGCGTCTTGAACAGACAGAGCGTCAGGCTGCTTTAAGAGCTTCCGAAACACCTTCTCAAAGTCAGGAAAGGCGTCTTGAACAGGCAGAGCGTCAAGCTACTTTAAGAGCTTCTGAAACACCTTCTCAAAGTCAGCGAAGGCGTCTTAAACAGGCAGAGCGTCAAGCTACTTTAAGAGCTACTGAAACACCTGCTCAAAGTCAGCAAAGGCGTCTTGAACAGGCAGAGCGTCAATCTACTTTAAGAGCTACTGAAACACCTGCTCAAAGTCAGCAAAGGCTATTCGAACAAGCGGAACGTCAGGCCGCCTTAAGAGCCGCGGAAACACCTGATGAAACTCAACACAGACTCATTGAGCAAGCTGAACGTCAATCTACTATAAGGGCATCTGAAACACCAGAACAGACACAGGCGCGAAGAGATGCAAATGCACAGCTCCAAGCTGAACGTCGACAAAATTTTCAAAGAAACAATTGGTCGGTTTTTAATGACGCAGCATTCAATTATGATGGACAAGGCGTGTCGATTTTGCAGCGCTTTAAAATGGTAAGATGAGACCGCAGGCATGTGCTGTTCCAATGGCAAAGTGTCTCTTTCGTTACTTGGGGAATCAGAAGAACCTTTGAAACTCTCTTTTATATGATGCTAATGAGTCACGGCGCTTTTAAACAGGATCCGGAAATATAACTCATGCTTTCAAATGACGTCCTTCGAGTTGACCGGAAATAATAATGCCGGATTTTCGCCTACATTTACGGTGCAAGAGCAAATTTATCATAGAATAGGTTCACTTTTTCCAGCTGAAAACGAACAGCATAAATTTTACAAGTATATTTTATGGGTGACGAAGAAATTGAGGTAGACCGTCGCTGCCAATTTATCCAGGGAGTTGAGAGAGACACAGTGTTCAAAATTCAAAGATTCTTGCATGAACGTAACATTTTAGTCAAAACACTTAAAACTGCTTTAGAAAACCTACCTAAAGAGAATTATAAAGTCGTCATTCACGCAGATCGGATCCCTCGAGGAGAGCATGAAAGGCGCTACAATGCACCTTTGATAAACGAAATAGCAGCCGTAATTAGTGGTGATCAATTTTCTTCACGAGACATTGTCTTGCGAGCACGTGATGATACGTTGCAACGGGTAGCCGATACACACAAGTTTTATGACGCTCTGCAATACCCATTGATTTATTGCAAAGGACAAGAGGGTTATCATTTTCAAATTCCACTCATTAACCTGGTCACAAAGGAGCCTACTCCGAACAAAAAAGTATCATGTATGGATTTTATGCGTATCATATGATGTTGCGAGAAAATGATTTTAACCTCTTAGCCCGGTGTAGACAATTATTTCATCAATTTTTGGTAGACATGTATGTGAAGGTAGAAAGTGAACGTCTCCGTTATATATCTTTAAATCAAAAAAAGCTGCGCGTTGAGAATTATATACATTTACAAGATGCAGTTTCTAGCGACGCCAATGTAAACCCCAGAGATTTAGGTAAAATGGTAATTCTGCCCTCATCATTCGTTAACAGTCCCCGCTACCTACATGAGTACACACAAGACGCATTCGCCTATGTACAAACTTACGGAAGACCTGATCTTTTTGTTACTTTTACTTGCAATCCTACATGGAAAGAAGTAACCGAGGAGCTAATGCCGGGCCAAAAAAGTAGTGACAGACAAGATTTAGTTGTTAGAGTATTTATATTAAAAGTACAAAAATTAATGTATGTAATTAACAAAGGGAAAATTTTCGGAGAGGTGCAGTGCTTCATGTATTCAATTGAATGGCAAAAAAGAGGATTACCGCATGCCCACATTCTAATATGGCTTAAAGAGAAGTTGCGGCCCAGCCAAATAGACGACATAATAAGCGCCGAGATTCCGGATCCTGAGCAAGATAAAGAATTGTATGATACCATCGTCCGAAATATGATTCACGGTCCATGTGGAGCACGAAATTCAATATCGCCATGTATGAAAGAAGGAAAATGTACAAAGAAATTCCCTAAACAGCTATTAAAAGAAACATTGCACAATGACAATGGCTACCCTTTATACAGACGCAGAGCTCCCGAAGATGGTGGCAGGAAAGTTACAATCAAATCTCGCTCTGGAGCGTTCGAAACCTTAGATAACAGCTGGATTGTCCCGTATTCGCCCATTCTATGTAAAATGTTTAATGCCCACATTAATGTAGAAGCATGTAGCTCTGTCCGCGCAATCAAGTATATCTGTAAGTACATAAATAAAGGAAGCGACCAAGCAATATTTAATCTCAGGAGTGAAGGTGAGGCAAATCCGTAAATGAAGTACAGACCTTTCAAGCAGGGCGTTATGTCAGCAGTAACGAGGCAGCGTGGCGTCTCCTTGGCTTTCCTTTACACGAAAGGCACCCAACAGTTACTCACCTTGCTGTGCACTTAGAAAATGGAGAGCGTGTATATTTCACCGAAAGAAATTTCCAAGAAAGAATTGCATCACCGCCAAAAACTACACTAACAGCCTTCTTTCAACTTTGTCAAACGGACCCTTTGCAAAACGTTGTTATATTCTGAAGTCCCCGCTATTATACTTGGAACACATCTAGGAAGGTGGAAACGCCGTATTCAAGGCGCGCCTGTTGCAAATTGGCCCGGTGTAAAGTCATCAGATGCCCATGGTCGTGTATACCGTCCATGTAACTAATTTTGAATGTTTCTGTTTACGATTGCTGCACCATGTTCGGGGTCCTACAGGTATAAAGACCTTAAAACTGTCAACGGTCAGGAATGCGCAACTTAGAGAAGCATGTGAAGCTCTGCATCTTTTAGAAAACGATAATCACTGGGATGAAACCATGGAGGAAGCTGCACGCCAGTCACCAGCCAAAATTAGGGATCTTTATGCAACTCTCATATCATCTTGCGGGCTATCTAATGCACATACATTGTGGGACAAATATAAAGAGTACATGGCGGAAGATATTTTGCGAAGGTTACAGCAGACACGCGAACATGACATACAATGAACACATTTATAATGAAGCACTTGGAAAAATTGAAGATAAAGTAATGGCAATGGTAGGCAAAAAATTAAGCGACTTTGGAATGATAAGCCCTCAGCGAACAACCAAAAATGAACTAAGTGATGAAATTATACGTGAAACAAACTACGATATACCAGCTTTGCAGCAGCAAGTAGCCGAATTTGTACCGCTTGCTTCCCGAACAAAAACGAGTTTCTGACAAAGTATTAGGACAAATTGAATCTGGAATGGTGCACTTTTCTTTTAGATGCCCTGGAGGAACTGGGAAGACATTTTGTTAAATTTATTATTAGCGCAAGTACGGATACTTAAAATGCACTTGATGACTCAACCAACGCCACCATTGAACAAATTCGTACCTATACTTCGTACCCATACTTTATAATATTTATCATAACTTTAGATGCAATGAACTGATTTTAATAAAATAAAGACTAAATGTAATACGAAGATACACTTTATAATTTCCTTAACGATTCTTATGATATAAATTAGTACTTTATACGTGATACGTTAACAAACAAATAGACAGACAGACAGACAGAAAATTCTAAAAATGGTAGAAATGTATTTAATTACTTATTTTTAGTACCTCTCAATCACTTTTATTACAAAAATATAAAATGTACAGACGTCTGCTATTTACATTTTTATTATACCGGGTGTTTGTGAAATGCTCCCGAAAACGAAGACAGATAATAGTACTAAGGATACCTATGATGATGGGTCACAAAGAAATTCGATCCCGAATAATCATGAAAATACTTAAACATAAAACCAGCAGTGAAACTTAAAAAAGAAAATCAGCTGACAATAGGGTCAATATCCTCGCGGGCGCCGAACTCTGGTACGAAACAATGCATTAGGTATACTACTCACTTTACCCTTCCCTTTCACACACACGCTGCCTCGTGTCGCCTCGCGCTGTGGAATTTACACGTGGATGTTACCTCTGTGCGCATTTGTTTTGGCAGGATTGATTAATAATTTTAGTTTTTGAGACAGTTCCGTGTTGACTATCACGAGCGACAGTTCAATTGTTTTGTTTATTAAATTATTGTCGTTATTACTTGTTATACTTAATTATATTATTCTTGTTGTTAAGTTTTGTGTTTTTTGTTTTGTTTTAATAATGCCTAACGCGTAGGTAGGTTTATAGTGCTCGTGAATACGGCAACATGTTAATGTGCCTTGGAGAATCTCATAAGGCCACGGAGGATCGGTAAGCTGTTTCATACATAATTTTTTTTAAATAACTTAGTACTGAACTGATCTGAATAGGTAAATAACTGAATACATCAGAATAATAAACATACCTACACAATGGATAAAAAAGCATGACTCTAACCTTGTTAACATTTTATTTAAGTATTTTTTTCATTAGCGGGGAATCTAACCAGTTATTTGGTTTATTTAACCTGTGATTTCGAATTAAAGTGGCTACGTGGAGACAAGCACAGTGGCAAAAGGTTAAGTAGATAAGTTAGGTATTTAGACAAGTGTTGTAAATTATTAGGTATTGTGGTACCATCGCTAGTTGCGGGCCGCGCGCGAATTCGGCGTTCGTGCGTACATTGACCCCTAGTCAGCTGATTGTAATTCAGTAATTCCACTGCTGGTTTTATGTTTAAGTATTTTCATGATTTTTTTTAAATGAAATTAACGTTTTATTTAACTATACTAACACGATGGAGCGTGAATAAAGCTAACAAAACGTTGTGAAAAGATGATTTTTTTTTTTCACCAAGGATCGATTTTATATTTCACCCATCATCAAAGATATAGTTAGTACTGTCGCCTGTCTTCGTTTTCGGGAGCGTTTCAAAAATACCCTGTATGTATTGATTGTCCCCTTTTACGACACCCACGGGACGATATGGGGCAGTGCATATTATCCTCGATTACTTTAAGTATCGATGGATTCAACTTGGCTGGGTAGAGTTCGGGAAATTACGACACATATTCTCGTCAGGTGTAACTCTAAACTTGAAAACAATATTTTACAACCAGTGCGTGTTGAATGAATCTGAAACGAGGTCCTTCACTGCTTGCCGTATTAGAAAGCTCAAGTTCGCTCAGCGAGCTATGGAGAGGGCTAAGCTCGGGGTTTCTCTGCGTGATACATTTAGGAATGGGAATATCTGCAGTAGAACCAGAGTAACCGACATGGCCTAACGGATTAGTATATAGCTCGAAGAACCGACAACCGATGGGGAAGAAAGGTTCTCGAGTGGCAGCCTTGTACCGGTAGGCGAAGTGTAGGGCGGCCCCCCACCAGATGTAGTGACCTTGATAGATGCAGGAGTGGCTTGAAACACAACATATCAAAGATCACGAAAACTAATAGATTGAATCATTAACTTTTAAAGATTATATAAATATGACAACTAACCGCAGCATACAGATACCATCAGGAAGCAGACTGCGTGTGCTTTTGTAATCTTAACCTAAATATTGTTTAATAAAAGTAAAAATTGTTAGATAATCGAACTGTGCAGAATACTATTGTTTAAAATAAGGTAGAATAACAAAACACTTATTGCAAAAAGCGGGTGTTTCAGATATTTTTATGATGACGCTAATTTTACAAATATCCACAAAAATATTTTATTACAACAAATGACATCAACACCTACGCCATAACAAAATGATTTTTTTGTTAATCACTATTATTTTAAACTTATTGAAAATTATATTCTACTTTTAGTCGGTTATCTACAAAAGCGTGTTTTTAGTTTTATTAAACTATTATTTATTTTCTATTTTTTAGTGTTACTAACCAAATGCATGTTTTTTGGGAACGAATTTCTTTAACGCGGCTTATAGTAGATTGAACTGGCAGAAATCGTAGTTGTTTTATGAATTATTCGCAAATACTGATAAGTGTGAAGTCTCAAATCAATCGACGTTTTGAAGGATGAAAATCACATTCTGAAAATCTCCGTTACATACATGCCAAGTTAATAAAAGAGTGTTAAAAATAATATTTTCGCGTAGTAACGACGGTTAAAGCTGTTTGTTGAAAACCAATGAAAATTAATAGGTCATTAACTTTATGAATTTAAATATCATAGTGAAGTATCAGCTGATATATTATTTCTTCGACATTTTCAAAAAAAAGGTCCAATCGCCTGCTACTGCTCTAATAACGTACCAAATAGAGACTCGTTAAGGTAGCATGGGTCTTTTGAATCTACTTAGATGACATCAGGTTGTGATGGTGACACATCAATTCTACTTGCACGAAGGTCTTTAAATTTTTTGCAGTTTAGACAAATATTTTATAAAATTTTAAGGTTCATTCGATTTATACCATCACCAAAGATACCATATTTGTATTGAGTTTTAACATTATTTAAAGCGCGTCATTCTGTCGTACAGCGTTCAATACTTATTATTCCAATATAAACTGATAAAACATGTCAAAAAATTTATTCCTGCTATTTTAAAAATGTGACCAGTTATAAAACGAGCACTCTGTTGCAATACCCGTTACAAATGCACGTATTGGATATAAAAATAAAACTTTGTTACGTCGACTGACTGGTAATAAATTACGTTTTTTCACTGACAAAATATGAAGCAATGCGGAGAAAGAAATATGTTTTACAAACTAGTGGTCTAGTTTTGATAAATAAAGGAATAAAATATAATCTATTTCACAAGAAGCATTATTTTTGAAAGCCAAATGTGATTTGAAGTCAATACTGAAATCTTGAATTATTCATATACGGAGATTGTGAAGCTAATGAACGTAGTATGACGTTCCGTGGCGCAGTGGCTTAGCAATTGGTTGAAGCGCTGGGGTCATGCGGGTTCGAGTCCGCACGGAACAAGTATTTGTATTGCCTACAAATAATTGTTCCGGGTCTGGATGTTTGTCCTCAGTAATGTATGTTTGTAAACTGCCTCACAATTCAGGAGAAAACTTAGTATGGTGGTTACGTTTAAAAAGTATTCTCTTGCTGGGCAGATTTTCCTAGACCGTATTTTACATTCACATTACACAATTACTTACTGTCCGGCTTTCTGCGTAGCTAACTTGAAACAAAGTATTACAAACATGCTAACTCCACACATACCTATGATATATTAGGTAGGAGAAATGCAGAGGCAGCGTAAGAGAACCCATCACACTATTTCGTCCCATGAACGTAGGCTTTAGGGTGGCCAAAGGGCCACACCATTCTCACCTTACCGTTGCCAGTCGGGTTGGGCAAACGCAGTTTTCTTATTTTTTTGTTGTTATTAGGAAGACCCTGCTACCCATCTTCTGGTTTATTTCCCATTGTCCCCTTTTACGACACCCACGGGACGATATGGGAGTGATATTCTTATACCACCTCTAAACAGTCACACTGCCACTACATGGTCAAGCTACAGCCTAACCTAATGTTAGTAATATGAAATATTTACCAATATACCTATTATATAGGATAAATACGATTTCAATATAATTTTATCATATGATTTAATTTACAGGTTGTGTGATTTCAACTATTTTGTTCTGTAAGACGTGACTATAGAATGATATGCCAAGGAGATCTCGGGGCTTCCGATAGAACGGCTGAATAGCCATATCGTTAATGCCAGGCATATTAAACCCAGATCAGAGTCAAACCGTATGCGAAGCGTGACGATTAAGGCAAATACTCCCTACAATGGATCCATATCCAACTGTTTACTTTACAAACTTATGAAGAAGATGAGGAAAAATTTGTCATACAGGGTTGACTGGCAGAGAACGCCATAGTCTTAAGTCCGTTATGTACCCTTAGCTTAATGGTGTTGCATTCCAGTTTTTAAATAAAGAGGCATTAATAAAAATAAATATTTCAATAAGGTAATTTTTTACTTTATTTTATTTTCTTTAAAAGTTCGAACTCAACGATTTACACTTAATTAAAGTTTTGAAACTGCATCTTTCAAAGGGTATATTGCAAACTATGTGGATATAAAGCAACCACTAGTTTTCTTAAGCTTTAACAACTATGTTTTAAAGCAAATGTTTCTTGCAAACAATTTCCATCATTTAAAGATTTCTTTTTAATTCGTAAACGATCTGATAATTGCACACTTGTTTAAATTTGATCAATTTGAAATGATATATATTACACTATTTAAATATAAAAGTTGCCGTAATGGAATATTTATTAAGATAATTCACTACCCCATGTCATCCCGTGGACTGTCCACGGCCTGATTTAGAGTTTTGACAGCCCTAGCCTAACCACCAGCCTGTTGTGTCTGTACCTGCCCGGCTCACGAATATATTTACTTAATTTTGACATTTTACTAGCTTTCCACGCTAAATAAAATTTTCCTGATAGTAAGTGACGACCATCGCCCATGAACTACTGCAACACCAAGGAAATTGCAGGCGCGTTTCCGGCCTTTTTAAAAGGAGTAAGCTCGTTTCTTGAAGTAAATCGTATCGGTCCCGAAAAATCGCCGGTGGTAGCTTATTTTTATGCCTTACTCATGATTGAAAATTATCAAATTAAATAAATCATTTGCTGAGAAATATTTATGTTTTATATTTCATTTTTTTTATAGAATTAGGGTGACAAACGAGCATTTTCATTTAAAGGTTTTTCACTTCTACTGCGTGTGAACTATTCACATGCTTTTTTTTACTATTATAAGCCAGTCCTTGACCACTATCCTACCAGACGGTAAGTGCCGATGCAGCCATAGATGGTAACGTGCGCTTACTCGTACATACCTTAACAAAGAACCTATTCACTCATGCCTTGAAGACACCGCCATTATGGAAAGTCAGATGCTGGCAGAAATTTATGTTTTAATATAAACAGATTAAAGTACTCAATTTATATTGAAACACAAACTTTAGGTAGAACACGTTTAGAGAACTTAACATTTTCTTTTATCGACGTGTTTACCTAATCAATTTAACGGATCGCTCATTTCCACGAAAGGTGAGGTAAAGGTCACAAGGTTGACGGCCGTATTTATCTTGCACCATCCCCCGTTTAACACAAGTAATCAGTTAATTTTTATAAAATAATATAGGTACGTTATTTTTCAAATAGGATAAAAGTCCATCCTATAAAAAGTGTAGAAATCCTTCTGCCTAGAAGTCCGTCTAGGTAGAAACCACCCTATTACCTATTTCTGCCGTCAAACTGTAGTACATGCACAGCTAAAGTGTATAGAGAGCCATAAGTGGTAAAATTAGGAAGAGCCATAGGCCACAGCTACAGCTAAATGGTCTGCTCATCGGAGTGTACTAAGGTTGATGCTTATACCTGTATGACATACAGCGGTACACTCCTCCTCTTTGAGACATATTGTTTCCCGTGATGGAGCAAGTAACCGGATTGGAGGATTACTGTATCCTCCCCCTGTCTTCGTACTTCAGATAATCCTATAACATCCCAGTTAAACTTGTCTATCTTTTCCTCCAGTTCTAGATTCTTCTCGTCTGACCTTAAGGTGCGAGCGTTATACGTCGCGAGATCTAATCGTCGTTGGTAGAACCTAAATCGCCCCCGGAGGTTCTTTGCAACCCCCGCCGAGTCATTTACATGACTGCCACCAGAGTCAAGAACAGCAGTGCCGCCGAGGACTTGGGACGTCTATTATTTGTAGCTTTCATAGAGTAGATATATGGTATAGTTACCAAGCTTGGCAAGCGGGTTGGTAACCGCGGTATTTTTATTTTTATTAATCTGTTATAAGAAAGATGCTACAGCCTGTAGAAGAAGAATATATAAGGAACGTAGGACAAATACATAAATATTGAAATAATTTTATATTTTTACTTCAATTATAAAAAGCGCTCAAAAATCTATTAGCATTTTGACGCAAACGATAAATCGACACGACCGGAGAGAGATCAGGAACAGAACAAATGGTTTTACGTGGTTTCCCAGGCACGGGGCTGAAACACCGTGAACTTGCTGACTCCGAGTAGCTGCCCTAAGCATATCTTGATGGAAAAACGCAATAATTGATTTTTTGGGCCCAACCCGGGATTCGAACCCAGGACCTCATCATCAGCAGTCGCGTTTACGACCACTAGACCAACGAGGCAGTCAGCAAAAAGTATTTGAACATTAACATACTTACATTTTAAATATTATAAATAAAAAAATACTTGTAACACTATTTGAAGAAAAATAAATATTGTAGAGGCTACGGTGCTAAATGACACGCCAGAAGAACAAATGAGTGGGAATAGCTAAAAGGTACGGAGAGCATTCCGGTGAATTGGCTCGAATGTGATGCGATAGATCTTTCAGTCCCACATTTCTCACGCGTAGCTTATTAATTTCATCACTAAAAGAAAACCACAGTAACTTTATATTTAAGGACATGGACTGTGAAACTCAAAAGTCGCGGTTTCGAATACACCATTTGACTACTGGTGTGAACCACTCCCTAGCACTTTATGCTCAGTTGGAGTGTAAAAGGGGCTATTAGTACCGTTAACAACACTGTTAATATTGTTTAACAAGCGGTAAAATAAAAAAAAATGTACAACCGACTTTAATATAAATGATTAAAGATAACTCAAAAACTACTGGCCAGACCTTGGTTAAATTTATATGGGACTACATGAGGACTTCAAATTAAAAAAAAAATCATAAAAATCGGTTCACTTAGAAAGAAGTTATGAGGTAAAACACATAAAAATATAGTCGAATTGAGTACCTCCTCCTTTTTGAAATCGGTTAAAAATTACGATAGTAAATTTCCCGAATTCATTATCTTTTTACATATATTCTAAATGCACGGATAACAATAAAGTGCTCGAAATTATCGAATGAGAGGTATTTTTAAAAGTTTAATGTTTAAACACTTTTAATTATGTATCATAAAAAAATTGTATAAATAAAAGGCTAATTATAATAATAAAAAGTACATTTTTTATATGAGACGGGGCAAACGAGCATGCAGCTCACCTGATGGTAAGTGACTACCGCCGCCCATGAACTACTGCAACACCAGGGGAATTTAAGATTTTTAGCAATTTTCTTGAAGGTCCCTTAGTCGTATCGGCCCGGAAAATCACTGGTGGTAGTTGATTCCACAAGGAAGTAGTGCGAGGAAGAAAATTTTTTGTACATCGCACAGTGGTGGACCGCCAATCATCCAGATAGTATGGATAATATCTCGAGTTTTGTCGCGTTGTGCGATGGTGAAATTGAGCGGCTGGAATTAGTCCGAACAATTCCTCTGAGCAATCCCCGTGGTAGCTGCGATAGAACACGCAAAGAGATACAACAGCTTTTCGCAGCGTCAGTGAGTCAAGTCGATCAGAAAGAGCTCTGTCGCCGACGATTCGAATCGCTCTGCGCTGGATGCGATCAAATAGAAGGAGATGGCACTGGCGAGCCCCGACAAAGAGATGGGAACAGTAAGCAGTTCCATATGATTCCCAACCTGCATCTTGTCAAGTTGCAGGTGGTGTGCCGGCATGAAATACTGACCCGCTCTGCTGAGCACGCCAAACTTTTAAGAGGCCAATTTGGCCTTATCTTCCAAGTGACCACGAAACTGCACGATATTCGATATGTCGACGCCGAGGATTCCGATACTGTCTGAGGGGGAGAGTCTTGAAATTGAGGAGATACGACAAAGGGGTTCTTTTTAGCGGTAAACGCGCAAACTTGTGTCTTCTGAGGATTAAACTGGACTAGATTTAGTCGCTTCCAATCCGAGACTTTGTTCAGCAAAGACTCGACTTCAGACACAAGTTTGTTTCGGTACTCGGCGACGTTTTCCCGAGAAATATTGGCACGGCCAGTGTATACAGCATCATCAGTGCTGTCATCCGCATAGCAATGAATGTAACCAGTTTGCAACATGTCATTGCAACATTTCTTGGTAATTAACCATGGGTATGGGGTAATCGCTATTTTGCTGTTTTTAAATGTTTTTATAATATAGTGTACAACATATATTGTAATCTATTATTGAAATCCGTCTCGCTGAGCTTCTTATATTTTTACTCAGGGTCCTAGGCCTTAGGCTGCGTTTCCACCAGAGATATGCGAGGTAGCTGGCCGGTGCGAGGATGTGTAACGGTGTGAGTGTTTCCACCAGAGATGTGCTAGGCAGCTGAGCGGTGCGAGGATGCGTAGCGACGCTGTGAAACGGTGCGCAGATGAGCGTGCGAGGATGTGTAGCGGGCTCGTTTTAGATGCGAGCGGGGTGAGGTGTGGTGGGATCGGAGCGCGAGCGCCACTGCCTGCTACTTCTTGCATCCTTCCCTAGTACACATCCCTCGCAACACCTTCTCGCACACATCCCTCCCTTGTTTTGTATATTCAAATACCTCCAGAGCTGCGCTGAGCGAGACTAGGTGAATGAAGTGATTCTATTGGTTCTTACGCAGCCTTATTCCAAAACAATAGTAAAATAATAAAATTACCTTTATTATATCT
The DNA here is from genome assembly GCA_029286625.1 of Parnassius orleans. Lineage (NCBI taxonomy): Eukaryota > Metazoa > Arthropoda > Insecta > Lepidoptera > Papilionidae > Parnassius > Parnassius orleans. The sequence goes on along the minus strand of JAGSMP010000080.1, from coordinate 94,161 downwards.
ATATATGAAAATTATTTTATTCTATTCTTTTTAATTTTATTTTGTTAAATCTTCCATGTTCTTGCAACAATGCTCAATTAAGAATTGAATAATTTGCATTTAGTATGGCGCCGTGTACCGGACGCGACGCCATACTAAATACAAATTGATTTTCAACTAAATACAAATAAAGGCTCACATGACGAAGAACGTGTCATATCGTTTTTATATTTTTTATTTATTTAAAGAAACGTTACGTCACACTAGAATTTCCTCCTGTATAGTGTAGGCAGTTACCATATAAACATTTTAATTCGGAATAATTATTTGTAGGCCGTACAAATACCCGTGCCGTTCCTCAGGGCTCAATTTTTGACCAATATCTGCTCTTATTTTATATTAATGACTTGCCTTACCTTGTAGGCGATAACCATGATATAGTATTATGATGCTAAACTTAAACGGCAATCTTTCAAATTTAACGATGTAAATAATGCTATAACAAAATTAGTACAATGGTTTAATGTTAGCAATGTACATTTATAGGGCAATAAAACTAAGTGTACAAAGTTTACAACACCAAATGGAAAAAAAATTGAAGAACAATTTTTTTTAACTTCCCGCTATGAAAATCAAAGATTTTCAATAAATGTCTGTGTGTGTGTGTGTGTGTATGAGTGTGTGTATGCGTGCGTGCGTGCGTGCGTGCGTTTTCAGTTCATAGCATTATCTATTTTACTGTGGAAGTAACTGAAACTATTTTTGAAATTGACTGACTCAGAAAGTATTATTGTTTCGCAGAAGAGGGGCATAAGAGCCATTTATAACCTTATGCCAAAAGAGTCTCTTAGAAAAGAAAATAAATAATTATATTATCTTTAGCCTTTCAATATATTCACGAAAATTTAATGTATGATCACAAAACCGATGGTGATTTTTTTAATAAAAAAAAAGTAATTTTTAGGAACAAACACAAACAAGTGAATCAAGTGACTCGACTCTACAGAGCCCGTAATTTATTCATGGGGCAAAGCGTATACATTTATGACAAAATCGAGGTCTTTCTCATGTTTAAATATTTTATTGAACAAAAACTGTGTAAGAAGATTTATTATATTAATATATAAATATTATTATATAATTATTAATAATACTGTATTGTTATTTATTATATTGATATGGATGATAATTAATAACTTCTGGGAATGAGGTGATCTCTTCCTAGCTGTTTCGAAAGTAAATCAAATCAAATCAAATCAAAAATATTTATTGCATGACTACAGGTAAAATTAAATAAGATTTTAAGATTATGTTATGTACATTTGTGCTCCATAGTCTACCTATTTCAGGTGTACAATATTAAGTCTTAATTATATTTATGAAATAATCGATATCTTTATCAAATATAATATATAGATTAATTCATTAATGTCATCGTATTTTTTTAAAATTATTATTACAATATATATGTATGTCTGTTTTCATACAAAAATACTTTACTTACTACTAGTTGGTAAACTGTAGACTGTGTTTGTCATGCTAAGTTTCTAGCTGGTTATTCCCAGTACAAAGGCTGTTTTCCGAACTTGGTAAAACATGACTCACAATAAAAATTACTTGTAATCTATATTGAATAAACATTATTCTATTGTATTCTGTTCTGTTGTGTCTCGTCTGCTTTTGCTATGTTCTGTTCTATTCTGTTCTATTCTAATTATTCTATTCTATTGTTTCCAATGCCGCAACTTAATGGTAAGCCATAAATCCGTTTACATTTACACCCTTGGTGCATCTAAAAATCCACGCACACACGAGAACATACATAAAAACAACGCAAAGAACCCGCGCTATCAACTTTTTTCTATCTTTTGACCTGCCGTACCTATGCTTCATTAGATCATCTGCTTTCTTGCAGATCGGAGAATCAAGGTCGTTGTAGACGGTGCATGCTCCGACTACAAGCCTATTAACGCTGGTGTTCCACAAGGCTGCGTGCTATCACCAACGCTGTTTTCTGCATATCAATGATATGTTGCAAACCGGTAAGATTCATTGCTATGCGGATGACAGCACTGGTGATGCTGTATACACCGGTCGTGCCAATATTTCTCGGAAAATGTCGCCGAGTACTGAAACAAACTTAGGTGTTCGAAGTCGAGTCTTTGCTGAACAAAGTCTCGGATTGAAGCGACTAAATCTAGTCCAGTTTAATCTCAGAAGACATGTTTGCGCGTTTACCACTAAAAGAACCCCTTTGTCGTATCTCCCTGCCAGGCACTCCCTTGTTGCCTCAGCCAGTATCGAATCCTCGGCGTCGACATATCGAGTGACGTCTAGTTTCGTGGTCACTTGGAAGAGAAGGCAAAATTGGCCTCAAAAGCTTTGTGTTCAGCAAAGCGGGACAGTATTTCATGCCGGTACAACGCCCGCAACTTTACAAGACGCAGGTTCGGCCTCACATGGAATACTGTTCCCATCTCTGGCCAGCTCCCCAGTGCCAGCTCCTTCCACGTGACCACATCCAGCGCAGAGCGGCTCGAATCGTCGACGACCGAGTCCTTTCCGATCGGATCGATTCATTGAGCCGCGAAGAGATGTTGCATCTTTGTTTTTTTCGCATTTACCACGGGGAGTGCTCTGAGGAATTGTTCGGATTAATCCCAGCCGCCATTTCACGAACGCACATCGCGGCAGAACTCCCGATACCATCCACACCATCTGGATGATTGGCGGTCCACCACTGTGCGATTTAGAAGATGTTTTCTTCCTCGCACAACTTCCTGTGGAATAGTTTATCACCAGCGATTTTTCCAGACCGATACGACTTGGGACCTTCAAGAAAAAGAGCCACTCCTTTTAAAAGGCGTTGGCAACGCATCTGCAATTCCTCTGGTTCCCTGGTCTTGCAGTTGTTCATGGGCGGCGGTAGTCACTTCACCATCAGGTGAGCCGCATGCCTGTTTGCCCCTCTCCTATAAAAAAATGCTCTCTTTTTCATTTAGGTCATCTTGACTATGGAATGGCCACGCTCTCTCAGAATACTATCGTATGATAGAAGTAATTACCAAGTAGGGGCGGCGTAAGAAAATCTAATACGCTATATCGTAAAGGTGACAGAGATATTAAGAGCTCAAATAATAAACGGACATTGTTGGGTTGGGTTGCCAATACGCTTGACAAGCGTGGCTGTTATGAAATATATCCTTAATAATCAAAATGTAGATATTTTAAAACCTCTCAGGACTAAGATGGAATTCCAGTTCTCGTCATTCCCATATGAAACAAAGTAGCATTATTCTGTTCTTTTCATTCATTCATTAATTACAGCTTATCAGTTTATCACACCAAAACTGAGCATAGGTTACCCCATATACCTTATAGGGGGAATATTTTCTATAATTGCCACCTTTAGGATGATGGGTAGACAAACCTTGTTATTTATTGTTTTTGAGTTGTTACTAGAAATTGCTGCTGCCCATCTCCTGTTAAATTTCCCTCTGTCACCTTTTACGACACCCACGGAATGAAATGGAAGTAGTGCACTATCTTACACAGCCACTACACGGCGGACCTTAATCTGGATCTGAATCTTAATCTAAATCAATTCATTTTTTACACGTTGTGTCAAAATGCTTAACTAATGTTAATATTATTAATACGTAAAGAGAAAACTTTGTACTCCTTTCAATCGTAGTGCGCGCACGGAAGATGGATTGGCATTTGCATTTTGACTCATGGAGGTTAGGCATTGTTAAAGATTATATGAAGAAGAACACAGACCGAAAGCTAAAATTGATATATAAAATATGTTATATACAAAGGCATTATATTAAATACAATTAAACATGCATTGTTTATTACCAATGTCTCAGAGTAAGTACAAGTATATCAATGTTATTACTTTAAGAAACTGTATTTGTTTCTGATCTCGGAAATGTGTTTTGATCTCGGAAATACATCAGGATAAAGTATTAATAAATTAAAAATAAAAGTATGAGAGCGGATGTTCTGTTGTTCTGTGTTTCGTTTTCTCCCGAAATAGAGAACGTTATCTTATTACTGATAACGATTAATTAATCGTTATCAGTAATAAGACAGCGTAACGCACTATACATTCAGTATAGAGAAATTACAGTTCGACCATACTTAACACGTCCCCTCCACAATCACACACCAGTGTAACGTGAGGTACGTGTTACATGATAACACCAAAGTATGCAAACCAACAACAACACTTTTATCTCAGTGTAACACAGGGCAGCCCTGAGCAACACCAACCTCCTTGCTCCACTAGATGAATTACAACAACGAACAGAACCACGACACTATCTTAGCACTAGTAGAATAACTACACCCGTAGAAAGACTTAACTACACCACAGTAACTTTATACTGCACAAACGAGTGGGGATTTTCGATATACCTCTATTCCACATCGCTACCATCGATATGACGTCTGCTAGAGTGACGCAACCTCTCACTCACTGATTCAACCGGTATTTTATAGACGCTCCGACACGGCCATCCTGACGTACGACCGTCCTCGGCGTGTATATTCATGCATTCCTGTAACAAACATTATTAGTCACCAATTCGTCCGCTGGTCCATCCTGACATGAGTAGGTACACTATCTTTGGACATTTAGGACTCTACACATACGAAGTAGATTACGTTTGACCAAGCAAACTGACACTAGCTAAGACGTCTTTGACCAGTAGTCATTTATATGATGAGTTGGACGGACAACCTAGCCCTCAACTAGTCATTATCTCATGACAACGTGGACTGGAGAAACTGTCACTGAATACAAACTAATGTTATCAATGGTTGCCGGACGCGGCGCCAGTGTGCTCACGCTTCGACACCGCCATCTTGACGTTTCACACGTCCTTATTTGGTAGTTTGGAAAGTGAAAAAGGTCGTTACAGTAAAAGTGCATTCTGATCGGTCAACCTGACAAAAATAAACAAACTGTAAATTTCAAATTTTACAAGCAGTTAAAGTTCATAATTTGTAGCAAAACAAAGATCTCCAACAACATCAAAAAGAACAATGGAGTACAAAATTAAATTCACACAAAGTAAATTACCCTGTCGAACAGAACTTTGAAACAGTAAACTGTCATAGGCTCTACGAACCTGAGTTCGGTGCCTGATAGACCTCAAGACAGCTTCCATCCAGCGTCTGATATATCTCAAAGCAACCTTAGTATGGCGTCTGATAGTCACAAGACAGCTTACAACCAGCGTCTGATTGATCTCAAGACAACCTGGTACGGAGTCTGATAGATAACTAGAGCGCTTCCAGCGTCCGATTGATCTCAAGACAACCTCCAACCGGCGCCTGATGACTACAAACAACCTCATACCGGCGTCTGACAGCTCAAAATAACCTCCAATCGGTATCTCATAGCTCAAGATAACCTTGGTATACGGCGTCTGATAGATTACAAGACAGCCGACCTTCAGCAACCTCCATCCGGCGCCTGATGACTACAGACAACCTCCAACCGGCGTCTGATAACTCAAGATAACTCAAGATAACCCTAACCGGTATCTGATAGCTCAAGATAACTTCAAACCAGTATCTGATAGCTCAAGATAAACTCTAACCAGTATCTGATAGCTCAAGATAACCTCCGACAGGTATCCGATAGCTAGCACAGTCATGACATTGTGAGTCAAAAAAGAATGAAACAAAAGGCAATATTGTTCGGCAGTTACTAAAACATTTTACTGGTCAATCGTTGTCGTTGTCGTCGATGGCAAGTACTGTCGGCATCTGCACAACCTATCATGTGCAAACTACGAACTTACGAGTACGAATTATGGCTTCCAGGACGCAACGATCACTTCCAGAACTTCCGCTACTTTAAATGAACCTTTGTATTGGGGTCAAGCTTGGTTTACTCATGTTCTTCGTCTCTCAAGAGAACGTAATGTTCAACAGAGAATGGCTTACCTTAGCCTTGGTGCTGTTGAATCGGGTTTTATCTTCAGCAGAGGCTCGTCCCATGTTTCCTACCGTTTAGCTCTAACATTGTCGATATCGACCTCTGGTTCCTCATCGTCAGCCAACATTATCTCTACAGGTCACAACCTATGATTAACTCCAGGAACTCGCCTTAAGGGTGCGTTTGCAATCGGGCAAAATTATGTTGTTTATCGGTACATTTTGTGACAAAATAAACCAAATCAAAATAGCTATTAACTACGACGTATTGAACAATTCTTCATCTTCAAATGGTAGTAACTTTTGTTGAAAATAATAGTTTTTATATTAAAAACCGATCCCCTAACCATTTCCTACAAAATTAACGATACCGGCTCATGTTTAGGTACAGTTTTTGTTATATTATCAACATGTATTAAGATTTCTAAAATACTATAAGTAGGCAGACATATTCCATAAAAATAGTGGGTTTACTTTTTATCAAAATGTCACAAATAGTTAAAAAAATAAAACTGATATTATTTTTTTCACATATTTTGTTAATACGGATGAATCATAATGGATTGCAATAAAGGTTATTTTATTTTTGGTGCCTGTTTTGATTTGTTGCACAAACTTTCGATGGAACCACAGTCCGCGCTCGGGCGCCGTCGTGGGTGGATACTGTATCGCCTGCCTGATTGCAGCAGCTGAAAAGATTGCTGTACATACACAAAATATTCGAATTTGATACATAGGTATTTGACAAGATAAAATAATATTATTATTTTATAATCACACATTTTTATTATAATATTTTACATACAAACTCAATATATATATATATAACACCAAAGTATGCAAATCAACAACAGCACTACTTATCTCAGTGTAACACAGGCAGCTCAGCAACATCAATCCTCCTTGCCTGCACTAGATGAATTACAACAACGAACAGAACCACGACACTATCTTAGCACTAGTAGAATGACTACACTCGTAGAAAGACTTAAGTGAATCTCCTCGCACGGCACCTACAGTAAACTTTATACGTCCTGGCAGGTCGCCATGTAATATAAAATAAATAAACGTAAAAATTATTTATTTTTACTTTTTGCTAAATAATATACAAACAGACTCCAAGTTCTTAATTTCAACAAATGACATTACATTTAGGGTAATAAAATCAAAAGAATATTTTTTTCGAGTAAAATTATTTTAAATAATAATAATAAATCTACTTCATTCTATAGGTAAAGTCATTTTATCGCACAAAAGTTGATTGAGTCTCAAGTGTACGTAAAATAGACGCAAGATGCCCCAAAGTTATGGATTGTCACGAATGGATTGATATTATGAATTTTTATTCAATATGATTAATTTTTATATTTAATAAATTTACTACTTTTTATAGTGTTTATTTTAACAATTAAAATGTATATTAACCATGTTTAAAGTATCAAACCAAGAGGAGAGAGAGATAATAGGAAACACTGTATTTTTTAAATACTAACAAGTTATTAACACTACAAATATTCCCTTTAACTAATATTGGTAAGCTAAAAGTGATTGTAATATATAAGGAGTTAACGACAGTAGTCTAATGGCCGATTCAAACCCACAACCATTGGAGTTCAAAGTTCGCACCATAACATTAGGCTACTGTTGCTTATTACTTTGTATTCAATCTCATTCACCTGTAGGTTAAACCTATCGATGTATATATTTGTCTCCTTTTAGTGTCGTTTTTTCGTTTCATCGAGTTTCAAATCACAATGATTCTGTAGAAGTTTTCTAAGCCAATCCGCCTGTCCAGCGAGGCAACTATCGCAAAATCCCCTTGATTTGACAAGGGGTGGCCTATTGTCAGCAGTAAACTTTTGAAAGTCAATGTCAATTTTTAATTCAATTTAAGCTTATTTTAAGCTATTATGAAGGTCAGAATCTAGGACAGTTCTGAAAAACAAGACCCAGAGACTAACAGGATAGAAACACTGGCGTCTTTTTAAAATAACCATGTTACAATTTCATTTACAATTCGACTTATATTATGGTAGGATTAGCTGTGGTAGCAACATTATAAGCAAGACTGCTGCAACATTATATATGTGACAGCGCCTGCGCCGTTACGTGCGCCTAGAAGGAGCTCTTGTAATAACACGCACCATACACCCGCGCCGTTGCACCTGTAGTGGCACCTGCGCTGTTGCAACTGCAGCGGCGCCTGCGAACTAACAACTTGTTTTGTTTATATAAAACAGATGGAGCGACCGCCGTTAGAGCAGTCTTGGCTCTGGCGTGGCACGGTGCACTTGTTGTGTTCTGCTACTAGTTTATCTTTTGATATATTGATAATTAATTCTGCAAACGAATTAATTATTATTCTCAACTAAAAAATTGGTCTCAGTACAATTTATAGTTGATTAGCTCTGTTCTTATCAATGATCTGCGTATTTCATAATTGTATAAAGTGATATATTGTAAATTAATCTTATTAAAAAGAAAAGATCTCGCTGGTTTTTGCTGGTTCTTCCCAGGACAGAGCTTTTATCCGAACCAGTGGTAGAAAGTACTATATTGAAATAAAAATAATTTGATTCTATTCTAAAGACTTTTCCTGTGACTATATGTTGTAATATCTTCCTACATATGCATATTTTATATTAATTTTTTAATTTAAATGTCTATGGAACAAGTCAGAAAAAAATGATATATTTGACGTAAAATATGTAATTCATGCAGTATTCATCAAGAAACCGACAAACGAAGAAGAAAATGATTCTCGAGTGACAGCCTCGTACCGGTGAGTGAAGTTTATATCCCCTCCACTAAAAAGTAAGAGATGCAGGAAGTCGATGGATGCAAGTCACACTCGAGCGTGTTTTGTGGCATTCTTTGAGGGAGGCCTATGTTCAGCAGTGGACTTGTGAAGGGCTGTGATAAATTAATTTCGTCAAATTATTATATGGGTACTTTTTATCACTTAAGTACATACTTTGTTAGTTTTTTTTCCAATAAGCATTAAACGTTGAAACCCTGCATATATATATAAAATATTTCGGGACATCTGAAGTCCGTCTATACGCATTGAAACATATAGTGGCTGATTATCTACTCCAAAACCTTCAGAAATCATCATCATTATAGAGTCATGTTGCAGTCCATATTGGGACGATATAAGGTAGTTGATTCCTTGTGCTTACTACTATCCACTACACGACGAAATGTTTCAGAAATTACAATAGAAAATATTTAGACTGAAGCTTTACTTTGTGTTATCTGTAAAGGATTGTCAATAGAATTTAAAGATTGTTGCAATTTAGATAATTCTACAAAGATACTTAGAAAGTGGAAAATATAAATTATGCATAAAAATAAAACCGAAGAGCGACTGAATCAAAATTCAATTGAATACTGAAATGTTGAAATTGAGAAAATAAGAGGAATTTACCGGAACATAACAGCAGTGAGATTTGAGATCAGAGCTCAATCCTAATGGATTTCATCTGTCAAGATTTAACCAAAAGGAATTTAGATCTTATTTCTAAATGCCATTTTGTTTAAATTATTTAAATTATAGAGCCGTGGTATCTCAGATGGTAGCGCTCGCTGTTAGTTTCACAGTACGCGAGCAAACCCGGGTCGATCCCCACCGGCACCAATGAAATCGTTAATTGCAATTTTAAGTGCTGATTTACCACGTGCTCGGCGGTGAAGGAAACATCATGAGGAAACCTGCATGTCTGAGAAATAAGAAAAAAATATTTTGAAGACGTGTGTTCGCCAACACGCATTGGGGAAGCGGCGGACATATCCGCCTAAACCTCTCAGAAATGAGATGAGGCCTGTGCCCAGCAGTGGATGTATATAGGCTGTAGCTTTAACTTTATTTAAATTATAAAGGTTACATATTAACCGTTAACTTTAAATACTAATAAAACTATCTGAGTTCAAAAAGACAATATAAATATTTATATATTTTATTAAAAATGTTATATTAGGTCCTTACATATGAAATTAGCGTTTTATCGTACTGACCACTTTGATCTGAAATATTATCTCTCTTTGGTTAAGAATTCCAAATTCAAATTTAAAAATTAATTTAGCTGGTACATTTGAGTTTTGAAAACAGTCATTCATTTGTTTTTCCTCATTATTTTATTCTTTGGCGTCGCCATTACCGCACAATGGAAAACATGAAATAAAGGTATATTTACGAGTACGAGTTCTACTGTGGCACCAGTGCTGCAGAAACAGCTCGAAGGATTAATGATGTGTACGGCGCTGGTGTCCGAAAAGAAAACACGGTACGTTTGGTTTCAACGTTTTCGTTCTGGAAATTTCGACCTTCAGAACCAACCCGTGGACGGCCGGAGACCAAAGTGAAAATGAAGAATTAAAGGCTATTGTGGAAGCGGATCCATCACAAAGCACTTCAGAGATAGCTGCAGGGTCTCCGGTTCTCTACACTCACCATATGAAACACAGCAGCATTAAGCTGCTATTTTACGCTGGTATCCTGTGAGAGCGTGGTCCTTCCCGGTCGAGCCGACCCATCTGTCCCTGCATACTTTGATTAATTAAATATATTTTACAAAAAAAAAATTGACTTTATATTCCTCCGTACAAAACGCCAATTTCATATGTAAGGACCTAATATTTGATATTATATATTATTAAATATTTTATTATGTATAATACATGACAATAAAATATTTGTATATTATACATGAAAATATTTTTATGTAGCTAGGTAATCTATTGCATCCCCGAACGGGTTCCCGTCTTGTCGTGGCGGGGCTTAGTAGCCGTGGCTTGATCACCAGCGGTGAACAAAGAGGAACCCATGGCTGGCTCAGGGTGGGGCCGGCCTGTAGTGTAGGGCCGGCTGAGGTGGCCACCCGGAGTGGGCTTGGTGAGCCCACTTCGGATGTGTATCGGTGGTCTGCGGCGAGAGGGGTGTTCTCTCCCCCTACTGCTGCAACCGAGGTGGAGTCGCGGAGGATCAGTAGTGTTGGTATGGCGATGCGCCACTCGCCCTATCCTCCGCGACTCTGATGGGGCCGCACCATTGATGCTGTGGTGGTGGGGCCGCGGGGCGAGGCGCCGTTCTCCCTACCTCCGCGGCCGAAACTTGGTTGGCGGCGGAGCCAGAGACCAGATCCGCTGCTGTCGGGAAAGCGGGTGCTACTGAGCGCTCTATTTTGCTGGCCTCATGGCCTCCGCATCGGACTCGGGAGAGCCTGTTACGCAGGTGGTGTTGGAGGCCGTGGAGGGGGCGCCTTGTGTTCCTGGTGCGCCTTGCCTGAGAAGGAGAATGGGGAGAGGTCCTTCCCGAGAAGGGGCTGCCATGGGCGGCGGTGATGTGCGAAAGCGTTCCCGTGGCCCTGCCAATATGCGGCGAAGGTGGAACACCATGGGGTTTTAGTCGGTGCGAGTCCAACATAACCCGTCCTTGACACAGACAAATAAACAAATAAACAGACTAGAAAGGAGTTATTAAAACCAAAACCTGTCAAAATTAAAATAGTACAGTCGGGGTTTAAACTTGGAACTTGATTTCCCATACTTAATCCAACTCCCTAAAATACTACGACACTGACACACAAATAGTGTCCATATTCATAACCATCGGTAAGTACCCGTATAATTTTTTATTTGTAAATAATTTTATAAATGGTTAATGGGTAGCTAGGTTGAATCGCCACTTAGCGGTTCTTTTGGTCCAATAATGCCACGTTTATTGGCAAAACACGTGTTGTATTATCGAAAGTGGTGTGTTTTTCGTATTCGTTTATCGACAGTAGTTTTAGGGTAGTTGCGTTGTTTGGTGATGGCAGTGCTAGTCCACGCAAGTGAGACGGAGGAAGGCGCTGTTTTCTAACTAGGTAAGAAACATCAATAATTTTTCACGAGGCAAATTAATTTTAATTAACATAGGTTTTAATATTTTTTATCGTTAGCGAGAACAACGATTAAATGGTTTCAATTACCGCTCTTTCATAACAAATCGTTTAAAATCACTGACGTAAGTAATATAGTGATATAATATGTATTCTACGTGCTGAAATTGGTTGTGAACGCATTTAAAAGGTCAACGCCTGTAGGGTCGAATTATGAATGTTTTGCGTTTTGAACTATAACTATAAGTTATTAACCATTTTCACTTCTTTGGTTGGACTTTTCCTATACAGAAATATTAAAGATATTATAGACAACTATTATGTAATCTTAACTTACGTAAAATATTGTCGACATCCTTCTCCTGAGGTAACATTTTTGTGGAAACAGAACTAAGATTGTTATATCAAAAAAAATCCGTTTATTTTAATCAGTTAATCCTTACTCTAATCTCGAAATTAATTAAATGCGTCCAAAGAACGTCCATCGACCTTTTCGTCCCTGTTGGTGTAGTAGATTAAGATATACGATTACGATTAGGCGATTAAGAAAATGTCGGAAAGAACTTATAGTTTCCGATAGATGGCGGTGTAACCATATTGTTTACGCCGTAAGTAAAATACCCAGACCGGTGACGAGGAGCAGCGTCAGTTGTGTTGCATATCGTACCACGATATTCAATCCGCTGCCATGCGTAACGATTAAGGTCTTCCTTCTCCTGAGGCATATGTCCAGCTTTAGACATTACATGGACTGCTGTAGGAGATGAAGAAGGCTTATTCTAGGAAAGTCCTATGATGTAAGGTCTGGTGTTGTTGTTGTGTGTTTTTAAATTATAATGTTAAAGTTAGTATTTACTAAAATTATAAAATATTACCTACGTTTTTCAAAGCCCGATAATATTTTACAGCTTTCTCTAATTATTTAGGTAAAAAAGCAAAAGAAGTGTTTCTTTTATCACAAAAGTAAGTAATTTGTATGAATAAAAGAAAGGGATGTCCTTTGTTAAATGAACCTTGTTACAGCCATCTTCTCGGAAATCCAAATTTTATTACGTCTCTGTCCCTCGTAGTAAAGGCAAAGACTTTGAGGGCACACCTCAATTAGCCTAATTTCATAGTAATGGAAATTTTAATTTCACCCCTAAATCAGTCATAACGTTCACCAAACCTTTGATTGTAACTTATTATTATTGTATAAAACATTGTTTCTTTCAACGTTTCTTTTTCTATCGGAGAAACCTCATTTAGAAAATAAATGTAAACCATGGCTTTTGACGTATGACACATTGACCAATGAAATTTTAATTTCTATCGAAGATTGTCTGAATTCGTCGAAAATTGTATGAATATCATAACACAATGTATAAACGAATACAACCACCTCCAAACAACCAAAATATTTTCTGTTTGTTATGAAATATGCTTATAGAGCTTATTCCGGTATTTTTATCATTATATTTAAAAAATATATTCAGTACAAAGAATAAGAAGATATTCTGATGAAACCTACTCTGTACATACACTTGAGTATTGCGGTAATTCCTCCATAAATATCCAAAATCACTATAAGGAAATACTTATATAACTTCCGTTTTCGTGCTATTATAATTACTATTATATTTTGTGAGGTATTATCAAGAGAAAGCTATTTATCAGTTATTCGAATAATAAAGTTCAGATAAAATATTTGATGGCATATTAATAATTTTTTTCCTTGAAAAACGTCAAACTGCGAATAAAAATGTTAGTGCAACCGGCAGGAATCGAAGTAGGGTAGCCACGTTATATGAAATTATTGTAGAACACTCACCGGGTCACTTTTTAAGTTTAAAAACAGAATCGTTTAATGTGAGTCCATTCTTTATTAGTACATTTATGTAATTATCACAGCATTTCAAATGTACTTTGCTGGTAGTGGAATCTCTTACGATGTAACTACACGGTGATGACTACTCTTTATTAAATGAATAAATTGTGGTTTTGACTTATTATGATTTAATTTTCAAATTAAGAAACTGGGCTGTCTATTGAGCTTGTGATTTTCAAAGCCTCTAAGCTTTAATCCCTAAATCCAAATAACTGTTTCAAGCGATAAAGCCCTGGGTTGCGAGCTTTCAATACGTTCTAATAATAAGTGAGTACGAAAGCTCATATGTAAATCAGATGTAAATAATGCTCATCGAAATTAGTACATTGGTTTAACAACAATTTGCTCTTAAACGGCAATTAGACAAAATGTATTAAATTTATAATACCTAATGTAAACATTCGAATACCAATGTGCTCTTAAATTAGAAGGCGATGAGACTTGTGGATTCCACTATTTTTCTTGGAATAACTATTGACGCGAAACTTCAATGGGCCCCCATATATCTAAATTATAGTAAGCAGACTTGTTCATAGCATAAAAAAGATTAGAAGTCTCAAAGATGTTGAGAGCTAGATTAGTTTATTTTAGTTACTTTCATAGCGTAATGTCTTATGGAATTTTGCAGTAATGCAACTGATATTGAAGACATATTTGTTTTGCAATAGAGAGCTGTACGTGCGATTTACAACTTAAATTGTAAAGAGTCCATCAGAGAAAAAATTAAAGAAATTAATATATTACTTTGGCATCGCAATATATTTATGAAAAATGTAATGTATACACAAAGACATAAATAGTTTAATAAGAATAAGATGTTTATACTTTAAACACTAGGAACAAACATAAGTTGTAATGCCAGTTACTTGACTCCATAGAATCAGTAATTCATTTATGGGGCAATGTATATGCTTTAACAACAAAATCCCAGAACATGTTCAAAGTTTGTCAATAAACAAGTTTAAAAGTTTTATTAAAGAAAACTGTACAAAAAGGGTTATTATAATATCAAGGAATACATGAATGAAAATAACCCCTGGGAATAAGGTGATCACCATCGTGCTGGTTCTATGAAAATTCATTTAAAAATTGTATAAACAAAATTATTGTTATGAAATATGTTTAAAAAAGCCCGCTGAGTTTCTCGCTGGTTCTTCCCAGGACAGAGTATTTTCTGAACCAGTGGTAATAAAAAATGACTTTCAATAAGTATTATGTAATAATCAATATTGACTAAAAAAATCATTCTATTCTCTTCATTCATAATATTTAATCGGCACGCTTATTTCTATAAAAAATATTTCCACCATACAGAATCAAAACTTAGAAGCGTACATTTTACCGAAAAATTACGTGTCAAAATACGAAATTATATAATTTGAGTCAGTTACTCAATACAATTTTAGAGCGATTGGTGGAGAATAGAAACCAGCAAACGATGTTACTTCAAGTTGAAACAATGTTATGTTTGTTAACAGATTCAAAGCTTTTAGGCCATTTCAACAATTCATTGGCAAATCAAAGCAGGAAATCGTAACAAACAATAATCAAATTGTTTATTTCATGATGAATGCAATACCCTCTAATGTTTGTCGTTTAGAATAGAGGTTATTATTATAAAGCTGTTAATTTAAATCGTTATTAGTTTTCAAAGTTATGGCTATAAATTATATAAGAACACCATATCATTTAAAAATAAATCAATAATTTCAACTCATCTTTTTTCTGTTCTGCAGTATGGATAAACATATCAAACAACCAAATTCCGTATTTCGGAAACATGTTCAAATAAAATTTAATAAACAAATTCTAAACTTACAAGAGTAAAAAAGTAAAGAAGGTAAAGTTACAGCCATTATACGTCCTACTCTGGGCACAGGCCTCTATTTCTAAAAGGATTATGGAGCTTTTAGTCCATCGCACTGTTTCAGGGGTGTTAACGACCACATATCTTGAAGTATTTTTTTTAATTTCTCAGATATACAGGTTTTCTCACGAAGTTTTTCTTCACCGCCAAACACGAGGTGAATCAGCACTTAAAATTACAATGAGCAATTTCATTGTTGCTACCGAAAATCAAGCCCGGGTTGCTCGTGTACTGTGAAATTACGGTGAGCGCTTAACTCCTAAGCTACCCCGGTATAAAATAACAATAATATTTACCGTGTAGTGGCGGTATAACAATCCAATATCCCATATCATTCCATGGGTGTCGTAAGAGGCGACAGATGGAAACAAGTCCGGAGATGGGCAGCCGCGTCCTCCTAATAACGACTAAAAATAAAAAACTGAGATCTGAGATCAGCAGTGGACTGTAGACTGTAACGGTAACGGTATTTATACAATGTATTTGTATATATTATATTATATATACAATATAAAAATTAATAACATATAATAAAATAACAATATATTACACTTTTATTAAAAATAGTTAGGTTTTTAGAATATTATAAATTTATAATAAAGGTACAGGTAAAGGTAAATTAATCTTATAACTAGTAGTCTTTTCATAATCTCTCACTTGACAAGCGACAGATTCTATAAAATATCCTTTAATCCTGACGTCAATCATGCTTTTCATTTTCACTTGTTACCAATCTTCTGTTCCATAAGTTATAACTTATAACTGAAAATTTTGGCAAGTTAATCAAAAAAGGAGATTAAGTGTTTGGATCATAGAATTTTGAAAGAGTTTAAATATTAAGTAAAAAGTTAATTAGCTATATTCTAATTTTATTTCAGAAAATGAAATATGTATGTTTAAAATAAAATATTACCACGTTCTCTCAGAATACCAGCGTTAAATAGCAGCTTAGTGGTACTGTTTTTCGTATGGTGAGTGTAGAGAACACGAAAACACTTTTACTGGAAACTAGGCGTTCCATCTTACTCCTCAGGAGTGACAACCCATTTTGATTCTTGATCGAGGATAAATGTAGATGTCTATAGGCCACTGCACCCACTTACCATCAGGTGGACTATGTGTTCGTTTGTCACCCATATTCTATAAAAAAAATGTTTAGCCGAGATTGCAGGATAATTGATTATAACTAAATATATAACTAGTTACAAAGCAATAAAATTATCTTATATGTATGTAATCTGCAATTATTTTAAAACATGTAATTAATTTAAATTCTATATCCATTAACTTAATTATTAAAATCAATAATAATATAACTTAAATAAAATTAATTACTAATTTTAAACATATAAAAGGAAATAAAATTCCATAAGAGACGGCAATAAACGATGAAATAAACATATCATATACAGAGTAATTTTGCAATAACCGGCCAAACTTTCTGAGAAGGTTCAGAATAAGTAATATAGGCTAATGGCAAAGAAAATTAATTACAATAAATCTCAAACATTCTGTCCTTTTATCTTTAAATTCAAAATGCGTGGTAATGCATTATTTTAACTGATTTTGTGTATACCCTATACCCATACACGCACAACATTTGTAAGGGTCGATCGGTAGGTAAAACGTTGTTGCTCATAAATCACATTCAATTTGGGATAATTTCAAAAGTAGAAAGCCTTATTTACTCGTATTTTCAAAACTGCAATAACGGCATATCATTATAAAATAACCCTGTATATACTAGACTTAAAACCAAGTGATATAAGCGTGAACGTTCTATGCATTTACGCTGAAAAAGGTCTGACTTCGCATCTTTATTAACTGGTAGGAGAGCCCACGTGATTTTGTATTGCTAATGTTAGCCGCCTGTTGTTCAAGCAGGTGGATGCTATGAACAAACATTATTCGAAACTCTTCCGAGTTGCGCTTGCCAGCTGGCACATTCTTAGAAATGCCTATGTGCAGAATGGGATTCACAATTCACAATTGTATGATATATTAAAGTATATTAAAAATTTATGCCGGTAAATTTGAATATTAAAGTATATAGAATTAGAGTAACACAATTAGGTATGTCGAAACAAAAATAAATTATGACAATCTCAGGTATATATAAATATAACCGTAAAACATTTTTCATAAAATGTAATCTAACTTTCGATGAAATAGGCTGACTTTAATTCTTGCCTTGTTTCTTGAAGCGCTTAGCACTTTGATCCCTTTTAATTCCATTTTGATCACTTTTAATGCTAAGAAGCTTTACTTTAAAAGTCTTCTTCAGACATCAATAATTAATGTACGGACTTTGTTTTGAATTTCTGTTGTTTATTAATCGTAAGAAAATAACAATTCCAATCACTGCTATATTTATTTTTATAAAATTAAATTGACAAACAAACGAAGAGTGCACCTGATGGTGCTAGCTGCAGCCGTGGAAAACTGCAACCAACTTTTAACATAGAAAGCTACGGACGCGTTGTCACCACTGAGAACTAAGATGTAATGACTCTCAGCCTGTAATTATACTGACTCTCTACATTTACATTACACTACATTCTTTAGACCAAAATACAGCAAAGCAAGTGCTGCTTGGCGACAGGAAAACATAATAGTGCCCATATATATTATATAACCTACCCATACGGACTCGTAGATAGAAAGAAGTGCTACCATCCAGTGAATATATTCAATGTTTAATGTTAGAAATTGCACAACCTACAGCGCAATATAAAGCTTGAAAGGTAATGCTACAAGGCACCATTCCTTGGGTGAGGTGGTGGGGAGAAGAATTGGTAGTCATCACATTTATTTGCATCGTTTTTTGTTTAAAATTGGTTGCAGGTGTCTATTGGCTACACGAACCACTCACATCTTGGTAGACTGCAGGTTCGTTTATTATATGAATTTTGTAAAAATAAACCATGTCACTAAAGAAATAACTACACAAGGCTCACACGGTACCACATTCGTTGATTATGTGCTTTTAGACAAGTCCACGATAGATTAAGATTGTCTGTATTTTTGTTGTAATAGACAATTCATTACAATGTGAATAACGGAGATGAGCCTATGCGCGTCTTCCGAAATTAAGTAATTAATTAAACTGAAACTAGGTACTTCTGAAATGAAATTAAGTAATTAAGTAAATTTCTTTAATATAACCACAAAAATATCATCCAATCATAAGATAAGCATTCCATCCAATTTCACTGTGTTCACCAACAATTCCTTTACTACTTAGGCAACAACTACTCTGGAGCTCCCGCCTGAAAAGCGCCAAGCGCAGGGCTGTTTTAAGATGTTGGTACATGACTTCTTATTGAAACAAGACGACGAATTTTAAATAAATGTAATTTAATGATATGTATATCATAGTATCATATATATATATATATATATATATGGCTACTTTATTAAGGTGTTAACAATATAAATTAAATAAATAAAAACATAAAATACCTAAACTGATGACAAGAAGCAGTGATAGCTGGTAAAATAAAATCCATCCTCTAGGAAAACATAACGTCTAGCAATAAACTTTTCGGTTCTGATGATGATTATACTTATCAAGAAACTCTTGACCTAACCATCATACAGCAGATGTTATCTTCTGTGACTACCTCATTGGTCTAGTCGTAAACGCGTCTGCTGATCATGGGTTCGAATCCCGGATTGGGCCATAAATCTGTTATTAGGTTTGTCTGTCAAGAATTTTTCAGTAGCTGCCCGGAGTCAGGAAGTTGGCGGTGTTTCTCCCCTGTGCCTCGGAATACACGTAAAGCGTATGGTCCTGTCCCCGATCTCTATTCAGTTGTGACGTATTGTCGTCCAATCGGACTGTGAGAGTGGGGGAATAGAGAGTGCACCTGTGTTTGCGCACACACTCAGACAACATAATCCTGTCCTGTGTAGATAGCTAGTCTGCGTTGAGACTGGCCGTGCCGCGTCGGTATTGAGGGTTATCAGTGGCGGCGTAAAGGGGAGTGGGGCGGTGGGGGGCGGTCCGCCCCGGTGCCAAGCACCAAAGGGTATATCATATATAGGTAGATACTTGCATACACAAATATTATATCTTAATATGTACCTACTGCAAATTTATTTTTATTTACTTTCCAACATACGAGTATTTTAATGTCCGATCAAGGAAAGTAAAAGGAAAATAGCGCGCGTAGCAACAAACAGTCAATCGGTGATTTGTTTATAACCGTCGCATATTCCTTTAGTACCGCTGAACTTCATTGTAGCTTCTCAGATTCATCGTAAAATGGGGCCAGATTTTTGACTATTTTCTGTTTCGATAGCTTCACGAAAGAAGCTTTCAAAAATCAAGTTAATAAAATCTCACTTAAGGTCCACAATGAATCATGCGACTCACCAATCTTTCCATTTTATCTATCGAAAAAGTCAAGAAAGTAAATTTTGATATTGTAATAGAATATTTTATCTTAAATTTTACCTCCGTGTAGTGGCAGGAATATCCACTACCCCAGCTACTTCCGTGGGTGTCGATAGGCGACAGTGGAAACTGAGGCAGATGATGGTCAGCTTCTGATATCATGTAAATAACAATATAAAACTGCAGTTGCTAGCAAGCTCTCCAAGCGTGATAACTATGGCACTATATCTGCCCATGGTGAGAGTTACAAAGACGGCCCTGAGTCCCCAGCGCCCCGCTATTTCTGGCTACGGACTTCACGGTAACGGCGAGCCAGGGGGTGCTAAGAATCTCTCTCGACCTAGCAACATATAACGCACTTACCTCTGATTGTGAGAAATGTATTTCACTTGAGGGAGATTAGATTGAAAAATATAAAAATAGAAACTATATATTTTCTACACATTAGGCCGCGGACTTATCAGCCGCCCCTCGTACTTTATGCGGTAATAGTCTGTGCTCCGTGCGGTAAATATACACCACAGTATAAATATATGCAGTAGATAATTGAATTGATACTTTTCTTCTTTGGTAGGATTTCTTTATTTCGTCAGATTTAAATTTTATTATTGAGTAGTTTACTTTTATTATTGCATAAAATGTACATATAATATAATTTTATGGAAGTATTAACAATCAACTAATTTTATTAATGAAACAAAGGTAGGTTATTCTGTTACCGTTACAGCCTATTAAATTCCACTGCTGAACATAGGCTTCCCCCATAGCCTTTTGCCATTGCCTCATAGGGGCGAAATTTGCATGCGCAAGCGGATCGGCAATCAGCAATTTTTCTGCCTTTCCTCTGCCCTTTTCCTCTGTCGCCTTTTACGACACCCACGACCCACGGGATGATATAGGGTAATGGTTATTCTTACACTGCCACAACACGGCCCCATAGGTTGTTCACAGAAATGTATTTGTAAATTAACACACACATTGTTCGATTTTTGCTGTGAGAGTGATGAAAGCTTCACTTTGAGTGACTAGGGTTTACTATATCTGGCAACTAAACATTCTAAATAAAATTGTACTATTATTCGTTACATTTTCGTCTTCCAAAAATTGTCATCTTTTCAAATGCATTAATTACGTATAGGTTCATTTTTATTCGCCCGAATTCCAAGGAGATATATTTTCCGTTCGGTCACGTGTAGGTGACCCTGTACTTGGTAGTAAAAATCACTTTTTTTGTTAATTGTTATGGTGTTACATTTTTTATCATATTTCAATATTTTATTTTATTTGCCTCAATCATCCATCCATTAGGCCTTTTGGATTTTGTATAGGGTACTTCCCTCTCTACTAGCATGTCATCACCAATCAGTCCCTCAGACGTAGCTCCAATAAAAGGATAGTTTTTATCAATGAAAAATTCACAAGGCTTTATACTAAGGTTCTTTTGCTGCTGTATCTACTACAGGGCCTGCTCAATACCACGGGCAATTGACACCACATGAGGTAGATTTTTTATCTACAGATACAAATTGTTTTTTTGTCTGGTGGAGAATATAGTGGGTGCTGAATCAACTGAAACCAAACATTTTGCATGGCAACGCCTGCATCATCAGATACGGAGTGCTTTTTCATCATGATAATGCAGGGGCATATTATATAGAAGAAAGAGACAAAGTAATCGTTATTAGGAAAACAAAGTATGTATGTCTAATAATCTAGGTGTATATGACATGCGCGGAAATAAAATCAATTTGCATATGCTCAATTAATACCCATTGGGTACTTACTGTTCTTCTGTGCATTTTCATGTGCCAAGGTACCTTTCTCAGAGCGGGGTATTGATGCATTGTAATCAATAAAGTCTGTTCTATTTGTTTACATACACTTATTAAAATAACTTAGACATTTCTCCGGCTACAATAATTGTCGTACTGTATGCTTATACTGTTAAAAATCTTCATAGAAATACATTTTTGGAAACAATAATGGTCGTACTGATTTACTTAGAATAATTATGTACTGTGGTCACCAAATGTTTTTTGTTTTTCAAGTTAAATTTTTATGTGCCATTTTAAAGCACGGGGAGCGTATCTAAAAAAACTTGACACAAGCCCAACCTTAACAACGTCCGGCTGGACACTAAGCGCAAGACGCGCGTCTCCACGTGAGTCGTTTAGCTATTTTTTTTTGTTAAAAAAGCTATTGATGAAAAAATATAATATAACCTACAAACGTAGGCTTTGTTAACTAACTAAAGTATTTCTACTAAAGAATGCTGTTTAAAAGTAAAATCTTTGATGTCATGCACATTAATAATTTAAAAATAAATTGCTTTGCAGATATATGTACTCGTATTACCTTTACGTTTTATCGTACAAAAGCCAGATATAAATAATTTTATCTTTAACAAAACATCCGCGTCATTTATTTTACAATACGATTACAGAAACAAAATAAGATACTAATGATTAATTATAGCAGTCGCGTGATTTTTTTACGTAAAACGGAAGGTAAACTATTTATAAGTAGTTTAACTCCCGTGAAATAGGGTTAAGTTGTGTAAGATTACCTCAAATAATTTTTGAAGTTTGAAACTTTAGGAGTATGTGTTTATTGCTTTCTAGGTACTTATTAAGAAATAAAAATAAATGAATGTCACTTTTTTTGTTTTTTGTCTTCTAACCATAATTAATTTCTAACAATAAAATGTTAGAAGAGCTTAAAAATTAGAACAGAAGTACATGTTTAGACAAAATATTCATACTTTACCTCAAAAACGAGATTAATGTAAATTCTCTCTATGACTTGAGAGGCCTATGAAAAGGTTTAATATCATAAACCACATACTTTCCTTGCGGAAAATTGTACAAAAGACCAAAGAGTACAATTTGCCAATTGATCGCGCGTATGTGAACTGTCAAAAAGTTCTAATTCCGTTGAAATTTGGTTAGTTTTAGTGATAGTTTGAGAGGTGTAAGACAGCGTCACAAAGACGTTTTTAAGCTTTAAAACTGGAAAAGACAGAAAGGTACATCAATAGTGAGTACATCACTCATCTTCGATTTGCTGACGACATATTCTTATGCAAAAGCGTTGAAGGACCGATGGGAAAATTTTACCAAGTGGCAGTCTCGATCTATTAAGTCCGTCCTATGGAGCGCAGTTATAAGGCGACCTCCCACTAGATTAAATGTTGCATGACTGATGGACTCGATAGACTTGTGATGGATTATGATGAGGATGATGATGGGCGTACACAACGACATGATGAAATATGTAAAGAATCAATGGAAGCATGTGACTCAGATCTGTGTTTTGTGGAAATCTATGGAGGAAGCCTTTGTTCAGCAGTGACCTTTTGATAGGCTGTAATGATGATGTTGACAGAATATACGTATGTATGTTTATTCTTCATCTATATCGTCAAATATTAAGTGGAAAATTAGATTACCTGACATTATAAACATAAGAAGCTTAGCGTAAAATGGGAATTCGATTTTCGCGCAGCAGTGGCTTAAAGCTCATTAATTTTGCTACGTACGCGATAAGTTTCAAGACCGTACAGAATTAATTGCAAGTACATACTTACCTTTACAGAACAGGTGCATTTGTGAATTTGAACTCAAATATTGAAGCGTATTTTTATACATACGAGACTAACATTCCTTGAATCTTAACTACATTTATATATGTAGGTAAAAAATTATTTGAATGATAAATGTTTTGATTTGACTATTTAATTTTACTATCAAATTTAATTTTCACATTTATTTTTATTTTGAATAAAAAGTTTCCCCGACAGTAGGATTTCCTCTTGTATCGTGGAGGAAGTTTACCTTCATGAATTTTGCAAGCACACACATCCAAACGCAAAACAATAATTTGTATGCCATACAAAATCTTGTTCCGTACGGGATTCGAACCCGTGGCGGCCATCCATCCATTACAGCCTATATAATTAACAGATTTCTCAAATAGATTGTCTCATAGGTGAGATTTCGCCATAGTGGCCACGCTTGGTAGGCGGGTTGGCAACCACAGTTTTTATAATTTTGAATTGTTATCGGAACAAACGCTGCTGCCTATTTCCTGTTTCAGTTTCCTTCTGTCGCCTCTTACGACCCACGGGACGGCGGGATAGTAAATATTCTTACACCACTTCCACACGGCTCTGTTAACAAGGTCATTTAATCGGTCGGTATAGATTTGTCAGAATGGGTCGGCTCGGTCGGAAAGGACTACGCTCTCATACCAGTGTAATAGTGGTGAATGGGTCCACTATTAACAGACTCCGAGTGGTCTATAGAGCGGAGGAATGAAACTATTTTTCTTGATATGCTTTCATGCAGGTACAGGCGAATGAAGGTGTTTATTTAGTGAACCCTGCCTATATTTATATCCCCGGCTACATCCTTAGTTTACTAATAATAATATCTTTATTTACTTAGCCAATTAGAATTTATACATTTGACCAATGAAGATTAATCAATAAAATATTATGTAAGTACTACTATTATATGTCGCGCCCATTTGCCGGCGTAAGACTCGAGATAGCTTCTCGTAGCTGCGTTGCTGGACGGGCCTATAAAGTGATGAGACCGACGCGCGCGCGTAATGGCGAGCGGCGGCGGCGTGGCACATCTCCAGAACAGCAAGAAGCGAAGCTGCGGCGTTGAAGAAACGGCTGAAAATGGTCGACGGATTATGAATGGCGTGAAGACGATGCGGCGTTGATGATATTTGCGGCTGTTTCTTGTTTCTATATTAGAACGTTAAATATATACGTCAATTATCTCGCATCGATATGCAGTCCGCAGTATCTCAGTAGCCGGGGTAATTTGTAACAAATGTTTTCTTCAGACCTTCACCTTCTGCGTTATGGTAGCAGGGTAACATTATTTACTACCGTTTAGGGTTGATTAGCCTGGCTGCTACACCAGTATGAACAATGAGGAATACCAGTAAGTTACAGCTTAATGCTGCTGTGTTTCATGGTAATTCAAGAGAACCGTAAACGATTTTTACTGGTACTGAGGTATTTAAGGTCTTTAGAGGTGACAACGCATCTGCATTTTGATCACAGAGTTTTATTTCGATCGATGATAGGTGTACGATGTCTGAAATTAGTCTTATAGCTTAGTTTCGAACCCAAGTACTTTTATTACGAAACCATGTAGTTAACACACTGTAGCCGTCTATGTTTATAATATTCTTTAATTCCTTATCTTTTCGGCTTAAGGCAACATTTATTCGACAAGAAATTACCACCATCAGAACTCGATAACATTCAGTTAGCGAAAATGACTAAAGTAATTGATGACAGGTTTATCTATGTTTATATACTTTTGCAAATCGAGTACCTACAAACATAAGGATAATAATTTAATAATTATAAAATACATTTGACCTCAGGTTCAGCTCGAACATCTTCAAACTTTTAAACCCGTCAAAGTTTTGCAATTTGAAAAGTGTGTTTACAAACTGGACGCCTTGCTTCCTTCATCTCCGTTCCAATGCAGGCGACCACCTGGTTCTGTTGCGTTAACGATCACGTAAAGGCAGTGATTGAAAAAAAGGTTCGATTTTTCCGATACAGTTTTTGTTCTGGTTTCCGTCAAGGTATAGGTTTGAGGTACCAGTTCCAAAGTACTCAATTTTTATGACACAAGTCAAAGGGTGAATGAATCTTCTTGGTTTCGCTTTTCATTTGATATTAATGCTTGATTGTAAAATAGGGCAAAGAAATTTACTCTACATGAACTTACTTACCATCAGGTGGACTGCGTGCTCGTTTGTCACTTCCATTCTATAAAAAAGTTGGTTTTATCGAAAATGATAATTTTTTTCACAAATATCAATGAAATTATACAAGATTATATTTGTTCCATTCGTTCACTCATGAAATAAAGATGCCTAACCTTTCTCATTTTTTAGATTCAAAATCAGATCTCTTAAATATCGTATATCACTTCGTCGGTATTTTTGAAACTTTCGGTCTCTGCTTAGTGGTGAGATTACCTTACTACAACGCTGTCGATCTTGGGTTCACTTACGTGTTTTAATGGACTGGAACTCTCCACAACGATATAAAATGTTTTTTGATGCCAGATTGAATAAAGAAATTTCAGTGGGTAACGTACACTTCATCTTTAGTTCATCATCCCGCCTTCAACACATATGTTATTGTACAAACAATTTATGTTGGTATTCATTTAAAATATAGTTCTAAAATTAATGAATTAACAAACTATTAATTAATTAATAAATTATTATTTAAAATATATGTAAGTAGATTATACATAAAACTATCTCAGTGTTTAATTTAAGACATATTTCATTACATTATGTATATTTGAACCAAATCATTAGAGAAATAAACTGGCACCATGAAGTACTGGATCTTTTCTGAATTAGATTAATTCCTGTGTCAGAAAAGAGATTTAAAAATTGATGATACCAATATTTCTTAGTTTTACATTACAATAAAAATAACTTTCTTATCTCTAAATAAAACTTGTTGTCTTTAATATTGTAGAGTATTCGGTTGTTTTCCTCCATGGTATATTATCGTATAACTCACCTTCCTGCTGTAATAAAATAGATTGAGAGTGCTACAAGCTTAAGTTTAGTATTATTGTAAGAACGCGCACTCATGTACACATGCATCTAAAATCATTTACAACCAACAACATAGTGTCAATTGCATATGTGTGCGTCTAGAAACTAAGAATAAAGATGTTTTTGTGAGTGCGTCAAGAAGTTGAGCATTGTTTTGACACGACTTGAAATGTACGCAACGCTCTGTCTATTTATTTATTTTTAGGTCTGAGAGTAAACCCCATGGTCAACACCTTGCTTCTGGCTTCTTCCATCACGACCTTATTTTCCTTTCTATGTCCTAAAACCTCATAAATTGCTGTTCAAAGTCCTGTACATGCGATTTTTTGGTCGTAGATTTAGAAGAGTTGTTTAGATGCGTCTAAATTAAAATGAGAGAGTGGTGGGCGTCCCCACTGTGGATGGAAAGTCGCTGCGTTTAATGACACTGTTCTCAAGCTTTGCGATGTACATGCTCCGGTCGAGAGGGTGAAAGTGAAGCGACCACCTGCTCCATGGATGACGAGAGGTGATCGCTATTAGCCATGAGGCATAGGGACCGGGCTTTTCAACGTTTTGCATTCAAGAAGAAAGTTCGCGAACATTACTTAAATAAACTGGCAGAATAATCTCATTTATAGTATTTATTTATGTATTTATATAAATATATAATGTATGTAATTTATTATTTTTATGTAAGTACATTTATATATAATACTATGCATGTACTAAATAATTTTGATATGTAAGTTTATGTATGGGTATATGTATTATTTTGTTTTATATTTATATACTTTAATTAATTTCTTCTTTTCTTTCTTTAGTTTCACACCTAATTCATATTTTTATCTCTGCATCCCAAAGGTTGACTGGTAGAGAATACCTTAGGCATTGTCCGTTATACATGATATTGTATGAAGTTTAAATAAATAAACAAATAAACTCAAGCAACATCTACTCGTAAAAACAGGATTGTAATCTATGAGATTAAATAGTAACTTGTATCAATTTCATCCATTTTCATCAATCAATTTATTTTTAGGTTTTTTAGATTTTTGGTTTAAACGAATGTATTTACATTCGTTCAAACCAAAAATCCTAAAAGACAATCGATTGAAAGAAAATACAAGCAGTTTTTGAATATACTATTTTTATCTCATTGCTCTTGGAGATTCCCTTTTTGAACTGACAGTTTATTTAATTAACAGTAGCCCTCAAAATTATTTTCTTTTGATGTTTTAGTTAATTAAGCATCTTTTAATCACTGTTATGAAAGGCTTTTATATAAATCCAGTGTTAAATAGAGACCTTGGAGAAAATGAAAGAGAGAAAATAAGTATATTTCAATATAAATCATTATTTATTTAAACTAAAATGACGTCGCAATAAAATTAAAAGAATAATAATTACTATGTTTGAGTGAGTAATAAAAATGCAACAAAAGGAAACCGCTTAGCACATGCTTACTAGGAAATATATCAGCACTGAATTTCGTGAAACCGAGAAGATTTCATCTGAGAGGCCTATGTCGGGTTGATATATAAGTTTTATGATTAGTGCAAATGGGGTAATAAGCGAACTTTACTGCAAATGTCTCCACGTCTGCACTGTGTATTTAAAACATACCGGCTGACAACCAAGAATCTGGCGATGGACTGATATATAAAAAAAAATAGATATGTATATAGGGGTGTAGAAGGAATATGTGAGAGTATTGATGAAAGTTTTCATACTCGCCCATTGTGTGAAACACTTTCAAAATATACTGTAGATACCGGCACGGTTATCGAGGCATGAACAATCTTGTGGATATAGTTACGCAAGCGCACGAATTTAAACCTTTACGTGGTAAAGCCACGCAGCAACTATATTATGGTTGTAGCATGAATGGGTCGGTCGACCTAAATAGGACCACGCTTTACATAGTACCAGCGGTAAATAGCAGCTGAATGCTGTTGTGTTTCTTATGGTGAATCTAGACAACCAGCGATCCTTTTACTGAAAACGAGGCATTCCATCTTAGTCCTTAGTGACAACACATCTGCATTTTGATTCTTAATTTGGTATACTTAAATGAAGATGTCTATGGGCCACAGCAAACACTACCATCAGGTGAACTGTGTACTTGTTTGTCACTCTTTATTATAAAAAAAAACTGATTTATCGTACTTCAATTATTAATACTTACCTTATAATTATATTCGTAATTATTAAATGGTCTAATAATACTCATGATTATGACACACTTCTTATTTTTTTAATATTTATTTAATTTATAATACCCTTTCTTCATAAGAGCAGTTATATTACATGGAATATTTTTATAAATAGTTAAACATTCAACCAACGATAAGTCGCTAGTTTAATTAAGCCTGTACATTGTAACAGCAAGTTTAGATTTATTGCACGTGTTAAAGTAATGGACATCACTAATTTTGTCAAAAGTGTTAGCACGTATTGTCCTACCTGTTTTACCTTTGTACTCATTTGGTCACGAACGTATATTTTAGTATAATACTATGATCCGCCTGGCTTCGTCACGGTTGATTTCTATATCTTGACAACTGCGCCAACCTACCGGGTCGTAAATGTAAATATAAACCATCTAAGGACCCGATAAAACGCACACAAAAATTTCATCCAAATTGATCGAGCTGTTTCTGAGTTTTAGCGAGACTAACGGACAGCAATTGACTTTTATTTATAGAGATAATAAAGTGTAAAATAATATTTCCATACATGCATACCTTTTATAGATCGATATAGTCGATTTTAAATTAAGAAATGAGTACAATATATCGATACTGTTGGAGTCGAAATAAAGAAATAAATAGTTTGTTACATAAATAATATCCTCCAAAAAGAATGGTGATAGAACAGTTAAGTTATTTCTTTTAAAAGGTCTCTGAGTGAACCCCTTGGTCTAATAATGTAAATAGTTGAATAGCTCTTTTCAGTAGCATTATTATACTTTCAATATTGACTGACGATCCATACAACAATAATCCATAAGACATAACACTATGGAAATAGCTGAAATAAACCAATATTTCTGTATTCGCATCAGTAGTAAAAAATAAAACCCAACTTAAGGAAAACTAATAAGAATAAAAGAATTTAACACAAGCTTAACGTAATAACTATCTTTATATTTTACTGTATATTTCGTTACGTATTTTAACTTGGCACCTGGTGAGGCATCGCGCCCTATAGAGCTTGTCGTTGAAAAAGTTTAATATCACAAACTAGCTTCCTTACTATTGTTTTCAATTTGTAGAGCGTCTTCTATGTACTGAGTTATATTTATGAGGTCATTCCTTTTTCCACACTTTATGTTTTTTCAAATTAAATGGGGCAACCTCGAAAAGGTATAGGCTATTTAATTAAAAAATAAATTGGTTCAAAATTAACGTTCAAGATATCGCGTAACATACATACAAATAAATATATTCGAGTTTAAAACCTGTTCGCGCCACTTTGCACTACCGCTTAACGCTTATGAGATTCGTTAATTATTATCCAATAAGACTATTGCAAAGCCCATTTCCCATATCTACCGCCTTTGTGCCTGGATGAGAACTCTGTGTTAACGGTGTTCTCCAAGTTCGCAGACACGCAACCAACCGCATCGCCTATATCTCGCGTCATCGCCCCGCCATTGTGTAATTTAGATATTAAACTATACAAAATATATTAAAGTGGATAGACATTTTGCTATAGTGCTGCATTTCATGAGGATCTGTGAAGTTTATATGTGTGAAGACAGCCGGCATCCACACGAGGACACGAGGCAGATTAGCAGAAGTCCAGGTGAGTGCACATGTATTCTTTCACATCCTTCCTTAGCCCGAATTTAATGTATCATGCTTTTAATAATTCTGAACCAGCAGTTAAGAAGTAATCCTCATATATCGATTTTTTATATATTACAAAATATATACGTATATATTATTAAATTATATTAATTATAGTTATAATTATATTAATTATAACTATAATTAATATAATTATAATTAAGTTACTAGTTTTAGTTTTTTTTATAATAGTTTTTATTATTCATTATTTATTACGTCCCAATGTCATAGTTAACCACGGCTACTCCTCCAGATTAAAATAATAAGTTTTTGTTCCGATCTACGCATGAACTTGTAGTATCTTGAAGTCTTGCAGTTGTATACTTGACTTTTTATTAATTATAGGATCCCAAGCAGAAAGTAGTATCCGTGTAGTGGCGGCTAAGAATACCCACTACCCCACATATCTTCCCGTGGGAGTCGTAGGAGGCGACAGGAAACTGAGAAGATGGGCAGCAGCATCTTTCTGATAACAGCAAAAGAACAAAAAAATTGCGGTAGCCAACCCACTCGCCAAGCGTGGCAACTATGGCAATATACCCCATGAATAAAGTAACGAAGAGACGGCCCTCAGTACCCGGCAGCTCCGCTATTCCCGCCCACGGTGGACACCATGTTAACGGCGGGCAGGGTGTGCTAAGAATTCGGTGGAGGTCTGGTTGCCAACCAAGACGACTCGACCTGGCAAACATATAACGCACGTACCCTGAAGACTGACGAGAAGATCCTGAGCTGGAAGAAGAGATAGACAAGTTGCGCTGGAATATGATAGGATTATCTGAGGTCCGAAGAGAGGGGAGAACACGGTAATCCCCGAATCCGGCAACTTGTTCTATCATCGAGAGTGACCATCTGTTCCAAGGAGGTGTCGGATTTATCGTCCACAAGTCTCTCGTTAATAACGTTGTAAAGATCGGGAGTTTGTCGACGAGGGTTGCGTACCTTATACTCAGAATCACCAAACGGTATCTGCTGAAGATATTACAGGTTTACGGACCAACATCGGGCACACCCCAATGAGAAGGTGGAGGAAATGTATGAGGATGATGAAATATAGAGCCATGCATTCCTCCAAAACCCACTATATGGTGTTAATGGGAGACTTCAACGCAAAACGAGGCCAAAGAGAACGGTGAGCTGAAAGTAGGGAAATTCGAATAGGGCAACGGAATCCAAGAGGCCAGCAGTTGGCCGCCTTCATGGAGAAAAAGGACTCTTTATGATGAGCCTTCTTCCAGAAGCGGCCCCACAGGAAGTGGACCTGGTCGAGCACCGACGCTTCGACAAAAAATGAGATTGACTTCATTATGACGACTAGACGGCACTGTTCAGTGATATCTCAGTGATCGTGATGGTGAAACTGGCAGCGTTCACCGAATGGTGAGAAGTACACTGAACCTAAACGCTTGTTGGAAAGGTCGTCTAATGAAGTCAACGCTCCGTCCCCCTGTGCTCGTGGACGATATGAATGACAAACTCGTGGAAACTGTCCATGCGGTCGGAGCTAAGTTTTGCAAGACCGCAGAAGAACACAAAACCCTGATCACACTTAATCTCATGGCTGTTAGACGGCAAATGAAGCTGTCCCCAAGGAGGATGGAATTACAGCGGAGGTTCTGAAAGCGGGTGGTAAACCGGCACATGAAGTCCTTCAGAAGCTCTTTAACCTCCTCCATAGTGGCACTACACCCGAGGCGTAGAGCAGAATTAGGAGTTGATCTTCAAGAAAGGCGACAACGCTTTCTGAAGAACTACAGACCGATTTCCTCTGAGCCGCGTCTACCTGCTGTTTTCGAGAGTCATTATAAATCGCCTTGCACGTGGACTCGACGACTTCCAGCCTCGAACAAGCCGGTTTCCGAAAAGGCTTTAGTACCATAGATCACATCAAATTGCAGAAATCGAGGAGCAATTTGCCACTATGTCTTGAGTATGTGGACTATAAGAAAGTTTTGATTCCGTCATAAATTTGACGGTCCACAGTCCCTTCAGCGCTAAGTTGACTGTCGGTATATTAAGTGCAAGTGTAACAGGGGCTGGCTGATGACATCAAGTACAGAACCAGAGTACGAAACCCATCGAACTGCAGAGAGGTGTGACAGGGTGACGTTACATCCCCTGAAACTCTTGAAGACGTTTTCAAGCTAATGGACTGAAAGATATGGTATTAAAATCAAAGGCGAGCATCACTCAGTTCAGATTTGCCGACGATATAGTCCTTATGACAGAATCGTTAGATGACCTAAGCACTATGCTCAATGATCTCAATAGTGCCTTCCAACGGATAGGTCTTAAGATGAACATGACAAAACTAAGATCATGCGTTTAACGTCCATGTCACACTTATGCCGGTAGTTGTTGGGAGCACTAAGCTCGAAGTAGTTGACGAGTATAGTTTACCTGAGACAAATAGTCCGATAGGTAAGTCCAACTCGACCGAGAGGTCAACCGACGGATTCAACTCGGCTGGGCAGCGTTCGAAATTACGACACAAGATGTGTCAATGACTCGGACCGTATTGAACGCTCTGATAGAAAAGTCCGCACTGTAATGACGTCCCATGGATGCACCATCCGAGATCGTGGGTGATGAGGTTGTACTTGCCGCGGAAGCATGGTGAGCGTGGCTTTTAAGCGCGCTCACCATGCATAATCGCGAATGTGCAGCCGTAATTACTTCCTGGCGAGATCGGATGATTCATTCTATAGGACGTGATTTCTGTGATAAAGGGCTTACCTCATTTTAGCCAACGAGCAATGGCGAGATCCGGCAGTATAGAGCATTTCCGACCGTAAGAACGTATGGAAGAAGAAGGAGCTCCACAGGAGGTACCATACGCTCACATGAGCCTTTCGACACAATCGCCTCCCTCCACTGGCTACGTTTCGGTGATTTTTCGAGGAAACCGAGGGTTTTGTCTGTACGATACAGATCAGGTTATTAAGACCAACAACTATTGAGACACATCCTAAAAGATGGCACCGTCGACATCTGTCAAGCTTGTCACCATCCCGGTGAGTCAATTAGGCATGTCATCTCCGGTTGTTCGGCGCTTTCTAACTCTGAATACTTGCACTGGCACAACTTAGTAGCCAGAATTTCTACACCAGGAGCTCAGTTTGAAATACGGTCTCGTGGACCGGAAATTGCTGATTACAATTGCCGGAAGCCGTGCTCGAAAATGACCGCGCCAGGTTCCATTGACGGGCCATCATCACAGACAGGAGTATTCTTGAATAAGCCTGATATTGTGCTGATGGACTGGGTAAAGTCAAGGATATTTTGTTCGACATTACTATTCCGTGGTGACGAGAACCCTCGTGCCGAAACAGATAAGAAAACAAAATATTCGATCTGCTCACGAGGTGACCGACATGTGGGGTGGTATGCCGACCGAAATTATACCTGTAGTCATCTCTCGAACGGGCTAATCCTGGTCAGCCTCTCGGGTCATCTGAGGCGACTGGGACCATGACGGACCGCTCCAGGCTCAAATGCAGAAGGTGGTGTTACTCGATACCGCCCACATTGTCCGCGGTTTCTTTCTTTCCCCTAAACCTCGGCTGTTTGATTCTCACAAAGGGCTTCCAACTGGTTGGGCTTTTATTTATGTATTATTTATTTTTGTTAGTATATATTATTATATGTATATTTATCATTTCCTCAAAGGAGTCAATCGTTTTGGGCTCACTTAGAAATGACCTCAATGGTATTATATACAAAAAGATACCAATTTATTATCGTAAGTAGCATAAAGATTTTATGAAAATCTAAACGGAATCAAGAAATCTGAAAAATACAGTTGTTTTGATATTTGTGTTCATATCATTGGTTCAGATACCGTAATATTAAAAAAATGTAGTAGAGATGTGCCTACTCGGAAAAACTCGACTCGAGTTAACTTGTGTTGAAATTCACATAACTCGAATAGTACGAGTGCAACTCGAATTGGCGGAACGAATCTGTGTCAGTTTGTTACAAATTATTTTTATATTTGTTCTTACATCCATGATAATTATTATTACTTAACTTAATAGGTAGTTATATATTATTGGTTTGCGTATAGACACCTTTTCATAAAATAATATCACTCTAACTTTTCGACGTAGCGTAAAGTTAATGTTATTAATAATTTAACTATAACGAATTATACTTAATCAGCTTATTGATATTACATAATATATCAATTAATTGCTCTAATTAGTAAGTCGAGTTCACTACTAAATTGTAGACAGACACTGCATTGACCAAGATAAAGATGCGACCGAGTAGAATTTTGTGACTTGAGTCACCTGGGTTTTATCATTTCACTTAGTTGTAATCGAGTTTTGAGTTATTCGAATTAACTATTTACAGTCCCCATCGGTTGAAGTTTATCACCTGAGTTGAGAATAGCGATTATCTTAGTTAAAGCATTTTTAAATACCTTTATTAAATAAGCATATGGCAATATCGACGGCTCCGTGGCGCAGTGTGGCTTAGCAATGAGTTGTTGCGCTGGGGGTCGCAGGTTCGATCCGCACGGAACAAGTATTTGTATGGCCTTCAAATAATTGTTCCGGGTCTGATGTTTGTCCCGTGCAATTTATGTTTGTAAACTGCCCCACAACACAGGAGAAATAGTATAGTGGGGTAATGTTTTTAAAAAAAAGAAAAAATCAAATATGAAATAAATACAAATATTTATTATTTATTTCTTTGTAGTAGTTCCATGTTTTTATTTACTACAGACATGTGTATTTCAAAATCTATAAACTGATTTTCGCATATCTTACAAATCGCTTTCATTTTTTCAAATATATATGTTGTTGCATTGTTATCATTCATACTTTAAACAAACAAGATATTTAAATCGCCTTCATGTTATGCACTACTTATATGAAGTAACAAAAATAACAACAATGATAGCACAACAATGGTATAATAAATCAAACTAAGTTCATATTTTACCACAACATGCCAGGTGTGTTTGAATTTGGATGTAACCAGTGACTTTACCTGCGGGCTTATACTACAAGTGAATTAGTGACATCTATCTAGCCTTCCGAATTTACACGGTGGTGCGCCGAGTTGATTGGTAACTGAGCAAGCGGACTTGAGTAAAATTTATTTTCACTTAACTCAGAGTTACACAAATTCACCTGATTGAATCGAATGAAAACAGAGTTGAGTTGCATCACTACTAAGAATAAAGTTTGTGGTTAATGGTTATTTTAAAATAATTTTTGGTTTTGTAGCAAAATTAGTTCCAATAGCAAAAGTTTATACTTGTTTGTTTACAAGACAATAAATAAATATCGTCTCATCGATGCACATGTTTGAACATATAATATGGATTTTAGACTTTATTTCATGGTAAAATTATCAAACATTCTGGAAAATGAAAATTGATGAGAAGATTAATATAAGAGTATGTATGTAATACAAGAGTTTACATTTACACCTAGAATTTTGAAAATCTATAAGATATATTATTTATAATGAATTACCTAAACAAATGACAAACACAGGTTTAGGAACCTTATTAGTGACTTAAAAGTGACAAAGTTTTAAAGTTTTATGTTATTAGTAAAATCTAAATGAAATAATAGATAGAGTAAATACAAAAAGAAGTTTGTGTATGTTAAAAGAAAATTAGCACCAATGGGTCGAGGAATTTAAGAAAGCTTTCTATTTGATGTGCAGCTTCATCGGCTTTGAAGAGCGATCATTTAACTGCATTTAGATATAAATACCTTATGTGGTCTCAGTAAGTTGCTCCATAAACTTGACGATACCAAATGGCATCAAACATGGATCCTGAATTTATGCCAGTCAGAGTTTAGTTAATTAATATAAGAGTATGTATGTAATATAAGAGTATTTTTACACCTAGAATTTTGAAAATCTATAAGATATATTATTTATAATGAATTACCTAAAACAATGACAAACACAGGTTTTAGAACCTTATTAGTGAGTTAAGTGACAAATTATTAAAGTTTTATGTTATTACTAAAATCTAAATTAAATAATATATAGAGTAAATACATAAAAGAAGTTTTTGTGTATATAAAAGAAAACTAGCACCAATGGGTCGAGGAATTTAAGAAGGCTTCTCTATTTGATCTAGCTTCATCGGCTTTGAAGAGTGATTCATTTAACTGCATTTAGATATATGTAAATACCTTTATGTGTATTCAGAAGTTGCCCATAAACTTGACAATGCCAAATAGCATCAAACATGGATCCTGAATTTATGCCAGTCATAGTAGATAGATAGTACATATATTTATGTGTAAATAATTAGTTTTACTTGTACTAGAAGTAAATATACAGTTTGTATAAGCATTGTTACTAGTTGCTTATTTTTACTTGTGTAATGGTTATATCCTTGTCGATCAGATGCTTCATTATGTTTAAACTGCTGTAGTTATTAATCTGCAGGAAGGAATATTATTTTGTCATTTACTATCAGATAATTAATATAAAAATAATATCCTTTTCCCTACATGATACCAGTGAAAATAAGAAATCAGACAACTTTACAAATATTGTTGATGTAAACCATAATTAATACTTTAGTGTTTGGTCATCTGAGCTGATTAATGTTGTATATTTTATAATAATTTCTGATTATTTAGCACAGGCAGAGGCAACAAATACTGTCAGAAATATGGAAATATAGTTTACATTGAAGTATAGTATATATATAGACTTATCTTATATCTCTTATTATTGAAAATGTCCTGATTTCTAACAATATATGTGGATGTGTTTTTGGCTTCTTCAATACAAGCATAAACATAGACCACACACTATTTAGATTGCAATAAATATAGAAAACTAATATATTGATAATAATTATTATTTAGTATAGTACACTCTTTACAATATTCATTAACTTTTTGGGTGGGTTGTTTAGAACAAATGTATGTCTTGTAGGCTGAAATCTTGCAGAGCTGCTCGTAAGCAGAGACAAAAAGTATATGGATATTGAAGACAACAGTCTTATATCACATAAAATATCCTTATGATTCCTAACAATTTTATAAATGACATGTTATTATCAAGTTATTTTGAAAAATCTTTGAATGATAATGACTGACAATAATAAATACAATTAAATTATACATGTTTTGTAATCTTACACAACTAGTTTAAAACATCTCACTTCATATTTATCAACATAAATAAACATGATATTACCTAGTCATTTTGGCTTTAATGGTGTTTGGGGTATAATAACTAATCAGTTAATATACTTTAAAGCAAAGCACACACTGCACTTTTACTAACCAACAAAGATATATCAAAATAAAGTTCAACACTGCGCCTGTCTGTCTGTTCCACTCATTAATATACTTTTGAAATGATTACAGTAATAAATACATGGTATTTTATTTTGTGTTTTATCCTTTACAACCAGATTAAAACATCTTTCTTACTATATAGCATGTAAAGGTTATATTATAAATGAACATATTAGCTTTTATTCATTTTGGCTTTAATCATATTTATTTAATTACTATAATGGTGTTTGTGATGTATTCACTAATCAATCAATACATGTAAAAATAGCCTCCACACCATGTTTCTTGGTCAGTGTACTATTGCCGTAACTACTAAAAGGATTTTCATCAGTCTAAAATATTATGTAAGTACTACTATTATATGTCGCGCTCCATTTGCCGGCGTAAGACTCGTAGATAGCTTCTCGTAGCTGCGTTGCTGGACGGGCCTATAAAAGTGATGCAGACCGACGCGCGCGTAATCAGCGAGCGGCGGCGGCGTGGACACATCTCCAGAACAGCAAGAAGAAGCGAAGCTGCGGCGTTGAAGAAACGGCTCGAAAATGGTCGACGGATTCATGAATGGCGTGTGAAGACGATGCGGCGTTGATGATATTTGCGGCTGTTTCTTGTTTCTATATTAGAACGTTAAATATATACGTCAAATTATCTCGCATCGATATGCAGCCCGCAGTATCTCAGTAGCCGGGGGTAATTTGTAAATAAATGTTTTCTTCAGACCTTCACCTTCTGCGTTATGGTAGCAGCAGGGTAACATTATTTACTACCGTTTAGGGTTGATTAGCCTGGCTGCTACACCAGTATGAACAATGAGGAATACCAGTGTAAGTTACAGCTTAATGCTGCTGTGTTTTGTATGGTAATTCAAGAGAACCGAAAACGATTTTTTACTGGTACCGAGGTATTTCAGGTTAGTCTTTAGGGGTGACAACGCATCTGCATTTTGATCACAGAGTTTTTCTTATTCTTGATCGATGACAGGTGTACGATGTCTGAAATTAGTCTTACAGCTTAGTTTCGAACCCAAGTAATTATTGGTTTAAACCATGCGGTTAACACAATGTAGCTTTTTTCGTCTATGTTTATAGTATTCTTTAATTCCTTATTTCTTTTCGGCTTGAGGCAACATTTATTCGACAAGAAATTACCCACCATCAGAACTCGATAACATTCAGTGAGCGAAAATGACTAAAATAATTGATGACAGGCTTATCTATGTTTATACACTTTTTTGCAAATCGAGTACCTACAAACATAAGGATAATAATTTGAATACTTATTAAAAATACATTTGACCTCAGGTTCAGCCTCGAACATCTTCAAAACTTTTAAACCTGTCAAAGTTTTGCAATTTGAAAAGTGTGTTTACAAACTGGACGCCTTGCTTCCTTCATCTCCGTTCCACTTGCAGGCGACCACCTGGTTCGCTGCGTTAACGATCACGTAAAGGCAGTGATTGAAAAAGGTTCGATTTTCCGATACAGTTTGCTCCTGGTTTCCGTTAAGGCATAGGTTTTGTGGTACCAGTTCCAAAGTACTCAAATTTTTACGATACAAGTCAAAGGGTGAATGAATCCTTCTTGGCGTTATGGTTTTGCTTTTCGTTTGATATTAATGCTTCAATTGTAAAATAGGGCAAAGAAATTTACTACTACATGGACTTACTTACTACTTACTTACCATCAGGTGGACTTCGTGCTCGTTTGTCACTCCCATTCTATAAAAAAGTTAGTTTTTATCGAAAATGTGATAATTTTTTTTCACAAATGTCAATGAAATTAAGCAAGATTATATTTGTTCCATTCGTTCACTGGCGAAATAAAGATGCCTAACCTTTTCATTTTTTAGATTCAAAATCAGATCTCTTAAATATCGTATATCGCTTCGTCGGTATTTTTGGAAACTTTCGGTCCCTACTTAGTGGTGAGATTACCTTACTACAATGCCGTCGATCTTTGGTTCACTTACGTGTTTTAATATGACTGGAACTCTTCCACAACTATATAAAATGTTTTTTTGATGCGAGATTGAATAAAGAAATTTCTGTGGGTAACGTACACTTCATCTTGAGTTTCATCTCCGCCTTCCAACATATGTTATTGTGGCCAACAATTTATGTTGGTATTCATTTAAAATATAGTTCTAAAATTAATGAATTAACAAACTATTAATTAATAAATAAATAATTATTTAAAATATATGTAAGTAGATTATACATAAAACTATCTCAGTGTTTAATTTAAGACATATTTCATTACATTATGTATATTTGAACCAAATCATTAGAGAAATAAACTGGCACCATGAAGTACTGGATCTTTTCTGAATTAGATTAATTCCCGTGTCAGAAAAGAGATTTAAAATTCGATGATACCAATATTTCTTAGTTTCTTACATTACAATAAAAATAACTTTCTCTTATCTCTTAAATAAAACTTGCTGTCTTTAATATTGTAGAGTATTCGGTTGTTTTCCTCCATGGTATATTATTCGTATAACTCACCTTCTCTTGCTGTATAATAAGATAAATTGAGAGTGCTACAAAGCTTTAAGTTTAGTATTATTGTAAAATCTAAAATCATTTACAACCAACAACATAGTGTTAATTGCATATGTGTGCGTTTAGAATAAAGATGTTTGCGTGATTGCGTCAAGAAGTTGAGCATTGTTTTGACACGACTTGAAATGTACGCAGCGCTCCGTCTATTTATTTATTTTTAGGTCTGAGAGTAAACTCCCATGGTCAACACCTTGCTTCTGGCTTCTTCCATCACGACCTTATTTTCCTTTCTTATGTCCTAAAACCTCATAAATTGCTGTCTAAAGTCCTGTACATGCGATTTTTTGGTCGTATAGATTTAGAAGAGTTGTGTTTAGATGCGTCTAAATTAAAATGAGACAGAGTGGTGGGCGTCCCCACTGTGGACGGGAAAGTCGCTGCGTTTAATGACACTGTTCTCAAGCTTTACGATGTACATGCTCCGGTCGAGAGGGTGAAAGTGAAGCGACCACCTGCTCCATGGATGACGAGAGGTGATCGCCATTAGCCATGAGGCATAGGGACCGGGCTTTTCAACGTTTTGCATTCAAGAAGAAAGTTCGCGAACATTACTTAAATAAACTGGCAGAATAATCTCATTTATAGTATTTATTTATGTATTTATATAAATATATAATGTATGTAATTTATTATTTTTATGTAAGTACATAATTTATATATAATACTATGCATGTACTAAATAATTTTTGATATGTAAGTTTATGTATGGGTATATGTATTATTTTGTTTTATATTTATATACTTTAATTAATTTCTTCTTTTTCTTTCTTTTAGCGTTTCACACACCTAATTCATATTTTTATCTCTGCATCACCCAAAGGTTGACTGGTAGAGAATACCTTAGGCATTAAGTCCGCCTATACATGATATTGTATGAAGTTTAAATAAATAAATAAAATAAACTCAAGCAACATCTACTCGTAAAAAACAGGATTGTAATCTATGAGATTAAATAGTAAAACTTGTATCAATTTCATCCATTTTCATCAATCACCCTATTTTTAGGTGTCCCTTTTAGGATTTTTGGTTTAAACGAATGTATTCTACATTCGTTCAAACCAAAAATCCTAAAAGACAATCGATTGAAAGAAAATACAAGCAGTTTTTGAATATACTATTTTTTATCTCATTGCTCTTGGAGATTCCCCTTTTTTGGAACTGACAGTTTATTTAATTAACAGTAGCCCTCAAAATTATTTTCTTTTGATGTTTCTTAGTTAATTAAGCATCTTTTTAATCACTGTTATGAAAGGCTTTTATATAAATCCAGTGTTAAATAGAGACCTTGGAGAAAATGAAAGAGAGAAAATAAGTATATTTCAATATAAATCATTATTTATTTAAACTAAAAATGACGTCGCAATAAAATTAAAAGAATAATAATTACTATAAGCTTGAGTGAGTAATAAAAAATGCAACAAAAAGGAAACCGCTTAGCACATGCTTACTAGGAATATATCAGCACTGAATTTCGTGAAACCGAGAAGATTTCATCTGGAGAGGCCTATGTCGGGTTGATATATAAGTTTTATGATTAGTGCAAATGGGGTAATAAGCGAACTTTTACTGCAAATGTCTCCCACGTCTGCACTGTGTATAAGTTAAAACATACCGGGCTGACAACCAAGAATCTGGCGATGGACTGATATATAAAATAAAATAGATATGTATATAGGGGTGTAGAAGGAATATGCGTGAGAGTGTATTGGATTTGTGCTTTCATACTCGCCCATTGTAAGTGTAGGAATCACTTTCAAAATATACTGTAGATACCGGCATGAACAATCTTGTGGATATAGTTACGCAAGCGCACGAATTTACTAAACCTTTACGTGGTAAAGCCACGCAGCAACTATATTATGGTTGTAGCATGAATGGGTCGGCTCGACCTAAATAGGACCACGCTCTTACATAGTACCAGCGGTAAATAGCAGCTGAATGCTGTTGTGTTTCTTATGGTGAATCTAGACAACCAGCGATCCTTTTTACTGAAAACGAGGCATTCCATCTTAGTCCTTAGGGGTGACAACACATCTGCATTTTGATTCTTAATTTGGTATACTTAAATGAAGATGTCTATGGGCCACAGCAAACACTTACCATCAGGTGAACTGTGTACTTGTTTGTCACCTTTATTCTATATAAAAAAAAAACTGATTTATCGTACTTCAATTATTAATACTTACCTTATAATTATATTCGTAATTATTAAATGGTCTAATAATACTCATGATTATGACACATTCTTATTTTTTTTTAATATTTATTTAATTTATAATACCCTTTCTTCATAAGAGTGCAGTTATATTACATGGAATATTTTTATAAATAGTTAAACATTCAACCAACGATAAGTCGCTAGTTTAATTAAGCCTGTACATTGTAACAGCAAGTTTAGATTTATTGCACGTGTTAAAGTAATGGACATCACTAATTTTGTCAAAAGTGTTGCTACGTATTGTCCTACCTGTTTTACCTTTGTACTCATTTGGTCACGAACGTATATTTTAGTATAATACTAGCGATCCGCCCCGGCTTCGCACGGTTGATTTCTATATCTTGACAACTGCGCCAACCTACCGGGTCGTAAATGTAAATATAAACCATCTAAGGACCCGATAAAACGCACACAAAAAATTTCATCCAAATTGATCGAGCTGTTTCTGAGTTTTAGCGAGACTAACGGACAGCAATTGACTTTTATTTATAGAGATAATAAAGTGTAAAATAATATTTCCATACATGCATACCTTTTTATAGATCGATATAGTCGATTTTAAATTAAGAAATGAGTACAATATATCGATACTGTTGGAGCTCCGAAATAAAGAAATAAATAGTTTGTTACATAAATAATATCCTCCAAAAAGAATGGTGATAGAACAGTTAAGTTATTTCTTTTAAAAGGTCTCTGAGTGAACCCCTTGGTCTAATAATGTAAATAGTTGAATAGCTCTTTTCAGTAGCATTATTATACTTTCAATATTGACTGACGATCCATACAACAATAATCCATAAGACATAACACTATGGAAATAGCTGAAATAAACCAATATTTCTGTATTCGCATCAGTAGTAAAAAATAAAACCCAACTTAAGGAAAACTAATAAGAATAAAAGAATTTAACACAAGCTTAACGTAATAACTATCTTTATATTTTACTGTATATTTCGTTACGTATTTTAACTTGGCACCTGGTGAGGCATCGCGCCCTATAGAGCTTGTCGTTGAAAAAGTTTAATATCACAAACTAGCTTCCTTACTATTGTTTTCAATTTGTAGAGCGTCTTCTATGTACTGAGTTATATTTATGAGGTCATTCCCTTTTTCCACACTTTATGTTTTTCTTCAAATTAAATGGGGCAACCCTCGAAAGGTATAGGCTATTTAATTAAAAAAATAAATTGGTTCAAAATTAACGTTCAAGATATCGCGTAACATACATACAAATAAATATATTCGAGTTTAAAACCTGTTCGCGCCACTTTGCACTACCGCTTAACGCTTATGAGATTCGTTAATTATTATCCAATAAGACTATTGCAAAGCCCATTTCCTATCTACCGCCTTTTATGCCTAGGATGAGAACTCTTGTGTTAACGGTGTTCTCACAAGTTCGCAAGACACGCAACCAATCGCATCGCCTATATCTCGCGTCATCGCTCCCGCCATTGTGTAATTTAGATATTAAACTATACAAAAATATATTAAAGTGGATAGACATTTTTGCTATAGTGCTGCATTTCGCGAGGATCTGTGAAGTTTATATGTGTGAAGACAGCCGGCATCCACACGAGGACACGAGGCAGATTAGCAGAAGTCCAGGTGAGTGCACATGTATTCCTTCACATCCTTCCTTTAGCCCGAATTTAATGTATCATGCTTTTAATAATTCTGAACCATAACTGCTGGTTCTCCTCTAGTAGAAGTAATCCTCTATATATCGATTTTTTTATATATTACAAAAATATATACGTATATATTATTAAATTATATTAATTATAGTTATAATTATATTAATTATAACTATAATT
The DNA here is from genome assembly GCA_029286625.1 of Parnassius orleans. Classification (NCBI taxonomy): domain Eukaryota; kingdom Metazoa; phylum Arthropoda; class Insecta; order Lepidoptera; family Papilionidae; genus Parnassius; species Parnassius orleans. Next base: position 49,880 of record JAGSMP010000080.1, on the reverse strand, counting down.
AATATAATTATAATTAAGTTACTAGTTTTAGTTTTTTTTATAATAGTTTTTATTATTCATTATTTATTACGTCCCAATGTCATAGTTAACCACGGCTACCTCCAGATTAAAATAATAAGTTTTTGTTCCGATCTACGCAGTATGAACTTGTAGTATCTTGAAGTCTTGCAGTTGTATACTTGGGTTGGGATTTCTTTTTATTAATTATAGGATCCCAAGCAGAAAGTAGTATCCGTGTAGTGGCGGCTAAGAATACCCACTACCCCATATCTTCCCGTGGGAGTCGTAGGAGGCGACAGTGGGAAACTGAGGCAGAAGATGGGCAGCAGCATCTTTCTGATAACAGCAAAAGAACAATAAAAAAAATTGCGGTAGCCAACCCACTCGCCAAGCGTGGCAACTATGGCAATATACCCCCATGAATAAAGTAACGAAGAGACGGCCCCCAGTACCCGGCAGCTCCGCTATTCCTGCCTACGGTGGACACCATGTTAACGGCGGGGCAGGGTGTGCTAAGAATCTCCGGTGGAGGTTCGGTTGCCAACTAAGACGACTCGACCTGGCAACATATAACGCACGTACCCTGAAGACTGACGAGAAGATCCTGGAGCTGGAAGAAGAGATAGACAAGTTGCGCTGGAATATGATAGGATTATCCGAGGTCCGAAGAGAGGGGGAGAACACGGTAATCCTCGAATCCGGCAACTTGTTCTATCATCGAGAGGGTGACCATCTGTCCCAAGGAGGTGTCGGATTTATCGTCCACAAGTCTCTCGTTAATAACGTTGTAAAGATCGGGAGTTTGTCGACGAGGGTTGCGTACCTTATACTCAGAATCACCAAACGGTATTCGCTGAAGATATTACAGGTTTACGGACCAACATCGGCACACCCCAATGAGAAGGTGGAGGAAATGTATGAGGATGATGAAATATAGAGCCATGCATTCCTCCAAAACCCACTATATGGTGTTACTGGGAGACTTCAACGCAAAACGAGGCCAAAGAGAGAACGGTGAGCTGAAAGTAGGGAAATTCGGAATAGGGCAACGGAATCCAAGAGGCCAGCAGTTGGCCGCCTTCATGGAGAAAAAAGGACTCTTTATGATGAGCTCCTTCTTCCAGAAGCGGCCCCACAGGAAGTGGACCTGGTCGAGCACCGACGCTTCGACAAAAAATGAGATTGACTTCATTATGACGACTAGACGGCACTGTTCAGTGATATCTCAGTGATCGTGATGGTGAAAACCGGCAGCGTTCACCGAATGGTGAGAAGTACACTGAACCTAAACGTTTAAGTTGGAAAGGTCACGTCTAATGAAGTCAACGCTCCGTCCCCCTCGTGCTCGTGGACGATATGAATGACAAACTCGTGGAAACTGTCCATGCGGTCGGAGCTAAGTTTTGCAAGACCCGCCGCAGAAGAACACAAAAACTCCCTGATCACACTCTTAATCTCATGGCTGTTAGACGGCAAATGAAGCTGTCCCCGGGCGAGGATGGAATTACAGCGGAGGTTCTGAAAGCGGGTGGTAAACCGGTACATGAAGTCCTTCAGAAGCTCTTTAATTCCGTCCTCCATAGTGGCACTACACCTGAGGCGTAGAGCAGAATTACGGTGGTTTAATTCTTCAAGAAAGGCGACAACGCTTTCTTGAAGAACTACAGACCGATTTCCCTTCTGAGCCGCGTCTACCTGCTGTTTTCGAGAGTCATTATAAATCGCCTTGCACGTGGACTCGACGACTTCCAGCTTTCCGAACAAGCCGGTTTCCGAAAAGGCTTTAGTACCATAGACCACATCGGCAAATTGTGCAGAAATCGAGGAGTACAATTTGCCACTATGTCTTGAGTATGTGGACTATAAGAAAGCCTTTGATTCCGTCAAAATTTGGACGGTCCACAGTCCCTTCAGCGAAGCCAAGTTGACTGTCGGTATATTGAAGTGCTGAAGTGTTTGTACAGTAGGGCTACGATGGCTATCCAAGTACAGAACCAGAGTACGAAACCTATCGAACTGCAGAGAGGTGTAAGACAGGGTGACGTTACATCCCCGAAACTCTTGGAAGACGTTTTCAAGCTAATGGACTGGAAAGGATACGGTATTAAAATCAAAGGCGAGTACATCACTCAGTTCAGATTTGCCGACGATATAGTCCTTATGACAGAATCGTTAGATGACCTAAGCACTATGCTCAATGATCTCAATAGTGCCTTCCAACGGATAGGTCTTAAGATGAACATGGACAAAACTAAGATCATGTTTAACGTCCATGTCACACTTATGCCGGTAGTTGTTGGGAGCACTAAGCTCGAAGTAGTTGACGAGTATGTTTACCTGAGACAAATAGTCCGACTAGGTAAGTCCAACTTCGACCGAGAGGTCAACCGACGGATTCAACTCGGCTGGGCAGCGTTCGGGAAATTACGACACAAGATGTGTCGTAATGACTCGGACTGTATTGAACGCTCTGGATAGAAAAGTCCGCACTGTAATGACGTCCCATAGGATGCACCATCCGAGATCGTGGGTGATGAGGTTGTACTTGCCGCGGAAGCATGGTGAGCGTGGCTTTTTAAGCGCGCTCACCATGCATAATCGCGAAGTGTGCAGCCGCCGTAATTACTTCCTGGCGAGATCGGATGATTCATTCTATAAGGACGTGATTTCTTGTGATAAAGGGCTTACCCCTCTATTCTTAGCCAACGAGCAATGGCGAGATCCGGCAGTATAGAGCATTTCCGACCGTAAGAACGTATGGAAGAAGAAGGAGCTCCACAGGAGGTACTACAAGGCTCTACATGAGCCTTTCGTAGACACAATCGCCTCCCTCCACTGGCTACGTTTCGGTGATTTCTTTGAGGAAACCGAGGGTTTTGTCTGTACGATACAGGATCAGGTTATTAAGACCAACAACTATTGGAGATACATCCTAAAAGATGGCACCGTCGACATCTGTCAAGCTTGTCACCATCCCGGTGAGTCAATTAGGCATGTCATCTCCGGTTGTTCGGCGCTTTCTAACTCTGAATACTTGCACAGGCACAACTTAGTAGCCAGAATTCTACACCAGGAGCTCGCTGTGAAATACGGTCTCGTGGACCGGAAATTGCTGTATTACAAGTACTTGCCGGAAGCCGTGCTCGAAAATGACCGCGCCAGGCTCTACTGGGACCGGGCCATCATCACAGACAGGAGTATTCTTGCGAATAAGCCTGATATTGTGCTGATGGACCGGGTAAAGTCAAGGATATTTTTGTTCGACATTACCATTCCGTGTGACGAGAACCTCGTGAAAGCCGAAACAGATAAGAAAACAAAATATCTGGACCTGGCTCACGAGGTGACCGACATGTGGGGTGGTATGCCGACCGAAATTATACCTGTAGTCATCTCTGCGAACGGGCTAATCCCGGTCAGCCTCTCGGTCATCTGAGGCGACTGGGACTCCATGACGGACCGCTCCAGGCTCAAATGCAGAAGGTGGTGCTACTGATACCGCCCACATTGTCCGCCGGTTTCTTTCCCTTTCCCCTAAACCTCGGCCGTTTGATCTCTACAAAGGGCTTCCAACTGGTTGGGCTTTTATTTATGTATTATTTATTTTGTTAGTATATTTTATATATATGTATATTTATCATTTCCTCTTATAAAGGAGTCAATCGTTTTGGGCCCACTAGAAATTTTCGCGACCCTCAATGGTATTATATACAAAAAAGATACCAATTTATTATCGTAAGTAGCATAAAGATTTTATGAAAATCTAAATGAAATAATAGATAGAGTAAATACACAAAAGAAGTTTTTGTGTATGTTAAAAGAAAATTAGCACCAATGGGTCGAGGAATTTAAGAAAGCTTCTCTATTTGATGTAGCTTCATCGGCTTTGAAGAGCGATTCATTTAACTGCATTTAGATATAAATACCTTATGTATTCAGCAAGTTGCTCCATAAACTTGACGATACCAAATGGCATCAAACATGGATCCTGAATTTATGCCAGTCAGAGTTTAGTTAATTAAAATAAGAGTATGTATGTAATACAAAAGTACTTTTACACCTAGAATTTTGAAAAATCTATAAGATATATTATTTATAATGAATTACCTAAAACAAATGACAAACACAGGTTTTAGAACCTTATTAGTGAGTTAAAAGTGACAAATTATTAAAGTTTTATGTTATTACTAAAATCTAAATTAAATAATATATAGAGTAAATACACAAAAGAAGTTTTTGTGTATGTTAAAAGAAAACTAGCACTAATGGGTCGAGGAATTTAAGAAGGCTTCTCTATTTGATCTAGCTTCATCGGCTTTGAAGAGTGATTCATTTAACTGCATTTAGATATATGTAAATACCTTATGTATTCAGCAAGTTGCTCCATAAACTTGACAATGCCAAATAGCATCAAACATGGATCCTGAATTTATGCCAGTCATAGTAGATAGATAGTACATATATTTATGTGTAAATAATTAGTTTTTACTTGTACTAGAAGCAAATATACAGTTTGCATAAGTATTATTACTTAGTTAAGCTATTTTTACTTGTGTAATGGTTATATCCTTGTCGATCAGATGCTTCATTATGTTTAAACTGCTGTGTTATTAACTCTGCAGAAAGGAATATTATTTTGTCATTTACTATCAGATAATTAATATAAAAATAATATCCTTTTTCCCTACATGATACCAGTGAAAATAAGAAATCAGACAACTTTTACAAATATTGTTGATGTAAATCCATAATTAATACTTTAGTGTTTGGTCATCTGGAGCTGATTAATGTTGTATATTTTATAATAATTTCTTGATTATTTAGCATACAGGCAGAGGCAACAAAATACTGTCAGAAATATGGAAATATAGTTTACATTGAAGTATAGTATATATATAGACTTATCTTATATCTCTTATTATTGAAAATGTCCTGATTTCTAACAATATCATATGTGGATGTGTTTTTTGGCTTCTTCAATACAAGCATAAACATAGACCCCACACACTATTTAGTTTGCAATAAATATAGAAAAACTAATATATTGATAATAATTATTATTTAGTATAGTACACTCTTTACAATATTCATTAACTTTTTTCGGGTGGGTTGCTTAGAACAAATGTGTATGTCTTGTAGGCTGAAATCTTGCAGAGCTGCTCGTAAGCAGAGACAAAAAAGTATATGGATATTGAAGACAACAGTCTTATATCACATAAAATATCCTTATGATTCCTAACAATTTCATAAATGGACATGTTATTATCAAGTTATTTTGAAAAAATCTTTTGGAATGATAATGACTGACAATAATAAATACAATTAAATTATACATGTGTTTTGTAATCCTTACACAACTAGTTTAAAACATCTCACTTCATATTTATCAACATAAATAAACATGATATTACCTAGTCATTTTGGCTTTAATGGTGTTTGGGGTATAATAACTAATCAGTTAATATACTTTAAAGCAAAGTTTACACACTGCACTTTTACTAACCAACAAAGATATATCAAAATAAAGTCTTAACACCGCGCCTGTCTGTCTGTTCCACTATTAATATACTACTTTTGAAATGATTACAGTAATAAATACAGTGGTATTTTACTTTGTGTTTTATCCTTTTACAACCAGATTAAAACATCTTTCTTACTATATAGCATGTAAAGGTTATATTATAAATGAACATATTAGCTTTTATTCATTTTGGCTTTAATCATATTTATTTAATTACTATAATGGTGTTTGTGATGTATATTCACTAATCAATCAATACATGTAAAAATAGCCTCCACACCATGTTTCTTGGTCAGTGTACTATTTTTGCCGTAACTACTAAAAGGATTTTCCATCAGTCTAAAAGTACCTATAAATGTTAAATGTACCTGCAACTTTGTTTTATGCTATTAATTATTTAGCTGTCCTATTCTATTCTATATACACTATTCTAACTCACAATACTAATAGAAAACAACTTTTAGTTTAGGCTCAGAAGGGCTAGAATCCAGAGCCGTAAAGCCAGATTAAAAAAAATAGCGTTTAGTTTCTTTTGGGTTATTGTGATATTCATATTTTAATTTCTCTGAATTCCTTTAGATGCGATAAAACTAATATTAATTTTGCAATCTATAGATTATAAGGAATAAATCGACATACATTTCATTAAGTATCCTAAAATTTGTAGTGGGCCCATTCTCCATACAAAAGAAATTGTCTCCTTTATTCAGCCCAACCAGATGAGAATACTTAAAATAATAATAATAATAATAATAAGGCGTAGGGAAGTGACGACCCCATCGCGTGCTGACGTAACGGTTATGTGACAAAACTGCTACGTCAACACAATCAGTCTGAACCTTGCCGCGAGGTGTTAGCGCCGTGCCTCGGCAAAACTGAAGGTGCAAAGGCCCGCTTGTGCACATGGCCTCACCATGAAACGGTGCCGGGTCTTAGCGTTTCCCATTAACTGACGCCCATTACATAGATGATGGAATTGAGGAATACGTGCAAATGGCCGCTGCCTGGAGGTCGCCAGGGCGCGTCTGGAGCTGGCACTGGACGCGACAGCATGCGAACCGCCAGCCGAGCACGAGAAGCTGCACGACCACCCAGCAGCCCCTCGCATCCATCATCTGGACTGGTGTCAGCAGGATCTTTGCGGGCCCAGCAATCGGCACCCGCCACTGGTGTAGTACGCCGCATGCGATAGACTATGCAAATGAACAGCAACGCATTGTGGGCGTATTTTAGGGCGAAAGGGGGAGAAGTTGAAGGTTTTGCGTACCAGGCTAGGATGCATCGACTTTTTGCTGAGCTGGAGCCATCTATAACCGTCACCGAGCAAAACCTGGTAGACCGAGTTCGGTATATCTTGCGTTCAAACATATTTGATGGCACCGAATTTGAACGGCAACGACGTGAGGCTGTTTCCTCATCGGATGAAAATACTACGGCTGAGAATGCGGCGCCACAAGTTGTAGAGCCACCCGCACACGTGGATGCCGCCGTGAATACCCCAGTTGTGGTAATTTTTTTTTCAGACGATGAAGAAACAGTCGCCCAGGAACTAGAAATAAAGCAAATGAGGAGTACATTGGAAGAGGCGATTGTGGAAACGCGTAGTACGCCTCTCGAAAATCGACCGCAACTTCCCCGCATAACCTTAAGCAACCGGGACCTTTGCGAGACGGACTCAATTCTTTATGGCGCCGCTTTGGCAGTATGCCGTATTATTGGCGCCAAGCTCCCGACGGCTGGACGTACTACTTGACAAAGTAGCGCCATCCCAACCTGGAGAATAAGAATTGAGATACGTATCGCAAAGGCTAGGGCCCTAATCGGCAGACTGATATGCTTCATGTCAGGCAATAACAGGCCAAGGATTGTGCGCACAAATGAAATGCGACACAAGTGCGACAAATGTCAGTGTGTCCCAGCCGGAAATAACGCAAAAACTGACGGAGCGCATAGACGACCTGAAGCAGAGAATCGTTGCTTGGGGAAAGCGGATTCGGCGATATACCGAGAGGTCGACACGGTTCAACCAGAATCGTCTCTTCCAGAGTGATCAGAAGAGGCTTTATTAATCAATGGAGCTACCAATGGTATGTGGAACGGGCCCAGCACCGAATCAGGCCGACACTGTCGCATTCTGGCGCGGCCTGTGGTCAGAGACCGTAAACCACAGCGATGGCCCTTGGACGGAACTTGAAGCGAGTCAGTGTGCGAGTGTTACGCCCATGGACACCGTCATCATAACGCCGGATGACGTAGCTGAGGCTGTCCGTAGGGCCCCGAACTGGAAAAGTCCGGGACTCGAGGGGCTGCATCACTACTGGCTGAAGGGGTTCGTGGTGTGTGGTTGATGGTTTTTCAAACTACAAGCGTAAAAGGAAAGTCTCCGATCTTTTAAAATTTTCATCAATCCTTCATTAAATACTAATAACTTTAAACTTATTATAATCATACGCTGCAGCTATACGATGGTGACACTGAAAGTTCTTAGAAAACCAAAACTGAACAAACTAGCGTTATTCGTTTTATTATATCTTTCAAAATAATGTCTATTTCAACCACTGAGAAAAGCACTTTTCCCACTCGTCCTTAGAGGTCTCTTCGACGGCATTTTGAAACGCAGCCACTGGTTCCTCGGCGTCCATAAAACGTTTTTCTCGAAGTTTTCTTTTATTTTCGGAAATAAATAAAAATCGCAAGGTGCGAGGTCGGGGCTATAGGGCGGGTGACCCAGTAATTCCACATACGACGTCGCCAGTCGATAGTTTGCTTGCCGGTGTGCGACGAGGCGTTGTCGTTTCTTCCGAACTTTTTCCAAGGCAAGTGGCAAACAATTGTTAGTGTACCACTCGGCAATAACTGTTTTTCGATCCTCTAAAACAATTGTTGCGTAATGACCTGTTATTCCGAAGAACGAGGCCACCATCTTATTTCCCACGCTTCGACCTCTCTTCACTTTAGTTGACAACTCCTCGGAAGGAAACACCCAGACAGCAGACTGTCTCTTAGTTTCAGGATCATAACAATAAATCCAGCTTTCGTCACCCGTAAGTATGTAGAACACAGCATTTGAGTCACCTCCGTTAAATCTTTGAACCATTTCACTACACCAATCAATAAGACGGAGTTTTGGGCCTCTGTCAAATTATGAGGTATCCACCGGGCATAAAGCTTCCTGACCGCTAAATGTTTACGGAGGATTTTGCACTTGACTCATACCAATGCCTAAGCTTGTCCGAATCTGCTGATAAGTCACTCTTTGTAAGTCTCTATCATACGCTGCACAACACTGATGTTATCTTCAGTCGTCACCGTAGAAGGCCGTCCTCACGCAGATCATCGGTGAGATTAGTGACCACGTTTAAACTCATTAAACCAGTTGTAAATAGTGGCACAAGATGGGGCTTCATCTTGAAAGGCCAATCGAAGTCTATCACAACTTTCTTGTTGACTTAAATGACATGGAAAGTCATAAAAATCATTGTACGAAAATTTTCTCGCGTTAAATTCATGCTGACGTGACACAGACAATTTTCAATTCGCCGCCAAATAGTAAACAAACGACAAATTAATAAAATACGAGGGTGATCCAAAAGTAATGATAATGAAAATAAAACACGGTAATTAAAGTTAAAATAATAATTTATTTTTCTACATAGTCTCCTAACAAATCAATAAATTTAGTCCATCTTTTTCTAAACCCAGGATTCCTTTGAAAAATTCTTTGTCTTGACCTCCCAAAACGCTTCAACAGCGGCCATTACTTCGCTATCGTCTTCGAATTTCTTGCCTCGGAGGCGTTCCTTGAGCCGAGGAAAGAGGTAGAAATCACTAGGAGCTAGATCTGGCGAATAGGAGGGTGTTCGAGCAGTTCGAACCCGTTTCTTGAATGGCAGCCATCGCAACTGCGGCTTTGTGAGCCGGTGCGTTGTCTTGGTGAAACAGCACCCAGCTCGCAGTTTGCCGCGTCTTTTTCCTTAATGGCCTCCTGTAATCTTCTTATTTGGTCTGCGTAGTAAGAGCCTGTAATAGTGGCTCCCTTTTTCAAATATTCCACCATAATTATGCCTTGAGCGTCCCAAAAAACAGATGCCATAACCTTTCCCGCCGAACTTGAAACTTTGAATTTCTTTGGCGTCGGTGAGGAGGCTCGCTTCCAAGTCATCGATTGTTGTTTCGTTTCAGGATCAAAATGGTGGATCCAGGTCTCGTCCATAACAAAACGGAACAAAAAATTTTATTGATCTGCTTGGAACTTTTCGAGATTAACCCTCGAAATGTCAACTCGATTTTTCTTTTGCTCGTCGGTTAATATTCTGCACCCAACGCGCAGAGACCTTTTCATATGCAACTCGTTCGCAAGGATTCTTTAACGCTGCCATATGAGATCCCTGTGACCTCAGCTACATGCCTGATCGTCACTCTTCGATCTGCCAACACAACATCTTCGACTTTTTCACGTTGTCTTCAGTGAGGGACGTGGATGGGCGTCCTTCGCGATGTTCATCTTCAGTGGATGTTCTGCCCAGTTTAAACTCCTTGGCCCAGCGTGCAACTGTAGAATATGGAGGAGCAGAGTCCCCAATGTTTCCACTAAGTCACTGTATGTCTTTTGAAGACATTTTTTCAAACAGAGGTACTTGATGACAGCTCTAATTTCGTTTTTCTCCATGTTGATGTTATCTCTTTGACAGTTCGTATTCAAATGAATGTATCTCCCGGAAATCGTGATCTATTTATATGATTTTTTAGCTGACGTAGTGAGTATATAAGTAAGCAAAAATATTTTTGGATTTTATGCGGACCTGAAGTAACTGATTATCATTACTTTTGGATCACCCTCGTACATACACAATAATATTGGCAAAGGGTTCCATTTTCAAAATTTGAATTTATTTTTTATTATATCGTTTACAAGTGGCCAGTTCTAAAAACTTTTAGTGTCGCCCTCGTATTATGGTTGTAGCAGCTCTCACAGAATAGCCGCTGAATGTTGCTATGTTTCCTATAAGGTGTATAGAGACCCTTTTTATTGGAAACGAAACATTCCATCTTAGTCCTCAGTGAGGACTAAGATGGAATGCCTCGTTTCTAGTAAAAAGGGTCTCCGGTTCTCTACACTCATGCTGGTATTCTGTGAGAGCGTGGTCCTGCCTCAGTCGAGCCGACCCATTCGTGCTACAACTATACAATTAATATAGCACATAATATTTTGTTTCATATTTTGACTTAATAAAATAACGAAACATCGTATAAATAAATATATGTAAAAACAAATGGTACATTAAGTATAACCTATTAATATACAGAAGTAACTGAATATATCTTAGAATAAATAGGCTTAATTGGCAAGGAATTCGTATATTGAGTTACAAGAACTGGAGATGTTACTTACTGGAAACGGAAGTCCCGTTGAAATGGACGGTCAAGAATTTCTTGCGTCCAAAGTTACCCATCAGGTTACCCAATTTACTTAATGTGTTTTTGTATGTACAAGTTTGTTGTTAAATAATCTTACGATATATACGGATTACTTCAATATTTTTTTGAAGTGAAAACTTCTTTAGCCACGTTGGGCACTTTTGGGATGAGGAAAAAGCACTGAACTCACGAAACGTAATGTTTACAAGTTTTTGAAGCTAAGAAATTTTTTACTTCTGACGTGCAGTCCTACGACAGATTTTTTTTTAAATTATGAAAACATAGTTGTAGCAAGAAATTTGTTTGGTAATGCCTTACCAGAATAGAAATGTTCCTTTATTAATAAGATCGACTAAAATCTTTCTTATATTTTTTAAAAGTTAGAAAAAAAAACAGAAGCGAAGTATTTGTTGCATAATCTGCAGAATCCGCAAGAAGTTTTATTCCGATTAAATTATGCTAATTCGGATGGCTGTTCAAACTTGTTTGTTTTTAACGTCTGAAAATTGCCAAGGACCGCGATGTCTTAAAATCAGAATTATTGAGATAAAGGCTATAATACCGGAGGTTTATTTAACGAAATCCATCCCTCTCTTATCATGCAAATGACTGAAACTTTGTAATGACCAGTTGAACCGACTTTATCTTTTAGTTATAAGTTACTATAATTTGATTATTAAGCATTAGCATATTTAATTGCATTACTATATATTAACCTTAGAAATGAGGATATCCACAGTAGACCGACGTAGCCAACGGATTAGTAAGCCGAAGTGGCAATGGGCCGGCCATGTAGCTCGAAGAACCGACAACCGATGGGTAAAAAAGGTTCTCGAGTGGCGGCCTCGTACCTGCGGGTGAAGTGTAGGGCGTCTTCCCACTAGATGGAGTGACGACCTGGTAAGACATGCAGGAAGTCGATGGATGCAGGTGGGCTCAGGACCGTGTTTTGTGGCATTCCTTGGGGGAGGCCTATATTCAGCAGCGGACTTGTGAAGGGCTGTAATGATGATGATAAAGCAGAAGATAGCACCCAGACATCTTGTCTATCGAAATTAGGATGTTTTTGATCTCAATAGCCTCGCGAATCATCAAACATAGGCCTCCCCCTAGGAGTGCCAACTTCCTTGGGGGAGACCTATGTTCAGCAGTGGACTTGTGAAGGGCTGTAATGATGATGATGATGATGATGATATTAACCTTAGTTTCATTAATAAAGAAGCCGTGGTAGCTTACGGTTGGTCAAGGTTATCGACTCTTCGTTTTATAGAATATCCACTAAGGGCTAAGAGGCTCTTTGGTAACCTTGATTTGGTTGAAACTAATCTTGTCAGCCTCGAACACATCCGCAAAGTAGCCAGCCTCTCGGTATTCTATAGGATGTATTTCGGAGAGTGTGCGCAGGAATTACATGCTTTAACTCCCTCTCCTTTCCATCATCGGACACACAAACAATCGGCGGGTCTTCACCCCTATGATATCGATATTCCACGCATTAGAATCAAACGTTTTGCTTCATCTTTTGTTATGCGTACAGCAAAGGAGTGGAATAATTTGCCGGCGTCTGTCTTTCCGTTCGAATACAATCTGGGCATCTTCAAGGTAAAACAAGGCCTCCGCGACTTATTACCAACAAGGCGCGGGGGGCGTGCACCGGCACCCACTAGGGTACAAACCGATTTGAGCCCGCTCAGTGGGCGAACAAAGTTAAGGTGTGCCACTGGCGTACACGTCTACATACGACAACGCGGCCGTTTAGTTTTGTTTTTAAAGATGCCAAACTGTTGTAAAATTGTTGATTGTACTTTTTAAGTGCCGTGCCCCTGTTTTCCAATAGATTATTTAAAAAAATTATATGTGAGGTTTAGAATTCATCATAAGATAAAACGAAATAATAAACTACTAAAAACCAAGCAAAATAGGAACAAAAACAGACAGTTGGAAATTTGTAGAAATATATAATTATAAATTCTAATAGATACTTAATGGTTTGAATAAAATATTTTGATATTAATAATTTTTTTGTATTTATGTGGAACCCTCTCAAGTGTAAACTATTTAATTAAAAAAAAGAACCTTAAAAATCTGTCACAATTGACAAAGATTTCGCGTAACGCACATACAACAAAAAAAAAAAACTTTCAGTGGAATTGTAAATCTTCTTTTTTGAAGTCGACTGAAAATGAAAAACAACGTAATTACATTTTGACTCTAGATTAATTTTTAACTATAGTGTAGAGACGTTTAACATACATAATGTACAAACAATATGGACAAATATTCAGACCAGCAGTGAGTACATTTGGTGAGAATCTTGTTATTTCCTTTTGACATTTACTTGTGTAATGTAAATGATGTATCAGTATAGATGATAAGCCAATGTATTTTTGTATAATAGCTCACTTTAGCTAATAAAATATTGTTGGGAATGAGGGTAAAAAAATAAAAGGAAAACGGACAAATGAAGATAGAATGGTAATCTTGTTTTAGCAGTAAAGTACCGCACAGGCGACTAAGAGGCATCAGTCTGTAATTCTAAGAGTTCCACTGTTGTTACTATGCCCGTTGGGGTATTATTTTATTTTCGACTAAAGGGCAAAATATCTGTGAAGTTCGATGCTATATATACTCAACGGAATGGCAAAAGAGACGTCTTCCACATATTCCTTTATGGCTTCACAAACTTATTACTTTATGGCTTTACAAACTTATTACTCGGGATCAAATCGACAATATAATTTGTGCTGAAATACCAGATCCCAAACGTGACCCAGAGCTTCACGAAATCGTTAAATGTAATATGATACATGGTCCATGTTGAACTTTAAATCGAAAGTCACCATGTATCAAAGATAACATGCAGTAAACGATACCCCAGGGCTCTCATAAGGAAACTCAAACTTGTGAAGACGGTTATCCGCAGTACAAGAGACGTTTACTAGATGACGGTAAGTTCTCTGTAATAATGATAACAAAGGCACAACCATAGATATTCGCTGGGTAGTCCCTTATAATTTAGTATTATTAAAACATTTGACGCTCACTTAAATGTGGAATATTGTCATTCAGTGAAATCAATAAAATACGTCTGTAAATACGTAAATAAAGGTTCAGACCAGGCATCGTTTGCTTTAGAGAATAAGAAGGATGAAGTTAAAACCACACAAGTGGAAGATATATAAGTTCATCAGAGGCAGTATGGCGAATCCTTGAATTTCCCATTCATGAGCGTTTCCTGTTGTAGTTAACCTCTTTGTTCATTTGGAAAATGGGCAAAGGGTTTATTTTAATGAGCAAAATCTGAGTGAAAGAGTGAATAGTTCTCCAACAACCACACTCCTATCCTTTTCAATTTGTGTAAAGTGGATAACTTTGCAAAAACATTGCTCTACCTAGTACCTGCATACTACGTTTGGGATAAAAGAAAGTTCCAAAGGAGAAAGAGAGGAGCAAACGTTGAAGGCTGGCCTGGGGTCAAAAAGAGCACGCTCTGGGCAGGGTTATATATATTACAGAATGCTATCACCTTCGCATGCATATCTTTATGAGATCCGGGGCCCAATTTCATTTGAAGCGTTAAAATTGTAGATGGTCATGTATATTCCACGTTCCAATCAGCGTACAAAGCTCTTGGCTTGCTTGAAGATGATTAGCATTTTTCGCAGCAATGAAAGAGGCAGCACTTGCCAATCACCGCAAATGATTCGGGATCTTTTACAATTATTTTAGTGTTCTGTCAAGTTTCAGACCCTTTAACTTTGGGAGAAATTCAAAGAATACCTATCTGAAGATTTTAAAAGGCAATTAGAAAGACAGGAGATGTGGATGTAGAGCACATAACAGATGTGGTATTTAACAAATGCCTTTCGGTAATAGAAGATACTGTATTAGCGTTGGGTGGTCGACTACTAAAAGAGTATGGGTTACCTCGGCCAGCAAAGAGCAACAATTTGAAATTAGAGAGTTTCTAAAGAGACGAGTTACGACTTAGCATCATTAGAAAACACAGTTGAAAATAATGAAGGATCACTGAATGACGAACAAAAGCAATTTACAATCAAATTAACACAAAATTGAATCAAATGAGGGTGGAATATTCTTTTAGATGCTCCTGGTGGAATAGGCAAACATTCCTCATAAATTTTCTACTAGCAAAAGTTAGAAGTACTCGCGGAATTGCTTTGGCTGTGGCTTTTCTGGGGTCGCAGCTACACTGCTTGAGGGTGGATGAACTGCTCATGCTACCTTCAAGTTACCACCAATTTAACAACAGCTGATACTCCCATTTGTTATATATCGAAACAAAGTAATTTTGCTAAAGTATTAAAACATACGAAAATGATTGTGGGATGAAATAACCATGGCTCATAAGGGTGGCGTAGAGGCTCTAATCAGAACTCTACAAGATATAAGAGGAAATAAGAAGTTAATGGGTGATGCAACGGTTTTGTTGGCTGGAGATTTTAGACAGACTCTACCAGTAGTGCTTAAAGGAAATAGAGCAGATTAAGTTAAGGCGTGTCTTAAGAGATCTCTTTATGGCCTCTAGTTAAAATCCTCAAGCTCGAAAAATATGCGGGTACACTTAGGAGAAAAAGAGTCTGCTGGTGGATTTGCGAATCTCCTACTTGAAATCGGCAACGGTGATTACCCGATAAATGACGGAATGATAACCATCCTTGATAATTTGTGCACAGTTGTATTTACGTTACAGGAGTTAATATCCAAAATTTACCCAGATATTGCCTATTCACGATAAGTCAATGTGTGAACGTGCCATACTAAACCCGAAAACGACCAAGCAGCGGCAATTAACGTTATACTGTTAATGTCTTTTGAGGGGAAGAAATCGTGTACACGTCAATAGACTCTATGGTCAACACAGATGACGCAATTAACTACCCTGTCGAATTTCTTAATTCACTGAAACCATCGGGTCTTCCACATCATAAGCTTATTGTGCGCATACACTCCCTATGTTGTTGCGAAATTTAAATCCTCCTCAACTGTGCAACGGAACCATACTAAAAGTAAAAGCGTTACATCGCAATGTAGTGGAAGCCACAATTATAACTGGATGTGCGCAAGGGAAACTGTATTTGTACCAAGAAATAACTTGATCCCGAATGATCTTCCTTGAATTCAAACGAATACAGTTTCTCAAATCTGCTTTGCAGTGACCATAAACAAATCACAAGGGCAGACATTAAAATTTGCGGGTATAGACTTGAGAGAAAATTGTTTTCACACGTTTCCACAATTCTATGTGGCTTGCTCACGTAAGCTTACCCAGTAGTTGGATAATTTTACACAGTAATAGATTAGCAAAAATGTGGTGTATAATGAAGTTTTGTAGTTTACTAGCTTTCGCCCGCGACATACAGTTATAATTGTGGCTTGTACCAGCCAAGGCCCGGAACCGGTTTGAAAAATAACGGTTAATAAAGGTTAATAACGGTTTTGTGTTAACGTTATGTTCAGAACAAAATCGAATTCATTTTGTTCTGTAAACAAATAAACCGGTTTTTGAATCACGATCCGCAGTGCTTGATATCAAAAATTCAAAAATAATATAATTGTCTGTGCGACGTGATTTTTGTAGCTATTCGCCGCTGCCACTGGCGGTGTGGCATGGCGGCGCGCGGGTCGGTGGATTGCCCTATCCCGCCTTGCCTTAAATCTAAAGAACGAAAAATAGTGTTCAATAACGGTTAATGAACACTAACCACAATGGGAACTTTATTTGAAAATACCGGTTAAATTATATTACGTTGGAACGAAACCTTAATATTTCGTTCACATGTATTTGCAAGCCAAACCGGTTTGAAAATTTACCGGTTTCCGACCCTTGGTACCAGCAGACTATTTTTCACATGGGCGTGATATAACCCAACTCCACGCGGACGAAGTTGTGGGCAAAGCTAGTCATTGTTATATGATTAATGTACCTTAAGGACAAACAAACAAATGACTCAGAGGCAGGCATATTATTGATTTTTATATTTAATGATGTTAATTTGGTTTTAATGGTTTAATCTGTTTTTTTAATAATTTTGATTTAATATAATTCAATTAGATTTTAATTTAGTTCATATGTAATTCAAAATTTAAATTTCATTTCAAATGTACTACTGTAACTATGATCTGATGGATTGAAATAAATGATTATTATTATTATCATTATTACTACCGGCAAGATACTTTTTTTAATTGTAACACATCTATTGATATAATATTTTCTCTGTACGTGAAAGTTATGGTACAATTAAATAATGATTAATACGAGCTAAAATACTATAAAATGTAAAGAAGTGAATGAAATATTATTGGCTATTGTCTTGATCATGTATGTACGCGAGCCGTGTACGTAAAAGAAATGGCACAATTATTATCTAATAAAAAATAGCTAAAATGCTATGGAGTAGAAAGAAAAGATAAATAATGTTTAGCTTAAAATAAAAAACTGAAATAAATGAAATTAAAGTAATAAAGAATGAGATGATAAAGTACGAATAAATAAATAAAAGAAGAGTATTTTAAACTTTAAATGCCTGTACAACTATACTAGATATTCGTGAATTACCTAATTATGTCAAATAGGTGTGTTGTATGTATGCATGATACATCATATAAATTCTATTGTGACCTTGAAATTACTATGGGGCAGGGGGATCTGGCCTCTCGACCAACCCATAGAATATACCTATTTAGACTTTTATTATTTATATGATTATTAGCCTTGAGTTCCGTATTTATTTCAATAGTTAAAAAAAAACAAATGTAATCTTTTCTTTTTTTATATTTTTTTGTCGGTGGGAGGTGTGATGTAGAGCAGCCCATACGACTTGTATATATATATATGAATATCAATATAATTAAAGATATAGAAGGATCAATACGTCTCTTCTCATTAACACCTTTACCAACATTACAATTTGTAGGCCATACAAATATTATATATATAAATAATTGTTCTGTGAGGGATTCGAATCCGCAGCCCTCAGCGCTGCAACTCATTGCTAAGCCACTGCGCCACGCAGGTGTATATAGACTGTAACTATTAATTATACAGGAGAAATATTTAACGGCACAATTGTACGCACACGCAAAGACACTCAATCATCTTAACCTACCCAAAGAACACCTGCATAAATGATTCTTCATTTATGCTGAAAACTAAAACTGCCTTTTAACTCGACCTGGATTTGTATATATAAAAATATATATACTATAAAAAGAATAAGACGCCATTTGTAACAGCTATAATTCATGAAGTGATATATTAGGGGGATTGATGAATCATGCATTGGATACATCTTTTATGAATCCAATGCATGATCTGTAAATTTTCAATGATGCTCTCATATCGTGAGATCCTTACAAACTTGACAGCTGGTTGCACCCTCAAAGTATTTTATTATATCTTACATGGACATTTTTTTCATTCAAAAATAAAACTCCTATTTTTAATTAAAGTATGTTTTTTTTCATTTACTTACTGTTTATTATTAAATACTCGTAATTAGGATAACAATGTATAAATATACAAATTTATACGTAGTCTTCCACCTTAGTCTATTCAAGATATGAACTGTGTGCTCGTTTGTCACCTATATTTCTATAAAAAAGTATATAGTAAATTAAATAATGAAGTAGATTACACAGGTAACCGCTTTACTTGGCAGACGGATTAGTTTTTATATTATTAAAGATATTTTAAATTGGGGTTCTTCACTGCTGGTCGAATGAATGCAGAAATTCAATTTTTTTTTATAGAACCTCTGATTCTATAAAAAAATAAAATGGTGTCAAGCGAGCACACAGTCCACTTGATGCTAAATGGATACTGTGGCTCAAAGACATCTACATTTATCCTCGAATAAGAATCAAAATATCAAAATGCAGATGCGTTGTCACCCCTGAGTACTAAGATGGAATGTCTTGTATCCAGTAAAAAGGGTCTTCAGTTCTCTATGTATAATATAATTTAATATAATATATACTCACCATAAGAAACACAGCGGCATTAACCTGCTATTTTACGCTGGTATTTTGTGAGAGTGTGTTCCTTACCCATTTAAGCCGACCCATTAATACTACAACCATAATATAGCTGCAGCATGGCTCTACCACGTATACTCTGGAAGGGGTTAAGGACCGTGTTTTGTGTACTTCCTTGTGGGAGGCCTGTGCCAATCAATTCACCAGCTGAACTGGTGAATTGATTGGCTGTAATCACGTTAATGATGAAAGTGGTGAGTAGGTGTTAGTGTGCCCTTTCTGCTGGGAGTCCGTCTCGGTTTGTACCACACTCTATTTCTACCGACAAGCTGCAGTGCTTCTACGTTGGCTTCAATGTGAAAAGGTAGGAGAGCTAGAATAATTTCATGCTGTGAGATATTTCACCTTATAATTTATAGGTAATAATAATACATGATGTTCTTCTTGTTTTATGTTTCAGTTTTTATAGCAGAGGAGGCTAAGGCTAAGGCAGCTGATGGTAAGCGGTAGTCCACCCATGAACAATTGCAACTCCAAGAGGATTGCAGATGCATTGCCGGTCTTTTAGGAAGGAGTAAGCTCTTTTCTAGAAGGTCCCTAAGTCGTATCGGTCCAGAAAAATCGTCGGTGGTCGATGATAAACTATTCCACAGAGAGGTCTTACGAGAAAGAAAACTCCTAGTAAAACATACAGTGGTGGACCGCCAAGCACCCAGATGGTGCAGATGGTATCGGGAGTTTTGCCACGATGTGCGTTCGTGAAATTTGGCGGCTGGGATTAATCTGAACAATTCCTCAGAGCACTCTCCGTGGTAGGTGCGAAAGAAAATCCAAAGGGATGCAACATCTCTTCGCAGCGCCAATGAATCGAGCCGATCGGAAAGGACTCGGTCGTCGACAATTCGAGCCGCTCTGCGCTGGATGTGGTCAAGTGGCTGATAGAAGTTCCCTTGGACAGGCTTGGTGAGAGAACAGAATGCACGGGTTCCCGAAGGAAGGCGAGCTAGTTTCTCCCCAAGTCTGCCGATGTGCTCTGACTTTGCCTTGGCAATGACTCTTTTGAAGTACCTGGAGGCGGAATTATACTTCTTTTTAAGGGCACTGGTGTTTACATTCCGGGACGTTGATGTGTCAGCCCAGCCCGAGCATCTAGCACTCCTGCTTGCAGCGTGATGCTATTTTACAGGAGCGACTAAACCATGCCTGAGATCTGCCTCCGATGGGCACCACAAAGAAAGGAATAAAAAGTTCCATACCTTGAAATAGCATATCAGCGACAGAATTAGCAACAACGTTGGGATCGTCCAGCGGGAAGAAAACCCGCCCCCAAGGGTAGGATGCAAAGAAAAACCGCATCCTATCCGAATCGTCCGATCTATAGTGCAAACACGGCGGTAGCCTGCAGAATGCAACCGCGATTTCAGCGTGAGTGGCACCACACTCTGGACTAGACAATGGTCCAAGGAGCCTAGAGGGGCGTCAACGGAGACCTGATATCTGTCCGGATGAGAGTTCAGCAGAAGGTCCAACAGGGAAGGTGCATGATTCTCCACATCTAGAATCCGCGTAGGCAAAGTAACCAGTTATGTCAGACCATATGCCAAGGCACAATCATGAACAGATCTCCCCGCATGATCGGTTAAACGTAAACCGAGCAATTTGGCGTGATGGGCGTTAAAATCGCCGAGGATCACGATCTCTCTGCGCTTGGGATCTGCTGTAGCAAGGAATATGTAGCCATTGGGACGTGGTCGATGAGTCGGTCTGTTTCGGCATTACCGCTATGGACCTTAGAGGCACCCATAGACGCGCGGATGGTCGTCGCTGTCTACGCGTAGCCAAAGGATGGACAGGTCCGAACCTTCAAGACTGCCGAGGCGTCGAGAATAGATGTCCTCTCTGACGTATACGCAAACTTCAGCCCGAGGCACAAAGAAGTGTTCCAATTTGTACCCTGGGTAAGAGAGATACGAAGTATCAGCCGGAAAGGACACCTGCGTATTGGTCAGAAAGAGCAAAGCTGGCTTCGCCGTCTCGAGATGGTATTGGACGGCGTTTAGTTTCGCGTGAAGTCCTGATGTTGCAGAAATTCACGAAAAGCGTGGCAGGGGTCGCCTTGGTCCTGTTGTTCAGCTTGCCCCGAGCAGTTATTGTCTTGAGCGGTATGTTGCCTCCCCATTCCACCCAGAATACACTGGGCAGCCTGAACACCAACGCCCAGGAGTGGAGTAGGAAGTCCTGGATGCCCAGCTAGGGATTATCCAGGGTGCTGGTACCCTCCTGGGGTAGTCCTACATTTAATTCCGCTACTGGCAGTAGCCACTTATCATTAGTGGATTGTTAGGTAGTTTGTCACTCTTATATTGTAGTGTATATAAACCCTTGACGTTTTTCTTTATCACCAAATTAAGTTATAATAGTCCGATTTAACCAAGATTAAGGCATGAGCAAACAAAAGGAATGAGAATAATGGATTTGTTACACCACCTTGATACATATTGTGTTGGTAGAGCAGCTTGTTGCCATTAACCGTTGAACAATCGAAATATTACATAATAATATGTTTTATATGTGTCGCTTTTATTTCATGAAACATTCATCCACGTTGTATTTTCATTGAAGTGCATTTCATTTTCCGGCCGATTTCAAACTTTGAATAACACAGTGCTTTAATACAACATGATGTGTGTACATCATACATTGTATTTAGTGTAAGTTCATTGTAATAATTAAAAACTGTTTAAAATAATGTAAAAAAAATGAATTTTATGTACTGGTGCTACTTAACTCAGGATCACAGCGGGGTTTTAAGTTCGACAGTAATATAATTGAATCGAACAACTCAAACGTAAATTGTGAGTAAGTAAGAATAAAAGTAACAAGTTAACCGAGAGGCGGCTACTGAAGTTCGGACTTATTAAGCCATATAAAATTAACGATATCATGTCCTTTTAATGTATTTTTAATAACAATACAAAAGTATTGTGGCTAATGTATATTTTTCCTTTATTTTTATTTTGAAATAGTTTTTTTCTGGACGCCTTATAACGGCAGTATAATTGAGCAGTTTATATAATTTAAGATGGTTCATTGTTTTTAAAATATTTTATAATTGGAAAATAATACAAAGAACATAGGAAGAAACGTGGCAGCCGTAGAAACAGTTTTTATCGTAAAAATATTCGCTCATCATCCAGGGAGAAAACTAGGGAATACTATTATATGGACTGAACGCCGCACCACCCGGATATCAGTTCAAACCTCTTTATAAGCCTATTTAACCTAAAGCACAGAATAAATAACGGTACTACATACAGAAGTTGCACTCCTTTGATGTTGACTGATTGCCGACGTTTTAATAGCCTACATAGTTATTATTAATCAGATAAATCGCACACGCAAGCTAAATAAAACTTTATCGCTGCGCGCGAGTGTCCGCATACCACAGTATAATAAAATATGGTTTTATAGACTGTGGTATTATTTTGCATCTTTTCTCCTTTCTACGTCACAACGGACTTTCCGTGGTTACTAAGGGCTGTTAATAAAGAGTAAAAAAATGCTTTGTGAAATTGTAAGTAAGTACCTATTCTGACTATGATCGAACATATTTCCGCTACTATGTGAGTTCTGTGATGCCCAACGCATGCAACTTGCAAGGCAATTCGTCGGTAATCGCCACGCTTGGCTCGTAGGAGATAGGTAGATAGTGGAAACAACAAATAAACCCGAAATACGATTCCTAACAATAATATTATCGTATTCTACTTAGTTAATAATCTTGTAAACAAAGTTTTAATTTCAGTATTTTGTGTTATTAAACTTAAAATATTGTAATTACAAAAGACAAGTATAGGTATGTAAGTACTTGGGTACTGCAGTAAATTTCAACTAAGTTTTGTAATAAAGTACTTAGGTATTACGTCTGTAGTAAAATTATTACTTAATTCTTTTTTCGCTATAAGTACCTATCTAACAAAAAAATTCACCTTTCATTGTCATTTGGTAACTTAAAATGATATATCTGAATCCTTTGTTTGCTCATTAAGCATCCATCCTATCCCCCAACAATTATAGTAGCAACGACTCTTCTATTTTTATTACATTAAAACTTTTTCAACAATTTTATCCTACAATTAAATATACTAAACATTAAACAAAAACTATTTCGACGAGTATTTCAACAAATATTCACAAAAAACTACGTAAACAGCGTTAAAAAAACTTTTAGCATTCAATCGCCTAGAACGCGTTCGCCCCAACTGCGTTCTGCCCCGGGGGCGCCTCGCGATTGTAGGTAATTATTTCACACAGGTAGCAAGAATGACAGAGGCCTGCCTAAAGTCACTTATTAAGGCTTTAGTTAAACCAGATCGCTTGTGAATTCAATACTGTTACTTAATGTCCGTCTCAATCAGACGAACACAGACGTGCTCAGATTTTATATTTTATGTATCCAGAATAAACAGTAAAATATGATGATTGTATACTTACATCAAATTTATCTCACCTACCCACTTTTTTTTACATGGGGAAATGCCTACCCATACCCGCTTCGCGGGGGCAAGGACGGGTTATGTCGGACTCGCACCGACTAAAACCCCATGGTGTTCCAACTTCGCCGCATATTGGCAGAGCCACGGTAACGCTTTCGCACACATCCGCGGCGCCACCAGCGCCGGCCGTCCCATGGCAGCCCCACCTCGAAGGAGGACTCTCCTCCCATTTTCCTCCCAGGAAGGGCGCACCAGGAACACAAGCCACGCCCTCATCCACAGCCTCCAACTCTAACTGCGTAACGCCCCCCCGAGTCCAATATGCTAAGGCCAAGGAGCCAGGAAAATCGAGCGCTCGGTAGCACCCGCTTTCCCGACCCCAGTTGCGGATCTGGTCTTTGGCTCCGCCGCCAACCAAGTTTCGGCTGCGGAGGTTAGGGAGAGCGGAGCCTCGCAACACCGACACTCCTCTCCCCCCGTGGTCCCACCACCACCGCATCAACGGTGTGGCCCCGTCAGAGTCACTGAGGATAGGGCGAGTGGCGCTTCGCTATACCAGCACTCCTCTTCCCCCGCGACTCCACCGCTGCAGCGGTAGGGGAGTAGGCACCCCTCCGCCGCAGCTACCGACACACATCCGAAGGGCTCGCCAAGTCCACTCGGAGTGGCCACCTCAAGCCAGCCCTATACCACGGGCCAGCCAAGGTTCCTCTTGTTCACCGCGGATGACCAAGCTACGGCTACTAAGCCCCCCCGCCACGACTAGGCGGGAACCCGTTCGGGGGTACCTACCCACCTACCCTCGTGTGTGTGTGCGTGAAGCTATTTTTCTTTAAATACTGTCGCGAACTCTACTATGTGGTAAAGCCAGTATTATACAGGCCTGCATTTCATCCTAGTCCTAAGTGGTGACAACGCATCTGTAGCCTTCTTTGTTTAAAGTTAGATGCACGTGTCAATGTATTGTAGTAGCTTACTACCATCAGGTGAAGTGTAAGTTCGTTTGTTACTTCAGTTTTATAAAAAATGTTATCATAGATAATATTTTATTTCTCTGACATATTGACTTCCTCAAAATGTTTTCTTTCATGGAAGTAATATTACTGGTGCCGACGGGGATTGAACTCACTTTGCTTGCGGACGATAAATTTTAAAACGAGCGCTTGGCTGAGCTGCGGTGGTGGCTAGGGATGAAAGTTTCCTTGAAAATATATCACGTAATATATTGTATGTTTGTAAAGATAAAATATGAGGTAAATTATATTAAAATGACGTTTATGTGAAAATTAAAGACAAATGAAATAGGCACCATTAACATAACAACCTATCAAAAGTCCACTCCTAAACAGAGATTTCCCCATAGATTGTCTTATGGGGGGAATTTTCCAATAGCTCACACACTTGGTAGGCGGGTTGGCAATTTTTTTTTATTATTTATATTTTATTAGGAAGACGCTGCAGCCCATCTCCCAGGTTGTTACCCTCTGTCACCTCTTACAACAACCACGGGACGATATGGTTTAGTGGATATTGTTACACCACTACGAGTTGTTGAATGATGGTTTAATAAAATACAGAGAGGGTTTACTAGATCGAAATAAAATTTATTTCCATTTTATCCAGAACTTTATGTATCTCATAAGTAGAGATTAAACTTTTAGCCTGCAAGGCAGTCCTCCTTGATACTAGGTTTTAATTTTTCTTGATATGCAACAAAATGATTTTTATTTCAACCATTTCATCACATTTTTGGAATATTATGGAGTATGTACACCAACCATATCCTCTTAAGCCAACATACTGTTTCTGTTGTAAAGATATCACAATATTTTGATAAAACCAGGATTTAGATCAGAAACTGGAAAATAACAAAAGGGAAACTCATTTTCATCAAAACCTCAAGCACATTAAGGAATTTGAACAAAACCTAGATTTTATACAGAATTTTCTTATCTAAAGTCTTAGTATAAACAACAAGAAAAAGTCAATATTATGACTTTTTCTTAGGGTTTGTGAGAACCGGAGACCTTTTTTATTGGAAACGTGGCATTCGATCTTAGTCCTCAGGGTGACAACGTTTCTGCACTCATATTCTTAATCGAAGACAGATGTAGATGTCTGTGGACCACAGCATCTACTTACCATTAAGTGGACTGTGTGTACGATTATCACGCTTATACTTTAAATAAAAAATAATAATATCGCCTTCTATCGGAAGCCGTAAGATCTTTCTGGAATTTCTCATAGTTACTATTAGTTAGATACTCACACGACAAAATAGGTAGGTAAGTAGCTATTACACCACTATCACACGGTAAACCTACCCTACAAATTATACCTGAGTAAATTACGTTCCCATTTAATGAGATTCAAATTTTAAACCGTTGTTTTAGGTAAAAGATAAGTTACAAAACATAAACAAAAGAGATGATTGACGACAAACTTAAAGGGTAATTTATGGAAGCCGTTGCGTGTCAGGTTAAGGATTAGGTACGGAAAAGTCATTGTCATAGAAATTTACCCAATACTAGAGGTTAATATTGCTGACGAAAATCTAAATTCTGTTTAAGTTTGCTTTATAATTTCATGTACTTTAACTTCCTATTGGACAACTTCCATAATAGTATGTTGTGTAATATCGGATAATAGAGAGTCCAAATCAGTTGTTATAATCGTGTATTGTGTAATATCGGATAATGGCGAGTCCAAATCTACCCGCGGGGTTAGCCAAGCTGAATTTCTACAGTTGTTAACGCTAATAGATTTTTTTTAAATGAATGACATCAACATTACGTCACGTGACTTATCGCTGGATATTATATCGTTGTTAAATATTAAGCCGTAAGTAGTGGCGGTGTAAGAATATCCCCTGCCCCATACTGTCCAGACAGAGGGAAACTGAAACAGGAAATGGGCAGCAGTATCTTCCTGGCTACAAACTTAAAAATATTGGTAAATCCATTTGGGCATGCCCTAAGCGCATTAAAAAAATTACGTATAACATGATTATACGGAATTTTTTAAAGTAGTTTAAATACACACAAGTTTTCACTAATAAACTTATTATACTTCTAATTTTCCGATAATTTTCTGTTAAACTAAATTAAAAAAAAAAGTTTGGAAAATCCAAAAGTGCACGACTCATAATGCTCATATGATCATCATATCATCATTCAGGTCACTCCATAAAGTCCAAGACGTAGAATTTCCCGAAGGGTATGTATGTGGTCTATGACGCTAAAGCCTTTTCGGAAACAAGCTTGTTTGGGAGGCTGGAAGTCGTCGAGTCTTAATGACTCTCAAAAGCAGCACGTAAACGCGGCTCAGAAGGGAAATCGGTCTGTAGTTATTCAAGAGAGCATTGTCGCCTTTCTTGAAGAACAAGACCACCGCACTTCTGCTCCACGCCTCCGGTGTAGTGCCACCATAGAGGACGGATTTAAAGAGCTTCTGAAGAACATCAAGTACCGGTTTTTCATAGCCTTGCCGTTTTCAAGGTGCGAGAGCTATTTTAATCTCGCTCAGACTGACGTCCGGAATATCATCGGAATAGTGTCGAATAAGACTTGCTCTTGGATCGTTACTCATACTTGCGTGTCGCTCCAACGGTGATGTGTACAGCTGCCCATAGAACATTTCAATCTCACTCAAAATCTCAGGTGTCCCGGAAACGACACTGCTACTCCCGGAAACGACACTGCTACACTCGGTCTTCAGCTTCAACAGTTGGCTCTTTCTGGCAGACAGATCTCTAGCAAAGAATTTTGGAGACCATTTAGAGATCTGTCTATTCAGTTGCCTGTATGCTGTCAAATCTGTTGAAGACTGCAGCTTCATTTCCCGTCTAACAGCCATGATTAAGAGTGTGATCGGAGAGTTTTTGTGTTCTTCTGCGGCGGCTCTTGCAGAACTTAGCTCCGACCGCATGGACAGTTTCCACGAGCTTATCATTTATGTCTTCCACTTCATTGCAGTCTTCTAGGCACTGAAAACCATTTTGTAACTCGAGCTGAAAGGTTTCGGGAATTTGGATTAGAGCACGAGGGGGACGGAGCGTTGACTTCTTTAGACGAGACCTCTCCAACTT
The DNA here is from genome assembly GCA_029286625.1 of Parnassius orleans. NCBI lineage: Eukaryota > Metazoa > Arthropoda > Insecta > Lepidoptera > Papilionidae > Parnassius > Parnassius orleans. The sequence goes on along the minus strand of JAGSMP010000080.1, from coordinate 22,357 downwards.
AATGTTTAGGTTAAGTTACAAAATGCCTGTTTGTTCTAATTAAAATATACTCAGTAGATTATTTGTTCTACGTCTGGTATTTCGATCAACAATCCGCAAGCCAGGTGTGACGACTTCTATTGAACGGACACGGACCAGCAGTGGACTTTACAGATATAAGAAAAAGAAGATTCAACGCCGGAGAAGCTTAAGAAATAAGCATTCTCTCTCATTTCATAATACGCGAACGTATCGATGAAGAATGGGGTTGAGTAATCCTATTTTTCTGAGAAAAAATATTACTATGGCATGTGAAGAAAACATAAGATTGCATTGGGGTCATACGGCTGTCTCTTTCTTGTCCTTAAAACCCTCACAAAATGAAAAGAGGCCTGTGTCCATAAATACGTATGTAGGTTGTAACTCTAATAATAAGTAGTACTCTTCAAGTAGTTCAATCATATCAACAAAGTACTCTTCAAGTAGTTCAATCATATCAACAATATCAAGTAGTTACTCTTATCGTAGATACTAATTGTTGGTTTATAATTCACTTAATAGTAATTCTTATCATAGAGACTAATGTAAGTGCATTATCTGCAGTACAGCGGGCTGCGAGTTGGATTCCTGCACAAAACAAATTTGATTATATTGATTTTCCGAACGAGGAATTAATTCCTCATACATTTCTTATACAAAAGTCTTACACGCTTTTTATGAAAAATATATACAATGTACAACGTTAGTATCAAAAGAGTAAAAAAAAATTTGATAAAAGGCACTTTTATATGGACATGCATAATTTATTTTAAACTTCAAATTCTTCCTTAAATCTTCTCTTTTCTTCTATTTAAAAAAAATTATCTTTCAATATGTCCACTAGAATTTCCCCTGTATCGTGAAGGCAGTTTATATACAAAAAATTACACAAGGAGAAACATCCCGACCTGAAAAAATAATTCTTAGGCCATAAAAATACTTGTTCCGTGTGGGATTCGAACCCGCGGTTTTTAGCGGCGCAACTCAGTCCTTCTAAGCCACTGCGCCATGGTGCCAAGTGCAAAAAATTTGTCAGAGGTCTATTCTGAGCAAGAATTACATTTCTAGCATCTAGTAAAACACAAGATTAAATTTCTGTGACATGTTTATTACTCCACTGTCCTGTTTTTTAAACTTAAAGCTTTTTTACTGCAATATCCCTGCAAATTAATTAGAACATAAAATGAGCAGTTGAATCGCTATTGCGAGCATAAGGCGATTTTAATATCAGACTCTTAGCAAGAATAAAATGACAACAGCAAGCATTGTGACAGACGCTATGAATATAAAAAGCATCTTAACTAACTCAAAAATAAGGCTAGTACCATCTTGGTAGTTTAGGTTTAAAATAAGGGTGACAAAAGAGCACACCTGGTGATAAGTGGATGCAATGACACTAAGACACCTACATCTATTCTTAATTGAGAACCAAAATGTAGATGCATTGTTAGCCTTGAGAGTCGAAAGAATGTCAGTTCCTCTGCACTCACCACAAAACAGTAATATTAAGCTGTTATTCTGTGAGAGCGTGACGTGGCGTTGTGAAAGCACAGGTCGAACTGACCCATTCGTGCTGCAACCATAATATACCTGCTGCTAATATCTTACTAACAGAAGCATCTCACCATATATATAATCTCCACCATTAATAAATCTCCACCATTAATAAAAGACATACAAGAAAATTGTTAAATAATTTAAAATCACCAAGCGGAAAACAAGAAAGTAATTCGACGTCGCCAACAAGATAAACACATTAGGAAATACGTGTACATGGGAGTGGTAGCGATATGGCTGAAAGCCAACGCTGAAAACTAACTTTGTGTAGATTAGCAAGTGACCTGTATCAAAAAATTACAGATAAAATCCACGTAAAAATTTATAGATGTTAATGACTGGATATTTAAAGCATTTTATGCAGTAAAGTGGTAAAATCACAGTCTATATACTCTCCTCAACTCATTTCTGCAAGGGTTTTAGATCATGAATTGTCCACCGCTTTGCCAAAGTGCTTGTTCCAGACTTCACATGCCTTTGAAATATATATTTTTTTTTTTCAAACATGCAGATTTCCTCACGTTTCCTTCACTGTCGAGCACGTGGTAAATCAGCACTAAATTGCAATGCAATTTCATTGGTGCCGGCGTAGATAGAAACCGGGTTGGTAGCGTTATGTGAAATTTAGCACGGTTCTCGATGCTTTTATGCAAAATGTTTCAAAAATTTAATGTCTCAGTATATTTGTGAAATAAACGCTAACGAACACAAGCAACTATGAAATAAACTCAGCTCACATAATACCAGCGTAAAATAACAAAATAATGCTGTAGTGTTTCATACGGTTAAAATTAAGACGCGAGCACTTTGCGTGCGTGCATGAGTACGTGGTCGCTTGCGTGCCCGTATTTTAAATAAATCGTTTCACTTTAATCCTTACTTTGCGAGCGCGCTAACCATCTGAGCCGTGGTAGCTCAGATGATTAGCGCTCGCTGTGGCACAATACGCGAGAAACCGGGTTCGATCCGCCGGCAACAATGAAATTGTTAATTGCAATTTTAAGTGCTGATTTACTACGTGCTCGGCGGTGAAGGAAAACATCGTGAGAAACCTGCATGTCTGAGAAATCAAAAAATATTTCGAAGACCTGTGAAGTTCGCCAACACACATTGGGGCAGCGCGGCAGACATTTCCTTGCCCTAAAACCCTCTCAGAAATTAGAGGAGGCCTGTGCCCAGCAGTGGGACGTATATAGGCTGTAACTTTACGCTTTTTACTTTTAACCTTAGGGTGATAATACCAACCAACATCTTGATTTTAATATTTCATTTTAATTTTAATATTTCATTTCTTCGGGCTTAATAGAAAATCACAATTTTTGAATAAGGAAAGGACATCATTATAGTACACGTGCGTTGAGTGTTTGTTTAGGTCTTTACGAAAATTCGACAAACAAAATGAACCCCAAGAAAAACTGATTCTGCAGTCAACATTGACAAATTGCGAGAATTAAGCTGAAGTAGTATTTGAATTGGAATAGACACAAATGTTTATATAAGTTTATGTGTATTATTGTCAAAGTAATGCCCTCCAAAATGATAAAATGCCCCCCATTTATAATTCAAATCAATCCGTATAGCATTTTCCAGCACTCAACTCACAAAATATAGACTAACTTCTTCCGATATTTATGTTTTCTGGTATCATAAATTTGTGCACTAAAATGGATAAACATTTGCAATAAACATTAAAGAAAATTTAAAATGGTAACCGTGTGTAAGGGCATAAAATAATTAATTTTTATTATATAATTTTTAAAGTTGATAACTTTGCAGTTGACGTTGTATTGTTCGTTCAAATTTTCTAAAAGACTGAGTAGATTTTTTATATTTAATTTTCAGAAAAATCGAAGAAACAATAATAAAACTATTAGAAAATGCAAAGTTGGGTTTATATAATATTGTTATCTATTGTATTAATAGAAAATAAACAACCTTAAAACCTAGTTAGTAATAGAATTGTTCAAAATAGAAATGCAGCTTCTGAATTAATTAAGAACTTTAAATGAGTCACGAAATGAAATTCCACCTTTGTGAATCCAGTACTTCAATATAAATTAAAACTATATAGTTCCATGATTCAGTTCACATATTTTACGTTCTAATTTTAAAGCAGTGGACGGTTTTATTGCATTTTAATTTCATAGAATTTTACTGCATAAATATTTGCTGCGTGTAAGAGAATTCATCGCCCCTATTTCATCCAGTGAGTGTCGTAAGGGCCGATTGTGCCACAGGGTGGCGATTACAATAAATTTAATTTATTTTTAAGACAAGTAAGGTTGAAAACACAGTTGCACGGATAACAATGAATGTTGTATGAAAGACCACTTACATATAATATACCCTATTAATAAAATGCAGAGAATTGACATCACTTAGGATTAAGTTGGATTGCCTCATTACTAGTAAACAGGGTCTCCGGCTATCGTTACTGTCCATAAAAAATACAGCAATATTATATTCTCCGGTATTCTCTGAAAGCGTGGTCCGTGGTCGAGCCGCCCAATACGTGCTGCAGGCATGATACAGCTGTTAAGTGTATCTACCGCTTATGGTGATGTGCGAACCAGAATTTTTTAATGGAAACGATGCATTCCACCTTACTCCTCAAGCGTGACAACGCATCGGCATTTTAGTTTTATTTGAGGAAAGATATATGTCTATAGGCCACAACATCCACTCACTATCACGTGGATTGTATGCTCGTTCATCACCTTTATTCTATACAAAAACAAATATCACTCTTTGGTGCCTACGTCCATGTTCAGAGCGCTCCCATGTCTTTATATATTGTTATTCTGTATAGTTATTACATTTTAAAGTGATGTCGATTATTTTCTTGCCATCGCCTTCAGATTGAATGGTATAAATATCTTGTTTTATAATAGGCGAAAACAAATCATACAGAAATCTCTTAACAAAATTTCAAGGTATGTATTACAATTCAAAATGTATCAAAGGTCGGTTTCAAAAAACAATCCGGTAAAACTTCTAATTACTTTTATTGGAAAGTAATGAATCATTTCTTCATCTTTGATCTTATTCGTGCTTTCTTATCAAAAAACTTAACGCCATTTTGTGTACAGTTGTTAGGTTTCTTTATATTTTTTAAGGTTACAAAATGTAATTTTATTTAATTTTCAAAATTTGATTACAAAACGAGTTTTACAAAATAATATGCTTCTAATTCGATAACTGTGTACAAAAGTTACGGATAAATATTCTTCCACCGCAATTCAGATAATTCGATACGTTTTGCCAACAACGCAAATTTCAACAGTTCGTTGCGGTGAAAATTTTAGAGCATATAATTTTTAAACTTCGCACCTAATTAGCACCTAAAAGGCCCCTAGTTTTGGCTTTTTCTAAATGCAAATTCCTGACTTTCCGTTCCCGGCGAGACAGAGCTGCCACAGACACCATCGGAATCATCGGCGTTGACATATCGAATGACGTACTGTTTCGTAGTCACTTGGAAGGGAGGAGTAAATTGGCCTGTAAAAAGTTTGGCGTGCTCATCAGAGTGGGACAATATTTTATGCCGGTACACCGCTTGCAACTTTACAAGGCGTAGGTTCGGCCTCACATGTAATCTTTGGGCTGGGGCACCCCAGTGCCAAATCCTTCCATTTAACCGCATCCAGCGCAGAGCGGCTTGAATGGTCCTTGGCCGAGTTCTTTCTGATCGGCTCGATTCCCTGGCGCTGCGAAAAGGTGTTGCATCCCTTTGCATTTTCTATCGCATTTATCACGGAGAGTGCTTTGAGGAATTGTTCGGATTGTTTCGGTTTCCAGCCGTCAAATTACACCAACGCACGTCACGACAAATCTCATGATACCATCCACACCATCTTGATGCTTGGCGGTCCATCACTGTGTTTTTACTAGGAATTCTCTTCCTCGTACAATCTCTTTATGGAATAGTTTACCACCGGCGATATTTCCGGACCGATACGACTTAGGAACCTTCAATAAAAGAGCTTTATTCTTTTTTTAGAACAAGTGGCAACAGTGGGCAACGCTCCTGCGATTTCTGGTGTTGCATTTGTTCATGGGCAGCGTTAGTCACTTAACATCAGGTGAGCCGCATACTCGTTTGCCTCTTCTATAAAAAAGAATGACTTTTAATAATTGTATATATAATTATATAATTTATTATTTACAAGGAATAAAAATATTTCTATTTCTACCCATATTCCGTTACAATTTGTCTTTATGTTTATAATTTAATGATGGTGGGTCGCCTTTTCTGTCTAGGAGTTACTCTGGGTAGGCCCTCTTACATATTTCTGACATTGAATAGCACAGCAGTCATTGCACTGCTGTGTTTCTATCGGAAGTGTTAGTGAGCCAGTATAATAAGGGACTGTGAGCCATTTCATCTTAGTCCTCAGAGCATGATTACATCTGTAGTTTCTTTGCTTGAAGTTGGCTGCAGATATAAATGGACGGTAGTAGTCACTTGCCATCAGTTGGACTGTAAATTAGTTCATCACTTCAGTTTATTAAAATATAACATGCATTCATTACAAGTTGAAACTGCACTCAGTTTATGGTACTCGTACTTGTTAATCTCATGTAGTATTTCAGCATCATAAGCACGAAGCGTGTTTTAACTATGTCAATTTAACGTGTTGTATGGAACGCTAATTCGGTCGGAGAGATTAAACTTTCGCACGTACTTCCAAGTAAGAGTAATGTAGAATCCTTAGAAGTGTTCTATATAAATATTATCATTATGCTATTTTAAGTACTGATTACCGTCAACACCTATCAAAATTTAACTGCTGAACATTGGCCTTCTTCATAGATTGCCTCACAAGTGGGATATTTGCCATAGTTGTCAGGCTATCAGCTGGCAGGCGGTTTTGCAGCCGCAGTTTTTTTGAGTTGATACTAGGATGACGTTTCTTTTGGTCTACGAGTGATTGTCCTATATTTTTGGTCATAAATAATTGTTCCGGTATTTGTTTGGTCTACAATTAATTGTTCCGGGTCTGGATGTTTGGCCATGAGAAATTTATTAATGTTAAACGCCTCTACGATAGAGGTGTCTCCTGTGTTGGTGGTCTCCTGCAACAATTCAGCTTTTTAGAAAAGTGAATTGTTGTAAGGGCTAAGTTTTATTATACAGAAGAAAGAGAGAGTAGAGAGAGGAATTCGCTGTATCCTCATTTCTTTGACACTGTATCCTAGCATGCTTTGTATCTACGTTACACCGGATATGTCAGCTCGGAACACTGAGTGTTCCTGCGTGTTCTCATATGTATATACTTGTTGCACAATAATATGTACACCACACTTGATAACTTCCAATAGTAATATTCAGAATATCGTTATGTTATCATTTGAATACGTAATCGGTGATATATGTCTATGGTCATAGCATCAGGTGGACTGTGTGCTCAATAGTCACCCTTACTCTATAAAAAATCAGAGGTAGAGATCTACGTTTTCCGTTCTGTGGAATATCGAACATAACCAAAATAATTAAAATTGTGTTTTCAAAGGGTGAGTTTCTAGATACACTTGATCATCTCTAAGTCCGACTATGGGCTATGTACTCCTTCGTTACTTTTTTTTTCTAGTAGGGGGTAAACGAGCATATCGCAAACATAATGGTAAGTGACTACTGCCGCCCATAAACAACTGCAACACCAGGGAATTGCAGGTGCGTTGCCGGCCTTTAGAAAGGAGTAACCTCTTTTCTTGAAGGACCCTAAGTCGTATCGGTCCGGAAAATCACCGGTGGTAAAATATTCCACAGAGAGGTCGTACGTGGAAGAAAACTCCTAGTGAAACGTACAGTGGTGGATCGCCAAGCATCCACACGGTGTGGATGGAATCGAGTTTTTCTTTAATTTTGTTTTTATTTACGTCTCTATATAAATAAACACGGATAAAATAATATAACACTAATTATTTAGTACCTTCAAAATAAAATTAATTTGAGTACAGTAACATTTCGGTTACTAATATAGAAAATGCATCCAAATTAGTATTATTAAATTAAAAATAATTTCAAATTGAAATATAGAAGTCAAGTCAAAATTATTAAAACTAAACAGATAATATTTAAGCTTTAAAAGTTCATCAAACATTCATGTGATCATCTACCCCAAATCGTTCTCAAAATCCCAAAAATCAGTATGAGGCGGCATAGAGAAACTGAAACGGAGATGGGCTAGGCATCATCAAAACTGCGGCTCATAACACGTCTGCCAAGCGTGGCAACTATGGCAAAATCCTCTCAATAAGGCAATCTTTAGGAGGCCTATATTCAGCAGTGGACTTACATAGGCTTTTATGAATGAATGAATCAAACGAAAATAGTAATTAATTTTAAACATGCGAGATGTGTTCTTCTGCGCGTTTTTGAACAATAATATTGTGTATTAAAACATTAATACTGGTTAACGTTCTGTTAGTTTATTTTTCAAAGCAATAATTTCTTTCAATCTTTCGATCAAAGATAATTTTAGGCAAATAGTAAACCTCCAAATTTTCCTGTATTCGTTAAAATTGCTTCGATATGTTCGTTTACCTGTTGAGTCTAAAGATTTGGTGATGGGCAAGTGAGAATGGACGTCGAATTTACTTAAATCCTTTTATCAATGACCGGTCATGAGCACGACATAATTAGACTGCGGCCCACATTGGAGGTCAACCAAAGTTTAAAATTAGTGTATCCCGCTATTTCTGTAGTTAATATTTTGAAAGTTCAACAACAATTTCTTCAATTTAATGGAGGCCTGACTAAGTTTTTTTTAAATTCTAGCTCAATACTTTAAAACAATAATTCACTTATCATCATTATCATCATTATTATCATCATTACAGCCCTTCAAAAGTCCAATGCCAAACATAGGTCTTCACTATGAAATGCCACAAAACACGGTCCTGAGCCATCTGCATCCATCGATTTCCTGGATGTTTTAACAGGTTGCCACTCTGCCTAGTGGCCATCCTAGGCATATATATATACCATCCTATACACTGCTTGACGATACAAGGCTGTCATTCTAAAACCTAATTTTTTTATCGTTTTCGGTTCGTCGTGCTTTATGGCCGGCCCATTTGCCACATCAGCTTACTCTAGGATCCGTTAGACAATGTCGGTTAGTCTGGATCTCTTTAGTGTCATCGTTACATATTTTATCATATTCTTATTAAAGCCTATCAAAGCAACATTCAAGCGCTGGACCATGGTTTTCCACAGATTTTTTTTATAGGATAAGGTGACAAACGAGCACACAGTCCACCTGATGGTAAGTGGTTGCTGCGGCCCATAGACATCTACATCTATCCTCGATTACAAATCAAAATGCAGATGCGTTGTCACCCGTGAGGACGAAGATGGAATGCCTCTTCTCCAGTAAAAAGGGTCTCCGGTTCTCTACACTCACCATACGAAACACAGCAGTGTTAAGCTGCTATTTTACGCTGGTATTCTGTGAGAGCGTGGTCCTTCCCCGGTCGAGCCGACCCATTCGTGCTACAACTATACTACTAATATAGTTGCAGCATGGCTCTACCACGTTTATTTGCTATGGAAACTGCAGTTTTTTATTATTTTCAGCTGTTATCATGATGATGCTGTAGCCCAACTCCTGTTTCAGTTTCCTTCTTACGCCTCTTACGACACCCACGGGATGTTATGGGATAGTAGATTGTTTTACGCTTCCACTAGACGGCACCTACCAATTTATCATATTCTATTTACATATATATTTTAAAAGACATAACTCAACATTAAGATGTTATGGGATGTGGTTTAAAATTTGAATGGAACCATTGTTAAAGTACACTATATAAAATAAAGTCCTAGATGTATTACGAGAAACGCTAATGCTTTGCCTCTCTGGCGTCGGGTCGGTGTCGCACTGAACTGTGTGTGGCATAGATTTGATATATAGGATGCTGAAAAAGCACTGTACAGGCACTAAGCCTCCGCGCAACACCGCGGCTTGCTCTTAGGTTAGATTCAAAATTCAAAAATGCTCGGAGGTGAAGTATTGTGTGGATAGCAAAATAAGAAACTGAAAAATTTGGGTACACTTGAATTCCACCAACAGGCATTTATAACATAAACACCTTGGGCCCTTCTCCTGAATGAGAGAAGGACCTTAGGTGAGCCTGTATATATGTAGGCTAATAATGTATATTATGCACTAGTAGAATCTCGTCTAAGATATAGCATTAAATTTTGGGAAATAGTTATGATTACAATCTTAAGAAGGCATTTATTATACAAAAGAGAGCAATAAGAACAATGTTGCGCATACCGCAAAGACAGTCGTGCCAATAACATTTACGAAACCTAAAAATACTTACAGCGCCAAGTCTTTACATTCTAATTCTTCTTACAGACCTTGTTAAACATTTAGACAGATATGAAAACTCAGAAAAAGGGTTAAGCGTCATGAAAATATATTGCGAATCTGATACAGCCTAACCTACAGATAATTAAATATTGTGCAAGATATCAAGCGGTCAGACTATTTAATAAATTGCCAAATGATTTAAAATGCATAACAAATGTGATCCAATTTAAAAGCAGATTGAGGTCGTATCTTCTGGAATATAGTTTCTATAGTGTAGAAGAATATGTTAATTTTAATTGTAGGAAATAATAATTTTGGACTGATGATAAAATATAGTTAAATAACTGACATATTTCTTTTGTAATGTTATTATTTTGACATATTTCTTTATTGTAATATTGTTATTTCCTATTATTGTAATTTTATTATTTTGATGTAGATATTTGATGGTATACATTTATTTACATAACACAATATACAATATTTTATTATATACAATATTAAAAACTACTTGATTGAGTATTGCATATGTTACGGACGGCGAAGGGAGCCGCTGCTCCGTCGCCCCTCATACCCTGTTACGCCCTGCACACCGCACACCGCCGGACGTCACGTGATGTCTGCGACGCCGCGTGGGAACACGACACCGGTGAAACCCCCGCCGCGCAAATAAAAGAAGGGCATCCGGCCGCGTCGACCAGCGTACGGTAGTACAACTGTATCCGGTAGGATGGCGAGAGCCCTCCGCATAGACGCTATCACCACACCCTCTCTCCCGTCCTGACGTTACTATTGCCTTCGAGGACGATAAAAGGCTGACTGCTTTGCAGACAGCATCGCTGCGCAATGCTCTCCCAGGTCACATCCCACCGACCCCTCCCACATCCAGGCAGTGGAGGATGAGGTCCGCCACCGGAACTCACCCCCCACTGCCTCTGACCCTATCACTGTGTCCAAAGATGAGATTTCATCCATCATCAGGAAAAGTCACCCCAAGTCCAAAAGGCACTGGTGCGGATGGCATTTCCAACCAAGCCCTCAAACATTTTCCTGAGCAGGTGACCTTATTGGCTATGATCTTCAACGCCAGCTTCAATCTCAGTTACTTTCCCACCACGTGGAAAGAGGCAACTGTCATTGGCATCCCCAAGCCAGGAAAGCCTCACCACCTCCTCCAGTCACCGTCCCATCAGCCTCCTCAAGGCCATGGGCAAACTCTTCGAACGCGTCATCCTCACTCGCATGAGGCGCGATCTGCCAATTTGTTTCCGAGCAAAACACTCATGCCTCCAACAAGTTCACCGTATAGTGGAATATATCCTTAGCGGTTTTTATCCTCGTCGTTATAAGACCATCGCGGTCTTTTTGACATAGCTAAGTCGTTTGATAGAGTCTGCCATGAAGGCCTTATCCACAAGCTATACAAATTAGGCCTCCCTGATCGTCTTGTCCGTCTGTGGCCTCACTTGAAAGATCATACCTTTCGTTTCAGACACGAAGGTACGCCTCCTCTCCGCGTCATATCCAAGCCGGTGTCGCTCAGGGCTCCGTGCTTGCCCCTCTTTATACAGAACGGGGTCCCACATATATGCAATAAATGAAACCATATACTTGTTATCGCCTTTGCTGACGATATACAAAAATGAACGTAATCGGTCCAGTAATTAGGTCAAAAGTAGAGTTTTAATTTTGCAAATTTGAACTCTCTATAGAATTGGTCACTAAGTCAATGATTCAATGAACTTGAACTTGAACATTAAAAGCGACGTTGCCACGCAGCAACCTATTGTGACGTATCGACAGCGGTGTCTTTTGGCGACGTCCATAAACAAGCGGCACGAGGCACGCGGCGTTCTTCAAAGGCAACGGCGCAAGTGCGCGCGCTTGTGTCGTAGAGTAGGACAACTGTTATTGACCATTAGCTTCTTTCAAAGGAGCAATGCTCGTTAAATAAAAATGATTAGCTTTAAACACTTAGGGCATGTTTTATCATGTTGTTATGATAATTCTAAAACACTACGACCTAAGCATTTAAAGCTAAACTTTAAAGCTTTTTGTTTAAGTGTGATCTTGTAGATTTAGAGTAAGTTCAATTGTACAAAAATAAACTTTTTTTTAACGATCAATAACTTGTCAATTGTTATCAAATCAAAAATCAAAATTACTTGTATTCAAATGTAGTAGGTAAGTAAGTGTAAAAGAAAAGTATCGGTAAACGATAATTGCACCGTGTGGTATTTATTACTTTTATTATTTTCGCCATTTTGGAATTTGGAAGTTTGGCTTTCAGTTCACCGCAATTCTTCCAGAATATAGGTGCGTTTCGCTGCTTACGCGCATTGCTTCAAGTGATTTATTTTTCGTAAGATAAATACAATTAGTCCAACAATTTTTTTTACGGTGAAATAGACACTTATTAGGTAATTGACTTTGTGTGTGTAAATAGTGTTTTAAGTACGTTTATTTTTATTATTTTTTCACTGTGATATTGACACTACTTGACTTTTGTGTGTACGTGTTGGCGGCGGAAAATGCCAAGACAGCAGCATTTTTACAGTGCGGCAGAGTATACAGACATGGTTTTATTGTATGGCGAATGCCGCCAAAATTCAGCGTTAACTCTGCGTACTTATCGTGAGAGATACGGCGCAACTCGCGTCTGCCCTACTAGCGTCCGGACAATCCTAGGTGCTGTCCAAAGAATCAGGGAAAATCAGCGCATAGTGCCCAACACTCATGAAGGAGTTGCTCCGCGTCACTTTCCACCCTCGTTCGAACAACGAGTCTTAGACCATTTCGATCGGAATCCAACCTGCAGCCTTAGACAAGCTGGGCGTGTGTTTAGAGTGAGGCATAGAACAATACACAGAGTGCTGAAAAGGAACAAACTACGTCCTTATAAATATGCTAAGGTGCAGGCGCTGCTGCCCCGTGATAAGCCGATTAGAGAGTCTTACTGCCACTGGGTACTGGAAAAAATGTCTCAAGACCAACGTTTCCTATCAAATGTGTTTTGGACAGATGAAAGCACGTTTACTCGAAACGGCATATGGAACCGACAAACCATGCATCACTGGAGCCATATGAATCCCCATTTATTTAGGGAATCAGCTCATCAATACCGATTTTCCATTATTGTTTGCATTCACCCTGGCTCTGGATCCTGAACGAAATTTGTTGAGCAGGCTTTAGGACAACATTATGCGGCGATGTAACTTGTGCATTCAAGAACGTGGCGGACATTTTGAAAATTTAAAAATTTAGGGTTCCTTTAAATTTTGCAACTAATATGCAATAATATTTATTTCGTTCAGTTCCATTTTCGCTATATAAAAAGTGGCGGTAAAAATACCTAAACAGTTTAGTGAGTAAGTTTTTATTTCATCGCACATTGTCAAACCAACCAAAGGCCGTGCCGACAATAACGCTGCCTGCCGCCAACCGCCATGCCACCGCGTGCAACGTAGCCACTCTTCCAAGGGGTCAAGGTACGTAGTCTAAACAGAGTGTTTACTTTACTGAATACTGTTCACCAACGACATTCCCATCCCGTCGAATGGTGTTCAGCTCTCCTCTTTGCTGATGACACAGCCCTCTATTATAAAGGTGCCTCACTCTACCTATCCGAACAAGATCAAACAGTCAGTTAGTGACTTAGGAGCTTGGTTACAAAAATGGCGTATAGATGTGAATCCGAGAAGAGCCCGCCGTTTGTTCGAACATAAACGACGCCGGCCCACTACCATTCCGCTAATCCGAATATTAGGAACCCTTGTCCCCTGGCATAAGACCACCAAATACTTAGATGTCACCTTGACACGAGGCTCACTTTCGAGCCTCATGTTAAGAAAGAAACTCGCACCGCGCGCTTCTAACTGGGTAGGCTCAACAGCATGCTGGGCCGACACAGTAAAATGTCTCCGTAACAAACGAACCCTATATAAGGTCTGTATACGACCAGTTATGACATACGCGGGCCTCATTTTTGCTCCTGCTAAACCTAGCATCCTAAACGAACTACAAGTAGTTCAAAACTCTTTTGTCGTCGGGCTACGATCGCGCCCTGGTTCGTCCGTAACGCCGACCTTCACCGAGACTTAGAGCCCCACAATCCAACAATTTCTAAAATCACTCTGAGAACTTCTTCAAAGCCTTAGAGTCCCACTCAAATCATCTCATTCGTGAGGTAGCTTCCTATGCAGCCCCACTTCCTCTCGCTATTGAGTTCGCAGGCCGAGAAACTCTTTCGGACCCTCCAACAAGCTTTCGGCTGACCTCGACTGCCTCCTAGCGGCTCAGGCCGAGTCTTCCCAATTCATAATTTGCCTTAGTTAGGCACGCTTCTCAGCGACTACTGCCGCCTGCGCCCCTTTCCCAAGGGGGTCGCTTCCGATACGGCAGAAAGGCCCTCCAGGCCAAAGCCAGTCCCAGGTGGTATTTAGTGGGTAGGCACTTAGATTTCATAGTGAGTCCACATAACCACGCAGCCGGCTGCGTGGTATGCTAAGAGCATTCACTATCTCCTCCCCGCTTCCCGGAGGTAGCTCTTTACTTTGCTTCTGGGCGCAAAAAAACCGCGTTGATTCTTTCGATTTGCAAGCGGCAACGAAGACAGAAGATTCAAGAAAAAGAAGACATCTCCTCTAGTGTTCTCTTAGTTTATAATTAATTACTGTCGCAATACTATTGTAAATAGAGTAATAAATAGTTGTTAAATTGTCCCACCTTTCTTTATACAGTCCCCTTAGTACTCAGTCAAGTCAATTTAGTTATCGAAGTAAAGAAATAAAGTTAGTCATACAGTCTACTTGCTCAACAATATACCTCTCTACACATTATTTCGACTCCACTGTCTAAGCTATCCTTAATAATTGTTTGGTCCATCGCCGCCGGATTGAAGTCAGAAGATCGAATTCAAGCCAGAAGACCGTACAGAAGTGAGAAGATCATTATAGAAGATCGTCGGTCAAGATCGTTGGTCAGTTAAATCGCCGTTTCTAACAATAGTCTGTCTTCGTCAAACGTCAACGTCAGAACGTCACCTTCTTGCTTCTTACCGCGTTTACGCGGCCAGTTGATTACCACCTAACGGTGCCAAATGGTAGTCTACTGGTAACGCCACTTGTGGCGGGAACGGCAACCCATACGTGCGTCTTTTAAAGACGGTCAGAAGCCGCAACGGTGGACAGCATACGTAAAACGAGAAGCCAAGCCCAGAAACACCGTTGGGAAGGCGTATCTTCGAGGAAGCCCCGCGTACCCTTTAGACTACCTATCGTCGACACACGCGCCTTCCGCCGCGCCCCGCCGACGCCCGCATCTATGCCCGTGCCCGCGCCCATGCCGCCGCGCCCCGCTATATCCTTGTCTACGACCGAGATTGTTAGAAGCCAGCACATCCGCGCCGCGTACTGATACACTCGCCGCGATGATTGAAGATCTTCTGGTCACCGAAATGAGTTCGACAGTACATACCGTCGCACCCGTAGCTACCGACGCTGTGCATAGCTCGCGCCGCGCGCCCCGTCATATATTCTTCAGTTGACTATTTCTTCGTTGTTCGGTAGTAACTTACTACTACTAGTACTATCTGCTTCTATTATCACTGGTTACTAGCTGCTACTATGAGTTAGTATGTTACTACGCTATTACAATGTTACCGGGCCCCGAGGCGCTAAGGTAGACCGGAGCTTTACTTTAAAGTGAGCCGCTTGCCATTGTCTGTTTTGTTTCTTTATCCATACTTCCATACTAATATTATAAATGCGAAAGTGTGTTTGTTTGTTTGTTTGTTTGTTTGTCCTTCTTTCACGTCACAACAGAGCGTCGGCATGGCATGATTTTTGTATGGGGATAGTTCGGTGGCTGTAGAGTGACATAGGCTACTTTTTTCGCGGAAAACATCTCATTCCCGTGGAAAATCGAATATGTAGCACAAGTTTGTCCTTCTTTCACGTCGCAACAGAGCGTCGGCATGGCATGATTATTTGTATGGGGATAGTTCGGTGGCTGTAGAGTGACATAGGCTACTTTTTTCAGCGCAAAACATATCATTCCGTGGGAAAATCGAATATGTTGCAAAATTAAATTAAGCTAGGTGGCGCCACCGTGATTCTACAAGACGGACGACGGTACGATGGACGAACACAGAAGGTCAGAATATCTGGATTATTATGTCTTTTACCAAAATTAAGATAAAAATGTATGGATCTGTATTTTTCACGCAGGACCGGGAAGAGCGATAAAAACATAAAATTCACCAGCTGATTTTCTTCAAACGTTTTGGTGCATCGTAATTCACAGAATAGGCGATAACCTCGCAGACGATATTAAGTAATCCGTTGATGCTCTGCCTACCCGCAAGTGTTACAGGCGTGATTATAAGTATGGATCAAATACTATCACCACCTGTCACGCTTTCACCCTTAACTATTACTTAACAATGGTAGAAACAGTTCTTAGTAAGCCTTATTAATAAGCCTTAGTAATATTTATTGAACGGAAATGAATACAGTTCTTATATGTGGTTATGAATGAATCGGTATTACAATAAGAAAAATTGTGCAAAATTATAAGAAAAATATTTTTGAGAGTTCTTATTAACTAACATACATAGTTTCAATTGATTCCGCTAGATGTCGTTACTAGGTTTTTAAAACGCGGTAACGAAATGTTTCTGACATGTACTTAACTCCCGCCGTTGAGCCGCGCGTCAACTTGTAGTGCATACGGTACCTATACGCTTAAATTGTTTCTATTTCGTAGCTTATTCGACTACCTGCTTTCGATTTCGGTTGTTTGTTATTTGCTTTGTGATTTGGTTAGGTTGAATGGATTTATATTGGCTTTCATTTTCGGATTTGTGTATTTTCTTGGATCGGTTTTGTTAATTTGGTTGGTATTCTTTATACATATTTAGACTCTGGCTTTGATTTTGGATTTTGTTTATTTAGAATCGTGAATTGGTTTTCGTTGTTTTAGGTTGTTTAACAATATTTCAAAGGAATATTAATAGTATAGATAGTGTATACGGTACCTATACACTTACTTCTTTTCGTTGGTTATATTTATATTGACTACTGCTTTCGATTTCGGTTTTCTGCGATTTGTTTTGTGATTTGGTTTAAGTTGATTCGATTTTTTTGGCTATCGTTTTCGGATTCGTGTTGTGTCTTGAATTGGTTTTGTTGTTTTGATTTTAAAAAATATTTAAAAGGAATATTTATTCCTTTTAGATATTTTGATTTGCTTTAAAAAATATTTAGAAGGAAATTTAATTCTTTTAGATATTTTAACGTTTTTTTATAAATAGCTTTTTCTTAAGTTCTTTAGTCCAGCCTTTCAAGAGTATCTTCTCAAAGACAAGCGAAAAGATTAGCTCGATCGCTAGAATCTTTAGAAGATGCTGAACTGAGAAGGCAAGAACAAGCAGAGCGTCAGGCTGCTTTTAGAGCATCTGAGACACCTTCTCAACGTCAGCAAAGGCGTTTTGAACAGACAGAGCGTCAATCTGCTTTAAGAGCTTCTGAAACACCTTCTCAAAGTCAGTGAGGCGTCTTGAACAGACAGAGCGTCAAGCTACTTTAAGAGCTACTGAAACACCTGCTCAAAGTTAGCAAAGGCGTCTTGAACAGGCAGAGTGTCAAGCTACTTAAGAGCTACTGAAACACCTGATCAAAGTCAGCAAGGCGTCTTGAACAGGCAGAGCGTCAAGCTACTTTAAAAGCTACTGAAACACCTGCTCAAAGTCAGCAAAGGCTATTCGAACAAGCGGAACGTCAGGCTGCCTTAAGAGCCGCGGAAACACCTGATGAAACTCAACACAGACTCATTGAGCAAGCTGAACGTCAATCTACTATAAGGGCATCTGAAACATCAGAACAGACACAGGCGCGAAGAGATGCAAATGCACAGCTTCAAGCTGAACGTCGACAAAATTTTCAAAGAAACAATTGGTCGGTTTTAATGACGCAGCATTCAATTATGATCCGTTGATTGATTATAAAATCACAGGTTAGTTGTTATCGGACTGATGGACAAGGCGTGTCGATTTTGCAGCGCTTTAAAATGGAAAGATGAGACCGCAGGCATGTGCTGTTTCAATGGCAAAGTGTCTCTTCCGTTACTTGGGGATCCAGAAGAACCTTTGAAAACTCTCTTTTATATGATGCTAATGAGTCACGGCGCTTTTAAACAGGATCCGGAAATATAACTCATGCTTTCAAATGACGTCCTTCGGAGTTGACTGGGAAATAATAATGCCCGGATTTTCGCCTACATTTACGGTGCAAGGGCAAATTTATCATAGAATAGGTTCACTTTTTCCAGCTGAAACGAACAGCATAAATTTTTACAAGTATATTTTATGGGTGACGAAGAAATTGAGGTAGACCGTCGCTGCCAATTTATCCAGGAGTTGAGAGAGACACAGTGTTCAAAATTCAAAGATTCTTGCATGAACGTAACATTTTAGTCAAAACATTTAAAACTGCTTTAGAAAACCTACTTGAAGAGGATTATAAAGTCGTCATTTACGCATATCGGACCCCTCGAGGAGAGCATGAAAGGCGCTACAATGCACCTTTGATAAACGAAATAGCAGGCGTAATTAGTGGTGATCAATTTTCTTCACGAGACATTGTCTTGCGGGCACGTGATGATACGTTGCAACGGGTAGCCGATACACACAAGTTTTATGACGCTCTGCAATACCCATTGATTTATTACAAAGGACAAGAGGGTTATCATTTTCAAATTCCACTCATTAACCTGGTCACAAAGGAGCCTACTCCGAACAAAAAAGTATCATGTATGGATTTTTATGCGTATCATATGATGTTGCGAGAAAATGATTTTAACCTCTTAGCCCGGTGTAGACAATTATTTCATCAATTTTTGGTAGACATGTATGAAGGTAGAAAGTGAACGTCTCCGTTATATATCTTTAAATCAAAAAGCTGCGTTGAGAATTATATACATTTTACACGATGCAGTTTCTAGCGACGCCAATGTAAACCCCAGAGATTTAGGTAAATGGTAATTCTGCCTCATCATTCGTTAACAGTCCCTGCTACCTACATGAGTACACAAGACGCATTCGCCTATGTACGAACTTACGGAAGACCTGATCTTTTGTTACTTTTACTTGCAATCCCACATGGAAAAAAATAACTGAGGAGCTAATGCTGGGCCAAAAAGTACTGACAGACACGATTTAGTTGCTAGAGTATTTAGATTAAAAGTACAAAAATTAATGTATGTAATTAACAAAGCGAAAATTTTCGGAGAGGTGCAGTGCTTCATGTATTCAATTGAATGGCAAAAGAGGATTACCGCATGCCCACATTCTAATATGGCTTAAAGAGAAGTTGCGGCCCAGCCAAATAGACGACATAATAAGCGCCAAGTTTCCGGATCCTGAGCAAGATAAAGAATTGTATGATACCATCGTCCGAAATATGATTCACGGTCCATGTGGAGCACGAAATTCAATATCGCCATGTATGAAAGAATGAAAATGTACAAAGAAATTCCTAAACAGCTATTAAAAGAAACAGTGCACAATGACAATGGCTACCTTTATACAGACGCAAAGCTCCCGAAGATGGTGGCAGGAAAGTTACAATCAAATCTCGCCCTGAGCGTTCGAAACCTTAGATAACAGCTGGATTGTCCTGTATTCGCCAATTCTATGTAAAATGTTTAATGCCCACATTAATGTAGAAGCATGTAGCTCTGTCGCGCAATCAAGTATATCTGTAAGTACATAAATAAAGGAAGCGACCAAGCAATATTTAATCTCAGGAGTGAAGGTGAGGCAAATCCCATTAATGAAGTACAGACCTTTCAAGCAGGGCGTTATGTCAGCAGTAACGAGGCAGAGTGGCGTCTCCTTGGCTTCCTTTACACGAAAGGCACCCAACAGTTACTCACCTTGCTGTGCACTTAGAAAATGGAGAGCGTGTATATTTCACCGAAAGAAATTTTCAAGAAAGAATTGCATCACCGCCAAAACTACACTAACAGCCTTCTTCAACTTTGTCAAACCGACCCCTTTGCAAAAACGTTGTTATATTCTGAAGTCCCCGCCATTATACTTGGAACACATCTAGGAAGGAGTGGAAACGCTGTATTCAAGGCGCGCCTGTTGCAAATTGGCCCGGTGTAAAGTAATCAGATGCCCTTGGTCGTGTATACCGTCCATGTAACTAATTTTGAATGTTTCTGTTTACGATTGCTGCTGCACCATGTTCGGGGTCCTACAGGATATAAAGACCTTAAAACTGTCAACGGTCAGGAATGCGCAACTTATAGAGAAGCATGTGAAGCTCTGCATCTTTTAGAAAACGATAATCACTGGGATGAAACCATGGAGGAAGCTGTGCAGTGCCAGTCACCAGCCAAAATTAGGGATCTTTATGCAACTCTCATATCATCTTGCGGGCTATATAATGCACATAAATTGTGGGACAAATATAAAGAGTACATGGCGGAAGATATTTTGCGAAGGTTACAGCAGACACACGCGAACATGACATACAATGAACACATTTATAATGAAGCACTTGGAAAAATTGAAGATAAAGTAATGGCAATGGTAGGCAAAAATTAAGCGACTTTGGAATGATAAGCCTCAGCGAACAACCGAAAATGAACTAAGTGATGAAATTATACGTGAAACAAACTACGATATACCAGCTTTGCAGCAGCAAGTAGCCGAATTTGTACCCCGCTTGTTTCCCGAACAAAACGAGTTTTGACAAAGTATTAGGACAAATTGAATCGGGAAATGGTGCACTTTTCTTTTAGATGCCCTGGAGGAACTGGGAAGACATTTTGTTAAATTTATTATTAGCGCAAGTACGGAAAGATAAAACATTGCTGTGGCCGTAGCTTCCTCCGGTATAGCCGCCACGCTGCTAAGCGGGGCCGCACTGCACATTCTGTTTTAAAACCTCTAAATCTAGCCCAGGAAGAATCGCCGATCTGCAACTTTAGCAAAAATAGTGCACGAGGTATAATGCTACGACAATGCAAACTTTTAGTGTGGGACGAAAGTACAATGTCGCATAAAAAGCTGTAGAAGCACTAAATCGAACGCTCCAGGATTTGCGCAGCAATACCGATGTAATGGGAGGAATGGTGGTTTTACTGGCTGGTGACTTTCACCAAACTTTACCTGTCATTCAAAGGGCACACCTGCAGATGAAATTAAAGCATGCCTCAAGTCGTCTATTTTATAGAACAAGGTGACAAAATTCAGTTTAACTACGAATATGAGTGCATTTGTATAATGATATCAATGCTGGAAACTATGCTGACACACTATTAAAATTGGCGATGGGCGGTTGAAACGGATGCTAAGGGCTGCGTTAAATTGACGAGAGATTTTTGTAATTTAGTACAGAGTCATTCCGAATTAATTGCGAGCGTTTATTCAGATTTAACGAACAACATGCATGAAGACAAATGGTTATGTGAAAGGGCGATTCTTGCACCAAAAATGAGAGCGTTAACAAAATAAATTCAGATATATTAAGCGAAGTAGCAGGAGAAATAACAGAGTATTTGTCAGTAGACACAGTTATGGACACAGAACAGAGCACTTCATATCCCGTAGAGTTTCTAAATTCTTAGAGTTGTCAGGTGTGCCCTCACATAAGCTTCAATTAAAATTAGCGTCCCAGTCATGCTAATGCGAAATTTAGATGCTCCTCGGTGTAACGGGACAAGGCTGCGTGACACATCTTGGACGGAACATAATCGGTGCTACAATTTTGACAGGCGTAGGAAAAGGTGAAAATGTTATTATACCACGGATCCCTATAATTCCCACAGATCTTCCTTTTTAATTCAAAAGGTTGCAGTTCCTATTAAGCTCAGTTTTGCAATGACAATTAATAAAGCGCAAGGGCAAATGTTACAGGTAGCGGGGGTCAACTTAGAAAACCGTGCTTCTCTCATGGTCAGCTGTATGTAGCATGTTCGCGTGTGTCAAATCTCCAGAATCTCCACATTCTTTCCTCGAATGGAAAACATATAACATTGTGTACAGTAGCGTCTTAAAAAGTGTTCAGTTAGTTTTTTCCAAAATTCCCACAATCAATTAATCAGATGGCGCTGTAGCCTGTGTAGTAACGCTCTGTAGTAAAATAATCTTTAAAAATAATTTAAGTGTTAGTGAGTAATAAAAACAAGTGAATTGGTTAAAGGCATATTAAGTATTATGACATTGTTATTTATAAAATTTATTAGTTAATTTATAAGTGTGAACTCTAAAGTTTGAAGTTACTGCCAAACTATTAATTCACAACGTTAATATTGTAATATTGTGCTAATAAGCAAGGGATAAATATCGATATTAAGTTTATGTGAGTACTGTGCAATTAAACAGTGCCATTTAAAACATGATTTATAAGTTAAAAGTGTAAACAAATAATAAGACACATTAACCT